>CM057456.1:902030833-903496666 GCA_016271365.2 Neoceratodus forsteri | reverse complement strand
AAGACACTGAGCAGTGAAACCTAGAGCATATGAAACAAAGATAGCAACAAATGCCCTGTACTGAACTACAAACTGTACCGTCTAGCTGACAGACAAAGCAAACCACCCAGATGCACCTTTTTTTAGCTATAAATTATACACCAACAGCACAATATCCTACTGGTTGGTACAAAATCAGCCACTTGGTATAAATTCACTGAGCAAAATAGTGAAAAATATGGTCGACAAAGCCAACATCTGCACTGACAAATGCCTGACGAACCATTCAATCTGCAAGCATTTAGTACAAAAACTTATAGATTCCAACATGTCCCCCAATGATATAATCCAAGTTTCTGTGCACAAGAAATTACAGTCTCTCAATGATTACTCAAAATTAAATGAGGAGAAACATCAGCAGATTTCCCACATACTCAGCTCAACAGATGCTGATCCTGGAACATCCAAAAGCTGTACTCCTGCAGAACCTGAAAAAGAATGCACCGCAACCTGGCCAGACATAATGTCTGCGTGCTTTAACAATCCTACCATTAATGCTACAAATATAACCTTCAATATTGTTCGAACATACGAACATACGAACATACCAAATTTGCCAGCAGATAAAGGCCTAGAGGTCTATCAAGTCTGCTCGAATGTGCAGCTAGCACCCCTTATTCTGCAGCTGCCCCTCCCTTCCACCCTTCCCCTTCATTAACCCTCCCCCTTGTCCTGTCCCATCCTCGTTTGAAGCAGTCCACTGTTCTACTGCATACCACTTCTGCAGGTAACGCATTCCACCCAGCCACCACCCTCTCTGTAAAAAAGTGTCTCCTCATCTCCCTCCTGAACCTTCCTCGCTCCAGTCTCATATCATGGCCCCTGGTGGCCCTCCCCTCCCTTACTTTGAACAGCCCCTCTGTACCTGTCTTGTTTATTCCTTTCATGTATTTAAAGGTTTCAATCATGTCCCCCCTGTCTCTCCTCTCCTCCAGTGAGTACATGTTCAACTCCTTCAACCTCCTCTCATATGATAAGTCCCCCAGACCCTTGATCATCTTTGTCACCCTGCGCTGCACTCCCTCCAGTAACTTAATGTCCCTTTTCAGATACGGACGCCAGAACTGCACGCAGTACTCCAGGTGTGGTCTAACTAATGACCTATACAGTGGCAGAATCACCTCCTCCCTCCTTGAGGATATACCCCTTGCAATACAACCCAGCATTTTGTTGGCCTTTGCAGCTGCCTTCCTACACTGTGCCGAGTTGTTCAATGACCCTGTGATGAGCACACCCAGATCCTTCTCCTCCTCTGTCTGGGCTAGCTGCACTCCCCTAGCTGGTAAGTCCTCCTTGGGTTCTTCATCCCAAAATGCATCACCTTGCACTTTTTGGCATTAAAGCCCAGTTGCCAGGTGTCTGACCAGGTTTCAAGCTTTGCCAGATCATCCTGCAACCCCTGCCATCCCCCTAGGTCATCCACCACCGCGCCAACCTTGGTATCATCAGCAAACAGACTGATCTTGCTCTTGATGTCCCATGATATGTCTGCAATGAATATCCCAAACAACACTGGTCCCAACACGAGCCCTGTGGGACACCACTGTCACTGCCCTTGGGGTGAGAGCTCCCCACCCACCACCACCCTCTGTTGCCTTCCCTGCAGCCAGTTTCCTACCCATCTCACCAGCATTGCACCTGCCCCTGTGCCTACTAACTTCCTTCCCAGCCTTCCATGTGGCACTGAGTCGAATGCCTTCACTGAAGTCCAGATACAGGACATCCACTGCATGTCCCCGTCCAGTTGCCTAGTTGCCCAGTCATAGAACCCGACCAGGTTGGTTTGGCAGGATCGTCCACGATGAAGCCATGCTGTCTGCTGTCCTGTAGTCCTTTGGCCTCTAAGAGGGCCACCAGCCTCTCCTTCAGGATAGTCTCCATTAGCTTACCCACGATGGATGTGAGGCTCACTGGTCTGTAGTTTCCCAGTTCATCCTTGGGGCCACTCTTGTGGAGGGGCACCACATGAGCCATCCTCCAGTCCTGAGGTACACACCCCGAATGTAGTGAGGCATTAAATAGGTCTGCCACAGGTCCTGCAAGGACCTCTGCCAGCTCCTTCAGTACCCTGGGGTGGATGCCATCTGGGCCTGGTGCCTTGTCCACCCTCAGTGCCTTCAAACCCTCTCGAACTCTGTCCTCCATGATTTCCCCATCTGTCACCACTTCCCCCCCTGCGTCTGCCATTTCACCCATCTTGGGTGTCACCCCCCCTCTTCTCTTTAGTAAATACTGAGCAGAAGTACTCATTTAGTGCTTCCGCCTTATCATACCCTGCTTCCACCCAACCCCCCTCCTTCCTAATCCTTACTATGTGGTCCTTACAGCTCCTTTTCTCCCTGATGTACTTAAAGAAGTCCTTCTCCCCCTTCTTAATGCCTTGTGCCAGCCTGAGTTCCGTAGATGCTTTGGCTCCCCTTACTGCCCTT
Organism: Neoceratodus forsteri; assembly: GCA_016271365.2. Classification (NCBI taxonomy): domain Eukaryota; kingdom Metazoa; phylum Chordata; order Ceratodontiformes; family Ceratodontidae; genus Neoceratodus; species Neoceratodus forsteri. The sequence continues at coordinate 903,494,198 of CM057456.1, read as the reverse complement.
GTCACCTCCTTCGATTCTGTCAAGTACTCCTCTCTGTCCTCCCCCTCCCTGTTTTCTTGTATTTCCTAAAGGCAGCTCTTTTCTTCCTTACCTTTTCCATGACCTCCTTGCTCAACCAGCTCGGTTTCTTAGCTCTAGCCTTCTTGCTCTGGGCTTTGCAGCAGGTTTTGGTTGCCTCCACTATCCCCAACTTTATGAGCTCCCATCTCTGGTTAGTATCCATACTAGATTGAATTCTGGCCAGGTACCCTTTTACCACTTCCCTAAACTGTAAATGTTGCACACTATTAATAAATGTTTGAAGCACAGCATAATCCGTTTGTAACACTTCTTCTTTCTTCCCACAGGTCACAAGTATGAGAGCCACTGCAGAAAAAGAGTAAGAGTACTCGAGTCTGACACAGATTCCGAATAAACTAGCTACTGAGCGATTGCTGCGATCATCTCACATGTTTTGTTGACTTACCTAAAGAGAAGCACCTTCCGAAAGTCTCCGCGAAGTGCAGCAAAGTAAAAATGATGCATCATTTAATTATAACACTATTAGGAAACGAACCGGATGAAATAAACCAAAGCACTACATACCATTTAAATAAATAAAGAAAATATTGTATGGCCAAAAGATATAAAAAATATTTCTCCAACAGTGGCAAAACAAGCAATAAAGTTTCCATACCGACCCACATCCACCAAACTTGCACACACATACGACCTTGCTAACTGACGCACCTACATATTCCCGCCCACGCATACAGCACAACCAATCACAGCACACACAACGTAGCAACAACCAATCATTACATAGCACGCAAATAGTCATTCATACAGCAATTCCATAACTACTGACCAATGACATTTCAATATCCCACATGTAAACCAGTAGAACAAGACTCAAGTATAACAGCCAACCACTGCACAGACCACAGAACCTAACCAATCAACTGCCATATCAGAACTACCAATGAGCAGGGCAAAGCACACAAGACACAGCAAGAGAAACGAACAACTGCACCACAAAATCACCGCTAGTAAATCATTTCTCACAGTTTTATTTCAATGTGTATCACCTCACCACTACTGTATAAATCGCATACATGATGATCAGGAGTGTGATATGGAAAATATTCCCACTCCTGCATCGTGAGGCATAGATGTCTCACTCCTGCCTTCAGCACTCGTGAGATATCTATGCCTCACTCTGCAAGAGTTGGAATATTTTCCATATCACACTCCTGATCATCAAGTATCCCTATATATATATATATATATATATATATATATATATATATATACATATAGCACATTTCACAAAGCACATTTTCTTGACCTGGAAGGACACTACTTCTTTATTCAGCTGTGTGCTGTGTGAGAAATTCTATATTGCACTTGATATCTGCAACAAACGTGCACTTTTGCTTAATTCTGTGGGAGGTGAAACTAACTACCCTTGGTAACTGCTTTTTATTCACATATTTATTTAGTGTTTAACCAAGAAGGGGCTTGCAAACTCTGTTTATCTTGTTAGTAACTTCAGAAGGATTTAAATACTGCATTTGGGTAAATCCTTGGAGGTAGCTAGATTGTCTACTAGGATTTTCTGACAGTTAAACTATTTTTAAATAAATTACAGGTGGCTGAGGAGTTGAAAAAGGAGCCTGCAAACTCTGCTTATCTTGGAAGTAACTTCACAAGTGTTTGAATTCTGCATTTTGGTTGTCCCTTGGGGATAGCTGGATTAACTACTAGGATTTTGGGACAGAAACTATTTTTAAATAATTTAATGGTGCATAGGAGTTTGTGATAGTTAAACTATTTTTAAATAAGTTACTGTGGTTAAGGAGTTGTCATAGCAAAACCTGCAGTGTGAATTGAAACACAGACAGCCTTAGGTGCAGGACATTGTTTTCAGACCAGAAAGTGTTCTATTGGAACAGGAAGGACTGCATCATAACCATTGTCAACAAATTGCCCTGGGTGGAGATATCCAGACTAGATCAGATTACTATAAATTACTGGAGGCTGCAATTTTTAGAGACACAAAGCACATTTTCTTGACCTGGAAGGACACTACTTTTTTATTCAGCTGTGAGCTGTGTGAGAAATTCTATATTGCACTTGATATCTGCAACAAAAGTGCACTTTTGCTTAATTCTGTGGGAGGTGAAACTAACTACCCGTGGTAATTGCTTTTTATTCACATATTTATTTAGTGTTTAACCAAGAAGGGGCTTGCAAATTCTGTTTATCTTGTTAGTAACTTCAGAAGGATTTAAATACTGCATTTGGGTAGATCCTTGGAGGTTGCTAGATTGTCTACTAGGATTTTCTGACAGTTAAACTATTTTTAAATAAATTACAGGTGGCTGAGAAGTTGAAAAAGGAGCTTGCAAACTCTGCTTATCTTGGAAGTAACTTCACAAGTGTTTGAATACTGCATTTTGGTTGTCCCTTGGGGGTAGCTGGATTGACTACTAGGATTTTGGGACATAAATTATTTTTAAATAATTTACTGGTGCGTAGGAGTTTGTGATAGTTAAACTATTTTTAAATAAGTTACTGTGGTTAAGGAGTTGTCATAGAAAAACCTGCAGTGTGAAACAGGAAAAGACAGTCTTTTAAGCAACAGAGGGAGGTGGATCTAGGTTTACGTTTGTTTGTTACAATTCTTAACATTTTCACTGCAGGAAGAGTTTAAAGCACAACTGACTTATTTTGGGGCTGACAGCTTTCAGAGCACAAACCACCAGGCCTGTTTTGGGGCTGGGGAGGTTTATCTGTGTCTGACTTGGATGTGTGGATTTTTCTCTGTTTGATTAGAAGGGTATTTTCTCATCAAATTGTTGTGTAGGGCATCTTGCTGACAGGAAGGCACTCATCGCAGCTGGGTCAGAGCTTTTAGCTGATTGTTTTGTGAGGGCACAGTTTAGGCTAACCCTTCCCACCTCACCCCACCCACCCCTGGAAATAGTTCCTTTATACCTGGGGTTCTGACATCATTTCCTCAAGAGTGCAAGGTGCATATCACTGTCATATCCTCTCTAGCACACTGCACTGACAATATAAGCATACACATTGTATAATATATATATATATTTCTATATTACAAACCAATCACACACACACACACGCACAAAAAAATGTGGGGAGTAGTACAATGTAACGGCTGTGGGGCAGCAGTCTTCTGGGAGTCTTTCTGGAGGCTGAGATGCTGCCCTATTTGCAGACAACTCTCTGCCCTGAGGGAGGAAGTTGCCTGTCTTTAGGCCACACTGGACAGTAGTAAGGGGACCTTCCCCCAGGCCACACTGGACAGTAGGAAGGGAACCTCCCCCATCCAGGGAGCACCAGAGCCACCACCACTACCTCAGAGGTTGCAAAGAAAGCACAGCAGTTGGACCACAGTGGGCTCAGGGAGGGTGAGGATGGTGGAACAGAGGCACGCCCAGTCAGTTGTTCCACACCACAATCCATACACCATTCTCGGGGAGCATAGCTCCCCTATGGATGCACCCGCAGAGGAGACTAAGGAGGCTGAGGACAGCTGTCACAAGGGAGACCCACAGGAAGGAGGCAGAGGACACCACAAGGAAAGGAAGCAGCTCCTGGTGGGGGACTCAATTATTAGGGGGATAGAACTGGGGGGATCAGGGAAAACTGAAGTAAGGTGCCTGCCTGGTGCCATGGCTTGGAGAGACAGGAAGCGCATCCTCAGGATCACGAGAACAGCTGCACGGGAGTCTGAGCTGGATGTCATTGTCCACCTAGGGACAAATGACTTGGTTAATCATAAAATTAGAGCAGTGCAGAAGGACTTTGTAGAATTGGGGAGGGGCCTAAGACAAGTAGCACACACAATATCCTTCTCTGAGGTGCTGCCTGTCAATGGCATGAGTGAGACGAGGGTACTTTTCACCATGCAGTTTAATGAATGGTTGAAGAAATGGTGTGGAGCACAGGGTTTGGCTTCATTGGGGACTGGGGTTCCACCTGGAGGGACACCAGCCGAAAATGGCAGGATGGTCTGCATCTGTCCAGGAAGGGAACAAGTCTTTTGAGCAATTGGTTTAAATGCTTCATTGGCTAGCTTTTAAACTAGTCAAGGGGGGAAGCACTGATAAGCAGCAGGAAAATCCCAGCCTCTTTCTACAAAACAGGGTACTAAATGAGAAAAAGACCGAGGTAGAAAGGTCAGTGGGGGATGCTGCAAAAGAAGGTAAAGCCATCAAAAAATGGAGAGCAATGAGTACCAATGCTCGTAGTCTGAGTAACAAGCTTCCTGAATTAGTGGCCTTGATGGAGGAGGAACATCTGGATATTGTGGCAGTCACAGAAACATGGTACACAAAACCATGACTGGGACATAAACATACCAGGATACACTATCTACAGGAGGGACAGGGAGGTAAAAGGAGGAGGAGGAGTAGCTCTTTACATAAGGAAGGAATCAAAGCAACAGAACAAAGGGAAAACAGGGAGGAGAAGAAGTACTGTGGGTAAATTTGAGACTGGCAATGACACCACAATCCGCACAGGGTTATACAGACCCCCTTCTCAGGGGAGGAAATGGACAAGGAAATGATAGAAGAATACTTAGAATGGCTGAAAAAGGGGAGATATTGCTGATGGGTGATCTGAATATGCCAGATGTTAACTGGAGTGCAGTTGCAGCAGCCACTTCAAAGAGTGGGGTTATTCCAGATGCCCTATAGGGGCATGCCTTAGACAACTAGTATTGGAGCCCACTCGAGAGGGAGCAATCTTAGACCTGGTTCTCTCAAATGGAGATGAAGAGAGGAACACAGATGTAAAGTGGGTAGCCATCTGGGAACTAGCGACCATCGAACAGTATGGTTCACAATAAACACAGCAATAGAATCAAGCCATACAAAGCAAAGTACTGGACTTCAGGAGCTGACTTTGCTAAAATGGGTGAGTGTCTAAGGAATGCACTAGCAAATGGGCAGGAAGGAGGGTGGAAGAACAATGGGGAATAATAAAAACTGTCATCACAGAGGTAACAAGCCTTTGTGTGAAGCAAATAAATAAAACAAAACGATGTAAGAAACCACTATGGTTCTCAAAGGAAGTGGCAGTGAAGGTTCAAGAGAAAAGAAAGCATTCAGGAAGTACAAGGAACCACAGAAGGAGCAGGACAGAGAAGTGTATCAGTTAAAGCAAAGAAGCTGGAAGGCAGTCAGAACAGCAAAGGCCCAAACCGAGGAAAAGATAGCCAACTCAGTTAAGAAGGGGGATAAAACCTTTTATAGGTACATCAGGGAGTGAAGGAAGACCAAGGGAAGGTTAGTGAGGCTTAATAAAGAGGATGGAGGGTGGGCAGAGGGTGACTGTGAAAAGGCAGAGATACTAAACAAATATTTTTGCTCAGTATTTACAAAGGAAGTGGGGGAGGTACCTAAAACAAACATTAGAAACACTCTGGATACAGAAGTTGATACCAGCTGATTTACAGAAGAAAGGGTTCTGAAAGAACTCTTAAAACTGAAGGTGGACAAAGCAATGGGGCCTGATGGGATTCATCCCAGAATTCTAAAAGAACTAAGGGTAGAACTAGTGACACCACTGACTACCCTCTTTAACAAATCATGGGAGGATGGGGTGGTACCCGAGGACTGGAAAAGAGCAGATGTGATTCCCCTTCACAAAAGTGGGAGCAAGGCAGAAGCAGAAACTACAGACCTGTTAGTTTAACCTCAGTGGTAGGGAAAATGATGGAATCACTTGAAGGAAAGAATTGTTGAGTATCTAGAGGCCAGAGGGGCTCAGGACCCAAGGCAGCATGGATTCACAGTGGGAAGGTCATGCCAGACAAATCTGATAGATTTCTTGACTGGGTGACCAAAGTAGTAGATCAGGAGGGCTGTGGACATGGCCTACCTAGACTTTAGCAAGGCATTTGACACAGGCCCACACAAAGATTAATATACAAGTTACCCAGCCTGGGAGTGGGTCCCAAGATGACAGCCTGGGTAAAGAATTGGCTGGAGAATAGGACACAGAGAGTAATAGTAAATGGAGTCCACTCTGAAGAAAGCGGGGTTACTAGTGGGGTACCGCAGGGTTCAGTATTAGGATCGGTCCTCTTCAATGTCTTTATAAGTGACATTGCAGAGGGACTGGAAGGAAAAGTATGTCTCTTTGCATATGACACAAAGATCTGCAACAGAGTTGATGCACAAGGTGGGGTGGCAAGGATGAGAAGGGACTTGGCAAGGTTAGAGGAATGGTCAAATGTATGGCAGCTTAGATTCAATGCTAAGAAGTGCGAGGTAATGCACCTGGGAAACAAAACCCAGGAAGAGTACACAATGGGGGTGAGATACTAACAACAACAAAAATGGAAAGGGACCTGGGGGTAGTCATATCAGATGACCTAAAGGTGGGCAAGCAATGTGAGAGGGCAGCAATGAGAGCTGGGGGGGATACTGGGATGCATAGGGAGAGGCACCAGCAGTAGAAAACAGGAAGTTATTATCCCTCTGTACAGACAGTTGGTGAGACCCCATCTGGAGTACTGCGTGCAGTTCTGGAGACCCAATCTCCATAAAGACATAGACAGGATGGAGACTGTCCGAGGAGGACAACTAAAATGGTGCAGGGTCTGCTGCGGAAGACATATGAAGAGAGACTTGAGGAGCTGAATATGTATAGCTCGAGAAAAGGAGGAGAGGACATGATAGAAATTTTCAAGTACCTCAAGGGAATCAACAAAGTCCAAGAGGTAGCATCTGTCAAAAAAGAGGTGTGCAAGAACAAGGGGCACAATTTGAAGACAGAAGGGGGGCGGCTCACAGGTAATTTAAGGAAGTATTTTTTCACAGAGAGGGTTGTGGATGCATGTAACGGCCTTCCAGAGGAGGTTGTGGAGTCAAAAACAGTGGTGGAATTCAAGCATGCATGGGACAGTCATAAGGTAATTCTATGGGGTGGGGGTAGGAAGAAGTAGGCTGCTAGTTAACTAGAATCTGCAGCTTGTCCATTAGGTAGGGAAATGGGCAGACTGGGTGGGCCAAGCGGTCCTTATCTGCTGTCAAAATCTATGTTTCTATGTTTTATATATGTATATATATATATATATATTCATGGGAAAAAACTCCGTTTAATGCATTAGTTAGGGTTGTTCCACAGTGACCAAAGTGAGGAAATTTGCTGTTAGGGTTGAAAACCCTAACTCCGAATTCACCCCCCCCAGCACCACACACACACAGACACACACACACACACACACACACACACATGCAAGTATGGGGGAGGACCAAGTCAACACAACCAATGACAGATATCCAGCACAGGTGACAGAAATAACAAACAATTGTCTAAATGTACTACGAGACATCCCCACCCACCTGACCAGGTACTGCATGCTCAGTGGAGATCAACAGCAAACTGAGGCTATGTACACCAAGCGTACATCCCTGATTGCAGCTGCACATAGCGTACACACTTAGTAGTTGCATGGCCTTACCTACAGGGCCCCACACCAGACCACACCACATGTAGTGGGCCACCTGAGCAATAGAGTTCAGCAAAACCAAGGAGTTGTACTGGTATAATATCTCTGATAATAACAAAGGTTTGAGAAATGCAGCTTTCTAATTGACTGTAAACATTGTAACACCCTTATGTTTAGTTTTTATTAACATACATGTAGAGCCTAACCATATGATGAACATGGTTTAATGTTGTTTAAAAAACAGTTTTATTACGATAGCAATAAGCCACTACCAGGTATTATGTTAATGGTCAGTTTATCACTGTCTAGCGACATATGGCACTCGGTTATGCCTCATTCAACATTAAAGCCCTACAGGGTGATTAACAGACCATTTAACATAACTATTGGTTATGCCTTATTGCTTAATTAAGCAATAATGCACGACAGGGTGTGTGTTGTGCTGGGATAACGTCACGCCTGGGGTAATTAGGCACGAGGCCGCAGGCCGAGTGCGACTAATCACCCCAGAAGTGACGCTTATCCCCAGTACAACACACACCCTGGAGTGCATTAATGCTATATACAATGGCTCCTGAGTCAAAAAAAAAGATGAAGAAATATGTTTAAAACTAGTTTGTTTGCTGTTTATTTCTTTTTCTTTATGAGGAGGTGTACTGTTTAAAAAAATAGTGCCAATTTCTTGCCAGTAGGTGGAGCTGCCCTGTTTATCTGTGGCTCTGCAGTCCCGAGTCTGCACCTCAACCTTTATGTGTTGTTTGTTTCTTTTGTCACGTGTCATTACTTTGCTGAGGTGTACTGTCAAGTCCAGTGTTTTTTTTTCAGCTTTCATTTTTTATTTTAAGTCTTTCCCCATCTGTCGGTCCTGCAATGTTAAAAGCAAGAAGTGGCAATGATCAGGTAAGACACACTAAGGCATGGTCTCGCACTTGCCATTACTGTGTGTGTGTAGAGGGTTGTCAACGAGGTATGCAGTGAGCGGTGTGGTTAGACGGGGGGGAGTAGCAGATTGAACTGAGGGTTCTGTAATGGTTTTAATTTGTGTACGAGAGAGAGAGATTTATGCAGGGAAAAGTGGTTTGCTGTGAAGCTCAGGTCTCGGAGTTACTGCGCGAGGCTGTATGCGCTGTAAGCGGAAGAGCGCTGATGTGAAGGCAGAATCTGAACGGCAGTTAAAGATGGTCAGGAAACAGCTGTACCAATATAAAATGGTACGTTTCGGGGTTGGAGATGTTTTTATGTTTTGGAGATTTTTAGTTTTATGATGAAGGCGCCGGGAGTAAGGGAGGCAGGTTGCGAGTGGGGGAAATGGGCTGACTAAAGAAAGAGGGATCACTCATTGTGGGCAGTGTGTAGTGATTTAAAATAGGTTCATGCGGTCATCTGTGTGCTGGGACTAGACCCGTGATGTTGTACTGGGATAACTTCACGGGTCCAGTCCCAGTTTGACCAATGAGAGGCTAGTATTTTTTCTTGCCATTGTATAATTGTCTTTATGACTAGATACTCTCCCTCTGCTAGGCACTGCAGCAGCTTTGCAACACAGTGTGCCACCCAGTTACACCATACACTGTCTAGTTACTGGAGAATGGCTGTCAATATGAACTCATGAAGATGAACAGTGTAACTTGATCATTACAGTCATCGAAACCTTAGTGTGATTATAAGTGACAGAGTCAGTGATAGAGAAAAAACCCTGCTGTCCTAGTACACTTACCCCATTGTGAGTTAAATCAATACTAAAAGACATTCTGTTTATATTTACACTATACCTACTTGATTCCTGTTGTACCACAATTAACATAGTTATCACTTTGATAGCATCAGTGACAGAAGTGTGGCAAACCCAAACACTAGGCATACAGACTGAGTATGAAACAACTGTTAAAAAAATCCTCCTACACTGTGTTCATAAGTGGGATAGATCACTCATTGCAACAATAGTAAATGTATTACTATTTGAATAAGTTAGTCATCACAGATGCAATGAGATTGTCTTTATCAGGTACAACATACTCAGTAAGTGCCTACAAGAAAATCTATGCTATATACATCTCCGATACAGGTACGTCATTGTTGGCTCAGTAGTACTATGATATTTAGAAGCTGCTTGGCCTGATCCATGCAATTACGCTGTTTCTTACAAAGAATACTTAATGCATCTTTAGTATTGAAACACACTGAAAGTCTATGTATGTACATCAGCAGTACACCTTCATCAGTAAGAATGCATCTGATACTGGCAGTACGAATTGCACAGCGTTGAACAGGCAATGCTTTTCCATACGTTTACATCAGCCTCTCTATCTTGAGTAAACTGTTGCAGTAAATGTACCACTATGTAAATCACATACTAAATGTAACACTACTTTTATCTTGAGCATGCTAGTGTCTTGTAGTTAATTTATCTACTTCTCTTAATAAATGTATGCTCACTATTGTTAAAACCTTTCTACAACTGTCATCATGCACCTTCATCATTTATATTGACTAACGGCACAGTACCAGTTGTGGTGGTGGTGGGCCTCGTAGGTAAGGCCATGCAACTACTAAGTGTGGTACGCTGTGTGCAGCTGCAATCGAGAAGTGTACGTTTGGTGTACATGGCCTCAGTTTTGCTGTTGATCTCCACTGAGCATGCAGTACCTGGTCAGGTGGGTGGGGATGTCTCGAGTACATTTAGACAACTGTTTGTTATTTCTGTCACCTGCTGCTGGATGTCTGTCATTGGTTGTGTTGACTTGGTCCTCCCCATACTTGCATATGTGTGTGTGTGTGTGTGTGTGTGTGTGTGTGTGTGTGTGTGTGTGGTGTGGTGCTGGGGGTGGTCGAGGTTAGGGTTTTCAACCTAACAGCGGGACTTCCTCACTTTTGTCGCTAATGGAACAAACTCTAACTAATGCATTAAATGAGTTTTTGCCATGAATATCCTGTCTTTTCAGAACTATTACTCACTATAGCACATGATTTATAGTTGTAAGAATACTGCACATACATAAAAAAAATGTTCCAATATCAGGAATACTTCAACTCTTGTAGTTGCATTTACTGTTATTAACAGTAACAGTAGTTCACTGTGAATCATATTATTTTTATAACTTTATTAATTGTAATTTGTCATTGTTATTCCATGTAATATTTTTTATGTAAGAGTGTCTTACTCTTTTTCTTTGTGAGCACATGTGTAAAGAAAAAGATGTACATAAGTAAAAGACTATATGACATGACATGGACACCATTAGTTCATCTACTGAACAAATGGATATGTTACTGTAGTAACTTGAGATTTGATAGACATTGGTTGTACTACCAACTGAGGTGGTAGCACCAATCATGTGAAGAGAGGTGGAAGAGGTTTGCTGGTACTGAATACATAACTTTGTTGTAAGTATGCCAACACAGACATTTCCCTGTTGTACTAGCAGGTAGATACTCATCTTCATCATGATACACATACACACATTCTGTCGCACTAGGTGTATGAAACAACAACAGTGTGCCACAAATAGTGTAAGGTAGCATTGTTACACATCTAAGTTACTTCTATGGAGAATCCCAACTCTAATACCACAATAGTGTGGTATGATCTTTCAGCAAATGAGAAAATCACAGTTGTATAAATCTTGTTAAAACTATTTTCAGGAAACATCTCCAGTACACAATAACACACCAAACACAAGAGAGTATAAATTCACTTTTTTTTTACTATTAAAATATTTTAGATATAATAAATGACAAACAAAAAAATTTTCTTTTTATGAACAATACAAAAATATATATTTACAAATATAATATTTATACACAAAAAAACACTTATTAAAGTGTGTATTGCCTTATACACAAAAATAAATATTTAATAAAAATAATTTTTTTTACATAAATAAAAAAATATAGAAAAATTCTTGATTTTTTTTGTAAGTTTTGGGCAACACTTGCGAGAGGTGTATGCACTGCTTGAGGCAATCCAGGCTGGAAACTGGATTCGATGTGGAGGAGCAAAGGAAGTGGAAGCTGTTGCGCCTCGGAGAATGCGGACTACTATGAAGGGTGGTCAGTTTGGCCCAGGGGAAGCTGCAGGAACAGATGGTGCTGGTGGAGGTGAAGCACTGCTACTGGCCACAGCACCGTCAGCCACTGCTACAACTGGCTCGAAAGCACGAGTTGACATCCGCTGTTGTGCATCCAAGAAGGACTGGATTCTGTCCAGCCTCTCAAGGATCACACGTTTTGCTCATACTGAGACTGCCAACCTCGCAGCGAAGCTGTCTGTAGCAGCGGCAGTGGGCTGTGCATTTTCGCAGTTGCCGGTGCCCTACAAAGATTTTTATAAAAGTAATAATGAATATACAAGACAAATTAAACAGTTCTGACTTTCAAATGTTTAACTTCAAATATTTCTTAGCTACTGCAATATCATAAATGCATTCATTTCAAAGTTATGATAATATTTTTAACTATGATGCTAAACTATTTTGCTATCTTATTTGTGTCTCTGTCATACTTTATTATCTATATAATCTAATGAGCTGACAACATAAAAAAAGTATAGTTAGATGTGGCTTACAATGCTACTCATATTTTTTTCAGTGGTCATAAATATTCAGTATGTACATACTTTTGCATTATCAACACTATTATACCATACAACTGAAATAGATCCTCATCAAGTGTGAGAATTTTTACCTCACCATGTCTGCCTATAATGTCTAGTCATCTCTGCAATAAAAAACAAACTACCTTGACATTAACACTATTATAATACACTTTTCATGTACACAATCATGATCACTTTAATGATAGTTTGAAAGCAAACAGCTTTTCAGCTGTATTTCAGCCTCAACACCGTCACTATTTTAAATAATTAAGTCACTGATATGACATGGCTCACAAGCATGCCAGAGATCTTCAAATACATAAAGAACATAAATAACAGATTTCTAGGTTGCATAACTATAAGACATTCAGACAACTAACCTAAAACTTAAACTGGAGTATGGGAAATCTAGTCAAAATAAACACATTTAATTCATTTGCTGTACCGTTGGATGCCCATAATGTCTAGATCACTGTGCTTTTGCACTGCCACAGGGTAAAATTCTTCAAAACAATGTGGCACAGCAGTAATAAGGTTCTTCAATGTACTATCTGACATTTAAGCAGTAATGCACTCCAGGGTAAGTGTTGTGCTGGTATAACGTCGTGCCTGGGGTCATTAGACAAGAGGCCACAGGCCAAGTGCAACTAATCACCCCAAAGTAACATTATCCCAGCACAACACACACCCCAAAGTACATTATTGCTATTATACAATGGCTTGTTGGTACTAATAAAGAAACATTTTACAAAAGTCTTAAAAGTATTTTTAATTTGATTTCTCAATGGTCAGGCACAGTGAATAGAGAAACAGTCCCATTGTAATGTTATTGTGTCTGCTATCTCCTCCTGCACCTACCCCCTCCCAGGAAAGTACAGCAGTCCACACACTAACATCCCAATATGGAACTGGGTAATATTTTTTTAATTAGTACTTCTGTTTTTTTTAATGGCTTTAAAATCAACCGCAGGGGAGTTGAGGAACCGTAATAGCAGTTATGGGTTGTTTGAGCACTTAGTGATTGCCAGGAATGCAGGACATTTTTGTGCACTGCCTATTTGAATGTGACTGTCATTTTATCGATAATTTGTTTAATTTCCAATGTTGTGATAACACTGCAGGAGTTCGAGGAAATGACGGTAATCAAGGACTGTGGCAATCTGAAGGCCTCGTGCTGCTGCTGGCGGGGAAATTGAAATGATGTCTAAAATGACATTTTTTTAGTTAAAACATCTGTTTATAATCAGGATAATGTTGGTGAATATTTCTGTAGGTGTTTTGCCTGCCAAGTTGTAGACAATTACTGTGCTGGTGGACCAGCGGACACGGATATTTAAATGCCGTCTATAATGACGTTTGGGTTTTTTTGGAAAATGGACACACTGTGTGTCAGTGGGGGACAGGGAGTTATTTCACTATATCTGCTGGGAAGATGAGCAATGTAGGGACAATTTGCACTGTCATGGGCAGTGGTCACTAGCAGGCAAGTCAGAAGCACTCACAGTAGGTTAAAGGCGGTTGAGAGTGTGAATGAGAAATGTGGGATTGCACTGTCAAGCAGCTACATGTAGTGACTTCTTGTTTTTCCAAAAAGTTATGTGGTCACCCTGGTGTTGGGACTAGAGCTGTGATGTTGTGCTGCAATAACATGACAGTTCCAGTCCCAGAGTCTCAATAGGGCCAAGGTTTGTCTTTGCCATTGTATAATATGAATAACAATTATCAATAACATATTGATTTGCTATCATTAACATTGATAGTGTAATAGTAATAAAGTTTCTTACTGATGCCAAAGCACTCACACCCTGCAGAGGATGACAGGCATTAGCGTGTCCCTCTGGCTGTTAGATATAGCAGGGCAGAAAAAGATGTTTTTTATACTGCTGTGAGAAAAAAACAGCTGTACAGTACATTAGCAGGTAAAAAAATAAATTACAGTGTTAAACATTTTGTATATAAATACACAACATTTTCAAACCTACTACAGTGCATGGGAAATATCTAATACCTGATTGCAATGATAGAATGTAATGCTCATCTCACAACAAATGTTTTAAATAGACATATTACCACCTTTCCTCACATACAGTCTCACAGTTATGTCCTCACACTGTACCAAAAGTGATTTAGCTTTGTAACCACAGCATCATATAGTAAAGTATGAAAACACAGTTTGACAGTATAGGTGAGCATTCAAAGTGTGGCACTATGCATAAACCATGCAGCATTGAATAATGTAGCAATGTGATGTCTTTGGCCCAATAATGAACACAGTTCACTTATAAAACTGGGTTTAATAGCCATAACCCAGTAATAATGCAGCGTATGATGTAGTGGAATTTGCACCTGCAAAGTAGTCAAGAGTACTGCATTTTACATGTGCTGAGACAACTTCCATAGTGCTATATAGAAATGTGCGATATTCATAGTGTGAAACGCAAACAGTCCCATTATTCACTGTATTATTACTTTTATCAACATTCCCTCACTTCATGATCACCTTTTAAAAATACACATATGTGACAGTGCACTGAACAGCATCACACTGGACTGTAGAGGTAAGTATGAGGTTGGCAAGGCTGAAGACAGGCACACTGCACAGTAATTGAGTTTAACTGGGAAAAAGGGGTCATGAAGACTACAAGGCACATTTTGAACTTGCACATTGAGGAAAAAACCAAAAAATCATAATTGGACACTTTCTGCAGTGCACACCATTTAGGTCACTAGGATATCCTCCCACCATGTTGTGTGTTTTTGGGGTTGGGTATGTGCAGTCATCAGCGCATTACCACTTATAGCAAGGTCTGCTTTATAAATAAAAGTCAATAATGTCAACAGTGATTGGTCCCCACAACAAACAAAAGAAAGTGGTACTGGCACAGCACGCGAAGGGGTATTGCGCACACCCAGACAATTCAACATTTTGGGTGAGTATGCCAACAGACAGTCGCTCCCCTGTCACACAGTAAAACAGCAAGGTGTAGTTATCAACAGGAGCATTGATCACCATGAATATTGACAACCATATGGTACTTCTCAAGCATGCAGATAATAGCAACAACAGATTTCACTTACGTGGTGGGCTGGCGCTGGCTTCCTGCTTCACCTCCACTTGCTCAACAGCAGCAGCTTCCCCAGGCTCTATTAAAGCAAACAAGTTAAAAAATGATCACATTAATAGATGAAATATCAAGGTAAAAGTCTTTTTCTTTAAAACATCAATTTCTAATACTACATCATTCATACAACTATCATATGAACACATATCTCTTTACAAAACAGCTGTCTCTCCAGCTAGATGTATGTTCTTAAGTCAGTATTACATACGTATAACAAGTCTTCTCATCTGCAAAAAGCCACACAAAGTTGAAATAATGACACCATGTGTATATCTTTCAAGACTAATGTCCATCAATCCAGAACACTTAATATAAGAAATCCATTTTTTTCCTGGTGCTTCCCTAACACTGTTTCTTCAATTACGTTTTCTCCAAAAGAAAACTCAGAAATCTATTATTGGTAGTATGCAGTGCAGAACAAGCAGTGCCTACCCATCAATGGCAATAGTTATAACATTGTCATAATGCATATTTGTTACACAGAAACATCCTAAGAACATTACATGTACCTTCAATTAACACACATGTACACCTAACTATATGACAATGTGTTTGTTGAACAGTTTTAAAATGTGTGTTATTATAATAAGAAGAACACAAACATTACTATAATGTTACTCTTCAGTCAATGACCCTCTAGCTGAATATGGCAGTCGTTTATGTGTTATTAAGCATATTACCCCTACAGGGCTATTAAAACACATTAACAAACATGTAGATACTCTATGCTGTCCATTAATAAGTATAGCAATAATAAAAATGAAACATTGGCAGCAGATATAGAAATACTAAGTGAATAAGATCTAGGGACATGTCGTAATTAGCAACAGATAATTAAGCAGCACACCAGTGAATACCACTGAGACATCTACAACATTACAATTGGTTATCTATTACTCATTGTACATAAAACTCCACCACCAAAAGTAGCAGAGGAGAAGACATCCCCCCCCACAACACCACATGTACCGCTATTGACATACATCCATTGTCACATTCATGAAGAACAGTATCCCACTCACATGTGTAGTAATACCAGTTTCTTATGCTAGTACAGGATCTTGTGCTATGCTGCCACTGCACATTCACTAGAGTTGGTTAACACCTTTTTAAAGTATTTTGGGCGGGATATTCAAAAGGGTGCACCATGCGTAATAGGGTTGCGCATGCGCAACTCCGAAATTGCGCCATTTTGCGATATTCAGCAGGAGGCAGTTGCGCCACTGAAAACAGGCTGAGCAACAGCACAATGCAAATGAATGCATGCTCAACTGGAGGGGGAGGAACCATGCATGAACTCCACAGCCCGATATTCAGCCGGGCTGTGCAGAGTTGTGTAGGCGCAACCCCAACCTGCGCCTGCGACTTGGAGGCAAAAAAAAGGCCCTAAGTCGAGGGCCACCCACAGGTGAGCTGCTGCATTGCAGGAGCACAACACAGTAGCTACCACCTGGCTGGCCCCAACCCAATCCCTGTGCCCCCACCTCGATCTCAGGCAGCCGACTGAATCCCCCCACCCCCACTGGCCCAACCCGGGCATAGTGTACTCCCCAACACCAGCCATGTCGCGGGCAGCAATGTAGCTCCCCGAGCGTATCCCTGGTGGGTCAGTGGACCAAAATATTGTCGTGGACAACAATGGCTCCCCCAGATGTATCCCTGGTGGTCCAGTGGACCAAAATGCCCGATTCTGGGCAGTAAGTAAAATAACCCTCCCTCCTCCCGAGCGTATCCCTGGTGGCCCAGTGGACCGAAATGCCTAATAGTGGGCAGTAAGTTTAATAACCCCCTGAACATAGCCCTGGTGGCTGGTGTCCCCCACCCACCACCCGCGAACCACCACCACCGCTCCCCCACAGGCGGCAGGCAGCAGCATCACCCGCCTGCCGCCCGCTGACTGACTGCCGGTAGGGCTGCATCCAGTGGTGCAGAGCAAGAGCCAATGGGCATGCAGCCCATACTGTATATGACAATCAGATTTGTGAATGAATTCATTCATTCCAAAATCTGGACTATCACGACCGGTATGGGCTGCATGTATAACTCTTGCTCGCCAATGATGCGAGCAATCAGTGGCGGCGGTGGGGTGTTTTGAGCAGATGAGATGCTGCCGCACGCCACCGGCTGCTGGAGGCGGGGTGGTGAGCAAGCGGGTGGATGGGGTGGGTGGTAGTAGCCACCAGGGGCTATGTTCAGGGGGTAATAAACTTACCCTGCGATCAGGCTTTTTGGTCACTGGACCCTGAGGATTCTCTTTGTCGAGAAGAGAGAGAAAGCCAACTTACTGTCCGTGAATGGGCTTTGGTCACTGGACCTGAGATATGACCGAGGGAGCCCATGCCTGCCACCGATCCAGACTGTTGAGAGGTGAACCATGCCTCTGATACGCCCAGTGAGGGTGGTGGGGGTATTCTACACTGTTTTGTCCGATCGGGTGCAGGGGCATTTCTAACGACTGCAGCCTGTCGGGAGCCAGGCGCAAGTCCTCGGGGATCGGCGCTTCTACATGCTAATGGCATGCAAATCACGCCATAATCAGATGCAAATGGCCCCCGTGCCTTGCATGAATTATAGCTTATTTGCATGTCACCTTTCAGATCTCGCAATTTTACGTAGCGCCCGTAAGTACTACATACCACAGTTGAATGCTCACTGTGTCAACTTGCGGTGGCTGGATACTATTACCATGCACGAGTAGCAATAGTGACTGGGGGTGATATTCAAAGGGAGTTGTAATAAACATCGCTGATATCACCAGGGCCCTGCACAACTATTTGCACAAGCGCCATGGTTTTGCGCCTATGAATGATAAACGGTTGAATATCCACCCTTTGTGTCAGAAAAACCCTCGTTTCTTATTTGTAAACACCATTACAGATTTGTAATAATAAACTCTTACCATCGGAGTCAATCACAATGGCACTTTCTGTGTCCGACTGACCACCCTCCACAGCTTCACTCTGTGCTGGTACTACCTCGTGAGAAGCCGGGGGAGACCTCCGATGTTCAAGCATGAAGCAAACAAAAAAAAATATGTAAGTGGTAGATGTGAATCACAGTACAGTTTTGAAATACTTGCAACAACAGTAAATCAGCCATGACATACATAACATTGCTTCTAATTATACAGACCACAAGCATTATGGTCACATATTACAATAACGATTGTATTTTTGTGTGCGAGGGGCCCAGCACACCATTATCTACATAGTCTGTAACTGGTGGGGCACCAAACACTATTGATATGTACATTTGTACGTGTCTCTCTGTGTATCGGGCATTTCGGTCCACTGGACCACCAGGCATACGTTCGGGAGGAGGGGTGGGTTTATTACACTTACTGCCCGTGATCGGGCATTTCGGTCCACTGGACCACCAGGGATACGTTCGTGGGGGGGGTGGTTTATTACACAGTATTACAGAGTTTTACAAGTTTTATACCACTACATCACAATAACTAAACAGTTACATATTGTTCTCTACCAACATACCATAGTAGTAAGTGCGTATATGTATAAATGTACTATTTCTGGCATAGCTATCTTAGCAAGCTGTGGTTTGTGACTGAACAACAACACAGTAAATAAATGGAAAATTCAGTTACATGTTTTCATAGTACATCCTTACATATAGTATTAAGTATTTTAAAAGGGTGTGAGAAATGCAGCTTTCTGATTGGTAGAAACATGCTATTAGCTGTATGTCAATCTTTGATTAACATATATGTAGAGACTAATCACATGCAAAACAATGTTTCAACACTATTTACAAAATATTGGTATGATAATACTAATAAGGCAGTCTCAGTGTTTACATCAATGGTCTTAATCACCGTGTGGGGCATGTAGCACTGGCTGTGCCTCATCCACATTACACATAAGCGGTGATTTACACAACATTAACATAATCCTACTCATGTCTTATTGCTTAATCATGCGGTATACAATTATTGTTACAAATTCTGAATACATGCACATCCATTATGAAAAGTTGTGCTGATTTACCTACGGTGAGTAAGGCGCTCCCATGCAGCTGGCTTGCCAGCAGCTTCCCAAGCTCATGTCAGGAGGTAGTACCATGCATTATCATTGTCTGGTATCCCCTCACATTGTTTCAAAATGTAAAAACGTTGGTGCAACAGCTTCCACTTCGCTTTAGCTGCACAATAGTCTTATTTTTACTTTGAAAACTATGTGCAAATAGCTATTTATCGCCTCCCATCGAATCAGTTTCGGTTCGTACTCCTCATCAATACCTTTGGATTACCTCTAGCCTGGACTGCCTCAAGCAGTGCACACACCTCTCGCAAGGTCCACTGCCTCATTATTTGATTTTAGGATTCTCTAGTTCTGAAAAACAAACAGAAAGAAACATCCACATTAGTATCATCTAACAATATTAATCATTACTTAAACGAATGCCATATAATACTTATTAAATTAAAGACCACATGTCCTTCAACATAGCAGAAACACATCTCAGTAGCATTATGCAGGGCCAAGAATGGATTCAGCCACCTCAACAGTAACAACAACTGCTGCTACACTATGGTGTCCCACCAGCATGCCAACCAGTAGTCTTGGGGGTTGGGGGCTACTGCATCGAACATGAGATTGGACACACCATCACATATCCATGTCTACTACACTGAACTGTTCACACAGCATAGTAAAGTGATGTTAAACACAGATGAACCACACATTGCAGAACTGTGCACGCATCTAGAAATACACTTAATAAATGTGAAGATGGCTAACAAACCGATTAAAAGTTAAATAGTATGATAATTCTGTTGTGCATTCATGGTAGCCTATATACTAATTACTACCCATATCTGCTACATTCAAAATAACTCTATTTCCTGACATACCAGTAAAGAAACGTATACATTGAACAGCACCACTGTGTTTTATTGTTGTTGCACACATACCATACTGTAACAGCTACAATACTGTAAGACCACAGTAAATGCTACACTCATTTAACATACTCAAACTATATACAAATGTTGAGACATAACAACATCATACAATTGTGAACTGACAGCAGCAGGGTAAATTAATATTGCTGTGTCCCCACTATCCTAATATAGCAAACCCATATATGTGGCATGTATGTGAGTGATGCATGCAGTTGATCTATTTTTTTACCACATTAAAATGGTTCTGAAAAGAACCTTTGTGAGTACTGTAATATTTCCTCGAACAGTGACAATCTTAAAGGACTATGAGGATTCCATCTTGAAGGTCTCCCAGAAAATGGCAATTACCAGCATGCGAGAAATGTACACCGCCTGGTAGGAATAGCCAATCCTTACAGTATTTTATTTCGGGGTGACGTATAGTATGCATTCCATGCATGAGTAGAAAAGCAGTTATCTGTACATTTACTTTCCTGCGAGCTCTGTCAATCAGATACATATGATGTTCTGCTTGCCAGAATCTATGCTCTGTAATATCTGAAAACATGATAATACAGGCAGGCAACACAGACATAATAGAAGCAAGGTCCAATGCTGCCTCTGTAACTAAATCTACCCAGCGTTTTGAGCCCAAATCATTGCCTCCAAGATGTATTAGCAGTATGTCAGGAGGAGAGTGAGTTATCAAAAGTCTGTGCATGGTTGGCATAAGGTGTTCCCATCTCGTGCCACCATGACCAAACCATCTTACATAGCAATCGGGGAGCTGCAGGTCCCTCCCAAAATTACTATGAACTGCAAACTCAGCTGCTCGTCTTATGTAACTGCTTCCAACTATCCACAAAATCCTTTTGCTATTTTCTGCCATTCTAAGTTGTAAAACTCAGAACTGTACAGAGAGCTACAAAGAAAGTCAGTATTCACCTACGGTGCCAAAGACAGCACTGAAAATCAAACTGATATTTTTTCCTCTTTATTTCAAGCCCCACTTCCACTGGGTTCAGACAAAACACACAAATCAAATAAAAAACATTCCCTGCTGCTCTGGCTTCATTAACCAATCTAACTGATGCATTCAATATTACTAGACCTATGTTCCTGCAAAAATCTGCAACCACTGACAACTGGGAAAATGCATCCTTTTCATATGCAGTTTTAAACAATTACAACATCAGAAACAAGTCTGATTGGTTCCATTTTCTCATAGAACTCCACGTGCACCTTCCTATCTACCTCCATTTGCAGCTGTATCTGTACAAGTTAGTACTAATATGATTTCTCACTTTAAACTATTTTCTCTTAAGAATATAGCCTGCTAAACAATAACAAGTTACATTATGAGATTCAGCATAAAAAAAGTTTTGATTAATAGTATCTACATGTTGTTATAAATTTTTAAGATACTACAAAAAATCAATTGAAGATAGACTGTACTTACAGTTTCAAACTGCTCTCTCTCAGCAATATTGAAAATGGCTCCTGTTTACTTGTTCTTCAGTGTTGTCTGTCTCCGAGTCGTTCTCAGAAATGGCCTGACAAATCTTAAATTACATTGGTAGAGCTAGCTGTCACTCAAACACACTGTTTTCTGATTCGATAATGAATGTTTTGCCACTCCCAAGTGTTAGATTAACTTTGCTATCGAGATGCACGAAAGTACATTTGCGACACTTTCGATATACGACAATGAAAATTTGCGAAAGTGTCAAAGTTCGACAGTATTTTTGCCCATACTGTCGAGATGTGCAGTAACTTTTGCGACGCTTTCGGTCTGCGAAAGTACTTTTTGCGAAACTTTCGTGCACGAAAGTAATTTTCAGACTCTCTTTTGTGGCACAATTTCAGATTTTGTGGCAAAATAGCTCAATTTTCAATTATAAACACATTATGTGCTGCGTAGCTGCTTGAACTCAGTGCACTTCAGATATTTAACATCTACAACGTTCCAGCGTGCATAACAACTGTACAGCATGAACTTGTGAAACAGTTAGTTGTTGTAATTTCCGCACCCAAATGTAAAATAGCCATTTAAGACCTCTGCTCATAACAGTGTCACTCTGATTTTTATATATTTGTACCATATAGTCATTTCTCACATCAACTGAGCCAAAGCGCAGCATAGCAAAAACACAGTTTGTCAAGATGTGAGAAGTAAATCTATACTATTCATAAGGTTGTGTGTTAAAACCAAATTGTAATTCTCAACTGAAAAGTATGACAATACACAAACTTACAAGTGTACATCTGAACTGCACTCAAACTTGTAAATCAGAAATGTTTCAAAATTCTAACATCAATTTTCTACATATTCATTTTAAGTCGTCTGCTCATAAACACTGTTTTCTTAATTTTGTGACTGTACCCGTATAGTGATTTGGTTAATCAACTGCAGCATTGCACAGTACGTAATGCAGAAAAACATTATTGCATGTTGTTAAAAATAACAGCTCAATAGTCATACACAGGCATACTAAAACACAATGTTGATAATGTGCAGCAACTATGTTGAAATTTCATTAACATACAAGACATACATAGCAACTGTGCTGGGCGCGGTCACACAACAATAATAGTGCCATGTTCTCCCTCTAATTGTAAACATACTAATTGTAACAGATTTGGTAATGACCACTATCACTCTCAAGTTTTGGTCTGCCATATAGTGAATTAACACACTGACTATGCCATGACACGCTACATGGTGAAAACACATTTAAGTCCACATGTAACAAATTACACCTATCCTAATCATAAGTACACATGGGAAAAAAACTTTTAAATGTGGACTAGAAATATTGAGAATACAAACTCTGATATTACGTAGCAGCTGGATGCACATTCATAAAACTATTGTTTAGTTATGTTTTACCAAATTGTAAACATACTTAACTTACAATTCTATCACTACACATATTATAAAAAATTTACAGAACCTATTCTAACACTTTTTTTCTCTGTCTCTCATACAGGTACCTGATACTTCTTTAAGATTGCTTACTGTCACTGCTCAGCCATAATAGCAAAATATGCCTACTAAATACAGGCGTAGATGTGTCTCAAAATGAGGCGGTATAATAGTACTACACTGTTGTATAAGGGCAACAAACAAAACAGTAAAGGCACACCAAAAAATGAACATAGACATACCTTTACTGCAACAGTGACCCCTACATCAAGTCACTGCACAACCAAACGAAATTCCTTAACAGAAAAGAAAAAATGTATACCATCACAAATAATGTAGATCTCTGAGATGAAACACAACTATTTTGAGTGTAACCATCAAGAAGCGCTCAAAACAATGCCATAAACTCACAACTGCTGATTTACAACTCAGAAAGAAGTATTTCCAATCACTAGCAAGTAAAGCTAAGATCGAAGACTTATAAGCGCTGCTATGCGGCACACCATAAAAGAGCAAAGTCACCTTTCTCTGATGAATTCGATCTGAAAGTACAAACTTTTGTCAACAGGGCACTGTTTGTACTACAGCGATTGTGGCGATAAGATGTGTCATGTGTTGAACAATTCAGGAAACTTATATATGCCATAAAAAGGCTTCAACAGTATCCTTGTTTGACTGTTGACAACTTCTATCATGTTTTCACAGGACAGTGGCTGCACTACACAGCACTCAGAGGCATATTTCTGGGAAGAGTCTTATCATTACTTAACAAAAGAACACACGTTCAGTATTGATGAGTCCGGCAAACTAACAAATGTCCTCAGTATCTCTGATGACAATCAAATGGATACTGATGATGACTGTGATCCAACCACAGTCTTCAATAAATGGCACTGTCTGGCATGGCCATATGATGACACCTGCAACTGTAGGCAACCATCATTTGAAAAAGTAGAACACTTTGTAAACCTATTTGTAATAACAGATCGCAAAGACAGACATAAACTGTTTACAAAAATTGACCATTGTGAAATCCGGCCACATACTGGACTCATGGGTCACTCACTTGCATGTCTCGATAGTGGTGTTTGTGATAGTATTTTTCACAACATGCGGATGCTTGCAGTGCATCAAACAGGCATGCAAAACTTTGTCTACAGAGTATATGAAGTACAGCGAGCTGTACATCAGTACCTGTTTAAATGACTATTGCAATCAGGTGACATGCAGGGTTCTATCACTTTCCTAAAAAACTGCAACACATTGCTTCTGTACCGAAACAACTACTTTTCAGTGTAACACTTCTGTAAAAAATCTGTTTCAGTGTTGAAAATGACATTCTGAAACAAGTGCAGGAAGAAATTGCTAAGTTTGAGGTTGCAAGTCTCAAGTTTGATTCTGTATGTGTGTCATACAGCCGTTTGTGCTACCTAAAACAAACAGTCACAGTCAACCTAGAAACCTTGTCACCATACAATGACATGTGGTTCCGCCTGGCAGCATTCTTGCTGCTGAAATATGACTTTAACACAAGACACCATTGTGCTATGCAAACACTGTTTTCAAAAGTGAAGTGTAACACTTTGCCAGCAAGGTCAATGCTGAATAACATGGAAACAGATGTTACACCAAGTGAGATGTCAACACTGAATATGTTTAAGGCATTCTAATTCAGACAATGAAACCATTCCAAAGCGATTCTCAGTCTGAACACAAAGACACGGAACATTCCACAGAAAGAGCTGTTAGATCTCTAAAGGGTTCTGTGATGTATCTACCACTTCCTCTACAGGAAAATGTTCAAGCAATCTCAACTGAAAATAGCTTGGTAATTCTTGTAAATGGTGTGCCTACAAAGGCCAAGGTCATCTGGCAAGATGTTGTCAATGTGCAAAAGATAAAGCTTGCTCTTGCTTATTTAAAGAGTAACAATTCCTTTTATATAGACCTTGACATAGATCAGATAGCCAGTCTCTCTGTGCAACATTATCTATTAGAAAAAAGTAAGCCAATCATTGAGAAGGTCAGTACACAGACAAGTGACAATGTGTATGAACAGTACACAATTCACCCACTACATGGCAGAGATCCATTAGGAGACAACATTGATCTCTATCAAATGAAGCAGGTGGAAGGTGAGCCTGTCAGCATTTGGGAGGCAACACTAAAAGCAGGCTGTTTCCCAGACCTATTTCCAAAAGGGTCAGGCGGACGCCTAGATGAAGAGAAATATAAGTACAGGGTGCTGAGTACCGCACTACCGTGTCCTCAGCAAAGATAGCAAATTCAGGCGTAACATACAGTACCTGTTCCATCTCCTCTGGGAGAGTGAACTTAGCATTCTGTCTGCGTCTATAGCACATACCATTCATCTAACAAGTCCACTAGATGGAATAACAGCTGCTCAATTTCTAGAAATTAAAGCAGAAAGATGAAAATTTGCAAGTCAATCTGTCTTCCATACTTTCAAGTCTCAGTGGCACAAAGAATATTGGTATACAGACACTCTGAAGTGATGACAGTGCTGCAGGAGGTATGGTGCAACCACATGGTTTGTCACACTTAGTTGTGCTGAATATGCCTGAGATGAACTCATTGAACTGTTGAAGTGGGCAAATTCTGATGTCGAAGGCATCTCATCAATGACAGCCGAGATGTGTTCACTTGATCCTGTGTCTGTCTAGAACATTTTTCTAGCGGTTCCATGACATTCTGACTTTCATCTTGTCAAAGGACAATCCTCCTCTAGGTATTGTGGAACAGTACTTTTGGAGGACAGAATATTAAGCACGAGGTGCCCCTCATATCCATATGTTATTGTGGATCAAGGATGCTCCACGCATTGGTGAACATGAAGCAGTAGAAGTGCTATCATTCATCAAAAAATATATCACTTGTCACATTCCAGACAAGTATGACAGTCCTACACTATGGAAGTTTGTACAAAAGTTCCAGCGACATATTCTTGCAAAATATTGCGGTAGTAGCAAGAACAAATCTAATGTGGTACACATGATGTCGCTTTGGATTTCCTAGGCGAGTTTGTCAGAATGGTGCCATGAATGACCTTTTCTCAACAATGCGACACCACTGACACAAAATCAACCAAGAGGGTATCTGAGTTACCCAGAGATGAAAAGAGGTGTACATCAATGACTACAACCAACTCTTCTAATGTGGCAAGCAAACATAGATGTTCAGTTTGTGGCTGATAACTCACTGGCCCTGGTTGATGCGTCACGCCCGTACATAACCAAACATGAACAGACTAGCTTGCAAAGATCTTTGGAAAGATATTGCCACTTCAAGCAAAAGCCTGACATCTCAGCTGTGGTCATTGGGTTTGAAGACTCTTTCACACAGAGAATGTGGAGCTTCTGAAGCCAGTGACGGTTAATGGGTACACATCTATGCGGAAGTCTGATGCTATGCGTTTTCTCATGTAAACTACAAGAGAAAGCGAGCGTGTACTGATTCCTCATGCTGAAATTGAGGGCTAAGCTGTCAATACACCTTCTTCAAAACATATCTTGAAGAATAACCTGATAATTACATACTACCCACGTGAACACGACATGAATGATATGTGTCTCTTGAGGAATTGGCACTAAGTGGTATGACTACAAGACAGGTGCAGCACCTGACTCAACATGCCAGATTTACAAGGTCAATGGACTAGATGGCTGTCTCGTGAAGAGACACAAGCCATAACTTATAGATCACTGCAAACTGCATCTAGGCACATCAGAAGCACAGAACATTACTTTGCTCTCCTATTCCTATTTAGACCCTGGAGGACTGAGTCTGAATTAAAAGGTGACTGTGACACATTCGAAGACAGTTAAATCTCACTACGAGAATTTCCAAACTGGTACTCACAGACATATATACAAAGACTAGAAGCTGAAAGAACAGCTTGAGAAGGCAGAGAAGCAGCTTCAGGAAGACACTCCAGTTAGTTCACAAGACAACCTTGATCCAGAAGGACAAGGTGTTCTAGGTGACCCTCTGCCCTTAAATGCCCCAGAAGTGTTAATGTCAGAAATTGGACAGCCATGGAACATGGCACACACTCCATAGTCAACCCAGCTGACTTAAGAAAGACTAAATCAGCTGCAGCATACAGTTCACTCTCAAGTAGTTGAAGCTGTCCAACATGGTATACTACATGAAACAAAACAATGTGACTGCACTGACTACAAGCCACTACTAATGTTTGTTAGCGGTTCAGCTGGCACAGGAAAGAGTTTACTGATTGAAGCCATCACTGCAGAAGTACGGAGTGTGACAGGCTCTTCAATGTCTGTTGCTGTAACTGCTCCCACAGGACTAGCAGCATACAACATTGGTGGAGTTACAGTACACCATCTCTTTACATTGCCAGTCGAACATGGGAGAACTGGAGAGTATAGTAAACTGTCATTCGAGGTTTTATCTCAGCTCCGTTCCATGTTCACAAAGATGCAGTTACTCATCATTGATGAAATCAGCATGGTCTCCAATGTCATGCTTACCTGTATTCATCTACATCTACAGCAGATCTTAGGTACTGACTATGGAGTTCCATTTGGTGGCAAAAGTATACTTGTGTTGGGAGACCTTTTACAACTTGCCCCAGTCAATGCAGAGCATGTATTTACAACTCTAACTGCCAAACAAGCTAAGAATATCCTCGGTTGCATTGCAGGCTATAACATATAGAATTATTTACCTATGTTGAGTTGTCTGAGAACATGCACCAAAGTGGTGATCTAGCTTACAAATCACTTTTAGATGAAGCTATTACAGCTTCTCTATCACCAGAACATGTTTGTATGTTAAATGATCGAAAAATCACAGTACATAGTGCATGCATAGAAACAGCATGTAATGTCTTCAGTGATATATACTCTACTAGCTGAACACATAGTGTGTCTTATGCCACGACTAAGAAATGCACTGAATTCAACAATCTAATGCTGCAGAGAGAAAACCAGAGATTCTAACTCTGCATGCGGTTGATACAGTTGATGGCGTTATTCTTAGTCGAAGCTAATAGCAAAGATGACTGAATGACTAAGTGAACTGAAGTCAGATGTTTCATGAACAGCTGGCCTTAGAGCTGTTCTCACAGTTTGTAAGAATGCATGTATCATGCTGCGACATAATCTAGATGTAGAACAAGGTATGGTAAATGGTGCCATGGGAAACATCACTGACTTTGTCTACAATGTTCAGAAGACATATATCGAGATGCTTGTAGTGCACTTTGACAACATGGAACACTCTGTACATAGATCAAACCTGCGTAAAATTCAGGTTTTAAGGATGTCTATGTAAACAGGAAACAGTTTCCATTATGTGTTGCATATGCTGTCTCCATTCACAAATCTCAGGGATTGAGTTTGGATTCAGCAATGGTAGACATAGGTACAGACATTTTCAAGGATGGCATGAGCTCACGTTGCACTTCGCGTGTACGCAGCCTTTCTGGATTGCACATCATTACTATAGCACCTCAGAAAATACGAGCTGACAAGCGATGTATTCTGAGTACAACAGTTCGTACTCTACATCAGCCATAAATGTCTTTAATACCACTGCTACATATCTGTCTGTCTCACACAATTCAGTCACAGCTAGAGGTAGCAACAAACAGCAGCAAGCTTCCAAAAGTGATTCAACAAAAAGAGTTCAACAAAGGCCACAACTTAAGTAAACATTCACAACCAGCAATTCATCAGAAATCAGTTGGTGTAGCTGCTGTACCAGTCTTTGACAACAGCAGTAGAGTAAACTGCTATGCTAACTCAGCCATGCAAGTTTTCTACACATGCCACAGTTTGTGCAGGCAATATCTGCTACAAGACAATCCCTATCAAGCGCTTTGAAGCAGCTTATCAACATGACTTCGACCACTCTAACAATGTACAGTCACTAACACCACTATGACGGGTGTTAGCTACATATACTGGATGTAGTATGTTTGCTGCAGACATACAGCAAGACACTACTGAGTTTATGATGGCTGTCATAAACAACCTGGATGAAGACAGCACCCCAATCTGACAGTACTTCACAGTAACATATGTTACAAAATATGTATGTGTTTCATGTGGCAATTCACAGCGTGAACCCACACAAGACATGCTGTGGATTACTCTCTTTGTCCCTCAAACCAAAAGTGTCAAATTTCGACAGCTATTCACCAATGCTGAATGTAGTCATGC
This sequence comes from Neoceratodus forsteri, assembly GCA_016271365.2. Classification (NCBI taxonomy): domain Eukaryota; kingdom Metazoa; phylum Chordata; order Ceratodontiformes; family Ceratodontidae; genus Neoceratodus; species Neoceratodus forsteri. The sequence continues at coordinate 903,464,976 of CM057456.1, read as the reverse complement.
CTGTGGAATGTGTGGAGGCAGATGCACTCAGTCCATACGTCTCAGGAGTTCATCTCAATATCTGTTGCTTATTTTGCACAGATTTGACCCCAACGGGCTCAGAGTTGATACTCCTATCACAGATTACAAGCTAGTAGAATAGTCTTCAACCAATCAGTGTTTGACACTCACAGTATAATCTATCACCATTCAATCCATGCATTCTGGGCATTACACCTCCTTACTAAGGTGCAGAACTGGATGGTTAGAGTGTGACGACTCTACAAGCAGTTTTAAACAGAGACTGCCATGACACTTGAAAAATGCATATCTTCTAATGCTGAAGAATTATGATAACCTTATATATTCAGAAGAATAGGACAAAACATGTTGCATTTAAAAAATGACTACTTTGTCCAAAAAACATTCATACCTCATTACAATGTTGTATAATGTACGACTCTAAATAAACCATACAATTTCAACAAAATGCTATTCTGACAGAGACATTCCATACACTGTAACATGTAAGATCTAGTGTGGATCAGTGACTACATGAAAATTGTTGTAGTGGCTTCAATCGGTGCCAACAATATTCACAGTCACTAGAGAAACCATGATTACATGTCTATCAAAGATTGTACATCTAAAAACTGAGGCCTTACTGCTCTCCTCCTCTGTACATATCTTTAATTATCCATGTATCAACTCATGCATAACAACAAATTGATATGAGTTATAAAGTGTTACTCTTTGCAAACAAAGAGAAGTTCTCAGTTATCATCGTAAATAACTGAGCAACACTTCTAACATTCACCAAACATTCCACTCTGTCACAAGTTGTCTATCAACACTTCAATTTGTCTATTGACTCTTGACATATAGAGAACATCATTTGCTCACCATGCAACAGTGTAGAACTATCCCGACTTCATGCGTAATACTACTACTGTACATATGTAAAAATAACTACTTTTATTGATAATGCAAGAAGTTGAATTACACAACTGTAAATAAGAACCAATTGCAGAATATCATTTACTGACTTTTACATGTGTTTGCAATTACTTGTACATAATATAAAGATTTGTATTCAGGTGTACATTGTTAATAACTACTTTATTTATTTATTTATTGAATTTTGTTGACCGGGTAGGCCCACTGGGCCCCGGAGGTCCCTTTTTCAGGGGTGACCCGGATACTTGTACTAAAAATACTAGTCTAACACTAAAGTACAACTAATGTTTTACATATTATTCAGCAGTATACTAACTACATCTAATTAACCATAAGTTTGTTAAAAAATGCATATCATGCACAGTCTTACTATTTACAAGTTAAGAATTTACATAGAAGATAATGTAAGAATCGAAACAATGTCATTTGTTCATGTAAGAATATTCTATTTTCGCAACTTGTCACATAAATAATTCTAACGTATATAAAAATATAGACAATTGTAAATCAGACACTGTTACTGATCACAATACACTGCATACCTGTTCCTGACAATATTTATGATCGCCTCAATTGAGGGTCGGGTGGAATTTTCCATTTAGCCTATTCAGTGACATATAATTAAATAACACCAATCAAATGTCACAAAACTAACATTTTGTATATTGTATTACTTAGACAGTCAGCATATGGTTTTTCGCCCACCCCAGGAACATCCACATTAGCAGTCACACAATAACAACAAAACACTTGTCTATCATGTGTGTAATCACACTTCACAACCTACTGACATTGGCTTATTAACATACCACACAAGTAATGCACTACACATAATTACAACATACAACCATTTTAAAAAAGTAACATTTTTTTACAAACTCTAGTCACATTCAATAGTAAATATATAATGAAGTGCCACAGCTTCAGCCTGACTATTAGAATTCCACGTCGAATGTCAGAAACTACTTCCTCACATAAAGAGTAGTGACTAGTGAAACATGACTAGAAACACAACACCTGATTAGTTTCCTATATCACATACTTACTCCAATCCATATTATACAGTTCTTATTATTCTTACACATTTACATATATGACGAGCAATGATTGCACACATACAAAGATTGTATTGTGAGACTGCTTCTGTTAACTAAATTTCAGTCTTGATTGGCCCTTTTCTCCATTTGACAAATTGGCAATACATTTTTTAAAACCATAACCACCTGTGTCGACTCTTTCCTTTAAATACCATTATGACATAAAAATAAGTGTGTCTGACTTAAGCATACAAATCAATGTTAACTAATACTGCTACAACTATACCTCCATCAATTTGTTTGGTACCTATGACATACAGTCAGTATCACAGCATATGCGACGATGTGGCACATTGCATGTCACATTTGACATAATTCCTAACAGTGTAAAAAACTCAGCAATGTGCTTACTTTTCCTGTGCCTATGCAGTCATTATTACTATACCAAGGTGCCACACATCAGCACCCAACAGTACACAGCTGTGACTATACATGTACCATGCAGTCACTACTATGTGTACTTCAGAGTCTGACAAAATGGAGCTTTCTAATTGGCTGCAAACATCCTAACAACCTTATGTTAATCTTTTATTACCATACATGAAGAGGATAACGATATACTGAACAAGGTTTAAAACTGTTTAAAAACATGTTTCATAATAATAGCAATAAGTCACTCCCAAGAATTGTGTTAATGGTCAGTCAATCACCCTGTAGAGACATGTGGCACTCAGCCACACCTCGTGCCACAGTACACCCCTAGAACGTGATTAACAGACCATTAACATAACCCCTTGTCATGCCTTATTAATTAATAATAAAAGGGTCTCAGAAACTGAGCTTTCTGATCGGCTGCAAACATTCTAACAGCCTTCTGTAAATCCTTTATTGACATACATAAAGAGGTTAACCATTTCCTGAACAAGCTTTTAAACAGTTAAAAAACATTTTTATAATAATAGCAATAAGGCATTACTAACGGTAATGATAATAGTCAGTTAATCACCCTATCGGGCATATGCCACTCGGCTACACCTCGTGCCACAGTACACCCCTTAAAGGTGATTAACAGACCATTAACATAACCCTGCATCATGCGTTATTGCTTAATTGAATTTTAATAACCGGATAAGCCCACAGGTCCCCGGACATCCCTTTTTCAGGGGTGACCCGGAAAGCAAACAGTAGATCAAATAGAACACAATGGTACATCTACAAGCTGAGGGTATACAGTATGCTTCAGTTTACAAATACATCTGTGTTGTCATCTGCATCTACAATTACAATATACTACCTAATTTTGTCTGACATTGGGTGCTCCACTGCCTACCTGACCCTGCTGGTGATGTCTTGTGTCATAGTAACACCAACAGCAATGCAAACAGAAATGCTAACAGTGGCACATATGGTAACGGAAGCGAAAATGAGAGCATAAACGGTAAGGCACACAGTGACACAGACGACAATGGTCTGCCACGTGATGTGTTAAATGGAGGTTTGTAATTGCCTGCAAACATCCTAACAGCCTTATGTTAATCTTTTATTGACATACATGAAGAGGTTAACCATTTCCTGAACAAGGTTTAACACCGGGATGCACATTGGTTGTCGTTGGACGTAACTCTCACCCCATCACATGTGTAAAGCAGCAGAAGAGTTAGGACCCACGATCCCAATGCGCACCCCAATGGAGGGGTCCAAGGTTGGTTTTCAACCCTAACACCGAATTTCCTCACTTTTGTCACTGTGGAACAACCCTAACTAATGCATTAAACATAGTTTTTTGCCTCTAATTTCCCTTCTTTTTAAGAATGATAACGAGAAATAGTGAATGTAATGCGGCGGCGTGGGCCCCGCGCTCCCGTCACATGATGTCTTGTGGCATAGTAACAGGAACACCAACACAAACAGAAGTGCTAACAGTGGTGCACATGGTAACACAAGCGCGAATGAGAACAGAAAGGGTAACGCACATGGTGGCTTAGACGGGAACAGTCTGCCACGTGATGTGTTGTCACATAGTAACATGGTGCCTGCAAACGGAAATGTCAATGGGCATGGTGATGCAAAGTGAAACAGAAAGAGAAACAGTACTGTGAGCACAAATGGCAAAAAATAACGAAACAGACGCAGAAGTAAAAGCCTTATGGGATACTTATGGTAGCACAGGCGTCAATGGTAAGAATAAATGGAGTGCGGAACCGCATAAGTGAAAGAACACAGAAACATTAATGTAAGCGCACAGGCTGGTTTTCCCCAAAACCTGCATAGAGAAAGACAGTGAGTACAAATAATGTACGCATAATAATGAGTATCAGAGCAGAAAATGAGAACTTGGAATACTAAATACATTAATATCTCAGGAACCGTACGACATAGAAAAAAATTTAAAAGTCATATGATTTACAACTGTCCTGCCTAATTTTGTGCTTAGCCCCATAGGGGGCTAAGCAATTTTCCGACAAAAAGTCCGTATCTCGCACCGTTTCCGAGATACAGGCCCTGAAAGGCGCGGCGTACGCCGTAATGTTATCCTATGGGGAAAAAAGAGAAGTTCGGAGTGCCATAACTTTGCCTCCCTGTAATATTTTTTCACCAAACCACTGAAAGGCACAGCTGTGGGCTGTTGGCTGTATTCCCTCCAAATTTCAGGAAAAAAGACCAAACCGTTGTTTTGCAGCAGAGATCCGAAGGATTTCTGTAATGCGTCGGGCGCCATAATGTTATCCTATGGGAAAAACTGTCAACTTTAGAGTGCCGTAACTTTGCTGCCATGTAATATTTTTTCAATACAACACTGAAAGGCACATCTGTGAGATGTCGGCTCCGTTCCCTTCAAATTTCAGCCCAAAACTCCCAACCGTTCTTTTGCAGTGCAGTGCCAAAGAATCGCTGTCACTTTCCCACAGATGGAAAACTACTGTCGCAATTTGCGAAAGCTTTCACAAAAAAGTTCGACACTTTCATGAGCACGAAAGTAATTTGCGAAAGTACTTTTTCCAGAAATTTGAAAAACATATTTCTGGGGTGTTTTACCACAAAATAAAGACATGGCAAGCATCCTCAGGGTCCGACTAGGTGAATACAAAAAGAATTAGGTTGCTAGAGGGTCCCAAATTTAAATGCAAACCATTTTTCTGATCACCAACCGAAAACAAAATGGCCGATTTGCGAAAATAACAGGCCCATTTGCGAAAGTAAAAATGCATTTGCGACACTGTCGAACTTTTTGTTAACTTTTCCCATTGACTTATAATGGGAAACTGTTTTTTGAATAACTTTTGAACCGTTTAATATTTTTTCACGAAATCTTCAAAAGGCACATCGGGGACCCCAGCCGCACATTCCCTGAAGATTTCGGGCCAGTCGCATAAACCGTATGACCTGTAGGTGCGACCGTAGAATTCCAGAAAAGCGTAAATGCGCATTTAAATCATGCTTAATAACTCCGCAGCCGTATCCGATTGATACAAAACTTGCAGTTGCCAAGGCCTATGGTTCTTGATCATGTATTCAAATTTCAGCCAAATCTGTCAAACAGTTGCAAAGCTATTAAGGTGCAAAATTTTGAGTTTAACATAGAAATGGCTCCTCAACCCTAACTATGGTAGCACTACCGTGCTACCATAATATATGAGTGTGTGTATATATATATATATATATATATATAGTCTATCTGACCCCTCCCTTTCAGAGGCCATGATTATGTTGCTCTTGAATAGAGGTGGGCGAAGTTGGGAAACTTCATTCCGCAAATTTATCCACAAATTTAGCACAATTCTCAGATTAATTCACAGCCATGAATTGCAAAGTTTCAACCACAAAGTGTGGAATTTTACCCGCGAATGGCGTAATTTCGCTATTCGTGGGTGAAATTCCACACTTCGCAGCAAAGTTGCACAAAAAAAAATGGCTAAGTGAGATTGACAAATTTTTAGCCTAGCAGCAAAACTTTGCGGATTGCTCTGCGGAGGCGAATTTCCCAACTTCGCCAACAAATTTAAACTTTGCTGCATCTCTACTCTTGAAGCCTGGAAAGGAGCCAGATCAGGTGCCTAACTACAGACCAATTTTGTTCATCAATCAAGATGCAAAGATCCTGGCCAAAATTCTAGAATGAAGACTTAATATAGTAAGGGGCAGTCTTACCGCCTATGAGCAAGCTGCCTTCACGGTCACTCACCATTCTGCAGATCATTTACATAAACTGGGGCACCTCTTCTCCATGTCTAAGGAGCTAGGGACCCCTGCAGCCCTGGTGTCTTTGAACGTGGGAAGGCCTGTGACAGTGTTTCCTATCCTTTTCTCTTTGCCACATTAACAAAATTTGCCTTTCTCCGGAGTTTATACAGCAGATAAAGGTCTTACATATCACGCCTAATGCTAAGATTTATTGTAATGGAGTTTTTTCTTCCTCTTTCTTTTTACATTGTGGGACCTGAAAGGGGTGTCATCTTTCCCCTCTCCTTTTGAATCTCTAATTAGAACCCCTATCCAAAAATTAAGGCCAATCAAGACATCACTGGTATATTGATAAATAAGGAGCAATTTAAAGTCTCTATTTATGCAGATCACATTTTATTGCATGTTATGTGGCCTAATTTGTCAATAGAGCTGTCCTCACCACTACTACAGAACATGGACGCTTCTCTGATTATAAACTTAATACGAATAATACCTGGGTACTGCCCTTAAATGCTGCTGTGCTGAAATGCAACATTTTGTATCTAGGTTCAGTTTGGGTTCCTCAACAACACTGTTATCTTGGTAGCACATTAACCAGGGATTCTAATGCCTTTAAGAGGCTCAACCTGGATGATCTGCTTCTTAGGATTAGCCAGGATTTAGATAATTTGAAATCATTACCATTCACCCTATGAGGCAGAATTAGCATGATTAAAATGAATATTTTATTGAGATTGCTTTACCCATTGCATACAGTCAATGTATGTCTATCCATGAAGTGCTTTCAGAAAGTTCATATCTTGAACTCTCTGTTTATTTGGTTAGGTAAGGCCGTGTGTTGTGCGTATTGCAAGCCTGCAGTTCCAAAACAGGCGAGTGACCTTCAACTCCCACATGTTGCCCTTATTACTGGACTAGTCATTTAAGTACCTAAAATGGGCCACTCCAGATCCTCCAGAGGACAAACATGCCCTCACCCCACTTTGGCTCAAAATTGAAAAGCAGATGATATCAGCTGCACATATCACTCCTCTTGCGCTTTTGTATGTGAAGTATCAAAACTTACTGAGCCAGCTAAAACACTCTGGTATTGGTATCTCATCTCCGATTCATCACCAGCTGGGTGCGAGTTTGTATTTTAACTAGTCCAAGGGCAATAGCTAACCTTTATTTCATAACCCTTACCTAACAGCTAGCAGACCCTTAGCACCAGAATGGTTCTATAATGCCATAATGCCTGCCATTTCTCATTTGTTGACAGATGGATGCCTCCTTCCCTTTAATTTGGTCAAAAATGTTTGTAATCTCACTGACAGAGCTGCTTTTAAAGTTCTTCAGGTGACCCATGCCACTGCTGTCCATTTGGGGACTGCCTCTTAGATATTAAATTATTAGGCACTCCTTCAGACAGGCATTCAGTACATTACAAAACCTCATGTCATCGCTGTTATGTATTCTTTCTTGTTCTCTCATACTTATCCTTCACTGGATGGTACTTGCCAGTATTGGAAAGTACAGTTGTGTAAGAACTTACCGTAACAGTAGATCTTCGAGAGCATCTCCTGCAGCAGGCCATAACACATGAGACATCAGCCACAGGCATCACATCCTCTGGATGACTTCTCAGCAGTCGACCCGGGGACCTCCCCTTCCTGTCACCTGGTGTGCTCTTGCACATATATAAAAGGGGAGGTCCCTGCAACTCCTCAGTTCTTTTCCATCTTAGCAACCAATATAAGAAGTGACTCATAGGTCTCCGACGGGAACCGAAGAGAGGAACAGAAAGTCAGCAGCTTGAGGCTTCCACGAGAGGCTGGAGCAAGGTACCTTTCTGAAGCAGGAGTAAGGGGGAAGGCAGGTGAGGCTGCATGGCCTGCTGCAAGAGATACTCTCAAAGATCTGCTGTTACGGTAAGTTCTTATGCAATTGTACTATCTTCTTCGAGCCAATCTCTTGCAGCAGGCCATGACACATGGGAAGAATCACAAGCAGTTATAATGCACATGGGTGGAGGAAATGAACCGCAACAAATTAGGACAGGAGGCTGTTGAGGACGGCCCACCCAAAAGCAGCACGCTTTTTGGAAGCAATGTCTAGACTGTAATGTTTTGTGAATGTATGTACAGTAGACCAGATGGAGGCCTTGCAAATTTCTGAAGCTGAGATGCCTTGAAAACATGCTGTGGAGGTAGCCATGCCTCTAGTGGAGTGGAGCTTCACAGACCCTGTGAGAGGTTTATCATATTTGTTATATATGAACATAATGCAGTTGGCCAACCATGTGGACAAGCACTGCTTTGAAACCCAATTGCCCAGTCATCCTGGGGCAAAAGAAACAAAAAGTTGCTCAGTTTTTCGCAACTGTTCAGTGTGGAGAAGATAAAGTCTCAATGTTCTTTGCACATCAAGAGTATGAAGCAGGTCTTCCCCTGGATTCTCAGGCTCCGCAAAATATACTGGCAACTAAATGGACTAATTTAGAGTAAATTCAGAAACCACTTCTGGGAGAAAGAACGGGCTAGTATGTAGGGACACCCAATCCATATGAAACTGTAAGTAAGGTGGCATGCACATAAGCGCCTGTAACTCTGAGACACGTCTCCCCGACATAATCGCCACCACAAAAATCATTTTCCACTACAGAAATTGGAGCTTACAGGCATCAGCGGGCTCAAAAGGATTTAAAAGTAAATTTTTCAAGCACAAAATTCAAATCCCACATCAAGACTGGGTCATGAACAGGAGGATGTAAAGGTAGGATACCTTTTAAGAAGGTTCTGATCAGAGGCAACTGGGATGATGGTTTGTTGTCCACAGGTAAATGAAAAGCAGAAATAGCTGCTAGGTGTCCTTTTATCGAGGAATATTTTAGGCCACCCTTGGACAGAGAGAGCACGTAGTCTAGGATGCTCTGTGAGGAACATTCATAGTGGTCCAATTCCTGGGAAGAGTCCCAAATGGAGAAATGTGTCAATTTCATAGAGTAGGAAGACCTAGCAGAGGGCTTCTGAGCTGCCCGCAGTATCTCTACTACTCCTGGGGACACCCGATAGCGAGTGAGGACTTTCTCCTCAGGAGCCAGTCATGCAGGTGCAGGGAGCGAAGGTCCGGATGCAGCAAGGAGCTGTTCTCCTGTGATAAGAAGGCCGGACAAAGAGTCAGAGGAAGAAGATCCTGATTCAAGACTTGTAATAGCAAGGGGAACCAAATTTGCCTTGGCCAGTAGGGGGCTATAAGAATCATACATGCCCCATTTTTGACCAGTTTTAGGAGTACTCTATGTTGGAGAGAAAAAGGCAGGAAAGTGTAAAAAAATTTTCCTGTCCAGGAATGAGATAATGTGTCCAGCCACAATGTTCCAGGACCGTGCTCTAGAGAGCAATAGAGAGGCAATTTTGCATTTTGCCGAGAGGCCAATAAGTCAAACTCCAGGCAACCCCACTGCAAGAAGACGATTTCTAAGATGTAGGAGTGGAGTTCCCATTCATAGGCCTGAGCAGTGGTTCTGCTCAGGGCATCTGCTAGGGTATTCGATACCCCTGGAATGTGGACCGCCAGAAGGCAAATGTCTTTCTAGAATCGTCCAATACAACACCCTCATGGATTCTCAGCAGAGAGGGTATGAGTGGGTACTGCCTTGTTTGTTCAGGTAGTGAACTACTGCTGAACTGTCTGATTGCTTGAAGTCAACCCTGAGGGCGTAAGGTCTCGAATGCCTATGAAGGTACAAGACAGTTCTCATTTCCAGGACGTTGATATGAAGACGAGCTTCCAGCTTCATCCAAGAACCCTGGGACTGAACCCCCTAAAGATGGGCACCCCAGCCCATCAAAGAGGCATCCATTGTTAGAACAAGGTCCAGGACTGGGGGTTGGAATGACATGCCCCTTAGTAGATTGTCCACGGACTTCCACCATTGTAAGGCGTGAAGCACCAGGGAAGAAAAAAGGATTGAAGCATCAAAGTAGTCCCACTTCTGATCCCATTGGACCCTGAGGGTCCACTGAAGAATGTTCATGTTGAGTTTGGCATGAAGGACAATTGGGATGGTAGCCGCCAAATGTCCCAGGAGCCAAAGGTAGTCCCTTGCTGAAACATACCGACATGTCTACAGCCGCATGATGAAGGTCAGAATGACGTCCGCCCAAGCCGTAGGAAGAAACGCCATGCCCTGAGATGTGTCTAGCACTGCTCCTATATACTGGAGAGTTTGTGATGGGGTCATCATAGACTTTGGGTAGTTGACCATGATGCCAACCATGGAGAACATCTCTAGGGTGTGGCTCAAGGTGTAGTCCAGCATGGGGTGAGTGGATGCCTTGAGGAGCAAGTCATCTAGGTATGGAAAGATGTACAGACCTTTCTGGTGAAGAGCCACTGCCACCACCACCAGGCATTTCATAAATACACTGGGGGCCAAAGAAAGGCCAAAGGGGAGGGACCAAATCTGAAAATGATGGCACTGAAACTAGAATCGTAAGACCCGCCTCAGGGCGGGGTGCATCAGGATATGAAGGTACGCATCCTTCATGTCCAGGGAACAGAGCTAGTCCCCTGAATTCAGTAGCGGGAGTAGAGTGGGGAGAGTCACCATCCTGAACATCTGGTACCGTATGCAGAGGCTGAGACCTCTGAGATCCAGAATGGGACACATGTCCCTGTCCATTTGGGAACCAGAAAAAAACAGGAGTAATATTCCGAGTCTTTTTGATGGGCAGGAACCAGTTCTAGGGCATATTTCCATAACACAGCATCTATTTCTGCCTGTAGTACCAGAGCATAGTCTGGAGGGTAGTTTGAGACCCGAGGAGGTAAGGGAGGAGAAGGACTGATCAAGTCCAATGTATGACCATACTGGATCAAGTGATGGAGCCAGAGGTCTTACGTGATCTCTTGCCAACCTCTGAGGTGCAGGGAGAACCTGACCCTGATGGTCATGGAGGGGGTCTCTGCCACCACGGCCTGAGACAGGCTGAAGGTTGTCCCTGCTGAGGAGAACTAGGGACAGACCTAGATGTTTTCGGGGTATTTATTGGGCCTGGCAGAGCTAACTGAGCCTTACATTTGTTATTGAGCTCCCGCTGAGTAGTAGATCTACCTCTGATGGAGCGTCCCTCAAAGGAACACCTGTATGCAGGCTTTGCCTGAGGGAGATATAGGATCTGAACAGACTGAAGGGCACAATCTGAGTCTTGTAAGTCTTTCAGAATGTCCTGGGCCTGTGGCCCAAATGTTTGCCCCCTTTAAAGGGAGCATTAAGGATGGATTGTGGTACATCCTGTGAGAATCCTGAAACCCTCAGCCATGCATGGCGTCTGAGGCAAACACCTGCAGAGAAGGCCTTGCTGAAGAATCAACAGTATTGTAGGTAGCCCTGAGCAGGTGGCGGCAAACAGCCACAGCAGTGGAAAACTTCACATTAAGGTCCTCTTGAGACTGGTCTGGTGGAAGGGATTGGACTGATTCATGAGTAGCTTTGAGGATCTCCTCCTGATATTTGAGGAGGTGGCCCATATAATTTAGAATACAAATGAACATAGTAGCCAAAGCATAAACTCTTTTACTCATGATATCCAATTTCTTGGATTCTTTGTCTGGGGGCTGAGCACTCATATATTGTGGTCCGGTGGATCTATCGTGAGCCACATTTTTAACCACAGAATCCACCTGTGGTGGCATAGTAAGGTAAGGGTGGTCCACAGGGGCCCTATAAAGTCTGTCTCTGTGGGGATTGGAGGGAATCTGCAATGGTTGTTGCCAGGCAGCCAAAATGGCCTCCTCAAAAGCATCCATAAGGGGAGGGACAACTAGAGTGGGACTTTCTGGAATGCAAAGGTATTGGGCCAACTTTTTTCTGGAGGCATCCTGTTCCATAGTTTGAAAACCAAACGTTTTCTGCAGATGTACCACAATATCTGAGAAGGAAGGGTCATCTGGAGGAGAACAGGGGAGTATTTGTGGAGTGTCCTCTTGAAGGGAAGATGCCTCTGAGGAGAACTTCTGGGATCCATAATCCTGATACTTCTCCTCCTCTTCTTCCAGGTCTGCCATGTCCCATTCCTGCAAGAATGGGTCGACCATATCATCCTTCCTGGGATGGAACCCTTGAGAGGCTGGAGAGGAATTTTCCATCCTGGAGGCTGAGGAAGACCTGGAGGGATGGAAGCAGGGACCACAGCCTCCCAGAAGTGCAAGGGGAGGACCTGGTAAGGCTCATAATGGACTGGAAAAGAGTCTGGATGTCCACCATGGTCAAGTGACCCCCTAAAGAAGTAGGAGTCATGGACTAGATTGGCACCACAGAAAGAATGGCAGAAGGCAAGGGTCCCAGCTGGCCCATCAATGTGGAGGGGCACACATAAGACCCTGTCACAGTTGAAGATGGTGGAGCCATCATAGGGCTCCCATCCCAAAAAAAGTCCAAAGTGGAGCCATGATCATCAATGGGAACACTGTTGATGAGACAGTAATGCCAGGGGCCACTGTCAACGGGAGAACCGCCGACGACAAGACTGTCAACAAGACAGTGGAGAATGAGTCCACTGTCGATGACGGAAAAGTCAACGAATGGCTTATGTGAGCCGTCGATGTCGATGGGAGAACCATCAATGGAAGAGCCGACGAATGGCTTGTGAGTCCCATCGATGGGAGAACCGTGGATGGGAGAGTCGAACAGCTCAGAGCATGCTCCATCGACGGGAGAACCGTCAGAGCAGCAGAGGCCATTGTTGATGGACAATGGTCAGAAAGACATGTTGGTGGAGGTAGCAGTGAAAGCTGCAGCACAACAGTCATCGACAGAGGAGCCATTGACAAAAGAAGGAAAGGGCCCACTGCTGTCGACAGAGGAGAAGACAGGGAGTCAGTGGGCTCCCTACTAATACTCACCTTTTTTATGGAACTTGAGGACGAAGATGGCGGTGCAGAAGAAACATGCTTGGACTTGGATGCATGTTTCCTCCTGTTCCCATGCTCCATCGATGATGGGGGCTCACCCCTACGAGACCCCGAGGAGGAGGTCGAAGACTCCCCTGCAGTGGAGTATTGCTGTTGCTCCAGAAGGGCTACCTTTTGCTCCATCAGGTATTCCCTGACCTGCTGGAGCCTTCAATGCTTTGCAGTCTTGTTGAACTGGTGGCAGAGGATACACTCCCTGGTGTCATGTTCAGGACCTAGGCACTGAACACTCACTACGTGGAGGTCCTCAGTTGCGACCTTGAGGCCACAGGAACACTTTCTAAATAAAGGTTCCAAAGACATCAGTAGATGAACTCTTGTTGAAATGAAGTTTTGGTCGGTAGAACTTTTTGTCGACAAACATGACACCTAAAGGGGAGGTTCTGATAATGTGAGACTTCAACATGCCAGATACAGATTGGTCAATACCAGCAGGAACATCCACCAGAACTAGACACATAGTGGATTCCCTGCAGGGGGAGGGCTTCAAACAACTGATACAACAACCCACAAGAGACAGGGCTATCCTGGATCTAGTACTGACTAATGGGGAAAAGATCACAGATCTCCAGGTAGAAGGTCACCTGGGGGCCAGTGACCATCACATAGTATGGTTCAATTTGGCCACTAGAACTAAATCATCCCATTCCAATGCACAAATATGGGACTTCAGAGGAGCTGACTTTGATAAGATGGCCAACAGAGTTAATCTAACCCTGGCAAGAAGAAATACAGGTGAGGGGGTACAGGCACAGTGGGCAAGCATTAAGGCTGTAATACTTGGAGCAACATCCCATTGTGTTAGGGAGAAAAGCAAGAGCAAAAGAAGGAGGAAACCACTTTGGTTCTCAAAAACAGTAGCAGAAAAGATCAGTGCCAATAGGTTGGCCTTCAGGAAATATAAGGGAAAGCAGTGGGACGAAGACAGGGAGTCATACCAAACTTCCCTGAGGGAAGGAGGGAAGCAGGGAAGGCAGTAAGGCAGGCAAAGGCCCAAACCGAGGAAACACTAGCACAAATAATAAAAGAAGGGGACAAGACTTTCTAAAGATACATTAATGAAAGGATAAAGTCCAGAGGGGGTATTGCTAAGATCAAAGGGGATAAGGGAGAGTGTGTAGAGGAGGACCAAGGAAAAGCATCTGTCCTAAATAGATACTTCTGCTCAGTATTTACTAAGGAGAAGGTAGGGCAGGACCCACAGCTCAGCACCATGGACACAGGGGAGAGGGAAGTGTGCACAAGTCCCTTCTCAAAAGAAAAGGTCCTATAAGAGCTTGCTAAGCTCAGGGTGGACAAGGCAATGGGACCTGATGGCATACATCCCAGGGTACTAAAGGAGCTAAGGGTGGAACTAGCAGAGCCATTAGCAGAACTGTCTAGTGAGTCTCTGAGCACAGCAGAGGTCCCAGAAGACTGGAGAAGGGCTCATGTGATCCCGCTCCACAAGAGTGGTAGCAGGGAGGAGGCAGGGAACTACAGACCAGTCAGTCTTACCTCAGTAGTGGGCAAGATTATGGAGGCACTCCTTAAGGAAAGGCTAGTGCAACACCTGGAATCCATAGGAGCACAGGATCCAAGACAGCATGGGTTTACAACAGGAAGGTCCTGTCAAACTAATCTAATAGATTTCTTTGACTGGATAACCAGAGCGGTGGACCAAGGGGATGCAGCTAATGTCACCTACCTTGACTTCAGCAAAGCTTTCGATACTGTTTCATGGGTCATGCCTGAAAATAGGCAGAATTTGTCTAGTGCACTTACCCGGTCAAAAAAAACTAAATAAATAAAAATAATAAGCTGGGTAGGCTCAGGGTGGGTAAGAGGTTGGACAACTGGGTGGCAAACTGGTTGGTGGGCAGAAAACAGAGAGTGATGATAAACAGTATGCAGTCAGAAGAGATGCAAGTCACAAGTGGGGTACCTCAGGGATCAGTCCTGGGGCCAGTCCTCTTCAATATCTTCATCAGTGACATTGCAGATGGACTGGAGGGTAAGGTTTGTCTGTTTGCAGATGACACCAAGATCTGCAACAGAGTAGATGATCCAGATGGGGTGGGCAGAATGAGAAGAGATCTGGATAAGCTAGCAAAATGGTCGGAAGAGTGGAAACTGGGGTTTAACGCAAAGAAGCGCAAGATCATGTACATAGGGAAGAGAAACCCTTAAGTTACCTTTAGGTTGGGAGGGGAGTTGCTGGTGTAACCCCCCTACAAATGGGGGTTCCTGAAAGTCTTCCTTGGGCTTGCATAAATGCCCACTGCCAGGCTGGTGTTCTGTGTCCTAGTGATTTAAAAGTGTTTGCATGTGAGTGCCCTGTTAGCCTCCATGCCTGTCTCTTTAAGAGCTGCCTATCTTGTGGTGTAAAATTAATCTGGGTAGGAACCGAGTAGTTTCAGGCTCTAGTCCCGCCCAGGCTGCAGTGTTATCGCTCCATTCTGCTATCGCTATTTGCGCAGAGGGAGCCCTGCTAGGAACTGTGACTGTTTACTGTTTCTCTGTTTTAATAATAATAATATTGTAGTTTGTCTAACCTGCCTTCCTTTGCAGCATGGACATTTCAGTATTGCCCCACCATCTTGATTTTGGACTGTCTACTGGGACCAATCAATACCTTTGGGGACTCGAAAATTGGGGCTGTCCCCAAGGGTCTGGTGGGAGCAAAGTTCTGTAGGAATTGTAGTTTTTGCACTCTGGTGCCTAAATGGACCTGGAGGGGGAGCCCTTGCTTTGACAGACTGATGGATCAACTAACCAGAACCTTTTGGACCGAAGGGAAATTCCCCAAGCAGCCTGTTGCAGTGTGTGTCAGTCTGGAGTTAGAGTTTGAAGAGTAAACAGCTTGAGTGATTCGAGCAGCTGCTCCTACGTAGTTCCCATGGGAGATTAATGGAAAGGCTGAGTTTAGGCTTGTTTGCTTGCTGTCCCTTGAGAGGGAGGGTGAATTTATCAGACAGCATCTGAATTTGAGTGTGGTAAAGCCACTGAAGAGTGACCAGATTTAAACCTGAAGAAGACCGAAGATTTGCTGAACGAGATTGGCCTGTCAGGACATCCATTTACCACAGAATTCCCAGTTTTGCTCAGAGACACTGATATTGCAGCTGAACTGCTGCCCGCATTGTGGTATGGTGAATGCTTTACTATGAATGTGCTGTTTGTTGTTAGTGGGTTGTAATTTGGTTCCCCACTGTGTAAATGTGCCACGCTTGCTGGAAGCTGCATCCAGCACTACCGGACTCAAATCCGTACTGTTCAATCCGGCCTGGGCCTTGCCACACTGGTCCAGCCAGATACTTCGGGCACAGAAACCATCATCAATGAGAGACTCGCCTGGGGATCAGCCCCCTGCTCAACACCTCGAACAGGAACAACACTTCAGTGATTCGTGTGGGCCCTGCTTCTCATGGCAAACCAGTCATAAACCTGCAGTCTCCATTTCGTCCATCCTGTGTCCTGTACTG
Organism: Neoceratodus forsteri; assembly: GCA_016271365.2. NCBI lineage: Eukaryota > Metazoa > Chordata > Ceratodontiformes > Ceratodontidae > Neoceratodus > Neoceratodus forsteri. The sequence goes on along the minus strand of CM057456.1, from coordinate 903,448,397 downwards.
GGTAGCGTGAGTAAACACCAGGGTAGCTCCCTGCAACAACAGCTCAATCAAAGTGTGTCATCTGATTTGTTTTGTCTAATCATCACAAACTGAGCCTCATGGCTCTGGATTACAAATTGTGTGTGATTGTGCATGCCTTTTCTTTTCATCACAGGCACCCAACCAGCTGCGACGCCAGCCTACCCCGGGCAATGTTCTAGGCTAGCCCACCTTACTTCCAGCTGGGTACCCAGAGCGTGTGACTGTGTTGAGGGACTAACAAGTGCATGCATAATTGCCTGACTAGATCAGCTATAGAATCAATTAACCTGTTTATGCCCCTCCCTTGTTCAAGTCCCCTGAATAAATCAGATCTAACTCTTTTTGCATCTAATTTGACTGTGGTTCCAGTTTGTACCAAATGCACTGTACTGTTGTTGTTTGCTGTGCCTAACCTTGTTTTACAGGGGTCTCCAGGGTCGAACAGGTGGAACTAGCCCTGGTGGTAAGTGCAACCAGTGTGGGGATTTGTATGCTGAATAGGGGCTACTGTGAAAGTGTTTGCTGCATATTGTCTAGGCCACTAGAGGGGAAAGAGGGATGTTACAATGTCCCGGAGGGCTGTACCCAGGTTAGCCTTGCTACTAATAACCCTGTCCTCTGGGTGGAGGCACCCATTTCAGTACCCAGGCCCCTTAACCTGCTACTAGCCAAGCAGGCAGGGGTAGTAGCCCTGGGATAGCGTCACCTAGGGGTTATATCATGGAGGCACTGCAGGGATTAGCACCCCCCAAAGTGGTCAGACATTAGAATCATTGTTGCCAGAATTATAGCACAGTGGTTTAAGGCTCTGAGCTGCAAATCTGGTGACATCCAGCAGACCAGACCTGGGTTTGAATCCCACAGCTTCCACTTGCATACTGTGTGACCTTGAGCAAGTCACTTAACTTCCCTGTGCTCCCAGGTTGCACCTGTAAAAAAGCTTTCAGCTTAGTGTGCTACTCCTGGTTAAACAACTAAAAATAAAAAATAAAAATAAAAATATGGCCACACCAGTAGAAGTTGTTGTGCACCAGTTGGTGGCGTGGTGTACGGGGCAGGAGGTTGACCCCCATCATGCTTGCTTATACTAGACATTCCCTTGAGTATTAGTGAGAACACAGTAGAAGGGGTTATCTACAAAGTCGAAGGTTTGAAAAACGCTGCTATGGTGGGTCGGCAGACTGATTTAACGACCCAAACCCTCATGGCCTTGGTGGAGTGGAGTGACCCCATGGACGGCACTAAGGTGCCAATGACTGTTACCCCCAAAGGGTCCCCAACTGCTTGGAGGATAATAACTAAAGACAGTGAGGGTCCCTTAGAGGATGAGCCCCATCATTAACTGTGAAAAGAAGTCAGTGGTTTACACAAAGAGTTGTTAACACTTGGAATACGCTGCCCAGACATGTGGTCGAAAGTGAAAACATGATATCCTTTAAAGGAAGTCTTGATGCCTTTATGATGTCTTTATGAGTGAAAGAAAGTTTTTTTGTTCCACCATTTGAAAATAGAATGGTGGCAAGTTAATTCATGGACCATGGTCTTTCTGAACTTGTTTCCAAACTATGAAACTATGAAACTTTTGAGGAGAAATTTGCTAAGCTGTTGCTGGAGGAAGGGAAAACTGTAGAGGACTTTAAGCAATTATTCCTGCCACCTGGGGGTGCACCTTCCCCCAGGCCCCCGCCCATTCCAGTACCGGCTCCAGTGCCTGCACCTACATCGGTGCTTGCAGTTAGTCATGACACGTACCACAAGTTGAGGAAGTTCTCAGGTACCCTCACCACCCCACAGGGGGAGGATGACTGGGAGACCTGGATTGACTATGTTGCCCCCTTGGCACCCGGGTGGCAGTGTGCAGAGGCTGAGAAGTGAAAAAGAATCATGGAAAGTTTGAGGGGGTCCAGTCCTGGAAGCCATTAGATTTCTGAGGTCCACGAATCCTGAGGCTTCTGCTCAAAAGTACCTGTCTGCCCTGGAAGGCAATTGTGGAAGCACTGAGTCAGGGGAGACTTTGAGAGGGCAATTCAAAGGTACCAAACAGTGAAGAGGGGAAAGTCTGTCTGTGTATGCTACTCACCTAGAGAGGGCCCTGCAGAGAGCTTATCGAAAGGGTGGAGTAGCTGCCAGTGACTTGAACAGTGTGAGGCTGGGGCACATACTACAGCATGCCAAGCACTCTAAATTGCAGATAATCTGGTTAAAGCTCCATGATAGGAGAGAAAATCCACCTGACTTCTGCGGCCTGATAAAAGAACTCAGAGAGGTTGAAGGTGAAGAAAGAGACTGTGATTACGGGGTGGGTACAGCCCGAGTGACCACGGCACAGGAAGACCTCTCTTAAATGGAGACCACAAAAGATATTCTGCCATGGGCTGAGTGGTGGAGAGACGAGCTGCTGAAGGAAGTCAGAAAAGTACCAGCAGGTGCCTTTATGGAGGCCTCCACTAAAGACAAAGACCCTGGTCCCTCTCAGGACGTGACTGCCATGGGAGTGGGAGTGCACCCTCAGGTATCTTCTACCATGGGTGACCCCGAGGCTGAGATCAAAGAATTGACTGCCAGCCTAAAGGAACTGTTAAGACACTTTGCTTCACCTTCGCCACTGCAAACAGATATCGGACCCCGATCCCTTGCTACTGCTTCAGTCCCTCATGCAATGTCCTCTCCAAGGATGACCCCAGAGTTTATCATTTGTTACAACTGTGAAAAAAGGATGGCCATATGAAGAGAGAATGTCGGTCTCAGAAAGACTTAGATAAAGTTGTGTACAGACTTCAAGAGGAGCTCTGCAAAGCGAGATTTTGGCCGAGGGGTGCTGGTAACAACCACAGTGAAGGATCAAGAAATCCTAATTCAAACTTCTTTGTGGCTAAATCGTCTGTCCAGGCCCCTGCTACTGTCTCTCCAGACTGGTCCAAAATAGTAGGCCCTTCAATGGAATCTACTGTGACTGTCAATGGTATCCATGCTCGGGCTGTGCTCGATAGTGGGTCACAAGTGACACTCTATTCCAGGACTGGTATGACAAACATTTATCTGATATGCATTTACAATCTCTGGATGGCCTGTGTGGGGCCTGAGTGACAAGTCTTATCCCTACCTAGGATGTGTTCCGCTCTGGCTGTCTTTTCCTGCGAGTGTAACTGGTGTAGATGAACAAGTAGAGACATTAGCCCTGGTGTGCCCTACTACCAGACTGTATGATGGGGTTCCCCTGTTAATTGGAACTAACGCCCACATGTTTGGGAGACATGAACTTGCTGGAATGTTTAGTGTACTTGGATGATGTCATTGTTTTTGGACGCACGCTAGAGGAACATGAGACCAGACTGTTCAAAGTCCTCGACTGTTCGGAAGAATTCGGCCTCAAGTTATCCATAGACAAGTGCCAGTTTTTTCAAACAACTGTGAAATATGTGGGGCACATAGTGTCTGCAGAAGGAATACAGACAGATTCCAGTAAAGTTGGCTTAAAGGTTTTCCAAACTGCTGTTTAAATAAAATAAAAAAAATAAAATAAAATAAAATAAAAAGTTGAATCTTTAACCACTTAACCCCAGCCCAATAACCTAAAAGAGCTAAAGCATTTCCTGGAGTTCTGCGGCTACTACCGCAGGTTCATCAAAGAGTATTCAAAGGTGATTCGACCACTCCTCAACCTTACCCAAGGCTACCCCCCTACCAACCACAAATACAAAAAGGGGGCTATCAAATAACAAGAGAAAGTGTATTCTCGAACAGGTGAGCCTTTTGAGACTCGGTGGACACCCAAATGTGAAGCAGCATTCTTTGAAGTCATATACCCAGCTCACCCATGCCCCAGTCCTTCCCTATGCTGATCCTACCAAGTCTTATGTTCTGCATATGGATGCTAGTTTGCAGGACCTTGGGGCTGTGCTATATCAAGACTATGAAGATGGCTTGAGACCGGTAGCTTTCGCAAGTAGAAGCTTGACCCCGTCAGAGTGGAACTATCCGGTCCACAAGTTGGAATTCCTCACCCTAAAATGGGCCATAGTTGACCAGTTTCATGAGTACCTCTATGGGGCAAAGATATTAGTGAAGACTGACAATAACCCATTGGCCTATGTGCAGACTTCAGCTAAACTGAACACCACTGGGCACCGTTGGCTTTCTGCCTTATCGACTTATGATTATGCTGTTGAATACAGACCGGAACTAAACCACATTGATGTTCACGACCTATCATGACGGCCAGTTTCTAAGAACAACTGGGTCAGATTGTCTGAACCTGACATCAAAGCATTATGTCAAAAGTTTGATAAAGATGAACTAATGTCTGCGGACACAGTGGACTGCCTCATAGATTGCTTGGGTCCTCCTGATACCTGCATACCGGCTGCCTATTGCCATTTCTTTGCATTAGATATTAGTGCACTACCTCAGTTCGATAATGACAGCATTCAGTGGGCTCAATCCCAAAATCCCATGATTCAACCAGCACTTGACGCCCTGCGTGTGGGGAAAGATGTGTCCAAGTTGTGTTCCCCTGACTTGCAAACTGCTCTATTGTTCAAGAAAGGCCCCAGGTTAAAGTTGCATGATCAATTGTTATACAGAGAGGCAGTGGATCATCATGGTCAAGTAAACAAGCAACAGTTGGTCCTACCCATGGCCTTTAAACAGCTGGTAATGAGGTCCCTCCATAACCACATGGGGCACCTCGGTATTAATAAAACTCTCGACTTGGTACGATCCCGATTCTACTTACCAAAGATGGGGGCAGATGTTGAGCACCATATAAAGACCTGCAGTCATTGTCTCCAAAGAAAAGCCCTGCCTCAGAAGGCTGCTCCCCTTGTCAATATCACTACCAGCACCCCTCTAGAATTGATCTGCATAGACTTCTTGTGCTTAGAACCCAACCAAAAGAACAATGGCAATGTGTTGGTAGTTACTGATCATTTTACATGATATGCACAAGCCTTCCCAACTAAAGTTCAAAAGGCCTCTACCGTGGCCAAGGTGCTAGTGGAAACATTCTTTGTCCACTATGGTGCCCCCCAGCAGAGCCGTTCTGACCAAGGCAGAGACTTTGAAAGCAGATTGATTAAGGAAATGCTCTCTCTGTGGGGTGTGCAAAAGTCTAGAACCACTCCTTACCACCCACAGGGGGCCCCCCAACCTGAATGCTTTAACAGGACTCTCCTGGATATGTTGGGTACTCTTCATCCCAAAGACAAGTCCAGATGGAGCCAACAGATTAGCACCTTGGTACACACCTACAATTGCTCCAAAAGTGATGCTACTGGGTTCTCTCCCTATTGTCTCCCCGGTTGCCTGTAGATGTCTGCTTTGGAGTCTCCCCGGATAGGGTCAGAGCTGAGAATTATTTACAATATGTGCAGAAACTGAAAGCTTAGTTGAACCATGCATACCAACTGGCTCAAACAATGGCTGCCAAACAAAACCTTGCTAAAAAAGAGAGATATGATCGACGGGTGAAGGCCCAAGAGTTGTTGCCCAGGGATTGAGTGCTATTACATAACTTGGGACTGTATGGCAAGCATAAAATCGCTGACAGGTAGCATCATCCTCCACCTATAATAGTAAGCTGGATGATTTACCTATGTACAAAGTGCGCCCTGAGAATGGCTCTAAAGCTGTCAAGACAATGCACAGAAACCACCTACTGCCTATTGGCCAAGTGATCATTGATGCTAAACCATCAGACGTTGCCTCTCCTGGGCCAGTGACTCGAGCTGCTGCTAAAAAGAAAGAGTCAACCTTCCCCAATTGTTAAAGACTCAAGGCTTTTCCCCCGGCAGGTCCAGAATGATAGTGACTGTCAGTCCACCTCTGATGATAGTGAGTGTGACAATTATTATTATCCTTCCTATGAACTGAATCAATTGTTTTAACGTAACCCTATGTATAACTGTGAGGATGAAGCTGGGCCTTCAGGACTGCATAACCCCCCAGCTTTCTCCTTAGAGCCAATGCTCCCTGAAAGTAAGGTGAAAAGTATTAAGTCTGAGGTAGCAGATTCATTGTGTCTAGTAGAACTCTTTGAATTACCCGAGGAGGAACCTGATGTGATAAGTCTCCCTGGTGACATACCAGAGCACCCCTTCAGTGCCGCAGAGTCTAATTGTGCCAGAGTCTCCTCAGAATGAGCAACCTGGGCCCTCTTCAGAAGATGATAATGAGCAAAGCATTGTGGAAACAGAATCTGCCGAGCAAGGAGCTGAAGAGCCCCTCTGTCCAGTGTTGCCGGTGACCTGTCTGTTGGACTGAACGGGAGACAGCCGCCAAATTGAGAAGCACAGAGAGCCAGGCAGAGCAGTCGAGCACTGAAGTTCCAATCGGCCAAACTTCTACTGCCTCAGTCACTCGGCTGGCATCTGATCGAAGGGGTCTACCAGTTACTAGCACTAAGCCGAGGACAGCTCTCCCTGGCTCCCTCCAGCGCAGCCACGGGTACTCCCGGCCAGCGGGTGGCCAGCGCCACCTCAGCCGCCGCTCAGTTCCACAGCCCCAGACTCCTTGGCCAGAAAAGCCAAGGACCACTCTCCCAGGCTCCCTCCAGCGCAGCCGAGGGTACTACTGGCCAGTGGGCGGCCGGCGCCACCTCAACCATCACTTAGTTCCACAGCCCCAGACTCCTCAACCAGAAAACCCCGAGGACCGCTCTCCCAGGCTCCCTCCAGTGCAGCCGCAGGTACTTCCAGCCAGCGGGCAGCCGGTGCTGCCTCAGCCGCCACTCAGTTCTACAGTCCCAGACTCCTCGGCCAGAAAAGGTATGGCAACTGCCGCAACCAATCGGAGCGCAAGCGCCTTTTCAGGCAGCGTCTGCATTGGTCCTTGTGGGAAGCCGATTCTTGAACTGAAGTTATCCCAAAATTTGACTGTAATTGCTCAAAATTAGACTAATTACCTAGAATTTCTCTGTCTAGCCTTGCCTACTGCATATTTTATCTTTGTTAAAGTAAAAACTACAGGAACAAGTGTTTTACAGCCCTCCTACTGATTCATTGTACTGGCCCCAGACTTTGGGCGCCAAAGGAATACACATCTTCTTTGTGTAGCAAATCAATACCCCTGCTGCTTTGTCTGACCCTTTGTCCACGGCCCTATTTAATTTCCTGCATTCCTCTCTCTCTGCAGCCGAGGACTGTTCTCCCAGGCTCCCTCCATCGCAGCCGCGGGTACTCCCGGGTAGCGGGCAGCTGGCGCCACCTCAGCCGCAGCTGAGTTCCACAGCCCTGGACTCCTCGGCCAGAAAAGGTACAGCAACTGCCGCAACTTTTATGTCCACTCCCTCCCCCACCTCCTCCACTTATTAAATACACTTGCTTCCTGCCCTTTTCCCGAGCAACGCCCCTTTAATCTGCGCTCCTCCAATCATTGCTCAGCCATGTCCAAGTACGTTTCCATAGGAAGCTACCTCCTCAGGCAGAAAAAGCTACTAGGAACACCCCCTACTGACCCTCTAGCCTTGTCTCTCTGGTACTGTAGCTGTGTGCATTTAGCCGCTTGTGCATATCAACTAGTTTCCAGAGTATATTATACTAAGTCTCACCATGTGGGGACTTTTACAGGTTGGCCTACTGCCTCTCCTACTGGGAATCCCAGTTGGCCTATACCTACCCAACGGACCGATACCTTGCATGGATTACAATCCATTCCTGTACCTTATGTTATCTGGCACCTTAATGTCTGCCTGCCCCTGTATGATCATGGACATTCAACTACACCTTTACCTATAGCTACCTTGTTCAGGTGGCACACACTTTATATACCCACCTCAGAATACGATCCTCACCATGCAACACTCCTGCACCACCAGACATTATTCACTCAGCGTACTAATAGCTGCAATTACTGGTGGTGCCTTCTGCAATGGGAATAACGTATTACCCAAAGCTACGAAATACTGTACGATAAATGGGCAAGACTAGGAACCCAAAACTATCCCCTGCCACTCTCAGAAAAATACTTCTACTCCTCCTCCTATGCTCAGGTAATGTAGAACTAAACCCTGGCCCACCGGCAACAATCCCTTCACCCTCAGACCTGCCTTCGCTAAAGGGCCTGAGCTTCTTGTACATCAACATATGTAGCCTGCTAAAAAAACTAACTCTGATCCAAGCCTGAGTATCCAATACATCCCCGATATACTAGTGATTTCTGAATCCTGGCTTAGACCAACTACTACTGACACGGAAGTAAACATCCCTAATTATGCCCTATTCAGAGCAGTTAGGCACACTAGAGGAAGTGGTGTGGCAATATATGTTAAAGATAAATTCTCAGTCTCCTGTACAACTGCATTCTCCGTTCCCAACGAATATGAGTGCCTTACCCTCAAAGTGGAAATCACCCAGTCACGTGTTCTCCAGTTTATAGGATGCTACAGGCCCCCTTCTGCCGGCTTAAAGCTCCTAACTTATCTAAGTGATATTTTAGAACAAGGATCGCTTGAAACCGTCATCCTTGGCAACTCTAACCTTGACTGGCTGTCCAAAGCAACTGCACCACTTGTTTCTTTTTGTGATGCCCATGGGCTAACCCAGCTCATTAACGATCCGACCCGCTCAAATACTAAAAATCCTGCTAGGAGTACCATACTGGATGTATTGCTTGTAAGCAAACCCCACCTCTTCTCCCATGCTGGCACTTTTTTCTCGGATGTCAGTGACCATGGTTTCATCGAAGGGATAAGATCTACCAACAAGCTTCCCGTTACTTCTAAATTTTGCCAGAAGAGATCAAGACGAAATTTTAACATACCCGCCTACATTACTGACCTGAAATTCTCCTTGCGTTGGCAGGAGTTTTACCTTGCTAAAACAGTTACCGCCGCCTACGACATCTTTTATGATATTCTATCAGGGGCTCTCAACAAACACGCCCCCCTGACCAAAGTTCGCACAAAGAATAAAACCAACAAATGGTTCACCCCCGAGGTTCGATCATTGCTGTTCGAAAGAGACAAGCTATGGAAAAGGGCACAAAAATCTAACCTGCCCAACGACTGGAACCTATTCAGAAAGGCACGTAACCTATGCACCAAATCAATTAAAGAAGCAAAGGCTTTTTTCTACTGCACAGAACTCAACGCTTCTTCCAAGAACCCATGCAAATTCTGGAGCACTATCAAGAATCTGATGGGCCACTCTACAGTAACTCCCTCCAGAACAAAATTATCTCTGGAAGTAATATTATTAATGACATGGCAGAGATCTTAGATTCCTTCAATAACCATTTCGCAACCGCAGGTCTGGCGTTTGACAACTCCCCAGCTTGCAAAATACGCTGTACGTTAAATTATGCCCCTCCAATACCTCCAGCTACCTCCAACCTCTTCAAGCTGCAACCTACTTCACTAAAAGAAGTTGAAGACCTATTATTACGGTTGGACATCAAAAAAAGCGCAGGCACTGACTCACTGGACCCCTACTTTCTTAAAATCGCATACCATGTCCTCGCCATCTCCATCACTTACCTATTCAATCTGTTCCTCTCACAGGGTACCCTACCGCCTGTCTGGAAGACTGCCCATGTCATACCACTTTTTAAATCAGGTGACTCAGGGGACCTCAACAATTATAGATCCATTTCTCTACTCCCAGTGCTATCTAAACTACAGGAGAAAATTGTGAATTCACAGCTAAGGAACTACCTCGAAGCAACAAATCTATTGAACCCGATGCAGTCAGGGTTTAGAGCCGAACATAGCACTATTTCAGCGCTGTCCAAAGTTACCAATGACTGGCTGAGAGCCCTTGACACAAGGAACTTCACCTGTGCGGTCTTTTGGACCTAAGCAAAGCTTTTGACACTGTTGACCACAACCTTCTCCTCACCTCACTTCAAACCATCGGAGTGGACTCTACCTCACTGCTCTGGTTCACCGACTACCTTTCAGGATGATTCCAGCAAGTTAAAGCAGAAGGTGAGCTGTCCCCTCTTAAACCGCTCCTAAGAGGGGTTCCTCAGGGATCTATACTAGGCCCACTCTTATTTGCAATATATATAAACGACATAGACCACTATATAAAAAATGCAATATCCACTTGTTTGCAGACGATACCGTCCTATATATCAGCCGACCCACACCGGAGGCTGCCTGTAACAACCTCCAAAATGAGTTCAACCTCCTGCAAAGCCAGTTAATTCATAAAAAAATACTATTGAACACTAAAAAAACAAAAGCAATGGCTCTTTTCTCCGCTTGCCCACTCACCCAGTCCTACAGCCGGTGGACCCACTCTGGAAATTAATACAATACAAGGTGAAAAACTAGAATTTGTAACCAAATTAATATATCTGGGAGTATGGATTGATAACAGACTCCTTCTCAGAACCCATTGAAGACTTATTGAAAAAACACTGGCAAAGACTTGGACTTTTCTTCAGGCTAAGCCACTTCCTCACTATAGATGCCAAGACAAGATTGGTCCAATCTACTTTCTTATCCCTGGTGGACTACGCGGATTTCTTGTATAGCCAGTGCCCCATCTCCCAGTTAGCTAAAGTCGACACGCTGTACCACCGTGCACTAAGGTTTATCACAGGTCTCCCGAGTTCTAATCATCACTGTATCCTGCATGATACTGTGGAATGGACATCCCTTAAACTTAGGCACCATAAAAACACTGCTCTCTGGACTTACCATGCCCTCACAAACAAACTACCCCAATATATTTACGATTGCCTACCCCTATGCACAACTAGAAAATATGTGCTCCAAAGCCATTCCTTCATGTCCCTCACAATACCCAGGGTAAACTTACGTTTTGATAGAGCGGCAATTAGCTTCACGCTCCCCACCCTTTGGAATAACTTACAAAAGACCCTTAAATTAGACGCCCTTGTCTCTCTGCCCATCTTTAATGCACTTTACTCGCACGCGGTAGGCGAAGTCTGCAACTGCTTTGCCCATCCTCAAATGGCTCCTAAACCACTCGTGGCTCGCCCACAGGTCTGAACCACGATCGCAGCCGCTTCTAAGGTATGGTGGCTGTTACCGGCTTATTGTCTGAATGATGAGAAATTTCCAGCTTGTGCTTCAGCACCATACCCACCTACTCCACACCCTATATTCTGCCCCCATTTAAATGCGCTGCCGTACTTCTCTCCTAGTCAGTTAGCCACGGCTTCAAGCGCACATGGGGTCTGTAGTCTCCAAATGATGTTGCGAAATCATCTTTTACCTCCCAGCACTAGCCAGTGTACAGCTTTAAGCGTACATGGGGTCTGTAGTCCTCAAATGATGTTATGTAATTATCTTTTACCTAACAGCCCTAACCAGTGTGCTAATTTTATCTATTTATGTGTATTACTACCTGAATATAAATTCTGCTTTGGGGCATTGCCCACACTGTATATTGTACCTAATGTGTGTAGTTTGTATTACAAATAGATTTTAGATAGAACTAAGCACATTTCAAGTGTCTGATAGAAGCTAGTTTTCCATTAGCGGGTTATACAGACCTGCCACTAGAGGGATTCTTGTTCTTTCCTTTAAAAAAAAAAGAGTCTACCCTCTGAAAGACACAGTTGCTTTACTTGCTACATACCTTCCTTTCCGCCCTCGAGATCCTTTTGAACCGGGTAAGACTTCCCTGAACCACGGGACTGCTGACAGCCATGCCATTTGGCCCCACGGTATCTGTACCGCACCCTGATTGGACGCTGTCTTGCCTCCTGCTCGGGGATTGGCTCTTGATCCAGCTAAAACTTTGCTCTGCTCGGGGCTGCTGCGCCCATTCATTTCTATGGCAAACAGCCAAAATTTTATGCCCGCCCCCAATCTTAACTTTATAGACCTTCCTCCACGCCCCCTGGTAGCTCCACCCCCCCACTCATGCTCCATTGGGTACCTGTTTTGGGACATACCCCCATCTTTTAGTCGCCACCTCCCACTCCCTGGCTGCCTGGCCTTTCTGGCTGTATCCTCACTTCCCACTGATCCAGCTACTGCTCTTCCACCCCTTCTCCTAGCCCCGCCAGCCTGTCTTAACCCCCTCCCTCTGCCTACCCCAAATCCTACCTTAATCATGCACCTCCACCATTCTCTACCCCCTATTCTATTTCTTCTTGCCTGTCTTCCTCCCCTACTGCATGCCTCAAAAGCCTGCTTTCCCTCCTCCCCCACAGCTCCCACATTCCTACATCCTTCCTCCACATAGGCACGTTGCACACTGGTCACTGCCCCTTGCCCAGGGTCCATCCTACCACCATGAAACTGTCCTACACCCACACTGGTCCTAGCCCTCCACTCTGGTCCCCCCCGTCTACGCTTACCCTCACCCACTATCGTCGATGCTAGGCAACTTCCCGAGATGCTGGCAGGCAAAAGCATTCCCTTAAAGAAATACGCCGCAGCTCCTTGAGGCTAGTCCTCCTCCTCCTCCTAATGCTGTCAGGCAACGTGTACCCAAACCCTGGCTCATTCTGCTCTAAAGCCACTAATCTGAGCAAGCCTTCGGGTGCCCTCTCATTCATATCAATCAACATCTGCAGCCTCCTTCCTAAAATGGATGCCCTACAGGCCTTCACCAGTCAACACTGCCCTGACATCCTGGCAGTTGCTCGAAACCCTGGCTCTTGCCATCAGTACCGGACCATGCAATCAGCCTTCCTGGCTACAACGTCTTTAGGCTGGATCGCCTCTCCAAAAGAGGCGTGGGCTGCGCTCTCTACCTAAAAGACTCCATACAGGGGCACCACATCATTACCTCACTCCAACCCACAACTGCTCAGATACTGCCAGTGAGAATCCTCCTTGGAGCCCAAAACAAAACCCTCACTGTTGCTACCATCTACATCCCTGCCAAAGAACAGGGAACTGGTCTAACAGCCATTCTTGACTTTGTAAAGTCACTCCCACCAGACACCGAATCCATCCTCCTAGGCGACTTCAACATCAACTGGCCTTCGGCCGATGCTGGTGCACATAGGGATACCATTGCTGCAGCAAACCTCACACAAATGGTTGACTCACCAACCAGGAAAAATTACAGGACCGGCACCAGCACACTCTTAGACTAGATCCTTACCAGTCACCCATTGCAGATATCTAACACTAATGTCCTCCCTGACTTTCTCAGCGACCACTCCCCTGTTAGCTGCACCTGGTCAAATAAATTCATCAAACAACCACCAAAAACTATCACCAGCAGGGTTCTACCCAATGCTCACCTTCCTGGACTCAAATCCCACCTCCTCCATCAAGACTGGTTCCCTATCTTCAATGCAACCAATGTAAACACTGCCCTTGACCACTTCACAAATATCTTCACTGTGGCCTGTGACACGTATGCTCCTATTAAGAAATGCAAAGTCAAATCACTCAGCAACCCTTGGCTCACAGGTGACCTCCTCAGGATGCTAAAAGCAAGAGACCACCTATGGGAGCTGGCCAGAAACTCTGGAAGGCAAAACGAAATCCAAAACTACAAACGTGACCACAATGACTGCACCAAAACATCCGGCAAATGAAGTCCGCCTACTATAAGCATGACCTCACAAACTTCTGGGGCAATGGTCGGGAATTCTGGAAGAACATAAAGGAACTCACCGGGAACCCACCCAAACCCCCCTCCATCAATACTCAACATCAACGGAACCACAACCCTCAACCCAAAAACCATTGCGGATACCTTTAACAAGACCTTTACCAACCTCAGCGCTGTCCTACCCAGGACTACTTCAAAGATGGTGAAGCCCCTCTGTCCACAATGAACACTACTCCCACCAGCTCCCCCCGCTTGTACTTCAAAGCAGTCAAGGCTCACCAAGTATGCAAATATGTTAGCAAAGCCCTTGGTAAATCAAGATTCAGTAATGACTCCCTCGATCTCAAAATCCTGTCTCTCACACTTGATGAAGTGCTTAGTCCTCTGACCAGAATTTTCAACCTCTCCCTGAGCCTTAGCCAGTTCCTGGACAGATGGAAATCTGCCACTGTCACCCTAATCCATAAAAGTGGTGACAAAACTGCCCACAATAACTACAGACCTCTCTCCCTACTACCACCACTCTCCAAGGCACTAGAACGCATCGTCTCGGACCAGCTCACAGAATACCTGGATACGTACAACATCCTGTGCAAGCAACAACACGGGTTCCACAAAGGTCACAGCACCTCCACAGCCCTACTTGAATTCACCAGTGCAATCCACACGCACTTGACTCCGATGAACTACTAGGCTCAATCTACATTGACTTAACTAAAGCCTTCGACACCGTCAATCACTGCCTCCTGCTTGTCCAGCTTCAGAACACTGGGCTGTCAACCGACTCCATTGGCTGGTTTAAGAGCTACCTTGAAGAACGGTCCCAAACAATAAGAATCGCTGATACACTCTCGGACCCTAGACCAGTCTGCTTGGGAGCCCCCCAGGGCTTCATTCTGGGACCCCTCCTCTTCAGCCTATTCTTAAACTCACTACCAGACAGCTGCACAGAACAAATAATTCTCCACGCCAACGATGCTATGGTCCTCACCTCGGACTCTGATCCAATCCAATTACAAAATAAACTTCAGCGGGCCTTCTCCTCCATCAAATCCTGGTTCCTAAATCCTAAACTGCTTCTCAATCAGAAAAAAACCAAGTCTATGGTCTTCTGCAGCCCCCACAACAAAAACAAACAACTCCACCTCTCTATTGCAACCGAACAAGGAGCCATCCTAGAGCAAACACAATCATTCAAGTACCTCGGCATCACCCTTGATCCCCACCTCTCATAAGCTGTCCATATCAGCAATGTTACAAAGTCTGCCAGTGCGAGGTTAGGCATATTTTTCCGGCACAGGAAACACCTAACCCCAGAAGCACTGTTCAGTGGCCGTCCAAAACTCCATCGTCAGCATCATAGACTATGGTCTTATCATATATGGGTCTGCAACTACCACTGTTCTCAAATGTATCGTGACCTCCCTGAATAAGGCCTGCCGACTCATCACTGGCTCCCATCGCCATACCCACACATGTGACCTTTATTCCCAATCTGGATGGCTACAACTGGACTAACGCATAAAATACCAAACCTGCATCACGGCCAAGAAATTATAATGGGGCTTGCTCCACCTGGTGTCTGTTCCCTCCTTAAGCCTAGACATAGGAACGTCACCACTAGGAGATCCAATTCCCATCTACTACATACCCCACGATGTTGTACATCCCAAGGACAAAGATCATTCACCTATCGGGCATCCAACTGGCTCAACTCTCTTGGCAGCGACATAGCGACCACTCCAACACTCAGCCTCTTCAAGTCCAAGCTGCATCTCTCACTGCTTGTATCCTGCGATTGCCCATCTTAACATTTCCACCATTCCAGCTGCACATGCCCCAGCATCCAGCACTTACAATCAGTCTTTGCACTCCTAGCACCTTACCTGTCATATTCCCTCAACAAGGCCTCCCGGCTGCACTGTCTCCCGCCCTCGCCCACCTCCCCCCATATCTCCACTCCTGCCCCTGCCCCCAACCACCTCCCATACTCACCCTTACCCCTACACCCCTTCCCTACCTCGATCTCCTACGCTCACTTCCCCCCCCCCCTTCCTTCCCTTGTCTTGCTCATAGCTCAAGTCTTTGTACTGGTTATTACATGTCTGTAAGTCAATGACTATATGTTTGTAAATAAAAATGATGACTGTTGCACACGCTGACATGGAACCTCTGTAAAAGAGCCTTGGCTCAAAGGTATTGTAATCCTAGATTGAAATAAATAAATAAAAAATAAATAAATAAACCTGTCACTATGTGTCAAACAGGTCCACCTTGAAAAAGAGTTCTGCTCAACGGTGACCACCTGTATAAATAAAGACTTGATTGATTGATTGATTGATTGTGTTCCCAATCTGGACATTTCAATCAGTGCAGGGAGGCATCCCTCACTACAGGAGAAGAAACCAATGCCGGTGTTGACTGCCCAGAACCTGTGTCTGTTCCCTCCAGAAAGTCTGAGTGAGCTGTTAAGCCAGTGATGCGCTTTACCTATGACTCCCCTGGGAGGTCTATGGATTTGCCTCTCAGTGTTGTTCACAAGGGTGTTTACATTTCCAAGAGCTCACTGCCCAAACTAAGCCTGTCTGCCACTTCTGAGTTAATTGGTCTACCCTCAGAACATGATGCCCCTGCCCTGTCTAGCCTTAAGTTAGCAGATAGGGATGGGCCCACATCTAGGTTATTCGAAGTGCAAGAAACTATTACATGAAAAGTATGGTAATGTTATTGTGTAGGTCATAGTAAAAATCAGTATTGAACCTATGAAATATGCAAAGCTGTTGTCATTATGAATATAGTATATGAATAGAGAACACTGAATAAATATAGTAATGTGTTATGTTTATGCTTACTGATGCATCAATCATTATTGTATTCTGTAGTAATGTAACATATATAACATATCGTATACTGTCTTTTTCCATGCTATTATGCTATAGACTTGACGTGGATGCTAAGTTCTTTCCAGGCAGGGAAGGGTATAACCCCCCCTACAAATGGGGGTTCCTGAAAGTCTTCCTTGGGCTTGCCTAAATGCCCACTGCCAGGCTGGTGTTCTGTGTCCTAGCGACTTAAAAGTGTTTGCATGTGAGTGCCCTGTTAGCCCCCATGCCTGTTTCTTTAAGAGCTGCCTATCTTGTGGTTTAAAATTTATCTGGGTAGGAACCGAGTAGTTTCAGACTCGAGTCCCGCATGGGCTGCAGTGTTATCGCTCCATTCTGCCATCGGTATTTGCGCAGAGGGAGCCCTGTTAGGAACTGTGACTGTTTACTGCTTCTCTGTTTTAATAATAATAATATTGTAGTTTGTCTAACCTGCCTTCCTTTGCAGCATGGACATTTCAGTATTTCCCCTCCATCTTGGTTCTGGACTGCCTATTGGGGCCAATCAGTACCTTTGAGGACTATAAAATGGGGGCTGTCCCCAGGGGTCTGGTGAGAACAATGTTCTGTAGGGATTGTAGTTTTTGCACTTTGGTGCCTAAATGGACCTGGAGGGGGAGCCCTTGCTTTGACAGACTGACGGATCAACCAAGCAGAACCTTTTGGACCGAAGGGAAACTCCCCAAGCTGCCTGCTGCAGTGTGTGTCAGTCTGGAGTTAGAGTTTGAAGAGTAAACAGCTTGAGTGATTCAAGCAATTGTTCCTTCGTAGTTTGAGCAGGAGATAAGTGGAAAGGCTGAGTTTAGGCCTGTCTGCCTGCTATCTCTCGAGAGGGAAGGTGAATTTATCAGACTGCATCTGAATTTGAGTGTGTTAAAGCCACTGAAGAGTGACTAGATATAAACCTAAAGAATACCGAAGATTTGCTGAAAGCGATCGGCCTGTCAGGACATCCATTTATCACAGAATTCCCGGTTTTGCTCAGAAACACTGATATTGCGGCCAGACTGCTGCCCGCATTGTGGTATGGTGAATGCTTTACTATAAATGTGCTGTTTGTTGTTAGTGGGTCGTGATTTGGTTCCCCACTGTGTAAATGTGCCACGCTTGCTGGAAGCTGTATCCAGCACTACCAGACTCAAATCCAAACTGTTCAATCCGGCCTGGGCCTTGCCACACTGGTCCAGCCAGATACTTTGGGCACAGAAACCATCATCGACGAGAAACTTGCCTAGTGTTCAGCCCCCTGCTCAACACCTCAGACAGGAATGACACCTCTGTGATTAGTGTGGGCCCTGCTTCTCCTGGCAAACCAGTCATAAATCTGCAGTCTCCATTTCATCCATCCTGTGTCCTGTACTGGGTAGCGTGAGTAAACACCAGGGTAGCTCCCTGCAACAACAGCTCAATCAAAGTGTGTCGTCTGATTTAATTGTTTTGTCTAATCATCACGAACTGAGCCTCCTCGCTCCGGATTACAAATTGTGTGTGGTTGTATGCCTTTTCTTTTCATCACTGGCCCCAACCAACTGTGATGCCGGCCTATCCCAGGCAACATTCCAGGCTAGCCCACCTTACTTCCAACTGGGTACCCTCAGCATGTGACTGTGTTGAGGGACTAAAAAGTGCATGCATAATTGCCTGACTAGATCAGTTATAGAATCAATCAACCTGGTTATGCCCCTCGCTTGTTGAAGTCTGCTGAATAAATCAGATCTAACCCTTTTTGCATCTAATTTGACTGTGGTTCCAGTTTGTACCAAAAGCACTGTACTGTTGTTAGTTGCTGTGCCTAACCTTGTTTTACAGTGGGTCTCCATGGTCGAACTGGTGGAACCAACCCTGGTGGTAAGTGCAAACAGTGTGGGGATTTGTATGCTGAATAGGGGCTACCGTGAAAGTGTTTGTTGCATATTGTCTAGGCCACTAGAATGGAAAGAGGGAGATTACAGTGTCCCGGAGGGCTGTACCCAGGTTAGCCTTGCTACTAACAATCCTGTCCTCCGGGTGGAGGCACCCATTTCAGTACCTAGGCTCCTTAACCTGCTACTAGCCAAGCAGGCAGGGGTAGTAGCCCTTGGGATAGTGCCACCTAGGGGTTACACTGGCAATCTCAAGGGAAGAAAGAGACTTGGGCATCATCATCACAGATGACTTGAAATCATCCAAGCAGACCACTAAAGCAGTAGGTAAGGCTAGAGAGATGTTGGGGTGCATTAGTAGGGGTATCATAAGTTGTAAGAGGGAGGTAATAATCCCTCTTTACAAGACACTGGTTAGGCCCCATCTGGAGTACTGCATGCAGTACTGAAGGCCACACCTGCACAAGGACATTAACAAAATGGAGGCAGTCCAGAGAAGGGCAACCAAAATGGTGCAGGGACTGCATCAGAAAACAGATGAGGACAGATTAACGGAGCTCAATATGTATACCCTAGAGCAAAAGAGGGAGAGAGGTGATATGATCGAAACATTCAAACATCTTAAGGGCATTAACAAGGTGAAAGAGTCTAACATGTTTCAATATAAGAAAAACAGCAGGACAAGAGGACACAGAATGAGATTAGAGGGAGGCCAATTAAGGAGTAATGTGAGGTAGTTCTTTTTCACAGAAAGGGTGGTGGATGCCTGGAACGGCCTATCTCAGGAAGTAGTGGATATGAATACAGTGCAGGGTTTCAAACAGGCATGGGATAGGTATAAGGGAGCAAAACAGATGAGTATGGATAGATAGGCCATTGACAGAGCAAAGGCTGAAGGCACATTCATAAGGTAGAAAAAATGGGCAGACTGGATTGGCCTTGCAGTCCGTATCTGCCGTCAACTTCTATGTTTCTCTATGTTTCTATGTAAACTGAAGAAAGCTGGACTCTGGAGGAGAACTTGATGCTTACTCGACCGCAGTTGAAGAGAACTGAGAAGTATCAGGGACCTCCCCTTTACATAAGTGCAAGAGCACACCAGGTGACAGGAAAGGGAGGTCCCCGGGTCAACTGCTGAGAAGTCATCCAGAGGATATGATGCCTGCAGCTGTTATCCCATGTGTTATAGCTTGCTGCAAGAGATTGGCTCGAAGAAGATCATTGTTTTCCCCACTGGCCTGTTCAACTGGGAGAAAATTTGGGGTGATCTTACACCTATGTTAAGAATGACAAATTATGGTTGATGCACTTTCAGATTTTGAATAATATTTGTTTATTTTTTATTTTTTTCAATTGTTTAACCAGGAGCGGCACACTAAGCTGAAAACATGTTTACAGGTGCAACCTGGGAGCACAGGGAAGTTACGTGACTTGCTCAGGGTCACACAGTATGCAAGTGGGGGCTGTGGGATTTAAACCCAGATCTGCAGTTCAGAGCCTTAAATCACTGCGCTATACTGCCTCCCTATTATACCCCTATGAAGTTAGCTAAAAATGGGCAAATTACAATCTCCAACTTGTATGCACTGTGACACAACTGAAGGTACGTTGTTTCATATATTCTGGCAATGCCTGAAGATGAAGGATCTCTGGAGTGCTATCAGGGATAATATTGAGCATCAGTGATTTATTTATGCCAGAAATCTGTGTTGTGGGTGATTTTTCAAACATATCTGTAAAGGAAAGGAAGCATCAGGTAGCTATGGTCTCTAACTGTGAAGAAATTAGTGTTACGCCTCTGGCTTGACCAAGAAAGTGTTTCACAGATGAAGTGGTTAAATTAGCTATTGTTTAATCTTAGGGTTGAGAAAATGATTGCTAGTGTTAACAACACCATGCAATCTTATGCGAAGAAGTGGGGTAAACTGCATACTGTATTCGCTTCACAGCAATGCTCCCAGTTTCCCCTAGTTTATGCATTCTGGTGTTTTTTTCCTTTTTCTTGACTTTCGCCGACGTGCTGTATATGTATCTTGTACAACTACTAGCTTCTGTGTATTGTACCTTGATTATTTCTTTCACCCCCGCATGTGTACATAGCTGGGGTGTTGCCTTGTCTTTGTTGTCTGTTTTATTGGATAAAATCAATAAAGTATACTTAATTTCAAAAATAAACTCACAGTGCTGCTCTCCCTCTTTCTGGCACAGTTCTAAGGTCATGCAAAAAATGCAGGGCTTATCTAACTATCCCTGCCTAACCATTAACAGAATGCGTTTGTGTGATGACCCCATACTCATGACTCATGATGCTGGATCCTTGGGGACATCAGCCCTTCGAACAGGCAGGTTC
Organism: Neoceratodus forsteri; assembly: GCA_016271365.2. Taxonomy (NCBI): domain Eukaryota; kingdom Metazoa; phylum Chordata; order Ceratodontiformes; family Ceratodontidae; genus Neoceratodus; species Neoceratodus forsteri. The sequence continues at coordinate 903,427,792 of CM057456.1, read as the reverse complement.
AGGCTGTGAAAAGGTGAAGGAGACCAAACTCACTCCTGATAGCAAGGGGTGCCGGCCATGATGATTCAGCTGAAACTGAACCCCATGGGGAGCTTTTCTTTATCTACCCTGAAAGGCAGACAGTCACTCTGGCCCTGTATAGCTCAGTCCCCTGCCAGGACAGATCCTGACAGCAGTCTGTAAAATAGCAGCTTACCACCCAGGCAGTCTCAGAGATACCTCAAGGCAAGCTCTTTTCTCCAGAATACTGGAGTACAAATAAGGCATCCCCGGATCCTAAGTGCCAAAGACCTGTGAAAGCACTTTGACTGAAAGAAATCATCACCAGCACTTCAGAAATGCAGCACCTGACAGGCGTGTGCCCATGCCCCGCCCCCCACCCCCCAAGTTCTGATTGTAGCTTAAGCAAGGCAACTCCTGTTCCTTAGTGGCAATGCCCTGCCAAGGCACTTAAGCTGAAGGAAATTCACAAGTGGGACATATGAATCGGTTATAAAACCACTGGCTGACTCACAAAAACAGTACATCTGTGCTCTTTATCCCCCCCCTGACGGGACTAGTGAACAAAGCTTCTTCCGAATCCTGTCATGAGCTACTCGAGGCCACACTGGCTCGGAGCAGTCACCAGATCTTCTCTGACTGGCTGAATGTGGCCATCAAAAGCCTCTCCTTTAGTCTTGAGGCCAGACCACAACAAAGATGACAACCCCATACAGTCCTGGTCGCTAATACATTTTCTTAAATCACTCTATCAGTGCAACTTCCAGACATCATGTCAGTGCCCTCCCTGTCCCTTGTGATATCCAGCAGTTACAAAGAAAGAACTGCGAAACAGTACTGCAGAGTAGGCACAGGTAATGAAGGCAGCCAGCACTACATTTATTTATTTATTTATTTATTGCAGTTTAGGATTAGCACCTTTGAGCCAAGGGCTTGTTTGCAAAGTCTCTGAGTCAGCAGATACAAGACAAAAACAATACACACAAGGGAACAAAAATTAGCATCAAAGTTTCAAGTGCATGTACAGCGAGTACAGTATTACAAGTGCAGCAAAGTAAGAAGACATGTTGACAATGAAGAGTACCAACAATACTGCATGAATGTGGTACAATGCTTATAAGACTGCAGGGTGTAGTCAAGGACGGAGGGTCCCAGGCTGTCTAGGAGTTGAAAGGTAGAAGCAGACAGACTTGCCTTTGTCCGTCGAGAGGCGGGGGGGATGTGAGGGGAGGTGTGGAGATATGGAGGAGCTAGGAGATGGGATGGAGAGGGATAGGAAGGGAGGAGGGGAGGGGTGCCATAGGGCTGGGGTGAGAGGGGGAACAGGGAGAGAGATAGGTGGGGGAGGAATAGGGAAGGAGGGACAACAAAGGGGAGAAAAGAGGGGCGGACGGAGATAGCCAGGATGGAGGGGTGTGGAGGGTGGGTTTGTCAGGATTAGAAGCAGGGGGAGTGTCATCAGTTAGATAGTGCAATGGCAATCATATGTGTTTGCTAGGTGGGTATGTAGCCCTGATTTGAACTGGCTGAGTTTATTACGATCAATTAGGGCAGGAGGTAGGTCATTAAACCACTTGGGCCCATGGTAAGAAAGGGATCTCTAGGCAAGAGAGGTGTGCTTAAAGGGTACTATAAGCCCTCCCTTTGTGGCAGGTCTTGTGTTAATGGCGGGTTGAGCAGATTCAAAGAGGGTGGAGGTGGACTCAGGCGTGATCCCCAGCAGAGATTTTTTTGCTAGCTTTGACAAGCTGCTCCACATGGGCAGAGAAGGTGAGGGTGTCATCCAGATGAACATCTAGGTATTTAAACATGTCTACTTGTTCAAGTGTGTTGCATTTGTGGCTCAGAATCCTCAAGGGGCCGCATCTCTTCTTGCTCTGGGGTGTAGAGAAGAGCATGCTGTTGGTCTTTTTATAGTTGAGCAATAGCTTGTTCTGAGATAACCACGATTCAAGTCTTTGAAAGTTGTCTTGCAGTTCAAAGGTGATTGATACCAGATCTCTGCCAGGTGTAGAAATGATGGCATCATCCGCATAAAGTACAATATGTCCAGGGCAGGCAGAAGGTAGAGTGTTAATGAAGAGGCTGAAAAGAAATGGGCCTAGGATAGACCCTTTTGGACACCTAGGCTCACCTCCCGAGGTTCTGAGAGAATGCCTCTGATTCTTACGCATTGTGACCTATGAGATAGATAACTGTTGAACTAGGCAAAAGCATCAGTGGACAAACCATTGGATAGGAGACAGTGTAGGAGCAGTTGGTGGTTGACAGTGTCAAATGCTTTAGTGAGGTCTATAAAGATAGACCCCACTGCCGACCCTTTGTTCAAGGCCCCATAGAGCTGGGAGGTGTATTTGACCAAGGCAGTGAGTGTGGAATGTTTTTTTCTAAATCCGTGCTGTTGCCTGCAGAGTAGATTGTATTTTTCAAGGTAACTCAGTAGGTTGGTCACAGACCACCCTTTCAAGGGCTTTGGAGAGGGGGTAGTATTGAGATGGGTCTAAAGTTTGACAGGTTAGTTCTACCACTGGATTTGAAGACTGGGGTTACAAGTGCTGCCTTCCATCTGTCGGGAGAACACACCAGATCTTAGGGAGGCATTGAAGACCTTGGTGAGCGGATCAGCAAGTTTATTTAGAATAAGGGCAACCATCTTCATGTCGATTTGGTCACTTCCCATTCTAGTTTTCCCTAGGAATTGTTTGATGTACTTTATAGTCTCAGTTCTGGTCATCAGCCTGAAGCAGAATGGTGGTATGCCATTGGTGGGTGTGGAGGGTGAGTTCAGGTTGCGTAGCTGGTCAGGCAGCATATGGGTGAGGTAGTCATTAGGTAGCACATTGCTTAGATCTGTGAAGGCCACGTTGAAAGCATTTGCAATGTCCCTTGGATCCTGCAGTGTTTCTGAGGTGGTTATAATGAGGTCAGGGGGAGTCCTGGAGGTTTTGCCCGTAAGGGATTTCACCGAGTCCCAAAACTCCCTTCCTCGGCCCCAGCTCCTGCCTAACAGATCATTGTGGTACAAGGCTTTGCCGAGTCGAATGAGTTTAGTACAACTATTTCTGGCTGTCTCATATGCTATAAGGTAAGCCTGTGTCCTGGTTGCCTTGGCCCTGTGCCATAAGTTGTCTCTGAGGTGCATACACTCTAGAAGTGAGTCACAGAGACATGGGTTATTAGACCCTCTTACTTTTTTGGTTTTGTATGGGGCAAAGATGTTGCAGGCTTTGCTGTAGACCTTGCAGAAATAATCTAGGGCCTGGTTCCCATTCTTAGCACTGTCCAGCAGGGGCCAGTCTGCCTCCTTCAGGTACTGTCTGAAGGTTTCCAGATACCCAGTTCTCAGGGATCTATTTCTGGAGCCCCCGGGGCATGCATTTGGTGAACTTATTTGTCCATGTGCATAATACTGGGGAATGATCACTATGGGAGTCAGCTAAGACCGACACCTCAGTGATGTGCTCCGGGCAGGTGGTAAGTAGCCAGTCAATGAGGGATCCAGTTCCTATGCGGTAGTTCTGTCTAAAAGCATGATTTACCAACTGGGTTAGACAGAGGCTTGATATTTGGTCTTTAACTGCAGTTACATCTTGTGAAAGCCAGTTGATGTTGAAATCTCCAACAACAACTTGCTCCCAGGTTTGTTGTGTTGCTCTAGATTATTTATAAACTGCTCAAAGCCAGTGAGGTGCATACCAAGGGGTAGGTATACTGTGGAGATCAGCAGTACTTTGTTTTGCTGTCCTATGGTGAGTTTTAAGGTTAGGATTTATGCCTCCTTGGTGCGGAGGCTGCTAGGCAAGATTTGCCCTTTTATATCACATCTGAGGTAGACCATGCAGCCCCCCCTTCCCATATTGATAAACAGTCCTGGTGAAACAAATTGTAGCTGTCCAGGACTACAGCCTCATCAGTGACCTTTGGGGAAAGCCAGGTTTCCGTGAGAGCGATAATGTCAGGTTTAAGCTGTTCCACCCAGGCCTAGAATTGAGGGAGCTTGGGGAGGAGGCTACCTATATTCAGAGAGACTATCCTTAGGTAATCTAGATTCAGGGTGTGGCTTGCGGTGGTTGGGCTAGGATTGGGGGTGGACGTTCCCTGAAAGTAGAAGCATTAATAGTATTATCTTTCTTAGATAGTGAGACCAGGACACCCTAGTGGTGTCGGCAAACTTTGGCTTAGTGGGCCTTAGTGTTAGGGAGACTGTAGCAAGTGTGCAGCAGCACAGCAAGGCAGCCATAGGACTTTTTGAGATGTCAGGGGTTTGTAGGGTAGGGGTGGGAGTTTTAGTGCAAGGGGAAGGTAGGACTCCGAGGATGTCCCCCTGGCAATGCACAGTAAGAGCTGGGTGGTACCAGAGAAGGTTGGTGGGTCCGTAGTGGGTGCCATAGCCACTGTATCTTCACCAAACCTGAGGTAGAGAAGAAGGGACAACAAGAGTGCCAGCTTTGGAAGAGCTGGCATACTGGCAGTAGTGGATGTCTTCTGGAGGAGAAATCAGAGCTCAAGGAGTGTGAATGTGGTGGGTGGCAGGGGTGGAGGATCTGTGGAGAAACGTCAAGAGGGTCCCTGGTTAGGGGCAGATAGATTAGCAAATGTCAGAGGAGGCTGTGGATTGCTGGACAGGTGATATTCAGCGTAAAAGAGGGGATGAAATGGGGCAGAGTGAGGAAGAGATATGAGATTGAGGGATTTTGCTGAGTTCTTGAAGATCAGTTGTGGCTAAGCCACAAGGGCTGAGCTAGGTTAAGCCAACAGGGGGAATGGGCAATGAGACAGGGAGGAGCTAAGGTGGATTTAATAGAGGCTGTGGTCGGGGAGGGTGAGCAGGAAAAAATTACAGTTCAAAAGAGACAAGGAGGAGGGAGCAGGAGAGGAGGGAAAAGCCGCAAACATTAGGCCGAAAACCCCAGTCCTTCGGTGGCAGGAGCGAGTCCCCAAGATTTGGATAGCAATCAGCCAATGGGAAGCAGCTGGTAGAGGAAGGCAGCCAATAGCAGAGAGAGCCAGAGTGCCGCTAGCCAAATGGGTTAGCGGGCTGAGTCCCCGAGGTCCATACCTGGAGTGGTTTCTGGAGAGCAGGCAGGGAAGCCGCAGCCAGCCGGGGCAGTGCCGAGCCGCTGCTGCAAGATGGCCTGGTCAAGGGCAGATCCTGAAAGAGCAAGAGAGAGGAGATTAGTTAAAGAAATAGTCAAGTGGCCACCAGAGCAGCAATTAGCTTAATTAGTGGACAGTCTGGAGTTCAGAGAGAAGAAAAGACTGTGGGGAGTTCAAGCTGAATGGGGGGGCAGGTAGAGAGACAATAGTTTGTTAAAGTGGCGTCTGATAATATGATGCTAGGGGAGTAAGAGAGCGAGAGAGAGTGAGGTGGGGGTTGGGGTGGTTAGCAGGGTAGGAAGACTAGAAAGAGGAAGAAGGCAAGGGGTTTGAAAAGCAGAGAGTAGGGAAGAGAGGGGAAAAGGGAGTAAAGTTGCCCTAAGGAGGACTAGCTCAAAGCAGCATTAACAGAATTTAAAACAGTCTAGCACAGAGCATATACATGAGCAGGAATTATCAAATACAGGCAGTAGCTCAAAATAATATCTTACCAGTGGTCTAACTGAGGCATTCACACATTATTCAATCAATAGGCTAACTGAGGCAATAACACAGAATTTAAAAACATCTAGGCTGACTGAGCTGGTCTGTAAAAAAATACACAATTACACAGTTCAAAAGAGACAAGAAGGATGGAGCAAGAGAGGAGGGAAAAGCTACAAACCCTCAGGCTGAAAACCTCAATCCCTCAGTGACAGGAGCAAGTCCCCAAACTTCAGGCAGCAGTTAGCCAATGGGAGGCAGCTGGTAGAGGAAGGCAGCCAATAGCAGAGAGAGTCAGAGCGCCGCCTGCCAAATGGGTTAGCGGGCTGAGTCCATGAGATCCGCACCTGGAGTGGTTGTTGGAGAATGGGCAGGGAAGGCGCGGCCGGCCAAGGGAGTGCTGAGCCGCTGCTAGAAGATGGCCTGGTAAAGGGCTAATCCTCACAGAGCAAGAGAGAGGGGGGATTAGTTAAAGAAATAGTCACGTGGCCGCCAGAGCGACAATCTGCTTAATCGGTGGGAGGGCTGGACGTCGAGGAGTAGAAAAAACTCTGGGCAGTTCAGGCTGGGCAAGAAGAGGGGGGCAGGTAGAGAGACAATAGATTGTTAAAGTGGCATGTGATAATATGGTGCCAGGGGAGTAAGAGACAGAGTGAGGTTGGGGGTTGGGGGTGCTTAGCAGGGTAGGATGACTGGAAGGAGGTAGAAGGTGAGGGGTGGGAAAAAGCAGACAGTAGGGAAAAGAGGGAAAAGGAAGTAAAGTTCCCCTAAGGAGGACTAGCTCAAAGCAGCACTAACAGAATTTAAAACAATTTAGCATAGGGCTTATACATAAGCAGGAATTATCAAATACAGGCAGTAGCTCAAAATGATATCTTAACAGTGGTCTAACTGAGGCATACACACAGTATTTAATCAATTGGCTAACTGAGGCAATAACATAGAATTTAAACACATCTAGGCTGACTGAGCTGGTCTGTAAAAAATTATTCAATTACACAGTTCAAAAGAGAAAAGCAGGAGGGAGCATGAGAGGAGGGAAAAGCCGCAAACCTCAGGTTGAAAACCTCAATCCCTCAGTTGCAGGAGTGAGTCCCCAAGCTTCAGGCAGCAGTCAGCCAATGGGAGGCAGCTGGTAGAGGAAGGCAGCCAATAGCAGAAAGAGCCAGAGCCCTGCTAGCCAAACGGGTTAGCGGGCTGAGTCCCCAAGGTCCATACCTGGAGTGGTTGCTGGAGAGTGGGCAGGGAAGGCGCGGCCGTCCAAGGCAGTGCCGAGCCACTGCCACAAGATTGCCTGGTCAAGAGTGTCACAAACACACTCTGGGGGTCAGGCCGTCTGCTCCCACAATGCCCAACCTCAAAGTACAATATGTTAACCGGAGACAAACAGGGTAACCCTCCTGTCTGTTTTGGGTCCAATCAACTACCAGTCTCGAGTCCTGGGGTCAAATATGAACCCTTTTTCGCTAGCATGCTGAGGTAACAGGTCCAAATATCACACCCTCTTTGAGGAATGCAGTGCAATACTTCACCCAGCGGGCACACAACCTAGTTCACAATCCCTCTTCCGATTCAATTGAGACCTAGGTACTGTATTTCCTTACCTTGGTGCATATGGTAACACACTATTAGCACTTAACAGTTCTGTCAGAATTATCAACACTGTTCCGGCATTCACACTCAAAATGAGAAAAAGGCTCAGGCAGGATTTCAAGGAAAACAGAGTTTACTAGAATTAAAAATAGTAAATAAAATACAAAACACAGAACATATAGCATTAATGGTACAGTCATAAAAAGAAAAGAACAAGTATAAACAAACTGCTTTTTTACTGAGTAACTGATTCTACCCCAGTTTCAGTCAGTATATAGCGGTGATGAAATTACCTAACTCTGGTAGAAGTGCTTTTTAAGAGTCCAGAAGTAAAAGTGTCTCTTGAAAGTCCAAACACAAGTATATATTGTTCCCTCTGCAGCTTGACAATCCCATGAGGGGAGAAAGGTCCCACCCAGTTTGTGAGATCACAGCTCTGTGGTGATGCTGGCTGTGAGGTCACTCACATTCCTGTATACTGAATTAGTCACAGGCATTTGCACATTTGCTAAACATCCCACTTAAAAAAAATGTTAACTTTTTTAATTAGTGAGCCTGACAGAGCAGGATTTATGACAGGACAGAATTACCCCTTTGATCTTTAGAAGGACATCCTGAAAGCTATTTCTCCTATCTGTGTGTGGATTTTCACAGGTGTCTGTCAGAAGTTGCTTTCCTCCTGATAGGTCATAAAATGCAGTCTGTTATGGCCAGATTCCTAGATTATACAGCCTGTTACAACCTAGTATCTAAAGGAAGCTCTTAATTCGATTTTCCACTGGGTCAGGGATAGGGCAGATTCTTCTTTTCTCTCTGTTCAAAAATCCCATGTGGCTTTGCTGCTTGGCCTGTGTTTCAAAGCAGAAGTATAAACATGCATTTATATCAAAATATGATACAAATAATAACAGACAAATGGCTATCGTCGCATTCCTCCCTCTTAGACTGAATTTAGGGGAATCTATTCCTAGGTATGGGATGAGTTTCCCAAATTCAGTTCACTGCTGTAACTGACGCAATAGCCCATCTGTGTTTGCTGCCCCTACCCTGTGAGTGACAGTCATGTCGTTACCCTGCAAGGCAAGGCTCCATCTTAAAAGCCTACCGTTTGTTTTACCCATCTGTGCCAGCCAAACCAGGGGGTTATGATTGGTTTGTACCTCAAAGTGCTGCCCGTATAGGTATGGCTCTAATTTCTTTAGTGCCCACACCATTGCAAGGCATTCTTTCTCCACTGTAGACTAACCCTGCTCTCTGGGAAGTAATTTCTTACTGAGGTACACTATTGGGTGATCTTTGCCTTGGTTAGAAGTCTGGCTAAATATTTTCCCAATATCCACATCTGAGGCATCTGTCCGGACTACAAATGGTTTATTGTAGTCTGGACTGGCTAATTCAGGAGCACCGCACACTGCCTCCTTTAGCCGTGTAAAGGCTTGTTCACAGGCTGGTTCCCATTTTACCTTTTTAGGCATTCTTTTCTTTAGCAGGCCAGATAGGGGAGCTGCCAGGGCACTGTAGTTTGATACAAATTTTCTATAGTACCCTGGGGTCCCTAGAAAACTCCAAACCTGCTTCTGTGTTTCAAGTCTGGGCCACGCCCTGATTGCCTCAATTTTTGCTTGATTAGGACAGAGCTGTCCCCAACCTACTACATGCCCTAGGTATGCCACCTCAGCCATGGCCACCTGGCACTTTTCAGCTTTTACATTGAGCCTGGCCCTCTGTATCCTGCCCAACACTTCCCTAAGGTGGGACAGGTGTTCCTTCCAGCTGGCACAGAAGATGACAATATCATCCAGGTACGACACAGCGTACTCTTCAGTACCATTTAACCCCTGGTTCACCAACCTTTGGAAGCTGGCAGGGACGTTCTTTATTCCAAAAGGCATTACTTTAAACTCAAATAACCCTATTGGAGTGATGAATGCTGACCTCGCCCTAGCTCTGGCAGTTAACTCCACCTGCCAATACCCTTTTGTCAGGTCAATAGTGGTAAGGTATGTCGCCCCTCCCAACTTGTCCAGTAGGTCATCCGTCCGTGGCATTGGATGGGCATCGGAATTTGTGACTGCAATGAGTCCATGATAGTCCACACAAAAACAAGTAGAGCCATCTGGCTTGGGAACGAGGACTACAGGTGAGGCCCAGGGGCTGTGGGATTTCTGGATTACCCCTAAATCCAGCATTTTCTCCACCTCCCTCCTAATATCCTTTTGGATGGTTTCTGGCACTCGGTATGCTGGGTGCTTGTGTCCCCGTATCTACATCGTGTGTCGCTAAGGGGGTTAGTCCAGGCTTGGTATTAAACAATGGGGCAAATCTGCTAACACCTCCCTTACTTTCTGGATCTGGTCTGGGGTCAACTGGGGTGACATTTTGATTGCCTCCACAGAGGACTCCTGCTTGCTTTCTTCCAGCAAGTCCAGAAGGGGGGGTCTTCCTCATCTGTCCCCCTCCCCAGGACTACACACTGCAAAGACCATGTCAGCCCTATTTGCATATGGCTTCATCATGTTGACATGGTGAAATCTAGATTTAGTATTAGCCGTATTGCTCCTTGCAAGAACAGATCCAGAAGCAAATGATTTGATACCTTTGAAGGGACCAACATAGACACAACCTTGGTTCTGGTTGTTACATCTGTATTGGTCCATTAAAAGGTATCAAATCATTTGCCTCTGGATCCTCTCATGTTGACATGGTACATCCTTTGGGTATGTCTCCTGTCAGGCAGTTCTATAATATAATTTGTCATTCACCTGTCTGACTACTTTGTACAGTCCTGCCCACTTGGCCTGCAGCTTGTCCCTTCAGACTGGGATTAGGACCATGACCTCCTGACCCACCGTGTACAAACAAACTCTGGCTCTGCAGTCGTACCATACCTTTTGCTTCTGCTGGGCTGCTGTCAGGTTGCACTGGGCTGTTCCCATAAGCTCCTTCAGCTTTTCCCTAAACTTAAGGACATAATCCACTATGGGAGTTCCCGGGGTGGCGTGTTTGCCTTCCCAGTTCTCCCGGATCAAGTCTAGGGGCCCACGCACCCTGTGTCCATATAAGAGTTTTAAGGGGTAAAACCCTGTTGACTCTTGGGGCACCTCCCTGTATGCGAACAACAGGTGGGGAAGGTATTTCTCCCAGTTCCTTCCATGCTGTTCAGCATACACTTGGAACATCAATTTAAGGGTACCGTTAAACCTTTCCACAAGCCCATTGGCTTGTGGGTGATAAGGTGTTGTGCATCTCTGCACCACCCCACGCTTCTCCCACAAACACTTCATCAGGTCCAACATGAAGGAACCCCCTCGATCAGTGATAACCTCCTGCAGGAGCCCAACACGGGAGAAAATCACTAGCAAGGCATCTGCCACTTTGTCTGTCCTCAGTGAGGATAGGGCGGCTACCTCTGGGTACCTGGTGGTATAATCCACCACTGTTAGGATAAACCTCTTCCTGGAGGAGTTGGGGGTATTCAAAGGCCCAACAATATCCATTCCTACCATCTGGAATGGCTCCTCCACTATGGGCAAGGGAATTAGGGCAGCTTGGGTTTTACTACCCCCTTCCCTATTTCTTGTCACCTGTGACAAAACCTGCAATGTTCCTTCACCTGCTAGGTGAAGTTGGGCCAGTAGAAATTCTGGGCCAATTACTGTATAGTGCTTGAAATTCCCAGATGTCCAGACATGGGGATATCATGAGTAATCTTGAGCAACCACTCATGGTACCCCTGGGGAATGACAAGCTGCCTGCCCATCACCCCTCACTCTGTCCTTACATCCTGCGTATACAGCAGTCCCTTGTCTCAGTACACTCTGTGTTTCCCATCACTTCCCTGTCTTCCATCAGATTCTGCCCAAGCCCTCAGCCTCTCTAAACTAGGGTCATTTTTCTGAGCAGCTGCAAAATCTGTACACATTCCCAAGGCATGGGACAGGTCCCCTTCAGTTTCTAAACTAGGGTCTCTAGCTCTAGCATCAGGGCATTCAGGGTAACTGCCATCCCTAATCCTCTGACAACTGGCTACCCCTCCCTCCACAGAGTAAACGTCTGTAGCCGTTTTGTTAACTGCAACCTGTGGAATTTCTACCCCCTTTTTCATTATTCTCCATATCGAGACACAGGGTGGAGAACCAGCCTCCCAGTGTTTTTCACAGGGGCTTCTATGGGGTCCAGGGAACTACAATCTGCCTTTGCCGCCTGACTGTGGGTAACTGCACACACCATCCCCTTTTGGAGACTGTTCCCTATAATCACATCTAGGGCAAGATTTTCTGCCACTGCAACTTTTTGCACAGTCTCTCCTGTCTCACCCCAGTCCAGGAGAACACTAGCAAGTGGCAGAGTTTTCTTCACCCCAGTGAATCCCCATACTGTAACAAACTGATTGGGTATAAGCTTCTTAGGCTCAACCAAATCCCTTTTTACCAAAGTAAGGGATGCCCCAGTGTCCCTTAAGCCATGGGTTTGCACCCCACTCACAGTAACTGGGTGTATGTCCTCCCTCATGTTTACTGGCATGCTTTCAGGGATATACAAAAAAAAACACCTCTTTCCCAGCACCACTTTGAGCACTCTCTGCATTTTTAGGACACTGTCTTGTAATATGTCCAGGTTGCTTGCAGAACCAACATTCATTATTTCTTTTATCAGGCAAATCATTTCTTTGTAACCTGGGGCTGCCCACTTTCTGTGAGAGGCAGCGGGGGTTTTAGCTGCCCTGAAGGTGCGCTTTTCCCCTTTTGCACTGCCACGCCCACCCCACTCCCTCTCAGAGCAGGTCCGCTCCTGGCATAGTGGTCCGAGAGCTCGGCAGACTCCTGCACTATTTTTGGATCTCAGTTCTCTAGCCAGGTTTTCAGCTCTGTTGGGCAAGCCCAAAAGAACTGCTCCAAAAGTACAACATCCTCAATTTTCTCTACAGAGTCTGCTTTTATCCTCTCCTACCAACGTTTCAAAAACTGATGTTGTTTTGTTGCTAGCTCCTCATAGCTCGTGTCAGGGCTTCTCCTGAGTTTATGAAAATTAACTCTGTATGCTTCAGCTGTCATGTCATAACAATGCAGCTTTAAGTTTGCCATAATCATTACTGTCCTGATTGTCCATTTGACCCAATGTGTTACCGGTAAGCAGCAGGGATAGCTGGAAGCTCCAGGACTTTCTAGGAATTTTTGCCTGAATGCACACCTTTTCAAATTAATTTAAAAATGCATCCATATCTTCCCCCTCTTTAAATTCAGCTATCAATTTAGAATTTAACTTGTAAGCTAGTCCTGGAGGTCCAGGTTCACCCATGCCACTTACCTGCTCTGGCGTTGATCTTTGGAGTTGTAGCTTCTCCAGTTCAAATTTCCTCTGACGCTCTTTCTCCTCTCGCTCGGCATCTCGCTGCTCTCACTTCTCCTCTCTCTCTCTCTCTCTCTCTCTCGACGATCTCTTTCTGGAACTTCCTCTGCTTGAATTCCAACTCTATTCTCCTCAACTCTATCTACAGCCTGATCCCTTCTGGCTCCAGCATGGTGGTAACCTTCCCTTGCTGTGGTGGCTCTCAGTTCACACTAGTCCCACTGTCCTCCTCCTCCTTGGGTCTGGACACTTAGATGGACCCTGGCCCCTCCACACCCAAGGTCTGGTCCCTTCAGTCACCGACTGTGACTCGAGGTCTTGGGCATCAGCTGCCACAAGAGCCTCCACGAGGTGCTGTTTGTTTTGCCCCTTTCAACAGACTCCTCTCTCCTGGCACAACTGCCTCAGGTATTCCACAGTGTACTCGCTGTAGTTGGAAGCCATCTTCTTCCCTAATCTATGGCTACACTAGCTTGCACCTGAAAAAAAAATAAAACAGGTAGGGAACTTTGACTATAACCAAAATGATATATTTCCCTTTTTTTTTTAAATCACTGCCTTGTTTTGTGTGTGAACTGTTACAGTTTATCAATCTAACACACTGGACTGTTAATGCTCATCTCACCAAATAATTTCACAGTATGCAAACAAATCTTTTTGATTGCAGCACTGCAAACCAAATCTTATAGAATGCACTGCTGCCAACCAGATCTGTTACAAACGCACTCCGGGGGCAAGGCCCTCTGCTCCCACAGTGCCCAACCTCGAAGTGCAATATGTGAACAGGAGACAAACAGGGCAACCCTCCTGTCTATTTTGGGTCCAAGCAGCTACCAGTCTCAAGTCCTGGGGTCAAATATGAACCCTTTTTTGCTAGCACATCCAGGTAACAGGTCCAAACTTCACACCGTCTTCAGAAAATGCAGTGCAATACATCACCCAGCGGGCACACGACCTGGTTCACAATCCACCTTCTGACTCAATTGAGACCTAAGTACTGCATTTCCTTACCTTGGTGCATATGGTGACACACTATAAGCATTTAACAGTTCCATCAGAATTATCAACACTGTTCCGGCATTCACACTCAAAATGAGAAAAAGGCTCAGGCAGGATTTCAAGGAAAACAGAATTTACTAGAATTAAAAATAGTATATAAAATACAAAACACAGAACATATAACATTAATGGTACAGTCATAAAAAATAAAGGACAAGTATAAACAAATCACTCTTTTACTGAGTAACTCATCCTACCCCAGTTTCAGTTAGTAAATAGTGGTGCTGAAATTATGTAATTTTGGTAGAAGTGCTTCTTAAGAGTCCAGAAGTAAAAGTGTCTCTTGAAAGTCCAAACACAAGTATATATTGTTCCCTCTGCAGCTTGACAATCTCATGAGGGGAGAAAGGTCCCACCCAGCTTGTGAAGTCACAGCTCTGTGGTGATGTTGGCTGTGAGGTCACTCACATTCCTGTATACTGAATTAGTCACAGGCATCTGCACATTTGCTAAACATCCCACTTGAAAAAAAATATTAACTTTTTTAATTAGTGAGCCTGACAGAGCAGGATTTATGACAGGTCAGAATTACTCCTTTGATCTTCAGAAGGACATCCTGAAAGCTATTTCTCCTATCTGTGTGAGGATTTTCACAGGTATCTGTCAGAAGTTGCTTTCCTCCTGATAGGTCATAAAGTGCAGTCTGTTATGGCCAGATTCCTAGATTCAAAGTAAATGCTGATTTTACAACCTGTTACAACCTGGTGTCTAAAGGAAGATCTTAATTAGATTTTCCACTGGGTTGGGGATAGGGCAGATTATTCTTTTCTCTCTGTTCAAAAATCCCATGTGACTTTGCTGCTTGGCCTGTGTTTCTAAGCCGAACTGTAAACATGTAATTATATGAAAATATTATACAAAAGCGAACATACGAACATACGAAATTTGCCAGCAGATAAAGGCCTAGAGGTCTATCAAGTCTGCTTGAATGTGCAGCTAGCACCCCTTATTCTGCAGCTGCCCCTCCCTTCCACCCTTCCCCTTCATTAACCCTCCCCCTTGTCCTGTCCCATCCTCGTTTGAAGCAGTCCACTGTTCTACTGCATACCACTTCAGCAGGTAATGCATTCCACCCAGCCACCACCCTCTCTGTAAAAAAGTGTCTCCTCATCTCCCTCTGAACCTTCCTTGTTCCAGTCTCATATCATGGCCCCTGGTGGCCCTCCCCTTCCTTACTTTGAACAGCCCCTCTGTACCCGTCTTGTTTATTCCTTTCATGTATTTAAAGGTTTGAATCATGTCACCCCTGTCTCTCCTCTCCTCCAGTGAGTACATGTTCAACTCCTTCAACCTCCTCTCGTATGATAAGTCCCCCAGCCCCTTGATCATCTTTGTCGCTCTGCGCTGCACCCCTCCAGTAACTTAATGTCCCTCTTCAGATATGGATGCCAGTACTGCACGCAGTACTCCAGGTGTGGTCTAACTAATGACCTATACAGTGGCAGAATCACCTCCTCCTCCTCGAGGATATACCCCTAATAACAACAATAATAATAATAAATAATAACAGACAGATGGCTATCGTCACAAAGAGCAGATCCTGAAAGAGCAAGAAAGAAGGGATTAGTTAAAGAAATACTCACGTGGCTGCCAGAGCACCATTTAGCTCAATCGATGGGTGGGCTGGAGTTCGCGGACAAGAAAAGACTGTGGGGAGTTTAGGCTGGGCAATATGGGAGGGCAGGTAGAGAGACAATAGATTGTTAAAGTGGAGTCTCATAATATGCTGCCAAGGGAGTAACAGAAAGAGTGAGGTGGGGGGGTTGGGGGTGCTTAGCCCAGGGTAGGAGGACTAAAAGGAGGTAGAAGGTGAGGGGTGGGAAAAAGCAGACAGTAGGAAAAAGAGGCAAAAGGAGGACTAGCTCAAAGCAGCACTAACATAATTTAGAACAGTCTAGCATAGGGCATATACATGAGCAGGAATTATCAAATACAGGCAGTAGCTCAAAATGAAATCTTAACACTGGTCTAACTGAGGCATACCACAGTATTCAATCAATAGGCTAACTGAGGCAATAACACAGAATTTAAACACATCTAGGCTGACTGAGCTGGCAAGTAAAAAATTACAGAATTAAACAGTTCAAAAGAGAAAAGGAGGAGGGAGTGTGAGAGGAAGGGAAAGCCACAAACCTCAGGCTGAAAACTGCGATCCCTCTGCGGCAGGAGAGAGGCCCCAAGATTCGAGAAGCAGTGAGTCAATCAGAGGTGAATGGTAGAGGAAGGTAGCCAATAGCAGAGAGAGCTGGAGCATCGCTAGCCAAATGAATTAGCGGGCTGAGTCCCTGAGGTCCGTACCTAGAGTGGTTGCTGGAGAGCGGGTAGGGAAGGCACGGCCTGCCAAGAGAGTACCGGGCCACTGTCGCAAGATGGCCCAGTCAAGGGCAGATCCTGAAAGAGCAAGAGAGAGGGGATTAGTTAAAGAAATAGTCAAGTTGCCGCCAGAGTGGCAGTCAGCTTAATCGGTGGGTGAGCTGGAGTTCGGGGAGAAGAAAAGACTGTGGGAAGTTCAGGCTGGTTGAGAAGGGGGAGCTAGAGAGACAACAGATTGTTAAAGTGGCATCTGATACTATGGCACCAGAGGAGTAAGCTTACCTTTAGGTCATCTGATATGAACACCCCCAGGTCCCTTTCCATTTTTGTTGTTGTTAGTACCTCCCCCCCATTGTGTACTCTTCCCCTGGATTTTTGTTTCCCAGTTGCATTACTTTGCACTTCTTTGCATTGAATTTAAGCTGCCATACTTTTGACCATTCCTTCAACCTTGCAAAGTCTATTCTCATCCTTTCCACATCCCCTTGTGTATCAACCCTGTTGCAGATCTTTTTGTCGTCTGCAAAGAGCATACTTTTCCTTCCAGTCCCACTGCAATGTCCCTTAGAATGACACTAAAAAGGACCGGTCCCAGTACTGAGAACTGTGGTGCCCCCACTAGTAACCCCCCTTTCTTCAAAGTGGACTCTGTTTACTATTACCCTCTGTGTCCTGTTGTCCAGCCAATGTTTTACCCAGGCTACCACGCTGGAACCCACTCCCAGGCTGGCTAACTCATTTATTAATCTTTTCTGTAGGACTGTATCAAATGCCTTGCTAAAGTCTACGTAGGCCATGTCCACAGTCCCTCCCTGGTCTACTACTTTGGTCAGCCAGTCAAAGAAATCTGACTTGACCTTCCTGCTGAGAATCCATGCTGCCTTGGGTTCTGTGCCCTGCTGGCTACTGGGTACTCAACAATTCTTTCTTTCAGAAGTGATTCCATCATTTTCTCTACCACGGAAGTTAGCGGGCTGAGTCCCTGAGGTCCATACCTGGAATAGTTGCTGGAGAGCGAACAGGGAAGGTGCAGCCAGCCAAGGCAGTGCCAAGCAGCTGCCACAAGATGATCTGGTCAAAGGCAGAGCCTGAAAGTGCAAGAGAGAGAGGGGATTAATTCATGAAATAGTCAAGTGGCTGCTAGAGTGGCAATTAGCTTAATCGGTGGGCAGGCTGGAGTTCGGGAGAAGAAAAGACTCTGGGGAGTTCAGGATGGGCGAGAACGGGGGGGCAAAGACAGAGAAAATAGATTGTTAAAGTGGAGTCTGATAATATGGCACCAGGGAAGTAAGAGACAGAGAGAGAGAGAGAGAGAGAGTGAGTGGGGGGTGGGAGGTGCTTAGCAGGGTAGGAGGAGTAGGAGGCAGAGGGCGAGGGGTGGGAAAAAGCAGAGAGTAGGGAAGAGAGGGAAAAGGGAGTAAAGTTGCCCTAAGGAGGACTAGCTCAAAGCAGCACTAACAGAATTGAAAACAGTCTAGCACAAGGCACATACATGAGCAGGAATTATCAAATACAAGCAGTATCTCAGAATGGTATCTTAACAGTGGTCTAACTGAGGCATTCATACACTGTTCAGTCAGTTGGCTAACTGAGTCAATAATGCAGAATTTAGACACATCTAGGCTGACTGAGCAAATCTGTAAAAAAATTACACACAGTTCAAAAAAGACAAGGAGAAGGGAGTGGGAGCGGAGTGAAAAGCCGTAAACCTCAGGCCGAAAACCTCGATCCCTCAGCAGCAGGAGTGAGTCCCCAAGCTTCGGGCAGCAGTCAGACAATGGGAGGTAGCTGGTAGAGGAAGGTAGCCAATAGTAAAGAGAGCCACAGCGCTGCTAGAGATACGGGTAAGCGGGTTGACTCACTGAGGTCTGTACCTGGAGTGGTAACTGGAGAGCAGGCAGGGAAGGCACAGCTAGCCAAGGCAGTGCTGCCCCGCTGCCACAAGAAGACCTCGTCAAGGGCTGATCCTGAAAGAGCAAGAGAGATGTGATTAATTAAAGAAATAGTCAAGCAGCTGCCAGAGCGGCAATTAGCTTAATCGGTGGGTGGGCTGGAGTTCAGGGAGAAGGAAAAGACTGTGGGGGGTTCAGGCTGGGAGAGAAGGGTGGGCAGGTGGAGAGACAATAGATTGTTAAAGCGGTGTCTGTTAATATGGTGCCAGGGGAGCAAGAGACAGAGTGAGGTGGGGAGTTGGGAGTGCTTAGCTAGGTAGGAGGACTAGAAGGATGTAGAAGGTGAGGGGTAGGAAAAAGCAGAGAGTAGGAAAGAGAGGGAAAAGGGAGTAAAGTTGCCGTAAGGAGGACCTGCTCAAAGCAGCACTAACAGAATTTAAAACAGTCTAGCATAGGGCATATACATGAGCAGGAATTATCAAATACAGGAAAAAGCTCAAAATGATATCTAAACAGTGGTGTAACTGAGGCGTACACACAGTATTTAATCAATAGGCTAACTAAGCAATAACACAGGAGTTAAGCACATCTAGGCTGACTGAGCTGTCTGTAAAAAATTACACAGTTACACAGTTCAAAAAAGACAAGGAGGAGGGAGTGGGAACGGAGGGAAAAGCTGCAATCCTCAGTCTGAAAACCTCGATCCCTTGGCAGCAGGAGCGAGTCCCCAAGATTCGGGCAGCAGTCAAACAGTGGGAGGCGGCTGGTAGAGGAAGGCAGTCAATAGGAAACAGCCGGAGCACTGGTAGCCAAACAGGTTAGCGGGCTGATTCACCGAGGTCTGTACCTGGAGTGGTTGCTGGGTAGCAGGAAAGGAAGGTGCGGCCATCGAAGGCAGTGCCAAGCCACTGCCGCAAGACAGACTGGTCAAGGACAGATCCTGAAAGAGCAAGAGAGAGGGGATTAGTTAAAGAAATAGTCAAGAGGCCGCCAGAGTGTCAATTAGCTTAATTGGTGGGTGGGCTGGAGTTCAGGGAGAAGAAAAAACTGTGGGGAGTTCTGGCTAGGCAGGAAGAGGGGGGCAGGTAGAGAGACAATAGATTGTTAAGGTGGAGTCTGATAATATGGTGCCAAGGGAGTAAGAGAGAGAGTGAGGTGGGGGTTGGAGTGCTTAGCTGGGTAGGAGGACAGGAAGGAGGTAGAAGGTGAGGGGCGGGAAAAAGCAGAAAGTAGGGAAGAGATGGAAAAGGGAGGAAAGTTGCCCTAAGGAGGACTAGCTCAAAGCAGTACTCACAGAATTTTAAACAGTCTAGCACAGGGCATATACATGAGCAGGAATTAGCAAATACAGGCAGTAACTCAAAATGCTATTTTAACAGTGGTCTATCTGTGGCATACACACAGTATTCAATCAATAGGCTAACTGAGGCAATAACATGGAATTTAAACACATCTAGGCGGACTGAGCTGGTCTGTAAAAAATTACACAGTTTAAAAGAGACAAGGAGGAGGGAGTGGGAGAGGAGGGAAAAGCCACAAACCTCAGGCCGAAAACCACAATCTCTCCGCAGCAGGAGCGAGTCCCCAAGCTTAGTGCAGCAGTCAGCCAATGGGAGGCGGCTGGTAGAGAAAGGCAGCCAATAGCAGAGAGAGCCAGAGCACCACTAGTCAAATGGGTTAGCGGGCTGACTCACTGAGGTCCGTACCTGAAGTGGTTGCCGGAGAGCAGCCAGGGAAGGCACGGCCTGCCAAGGGAGTACCGAGCTGCTGTTGCAACACGTCCCAGTCAAGGGCAGAGCCTGAAAGAGCAAGAGAGAGGGGATTAGTTAAAGAAATAGTCAAGTGGCCGCCAGAGCGGCAATTAGGTTAATCGGTGGGCGAGCTGGAGTTGGGAAGAAGAAAAGACTGTGAGCAGTTCAGGCTGGGCGAAAAGAGGGGGGGAGCAGGTAGAGAGACAATAGATTGTTAAAGGGCATCTCTTAATATGGCGCATGGGAAGTAAGTGTCACCCCTGCCTGTATCACTATGCGCAGGTTGAGGGGCCTGAGCTCGTTGAACAGGTGCCTCCCCCCGGAGGAATGGTTCTGGAGTAGCGTAACTGCTGTTGGTATAGCCCTCCAGGATGCTATGACCCCCCACCAACCCCTCTAGTGGCCTAAACAGTATAGCAGCAAAACTTTCATATATACTATATGGCAATAATGACTTGCTCACACCCCTTGCACTTACCACCACAGCTGGATCATCTGCAGCTGCCCTGAAGACCCCCTGTAAAATAAGACCTGTAATGCAATAGTTCAATGGCAGTACAATACCTCCACCAAAAATGTACACACTGGCCAGATTAAATGCAAAAACAACACAATCTGATTTATTCAGGGGAATGTGAACAGGGGTGGGGCATGAATCTAGCAGATGATTTATAGATCTGATTATTTCAGACTGAAAATGCACACACAAAGAGTGCCTTGTATACAGTCGCACAACCCTGGGTACACAGTTGTAAGCAGGCTAGCCTGAAGTGATGCCCGGGGTAGGCTAGTGTTGCAGCTGTTGTTGGGGCCCTTAGAAAAGAAACAATTAGCATGCACATCAACCCAGAATTTGTAATCTGGAGCCGGATGGCTCAGTTCATTGTAATAAACTCAAACAAATAAATCAGATTACACACGATGATTTCAGCTTTGTTGCAAGGAGCTACCCTGTTTGGTACTCATGCTACCCAGATCAGGAGGCAGAACTGACGAGATGAAGACCTCTGGATGGTGTTCTGGTTTGCCAGGGGAAGCAGGGCCCACACAACTCACTGAGGTGGTCACTACCTGTTCGATGGTATTGAGCAGGGTGCAGAATCCCCGAGCGGGCCTTTTGTCAGAAAACATCTCTGGGATGGGAGCAGCAGTCTAGGCTGAGATGGCAGGGCCCAGACCAGAGCAGGCAGTTTGGATTTAGTCCGTGCAAGCACTGGAGCAACTTCCAGCTAGTATAACACACTTGAAGGTGGGGAACCAAATCCTGACCCACACAGCACATTCAGCACACTTATAAGCAACACAACTCTTAGTCACAGTTCAGGTAAAGTCCGGTTGCAATTTAGCAGAAGTTCTGTGCAGACCTCTCAATCTGTGACTCACTTCGGTACCTGGCAGGCCGATCGTTTCTCAAGCAAGTCTTTGGTCCCAAATTCAAGCAATGATCAATCTCTCTCTTTTCAAGCTTCAGATCTCAAACAAAGGAATTAGATTTAAGTCCAACTTTCACATTCATAGAATTTCTCATTGGAAGATGTGACAGGCAGGCCAGTGCAGCCTTCCTACCAGTTCTCCTGTGCTCCTAAGCAGGAGCAGCTGCTCAATGGCTCGAGCTGTTCACTCTCCAAACTCCAGCTCACAACTGACTCTGCTGCAGGCAGTTCTGGGGATTTTCTCTGAAGGTTCAGTTGGCTGAGGGAACTGTCCGTCAGAGCAAGGGCTCCCCCTCCAGGTCCATTTAGGCACCAAACCTTAAAAACTACAATTCCTACAGAAATTCAGTTTCACAAGACCTCTGGGGACAGTCTCCATTTTAGGTCCCCTGGGGTTAGATTGGTCCAACTTTGGCAGCCCAGAACCAAAAAGGTGGCTCTTATGCAAAAAGTCCAAGCTGCAAGAGAAGGCAGGTTAAACAAACTTCTATACTATTATAAAGAAGGCAAATAAATAGTAAATGAACACAGTTCCTAATAGAGCTCCCTCTGCACATATAGCAAGTGCAGAATGGAGCAGAAATACCACTCGCCTGGCCGATCACGAGCCCTAAACTACTCGGACCCAGCCCAGACTAATTTCTAACACAGCATAATGACTCTTTTAAAGAGACAGGCACGGAGGCTTTCTATAGCATTCTCATGCAGACACATACAGCTACTGCAGACACAGGACACCATCCTGAGAGTGGGCATTAGGCAGCCCAGGAAGGCATTTTAGTAAACTCCAATTTGTAGGGGGTTACATAAGAGAGAGAGAGTGAGGTGGGGGTTTGGGTGCTTAGCAGGGGAGGAGGACTAGAAGGAGGTAGAAGGCGAGGGGTGGGAAAAAGCAGAGAGTAGGAAAGAGAGGGAAAAGGGAGTGAAGTTGCCCATAGGAGGACCAGCTCAAAGCACCATTAACAGAATTTAAAACAGTCCTGCATAGGCAAGGGTGTAGGCAGGCATACTCATTGTACACATTTCTGTACAGTTTTGTTGCGTGCCTGTCACAAACCATATGCCTTTCTGTTAACATTTTCATTCTAATCTGTAGCATTTGGGTTAGTGTAGGCCACTGAGGAGTGTCTCTGTTTAAACTTCTGTTGTTTAGGAGACAGATACATGTATAACCTCTTTAAAGATTAGAGGAATCATCTGACAACAATCTGACTTGTTTGGAAGGGGGTGCCACTTGGAAAGACTGTGTAAATTTTTTATTGGGGGGGGGTGTAACTCTTGGAGATTGTATACAAAATGAAAATTTCTGGCTACACCCCTGAGCATAGGGCAGACATACTCATGAGCAGGAATTATCAAATACAGGCAGTAGTTCAAAATGATATCTTAACAGTGGTCTAACTGAGGCATACACACAGCATTCAATCAATAGGCTAACTGAGGCAGTAACACAGAATTTAAACACATCTAGGCTGACTGAGCTGGTCTGTAAATAATTACAGAATTACACAGTTCAAAAGAGACAAGGGGAAGGGAGTGGGAGCTGAGGGAGAAGCCACA
Organism: Neoceratodus forsteri; assembly: GCA_016271365.2. Classification (NCBI taxonomy): domain Eukaryota; kingdom Metazoa; phylum Chordata; order Ceratodontiformes; family Ceratodontidae; genus Neoceratodus; species Neoceratodus forsteri. The sequence goes on along the minus strand of CM057456.1, from coordinate 903,405,262 downwards.
AACCTCAGGCCAAAAATTTTGATCCCTCAGCAGCAGGAGCGTGTCCTGAAGCTTTGATCAGCAGTCAGACAATGGGAAGTGGCTGCCAATAGCAAAGAGAGCTGGAGTGCCACTAGCCAAATGGGTTAGCAGGCCGAGTCCCCAAGGTCCATACTGGAGTGGTTGCTGGGGAGTGGGCAGGGAAGGCGCGGCAGTAGCTCAAAATGATATTTATTTATTTATTTTATTTATTTATTTGAACAATATTGGAATTACAATCCTTTGAGTCATAGACTCCTTTACATTGGCTCCATGTCAGAGAAGTACACAGGTTACAAACAACTTTTCAACAGACAAGGTGCTTAAAAGAAACAGTGTTTACAAGAATACAGGCAGTTTATTAAATCTCAATAGAACATTTTCAATGGGGTTATGGGGCCATAACAGGTAACAGAAATTAGGTACAGTCAAGAAGAAGAAAAAGGATAGGCAGGACAGCGGTCCCTTGTCATGAGCTTGATGGTGGCAGGTGCATGCGAATGAAGCAGGAAGGTGCAGGGGGGACCTGTTGGCGATTAAGGACAGTTACAGTTACGGGAGGTGAGGAGATGTTCTCGGAAGAGAGATTTGAAGCGGCCAAGTTTGCCTTCTAGTATGATAGTGCTGGGTAGGGAGTTCATCCAGGAGGGGGCTCTGTAGCAGAAATATCTCTGTCCCAAGGTGGTTCTGAAGCTTGGTACTAGGAGGGTATGTTTGGCAGAACTCTGTGTGGTAGCAGTCGAGGGTGATGGTAGGAGAAGAGTGGAAAGACCGGGGGGGGGGCATGACCACTGGTTATCTTTTTTGCAAATAGACAAGTCTGGTACCTCAGGCGAGCCTCAAAGTTGAGCCAGTTAGCCAAGTTGTATAAGATGCCAGTGTGTGTGAGCCTGCCACTGCCGGTGACAAGGCAGCAAGTTTTTTTTAAAGCGATCTTGATTCTACTGAGGGTGGTATTATCGGCTGCCCCGTAGATCAGGATCCCAATATCTATAAGAGACAGGATGGAGGAAGAGACAGCGAGCCAGAGGGAGTCGGGGGGGGTGAGGCAGATTTTGTGACGATAGAGCATGCCAATCCTAGCATTGACTGCAGAGCTTAGGAGGTGGATATGGTTATGGAAGGTGAGTGCAGAGTCAAGGATGACCCCAAGGTATTTAAAGGAATTCACCTGCTCGAGGGGGTGGAGCTGGTTGGTAAATATTTGGAGTGAGGTTCCTTTGAGTCTGCTTTGATTATGGAAGAACAACATAACCTTAGTTTTTTTTGTGGTTTAGAACCAGCCTATGGTTGACAAACCAGGTTTTGGCTTTCTAAAGGAGTTCTGGAGGGATTGTTGAAGGGAGGTACGATCAGCGTGGGAGGAGAAGAGGACTGCATCATCAGCGTATAGAAGAACTTTCTAAGAGCAGGAATTGGGCAGGGAGTTGAGGAATAGGCTGAACAGGATGAGACCCAGGATGGAACCCTGGGGGACCCCGGAGAGGACCGGGAGACAGACAGAGAGAACACCATTTATTTTAACACGCTGGGACCTGGTAGACAGGTAGTCCACAAACCAAATGGTGACCTCCTGTAAGAGGTCTAGATAGGAGACGGTGGATAGGAGGAAGGTGTGATTAACAGTGTCAAATGCTTTTGACAGATCTATGAAGACCATACCAGGTGGATGTCTGTTGTCCAGAGCAGAGTGGAGAAAACTGGCAAATTCTAGGAGGGCTGTTGTGGTGCTGTGGCCTTGCCAGAAACCATGCTGCTCCCTGCAGAGAAGATCGTATTTGGTGAGGGTAATCCATGAGCTGGTCTGAGACGATTTTGTGAGGGCTTTTGGGGGGGGGGATAGAGATAGGGTGAAATTTCCCAGGGGAGGTACAGTTGTCACTTTTGTGGATCGGGGTGATGACAGCAGTTTTCCAGATGGAGGGGAATTTGCCAAGGCATAGGGAGCGGTTAAGCAGACTGGTAAGGGGAAAGAGGACCACGTCTAAGACCAAACAAAGGAGTCTGAGGTCCAGTGTTTTGCTACTGTATCAGGTGCCACTAAGAGCTTTAAGGAGGTAAGACCTAGCCTCCAGAGCAGAGAGGGCTTTGAAACGAAAGGGTAGGTAGAGGCATGGGGGGAGGCAGGGAGGTGTGAAACGGATCAAAGAAGCAGGGGGGAAGAACAGAGCTGAGATCAGAGAAGGAGGAGTTAAGTGTGTCAGCAATGTGTTGCAGGTCAGTGGAGATGTCACCATTGATGTTAAAGATCAAATGCAAAGATCTCCTTGTGAAGTAACGCTTATTACAACACATTGTATGTTACCTTGTTTATTGGCGATCCTGGAGTGTTCTAATGCTCTTTTTCATTTCTGTAACGTGAAAAAAGGATATTTCTAAGGCACTCAATGAGCTTTCCACGCTGTTGTTTTCTTCTGTTTACATTGGCACCGGAAGTCCCTGGTCGCCGAATCTGTGACATCATAGGGTGGTGACCGCGTTATGCACCACGTTGTGTTACTTGAGCACTGTGGAAGATGTCTTATCTTTAGGAGGAAATCGCGACTCTGTCTTGTATCGGTGGCTGCTCCAGTGGTCTGATTGTCCCATACAGTTTTGAGATGCTTGTCGATGATCCTGCACCTTAAGAAGCAAATGCAAGTGGCGGCAAAAATGAAGACAGAAGCAGTGACGATGGTGGGAACATGGAGTTGTCAGACTGGTATGCAGCATTAGTGTCCATTCTGTATTGATTGTGGCTCTGCTTTTTTAAAGTTATCTTTTGGCAATGCACAGGACAATTGTTATGTGTTCCAGTTGCGATCATTTAGTACTACACGTTATTAGTCTCTGACTGTATTTTGTTAACCCCCCACCACCACCACCAGCACCACCACCACCACCACCACCACCACATACAGCTCGTCCATCCTAATGCCATCCGGTGTAGTGATTCCAAGTTAAAGTTGTCACATATTAATGTGACAGACACAATGACATTTTTCAGGTATCCGATAGTGCTAGACCTGCTCACATGCAGTCTCAGGTGTACATAATGCCAGACGTATTCACGTATGATACAAGGTGTCCCATACTGCAAGACCCAGTCACATATCATCTCAGGTGTGCTCTACTGGCAGACCATTTCACAGCTGATGTCACGTGTGCTGTACCACTTCAGAAATGATGTCATGTGTACAATACTGTCATGTGCCGTCCCATCATATATGATGTTAGGCATCCCATATTGACAGCCCCATGCACAGGTACAGTCTCACTAGTTCTAATGTTCTATAACCACTTTCATGGGTTCTCAACTGTCCCACAGTGTCAGGCCTGTTCACATGCAGTGTCTTGTAAACCATACTGCCACATCCAGTGATTAGCAGTTAGGTAGTGAACCCGCATGAAGCAAGCTTACTTCGTGGCTTTCATGTATTCCTTGCCATTGTACCATGGAGTTCTGTCACCAACCATGTGAAGGCAATCAGAAGCCCTGAATTTCAACAGTTTGGGCCAGCTGGTAAAGCATCAAAAATAGTACCAATTAAATCAGAAACTGAAATTACAGCATTTCCTATACATAGATTTTGCCATCTAACAACTTTACAATGGCTGGTGTGCTTATTTTGGGTTACTGTCTTTAGCCAGTGGTGCATCAGTGTTTGGTTTGAAGTTTAATCTTATATTTCTGTCGTTGCTGCTTCATCAGGCTGTCAATTAGTGAACTACATCTGGTACTGTCACTATGTTGCCCATCAGCAGTAATCTCATTCATTTCTCTTTTCTGTTCTCGACGGACATCTATCTCCTGTTTGTATCCCCACCACTCGAAAGCACCAACACTGCCCCCACCCGAGCACCAGCACTGTACAGGCACACAGTGAACAGACACCAAGCTCTGTCTGTGTTCACATGTAAGGCTTGACATTTCCAAGAAATGTCAGTGTTTATTTCTTTAGTTAGTTTTCTGCTGTAACAACAAGCCACACAATGCATATGATGCAAACATATACAACATGTACTCCCTGGTATTATGTTTTATGTTGTATGCTGTTTGTCGTTTACACCCATACTACCTAAAACAGTCATCATTTTACAGAGAATGATGTGAACACAGTCAGCGCATCAACATTGCGAATTAGCATAATGTTTTCTATGTCTGTCTCATGCTGGCATGCTCCTATGGAAAGAAATTTCATCAGGGAACACAATTAGTATGTGCCAGTCTGGTACTAATTTTTTACTTATCAGTGCACTGTCATCTGCTGTCTGAATACATCTTCTCCCCTCCACCACCCTTTATCCATTGGCAAATGTCCAGCACAGTCACAGACATTTATGGTATGAATAAAGTCCATGGTATGGCGTAATTAATATGGTACTATTAGCGTTGTGATAGACATTATCTGTCAACATTCACATCTGGCAGAATTAAGTAAAGGATGTACATTTCTCCATGTTTTGAACATTTATTGTTTATTGTATTACTGTCTCATCACCAAACTGCACCCAAATTTGACAGATATATAAATAACACATGTAGACCTGATTCAAGTTCAGACACTGTCCACATAACAAGTGTGAATACACAGTGTACCACGTTGTATGGTTTGCACGCTAAGCTCTGCTTCAATATGTCAGTCAACAAGCAGTGTGATCTTATCCTGTAGCACTGCAACATCAGGAAAATCCATGTGTCTTTTTAGTTATATTGGCTGGTGTTCATGCACCAAAATTTTACAATGTCTATCCAGTACCTTGAAATATGCTACTCCCACCAACACAGCACATGGAAGTGCCGCACCACACCATGAGTAAAGTAACGTGTCCTTACTTTGGCAAGTGTGCATCACCTGCCAATGTGTGGTGGGAGCAGCATACTTCAAGGTACTGGCTAGACACTGTGAAATTTGGGTGCATGAACATCAGCCAATATTATTAAAAAGACACATGGATTTTCCCGATGTTGCAGTGCTACAGGACAGTAGCTAGTGCCTGTTGCAACTATGTCTGTGTTCCAAAATGTCAGTTCTAGTAGTGGGGTGCATTCCACAGTCCCACTTTGGCTTCTGGGTGGTTGACCTATGTGCAGCACTTTTGCCTATTGACCTACTGTAAATGTCAGTCATGTCATAGTCATTCAGGTGCAGCGATAATATAGTGTTTGTCTTATGCAATGTCATTGCATGTATGTGATGCAAATGTTTTAAATGATTCATAGTACAGTACTTATCAATGGGTTCATGTTATTTTTCATTGCCGTATTTTAGGTGCACATGTGGGAAGTGCCAGGTTATGCCATCTGCAGTAGAGAACCGGTGCTGCTGGTACTATACGGCAGTCTCCTCCAAATTTGAAGATGAATCTGAAGAAATAAAATGCATCACAGACATCCAGGGATTTCAGAATTGCTGCCTTGATGAAGACGTTCTCCAGTCCTCACTATATGAATACATTGAAGTAGATGGTCCGGTTGGTGACAATGAGTCCACTAATGAGTTAGTTTCACCTTTTTTTGTGTTACATTATTGCTAAGGTTTTCCCATGATATTGGATATTGTTTTGCATTAATTTTTATTTCTCTGTCACATCAAGCATTCCCCTCAGCCCCACTCACTCTCCCCTCCCCTTCCCTGTGGTTTTTCCTCTTTCCCCAAAACAAATGTCTGTTAGACATAGAAATATACACTTGTTACAGCACTCTGTTACCGCTTGGACCACCTACTGTGGCCATTTCCCTCCGTATTGTGTAAGGTGCATTTCCTATGTAATGAACAGATGAATTATTCCTTCTCACCAACAAGACATGACTTGTGTCTGTAACATGGCTACTTCCATTGCAGCACTGTTATTTAACCCATTACACAGTGAGGAAATCCTTGAGCTGTGTCCACCGCCGTCTATGATAAATAATACTTGTGCATCGATAGCGAGCCATGCACCCTCTGTCTTTACATAGTGTTCCCTTGTTCTTGAACATGTTTGTGTCAGATGATACCGGCTTTGACTTTGTTGATTCACTTCATCTCTACCCTGTCACTGCTGTCCTCGATGGTGTACATATCATGCTGCGTTATTCTTGGTTGTATATTGTCTGCTGCTCACACTGCCACATCGCAGGTTACCTGTGACTCTGTCATGACTATGCCCTTGTTGATATAGTGTGTGTCAAGAACTGCACACAGTACTGCACATGTGCTCTCCCCAAGTAAATGTATATTTGGCTAACACTGTCTTTTTTTCGAATTTTAGATGTTTAGCTCTGTGCATCCCACATTCACAATCAGGCATCCCTACTGCCTTCTTAATTTGCTGTGTAACTTTTCGGTCATCATATATGACCACCTATGGAACCTTTCCATTTTTTTCGGTTACAAAGTACACCCCCATCCCATTTGTGGTGTTCACCAGGGTTTCTGTTTCACAGGTAAATTACTTTGTACTAATACATTGAATATAAGCTGACCTACTTTGGAGCAGTACTACAACCTTGTCAACTCCATTATCATCCTTCACAACCAGCCTTGTTTGTTGACCCTGTTTACTAATTTTCTGTGGTCTGCAAACAGGTTTACTTTTCCTGAAAGTCAGTTTATCATGTCACATATGAAGACATTAAAACAATACTGGATGCTGGCCAGTCTGCACAGTGGTTGCAGTTTGGCTTGCGATGATGGCGACCAGGATTTGGGGGTGAGAAGGCTGCCGCATCTGCCGACTGTTCTCCTTGTCCTGTAGGTAGGGTGGTGTTGAATCTCACTGCATGCTGACTCCTGGCGGAGGCTGGGAGCACAGCACTACAGGAGACTGCAGCTTGAAGGGGTCCTGGTGGACGTCACTGATCACCTTGACGTGATGGCAGCCAGTTCCCATCATGGCCAAGGGACCCTGGTCCTCGATCCCACTGCAGCAGTTCCCAGGAGAGCTGAACTGAGAGTGAAGTGGTAGCCCCTCGGCGCCTTCCCCCTTGGAGGAGGGGGACCCATCTGGTACAAGGTTATGCCTGGACTACCCACAGTTGGAACACTGAAAATATGAAGTGCAGAGGATGGGGTACAGGTACCAATGGGGCCCATGCTGGCCCACAGGAGAATCCTTTTTTAGGTGTTGACATCTATCCACAGCACCATCTTGGGAACTGTACTGTGAACCATTTCCAAACAGTGTGTTTTGTCCTACAGAACTGGACACCGTAGTCGCTGTTTGTCCTCCAATATTGTGAATACACTAGTGTCCGGACCTCATGTCTCCAAGCATGTCCCTGTAATGCTGCTTCACCACCATTATGTCGCTGGTCACTGTTCTCCCCAGGTACCCATCAACACACAATTGTGTACTCTAAATGATGTATACTGGTTACTGCTGCACATGTGCAGCACTGAACACTTCCTTGCATAACACTTCATCAGCGATGAGTACGTACTCCATCACAGACTCCTCCGTTGTATGTTGTACTCTTCTGTGGTACAAACACTTTGTCTTACAACTGTTCATGTTTTCGTTTCCACACACTGTTATGTGGTACAAGCATAATGGTCGCATACTCAAATAATAATTGTGCATTAAGAAAGTAAAAGAAATTACTAATTTTCAATAAACATATATCTGTGGTTATGATTAATCTTTAAGTCTGCATCTTTTGTCATAATGTGTCATGCAATGCTAATTATTCAAGTATGCAACACATCCGTGTTGCATACTTGAATGCACATTATGTCATTAGTAATATTTCTGTCTCTTTATGTTATGTGGTTGGGAGGCTGCAGAACATGTCTGTGGCTTGAGGGACCCCTTGCAGAGGCCGGTGGTGCCCCAGCAACAGGCCCAAAAAGGTACTGAGGGGGTGGGATGGATGCAGGGTCAATGCACATTACCACACATGCTTAAAGTAGGAAAACGCTGCATTCTATGGCCTTCATGAAGCTGTCACCTGGCTGCAAATCTTCTCCGTGGTAGAGTCACACCCCAGCCCATTGATTGCTGAACATGTCAAGATGATGTCTGTGTGCCGCTACCATGCCATGGGGGTGAATACAGGGGCTCTTGGGAGGGTGGCTAATATGGTATGCCGCAGCCTAGGTGTCATGACCGAACTAATGGAGCTGGTGGTGTAGGCGCCAAAAATAGTATTGTAAAAACTTAAAATTGTGGATACATAATCTCATGCTTTTATCATATCACACCTTGTTCTTTGCATCCACTCCAGCTTCTCAAGTTCTGGAGCAAGTTGTAGATTTTTTGATAATGTTTTACAGCTCCCTTCTATCACCATGCATGGCATCTCACCCTGTCTCTTCCATTGCTACAGTCCTGATGCACCACTAGTACCTCAGGGTGTGTAACCCTAATTTCTGTCTTGCCACAGGTAATGTGAGGCAGTCACTCGCCACATACACCTCTTGGTGCGGTGGAGGATTCCCCACTTGTGCCCAACACTTTCTTGTGGAGAGGTCACCTAAAGACTTGCCCCCCACCACCCCACGGTCGCCAGAGAGAAAGCCCTTTGCCTGGCTCGTACATGTGCTATTTCTCCTGGTTTTATCTGTGCTACACACCACAGCCATTGTCACTGTCGGATGACCAATAATGCAAAGGCACGTTGAGATGTGTCGACCTTCCTGTCATTGACAGGCTGCCCCTTCAAACCTATCTGTGCCATCTGCTCTACCACCACCACCTGTTTTTAGCCAGGTGGTGGTACTGCAGTGATGACTACAGCTGACAGTCTACGTTGAAGATGAGTGTACCTTTGTGCATTCACTTCTATTTCCCCTTGGATGTCCCACCATCTTCCACCAATTGGTCAGAAACTGGTTTTGCCAGTATCACCAGCGGTAGCACCACAGCTGTCGACCACAGTATTTTAATTGTGTCATCATAAGTGTATTATGCAATGGCATACACACATACAGTGCTGCTTTTGCGTCTGCAATGCACCTCATTTTTTCTTTAGTTTTGTACTTCAGCACTCAATTTAATTGGAGATGTGTAATAAATCCATCTCAATGTAAATCTTTAATGTATATTTTCAATTCCCACATAGGTTGCTATGCTACATGGCATATCGGAAGTTTGTATACTGGGTGTGGCAGAGGCTTGGTAGATGGAATCGAAAGGTGTTGCCGTCATGTGCTGTGTGTGTGATCAGGTCCAAGTTCCTGTCTGAAACATACAAAGGTTTCCAGGAAGCTCACACGTATGTATTCATCTTTTTGTACACATGTTTTGATATGCAATGTTTTTTGTATTTTCGGATCAACAGTAACACACAATGCAATATAAGCAGATGTAAACATTTTCAATATGTACACATTCACACCACGGTTCATCAATATCTGTTTGACCACAGAGCATGTACGTTTCATATTGTACTGTTAATGATGCATATGTTATGAAATTGTAAGAACTGCACAGCACCACACAACTCAATTGCCTTATGGCTTTCAAATTCATTGTGACATTGACAAGCTGTTTTGTATACCAATAGAAAATAAGGACTGATGTTCCCAGGTTCCAGCACCACACCCATGACATACAGAATACTGGATGAGCAACCATGCAGAACCAGTGTGTGGTGCCACGAGTGATTCTTTTTCCCTCTGACCTCGAGAGCGAAGTTCGAGAGATCCATAGGGAATCAGAATCACGAGGTGGCAAAACGCACTGGCCATGCATAGAGTTGCTCATCCTATATTTTTCATACTGTATAGTACTGTGTGAAAAAATGTGTTTTGTGAGTTCTTTTGCTTTCAAAATGAAACTGACTCATGCAGTCTCTAGATGTTCTATAATGCTATTGTACCACAGTAGGGTAGAACAGCATTCCATGACATTAGAACTGTGGTAGAACAGCATTTTGAAAGGGATGGAATTCTATACAAAACAACACTCCACTATACACTATTTAATAGTCATTGAACTATCACTTTATAGTTACCCATTGTAGCCTGTTGCTGTACTATGGGTTTTATACCGCGTTTCATGAAAGATGCCAATATACAGTGCTGCACAGTAGGTGCAACAACACAGTGTTGCACACTCCAGGACATGGATTGGTGGTGTGGCGACGCGGCAATGAGGGTGGGGCATCGCATACTCTGGAGCGATGGTTGTTTTCCATTATGCTGGACTTCACCAAGGTGTTTGATTCGGTAACCCACAATGTCCTGCTAACAAACTTTGGTGGTGGGGGGTGAGAGTGCAGATTGTCATTTGACTCTAAAATTGTCTTATGGTGTGAATACTGATGGTTGTGGTTTGTTGGATAGTCTTCTCCCACAGGGGTATTACAGGAATGAGGAGGGAGGTGATCCTCCATCGCTCTAATGCCCTGGTCAGGCCGCATGTTGAGTACTGTGTGCAGTTCATAAAAGACACCTCACCTTAAGAAACACATAGCAGTGGTGTAGAGGGTCAAGAGGTGGGAGACAAGGATTACTAAGGGCATGGGGGGAGCGGCCCTATGAGGAGAGACTGTAGGACTTCACTTTCCACACAGTGGTGTAGAGGACAGACAAGGGGGACATGATAGAGGTCTTAAAGTATGTAAAGCTGATCAGTTATGGCGAACACAAGGAGGTAATCATGCTAAAGAAGGAGGGAACAAGCAGGGGGGAGTAGTGTAAGGTGGATGTGTTAAATTACAGGGGTGAGCATATGAGACACCACTTCATTGACAGGGTGGTGGAGCCACGGAATGCAGTCTACAGGATTCGGTTGGAATATCGGCACAGTGGATGGATTCAAGAAGGGGTGTGACAGGTACAGGGGAAACTAGGTCTGGAGAAGACCTTGTCTGGGGGTGATGGGGTGGAGAAGTGAGTGTATGCCATGCTCATCCCCTTGGTTTCACACTGCATTGTTGTGCATACAATCCACACTGGGTGTCACGGTCCGTGTGATGCACCCTTGATTCACCACCAGGCACAGGAAAGCAGTCCATCAGGAGCTATATCCTCTCGCTCTCCTGACACACCCTGGTACCTAAGGTTGAACCCCAACTTTGGGTGACAGTGTGGCAGGAGGTGTGGCATCCAGCATCTAAACCCTCAGTGCCACAGGGCCTGTAGTTTTAAATATCTTATTCCTGTTCATGATTGTGGTCGTGTTGCACTGTGTAACAGCACTCCAGTTATGTTAGTGTACTGATGTTCACTTCTGTTTTTTCTACAGGTTATGAACCTCTATGTCCATCACGAATTGACGAAGAGGCATATAGTTGTACTTTAAAAAATAAGACAGTACCGTCACAACCTTCAGTTCACTTAACTTGGTATATCAATAAAAGATTATTCTCGTTTCAGCTGTACAGTGTGTGAAGTGTAATAAAAATTTGAAACACTGTACTTTTGTTTCCTTGTTCATGTGCTTATTCACAAAGGTGTTCATCCTAATAAATGTTTGTATACAGACAAAATGCATACGTAAATCAACATAGGTAGTCATTGTGCAACACAATGTTTTTCACTACAGTAATCTGGTACTAATTTGTTTTTTATATTACACTTCAAGTTATGGTATAAAAATTAGTTATGATATCAAGGGTGTCATAGACATGAATTCACAACATAAAGAGTAATGTATGGGCAACCATACACAACAAGGCTGTGTTTCCATGGTGGGGTTCAGATGACAGCATATGAATCTCCACGTTGTCAACTCAGCCTCAAGATGGAAACACATGCCGAGTTGTGTTTGTTTGACCATTATATTTTTTTATAGTACATGTTTTTTTACAGTACAGTGACAGATACCCACTCAAGTGAAAACCAAAAATCTTGCCATTTCTTTGTTTCACTCACATAACAAAATCAAGTTTCCTGACTTTTGAAAGGTAAAAGGTATAACTTTGGCCACTGGGTGGTTAGTAAGTAGGCAGGTACGTGTAGAATCAATGAGAAATGTAATATTGTATGACCTTTGAAGTGAGCATAACAACTGTTTGGAATGCGCATAACAGCAGTTTCGAATGCGCATAATGGTTTAGAATGTGCTGAACAAGCATTTTGAGGAGGCAGATTTTTATACGTAACAAAGGGTACCCATATACTATTTTTCTTCATTTATTAACACTAGTTGATTGGTAATTGTGCACTGAGATGAAGCTTCTCTACATGTGCAACCCATGTGAACAATAACAGTTGTGTTTAAACAACATTACCTACATTTCATTACATAACTACCAATCAACATACTGTTTACTGTTATCTGCTACATACAGAGGTGGGGGGGGGGGAATCATGGCAATGCATTCATTGATCAAACAAACACAAAGATCAGAGGTTGAATTAGATCACAGGACATGGGAAGACTCAGAAAATGTGTACTGTCCAGCTGAGTAATGTGATCGAGTGATGGATAAGGTACACAAGTGTCTTTCATTAAGGGGCTATGATATTTGAGTAGGTGGCAGAAGGAGGGGTGACAGATTGGGTTCAGGGGCTCCAAACCACTAATGAGTGGTTCAGGTACTTAGTGGCTGAAGCTGATGTGGTGGTGTTGAGATGTCGGCTGTCCATCAGGAGGCTCAGGTGGGCTATAGGATAGGCAGAGGTGAAACTGGGTTTATACAAAAGTGAGTGAATGCAAGCGAGTAAAATCTGTCCATGTGTGACCATAAACGGAATCTTGATGTAATTTTTGATTCCGCTATACTACGCCATTGTGAAATAACAATTACAGGATTGTGCACAGTCAAGATTTGTGCGCAGAAATTAAGTTAAAAAGATGGATCATGCGCTTCTTCTTGATCTTGTGACATGGGACCGCTGGTGGACATGTCCTATCTGTACTTCGGTGATGCATTCCACAAGGTACAGGACACGGACAGGGGTAAGACAACAGTTACAAATACGGTGCATGTCCTATGTATAAAACAATGAATGACAGAGGTATAGAATGGTGAATGAATACCCACTACAAAGTAAAACTGAGGGGAGGACCGGAATGACATGTTACAGGACTCATGAATAGGTACTTGTAAAACAGCATTCAACAACACACCATTATAGCTCCTTGTCTTCCCGAGATAGTAACAGACTAACACACTGGACAGCAGCAGAGTAGGCCTATTGGTCTTTCAAGTCTGGTCATGCTTCAGCACCATGATTGCATACAGTGGCCCTATATCTGTCTCCTTACGCTGCTACTCCATTCTCCACTCCTGCCCCCACCCCACCCCAGCAAATCTGCTTCTGCTTAACCCCTTGCCTATACCTGCCCAGCTCTGTCTTTAATCCCTCCACTGCAGCTGCCTGTACCATATCCCCAGTCACCACATGTCGGCTTACCTTATTTAGTCCCCAGAGGTACTTGAAGACCTCAATCATGCCCCCCCAACCTTCCTGTCCTCCAGCTAGAACAGGTTCATCTCCCCTAGCCGTTCCTCCTATGTGAGATATCACAGGCCCAGGATCATACTGTGGCGGTAACTTTAAAGCTGATCCACGTCTTGACTGACAGTTTTACAGACAGCAGTGAAGATGTGAGAATATGCATTAAAAAAAGTTGTGACTAAGACGGTTAACAACATTATGAGGGGAAGACATGGAACTATGATGCCGTTTTTTCACACGTTGTTTTACAAGGAACTATTTATGACTCGATCCAAATATGTAAATGATGGCTGTGTCACACTTGGACCACTGATTCAGATCCATGTAACAAATTGTTTTTGTATTACATATCATTTATGTGAGGAAAGGGCAGTCAGAAGACCCACAGTCTTGCTGAACTGACACATCCAAAAAAAACCCAGGGATAAGTTCAAAGAACAGGACATAGCTAAATCTGCAGCTATTTAAAATGCAATTTCTTTGTTAAATTTTCTTTGAAGGCAGGAACCAAAGTATCCACTTTATAATGCCCTCAGGGAGATCCTTTGACTTGTAAAAGTTGTCAGGAAGAACCTGTGTTGGGAGGGGTGTCTCAGGGAGCTCCGTCCTAGCCAAATAAAGATAGAGGTGATCCAGGCATGGCCCAGATCCGAAACCCAGAAGCAGGTCAGGAGCTTTCCAGGGACATCAGGGTACTACAGAAAGTTTGTACCTAATTACAGTGCCCTTGCTGCTCCCCTATCTGACCTGACAAAGAAAAAAATGCTAAGGAAAATCACCTGGGGCCCTGCCTGTGACGAAGCCTTTACCTAACTGAAGGAGGCACTGTGCAGCACTCCTGTTTTGACAAGTCCAGACTATAGCAAAGCTTTTATAGTTCAGACGGATGCCTCAGACGTGGGTATTGGGTCAGTACTAAGCCAGACATCCAGTGAAGGGAGGGACCACCCCATTGCCTACCTGAGTAAAAAACTGCTTCCCAAGGAGCAAGCGTACTCCACTGTGGAAAAGGAGTGTCTTGCCATAGTGTGGGCCCTAAAGAAGTTGGAGCCATACTGGTATGGGTAGCCTTTTGTGGTGCAGACTGACCACAACCCCCTGGTTTGGCTGACGCATATGGGGAAAAACAATGGCAGACTGCTCAGATGGAGTCTTGCTTTACAAGGGTATGATCTGAAAATCGTACATAGGACCAGAGCCAAGAATCAGAACTCAGATGGTTTGTCCCGTGTGTATGAGGAATTAACTGATTTGGGAAGCTCATCCCATGTAGGGGATAGATCCCCCAAATTCAGTCTATGTGTCACACTTGGACCACTGATTCTATACACGTTATCAAATATTTTTTGTATTATATATTATTTATGTAAGGGAAGGGCAGTCAGAAGACCCACAGTCTTGCTGAGCTGTCACATCCAAAGAAAAAACAGGGATAAGTTCAAAGAACAGGACATAGCTAAATCTGCAGCTATTTAAAATGCAATTTCTTTGTTAAATTTTCTTTAAAGGCAGGAACCAAAGTATCCACTTTATAATGCCCTCAGGGAGATCTTTTGACTTGCAATAGTTGCCAGGAAGAACCCGTGTTGGGAGGGGTGTCTCAGGGAACCCTTGAATTACATCAGAAATACCTTTGATGTGTAGATAACAAGGATCCAGACGAATTTGGAAGATCCAATACACATTCCCAGGATGCTTTGGAAGGACATCACAGAAACTGTGTGTGTGTGTGTGTGTGTGTGTGTGTGTGTGTGTGTGTGTGTGTTTGTGTGAAAAACAGTTCTGACCAGTTAACCTGAGGAGAGGAAATTGAGTATGTAGAGAGCTTAGTTTGTACTTTAAAAACCTGTTTTGTTTTTAAGATTGTATGTGTTTGGGATATTTGTTCTGTATTTATTGTTCTGTTTTGATATTTTAAAGTAAAGATATATTTTACAACGGAAACTGCCTGGAGTGCCTTGACATTTCTTTTTATTTAAGTGGAGCTTTTAAAAGGTTACAGTTAACACTGTGTATGGGCTTACTGATATATCAAACTGGGAAATGGATACAGTTCTCTATAGTTTTGCATAGAGTTCTAAGGGTTCATTTAAAAGACCTGGTTGGGTGCCCGTAGGCAAAGATATCTGGCCCCCAAAGACAGAATTATCTGAGCCCGATAATTGGGTACACTAACAAGAGGTTATCAGTTTGAATCCCTCCAGAACTTGAGACTAAGGTGACTTGAACCCGCAAAACAGACAAGAGGGTTACCTTGTCCTGTTCACTGTCCACAAACCATACGCTCAGAGGTTGGCACTTTCAGAGTAGAGGGCTGACCGGCTGAGCGAGTTTGTGATAGGCTATACCATGGGACCATAAATTTGATGTCCACTAATCATGATACTGACCCGTGCTGTGGCTATGACAGTGGTGCACCACTGACTGCTATTACTGCAGGTGTTCTGAGCGTCCGCTGTACTGCTCAGCTACTGTGGGGGTAGTGGTGTTACCCGCATGGTGCTGCAGTTATGTTGTGCTTTGGCCCGGAGGTACAGCAGCCTGTGCAACAAAAAGCAATGGTGTCGTGCTAAGTATGATGGTGCAAGGCATCCAGTCATGTGGCACATTACCTTGTTGTTGGCCTAATCACCAAAATACAGGGGCATGATGAAAATAGCTGCAATTGCCCAATATTGTGTCCTCCCAAACACATCAAAATATGCTGGAATAAGGTATAATTTCATAAAATGATAATGGTGGGAATATAGACACAATGTGCTGCCGCACTTCTTCATATACCTGGTGGTGGCGACCTTCAACATGATACCACAGTTGTTTGTCTGTTATAAACTGTGGTTTGATGTCACCTGTCGTTGGACACTCACGTGGGCTGCATATTCAGACTGCGCGTGGCAGTGGTGCAAGCCTTGGCACAGCACAACTGGGCTGCACCGTGGCCATGAACAGGTGATATTCAACGGTGATGCACCATGGCTCATCACCATTGAATATGGCACTGAGTGCGCACACACTGCTCATGACGCAGTGACACAGTGCCAACTCAAGTGGCAGGAAGGGAGCCGGTGATGCACCACTGAGTGCTGCAAACTGTGGATATCACACGCCCGGGTAGTCTACCTTCCCCCCTCCCCATTAGCCCGATGGCGGCCAATGGTGACTGTATGAGCCCTGGCAGTCTAGTTGGTCCCCCCATACCCCAGATCATGGGCATGGATATGTGTACAAACACTGGTGGCCCAGATGTCCCCCCGTACCCATGGACACCGTAATATGTAGGTATTACCAGCCCTGGTGGTCTAGTAGTATCCCCCTCCCTCCTCTTCTGCCCGATCACAGTCCTCCATCCAATAACGAACACCCCAGTGGTCCAGGGAACCACCCTCCCACCACCCTCTGAGGACCCGTGCCACCCTGCTCCCCCCACCATCATCTGGTGCCAGCTCATCTCCGACTGCATGCCACCAGGCTGACCACCGAATGACAGCTTACAGTGTGGTCTCTCATCTTATTGGTCCACAGTGTGGATGAATGGGCTTGCACACCATACTGCACTACACAGGCATGAATCCATGAATGAACCCATTCACAGATCTGTGCATGTGTAGTGCAGTATGGTGTGCAAGCGGGGGGCGACCGGGTGGTATGCGGTCAGAGAGCAATTGCACACTGATGATGTTGTGGTAGTAGGGTGGCAGTGGTCTGCAGAGGGTGGTGGGGAGAGGGGTTCCACTGGACCACCAGGGAGATCGTTATCAGATGGAGGACTGTGATTGGGAGGAAGGGGATGGAGGAGGATACCACTAGGCCACCAGGGCTGGTAATGCCTACATGGCACGTTGTCCGTGTATGTGTCGCTTTACATCAACTGTCAAAACATTGAGAATGTAACTCGTGCTCATAACAACATTTGTACTTTCTTTGTGTCCCATCAGACAATGAATTGAAAACTTAGAGGACTCCATGGTTGACGTAGTGAATTCAGTTCAAATTACATTTATAGTTCCACAGATTTGCACTGTTACTTATGATACTGCATCACAGCTAACGACAGGAAAATTAAAAACAGTATGTGTACTGCGGCGTAACTAGAACATCAGTGAATGAAACCATTCAAAAGTGTCTGTAATCATAAGGCCGCATCTGGTGCTTCAATTGCTGGACTTATTAAACCGGCTCTTATGCTCAGACACCAGCTGCATCTTGTCTGGCTTCTCAAATTTGTCAGCGATGGGTGGTGGCACATTCTTCCCAGTTGCATGTTGCTTTGCAATCCTGTAACTTGAGTATTTGTCACGCAGCTTGAACACCTCATCCTTTAATTCAGTTACATATTCTGCAGTGAAATAAGTACATGTACCATGTCAGTTCTGGAACCACCATACCGTGTAATGTGAAGGCAGTACTTATTATGACCAAACGTGCGTTCAGACAACCCGCAGTAAAACTTGTCACATGGTGGTACTCTCCCCACATACCATTTTGTTATGCCATAATCCTGTCTGTCCCATCCTGCTGTCTGTATAGCTGCAATAAGAAACAGTAGCATAACACAGTAAATATACGAACATGTGGAAAAGGCAATTGTTTCTATCAAGTCTGCTCGTTTTGAAGGGTCCACAGCTTCAGCTAATGTCCCTCACCTCAGTCAACACTACTGCCATGCTCCCTGTCCACAATCCTGACCTTCAACCTATGGCTATCCCCGGGTATGTTAAACCTGACCACTGTCTTCAAGACATTACCTCTTCCGTCACCGCTGTCAAAGTATGCACCATCCTCTCTGTGAAGAACTGCTTCCTGACACCCATAGTAAACCTGTCACCATGATTGTGCCCACTCGGTCTGTGACTGACTCGTACATGAAACAGACTGTCCTTATGAACCTTATTTGTCACTGATAAGTTATTTAAGGTAGAGGCTACTTCTAACTGAAAGGTGAAATAAGGAACTTAGAATTATCAGGAAAGACAGTCTTTCAATCAACAGAGGGAGGCGGACCTTGCTTTACTTTTGTTGCAATTGTTAATATTTTCAGTGCAGGAAGAATTTAAACCCAGAGGGACTGAATACTTTTATTGTGTCTGTCCTTGTGCACAGCTGATTTGATTGGAATTATTGATTGACTGTTTGCATTGCAATATTTGTAATATTGTGAGTGATTCACTGGGCTAAGAATTTGTCATAAGTCCTGACGTGAGTGCAGGTTACAGACTGTGTGTTTGACCCAGACAGTGCCCCACGGGGTGGAAACTGTTTTTTGTGTTTATCTCTGTGTGCCGTAAAAGGCAGTTTTGGGTCTGACTGCTTTCAGAGCACAAATCACCAGGCTGTTTTGGGGCTGGGGAGGTTTACCTGTGTCTGATTTGGATGTTTGGATTTTTCTCTGTTTGATTAGCAGGGTATTTTCTCTGTCAAATTGCCGTGTAGGGCATCTTGCTGACAGGAAGGCACTCATCGCAGTGGTGGGTCAGAGTTTTTAGCTGATTGTTTCGTGAGGGCACAGTTTAGGCCCAAACCCTCCCACCTCACACCCCACCCCTGGAAATAGTTCCTTTATACCTGGGGTTCTGACATCATTTCCTCAAGAGTGCAAGGTGCGTATCACTGTCATATCCTCTCTAGCACGCTGCACTGACAATATAAGCATACACATTGTATAATATATATATATTCCTATATAACAAACCAATCACACACACAAACACACACACAAAAAAAAAAGTAGATCAACATGTGGGGAGAAGTGCAATGTAATGGCTGTGTGGAAGCAGTCTTCCAGGAGTCTTTCTGGAGGCTGAGATGCTGCCCTATTTGCAGACAACTCTCTGCCCTGAGGGAGGAAGTTGTCCATTTTCAGGCCACACTGGAAAGTAGTAAGGGAACCTCCCCCCAGGCCACACTGGACAGTAGTAAGGGAACCTCCCCCATCCAGGGAGCACCACAGCTACCACCACTACCTCACAGGTTGCGAAGAAAGCACAGCAGTTGAACCACAGTGGGCTCAGGGAGGGTGAGGGTGGTGGAACAGAGGCACACCCAGTCAGTTGTTCCACTCCATAATCCATACACTAGTCTGGGGGACCACAGTTCCTCTATGGCTGCACCCACAGAGGAGACTAAGGAGGTTGTGGAAAACTGTCACAAGGGAGGCCCACAGGAAGGAGGCAGAGGACACCACAGGGAAAGTAAACAGCTCCTGGTGGGGGGCTCAATTATTAGGGGGATAGAACCGGGGGGAGCAGGGAAAACTGAAGTAAGGTGCCTGCCTGGTGCCATGGCTTGGAGGGATAGGAAGCGCATCCTCAGGATCACGAGAACAGCTGTACGGGAGTCTGAGTTGAATATCATTGTCCACCTAGGGACAAATTACTTGGATCATCATAAGATCAGAGCAGTGCAGGAGGACTTTGTAGAGCTGGGGAAGGGCCTAAGACAAGTAGCACACACAGTATCCTTCTCAGAGGTGCTGCCTGTCTATGGCATGGGTGAGGCAATACTTTGCACCATGCGATTTAATGAATGGTTGAAGAAATAGTGTGGAGCACAGAGATTTGGCTTCATTGGGGACTGGGGTTCCACCTGGAGGGACACCAGCCTATACTGGCAGGATGGTCTGCATCTGTCCAGGAAGGGAACAAGTTTTTCTAGCGACATAGATATGTTGTTCATCCACACTTATTGGCAGGTTTCATGCTGCTTTAAATCTTGCCGGAAGGTCTTCAAGCTGGCTCCTCCCACCCACCCGGGTGGTAAAACTCTCGGCTCCGCCCCATGATGCCAGATCTTCCTTACCGCTTGGAAGCTCAGGTTCCCTCCTTAGCGCTCTACATTTTCGACTGGTTCCTGATTTTTTCGGTCTCTCCGAATTTAGCTGGAAGTTTTCTAAAACTTTGGTCTTCTTCCCTCACTGCTGCGATGGATAATTCGTTTCCCGGCTCCCGGGGGCGCCCGGTTAATACCTCCAGGAAGGACCCGCACTCCACGTGCGTTTATTGCCTCGACTTGGACCATGATCCGCAAGTTTGCGATTTTTGCTGTGCCCTTTCGACCAGCGTATTGGAGGATCGTGCGGCCCGGGCGACCTGAATCTTTTTCCACGCTGGAAAAATCCTTGGAGACTTGTCGGGCGGTGTCCGCATCGGCTGTCTTGGCTGAGCAGCTCGATCTCCTTTCTGCCATGGAGGGGGCGGCGACCAAGCCTGTCCCACCCCCCCTCCTCAGTCACGGCACTTATCCCTCTCTCTTTGAGTTCTCCTCATTCAGCTTCGTTCAAGGAGCTTCGCCAGTCCCTTTCCTCGAAGGGAGAGGGACCCTCAAGGCCTACCTCTTGGCCCAGGTCAAAGGAGTCACAGGCTAAGTCCCATCATCGGCGCTGGCGGGAGCAGGAGAGTTCCTCTTCTCCTGTCGGCCGACTTTCGACTTCGGTCGAGGGTGCGGCTCAGGCCGCTGGCTTCACGGTGTCTCCATCAGGTCAGCCGGCCAGGACTCCCGTCAACGTTGTCGAGTCTCTCGACCCATCATCCAGGCTGTCTTCTGCAGGAGCCATCAACCCTTCGCCGGTTTCCCCGGCGGAGGCCGAGGTTCTGCCTGTACCTTTGGGGTGACAGGCCTCGGTCTTTTCGTCCGAGCCGAGGGAAGAGCGGGCGTTCCCCGCTCCTTCCCAGGCCCACCCTCGGTTTCCCCGAGGATTTGGGTCTTGGTCTCGGTCCTCTTCTCGGTCAAGCCACTCCCGCCGACTTCGGCGATCTTGGTCGAGGCACCGAGTTAAGTGGCATTACCGTTCTTCCTCGGATGAGGAGTGGCTTCGATGCAGATGGCATCGATGTTACGAGGAGTTCATGTGGCAGCAGTTGTTATTGTCCAGGAATCAATTGACACCGATTCATTCCCCAGCCAGCAAGCAGCTGCTGCCCGAACGGCCGACACAACCGCTCACTGCAGTCAAGGTGCCCACTTCAGGGCCGGTTGTTCGTCCGAACCTTGCTGCTCCACCGTCTTCGGTGGAACCTCGGTCGGGTCACGATCTGTCTAACAGGTTGTCTGTTCCTCTCACTTCCGCCCGCCCTCAGCGGGCGAAGAGTGACTCAGGCCTGAGGCAGCTCTTTGCAGACCCTTCGGAGTCCGACGTCAACTCCTCCATGTTCCCCAGTCGGGAGGACCCGGGGTCCTCTCCGGAACGTTCTGTGAACGACAGCCCATCGTCCTTTATGGGTCTGCTTCAGCTCATCTCGGAGTTCACTGGGATGCAGCTTGAACCCGTGTCCAAACGGGTCTCTTATCCCCTAAAGGAGATTCTAGACCAAGGGGGTTCACCTTGGAGGCCTTCCCGGTGGCCGAGGCCATTGTCGGCCCGGCCTTGGAGCTCTGGTGGCAGCCTACTTCCTGTCCTGTGCCCTCGGCCAGGATGGCCAGGAAGTACTCTGTCCCTGTCGGTTCTTTGCCCGGTTTCTCGGAGCACCCCTCGGCTGAGGGGTTAGTTACCGATAATGTCTTCCAGTGTTCTGCGAATGCTCGGGATGTGGACAGGCCCCCCGACAAAGAGTCCAAAAGGATGGACTATGTCGGGCGCAAGGTTTACGCTGCATTCTCCCTAGGACTCCAACAGGCCAGCTCGGCCGCACTGATGGCACATTTTTCCCACGCCCTTTTGGGCTCCCTGGATGAGGTGCTCCCTCATCTCCCGGCTGACCTGCAGACCACGGTCTGGCGGGTGCAGGACCAGGGTAGGGCGGTGGCGAAGCAGCAGCTTCAGACTGCTCTGGACTTAGGTGATTCCTGTGCCAGGTCGGTGGCGGCCGCAGTGGCCATGCACCGCAGGGCGTGGCTGAGGTTATCCTCCTTCTCAAAGGAGACCCAACACAAGTTGGCGGACATCCCCTTCTTGGGGACTGACCTCTTCGGCCCTGGAGTGGAGGGACACCTCCAGGGGACCGAGAAGTCCGATGCCACTCCGGACTCGGTCACCCCCGTCCAGAGGGACAAGGGCCGCCGGCAGCCTTTGCGTAAGCCCCTTTGTCCCTCGGCCCCTGTGGCTTGACCGGCCCATCAACTCCAGCATGAGGGCCAGCAGGCTTGTGCTGGGCATCCTGACTCCAAGCCAGCGGCTTCCTCTAAAGGGAAACAGGGAGGTAAAGGCCCAGGAGCTCCCTCGGCCAGTCCCTCCTCCAAGCCTGCTCAGTGACGGGCTGAGGGGCGCTGTCCCCGGCCCCATCAACCCTACCCGGGTTCCCCCGTGGGGAGACAGCTCCGCCCCTCCTCCATCTGGTCCGCTTTCCCGGACCTCTAGGTGTTGGAGGTGCTAGGGGAAGGTCCTGCCTCAGGTTTGCGAGCAGGCCCCACCCTTTCAAGCCGTTGCCCCTCGGGGGCCATGGGGTCCACAGCCTCATTGTTGGCCCGCCGAGCCGACTTGCCTGGCCCCTCGAGATAGAGGTGATCAGGAAGGTTGCAGATCCTCCTCCAGACCCTGGGTTCGTGTCCAGGTATTCCTGGTCCCTAACGGATGGGGGGCTTGCGCCCCATTCTTGATCAGCATGACGGAATGGTCTCTCTGTCTCAGATATCCCATCCTCAGAACGAGGCGTGTGGCTCTTTTCCTGGACCTCCAGGACGTACTTACACTTCGTTCCATCCATTTCTTGGGAGACTCCTCCATTTCTTAAGCAGGGGATCTCTTTACGAATTCCAGGCCAGGCCCTTCGATCTTTGCTCAGCAGCATTCCTGTGGCACTGAGGGGTCCGGGCGTAACCCCACCCGGATGGCGGCCTGACTGCAACCCCTCCAGGCGGAGGGGGACGGTCCAGAGTTCTGGCCCTCTAGGTTGCTCTCAGACTGGTCTCCTTTTTATTGGAGCCACGTTGGAACCCGTGTCTTAGTGGATGATCCTTCTTCGGGACGAGGCTCGACTCTTGAGTCCAATCTCGGCTCCTGGCAGACAGGGCCGAGGTTCTTCCTCCTTACCTAGTCAGGTCTGACTGGGCAATTGCGCCCTGCCTGGGACTTCCTGCACCTCCTGGGCCTTGCGGCAGCCTGCACCAGCGTGGTCTGTTTGGATTCGCCGGTTCATGCGTCCCCCTAATGGGGGCTGGCCAGCCAGTGGTCACAGCACTGCGTTCCTTTGGACCAGTCCATGACAACAGCCCAAGGGTTAGGGAACGCTCTACTTCGGACCATTCCAGCTCATTTGCAGGAGAACATCCCATTCGTCCACTCCGAGTCGACGGTCTTCTCCGACCGATGCATCTCGGATGGGTGGGGGTGCCCATCAAGGGGAATACAGAGTGCACCGCCTCTGGTCCTCTCGGGAGTCCCGATGTCTTTCCTACCTGCTGAGCCAGGCGGTCTGCTTAGCTTGCACCGCTCACTCCATCTTGTGGGGTTCATGGTTTAGGTCCAAGCAGGACAACACCATGACCATGTGCTACCCATCCCGCCAGGATCGGATGAGCCCTTGCCTCTGCTCTGTAGGAGGTTCTCCGCATTGGTCTTCAGCGCCTTCCGGGAGGCGGTTTCCTAGCCATTTCAATGGCAGGAGCCTCCGCTACTCTGGCTGATGCCCTGCTATGATAAGGGCTGCGCCACGAGTGGTTTCTGTCGGAGGTAGCACAAGATCTTTTCCTCTAGGTCACACCTCAGGTGGACCTTTGTTTTCCCTCCGGGAATTCGAGGCCGAGACTGTCTCATGCCTGCCTCTCAGCACGGCTCGCTGTAGGGATGCCTTTGAGGCCGTGGACCCCGGCCTCTTCTCGCCTCTCCCCATTTCCCTTGACCTCAGGCAAGGCAAGGAGGACTAGGCGCAGTGATTCTGGTAGCCCCAGACTGGTTTTGCCAGCTCTGGTATCCAGTCTCCTCAGTCTCAGCCCCAGGCTCGGTGGCCTTCCAGCCCGCCCGGTCCTGTTCTCTGTTGTTGGGAAGGTACTCCATCGGATCTTCAATCCCTCCCTGCACCTGACGGCCTGGTCCCTGTGCGGCTAGTAGCCAGGCCTTGGGTCTTCCGGCAAGGTCCTCGATGTTTTTGAGGCGTCCTGCTAGGAATCGACCAGATATGCTCACCTTCAAATGGAAGAGTTCTCCATTTGGTGTTGGGATAGGGCCTGGTCCCCTCTCCTGTTCCTCGGTGAGCATTCCGGGCTATCTGCGGTCCATTCTTTCTTGAACAATGGCTTCAGTCGACGACCCTCAAGGTGCTTCTGTTAGCCACTCCTGTCTTCCGGGCGCGGGCCGGAAGGTAGTCGGTGGTGCAGGAAAGGTGATCTGACGCTTTCCAAGGCCTTGATCACACCTCCCCTCTGGGGAGAGTATCCCCATTTCTGTGGGATCTTATGCTGGTATGGGCTTAACTCACAGGCAAGCCATTCGAACCTTTGCACAGGTGTGAGTTTCCCCACCTGTTGTGGAAGAACACCTTCTTGGGGCTTCCATGCCAACCAGAAGGACGGGAGAGTTCCAGGCGCTCCTTTGAATCTCCCTATCTGGTCTTCCACAGGGACAAGCTTGTCCTGCGCTCCACCCGAAGTTCCTTCCGTAGGCGGTGGCAAAGTCTTTTTTCCCTAACCAGGCATTGTCTCTGCCGGGGTTTAACCCCATTCACGCCTCGGAGGCCATATATAGGATCCATTGGGACCCTATTTAATACTCGCTTTCCCAGGGAGCGTAGGGCTGAAGTTCGGGAGAGGTTCACCAGCTGTTTGTCATCTACGCTGAAGCCGCACCTGGCAGACCTGCAGCCAAGCGGACAACGAGTGGTGGGTCACCTCCTGCAGATCTCTCCGCTATAGGTGGGCGGGCATGGAGCCTCAGAGGATGGTGCCATTTTACCCGCCCTTCCACTGCATCAGAGGCTGCTTCCGAGAATACCCCTGTCCAGGATATTCGTAGGGCTCCTACCTGGAAGCAGGCATATACTGATTCCCCCTTCCACATCGACCTTGGGTCATGCCGGGATGTTGGTCAGGGCCTCGGTTCTCCAGTCTTTATACACCTAAGTGAGGGTGTGTGCCTTGCCTCCTCCTCCCGGAGAACTGCCTGGGAGCCTGTCAATAAGTGTGTGGATGAACAACATATCCATGTCCCTAGAAATACGGGTTACTCACCTGTAACCAGGAGTTCTAGGGATGGTATATGTTGTTCATCCCTACATTTCCACCAACCTCCCGGCTGCGATGCACCGCCTGGCTTCCAGAGGGCTAGATCTGGCGTCATGGGGTGGAGCTGGTGTTTTACCACCCGGTGGGTGGGAGGAGCCAGCTTGAAGACCCTCAGTGCAAGATTTAAAGCGGCAAGGAACCTGCCAATAAGTGTGGATGAACAACATATACCATTCCTAGAACTCCTGTTACAGGCGAGTAACCTGTATTTTGGGCAGTCGGTTAAAATGCTTCATTGGCAAGCTTTTAAACTAGTCAAGGGGGGAGGCACTGATAAGCAGCAGGAAATTCCCAGCCTCCCCCTACAAAAGAGGGTGCTAAATGAGAAAAAGACCAAGGTAGAAAGGACAGTGTGGGATGCTGCTACAAAAGGTAAAGCCATCAAAAAATGGACAGCAATGAGTACCAGTGCCTGTAGTCTGGGTAACAAGCTTCCTGAATTAGTAGCCTTGATGGAGGAGGAACATTTGGATATCATGGCAGTCACAGAAACATGGTACACACAGAACCATGACTGGGACATAAACATTCCAGGATACACTATCTACAGGAGGGACAGGGAGGGTAAAAGAGGAGGAGGAGTAGCTCTCTACATAAGGGAAGGAATCAAAGCAACAGAACAAAAGGGTAAACAGGGAGGAGAAGAAGCACTGTGGATCAACTTGGAGACAGGCAATGGCACCACAATCGCACAGGGTTAAGTATAGACCTCTCTCAGGGGGAGGAAATGGACAAGGAAATGGTAGAAAGTATACTTAGAATGGCAGAAAAAGGGAGATATTGCTGATGGGTGATCTGAATATGCAGATGTTAACTGGAGTGCAGTTGCAGCAGCCACTTCTAAGAGTGGGGTTATTCTAGATGCCTACAGGGGGCATGCCTAGACAACTAGTATTGGAAACCACTCGAGAGGGAGCAGTCTTGAGACCTGGTTCTCTAAGTGGAGATGGAGAAGAGGATCACAGATGGTAGAAGTGGGTGGCCGTCAGGGAACTAGCGACCATCGAACATTATGGTTCACAATAAACACAGCTGTAGAGTCAAGCCCATTCAAAAGTCATAGCTGGACTTTAGGAGGGTGACTTTGCCAAAATGGGTGAGTGCCTAAGGAATACACTAGCAAATGGGCAGGAAGGAGGGTGGAAGAACAATGGGGAATAATTAATCGCTATCACAGAGGTAACAAGCCTTTGTGTGGAAGCAAATAAGCTAAAACAAAACGATGTAAGAAGCACTATGGTTCTCAAAGGAAGGGCAGTGAAGGTTCAAGAGAGAAAAGAAAGAAAGCATTCAGGAAGTACAAGGAATCACAGTGAAGGAGCAGGACAGAGACTTGTATCAGTTAAAGCAAAAGGAAGCTGGAAGGCAGTCAGAACAGCAAAGGCCCAAACCGAGAAAAGATAGCCAACTCCAGTTAAGAAGGGGGATAAAACTTTTACAGGTACATCCAGGGGCGTAGGAAGACCAAGGAGGATTGTGAGGCTTAATAAAGGAGGGGGTGGCAGAGGGTGATGGAAAAGGCAGAGATACTAAACAAATATTTTTGCTCAGTATTTATAAATGAAGGGAGGTACCTAACCCAAACAACAGAAACACTCTGGATACAGAAGTTGATACCAGCCATTTACAGAAGAAAGGGTTCTGAAAGAACTCTTAAAACTGAAGGGGACAAAGCAATGGGGCCTGATAGGATTCATCCCGAATTCTAAAGAACTAAGGGTAGAACTAGTGACACCACTTGACTACCCTCCTTAACAAATCATGGAGAGGATTGGGTGTATCTGAGGGACTGGAGGAGGGCAGATGTGATTCACTTCACAAAAGTGGGAGCAGGACAGAAGGAAACTACAGACCTGTTAGTTTAACCTCAGTGATAGGGAAATGATGGAATCACTTCTGAAGGAAGAACTGTCGAGTACCCAGAGGCCAGAGGGGAACAGGACCCAAGGCAGCATGGATTCACAGTGGGAAGGTCATGCCAGACGAATCTAATAGATTTCTTTGACTGGGTGACCAAAGTAGTAGATCAGGGAGGGGCTGTGGACATGGCCTATCTAGACTTTAGCAAGGCATTTGACACAGTCAACACAAAGATTAATATACAAGTTAGCCAGTCTGGAGTGGGTCCCAAGATGGTAGCTCTGGGTAAGAGTGGCTGGAGAATATGACACAGAGGGTAGCATAGTAAATGGAGTCCACTCTGAAGAAAGGGGCTACTTGTGGGGTAATTGAGGTTCAGTATAGGACCGGTCCTCTTCAATGTCTTTATAAGCGACATTGCAGAGGGACTGGAAGGAAAAGTATGTCTCTTTGCAGATGACACTAAGATCTGCAACAGAGTTGATGCACAAGGTGGGGTGGAAAGGATGAGAGGAATGGTCAAATGTATGGCAGCTTAGATTCAATGCTAAGAAGTGCAAGGTAATGCACCTGGGAAACAAAAACCCAGGGGAAGAGTACACAATGGGTGGTGAGACACTAACAACAACAAAAATGGAAAGGGACCTGGGGGTAGTCATATCAGATAACCTAAAGGTGGGCAAGCAATGTGAGAGGGCAGTAAGGAGGGCTGGGGAGATACTGGGATGCATAGGGAGAGGCATCACCAGTAGAAAACAAGAAGTTGTTATCCCTCTGTACAGACAGCTGGTGAGACCACATCTGGGTACTGTGCAGTTCCTGGAGACCAATCTCCCAAAGACATAGACAGGGATGGAAGTTGTCCAGAGGAGGGTATCTAGAAATGGTGCAGGGTCTGCACCGGAAGACATATGAAGTGAGACTTAAGGAGCTTATTATGTATAGCCTCGAGGAAAGGAGGAGAGGGGGACATGTGGTAGGAACTCTTCAAGTACCTCAAGGAATCAACAAAGTCCAAGAGGTTGCATCTTTCAGAAAAAGAGGTGCTTCAAGAACAAGGGGCACAATTTAAAGATAAAGGGGGGGCGGCTCAGAGGTAATGTAAGGAAGTATTTTTCAGAGGGTTGTGGATGCATGGAACAGCCTTCCAGAGGAGGTTTTGGAGTCAAAAACAGTGGTGGAATTCAAGCATGCATGGGACAGTCATAAGGCAATTCTAGGGGGTGGGGGTAGGAAAAAGTAGGCTGCTAGTTAACTAGGATCTGCAGCTTATCCATTAGGTAGGGAAATGGGCAGACTGGGTGGGCCAAGTGGTCCTTATCTGCCGTCAAATTCTATGTCTCTATGTTTCTATGTTACCCTCACTCTGTGTCCTGTCTTCCATGGACTACATGCTCAGTGCCATAAACCTATCCTAGTATGCCTTGCATTACTTACCAGTGATCATCTTTGTAGCCCAGCAATGGACCTTTTAGACCACGTTACATTAATTTATTATGAGCGTGAAACAGTGGTGGACTCAATACTGCAGGTGCGGCATTACCAGTGACCTGAACAAGGGCAGTGTAACCTCTGTCCTACTACTGTTCCACTTAGCTATACATCCAACCATCCTGTTATCTTTTGATGCTGCTTCATTGCACTGCATGGAGTGCTTCAGGTCAGTAGTGATAATCACTCCCATGTCACTCTCCTCCTGTGATGCAGATACTAGTACTCCACCCCCAGTACTACTGTGTCCTCAGATTCTTGGCTGCAATACGCATAATGTTGCATTGCTTTTCAGTTAAGCGAAGCCGCAAGATCCTGGACAACCTCCCAGCTTTCACATGCCTTCCTGTCGGTCCTGTACTCCATCACTTGTGTCCATTGTCTCTCACAGCTTTCTATCATTTGCTGTTAGGCACATTTGGCATGTGATGCAATCCACAATGTCATTGATCAAGACATTGAAAAACACCGGCAACAGCAAAGAGTCATGTGTGATCCAACCCTTTACCTCTCTGGTGCAACACAAGTGTACCTCCACCAACACCATAATAGTCCTCTGCAGCTGCCAGTTCTCCACCCATCTCACTATCTGTTCCCAAACTGCAAGATTCAACAAATTCCTCATCATCATTTTGTGTGGCATGGTGTGAAAGGCCATGCTGAAATAAACATATCGGATGTGTACCATTTGGCACATGTCGTGTTTTAGTGACATAGTCAAAGAAGTTACTGACATTTGTTTGACATGATATGCCCCCCCCCAATGAAGCAATGCTGCCTGGCATCCTGTTAATGATATGTTGTAAATCATCACTTCGTACTTTCTGCAACTACTACTAGCATGTGTCAGTATGGAGCAAACATACTGTACAATTTGTGTTGGATGCACATACCAGTTATAGGCCATTCAGTATCTGTAGTGACCCTTTGTGGATTTGACACGTGTTGTGCGCCACACAGATCAGCACAGTATGGAAAGTTTAACAGTAACAACATTAGACAAGCCATATTTACCATACGTAATTGGTACTTTTATCTCCTTTATGACTGGAGCTCCCACTAGTTTCTTTCAGTGTGAAACACCCCACATTGGCTGGACCATCACACCACAGTCTTTGTGCTCATTCTGAATTTTCATTGAAATGGAGTATCGTTATTAACAGTCTGCAAACAGAGAAGTTAACAAATCATAAGTAACAGTAATCACTTTAGACTTTCTTACTGTCATGTGAATAGATCCACTCTCTACATTTCTTGTACAATTTACATTGCTCACAGTACCATACAGTAGCTAGTCAGTGTGCAGAAATTGGAGGGAAAAGGTGGTGCGAGCTTGGCTGATGATCACAAGCCATGCACCCCTGGACTCGAGATGCGTTTTCACCGGGTCCGCGCCACAGGTCAGTATAGGGATGGGGGATCCGGCCATTGGCTGGCACATATCGATAGGGCTTCTAAATTTGGACACGATACAATGTCCGGGGGTGGAGCTGCCGCTGGCCGTGGTTCATTGTGGACCGCTCTGACCAGTGATGAAAAGTGAGGTATGATAGAAAAAAATGTTACTCTGAAAACACCACTGGGTGCACTCTCCATCTTATGGCCCAGAAAAGTACCGATTGGTCAGCATCACTGGTCCGTCACCAAAATAGAGAGCAATGCAAAATGTCCATGCTGCAAAGAAAGACAGTTAGACAGTACACAGTATTACAAATTGTAAGCCAGATAATCTAACTCCGATTGTACAACCCACCGTGAACCATGGTGATCAAGTAGCGATAGCAGACAGGGTAAGGTTCACTAAAGCTTGGGCATGACTCGATCCTAAATGTACTTGTACCATACCCAAGATGAATTATTTGTACTAGGTTAGACACTGTTAAAGGCAGGGGAATGTAGGCCAACAGGGCACTCACACAACAAACCTTTCTTTTACATCTCAAACATACAGGACAACAGCCGGTCAGTGGCAACTGATTCCTACCCAAGCCAAAGTTTTTGTGAGCCTCCATTTATGTGGGTGTTACAAGTGGAATAACTGTTCTTTGTAAGGGGACACTAATACATAAGGTGTAATGGCTTCAATAAAGTACGTGGCACACCTTGACTTCCACATAACTGCTGACCGACCTATCAGCCGTGTGTTACTGAATGTATTTCAGCATGGCTTACTGTCATGTACACAATAACATTGAAAAGGTATTTGTGGGAGATGTAATTGGACACGTTGTGCTGATTACTTGCAGTTCTGTATGGCAGTACTGCAAGTCTGAAACCCATACAGAATGGTGGTTAAATACAGTGTCCAAAGGGCAGTCATTAAAATGACTGGATAACAGAAATGAACATACCTTGCCTCCATGCTCTCATAAAAGAAGTGCGTCATTTTTGGTGTAAATAAAATGACGACCTTGTGGAAGGTCTCTAGCGCAGATGTTTGCCCTGTTGGAGATAGCTTCTGGATGTCCTTCAACAGCAAGTTATTACACAATATTATCTTGAGTTCCTTATGAGGGCGACTACCTATGTAGATACAAATGGAACACACATTTACAGAACAAGCACATGTGAACCACAGGGCAATTACTGTGACTTGCAACAGCAGAACCTAACAGTGACTGTGAAATATCACATTTCTGCTCTGTAAGGCAGTATGAGACAACACACCACACCCACCAATCCTTGTAACATCCTTTGAAGTCTGTGGCTCTTGTCATGCAGTTACATGCAGTTACATCACTGTAGCTTAGCAGTGTCACATATTGCTAATATCTATAAATCCAGACACAATGAAACTATGCATTGATGCATAACTTTGAAGTAAAACATGAAAGGAAGCATTACCTACAATGATGGACAATGCATTAATAATTAGGTAATGTATTTGGAGGCACTGCGGAGTTTGGGAGAGTCCTAATGGTGCTGGTGGACCAAAAAAATGAACAGTGAGAGCGATTGCAAAATGGCAGCGGCCCTTGCAAATAAGATGCTTTCGCGGTGCACAGCTGGGGGATAACATCAATCAGTACTGCAGTACTCCTTCCACTGCACAATAGCCTAAGTAGACAACACCTTCAATATTGCGTTACAAGACTGGTTAAAGCAGAGAATAAGCAGGATGGTACATGTGAGCAGTCAAAGGTCCTATGAGGAGCGACTGGGGTTGCTCAGCCTGTACTATTTGGAGGACAGAAGAGACATGGGGGATATTATCATGGTTTTCAAGTATCTCAATGGCTTTAATAGGGTAAGCCTTGAGACGGCCCTGCAACTGAGGGAAGGAGGGCCACCAGGAGGCACCCAGTGATGCAGCAGGGAGGAGACTGCGGGGGGAATAAAGGACACGCTGCATCACTGAGAGAGTGATGGAGCACTGTAATGCACTGAACAGAGAAGTGGTGTGTGCTGCCACTGTGCAGGACTTGAAAAATGGCTTTGATAGGTGGAGGGGGCGCTTAAATCCATGACACCCCCTGGGAAATAGGGGTCCTTGTTTGGAGGTAGGGAGGGCGAAAATTTGTGACCTGTGCAGGCAGTGACCATAGAGAAAACTTCATTGATCATAGTGCCTATTTTAATTGTTTCATATTATGTTAGTATGTTACCATTGATGGTATACCAGGATAAGCACAGCAGTTGATTGTAATGTTGCAGTTGGGTGGTTACACATGTTGTGAGACACTCCCGGCATTGGAATGTGGCTTCAACCGGTGGTGGTGCCATAGCCTGTCACATAGATTGGTGATTTGTAGTTTGTTCCCCACAGGAGTGCAGTCGTCCAATGATGTCAGCAGGCCTGCCATAGACATCAGCTGTGCATGTCCACACGTTGTTGCTTCATGGTACTATCCCACTCCCTTTTCAACTACATCATGTCAGTGCCATGGAGAACAACCACAACCAAGCTTGTTACCGAACTATGGGTGCCAGCGTTGCTCCACTGGTAGCGTCCTTCACCTGAAACCTCACAGATGACTGCTGCATTTAACCAACAATATCACCATATACTGCAATTTCACCTTTTTCAATCCACTTTCTTTCCATCAGCGGGCCATGCTCACATTTACTGAATAGTTCACCATGGCTGTCATGGATGTTTGACACATGGTTAAGAAATGAGTGCCACTTTCCTACGACCATGTCACCAATGCCTCCGCGGCTGTTGGCACACCGATACAGGTGATGGCTTATTGCCTTGGACCATGATAATAGTACTGCACACTCCTTACGTCTTGCTTTTGGCTCCATTTTTTTTAAATTCCTGTGTTGGAACAAAACAACATCACTCAGTGTTTACAATCATACAAATATATGATAATCAGTAAGTGGTACATCCCTTCATCTCACGTTTCGACCTAAGTACACTATGAAACACCTTGCTATCAAGTAGTCGGCAGACAGTGCAATACAAGAACACTACCCTTTTCCCTGTAACAAAAAACCTCATCAAAGTACTCACCCAAAAATATTATGCAATGGAGTGTAATGTCATTACTTGCAAGGCACATGCTGTACAGCGACCATACGGGGCCATGCAGTGTTCTCCCAAAAAAAAATTCTTGAAAAAGTCATGCCGTGTCCTTAACCATACATATTACATGAATAAGTGGACTAGTCATTTGCACTTCACATATTTTGGTGCAATGGACAGTGCTGTTTTTTCACTGTGTCACTGTAACCTACTCACACATAAACCAAGTGCACTACGGTCATGAAATGTAGTATGTGCATCCAGTTATGCTTCTAATTAATTTGTGAGACACCTGCACATGTGTACATTTTGAAGCTATCACACAAAATTTACTCATGCACAGGTGCCTTAGAAATGAATTACAAGCATAACTTGATTCCCACACTAATTCGCATGTCCACAGTGCACTGACAAACAGAAAAACCCAGCACTGTCCATTGCTCCAAAACACACGAAGTGCACTTCAGTAGTCCAGTGACGCAATTAATGTGTATGGCAAAGGACATGCCATGACTTGTCTAAACTACCATGGTGAATGACGCATGGCCCTATGGTGCCCTGCCAACTCAGCACATGCAAGACATACAGCAATAGGGTAGCATGCACTGTACCGTTCACACACCCATACCTACACCTATCGCATCAAGGTTGTGCTTTTCAAATACCATATTGAGGTATTCCCTCAGCAGTTATCCCTCATCACAACACTTGCGAACATGTTTTCATCACATGATGATCCTTCTTATGTTGTCCGTAAAGAACTTCATGTTAATGATATACTGAAAAAGAAGTAGTGAAACCATCCTGTGACAGCCTGTGCTGTCATTACCACCTCTGTCTACTGTGCATCTCTTAACACCCTTTAAGTCTGTGGACATAGCGTTGTAAACATTAAGTATAATTCCATTAACCTTTAGCAATGTGCCACACATCGAACCAGTGTATTACTTCCTTCTCTGTCTCTCTCATATATTTCTTGACGCCTACATGGCGGTCTGTCGTCAAGCATTGAATACATACTCCTGCATCCTTCACCTTACGTGTTGCATGTTTGAGGCCCCCTAGCTCCATAGCATTTGAGCTGGAGACTTCATTGCTCTGAAACGGGGTAGGGGTGGGAAGAAAAAGAAATGTTGTGCTTTAACCTAATTCTTGACAATCAATTACTCACCATCAATGAAAATGCTGGATATTGTAAAGTACAGTACAACTGCTTTCAGGTAGAAACATCACTGTAACCAGCAAAAGGAAAGGGATTTAAAATGTGACAAAGAAACACAGTGGTAAGCACCTGAACTAGTTGCATGTTGACTATCTTAGACCGAGTCAAGTCCATCAAGGAATATGAACCAAATTTCGCTGTTTGTCCGGGAGAGCAACAACGGGTGTCACCGCCCAGTTTAGCACTTGTTCCTTTCATTGCCATAAGTAGTGACTCTTGGTGACGTTCCCACACATTACAGACTAATGGTACCAAGTAGGAAGACGGCATGTGGCTGTAGGTCCGAACTGATATATGAGGCATATTTAGATGACTTAAGAAATTTAGAATTCAGACAGGGCTTCCTCCACTGAAGTAAATTCCAGCAGCAGTCAGAAGATTGCCCACAGGAAGAGTACCTAGACGGGGCTGTGATTCCCATACAAACTTGTGTCCATTTGGACATACGTGTTCTAGCACAGCAAATCCTCCAAATAGTAAAGTAAACAGTCCGAGTTTCAAAACACATGAGGCATACTCTCATCAGCATCACTGATGCACTTTCGAAGACTAAGAAAGAACGCTGCCTATATGGTGGGGTATACATGCTCAAAGGAACATGACTGTTCAGGAGAGAATGTATTACAAAACAGTGTTAATATAAAGGTAAAATAAGGTTCAGTATTTGTAATACAGTAACAGTTTAGTCCAAAAAAAGTAATACAATACTGCCTGCTGTTGTACAAAAATGTGGTACCCCTGCCCTGTCTACCTCCTGCTTCATCCTGCCCTGTTCCTCGATTGGATCCTCACTATTGAAGACCCATGAAGAGTACTCAGTGATTACTTATGCCTGTTCCTGAATCCTAAGTCCCACCTTTTCTCTGGCCTCAATGTAGTGAACTGGAGGAAAGAACATCAACACCATGGCACCACCAACGCCACCCATATGACACCACAGATAAGATACTGTCTGCCAGGTGCTAAGCAACTCACATGGCAGCACTGCTGCAGGACTTGTGCCCACGTTCATTGTACAGCATCTGGCTGACATAGCAGCAGGCACTGAGAGGTCTCTGACCCATGTACTGACACCCACAGTATGCAGTGACAGCTGTGTGGCCAGACGGTCCACGTTATGCAATGGAACACTGGAAATCCAGATAGTGTGTTCGTGCATGTGTCCAATGGCCGCAGGGAGGTCAAGCTGCATTCTGGTATGCGCAGGTAGAGGCATGTGTCACAAAAGTGTTGCGATGGTGCTGCCATTGTACAACGCACATATGAAGCATCAACAGTGTACTGTGTGCAGTGCTGTAGGCCTCGCCTCTGTGTGGACATTGGTAATGTGTAGGTGGTCCAGGGTGGCGCAAATCGGTTGCAACAGTGAGTGATGAAACCACTACAGGTGTGGAGGTCCCACAGGGTGACAGGATGTAGTCACTGGTAGGTGGGTAGGTGGGTGGATGGTGGGGGACATGTAAGGAACAGTCAAATACCTCCATGGCATAGGCAGGTATACAGTGTGGTGCAGGTACATGCATTAGAATGGATGCACAGGAACATGGGGCAGGATACAACAGTGGATGTTGGCAGACCTAGGAGCTGTGTGGAGATGTCCCTCCACACAGAGTGTGTAGTGGTGGCATGGCATACCTTGCCACAGGAGGTCATCAGGCAATGCACAGGGGATGTGCTATACACACACACGTAACAGGAAAATTAGTACATTTGTGTGGGTAATGAGAGTAGAAGTGGCTCATACAGGGTGGGGTCGAGTGAACAGACATTGTGCATGACGCCTGCCACAGTGTATGGGTGTTACACTGCACATCTACACACATTAGCCCTGTGAATGACCCCCCCATGCCAGTACAGCGGTCTGGGCAGACATGCAACTGGATGATCCCATGGTAAGGGTGTGAGTGTTGTGATGCCCTTGGCTCACATTACTGATATGTCCTGTTCCCACCTGTGGAATCAACAAAGTCAAAGAGGGTAGCATCTTTCAGAAAAAGAGATGTGCAACAACAAGGGGACACAATTTGAAGATAGTGGGTGGGCAGTTCAGGGGCAATATGATGAAGCATTGTTTCACAGAGAGGGTGGTCGACCTACGGAACAGCCTTCCTGCGTAGGTGGTGGTGGTGTACAAAAGTGTAACAAAATTAAAGAATGCATGGGACAGACATAAGCCAATTGTTGTGGGGGGCAGGAAGAAATAGGATGTCAGTTACATAGGATCTGCAGGTTATCCTGTAGGTAGAGAAATGAGTAGACTAGGTGGGCCAAGCGGTCCTTATCTGCCATCAAAGTGTATGCCTCTATGTTACTATGTAGCCCTGTTTTCAGTTACCGGCTCCTGGACCAACAGTGTGGCTTCCTGAAAACTTTGCCCTTTCATCTTGACGTACCACAGGAGATAGTAACCTACTTCAGCCACCTCTTAATAATGCAACACCTACTTGCCACATTTCCATGTCTGGAGTTATACACTGCAAGTTAACCTTGAGGAGTTCACCCATGTTATCAAACTATGCCCCACTACAGTCTACTGCCACCGTCCTTGTACGTACTTTCAACCCACCAATGGCAAATTAATTAAAACATAAATACTTCCAAAAGTGTACTTCTGATACAGTTTTTGTTTGTATTCATTGTTATAATCTAAATAAGGCAGTTGCAGGAGTTATACTGACAGTGTGATAATCACCCCATAGGGACAGTATGGCAGTGCACTTTGCCTCATTATACGTTACACACCTAGGGGATAATTTACAGACTGATAATGTAAACACTGCAAATGCATTATTGCCTACTAAATGACTTACACGTACTGTACATAATACAGCGCCACACAGTACAATATCTTGAAAAGTATTCCATATAATGACCGTTTATGGATCATAAAAAACAAACACAAAAAGGGTTCCAGTAACAGATACAGATTTTTCAACCGTTACCCACCTGGTAATGTCATCATCTATGAAATCTATACAGTCATCATCAGATTGAGAGTCAACAAAATTGGACACCTCCCAGTTAGGGTCTTCTTCTTCATCATCTTGACAAATGAAGTCATCATCTTCCTCATCCTCGGATTCCACATCACTGGAACTGTCACTCACATTATCAGTTGTCAATCGCTGAGGTTCGTACTGAATGCCTACCGACACCATTGGAGATGCACTGATGCAGACTTGACCACCATGATGTACACCTGTTGTCATGGTTTGAGTACCTCTGGAAAACCGAGCCTTTCCAATACCTGACAGAACATACTTTAATGTCTGAGTACACCTTGTGGTAGTGATCTGCAAACAGATGGGTAGCATTGTATTGAAAAGAACAGCACAATGATAGGGTAGCCAGAAAAAACAGAAAGTTAAGCTACTCACCAATTTGTCAGTCTGTGTTGATGTTTCCTGAGATTGAGGTTCACTGTCAAGCTGTGACACTACTTCAGCGGATTCAACAGTGTAGGATAACTGCTCTTCAGTGTCCATGTGTGGATCCTCATTCGACACTGTCAACTGCTGTGCACTACTGGAGGCAATAACAGTTGTTGCAGAACATGTCACATCATTCAGTAGACCTAGCTCACTGAGAACCTGTAAAGTCAAATGTGGAAATATGTCACTGTTTAAAGTCACACAATTCAACACAACTATGACAACATTAGAAAACTGCAATGAAATGATACTTGTACCTGTATATGTTTTCTCTTCTCAACAGCAGTGCTATGTCGCTTGGGCTTCTCCGATTTATAGGCAAATATATTGGGACAAGCATCAGGTTTTAATTGACGCTGTCCAGGGATGAAACCGGTAAGGTCTAGAAGAGTTTGTGACATGGCAAATTGGTCTTCTGAGAAGTGATCCACGCAAAGTACGTTGTGGTCATTTGGCTCCCACCCAGAATGCTTGACCGCCATCACCCACTGTTTGCGTTGCTTTGCATCTTTAGGTAACCGATAAAAACTGCGTGTGTAACCATGGCCGTTTTTGCAACCAACTGCACAGCAATGCTTCATGTTGACTGCAGAGTAAATAAAACAAGTACACATGAAATCCACACACTTACAAAACAATTACAAAAAACAGTGTGTTACTGTCAACGTTAATGCACACTTACAACGTACATATATTAAGATGGTGACATAGCATGATGGCATGACAGAATATAGTGAATCAATGATGAATTATCAGTTGAAAAAAACATGGCCACGCAGTCTTTGATATGCATGGTTGTTAGCCTGTGATGAACTAGAATGTTGATGGAGGTACATGGGTTGTTTGGTCACTTTATGTTAAATGAAATCCTTGCATGATTTGACTTACTGTTTATATTGTGTGGATAAGGTGTAAATGTTGCGAGTTTGAGGTGACAGGCAATTGGTAGGCACCTTCTGTTAAAACTGTTGTGTAAATTCTACTACTACATATACTGTATTGCTGATTGTGGTGTGCTGAGGGGGGATAGCCTCAAGGCATGTGATATTGTGTGATGCCATCAAGGGCATGTATCGGATCACTCATGATCAGTCCTACATCTACCACAGCCTGCATCTTTGGTAGGGTGATATTCTGGACATGGTGCGGTGCATCAATGCTTTGGCTGCGCCTTCTGGTTGGGAGGGTGCACAGTATGCATGAAGCTGTCACAACTTACTGTGGGAAACATGTACAGCCTAGGATGGCAGCAGGTGGAGATGACTGACGGCTCGACGTAGCCTGAGTTGGTGGTGGGGCATTGAGTGGCATGTTGTACTTGACTGAATAATGTCTTGATACATTCCATCAGGCAGTGTTGGGTGGTGTAGGCAGCAAGTAGCTGTGGGTCGCAAGGAATGGTGGGTGGGATGAGTATGATCGGTGTCGATGAGTAGGGAGGGGATGTCATTAAAATGACATGGTTGTGGAGGGGCCTGATACTGTTGGCTATGAATGGGCGGGTAATGCTGATGTTGGCTGAGGTAGGTTAATGGTGGGTACCTAATGAGTGGGAATGGAAGGATGTCTGGTAAATGACATGTGATAAGAGGGGTAAGGCAGCAAGTGGTGGTAACAGTTTGGTGAAAGCAGTCACCTATTTGAGGGGATGAGATGGAAAAAGTAAGGAGTCAGGCTTTGTTGTGATACCATACAATGTTGTTTTGCCTAAGAAAGCTCCTCTTGTGGGACTCCATGATTATGGGTATCCATTCTGAGTGTATGAGGTACAAAATAAGCCTGTTTCAAGACCACCGTACGGTGGCAATGGTGGTCAATCAGAAGATGGTATTATGGTCCTTCAGGGTGTGCCTGAATACTCTTGAGAGCAAGTGCAGGATGCTTCACCTAGGGTGTAGTAACACAGAACATGTGTAGACCCTGATGGTTGGTGCTGGGCGGAATACTGCATCTGCTGCCTCACTAATGACCCTAGGGGAGATGATAGTACAAAACCTGACTGCAGCCATTGATGACAAATAAGTCACTCACAGGTGAAAGGTACAAAGGAAGTAAACAGGCAAATGGATAAATAAAAAATTAACATGAAGCAGCAGAAGTGGTAATGACAGACCGATTGAAAGATGAGAAACACAGTGACTGCTGGGTACCGTGGAAAAAAGAAGTACTGAGTGATTAGTAAGTTTTGTGGCGAGGTGTGGCTTGACTTTACAAAACATGGAAGAACAGATAAGTAATAAAAAAAACAGGCAGACACAACACATATGTCACATGCAGAAAAACTTTGGATTCTTGACATGGGTGTGCAGACATTAATAGAAGGTGATGCAGCTACCTTCCAGATTGACATAATACCATGAAATCTACACTGACATTATGACACTTGCATAAGCCACTGTGAAACGAGCACATGACATGGACATATTAAAAACCCTAAGTACATCATGACACTAGATTACAGAGGGAAAATCGTACTATACAGACTTCTACCGTGGATTGAATGTACCTGTATAATCATGTAACAGTACAGTACTGTCCATTACAGAAATAGTTGCATACTGAATGGTCAAAAGAAAAGTAAAAAAGTTTTTACACACTGACACAAGTAATATTCTGTGTTTATGAAAACATTACACGAAAATCACAGTATGCATGCCACTGGAACCTCAAAGCAGAATGAACAGCAGAACATGTGAAATCAGTGTAATGTTTTATTGAAAGAAGAAAATTTGTACCAGACTGCAGCTGGTCACTACAGCAGTGGTTGGTGAGAATAACACAAGGCGGAAGTGGTTCGGGATAAAAAAGCATCACTGTAGTAAGTTATAGTGCATAGAGCAGTGTTGTTTGGTACACAATTATATCCCTTTCGAAATGCTGTTGAACAACACTTCCAAGGTCATTGAATATCATTGTACCCTACTGTGGTACAACAGCATTCTCGGACCTCGACAGATTGCAAAAGTCAGTTTCATTTTGAAAGCAGAAGAACTCACAAAACACATATTTCATGAACAACCATACACTACACACTGTAAAAAATACATGATGAGCACCTACATGCAGAAGCAGTGTGTTTTGTCACCGTGGGGTTATGATTGCCATGCACAGCTCAAGCTTTGCTGTACAGGTCATAAGAACCCATCAGTGTCAAAACACACTGCTTCTACATAGTACCACATCCAGTATTCTCTATACCACAACAAATGCACTATGCAATACGTACATGCAATGTATACTGACAACGTACGGTCAGTGAGAAATATATGAATTATGCATATTGCTAAAAGCGAGGTATAAATTACTGGATTGGGGAGGGCACCAATTACAAAAAGCACTGAAGAAAGATTCTTGGATATTAGTATAAGCAGAAATTCATAATTACTCATCGAAAAGTGCATCAAAGATATACTGAAAAGGTAGAAAACTTCTATAATGTAGGGGGTGTCTATTAGCATATCACCATGGCATGTTTGCAGCTAGTGAGACCTTAGGAGGTTATCCAACCCCCCAAACCATTGACATACAGGACTAAGAATGAACATGACAGTGGCGTAAAGCACATAATTACACTGCAGCACTGTACCACTGTGGCAATGAAGGGGCAAAGAGAGTAATGATATGCAGAATTACAGACGTCGGAAGGCAAAGTGATGAAAACAAAAATGGAATGTGTACTTGTGCTGAAAGGGATCATAACAACAAACGATCAGGCAGACTGCACAGTGACAACAATGAAATAAAGGGGATGTAAAATTGACTGATATTTTGGCATTTAATTTCATTCCTGTCACTGTGTAAAGTGATGGATCATCAGTGCCTCATGAATCAATTAGGCACAACGAGTTATAGTAAAGTATTGCATCCAAAAAGTCGATGCAAGACTCGTAGTAATAATAGTCAATGATAAATAATTTGTCCACAATGAAATTCAGATTAGGGAGGAGAAACCAAAAAAACAAAAGGCTGACTAGGAACACGCGGCTGTATGGATGAAAATCAGACATTGCATTTTCATCCACGGCAATGCGCTGAGGCTAAAAATAACATATGACACCCCCAGAAACCACAATACCACATACAGCCACCGAAAAAAGACAGGCACACCAAATCTGGAAAACAGCTGCACAGAAGAGAGCATGTGGTGCAAACAGATATAAACGGAGGGGAAATAAAAAGGTAACAGTCAGGCACAGAGGTCAAACTAATATACAGTATAGAAAAGTACCTAGACGCAGGACAATGTTGTTTTTTTTACCCAACGATATTGTACAAGACCTAACTACTGTACTAAAGCACTGCCAGACTTCATGAGCACATGCACAGGATAAAGCGGGAAACAGAAACTGTCAGACAGATGTCAAAGTACAAGCCCACCCTATGATGTCATCATGCCTGATGCTCCGCTCTGCACAGCGTGAACACCATCAAAATTGAAATTGAGGATTCCAAAGACATTACATCAATTTTGCAAAGGTCAGAAAATATGTATTTTGGGACTTTTGAAATGAATGAATGACAACACAGAACTTATTTTAAAAATGAATCTTTATTAGACTGAGACATTAATCAGTGATTTCAAACTGTTGCATTTGATCTTTAAGCTGGGATGGGGGAGGGGCTAAGGGCTTACCATTAATTTCTTTCATATTTGTGCCAGAATTTGTGGCCAGAGCCCCAGGTAGAGGCAAGGGAGGTTCTATAGTACTACACTTTGGCTTTGCGTATGCCCCAAGTACACCTATTACGGGAAGCCCTGTAACATTGCCTGTCTGACAACTTGCCAGAATCTAGGGCTTTTAGCCAGAGACTGTCTCTGTGATGCATCTGGTCAAGGAGCGCTTGTGAGATCCAGGAGGTGTCGGAACCTTTGATAATACACTGGGCGAGGGTAGTGCAGAGGTCGCAGGCCGAGTTAAAGATACAGGTGAAATAATTAAGGGCAGAATCGATGTCTGGGGCATGGTTAATTGGGGACCAGTTACAGCGGGCAAGGTGATCTTTTAGTAGCCGCAGTTTGCCAAGTTTGAGCTGAAGCATGAAGACAGTTTTATGGGCTGGTTTCTTAATCTTACAGGACCAGGTACACAGAACTGGTGAGTGGTCACTTAGGTCATTTGGGAGCACAGAGACATCCGTGACTTTGTGTGGGCGATTGGATAGGATAAGGTCCAGTAGGGTGGAAGTGCCATTAATGAGACTGAACTGGGTGGGGGAGGTAACAAGTTGTGTGAGATCATTTGCCACAGTAGCATCTTTGTAGGGGGAGGCAAGGTTAGAGAGCCAACTAATGTTGAAGCCACCGAGAGCTATTTGTTCAGA
Source organism: Neoceratodus forsteri (assembly GCA_016271365.2). Lineage (NCBI taxonomy): Eukaryota > Metazoa > Chordata > Ceratodontiformes > Ceratodontidae > Neoceratodus > Neoceratodus forsteri. The sequence goes on along the minus strand of CM057456.1, from coordinate 903,361,984 downwards.
CTTGGGGGGAAGGTTAGAGAGGTAGTCCAGTACCGACTGGAAAGCCTCTTTCTGGTTACAGGGGGGTATGTAGATGGCAGTGATGAACAGAGGTGCCCTGGACATACCCAGGGTGATTTTAAGCAAGAGTGCTTGGGCACCGGACTCGTGGTGGGTGGGGGGGGGGCGGCCCTGGAGAGACTCACGAAGCTGGATTTGCACATCTTCCTCCATGTTTCCGGACTCTGTTCTCCTGGAACATCATGTAGCCAGGGATTGGGATAGCCAAGTCAGGGATGGACTTAGAGAGCCAAGACAATCTTAACAGTGGTCTACCTGAGTCATACACACAGTATTCAACCAATAGATTAACTGCGGCAATAACACCGAATTTAAACACATCTAGGTTGACTGAGCTGTCTGCAAAAAAATTACACACTTCAAAAGAGACGAGGAGGAGGGAGTGGGAGAGGAGGGAAAAGTGACCAACCTCAGGCTGAAAACTGCGATCCCTCAGCGGCAGGAGTGACCCCCCAAGCTTTGTACAGCAGTCAGCCAATGGGAGATGGCTGATAGAGGAAGGCAGCCAATAACAGAGAGAGCCAGAGCACTGCTAGTCAAACGGGTTAGTGGGCTCACTGACCGAGGTCCGTACTTGGAGTGGTTGCTGGAGAGTGGGCAGGAAAGGCACGGCCGGCAAAGGGATTGCCGAGCCACTGCTGCAAGATGTCCTCGACAAGGGCAGGTAAAGAAACAATAGATTGTTAAAGTGGCGTCTGATAATATGGTGCCACAGGAGTAAGAAAGAGAGTGAGGTGGGGGTTTGGAGGTGCATAGCAGAGTAGAAGGACTAGAAGGATGTATAAGGCGACAGGTGGGAAACTGCTGCTGCAAAACATCCCGTTCAAGGGCAGATCTGAAAGAGCAAGAGAGAGAGAGAGGGGATTAGTTTAAGAAATAGAGCAGAATAGTGCCAGAGCAGCAATTAGCTTAATCGGTGGGCGGGCTAGACTTCGGGGAGAAGAAAAGCCTGTGGGGAGTTCAGGATGGTCGAGAAGTGGGGGGGCAGGTAGAGAGACAAAAGATTGTTAAAGTGGCGTCTCATAATATGGCGCATGTGGAGTAAGAGACAGAGAGAGGTGAGGGTTTGGGGGTGCTTACCAGGGTAGGAGGACTAGAAGGAGATAGAAGGTGAGGAATGGGAAAAAGCAGAGAGTAGAGAAGAGAGGGAAAAGTGAATAAAGTTGCCTTAAGGAGGACTAGCTAAAAGCACCATTAACAGAATTTAAAACAGTCTAGCATAGGGCATATACATGAGCAGGAATTATCAAATACAGGCGGTAGGTCAAAATGATACTTAACAGTGGTCTAACTGAAGCATTCACACATTATTCAGTCAATAGGCTAACTGAGGCGCCAGCCCCGGTGGCGCTGAGGGTTGAGGCACTGGACACTACATCTTGTATCACGCCAGCAACCCGGGTTCGGGAATGAGCCCAGGTCATCAGGGGTCTGTGAAGGAGGGAAGAGCTCAAGCATCCAGAGGACAGCTCTCTCTTCCCGGGGAGGGTTCTGGGGAGTGATTGCTCCTGGAGTGGCCTCTGGCGGTGGACGGAGGAGCCCGGCGTACCGATGCAGTGGATGCAGGAGGCAGAGTTGAGGCATAATGTTGCCTTGTCAAGCCGCACTCTGAGGGACAGGAACCACAGAATGAAGCAGATAAAATCCCTATTCCTAGGGATAAGTGAAGCCACCTCGGCCATCCAGCCCACACTCCCAATACCAGACTGGCTTCCTCTCCACAGGACCTCTTGTGCGCCTGGCACTTTTGCCCTTGAGATAGAGCACCCTGGGTGGATAGGGCGGCCCCGCCTCCGGCGGTCTCAGAATCAAAGGTGGTGCTGGGTGGCTGAGGTGGAGGATCTGGATGTCGCGGTGGGAGGTAGCGGCTGGGAACAACCGAGGATGGTGAAAAGAGTTCCACAAGGCAGTAGAGCATAGATAAAGTTAAAAAAAAGGCTAACTGAGGCAACAATACAGAATTTAAACACATCTTGCCTGACTGAGCTGGTCTGTAAAAAATTACACAATTACACAGTTCAAAAGAGACAAGGAGAAGGGAGCAGAGGGAAAAGATACAAACTTCAGGCCAAAAACCTCAATTCCTTGGTGGTAGCAGCAAGTCCTCAAGCTTTAGGCAGCAGTCAGACAATTGGAGGTGGCTGGTAGAGGAAGGCAGCCAATAGCAAAGAGAGCCAGAGCACCGCTAGATAAATGGGTTAGCGGGCTGAATCCCCGAGGTCCATACCTGGAGTGGTTGCTGGAGAGAGGGAAGGTGAAGCCATCCAAGGAAGTGCCAAGTCGCTGACATAAGATGGACCAGTCAAGGGCAGATTCTGGAAGAGTAAGAGAGAGGAGATTAGGTAAAGAAATAGTCAACTGGCTGCCAGAGCAGCATTTAGCTTAATTGGTGGGCAGGCAGGAGTTCGGAGAATAGAAAAGATTGTGGGGAGTTCAGGCTGAGTGAGAAGAGGGGGGCAGGTAGAGGGACAATAGATTGTTAAAGTGGCATCTGATAATATGGTGCCAGGGGAGTAAGAGAGAGACTGAGGTGGGGGTTTGGGGGTGCTTAGCAGAGTAGGAGCACAAGAAGGAGGTAGAAGGCGAGGGGTGGGAAAAAGCAGAGAGCAGGCAAGAGAGGGAAAAGGGAGTAAAGTTCCTCTTAGTAGGACTAGCTCAAAGTAGCACTAACAGAATTTAAAACAGTCTAGCATAGGGCATGAGCAGAAATTATCAAATACAGACAGTAGCTCAAAATGATATCTTAACAGTGGTCTAACTGAGGCATTCACACAGTATGTAATCAATTGGCTAACTGAGGCAATAACACTGAAATTAAACACTTCTGGGCTCACTGAGCTGGTCTCTAAAAAATTACACAATGACACAGTTCAAAACAGACAAGGAGGAGGGAGCGGGAGAGGAGGGAAAAGTTGCAAACCTCAGGCTGGAAACCTCGATCCCTCGGTGGCAGGAGCGAGTCCCCAAACTTCAGGCAGCAGTCAGCCAATGGGAGGCAGCTGACAGAGGAAGGCAGCCAGTAGCAGAAAGAGCTGGAGCACTGCTAGCCAATAGGGTTACATAGAAACATAGACACTGATGGCAGATAATGACTGCTTGGCCCACCCAGTCTGCACACTTCCCTATCTATTGGATAAGCTGCAGATGCTAGTTAATCAGCAGCCTACTTCTTCTTGGGGGTGCTTAGCAGGGTAGGAGGACTAGAAGGAGGTAGAAGGTGAGGGGTGGGAACAAGCAGAGAGTAGGGAAGAAAGGGAAAAGGGAGTAAAGTTCCCCTAAGGAGGACTAGCTCAAAGCAGCACTAACAGAATTTTAAACAGTCTAGTATAGGGCATATACATGAGCAGGAATGATCAAATACAGGCAGTAGCTCAAAATGATATCTTAACAAACAGTATTCAATCAATAGGCTAACTGAGGCAATAACAAAGAGTTTAAACACATCTAGGCTGACTGCGCTGGTCTGTAAAAAATCACACAATTACACAGTTCAAAAGAAACAAGGAGGAGGAAGCGGGAGATGAGGGAAAAGCCACAAACCTCAGGCTGAAAACTGCGATCCCTCAGTGGCAGAAGCGCGTCCCCTAGACAAGAAGTAGGGAGTGTGAGAGGAGGGAAAAGCCACTAACCTAAGGACAAAAACTGCAATCCCTTGATGGCAGGAGCGAGTCCCCAACATGTGACAACCATGTATCAGTAGCAACTGGCATTCTCAGGAGCACAAACTGGCATAAGCTACAATGGACTGGAGAAATAGGAATTGATTGTGAGACCCTGAGAACACTCACAGAGGGAAGTACTGGGGTATGGACCAAGCTCCTATTTTTAAGGCCTTAATGCATATTTGCACTATTGTCAATTGCATTTGCCTGTGCTGGAGTGTGTTATTAATGGTGATTTCACAATACATTTCTATTTGTCCAGTCCCCGGTGGATTATGTCCTTTTGTGTTTCTTGTGATGTCTGGTGGAACTGGGAGGGTGTTGAGTAGTGCAGAAGCACTGTCAGGAACTCCTCTAGCTTTCTCCTAGCTGAGCATGAGTTTGGGCCGCTGAGTGCAGCTCAACAACCACAAAGGCTCATGGGGCATGTGGCATCCCTAATACATTCCAACCCTCACTGCAAGTTCATGGGATCGGAAGCAGCATACTATTGTGATGGCATTTTCCATGGTAGCCTTCCATCTGCAAGCAGTCAATCCTAGTCTGATGCAGGATGGGGGTGCCCAGCAATGGTCTAGGGTGGTGGGCTGCCTACCACAATTGTAGTGGCGGTAGGAGCCAATGCAAGATCCGGGCTCATTAGCATGTGCTCCTCAAGGGAGTGCAGCATACAGAGTCATCTTGTGGACAAATAGATGGATAAGGAACCAGAATACTTTTAGGCTTCAAGTTCCACTGGCCTTGTAGCACTTGAAACCATGCACAGAACACAAGTACAGGATGGCAGGGTACCCAGATATAGGGATGCCTGTGTCACTGGACCGGAATCCACAGGCAACCATTGTTCCAGAGGTAGCTTACCTGCTGGCGGACTGTATCCGGTGCCACCATGGCTGTTGGGGTTGATAGCTTTGGTATGCAAAGCAGTTCCCTGTCCTAACTACATAACACAGACAGGAGGCCCGGGGAGCAATGCAATGCACCCTATATGCTCATGCATATTCTTGAGCTGCTGCTGCCCACCTTACAGACAGACTACCACTGCTTGCTACCGCTGGGGCATGGAGTCCTGTATTCTACTGTAGGCAGGCAGCGGTAGTTCTGTCTTTAACCAGGGTGGTACTTCTTTGTTTATTTAAAATTCAGCAACCCGGGCTGGTACACTGAGCTTGGGCTTGTTTCCAGGTGCAGTGCGGGGGACGGGATACCGCAGGGAGTGAAACAGCTAGAATAAAGTGACAACAGTCAGTGTATGAATATGTACACAATCACAGGCCAAGTAATGAATTTCAGAGAAAGACAAAAAAAATGTCAAAAGTGAATATGTCTGCGAGTCATGGGGTAGCCAGGTTGAGAGCTAAAGAAGCACACCACCACTGTGTGGCAAAATATCTGTGCAGAACCAATGAGGTGTAAAATTCAGATTATACAATGGGGCCCCAGAATTCTTTAATCTGACTGGCTAACTGGCACACTTTACCTGTAGTAAACGCTGCAATATACCAACCTGAAAAAGTGCCATCCACCAGTCAGACGCATCAGGAGCCCCCCTGAAATCACTCCAACCATGGCAAAGCCAGAACTGACAAAGACGGGGATGGTTGGATGGCCACATGGTCACTAAACAAAATCACTAGCTCTGAATGTCCAACTGACAGGGAACAGAGGGACCCCGAGGCTGAGAGAGCGAGTGGCGATCACACCAAGAGAGCAAGTAGCGAACAACTAACAGCAAGGGATGGAGAGTGCATGTCAAGGACAATACAGTTTTGTCAGAAGCTCCTTCAACATCATGGTTACATTTTGTTTTCCATACTCACAAAATTAGTCTTTTCCTCAACAAGCTCTCTCACTTCCTGTTGTAACACACACACACACACAAAAAAGACACTGCTTGCTCTTCAAAGACTACAGCAGATAATATGGCTAGTCACAGAAAACAAAAAAGAAAATAAATCCTCACCATTCAGAATTCTGTTTTCTGGACCACGGCCCTCTCCCAAAGTCCACCCCACATATCATCAACTCTGCAGTCCAGTCCTGTGAACCCTGATAATTGCAGTACTTACTGATTCCCTCACAAAAAAAAAAAAAACCTGCAACCTATTGGAACACTGTCAGAGCCATTAGCAACTCTTTATCTCTTTCCCCGAGTTGACTTTAAAGTGAACAAATAAATGAGTCAGACCAATTCTGTTCACATGCAAAACTGCAGCCGAAAACAAGCACACTGATGGGTGGGAGCCTGTGAGCACTAGCACCACACTCTGTCACACTCTGTTACCAGTTACAGACAGGGGAGAGCATTGCCTTTTTTTTATCTTTTTATTAAGAGAGAAATCAAGACAGCATAGAGTGGTAAAGGAGACTGCATGGCGTTATAAAGGAGATAGCATACAGCATTGCCCAAACCAATCACCTCAGTGTCTCCCTAGCAACACACACAGCATCTCCCTAGCAACACACACAGCATCTCCCTAGCAACACACACAGCATCTCCCTAGCAACACAGCACTACATTACGTGGTAGAGTAATAAGTAAAAAAAAAAGAATGATTAAAAATACAAACAAGGCTTTTTCTTTTTTTTTTTTGTCATCAGAAAAGAGCCATTATATAATCGCAATATGCTACTCCAGGGTGTGGGTTATGCTGGGATTTACCCACTTCTGGTGTAGTTTACTCACTCGGCCTACGGCCTCATGACCAAACTACACCAGACATGGATAAATCCCAACATACCCCACACCCTGTCATGATATATTCCTTAATTAGAGTACACCTAACTATAGGTGCCTTCTTTTGTGAAAAGTGTTTGTTGGAGGAGTGGTTTGAGAGAGTGCATGGAGCAGGAGAGGTGGATGGGGAGAGGGAGGCTGTCTCAAATTGTATGACGCCTAACAGAGAAAGCAGACTGGCCTGATACAGATTAACTGCAAGTGACATGAAAGGAACAAGCAACAGATGAACACAGGGAGTAGGAGGAGGAGATATGGTTAAGGGGAGTAAGTGGGAACAGAGGCAAGCCAGTATTTGGCCAAGAAGGAGGACCAGTGTGAGAGATACCGGGGCCTCAAGAGAAGGAAAGGTGAGATTAGCTTATAGAGAACAGTGATGAATGAGAGATGGAGCACTAAAGGCAAAGTGACAGACAGGCAGAAGAAATGAAAAAGGGGGTCCAGCCCAGCAAATGTAGACTTTCTGGCAGCACTGTAGACTAAGGCCCAGACATTCAAACTGCGCCATTCTGTGGTGCAAGCCCTTGCACTGCTCAAAAATGCTGCACAGGGGTGTGGCCAGGGCGATATTCAATGGAGTTGCGCTATTGAGTAACTTTTCTGAATACGCCTGCAACACAACTACTGTGCATACATGCGAATAGAACTGCGCCACCGCAGTGGTCAGAGTGGAGCATACAGATGCAGTGGGCGCAAGTTCCATTGCGCATGCGCAGCACCTGCAATATTCAAAGGTGACATGCAAATGGGGCCATAATTTATGCAAGGCGCACTGGGGGCCATTTGCATCTAATTACGGCTCCATTTGCATGCCATTAGCATGCAGGTGCGCCGATCTCAACGACTTGCACCTGGCGCCCTGCCAGGCAGCAGCCGTCAGGGACCGGCGCCCCTGCAGCCAGTCGGCGGGAATAATAGTATCCCCGTGGCCCGATCGCGGGCAGCGATAACTCCCCAGCAGCCCGATCGCGGGCATAATATATGTTTCCTCATCCCGAATAGCCAGATCGCGGGCATAACATGATGCTCCCCCCATAGCCCGATCTCCGGCATAACGTTATCCCCACCCCATAACTGATCGCCGCATATGTTAATGACCCCTCGACCGAATAGCCCGATCGCGGGTGGCATTCACACTTCAGTTCAGAGTCCCTGGTGACGTGGGTTCACCCCTTCCGCCCCTGAGCCCCACCTCACCTCAGCCTTCATCAGCCGGGCGTGGCAGGCATTTCACCCACCACTCAGCCGCCGCTCGCCGAGCCGACAGCCTCGGGAGCCGCACGTCCATTGATGAGCATGAGCTGACTGGGCATGCAGCCCATACCGCATATGGGCCGTGGATATGAATGAATCATTCACATATTTGGACTGCCTTGTACGGTATGGGTTGCACGCCCGCTGGCTCATGCTCTGAACTCATCAGTGCAGCTCCCACCGAGCTGTCGCTGGCGGGCGGGCGGGCGGCAGGCGGGGTGGTGCTGCCACCCGCCGCTGACGGGGGCGGGCTGGTGGGGCCGTGGTGGGAGGGGTGGGGGCCACTGATCACCAGGGACCTGGACGGGGGTGGATGCCACCATGATTGGGCCATATCTGGGGTGGGGATATTAACATTATGCCGCGATCGGCTATTCTGGGGTGGGGATATTAACATTGTGCCGGCGATCGGGCTATTCGGGGTGGGGATATTAACATTATGCTGGCAATTGGGCTATTCGGGGTGGGGATATTAATGTAATGCCGGCGATCGGGCTATGGGGGGAACATCATGTTATGCCCCGATCGGGCTATTCGGGGTACATTACTCATTATACCGCGATCGGGTTGCGGGGGACTACTGTGCTGCCCGCGTTCGAGCATGTGGGGAACTACTATGCCCGCGATCAGGCTGCCAGGGCACTGAGAACAGTGGAGGCTACCCACAGGCAGCTGAGTGTTGGCGCCTGCAATGTGGCAGCTGACCTGTGGTGGCCTCGACTTGATCTTTTTTTTGCCTAAAGTTGTGCAGGCGCGGTGAGAGTTGCGCTGCAGCAACTCTGCAGGCTGGCTGAATGTCGGGCTGTGCAGTTTGTCACGTAGCACGCCCCCCACTACCTGCCTATATACCCATTGATGTGCCCTGCAAGATTGTGATTTCCGTGCAGGCACACCTTTAAATATCGCACTGGGTGTGCATCAGTGACAGTGCACGCAACCCTTTTGAATATCTGGGCCAAAATCTGCATATTCAAACATCTTAAAGGATGATCTCTTGGCGGACCAGGGAAACAAAGACAGGATTTGTTTCAAAACAGTACGCCAAGACTGCAGCAAAGTTTCCTGTGCATGGTACCAATGTGGCTAGAAAAGTTAAGATTCTGATCTAGCCATAACCTCTAAGTACATGAAATGGGGTATCCGTTTAAGCAGGTTGCATCCAGAGTTGAGAAGATAGGTGTATGTTGGAGCCTTGCTAATATCTGTCTAGTGCCAGATATAAGAGATACAGTATTTTGGGGCATTTAGTGAAAGGTGGTTTGAATGTAGCCAACAGTGGATGCTGTCAAAATCACACTGGATGGAGGACTGCAGCTAAGGGACCAAGACACCTGAAGCAAATATAACTGTCACGTGCATGCATATAAAGGTGGGAAGAGACACAGGTGGAGGGGAGGTCATCTAAGAAAATGAAGAAAGGGACTGGGCCAAGAATGGAACACTGGGGTACTCTGGACTTGATGGCCAGGGGGTTAATAGGGCATTACCAACTTGAACTTACTGGACTTGATCTGAGAGGCAGGAACAGAACCACCTTACTGCCAAGTCAGATAGACCCACAGCACCTAACTCATCCAAGAGATGGTGGTGGGCCACTGTAATAAAGGCCTTTGCAAAATCTCTGGAAATGGCCGTAATGAACAGGCCCTGGTCCATGCCTTTCAGCACAAAGTCTGAACTGAAGGATGGAGGAGATGGTGGAGTGGTTATTGTGGATGCCAGACTGAAAAGGGGAGAGGAAAGAAGAGGAGTCAAGGTAGGTTAATAACTGGGAGAGAACAAGCTTTTCCTGCATCTTAGTCAGGGGAGTGAGAAGCATAATGGGCCAGTAGTTGCCTGGGGAAGAAGGGTCACCCTTTTGAAGAGGGGAAGTATTTTAGCCTGCTTCTTGGACTGGTGGGCAGATCCAAGTTGGAAAGAAACACTGAAAAGAGAGGCAAGTGGGCAGCAGTGGCTGGCACAGAGTAGTATTCAGACCATCAAGGCTGTGCCTCTCAGGAGAATTAAGAGTAAGGCAGTCAGGGTGGTCTCTGTGGAGCCTGGGGAGAAGGAAAAAGATGCTGGAGTTGAGGGTAAGGAGATGAAGGGAATTTGGGGAGAGACATGGCAGGCAGAAGGGGAGAAGAGAAGGCTGTAGGAAAGAAGAGAAAGGGCACAGGAAGTGAAGAAATTGTTAAAGGTGTTAGCAACCACAGTTGGGTCACACATAGGTGAGTTTCCTAGTTTGGGGATGGGAGATGTAGACTGCATAGGATGGTCAAGAAGAGAGTAAATAACCCTCTAGAACCTGTTGGGGGATTTAAGATTGTTTTGCAAGTTGCAGGTGAAGTTAATTGATACAGCTTCCCTGATGGCCTTAGTACAGGTGGGTTCTTGGTCATCCCGAATGTAACTCCTATGTCTCAGTGGGCCAATCCAGTTTCCAAAATAAAATAAAAAAAAAAATTAAAGGTGTTACATAGTGTTTGTATCTCAAGAAATCCTCGCCTGAATCTTTGTGGAGATGCCTGGAAGAATCACAAGCTTTAAGCAGGTCAATGACCTCTGCAGAGATTCAAGGAAGGAGGGACCCACAGACTCAAGACCTCCAGAGAGGGCCATGTTATCCCATGCTGCAATAAATCTGAACATGAAAGAGGTTAGATCACAATGTATATCAGTGGATAAAGTGAAGGGCTGACCAGTCAATGACTGAAGATTATTTAACAGGGATGGGAGGTCAAGAGATTTGAGCGACCTAGACCAGAAAAATTTTGGTGGGGCTTTAATGGGGCAGGTCTTACAGATGCAGTGAACCATGCAATGGTCACTGAAAGCATCTGGTAAGGGTGTCAACAGAAATAATGTGGTAGAGGTGTGAGGAAAGGACCAAATCAATGGGGGAATGATTTGAGGGGTTGGGGCTGAGACTGGTTGGCTCAATAATGAGCTGTGTGAGACTGAGGGACTCTGGTGAATGGTATTTTTTTGATGAGCAGAGAGTCAATTTATATAATTTATATTTAGTTCCCTAATGAATAAGATCTCACATGAAGCTCTATGGCTTGGTTTCCTGAATCCAGTCCATTGTGTTGCTCACCAGCTGATGTAGAACAGACATGCTTGGTATCAGGATGAGCTAGCCTGTGTAGGTGCTCCCTAATATCACTGCTTAGTCTCAGAGGGCCAGGAGAGCAGGACTACAGAAGGTTGGGCCATGTATAGCACAGATGAACAACAGTTCTGTGTACATTCCTCAGTTCCTCCTGTGTGGCTTCCAGGATGGGAACGGGGCACTGTGAGGAATGACTCTGGCAAGGGCAACAGCAAAGTAATGAAAAGTCCAAAACTCCAGCACTACCCACCAACACAGAAACCAACAGACACCAAAAAGGTGATTTCACTGTACTTTAATATGACATATAAAACAATTCAACATAAAACATACCGAAATGTGCCAAGACTTCTTTCAGGAACAGACCCACAAGCCTCCTACTGGTTTTGCTTCACAGCGTCATCAGGGAATGTTCACCTGTTGCTGTTACACCTCATTTAAACCCCACTCTTAAAGGGATACCCACAAATTAAGTAAAATACAACCTATAATACATAAGTGGTGTAACCCTCTCTAAATGTGAAAAATATAACAGAAAAGGAACAACGCAGCTTCACAGTGATGAACTATATATTGTAGCATTTTTGCTTAAAACCAGAATAAATAGTGCAACTGTAAATTATGACAAAATTTATACAGTCTACTTGTAAAACACTATTAAACAGGTAATACTATTTTATATACTTTTAAGTATTTATTTGGCAAAGATGTAGCCCTAGTAAAACAAACATCATAATATTCAGATGTTGGAAACAGCGTAGATTAAAGATACATATAAGGTAAGGCAAAGTTTATTTCTATGGTGCCCATTCTCAGAGGCTCTGGGTGCCTCACATAAAAACAGGTAAGGGAGTAGACGAAACATACATAAATACATATTTAAAACAGTAGTAAAAACAAATAAAAATATTTCAGATAAACAGTTTCAGGAACTAATTAAAATCAATGGTGTATAGATACCCCCAGGACAAAGATCCAAAATACATGTGAAAAGTCATAATGGGTGACAGATAACCCAGAAGGGTATAAGCCAATCCAAACAATAACATAAATAATAATAAATAATACATTTGTATGGGCCTCTCAAATACGTGCACTGTTATTTGTTCACTATTTATATTGTAATAGTAAGGACCTAAATCCAACATTCCATACAAAAATATAATGGTTGACAAAAAAATATATAATGAATATAAAACAATAAACAAAAACCCTAGAGTTACTACCAACTAATCCATAGTACATTGATCTAATCCCACAGACAATAAAGATATATATATATATATATATATATATACACGTCTCTATCTGAAAGCATAAAAGCTATGATGACCCTGAAACCGGGATCAAAAATTCAGGCAATTTTATATACATATCTATAGGATACATGATTGGCGACTGTGGAATATGGCAAATATTAGCACGAGTGCAGAGTGCCTTGTGATGATATCAGGAGTGCCGAAGGCACTCTGCATGGGTGCTAATGTTTGCCATATTCCACAAGTCATACATCATGTGTGCAATTTATACAATAGGGCTGTGGTGCAATATTATATTTGTATAGTGAAGTAGTTTTGCATTGCGTGTGTGAAGGATTTATTTTAATTTTCTTTATGCAGCTGCGGGTGATTTGGTTCCAGCAAGTGTGGATGAATGGGATTTGGTATGGGTAGGTTGTGTTTACTTAGGGTTTTGCAATGATTGGATGATTTGGGTTGTTGTTTATTCTGGTTAGCTGTGTTTCTGTGCACTTTCGAGATATGTGTGCTGTGATTGGTTAGAAACTTGCAGTGGGCGTGATGTTTACGGTATAGAGATACGTGGACATGCGTAATATTCACTGATCGGGAGCACTTTTTTTCCTTTTTTAACCGGATTTTAATGTGCTGTTGCAGCTTTCTAAGGTATTGTGTTTATTCATTTTTATACTTTTGTTTGATTCAGTTATTCACCCTGTGTATTTAATGATTTGTTTATTTTTTATGATGTTCTGAAGCGTGGTTAACTTCACCTGCTTCGATATACATTTTCTAAGGAGTTCTCATTATATCAGTATCTTTATTTATGCAATAGGTGTGAGACCAAAAGCCATTGAATAAATCCATTTATTTCCACATATGTGGAATAAATCTATCCACCCTAGATTTATCCCACATATGTGGGATAAATGCAAACTGTCAATCAAAGCTTTTTTGTTCACTTTTTTGACAAACAAATGTGAATAACTTTAAAACGAAAAATGATAGCATAGTACCGTGAGCACGAAAAATGTTCTGGACAAAAATATCTACAAAATGAGTGGTGTTTCATTTATAGATACCTTTTAGCATTTTTTATAATTAGCAAAAATCAGCAAAAAATCCTATTTTCTTTTCACTTTTCAGACAAACAAATATAAATAACTTTAAAATGAAAAATGATAACATGGTACTGTGAGCACGAAAAATGTTCAGCACAAAAATATCTACAAAATGAGTAGTGTTTCATTCATAGATACATTTTAGTTTTTTCATAATTAGCAAATAACAGCATAAAATCCAATTTTCTTTTCACTTTTTCAACAAACAAATGTGAATCACTTTAAAACTAAAAATGATAGCATGGTACTATGAGCACGAAAAATGTTCAGCATGAAAATATCTACAAAATGAGTGGCGTTTCATTAATAAATACCTTTTAGTTTTTTTTATAATTAGCAAAAAACAGCATAAAATTAAATTTTTGTTTCACTTTTTCATCAAACAAATGTGAATAACTTTAAAACAAAAAAGGTAGCATGATAATGTCACCATGACATTTGTTTAGCAAGAAGTTCTCTACAAAATGAGTGGTGATTCATTTAATAGCGACCAACCCGCTAGGCGGACATACACCAGGAAAGTTAACCAAAGGTCCCAGAAATTATCATTTAAAAAAAGAAGATAAACAGTCAAAACCAAATGTTCCCGCACTGATAAGAAGCATCCCTATTGCATAAATGAAATATACAATGGTGAGCTGTCAGATAAATGATTTATCTACACTTGTACTGTTTGACCTTGGACACCTCACTCGTGGCTTACGCCACTCGTGAAGTTACCCAAGGTCAGACAGCACTTGTGTAGATAAATCATTTATCTGACAGCTCACCATTGTATATCCCTTATTTTTCTAATACTGTTTCAGACTTGTCTATTTAACAGATCACAATCAAGGTGTGTGGGTCTTTAGTCCGACTCGCTGTCTGATTCCAAAACGGCAGCTCTTCTGCGTACTTCAATTCCGTACTGGTTGTCTGCAGAAAAAAAGAACATAGTGTGAGAATATTTGTTTAGAAAACTTGTTGTGAATAAGTAATGAAAGAGATATGTATATCTACCTTGTATTATATTGAATATGATATGTTTTGCCTTGATAGTAGGGTGGCTGAAACAGGCAGATATCGTGTCTTGAGGGCTGTCTTCAGTGCAGGATTTGTTCTTGCTGTGGCACTGCATACCAGAAGTTGAGGGAATGGGTTATGTGCTGTTACTTAAAATGCTGCAAATGTTTCTTTGCTTTTCTCTTCTTAGGGTAGCATATTCATTTAAAGAGTGGATCTTTTTATGACCCGACACCTGCATAATTTCAGTTGGGGGGACATTGTTGTTGCACAGCTTTTGAACAAGATGTTTCCGTATGGAGTGATTAGTTAGCCGACGGCTTGTTTCAATCTTTGCTTCTGCTACCATGTTTTTCACAATGTTACTTAAGGAATTTATTCCTAACAGTTGGCTCTTGTACCAATTAGTTGGATATTCAGCATGCTGACACTGATTTATAGCAAGGAAAAATGGAGCTGTTTCAGTGTTGCAATTTTCAGGTCTTTTGGCTTTATAGATAATGTAGTTGTTTACTGGGCATCGTTTCTTGTCACTTAATTGGTATGCTCAAGGTTTAAGTAATCAGACTTCTTTTGGGTTGCTGCCCAACCTGGTTTTTGTTTGTTGTTCTGTGGTATATTCAAGATATAAATGTCTTTCTTGGTCTTTATTTAAGCAAACGTCTCCCTATTTTAAATGTATTTTTTCCGTGTTGCCACGGAGGCCAAAATACATTGTTACAGTAATCCACATACTATTTAGTAATGCGTGTGGATTACTGGGTCCAAGTAGATTTCTGTCATGAAGTATGTTTATAATGTTGTCAGTAAGTTCGTCCACACCTTGCGGACGGTTTCCTTTTCCTTGGTCTTTTAAGACTTTTTGTTTTGAGATTATGACTTGTCTGGTTTTATGGAATTGTTTAGAAGTAGAAAGAGATTCGGTATAATTTTTCTCTTTAAGATATCTTTCTAAACTCTGAAGTTTTGATCTTATAGTCAGAGGTTCATAATTCGTTCCATTTGTTCTCTGCAGTCATAAAGTACTGCACTAAGATTGGGTCAAGTTCTTCTGGTTCTATACATTCCATTGGTTGATAGATTTGTTGCTGTTCTCGTAGATATTTATGGAAGTGAGACACATCCAATATTGTTTTTTTTTCCTAGTGTTGTCATTCTATTTTCAATGAATTGCTCAATTTCTGTATTGATTATTCATGGACATTTTGCTGGTATAATGTCCATGTTATCAGTTTGAGGTAGTACAACTGTCTTTTAAAAAAAAAATGTGGTTCGAGTAGTGGCTCGCAGTTGGTTTCGAATTGTGAGCAACTAAGGAATATTTCTTTCTCTATGTTTAACAGCTGCTTGTTTTTTTCTTAATGTTAATTTATTTATGCGTTCAGGTTGTTTAGATGATACGTAGTTGAATATTTTATTTTGGTAACTCATTTTAAAATTTTTATGTCGGTATTTCTTTTTCCTTTTGCAGATGTCTTTCTCCAGTTCCAAACGGTGTTTTGACCAGCACGAGATATTCAACACTGGCTTATTTTGCTCAGGTGTGTAACAGGTGTTTAGGTTGTGGGTTTGTTTTTTGGAAACTAGTACCGGTGCAGTTTGAGTAGTATTGTGTGACATCACCACTGCTGGTTTATTTTGTGGTGACGTAGACACTGTGGGAATATGTTAAAATAAACTCACAGGCCCGGATATTCAGACTCCTCCAGGCTGTGGTGCAAGCCTGGGTGCAGCACAACTGGGCTGCGCAGGGGCGTTGACAGGGTGATATTCAACGGAGCTGCACCATGGCACAGCATCGCTGAATATCACACCCTGACCACCCGCAGTGCACATGGTGCAGTGGCACTGCGCCAGCGCAAGTGGCCAGAGTGGAGCAGCAGGATGCGCTAGCACAAGTTCAGTTGCACTAGGTGCAACCACTGCGATATTCAAAAGTGCACATGCAAATGGGGCCATAATGCATGCGAGGCGCAAATGGGGCCATCTGCATGTCTTTATGGCCCCATTTGCATGCAGGTGTGCCGATTACCAGTGACTTGTGCCTGGCGCCCTGCCAGGCTGCAGCCATTGGTGTCCGACGCCCCCTGCACATCGTGGAAAAGTGCCCCACTGCCCAATTGCGGGCATACGTAGAATATCGTACATGTCCAATATTCCTGGTGGTCCAGTGGACAGCTTCACACCTGATCACGGGCTTAAGTATAAATATTAACCGTCCAATATCCCTGGTGGTCCAGTGGACCACTCGCAGCCCGATCACGGGCATATGTTATAATTTAAAGTCCAATATCCCTGGTGGTCCAGTGGACCGCTCGCAGCCCGATCGCGGGCGTCAGTATATAATGCCACAACCAACCCTGGTGGTCTAAGCGGTACCCACCCACCACTGACCCCACCACTCCACTCCCCGGTCAGCGGCGGGTGGCAGCTCCCCACCCGCTTCCCGCCTGCCGACTGACACCACATGGTGAGGGATGTACATCCATTGGTCCACAGCATGTGGGCCAATGGGCATGCAACTCCGTACCATACTACAATCCAGAATAGGAATGGATACATTCACATATCTACACTATCTTTAAATGGGCCTCATGAGCTGCATGCCCATTGGCTCACACTGTGGACCAATGGGCATGCAGCCCCATCACGCTGTCAGTCGGCAGGTGGCGGGCGCAGCGGGTGAGGCTGCTGCCACTGCTGACTGGGGGAGTGGGCGGTGAGTCTCAGTGGGCAGGTGGGAGGGGTACCACTAGACCACCAGGGTTTGGTTGCTGTTGCATTATGTTTTACCGATGCCTGCGATCGGGCTGCGAGTGGCCCACTGGACCACCAGGGATACTGGACTTTTAAATTAATACATATGCCCGCGATCAGTCCACTGGACCACCAGAGATATTGGACTTTTACATTAATACATATGCCTGCGATTGGGCTGAGTGGTCCACTGGACCACCAGGGATATTGGACTTTTAAATTAATACATATGCCCGCTATCGGGCATGGGGGGGGCGCCGCCACGAAGGTGCAGCCGGAGCTCGGCAGCTGCCATGTTGTGCCCTGCAATACGGCAGCTCACCTGTGGGTGGCCAGTTGTTGCTACTTTTTTTTTTTGGCTCACCTGTGTGCAGCACAAGTAGGAGTTACGCATGCATGGACTCAGCACATCACGGGCTGAATATCGGGATGTGCGGGTATACGGCATGCCCCTACCGCACCGCATACATTACTGATGGACTCGCACATCGGACGGTGCCAGGCTCAATCCCCGCTTGAATATTGTGCTGTGGCGCATCAGTGGGTTGCTCATGGTGCAACAGTGTTGCGCCATGCGCAGTACTCCCAGATCAGCCAAAGCATTTTCCTGTAGCAGACCCTAATTTTTCTTGTATTTTCCCTGTAAAACTTGGGTACAATTCCTGTAGATTTTCCTGTATGCTCAAGCCAATTTATTTTTGCAATCAGCATCATTACAGTTGTCAAAATCACTACAACACATGCTCTGGCTGTTTTGAGTGTTCTTAGTTACTTTGAGAATGATGCATGATTGATACCCTGAGACAGAGTTGGTACCCTAATTTTTTTTCCATTGTCTGGTGAATGAAGACAGATTTTTTTTTAATTAATATTTCTATGTTAAAATGACTAAGAGAGCTCCTCAATCTCCCCCAAGTACACTCTGTCCCATTGACAGGGACAGGACACCTGAATTATTTTTTCCATCTTCCAGTGACTGAAAGGAGTTTTTTGGCACTAAATGTATTAAAAAAAATCAGAGATCATCTCCTCAAGTACACTCTGTCCCAGGCAGCCAAAGAAAGCACAGAAAAATCAGGATGAAGATGTAGCCGGTTATTTCATTGCTTTTTTTAAATTTTTAAAACCAAGAATGTAACCCCCAGAGACAGACAATTAATTTTACCTTTTTTACAGATTCTCCCATGAGAAGGCAGCTCGGGCATCAGGCTCTTCTCCTGTGTGAAATATTCTGGTGTCTTGGCTTGAAAAAGGCCGACAAAAAGCGGAACCACCAGTAGAGAGGTTAATCTCAATCGGATGCCTGACTTAAGCTAAGCTTTTTCAAGATGATCCTCCGGTGAGAACACAGGCAGCTCAGAGATAAGGGCGAAAAGACATCTCTTATATTTTCTCTGCAGTACTCGCCAGCGAAACAGAGCCGGGACTGGCAGTGGTGGGTCAGGTCCTCTCATACACGACTCTCTTGTGGATCGGATGTGGGGGGGGTGAGGTTGGTCCCGGGGTGATTAAAACGACAAAAACACAGGGTGGCAGGGAGCCCAGATGTGTGAATGATTGATCCTCGAACTCCTCTCTCTCGCAGCAAAATCAGTGGCACTAAGGCAAGTGGAAAGTATAGTAAGGTCAGGAATGAACTAAACATGCTGGATAGCTTTTTTAAATATTCCTGGGACCAGCAGTGCATCAAAGCATTTGCACATAGCCAATCAGAGACCACAGTCAGTGCATGATCAGAGCATGACTGGGTCTCTGAATCAATCAAGAGGCAGGCTTGTGGAAATCTTGTCTGGGACTCTCGGCAGCAACTTTTCCCCGTGACGGCGCCAATTTGTCCCGTAGATTGTACAAAAGACAGAAATCCTTCCCGTATCCCGTTTTCAGCCCCCAAACCCTGTAAAATATGGCAAATCCCATAGATCTGGGAGCACTGCATGCGCAACCCTTCTGAATATCCTGGCCACAGTGTCTATGTCATCACAGAGTTATTCCACTGCAGTGCGAATACGTGTTTTATTCTCAATGTTACATGCTCATCCTATTGTACAAATTTATATATATAAATATATATATATATATATATATATATATATATATATATATGTGTGTGTATGTTACAGTGGCACATTAGTGCCACTATAATTAGGGTTGAGTAACCACTTTAATGCAAAACCTCAAATTTTGCAATTTAATAACTTTGCCACTGTGTGATAAATTTGCCTGAAATTTTGCATGTGTGGTCTGGTACCGTAAACCTCTGGATCTGGCAAGTTTCGTTATGGTCGGATGTATGATGGTGGTGGAGCTACAGAATGCCACAAAACGCAAAAAAAACTTTTTGCACGTTTCTTTTCTTGCACCCACAGCTTGCACACTTTGTCTGTTGAGTCCAAAAACTTCAGGGAAGATGCAGCCTTGGCTACTGATGTGCCTTTTGAAGATTTGGTGAAAAATATTGAACCATTCAAAAGTTAGTCAGAAAACAAATTTCCCATTATAGTCAATGGGAAAAGTTAGCAAAAATCACGACACTTTCGTGACAGGCCGTTTTTACTGTCGCAAATGGCCTTTTACTTTTGTGAATCGACCATCTTGTTCACAGTTAGTGACACAGAAAAATGCCTGGCGTTTAAAATTGGGACGCTGTAGGTAAACACTGATTGTTGTGTTTACCTAGTCTGGTCTTGAGGATGCTAGCCATATCTTTTTTGTGGGGTTAAACCTTCCAGAAATGCATTTTTAAAGTTCTGGGGAAAACTACTTTCGCAAAATGCTTTCGCAAATGCAAACGTTTTGTGATTTATTTTGCGAAACTTTCGTGATTTGCAAAAGTATGCTCAAAATAACTGCAAATCTTTGCCAGCCTCCTGCAACAAAACGGTTTGGTCTTTTGGGCTGCAATTTGCAGGATGGCAAGCCCTGGTCCCATAGATGTGCCTTTTGGTGGTTTGGTTCCAAAACATTACAGGGGTCCAAAGTCACAGCATTCCGAAGTTCAGAAATGTCCCCATAGGATAATATTGCAGCATCCGTGACATCTTTCAGGGCCTATGTCTCAAAAACGGTTCGAGATACAGACTTTTCGTCACAGAACTTCTTAGTCCCCCTATTAGGGAGACTACATGAAGAAGTAGGCTGGAAAGCCATAAATAACATGAAATTTGAATTTTTTTTCTACCTTGTACAGTTCCTGAGATATTTGTGATTTACTGTTCCAATTGCTCATTTTCATGTCCAAGGCCCAATATTACACCCACAGAGTTAGCATTCACAGTGCTTTTTGCTGCCCCTATCTCGAACACAACGTGAGATACGGATTCAGTCAACTTCATGTTGCAAGAACTACTCTCATGATTACAACCACACTTTAATTTTTTTACTGGCTGTTACGGTTCCCCAGATGTGGGCAAATTAGTGTTACAAGGCTTCCTTAGCCTATAGGGCTGCTGTATGGCTCTGTGCTGATGTGTAAGTGGGCCTGCACGCCCACCAGCACAAACCATTTACTATTTATATTATACTTTCTCAAAAAGAAGAGAAATTCATGCCAAAAACTCTGCTAATGCATCCGTTAGGGTTGTTTCCACAGCGACAAAAGTGTGGAAATGTGATGTCATGGTTACCACTCCACCAGCGAACCCCCATCCTTAAACCCCTAACTCCACATTCCCCCCACCCCAACCCCCACACACACACACATGCAAGACTGTAACACACTATACCAGTCAGTCACATCTGTAAGCACAATAATGACGACACCATACTCCTTTCACATTAAACTATGTTATAAAAAACAAATACAGTATGATACACTCTATACTGCTAGCACAGTATGATGACACATTATAGCTAGCATATACTTCTCATCAACTGAAACTTAGTCTGCATAAACTTTCTAGATATTGATTTTTATGTGCCAGTATTCAACGATTGGCTCGCTATAGGTATCGCTGCTACCACATAGGCATGTGGTAGCAGGACAGACACAGCTGACACATACATAATACTTTTCACATACTGCTCAGGTATGAAACTAGCACCATCACATGTTGTAATACTGCTGCGTTAACTGGAAATACTCATTAGCAGCATGTTATGGTTAGCTTTGGATGTTACAGCTGTTGCTGTCACATGTTGCTTATAAATTAAACTACAAAATATTACTTTTATTATTACCATTTGTTATTAGGACTGACTCACTCTATCAGAAAAAAACATATGCAAACATCCACTGACTGTTGCTAGGGTTATCCAAACTCTTATTTCCAATACAGATATCTATAGATAACATACTGTGTGTTTCATAATTTCTTAACAACTGAAATACAGGCATCTGCTAAAATCTTGTTATTGCTGTTTGTAACAAAAAAATGTTCACTGTGGGCCATCTCCCATGGTGTCCTAGCATGTATGTGTACCCACAAGGCACTCTGATGGCAGAAGAACTCACACAATTGCTGGACCATAATGATGGATGTGTCTTGTACTGCTTGCATATGTGTGTGTGTTGGGGGGAATGCGTAGTTAGGGGTTTGAGGATGGGGGCGTGGGGGTGGGGTGGTAACCCTAACATCATATTTCCACACTTTTGTCGCTGTGGAAACAACCCTAACTGATGCATCAACTGAGTTTTTTTGCCATGAAAAAAAATATATATATATATATATATATATATATCCAGACCTTAAAAAGTCCCACATGCTGAACAAAAAATGGTAATAGGATTACAAGCTGCTGCTTGCAACCCAAATAACCACTTATCTTTTACCTTTGAGATGAGGCGTCAATTCAAAACAATCATTGAGTCCTGGGGGTACCAAAGCATCAAGCTTAAAAATCCAGACTGACTCTCTCTGGGCCAAGAGCAGATCCAAATCGCACCCCCTGGGGCCCAACCTCCCTCACTCTGTCCCACAAAAGTGGAACGCATGTTGTCTGGTACCTATGGATTTTCTGAGGTGGCAATATAATATCACTCAGATGTTCATCCACACTCAATTTAAAAAAATGTGCCACAATTACAGGTGGCCAAATAAATTACTGCTGGATGTCATTGAGGCACAGGTCAGGAAGCACAGGAAAAACAGAAGCAGTTGTAAAATTTGCAACAAGAGTTTTATTATGAATAACAATAAAATAAAAAAATAAAATTGTTCAGAGTAACTATTTACAAAGGCAGAATAAATAGAGAAGATACATCTAAGTTTTCCTTCAATCTCTGCGACTCCAAAACATTGCCGTTCTCTCTCTCTCTCTCTCTTATAAGTCTTTGCAACCCCTCTTCTTAACAAGCATCCTGCTTTTTTTTCTAAAATGTTCTTGTATGTTTCAGGCAGGTGCTGCTAGAACACAATGTCCCAGAACTGAGGCCCTTTTTCCACAACTTCTTCAAAAGGCTTCAAATTTCTGTCAGGTAACCCCTTGAGTTCCCAATCGCTTTTTACAATCATCTCAAACTATAATTATATACGTTTAAACAGTAAAACTATATATTTTCTAAACAAAGGGATCCCAATATCAGTTACAGTTCCACATAATGATCTGCATATATTTTTATACCAGCAGATATGCACAAGAGGAAAAGACAGAACAGCAAATGAGGGTAGAGAGACAGTAAGAGGCAAAGAATTGTGAGATTGTCGGGGTGATCAAATCCTAGGTCTCACAGGAAAATTTGGTTGCGCAACCAGACAGACAAGAGAAAGAAAAGGAAAGGACAGAATAGATCCCTGCATTCAAACTCTCCATAACAACTGGGACAGGGTCCTATTCAACCCTGTCACATATACCCCCCCAAGAGGGAACCTGTTTTATTAAACAGGTTTCCAAAACTCTTTATTAATTCTCTACTAGCATTAGCTTCTAACTTTCAGAAATTAAGCACATGTGCAGTATCCTTTTTTCTATAACAGTACAGCAAACAGTAAAGCTTAAACTCATACATTTGTTTTTCAACCTTCAGAACTCTCAATTTCTGATCCATATCTTGACAGAAAATCAGCATTGCTATTCTATTTACCAGATTTGTGTATCACATTGAATTTAAATGGCTGTAGTGCCAGGTACCACCTTGTGATTCTGGAATTATCTTTCATTTGGTTAAGCCAACAGATAGGACTATAATCTGTTATAAGTACAAAGTCAGTTCCTAGCAAATACAACTTAAGGGACTCCATGGCCCACTTTGCTGCTAAACATTCCTTTTCCATGGTAGAGTACCTTTTCTATCTGTCATGCAACTTCTTACTTATGTACAGAATAGGATGTTCTGTCCCATCTACATGTTGACTCAGGACTGCACCTAGGCCTACCTCTGATGAATCTGTTTGCAAATAAAATGGTCTCTCAGAATCTGGGCATCTTAAAACAGGGTCTGAACATAATGCAACCTTAATGGCTTGAAAAGCTTCATCACACTCTGGGGTCCATTTCACATTATTTTGGTATCATTTTTTCATGAGTTCAGTGAAGGGAGTAGCTAACTCAGCAAAGTTGGGAACAAATCCCCTACAATAACCAGCCAGACCTAAAAATGACCTGACATGTTTCTTTGTTTTAGGAACAGGGCTGTTAGCTTCTATTTTAGAAATTTCTGGCTTAACTTCTCCATGTCACAACACATAGCCCAAATATCTGGTTTCCTGCATGCCCGATGCACATTTGGTAGGATTAATAGTCAAACCTACATTTTTGATAGCGTGGATAACTGCTCATAGGTGTTCCAGGTGGCTTTTCCAGTCTGGACTGTATACCACATCATCTGGGTATGTAACACAATAACCAGTATGAGGGGATAAAATTACATCCATGTATCGCTGGAATGTAGCTGGCACACCATGTAAACCAAATGGCATGGTGGTGAACTAATGGAATCCAACAGGAGTGGCAAATGCAGTTTTGTCTTTGGATTCTTTAGCCAAAGGGATTTGCCAGTAACCCTTGGTGAGATTGAGGGTACTGATATACTTTGCACTCCCCAGTCTGTTCACCAAATCATCTATTCTGGGCATAGGATAACTGTCAAATTCTGACACTTGATTAAGGTTCCTAAAATCAAGGCAGATTCTAACACCCCCTTCTTTTTGTTTACAATTACCATTGGAGATGACCAAGTACTCCTTGCCTCCTCTATGATACCCGGTTCTTTCATTTTTTTTGTATTTCCTTAACCACGTCAGCTCTTAACCGCTCTGGTAACCTGTATGTATTTTGCCTAATACGGCGAGCATTCCTTGGCACTATTACGTGCTCGACCCCTTTTGCTCAGCCTGGTACTGTGGTAAAAGTACTGTTAAATGTCTTTAGCACATTACGAATTTTTGCAGTTTGTTCTGAGGTTAAAGAAACATTCACCTTTACAGCATCAGCAGTTACAGTTTGTCCTAGTCTATCATAAGCTACATCAATATCTTCTTTATCAGTTTCTGGTAAAACTAGCAAAGCAGCTTTTGGTGTTTTTTCAACCCATTTCTTGAGAAGGTTAGCATGGTATATCTTAGTAGGCTTTTTCCTGTCAGGGGTCTCAATCTCATAGTTAATGGTTCCAGTACATCTTCTAAGCACTCTATAAGGCCCTTGCCACTTCATTAACAGTTTATTTTCTGTTGTGGGTAACAGTAGCAAAACCTTTTCACCTGGCTCAAAAACTTTTTCTTTTACCCCATGGTCATAATATACCTTATGCTGGTTTTGGGCCTCTTCCTGATCACTATGGGCAATTTCAACATATTTTGCCAGCTTCTTTCTTAGGGCACACATACTGTACAAGACGTTATAGATTGTTTCTGAGTGGGGTTATCTTCCCACGTTTTTTTTTATCACATCCAGTGGCCCTTTTGGCTGCCTACAATGCAGCATTTCAAATAGTGAAAACGCTGTTTATGCTTGTGGCACTTCTCTGTAAGCAAAAAGTATATAAGGCAAGTATTGGTCCCAGTCTTTCCCTTCACTTTTTACAAACTTGTTTAACATGCATTTTAGGGTTTGTTTAAAATGCTCAAGACCGTCTGCCTGAGGGTGATAGGGGAGGTTCATATGGCAGAGATACTTAGTAGTCTGTACAGCTCCTTAAGTAATGCAGCACCAAAATTACTACCCTGATCAGTAATAATTTCTTTAGATATTCCCACTCTGCTGAAAGTTTTTGCAAGCTCTGCTGCCACTTTTGAAGCTGTGACAGTACGCACTGGAACTGCTTCTGGGTATCGAGTAGCATAGTCGCATACTACCAGGATAAATCTATTACCCTTTTTACTTTTGTCTAAAGGACCAACCACATCCATTGCAATTCTCTCAAAAGGCACATCTATCAAGGATAGAGGTACCAGGGGCACCTTATCTTTTCTAGTGACTGGGGCTACTTTCTGACACTCAGCACAGAAATTACAATAGGTAGCAACATCTTCATTAATTTCTGGCTAGTAAAATCTATACAGTAATCTGGCAAGGGTGCAGTCCCTCCCTGAGTGACCAGCCATAGGACTATCATGTGCTATCTGTAACAACTCTGGTCTATACTTCTGTGGTATAACCAATTGTTCTGTCTGTTCCTGTGCCTGAGGTTTAACCCAAACTCTGTACAGTAACCCATTACATTTTTTAAACGTTGGTCCACCCTGTTTTGGTTTCACTCCCAGCTGCTTAAAATAACCCTGGAGAGAAACATCCTTAGCTTGTTCTGAAAGAAAATCACAATCAGTGATCAGTTTAGTTTCAGCATTTTCATATGTTAACCTCTTATGTCCATCAGTCATTTGTTGCTACAGTTTCTTCAGGTATTGTCTTTCTTTCCTGTATTTCCGGATCTTGGAGCTGTGCTCAAACAAGTCCTAATCAAAATCACTGAAAGGAAAAGTGTCCCCATCATCTGAGATTTTCTTTGCCTGAGCTCTTGTCCCCACAGCTGCTGAAACATCAGGATTTACTCCCTCTTTGATTAACTCAGTAAATCCTGGAAGTCATTTCCAATCATCACAGCTACAGGTAACTTAGGTACTACCCCCACTTTTATTTGGTGTGACACACCCTTAATGGTCAGAGTCAGTTGGGTGGAGGAATAGTATCGAGTGTCCCTGTGGATGCAGGTGACACCAGTACCTGGTCCTTTTGGACACTGTTTTCCCAGCACTTCAACATGCACTAGGGTCTGTCTGCTTCCCAAATCAATGAGTCCCTTTACAGTCTTATCCTCCACCTTCACATCTGTTAAGTACTTGCCCCAATTTGCCAAGGACAAATCTGTTCTACTGTCACTCTTCTTACGGCAATTTCTTGACCTGGCTTATTACAGTTATAGCAAATAATGTCTTTGGGCACAGGTTTGTTACCCCCACCAGAGTTCTTATCAGACTTGGAGTTTAAATGGGAAAAAGAGTGTCCTACTGGTGCTTGGCTGTTACCTAGCTGCTGTTGTGTCTGTCTGGCCATTTGGTAGTCTTCAGCCAATGAAACAACCTTTTCCCCATTTTCTGGTCGGTGTTCCTTTACCCAAAGCTGCACACCTGTAGGCAGGATGTTGATGACTTGCTCCATGGCAAATGTATCGACGATTTGTGGGACTGTTTTGCTTTCTGGTTGGATCCATTTTATCAGGAGTTCTCTGAGTTGAGTGAAGGCTTCTCAAAGATTGTCGACTGAGTTGTACTACAGAGATCGAAATATCTGCCTGTAGGTCTCTCCTGAGATGTCATACATACCTTTCCAGGATTTCACTTTTCACCAGGTCATAGTTTTCTGACTGTGCAGTTTCCCTATTGCTGTAGGCAAGTTGGGCTTTCCCTGTCAGGTAGGGTACCAGTCTGATTGTCCATTGCTGCTTTGGCCATTGGCAGGCTGTGGCAACTCTCTCAAACGTTGTCAGGTATGCCTCGATATCATCCAAGGGACACAACTTTTTAAGTTTAATGGCTTTTAAGTTGCTTGTATTTTGTTGCTCGTCTGGATCTGTGCTAGATCCTCTTCCTTTGATAGCTTGCAAGGCATCCAACCATCGCTGCTCCTGTTGCTGCATCTCTTCTCTTATCTGCTGCTTCTCTTCTCTCCTCTGCTTCTCCATCTCTTTTTGTTGTATAGCCCACCATTTGAAAAAGTCCATTAGGCTTTCAGGTTCTGTCACTGCCTGTTCTTTTTCCATAACTTGTGCTGGCTGTACAATCTCAGCTTGGACTTTGATGCCATCTGTCGTTGAGGCACAGGTCAGGAAGCATAGGAAAAACTAGGAACAGTTGTAAAATTCACAACAAGAGTATTATTATGAATAACAATAAAATAAAAAGATAAAATTGTTCAGAATAACTATTTACAAAGGCAGAATAAATAGAAAAGATACATCTGAGTTTTCCTTCAATCTCTGTGACTCTAAAACACTGCAGCTTTCGCTCTCTTATAAGTCTTTGCAACCCCCTTTCTTAACAAGCTTCCTGTTTTTTTTTTCTAAAATGTTCTTGTACTCTTAACTGGAGTGCTGCAATTAATACAATCTTTAATAACAGAAGTCCCTCCAGCATTTAAGGATGCAAATTCCTTAGTCTTCAGAATGACACTGCAGTATGTGCATCTACCACACCTGTAGCAGCCACAGGGTGCTGGTGGCAGCCAGTGTGGTGCTATCCTGGTAGGTAAAAAACTATAAACCAACATGTAAGACAGGTTCCTTGCCATGTCTAAAAGTAATCCTAGGTATGCCTGATGCCACATTACTCAGGGCAAGTTATGTTGCCAAATATGCCAGAACTTCTGAAGTGTCCCTGACTATGTGACTTCTGGCACAGTACTGGGTAATGAAAAAACATCCTGGGATGGTGGAGAGACATTCCGACTATATGACAGAATATGTTCTCTTGGTATATGGTGTATGAAATCTAGTTTGGCACTAACCAGACCGGGGTTGAAGCCCCTGGCTGCAAACCTCTGTTGTAACTCCTGGCTCCTATCTGAATAGACAGTGTCATCCAAACATATCCTCTTGACTCACATAAACTGTAGTTTGAGGATGTTATTGATGGTGTGGTGCAGGTGACAGCTGCTGGCCAGTAACAGGCTATTCCTATCTGTAGGTTTTCTGCATAAATCAGTCTGCACAGTGCCACGTCCAGACCGAATTACCTCAATGTCCAAAAACCTGGCCCTATCACTACTTGCATTAACTATGAATTTCAAATGGGGATTTGACAACTCAAGGTACTGTACAAACTGTGCCAAATGGTCAGTATCCCCACGCCACACCACCAACACATCGTCAATATATCTATGCCTCAAGTCCAAGTAGTCATAAAAAGGATTACAGTTCTGATTATAGTTTCCCTTTCCCAGAGGCCAAGACATAAGTTGGCATAGGTGGGGGCAAATGTTGCCATCATCATACCCTTCTTTTAAAAAAAATATTGGCCCTGGAAAAGGAAGACATTTTTGGTTAGGACAAACTGTGCAAGTGTGCACAAAAAATCCACAAATGCAGTACTATAAATCGTAGCTGACTCTAACCAAAAACGTAATGCTGCGAGTCCCCTGTCATGTGGCACATTAATGTAGAGCACCTCTATCTCCATGGTGACTAACAGCCATCCTGGTTCCAGCTGTAAGTCCCCCAGGACGCCCAAAATCTGGGTCATGTCCCTGACATATGACCGTAGCTGTGGAACCAAAAAGATAACATGCTGGTCTACAAACCTAGACAGTGGTTCCATTAGTGACCGGATCCCAGAAACAATTGGGCACCCTGGGGAATCCACTAAAGTTTTGTGGCTCTTAGGAAGGATATAGAGTGTCTGGCACACAGGATGGGGGACCCACAGAAATTCTAATGTATCCCATGTGATGAGACCCTCCCCAAATGCTCATAACAAATACTCATCTATTTCTTGTTTAAACACAGTAGTACGATCAATCTTCAAACCTGCATAAAAGTATGTATTACACAGCTGCCAGAAGACCTCCAGTTTGTATTTCTCCACACCCATTACAACAACCGAGCCACCCTTATCGGTTGGATTAATAATTAAATCTGAATTCTGTTGTAATTCTTTTATGGCTAGTCTCTTCAGTTGAGATATTCACATAATCCAAACTTCTGAGGTCCTCTCATTGTTTAGTCAATACGTTTATGACACAGCCCTCTCAAAAGTAATGACAGCAGGTGAGTATGTGGGCATGAAGGTGGACGGACACTTAAATGAACTCAAATTGGTATTAATGGCATTATCAGTCAAGTCTGCTGATTTCCCATCCCCAAGAGATTCCACATCTGCATTAGAATCCATCTCAGTGGCAGCACCCCTCTTAGCAAAGTGCACCTCCAGATTCAGTTTCCTCGTGAACTTTTTAACATCAACAAAAAGCTCAAAATGATAAGTACCTGGATTTGGGAAGACATCAGGGTTACTGAAGAGAGATTAATAACGTTCAAGTCCTCGGGGGTTTGTAGGATGGATCCCCCGCATTCGCTGTGCCGGTGTGCCTCTCAATTGTGTCATATTCATTTGAGACTGCTTCCCCTTGTTTGAATTTGGATACCTGTTTCTGTTGATGCCTTCTGCCCCCCTGTAGTGTTCTGTTGGGGCAACCTGGAACCGGACCATTCTCAGGCTGCATCAGGGGTGGAGGTTGTCTGTGGCTGTCCCCCTCCTCCCCTATTAACAGTTTTTAAGATGGATCTTGGAGGTAATGGTATCTGTGTATTTGTTGTGTTCTGATTATTACCTCAATTATGTTGTTTGCGCCTGTTTCTCCTATTGCTCCATCTGGACCCCAAATGCAGCTGCATCTTCCAGGTAAAAACATGGTCTTTTAAATAATCTTGCGATCACGTTCAAATCTGGTCTTTTTTTTTTTTTGTCTCAGACATTAGTTATGTTCCTCGATATTCTGTTTCAGTTCCAGCTCAAAGTCTGTAAAGTCTAGATGTTAAGAGTGGCAGCAAACTCTTCTTTGATTTTTAAAGCTTTCTCTAGTTCATTCCTTTGTGATGCATAATCTTGTACTAAACAATTAACAAATAACATTGAGGCAGCCTGCATCTGTTGTTTCTAGTCGGTAATGAAGGCAGTTCGGTACTACCCGTAGCCCGGCCATTTAATCACTGCAAACCGCAGGGTGCTCGATTCACCTGTGCATAGGCTCCAAAGTCTTATGGTACCCGTAGTTACTCCTGGCTTTAATTGCTGCACACTCCAACTGCTAGAAAGCCACAGCTATATCTGTCTGATCCGTGGCCATGCAAACATCTTGCTGGGTCACATACAATTCTGGAGTCAGAGTCTCTGCCTCGAATGGACTGCCATCATAACTTAGCAGTGCAGCTGTTAGGGTCCCACTGGTGCCCCCAAATGAATATCCTGAAACATATTGGGAAATCTCAGTGTCCGTGATGTTAAAAATGGGTGCTAAGGTAGAGGCCCGTACAGTAAAGTATTGCTTGTTAATGTGATGGTTGCTGTGGGTGAGCTATAAACGAAATACCAAGCACGTAAAAAGACACCTCACTGGCAGGGTGTGCACAGGAGAGAAACCAGAACAGAAAAGGCAAAAAACTTCAGCACTACCCACCGACACAGAAACGAGCAGACACCAAAAAGGGGATTTCACTGCAATTTAATGAGGCATGTGAAACAATTCAACATAAACATAATGAAATGTGCCAAGACCTCATTCAGGAACACACAGCGGGACCCACAAGCCTCCTACCAGTTTTGTT
Source organism: Neoceratodus forsteri (assembly GCA_016271365.2). NCBI lineage: Eukaryota > Metazoa > Chordata > Ceratodontiformes > Ceratodontidae > Neoceratodus > Neoceratodus forsteri. The sequence continues at coordinate 903,331,369 of CM057456.1, read as the reverse complement.
TCACAGTGTCATCAGGGAGTGTTCACCTGTTGCTGTTACGCCTCCTTTGAACCCCACCCTTAAAGGGACACCCACAAATTAGGTAAACTACAACCTGGAATATATAAGTGGTCTCGCCCTCTCTAAATGTGAAAAATACAACAGAAAAGAAACAAAACAGATGCACAGTAATGAACTATATTGCATTTATGTCTTGGCACATTTCGGTATGTTTATGAATTGTTTCACATGCCTTATTAAAGTGCAGTGAAATCCCCTTTTTGGTGTCTGCTCGTTTCTGTGTTGGTGGGTAGTTCTGTAGTTTTTGACTCTTCTCTTCTGAGCACACCCTGCAGGTGAGGTGGCTTTTTGCCTGCTTTGCAGCAAAGTACTCCCTGGCAGGAGCTAAAGTATTCTCCCTTGGGGGGGGGGGTACATACATTTCAAGCATAATACTAGATATACTGCACAGCACATTTCCCTTATGAAGTGATCTGCCATTTCTGACTATGAATCCAGTTCTGTGACACAGAAGTGACCTCAGCTGCTGTTGACATGGGCCTGTCAGCTTCTGTACTCCGGAGTTTCCTTATTATTCCATCCCGAGTTACCTTATTATTTTGTCACTCAAGGTGAAGAGGCTTAAAAAATGGGCATCCAATGTGTTCCAGTGGTAACAGAAAAAAACTGTGAAGACGAGCACTGACATGACTCTGGACAAGAGACTTGACCCCGTCTGTCCTTCAGGTACTCTGAACTGCAGAACTGCATTACAGCAGGACTCCACTCTAAATGAGACTGCAATTGCAATAAAGCTAACATTCTTTGGGTATATTCATCCTTCATGTTCTAATACTATGCTTTCAGAGTTCCACCAGTAATAAAAGAGAACAAGTCCTGCATAAAAAGGCAGGCAAGCCCTTAGCACCCCCACCTCCAAGAAAGTGGTGCTTTGGGGGCTTAGGAAGGCTGCCTCATTTTAATTTTTGCAGGGGACAGAATGTGTTAGTATGTTACCTCATACGATCAATTCAATGCCACCAAGCTAGTATTGGATGTATCAGTGCTAACTAATCTCATTAATTTAATTGGCACTCAAACCCACAAAGAGATGTTAACAAAATAGGCACCCCTATTTCGCAAACTATTCCAGCCATGCAGTTTATTAAAAGGTTTTTAGTCTGTTAGGCACTGTACTGCCAATTTATGTACCTATTTAAATAAACGCAAAAGCTTTACAAAAGTAAAATCAAATCAGTGCTAATCTCTGTAAATTGCTGAACACTCCTTGCACTTCCTAGGCTGAGTCAAGAATTTAACTACAGTAAACATGCCAACAAAATACACTTAACAAAACGTAACAGCATAACAGGAAAGCAGCTATGTGGTTTAGTGGTAAGAGCAGGAGAGTCACTGTGAACCAGGTGTAGGTTCAAATCTCACCAAGGCAACTGACTCACTGAAGTACCTGTCCTTGAGTAAATCACCGCTCCCTATGCTTCTCTCCACCCAGCTACAAAGGACCAGCTGAAATTCAGCTTGATGATCTTTGCAAAAACTTTAGACTACAAAAAAAAAAATCCACGTTTCCAAAATAGGCACACTGTACTCAATGAACTTTGTGAAGCTTACATCTCAAATGTCCGCGATTCTGCATCAAACTTTTTCTCTGTCCCTCCTAAAATAAGAATTTCAGTGACTGTACTCTGAGATCGTAAACACAAAATAATTTCAGGCATTAGAATTACAGACTTGCTTTTGTACAGTAAATTATTTTCATCCTAAACCATTAAGTCTACCAACTTCTTGAGCGGTTATCTCTCCAGTATTTAAAAACTGCCCCTGATTTATGAAGTCGGGGGTCGAGAGGTATGCTCTGCGTTAGCAGTAAACCTCAAGTTCCATTTTCTTTTGTTTTAGTACACTTTTTATCCTGCCGACCGGACGGCTAAGACGATGGACCTCCCTATAACCCCGGCTGTTTTAAATTAGTCTACCAATGGCCAGAGTGCGCAGCCCGTCCGAAGATGCTTTTTTTTAATGCTGCTTACCAGGTAGGTACAGACAGTGGACCAAATCCACAGGCACGACCCGGGTGTTTTCAACACTTTAGCAAACATTACACACAGTGGAAAACGACAGCACCAAAACATACATCATAAAATAAATACGACCTTCAACTGATTTTTTTTTTAAGTTAAACATTTTTTTGTTTAGGTTAAAAAGATCCATGCATACATCAGATATACCCTTGGAATTAATGAAAAGATTATAAGGCACCATTTCATATAGTATCACTTCCTAAAGTTGAACGGGGACAGCCAGCATGCTGTTGTGTTCTATTTCATTTTCTTTATTTCATCCGATAATCTTATTCTGTCTATTGTTAATGTCAAAGCTACCTTTGTATTAGCTTGGTGTGCCTATGGCTTAACAAATTGAGTCACCGTTGTATATTTTGTTGTATCGTTATTTAAACTTTTTGTGGGGTTGGATCAATAAAAACACCTTAACCTTGTGTCCTTATCCTAGCGAGGTTTAAAATGTTCATTTATATCTATAATGTACGTAAGGTCAAAATACCGCATTTATACTTATCACACACGTTATACAACTCACTGGACCGGGATTAAGTGGCACGCACTTTATACTCAGTCTGGATATCTGCTGTGTAAGTAGCCATCTGTCAAATGCATTCTACATTTAAACAATATTAACTATGTACAATAGATGCAAGTGGCTCGGCGAGAGGCTAATATGCTCATTTGATGAGTTTCATAAACTCTGTTGTGAAGCATGTAGAGACGTTGTATGCACTGCGACTGATTTTAAGTAAAAACATTGACGTTACATGACATAGCAAGTGCAAGAAGTAGCAGCAAATTCGCAGACGACGCCCCGTCTACTCTACATACAACAGGCAAGGAAGGCAATAGCTTTCGCTGTGCAACGAGTTCGGTCACATTGGGGGATTTACGTTTGAAGAAGGCGTTTTACAGTCCTTTCGCCGCCTGCCACCGCTCTTTGGTGAGCGGAGCGTTGGTCAATGACGACGCCCCGGCCTCTCACTCTGAGGAAACACCCAAGCGTGGGCGGAGGAAGGGACAGGGCAACATTCCGTCCCCACATTCTGGATTACAGCCACTGAGCAGGGCGCTGACAGTGATTGGTCAGTTTGGGATTCTGGCCACACCCCCTTCCCTCTCCCTGGGTTTGGGCTGCTGCGCTGCGTTGACATCTCGGAAGAGCAGAGCCAAGCACATTAGGCACAGTGTGACGACTCGGAGAGAGGTGTTCACCGTAAGACCAGCAAACACCCAACAAGTCAACAGCACAGCCATTAGCAGACTGGTTTAGCAGCGGTACGGAGGGGGCCATAAAACATATACAAGGAGCTAGTCAAACAGCTGGCTAGGAAGGAGACATGACAACAACTACATCAGGAGCTACAAATATAACGTTAACAAACCAAGACAACCTGGAGTGACTAGTCGTGCCTGACGCAGGGAGCTTCAGATGCGAGGTAACTAGAGGGCACAAGGGGCATCATTTCGCTGTCACTGTGGATCTGAAACGGCACATAAGGATTTTCTGCGGAAAACTAGAACTGATAGCTTTGTTAGAAGAGCTGCATTTGCCATTTTTCTGTGCAAGTTGCAAGGACTTTGCTTTCACAGTGCCAGTTGACGTAAAGTTTATATTCGTGGTACAGTGCATCAGCTTCTCAATGGGCTGATTATTTGTACTTGTTGAGATTTAAAACCTAGCTGAAAACCTGAAAATTGCCATATATTTCAGACCAAGAAAGAGACAAAATCTCTATTTCTTAACTGCTTCTCAGATAAAAAAAGTAATGGGGGGTAATTTGGGCTGCCATCGCTCCATCCCAAAAGACCCCTCTGACATCTGTCGCAACCGCAAGTTCAGTGCTGCTTGCAACTTTAGCAACATCTTGGTGAACCAGGAGAGGCTGAACATTAACACGGCCACAGAGGAGGAGTTGATGACCCTGCCAGGTGTGAACAGGATGGTGGCACAAAACATTGTGGAGTACCGCGAGTGCATTGGTGGCTTTAAGAAAGTGGAGGACCTGGCACTGGTTAGTGGGGTGGGTGCTGCCAAACTAGAGCAGATCAAGTTGGAAATCTGTGTGAGCAACCGGAGCAGCAGCTCAGCACAGCACTCGCCCAGTTCCCTGCGCAAAGACCCACATGTGGAGCACCACCACCACTGTGCCCCCAGGATCAATGTCAACACAGCCACACCGGCCCAGCTGATGAGCATCCGTGGACTTAGCCAGAAAATAGCCAGTGGCATTGTGGATTACCCGGAAGGAGCATGGACCTTTTAAGAGCATTGAGGAGCTGGTGAAAGTGAGCTGCATCAGCTCATCTTTTCTGGAGAAAATACGGCCTCAGGTTTTCGTGGAGAGGTCACGGCCATCCTCCACCAATACTAACGGTGGTCTGAACTTCACAGCAAAGCCACATCCCAGTCCTACCTCTCTGAGCTTACAGAGCGAGGATTTGGACTTACCCGTAGGGGGGCCTACTCAGATAATTTCTACCCGCCCCTCCCTGGAGGTGTTCAGCGAGATGCGAGATGGCAAGCCAGTGCTGAGGATAGCCACTTGGAACCTACAGTGCTGTTCCGTGGAAAAAGCCAACAACCCTGGTGTGCGGGAGGTTGTGTGCATGACACTGCTGGAGAACAGGTGAGCATTTGAATGGCCTCTTAAGCAGAACAGTAAGCCACATCTTGGGAGGGCTGTGGGTAACATCTGTATAGATTGTGCTGAAATTTATTTGTGTTTCCTCATTTTAGGTGTGTCTGATTTAAAAAATGTATCCATGATGTATTCCGTCTATTGTACATTTTTCCCCTGTTGTAATCCTCCAGGTTAGTGCCTGAACATAGGCAACTGTTTTATCCAGTGCACCCACCTGAATAAAAACTAAAATCATTATGCATCCTTTTTATCCTCCCATGTCGATTCCTATGTTCACCTGTGTTTCCAAATCCATTTATATGGTGCAGTGTTTCTTTTTATGTTCACCGTGTAAGCGCTTATGTTTGCACCCTGTAGTTAGTTAGCCCCATTGTGCCCAGTGTCCCATAAGTTCAGGGAGCAGTGTCTGTTGCATTCTAGTGTATCTTAGCTCCATGATATATAATAATGTATGTGCATCCATACACATGAAGGCTGTATTGATATCGAGGGATGAGATTACATCATAGACCTCGAGAGCGATGCTCGAGAGGTCTCTGTGATGTCATATCACCCTGAGATGGAAACATCAACTTAGTAGTATATTGCTGCCTATACATCATTTTCTATAGTATACGTTTCAAGTCATTTACCATCTTTCTAACTGTTCTAAACTGTGCTCAAATAAATAGAAAACAGCCAATGACGGGATAAGATTAAATACATGTCTTGTAATTTAATATCTACATAATTTTAGCTGGCAACATTTCTAGTAGTTGATTTTTTAACAGACATTTCACTTGGGGTGTTCTCAGTCTTGCTGTTATCTTCAGTACAAAAAATCTGCAGTGCAGCAGGTAAATGTGGGGGACTCTTAATAGACAGGGGATTCTATGCTGTTGTACCACAGTGGTGACAGAGCTACTGTGGTACAGCTGCATTCTGCCATCACTACTGTGGTACAACGTCTGAAAGTGTATGGATTTCCATATACAATAACACTGAATAGTATACTATAAAAGTGTGTGGTGTTAAACAAACGGTGTTCAAAAACAGCTGCAAATACTGATAACAACCTAGGCAATGCCATATTTAACATAGCGCTCCTTTAATTATTTCAAGTCTAAGGAAAGTGCTAAGGTGGCGTCTTGTTATACAGAAGACAACCAGCAAACTAAAATGGAATACAAAGGCAGTGGTGTAACAAATTTGTCATAACATGAACTGCTGCTTTCAACTGATGCCAAAATAGAGTGAGTCACCCATTATGCACGTTGGCAAGCATGAGTACTAACAGCAAGAGTGACCTTCACCTTGCTTGTTAGAAAAGGATTAACAGGAGAACAAGATGTGTACAGGTAACTTTAAATATTTTACCACTGTTTGGCATGATTAATAGCTAAGGGCTGGGGTTTAGCAGGTTCTTGATTTCACCCTCCACTCACGCAAGTGCCAGAGCTGTAGTATCAGAGACAAACTGTAATTTATGAAATCACTGAAAGCTCTGCTTCTTTACATAGGAAAACTTACATACTTGGTGCTCCACTTGTACCTGTACTTTAGGGTATTCTTTGACAGGTTTCAGACCCCCATAAAATCATGTGATACTGGAGTCCGGCAGAGCTCCAGCTCCTGATTGGGGTGAATGTTGGAGAATGGGGTTGCAGGTTTTCACAGAAGTTCTTAGGTGCATACCTGTCCACTGTACAGCGTTTAAGTAGGAGGTGTAAAACCCTGCAGCATTTTTGCTGTCAGCTGATTTTTTTTTTGTTTACTCCAAATCACCAGACTCTTTCTAAATGCTCTACAGTAACTTACTGGGTGGTCTAATTCACTGTCTGCAGCAAGGCTTCTGACCTCTCTGTGGGGGTCAGAATATATTACCCTGTTTGTTCACTCTGTGTTCTGAACTGGCTAGCATTAGGTAGCAGACTGACTCCCAAGGTTCATGGACTGACATTGAAAGTCCTCAACGGTCTGTGGCCCCACAACTTCTGCGAGCTCCTGACCCCTGTATGCCCAGTAGAACTAGTTTGTTTAGGGACAAGGGCTCCTTCAGGTACATCTTTCATGTCTGAAATCCAAAGATGACAGAGCCTGTGTGGTGGTGTTCTCTGACCTCTGTGGAACTCTCAACCCCCCGACATCTGTTTGGACATCTCTGTGATTTTATAGCAAAACTATCTTTCAAGTTAGGCTTTTTTAGGCCTGTTTAGTCTCTATAGTATAATTTTAGGTCACTATATTAGGTATTTATAGAGTTTGAAAACGTGCACCTTCTGCATACTTGCACTGTATTCAGTTGCAGTGTTATAATGAATGCGTGTGGTTTTGTCCATTTATTCATGACGTTTATTCGAAGAAAATCAGAAAGCTCTTGAGCCGGGCTCATTTACAAAGGCATCCAAAGCAATACAGACACAATGTTACATGAATATAACAAATACAGCCAGAAGGTTTTGGCTGAAAAACAGCAGCAGATGCAATAACAGTACAAGGCAAAGAAGCATTAAAATCTCTTCTGGCAACAGCATGTCCCTTCACTAGCAGTTACAAGTTTCAGTTGCTTGATTCCTGAACCAGTGAGGTTGAAGGGGAAAAGCCCCTCATGGGACACTTTTGTTGCACATCTGTCCTTTTAGGATTTTGTAATTTATGCTTTGTGAGCATTGGAAGGGGGCATAATTAAATAAGTGCCACTCTGAAAAAACACACATTTTTATCTGCAACCTATGAAACTGCAGTAGCAATTTGAATATTTGAGGAGGCAGTGTGGTCTAGTGGTTAGAGCGCTAGCTTGGGTTTAAACCCTACTAGAGCCAAATACAGTACTCACTGCATGACCTTGGCAAAGTCATTTCGCTGTACAGTGGTCCAGTCCACTCAGCTGCAGAATTGTGCAAAAGAAGGACCACAGTGGAATTGAGATGTTGCATCTCAGCTGGGTTATTCTTGGTAAATACCTTGGAGGAGAGGTAAAAAAACAGTGTTATTTATAGCTAAATACAGAAACGGTGAATGTCTATTTGGAAATTAATGTAGTGGCTTATACACTGTGTAACCCCTAGATGGCGCTATCCCAGGGGCTACTACCCCTGCCTGATTTGCCACTAACAGGTTGAGGGGCCTGGATCCAATGGCGGGTGCCTCCACCCAGAGGTCAGGGTTTGCAGTAGTTAAACTTACTTGGTCACAGCCCTCTGGGACACTGCAACCCCCCTTTCTTCCCACTAGTGGCCCGCACAATATATCAGAATTACCTTCACAGTATACACTTACCCCCAGGGCTGGTTCAGGCACTGAGACCTCCTGTAAAATAAGATACAGTGCAACAATCACAGTACAATACTTTAACATAGACAAATACCTCAGGCAGTATAACTTTGCTGAAACAAGCAGCTCTGATTTATTTAGGGGGAATATAACAAGGATAGGGGGAAATCAGGTTAATTAGCTTATCACTTTACTCATCTACCTATGGCTCTGTGCACAGGCCTATCCCTACCAGTTACTGGCCTGGGTACCCAAGCCCTAGTGGCTAGTCCAAACAGTGGCAGCTGGTAGGGGCCCTTTCCCACCGAGAAAAGAAAAATTAGTTTAAACAGTCAGCAGTACAGTGATTCCATTTGGATTCAATGTGGCAATTCAACAGGGAGCGACCCTGAATTAGTACTCACGACCTCCAAACAAGATATGGTCCTTCAATGTCAGCAGGGCTACTCTTGAGCTCCACGAGACTCCTCACACATTTATATGGCAAACTGCAACAGGCAAAAGTCCTTTAATGGCAGCAGGATTCACTTGAGCTAACCAAGCCTCCTCACACATTTATATGGTGAACAGTAACAGGCAAAAGTCCTTTAATGGCAGCAGGATTCACTTGAGGTACACAAGCCTCTTCACACATTTATTTGGTAAAACAGAAAGTACTATACCAGGCAGGCTGCTTCTCTATCCCGATCGCAATTACTGCACAATACCCGGGAGAACACACAGCAGATTCAGTTCCTGACAGACCAAGTGCAATTCAGCAATTTCTCCAGTCTTCTACAGGGTGAGCCTGGTTTCTACTCTTCAGATATCCTTTGATTCTCTTCACAGGACGGATTCAGTCCTAACAAGCAGTTACACAAGCTGCAGACCGGAACTCTGGGCCTTACACACGTTTCCTGACTAAAACTGCACACTGAAAAACACAGGGCTCCTTCCTTCTTCACTGCCAGAGCTCAACTGAAACTCCAACAGATAAAACCGGGCACTTCCTTTGAGTTCCTCCCAGTTCTTGACTGGATTGGCTGTCACTCACAATAGACTGCTCCTGTTGGTCCAAAAAGGCGCCGAAGTCTAAACTACATCTCCCAGAGTCACTGCCCATACAATCCTCTTGTGGCTGGCTCAGATTATGAGTCCAAGTTCTGATTCGTCCAAGGCACCATTTTAGAGCTAGCTTACCCCACACTGATTGGTCCAGTTCAGCAGTTCAAAACCAGAATGGGAACTAGGCAGACACAGTTCTGACTGCAAAGAAAGCAGGTTAGACAAACTGTAATTTCATTATTACTCTAAATGATTTCTGGCAAACAGTTACATCTTTCAGATAGGTTCCCTTGCACTCTAGTGACTGCAAAAATGGAGTGAATTGGCAGCAGCTCAGTGGTACTCAATCAAAGAAACACACAGTCCTCCATACAAACTAATTATGTCTGCAAGCAGACAGCTCTTAAAGAGACAGTACCAGAGGTTCTAAAAACACTCACTGATAAATGGCTTAAACGCCAAACACCATTAAGGCTTGCATGATTCAAGCAAGCTCCTGGAAGTCTTTTGGGAACCCCCATTTGCAGGGGGGTTACACCCTTCCTGGCCTGGGAAAGCTTGACGTCCGCGCCAAGCAAGTACCCCCATAAGTTTCAACTGCAACCATATACATTTGCATTAGGCTCGCACATGTAATCATCAGTCAATATATCATTTTACCAAGAACACATTTCTGAAACATTGCAGTACGTCACTCTTTACACAGTATTACATACACATTGTACCATAACTCAAGTTATTACCTCTTGTACATGAAACCTGAAGAGAGGGGGCCCTTCCCTATCAGTTACCTTGGGGCTGGATGGGGCAAGGGCACCATACTTAGAGGGCAACACAAGTAACTTGGAGTTAGCACTGACGCTTAGTTTGGGCAATGAGCTCGGGGACACATACACTCCTTTATGGACAACATTGAGAGGCAGATCCACTGGCCGGCCCAGGGAATCATAACTGAGGTGCACCACAGGCTTTACAGCTCGACCAGTCTTTCTAGGGGGAACTGTTACAGTCTCTGCACTCTGAGCCTCATTTTCAGCATTGTCCTCACTTGTCAGGGGAGTCTCCATGGGGGTAGAGAGGCTAGAACTTGGGGCACTTTCAGCTCCAGGAGTTACAGTTTCTGAGTCCACAACATTTGGCTCGCATGGAGAGCTTTCGGACACTGGCAGTGGACTGTCAGGCACTCAAAATACTCTTCTTGTTCTGGTGTATCACCAGTCTGACCTAATCCATCATTTTCCTCCCTGAAAGCTCAAACAGTTCAACCATGCACAATGATTCCATTTCATCTGATCTGATGCTTTGCACTTCACTTTCTGGGAGCATTGGCTCCAGGGACGAAGCTGGGGCTTAGACAGTCCAGAAGGCCCAGCTTCATCTCCAGTATTGACTAGGGATTGCCCTGAACAATTGACTCAGTTCGTAAGAAGGATAGTATTCAAAGTCACTCTCACTTTCTTCCGATATGACTGACAGTCATGCTCAACTGGGACTTGTGGAGGGAACACTTTAACTTTGCTTCTGTAGGTGCAGACTTTCTTGATCTTTTCTTAGCAGCAGCTCTAGTCACTGGTCCAGAGGGGCATCTTCTAGGGGCTCAGACTCAATTAAGATTTGTCCAATGGGCAGTAAATGATTTCTATGCATTGTTTTTACATCTTTGAATTATTCTCAGGCCTTACTTTGTACACTGGCAGATCATCTAGTTTGCCCACTACAATGTGAGGGAGATGGTGCCATCTGTCAGCAATCTTGTGCTTGCCATGCAGTCCCAGATTTCTTAGCAATACCGATCTCCCTCCTGGAGTTCCTTGCTTTCACCTTTTATCATACCTGTCTTTGTTGGCCAGATTTCTTTTGGCAGCCATGGTTTGAGCCAGTTGGTACGCATGAGTTAGCTGGGCCTTTAACTTTTGCACATACTGTAAATAGTTGTCAGCTTGAACCCCATCAGGAGAGACCCCAAACACACATCTACCGTAGTCGAGCTTCTTCTTCCAAACATCAGGCGGTAGGGGAGAACCCAGTGGCATCACTTTTAGTGCAGTTATAAGCATGTACCAGGGTGCTAATTTGTTGGCTCCATCTAGTCTTGTCCTTTGGGTGCAGGGTGCCTAGCATATCTAGCAAAGGTGTTGAAACGCTCAGGCTGTGGGTCCCCTGGGGGTGGTAAGGAGTGGTTCTGGACTTTCTTCACTCCCACAGAGAAAGCATCTCTTTGATCAGACGACTCTCAAAGTCTCTCCTTGATCAGAATGGATTCTTTGTGGAGCCCCATAGTGAACAAAAAGTTTTCTACAAGTACTTTGGCTACAGTGGATGCTTTCTGGTCTTTGGTGGGGAAAGCTTGGGCATATCTCGTGAAATGGTCAGTGACCACCAGCACATTACTGATATTTCTTTGATCTGACTCCAAACTCAGAAAATCAATACAGACCAGCTCCATGGGTGCACTGGTGGTTATGTTAACAAGGGGGGCAGCCCTCTGGGGCAAAGCTTTCCTCTGTAAGCAGCGACTACAAGTTCGAATGTGTTGCTCCACATCAGCCCCATCTTAGGCCAATAGAATCTGGATCTCACCAAGTCAAGTGTTCTGTCTATACCAAGGTGCCCCATGTGGTTGTGCAAGGACCTCAATACTGAGTCTCGAAGGCAGTGGGCAGCACCAGTTGTTGTTTGTCTACTTGTCCCCTCTGTCTACTGTTTCTCTGTATAACAGTTTATTGATCAGTTTCAACTTAGGACCTTCTTTGTATAACAGTGCAGTTCTCAAATCAGTGGAGCGTAATTTGGACACATCTTTTCCTGCATAGAGGGCTTCTAAAGCTGATTTGATCATAGGATCGCGGATTGAGCCCGCCGAATACTGTCATTGTCCAGCTGAGGCAGTGCACCAATGTCTATTGCAGAAAAGTGGCAATAAGCAGCAGGTATGCAATTCTCAGAGGGTCCCAAGCAATCCACCATGCAGTCCACTGCGTCCGTGGACATTTGTTCCTCCCTGTCAAACTTCCGGCAGAGTGCCCCGAATGTCAGGTTCTGCCAATCGGACCCAATCATTCTGGGGAACAGGCCTCCGGGAGAGAGCATCAGCATCTATGTGGTTCAGACCTGCTCGGTATTCGAGAGCATAGTCATATGTAGATAATGCAGAAAGCCATCTGTGGCCAGTGGCATCCAACTTAGCTGAGGTCTGCACATAGGTCAAAGGATTATTGTCAGTTTTACTAGTATTTTAGCCCCATACAAGTACTCATGGAATTGGTCAACAATAGCCCACTTCAAAGCTAGAACTCTAACTTATGTACAGGATAGTTCTTTTCGGATGGGGTCAGGCTTCTACTGGCAAAGGCCACTGGTCTCAGGCCATTCTCGTGTTTGGTACAACACAGCCCCAACCCTTGCAAGCTAGCATCAGTGTGCAGGACGAAGGTTTTCTTGGATCGGCATAGGCCAGCACTGGAGCATGGGTAAATTGATATATGATCTCATGAAAAGCAGTCTCACAATCAGGAGTCCAGCGGCCCCAAATACTTCACTCGGATGAAAATACACTCTTTCAGTCTTGAGGGACGCTGACTTTTGGTATTTTTTGTGGGTCGGGATACCCTTGAGTAAGGTTAAGTAAAGGGCGGATCACTCTTGAATAGTCCTTGATGAAACGCCGATAATAACCGCAGAATCCCAGGAATCTTTGCAGTTCTTTTAGATTTTTGGGCTGTGGCCAGGTGGTCAAGGCCTCAACTTTACTTGGGTCGGTCTCTATTCCCTCGGTGGATACTATGTGTCCCACATACTTTACTGATGTTTGAAAGAATTGACACTTATCAATGGACAGTTTAAGGCCAAAGTCCTCCAGTCGGTCCAATACCTTAAATAATCTGCTCTCATGTTCCTCCAGTGAGCTGCCAAACACAATAACATCATCTAGGTATACCAGGCACTCTAGTAAGTTCATGTCCCCACTGCACGCTCCATCAATCGTTGAAAAGTGGCTGGGGCACCTGAAATCCCTTGAGGCATCCTCATGAATTCATAGAAGCCAAGCGGACAGATAAAGGCTGTCTTCTCACGGTCCTCTGGGGCTATCGATCTGGTAGTACCCACTGCGGAGATCCAACACAGAGAACCACTTGCTCCTGCTTAGGCAGTCCAAAGCATCCTGAATGCGGGCATTGTGTACTGATCAGGGATAGTCCGCCAGTTTAAGGTGCGATAATCCACACACATCCTTACTGTCCCATTCTTTTCCTCACTACCACAATGGGGAAGCATAAGGGCTTTGGATTCTTGTATTACACCAGCAGCTAACATCTCTTGCAGATGCCGTCTCACATCATCTATGTCAGCAGGTGCCAGGCGTCGAGACCTCTCACAAATGGTCTTTCGTCATGCAGCCGGATATTGTGCTCAGCTCCTTGCATGCATCCTACGTCCCATTCCTTTAAAGAAAACACCTGGTTTCTCTGGGCAAGCTTCTCACTGATCCTCACTTTTCATTCAGCTGTCAATGGGGAGTCGCCAAAATCAAACAAGTCAGGCGTTACTCTGTCATTCTTCCTTGAACTCTTGCTGCTGGGTAGCACTGCAGTGTCTGCACAATGCACATTAGCCAGGATGCAACCTCTATTTACTCGAATGTCTCTTTCAGACACATTATGAACTTGGACCATTACCCTTCTGGCATAAGCATGGGCTCTAGCGGGCAAAATACTAGGCTTGACCAGCAGTCCCTCTGGCAATTTTCCATCGCCTGGTGCATCCAACATTAATATTTTATTCTTAACATCCTTTCTGATACAGACCTCTCCCTGTAAGGTACACTGGGCATTTGGCGCCAGGATCAGAGACTCAGGATCCTTCTTCCATACAATTCCGACGGTTCCTCTGGTTCTATTTTTTCAGCATCTCTCTGTGCCTCATAGGCCTTCTTAATTAAAGCGGAACTCTTAAAGCTCTACTAGTCTTTGACCCCTGTTTTTCATAACATAACTGTGCCAGCCTTCCGAACATATGAGCATTTGTTCCAATCAACAAAGGGACACCATCATACAGTCCAGTGGGGGGACACACTAAGGCTAGCGTCTCTACTTGTTCGCCACTCCAGCCACGGAGGTGGGGAAAGACAGCCAAATTTGGATATACCCGGAATAGGGTAGGCCTTCCACTTAACCCCATACATGCAGTCCTTCTAATGGTTGTAAGGGCACGCCTGACAAATGCTTCTGATACCAATCTTGGAACATAATTGTCACTTGGGAGCCACTGTCTAATACAGCTCTTGTAGACACTCCATTTCACCTTTACAGTGGTCTCCATGGAGGGACCCACTATTCTGGACCAGTCTGGAGAGGTAGTGGGGCCTGGGCAACTGACCTTGCCACAAAAAGACGTGAGTTAGTATTTTGGTGCCCTCACTGGGATCATTTTGTGCACCTCTTAACCACTGATTTGTTCTCTGAAGCTCTCCTTGTAGCCTATATGCAACTTTGTCAGTGTCTTTTGGGACGGCATTCCTCTTCATGTGCCCATCCTTCCCGCAATTATAGCAAAACATACTTTCTGGAGTTTGAGCTGGCGAGGCGCCACACTGGGAGCCAGGCGAGGTACTACTAACTGGAAACCTTGGTGCCATCTCTGTCTGCGGCGTGATAAGCATTTGGAGACATCTCGTCAGTTTCTCCACTTCCATGGTCAAGGAATTGAGTTTGGAGCTGTTATCAGCAGGAGATACATGGGTGGGTACCCCCACCCCCATAGCAGATGCAGTCGGATATAGGTCAGGGCCCGTACTTGCAGGCGTGGCCTTCATAAAGGGACTGTTTTTGAATTCCCGGATCTCTCTCAACAGTTCACCCCATTGTGGCATATCTTTTTCCTTGTCAGAGCACTCATTGACTGTCAACCTCTGCCCCTGAACTTCACTTGATGGGTCACCCTCAGTCACTCGGGTCGTAGCCGCAGCTATTGGTGCAGGTCCCTCCCGAGGTCGCCTTTTCTCAACTCCTCGAATTTCTCTCATTAACTCATCATAGGAGGGTGGGGATTCCAGTCGATTTGCCAGCGTGAACTGAAGCAACAGCAGTTCTGAGAAGGGGCAGACTTAAGGATCCTGTCCAGCCTGGTTCGGTCCAGTTCAATCGCTGGCAAACTACCCTTTCTGAGGCATTCTTGCAACAATTTTTCCAGCCGAGATACATACACAGACAACAACTCCCTTGGTACTGTTGTGCATTTCTTACTCTCCACCATAGATCCTCATCAGAATCTGGGCTCCCATCACATTCTCCAAGGCCTCAAGATAGGCCTGTGCAGTCACTTCAGGGTTACTGGCCCGTTTAGCACGGATGGTAGCCAGGGCAGGACCTCGGAGGCTCTCACTAACTCTCTTTCGCTTTTCGGCTTCCGAGCATTGCCATTCTAGCACTTGGGGGGCAACATAGTCTATCCAGATCTCCCAGTCATCCTCCCCTTGGGGGGTGGGGAGGGTGCCAGAGAAGATCCTCAACCTTCGGTAAGAGTCGTGACTAATGGCAGGTGCAGAAATAGGAGTCTGCATTGGTTCAGCCACCATTACGGGTACTGGAGCGGGAGAGGGTGTTGGGGGAGGAACACCCCCGGGTGGCAAGAATAGTTTCTTCAAGTCCTCCACACTTTTCCCTTCCCCCAGTAACCATTTAGCAAATTTCTCCTCAAAAGTTTCAGACAGTGGTGGGGGCTCATTCCCCCCCGGGTCTTTACTGTACTTAGTTATCACTCTCCAGGCAGTGAGGGCTCCCTCTGGGGTAATGGTCTGTGGCACTTTGAAGCTATCTATGGGATCCTTAAACTCTACTAGGGCCAGGAAAGTGTGGGTGAGCAGATTAGCATGCGACCCACCACCACAGGGTTTTGTAAACCTTTCACCTTGGAAAGTACTCCCTGTACAGTGTCCGTATTGATACCCAGGGGAATGTCCAGGATAAGCATAGCATTTTGGGGGTCAATCTCCTCCCCAGTACACCACTCCACCAGCCGGTGCACAGCCACTTCTGTCGGGGTACCCATTTTTTTTTCTTAACAGTGGTTCGTTAATATGGCCACTAGAGGACACACAATCCCAGCGGTGAGCCTCCAAGATGTAACCCCTAGATGGCGCTATCCCAGCGGCTACTACCCCTGTTTGATTTGCCACTAACAGGTTGAGGGGCCTGGATCCAATGGCGGGTGCCTCCACCCAGAGGTCAGGGTTTGCAATAGTTAAACTTACTTGGTCACAGCCCTCTGGGACACTGCAACCCCCCCTTTCTTCCCACTAGTGGCCCACACAATATATCAGAATTACCTTCACAGTATACACTTACCCCCAGGGCTGGTTCAGGCACTGGGACCTCCTGTAAAATAAAATACAGTGCAACAATCACAGTACAATACTTTAACATAGACAAATACCTCAGGCAGTATAACTTTGCTGAAACAAGCAGCTCTGATTTATTTAGGGGGAATATAACAAGGATAGGGGGAAATCGGGTTAATTAGCTTATCACTTTGCTCATCTACCTATGGCTCTGTGCACAGGCCTATCCCTACCAGTTACTGTCCCTGGGTACCCAAGCCCTAGTGGCTAGTCCAGACCGTGGCAGCTGGTAGGGGCCCTTTCCCACCGAGAAAAGAAAAATTAGTTTAAACAGTTAGTAGTACAGTGATTCCATTTGGATTCAATGTGGCAATTCAACAGGGAGCGACCCTGAATTAGTACTCACGACCTCCAAACAAGATATGGTCCTTCAATGTCAGCAGGGCTACTCTTGAGCTCCACGAGACTCCTCACACATTTATATGGCAAACTGCAACAGGCAAAAGTCCTTTAATGGCAGCAGGATTCACTTGAGCTAACCAAGCCTCCTCACACATTTATATGGTGAACAGTAACAGGCAAAAGTCCTTTAATGGCAGCAGGATTCACTTGAGGTACACAAGCCTCTTCACACATTTATTTGGTAAAACAGAAAGTACTATACCAGGCAGGCTGCTTCTCTGTCGATCGCAATTACTGCACAATACCGGAGAACACACAGCAGATTCAGTTCCTGACAGACCAAGTGCAATTCAGCAATTTCTCCAGTCTTCTACAGGGTGAGCCTGGTTTCTACTCTTCAGATATCCTTTGATTCTCTTCACAGGACGGATTCAGTCCTAACAAGCAGTTACACAAGCTGCAGACCGGAACTCTGGGCCTTACACACGTTTCCCGACTAAAACTGCACACTGAAAAAACACAGGGCTCCTTCCTTCTTCACTGCCAGAGCTCAACTGAAACTCCAACAGATAAAACCGGGCACTTCCTTTGAGTTCCTCCCAGTTCTTGACTGGATTGGCTGTCACTCACAATAGACTGCTCCTGTTGGTCCAAAAAGGCGAAGTCTAAACTACATCTCCCAGAGTCACTGCCCATACAATCCTCTTGTGGCTGGCTCAGATTATGAGTCCAAGTTCTGATCGTCCAAGGCACCATTTTAGAGCTAGCTTACCCCAACATGATTGGTCCAGTTCAGCAGTTCAAAACCAGAATGGGAACTAGGCAGACACAGTTCTGACTGCAAAGAAAGCAGGTTAGACAAACTAATTTCATTATTACTCTAAATGATTTCTGGCAAACAGTTACATCTTTCAGATAGGTTCCTTTGCACTCCTAGTGACTGCAAAATGGAGTGAATTGGCAGCAGCTCGAGTGGTACTCAATCAAAGAAACACACAGTCCCCATACAAACTAATTATGTCTGCAAGCAGACAGCTCTTAAAGAGACAGTACCAGAGGTTCTAAAAACACTCATTGATAAATGGCTTAAACGCCAAACACCATTCAGGCTTGGCGCATTCAAGCAAGCTCCTGGAAGTCTTTTGGGAACCCCCATTTGCAGGGGGGTTACAACTGCATTCAAGATGCGGATGTGGGACAACATCCCTCAAAACGTGGGAGGCAGGGCTCAAAAGAACCAGCTGTCCGCCCATCCGAGACAGCTGGTTTTCACTTGGGATAGCCGTCTTCTCATCCTCACGGGTCCCTGGGACAGGCAACTACTGCAGTATTAGGTATGGGCACTAGGGCCCAGGGGAGTAGAGCTTCAGTTGGCCACCATCTATGAGGTCAGATGTTGACACACTGACATTGTATGGTGTGTGACATCTGTTAAACCCGACCTCATGTGATGTACTCCTCCCAGCGCAGCCGATGACCATGTGAGCTGCAGAAGGGGTTGGAAATACAATACAGTGTACTGACTGGAGAGCGACACCACCACCTCAAAGACCAGCACAGCGACAGATTTCACCAGAAATCGTCGGATCGCTGTGCTGGTCCCTGTAGACACCGGTGGTGTATCTCCCGGTGTTGTGCTCCCATCCCGAGACAACTCCCACTCAGAGTTGTGTAGTGGGGGGCACAGGCTGACATCCCTGACAGAACAGTGCCAACACTCGGCATTGTGTCTGTTGCTGTGAGGGATGTCGGCATCCACGCTGTCGCTGCGCTGTAGGTAAACTGGAAATACTAACTACGCAGCCACAGTACTCAAAGTTATACCACCATCATGCAGTCAAAGTTGACAAGCATTGTGTGCCGGACTGCATTGCGTTCCAGCATTCCAGCAGTTGGCGTGAGCAGATTGAGGCATGAGGTGAGTGCTCACATGGCAGAGTAGGACTTTTATGAAAAAAAATGCTCTTTTCAGAGCTTGAGATGCATTCTGAAATAATCTGAGCCTCAGGGCCCATTGGGCAGCAGGCTGTCAATCAAAGCCCTTTTAAGGATTTTTAATAACCAGTCCTACACGAAATAAAAAACAAGTAAAAAATGAATAAGCCCTTTTTAGGGCTAAGGAAGCCACTTGAAGTAAAAGAAGAGAAGAAAGCTTCAAGGAAGTAATTAAAAAAACTTTTCAGGGCCAAGCAGATGAATGGGTGTTAATTTCCCCCCAAAAATATAAGAATAATTGTTAGCACATTTTAAGGTAACAGCAAATGCAATATAATTGACAGCCATAAGGGGGTTGGCTTGTGAGAAGGAAAGAAGGAAGGAAGGGAGGGAGGAGAAGCCCTTTTCAGGGCTGAGCAGTTGGGAAAATTAATGACTACAAACATGAAAAATTAATACCCTAAGAAAGCAGCCAGTAATTAGAGGGCAAACAAATTATTTAAAGGTCCCTAGTACCAGAGAGACCTGAGCTGAGCAGACAGTGGGAGACCACCCAGGCCAGCACGACCATACACCAGTTACTAAGCCATCTACAGGGCACATGTCTGTCCATTCCCAGAGGAACCTAAGCCATATTCAGGGCATAAGTCCATTCATCAAACTCAGGGGGCACCTAAGCCCTGTGGGGCACAGGTCCATCCATTCAGTCAGGGCATGGACGCTATTTACCAAGCTGTGTTCAAGGCACATGTCCATTCAGTCAGGGCATGGATGCTATTTACCAAGCCGTGTTCAAGGCACATGTCCATTCAGTCAGGGCATGGACGCTATTTACCAAGCCGTGTTCAAGGCACATGCCCATTCAGTCAGGGCATGGACGCTATTTACCAAGCCGTGTTCAAGGCACATGTCCATTCAGTCAGGGCATGGACGCTATTTACCAAGCCGTGTTCAAGACACATGTCCATTCAGTAAGGGCATGGACGCTATTTACCAAGCCGTGTTAAAGGCACATGTCCATTCAGTAAGGGCATGGACGCTATTTACCAAGCCGTGTTCAAGGCACATGTCCATTCAGTCAGGGCATGGACACTATTTACCAAGCCATGTTCAAAGCACATGTCCATTCAAGTCAGGGCATGGATGCTATTTACCAAGCCATGTTCAAAGCACATGTCCATTCAGTCAGGGCATGGATGCTATTTATCAAGCCTTGTTCAAGACACATGTCCATTCATCAGGGCATGGACGCTATTTACCAAGCCGTGTTCAAGGCACACGTCCATTCTGTCAGGGGGCAGCTAAGCCTTATTGAAGGCATAAGTCTGTCCGTTCAGTCAGGACTAGTCAAGTCAGATTTATTTATAAAAAGGCACTTTTCAAAATTATCAAAGCGCCTGTACAACATTAAAACCAAACAGCAATAAAACTAAAACAATTCTAAAAACAGATTAAAATTTAAGATATGCAGCAGTTACCTAATTAATAAGCATCTAAAAATGCTAAACTGAATAAACAGTTTTTTGGGGCAGTTTTAAAGATCTCAGTGGACAGGCATAGAAACATAGAAACATAGAAGTTGACGGCAGATAAGGACCGCAAGGCCCATCCAGTCTGCCCATTTCTTTTTCTACCTTATAAATGTGCCATCGGCCTTTGCTCTGTCAGTGACCTATCTATTCATAGTCATTTGTATTGCTCCCTTATGCCTATCCCATGCCTGTTTGAAGCCCTGCACTGTATTCATAGCCACCACTTCTTGTGGTAAGCTATTCCATGCATCTACCACCCTTTCTGTGAAAAAGAATTTCCTCACATTCCCCCTTAATCGGCCTCCCTCTAAGCTCATGCTGTGTCCTCTTGTCCTGCTATTTTTCTTATATTTAAACATGTTAGACTCTTTCACCTTGTTTATGCCCTTAAGGTGTTTAAATGTCTCGATCATATCACCTCTCTCCCTCCTTTGCTCAAGGGTATACATATTGAGCTCCGTTAATCTGTCCTCATATGTCTTCTGATGCAGTCCCTGCACCAGTTTGGTTGCCCTTCTCTGGACTGCCTCAATTTGGTTAATGTCCTTGTGAAGGTGTGGCCTCCAATACTGCACGAGTACTCCAGATGGGGCCTAACTAATGTCTTGTACAGAGGGATTATTACCTCCCTCTACGACTTGTGATACCCTACTAATACACCCTAACACCCCCTAGCCTTACCTACTGCTTTAGAGGTCTGCTTGGATGATTTTAGGTCATCAGTGATGATGATGCCCAAGTCTCTTTCTTCCTTTGTGACTGCTAGCAACTCCCCTCCCAGCCTATAAGTGGCTTCAGGGTTTCTCTTCCCTATGTGCATGATTTTGCACTTCTTTGCATTAAATCCCAGTTGCCACTCTTCTGACCATTTTGTTAGTTTATCCAGATCTCTTCTTATTCTGCCCACCCCATCTGGATCATCTACTCTGTTGCAGATCTTGGTGTCATCTGCAAACAGACAAGCCTTACCCTCTAGTCCATCTGCGAGGTCACTAATGAAGATGTTGAATAGGACTGGCCCCAGGACTGATCCCTGAGGTACCCCACTTGTGACTTGCATCTCTTCTGACTGTATACCATTTACCACCACTCTCTGTTTTCTGCCAGTCAACCAGTTTGCCACCCAGTTGACCAACTTCTGACCCACCCGAGCCTACCTAGCTTATTTATCAATCTTCTATGTGGAACAGTGTCAAAAGCTTTGCTGAAGTCAAGGTAGGCGACATCAACTGCTCCCCTTGGTCCACCACTCTGGTTACCCAGTCAAAGAAATCTATGAGATTAGTTTGACAGGACCTTCCTTTGTAAACCCATGCTGTCTTGGATCCTGTGCCCTATGGATTCCAGGTGTTGCACTATCCTTTCCTTAAGGAGTGCCTCCATAATCTTGCCCACTACTGAGGTAAGACTGACTGGTCTGTAGTTCCCCACCTCCTCCCTGCTACCACTCTTGTGGAGCCGGGATCACATGAGCCCTTCTCCAGTCTTCTGGGACCTCTCCTGTGCTCAGAGACTCACTAAACAATTCTGCTAATGGCTCTGCTAGTTCCTCCTTTGGCTCCTTAAGTACCCTGGGATGTATGCCATCAGGTCCCATTGCCTTATCCACCCTGAGCTTAGCAGCTCTTGTAGGACCCTTTCTGTTGTGAAGGAGTAGTGCTCACCTCCCTCCCCTGTGTCCATGATGCTGAGCTGTGGGCCTGCCTACCTTCTCTTCAGTAAATACTGAGCAAAAGTATCTATTTAGGATAGATGCCTTTACAGGGTCCTCCTCCTCACATGCTCCCTTTTCTCCATTAAGCTAGCAATACCCCTCTGGACTTTCTCCTTTCACTAATGTATCTATAGAAAGTCTTGTCACCTTCTTTTACTGTTCGTGCTAGTGTTTCCTCAGTTTGGGACTTTGCCTGCCTTACTGCCTTACCTGCTTCCCTTAGGGCAGTTTGGTATGCCTCCCTATCTTCATCCCGCTGTGTTCCCTTATATTTCCTGAAGGCCAGCCTTTTGGCTCTGACCTTTTCTGCTACTGTATTTGAGAACCAAAGTGGTTTCCTTCTTCTTTTTCACTTCCTTTTCTGTCTAACACAATGGGATGTTGCTTCAAGTATTGTATCCTTAATGCTTGCCCACTTTGCCTATACCTCCTCACCTGTGTTTCTTTTTGCCAGGGCTAGCTTAACTCTGTTGGCCATCTTATCAAAGTCAGCTCCTCTGAAGTCCCATATTTTGCCTTGGAATGGGATGATTTAGATGTAGTAGCCAAATTGAACCATACCATGTGATGGTCACTGGCCCCAGGTGACCTTCTACCTGGAGATCTGTGATCCCTTCTTTGTTAGTCAGTACTAGATCTAGGATAGCCCTGTCTCTTGTGGGTTGCTGTACCAGTTGTTTGAGGCCCTCCCCCTGCAGGGAATCCACTATGAGTCTAGTTCTGGCAGATGTTCCTGCTGGTATTGACCAATCTGTATCTGGCACTCTCTAACCTGACGAGATAGAGAGTTCCAAGGGCACTAGATACCAAGAGGAGCCCTATTCAGGGCACACACTTGTAGTCCATGTAGTCAGAGGTCACCTAAGATCTATTCACGGCACATGTTCCATGGAGCCGTCCAATCGGGGGGCACCTACGTCCTACTCAGGGCACAACTGTGTCCAGTCAAGGCAGGAGCTCTAGTTACCAAACCTCATGTGAAACCATATAGTGCTAGAGAGTCCTACTGCTCAAATTTGGAACTAAGCATTTAAAATGACCTAACATTTGATTACACAGGTGCAAATTTTGCAGACAGGCAACATTTTCATTTCACTTGTCCCTTGGACAGCCATCCCCAAAAAATTACATCTAGCCCTGGTGGGAGGCATCATCATATAAACTTGGAACTCCTTGGAAGTTTGTTTGTAGAGTGTTCTGTGCACTTTGCAGCACATTACCATAGATAGAAGATGGTTCTGAAAAGTGGTGGGGCTAGTGATTTAAGGGGTGAATCCCCCACCCAGTTTTCTTTTGACAAAATGTTGTAATTGGCGGAGAATTCCACCCCCCATATTGACAGCAGCTCCCTACACTTAGTTCCTCAATACTCCCCATCTCCATGGCAGCAACTTCATATGTTGTTTTTCTTCTTTGTATGACACCTTCCTACCTGCCACCACCGCTACTGACTGATAGGAGTTCCATTTATGCAGGTTTAGTTCAGTGGACATAGACCCTCCCAATTAGGCAGAGGTATATGATGTGATACCCAGAAGGAAGCTACCTCTTTTGTTAAGCCTCCTCTCCAGTGCCATGCATGTGACCCCCCCATCATCACAGAGAGACAAAGCAAGTAATGAGTTGCCAAATGACTTAAAGTGAGTCTTCTGTGGGATCCCATCTTGGTAATCAGAATTAGTCACAGCTCTTGTACAAACTGCTAGGTGCCCCACGCCAGGGGAGTCACCTAGCCTGAAGACTTGGGCCTCCACTTTCATTGGAAAAGTTTGACTGCTGTGTCATAACTCAGCAAGCCAGGCCCACTTCCCCCATCACAATGCTTGGACTATCCTTTTCCAAAATCCTGCTGAACCCCTGTTATCCACAAAGAGAGTGATTAGTAATTAGTGCCATTTATTGGATATGCTACTGTTTAAAGGTACGACTCGAAGCATTTTTGCCTGAACGGGGTTTTTCTTGTACCATATTTCGCACCAAAATTGAAAACTACATTAAAATCATGGATTCCAGGACCCCAGTGACAAAGGCACATCCCTTGCTAATAATACCATCACATGATTGTAAAAGCTAATAGGGCCATGGTTTTGCTGCTAGTTCAGGCACATATGAACATTATATTACTGTATTATCTGTGAAGTTTTACTTTAAAATGTTCTTGTAGAATGTGGGCCAAACGCTGCCTCCCCACATGGGACAGCTGCTGTGCATGCCTAAGTGCTGTGTTATGAGATATTGATGGTGTTTCCCAGTGATGTACAAGCATCATTACAATAAATGGTAGGGTTATAAAAAGAAGTGCTTATGACCTTTTAATGTATATACCAGCTAGAGAACTCATTCTTTTTGTGGGAGGGGAGATTTAAAGGGGACAGGAAATTTGTGCTAACTAGCAGCTGTTTATAACTTTCTTATTCTCAGAAATGATATGCATTCCACTAAAGTATCCATATTTAACTGTATCTGAATAAAAAGTGACAGGAATAACTGTATTTTGCATTGCTTTGTTTTTATGGACAGCATTCTGCTACAGTTCTGTTCATGGAATCAATATTTTGGAGTTTTTACTAGGTCATGGTTTCTGTAAAGGACGCTAATTAAGAGCTGTTGACCTATCAGAACTGTGCTTATGGTTCTAAGCACAAACCATGACATAGTTACAACTCCAAATTATTGGTTCCATGAACAGAACTGTAACAGAATAATGTCCATAAAAACAAAACAGTGCAAAATACAGTTTTTCTTATCCCTTTTTATTCAGGTACAATAAAATATGGATATTTTAGGAGAATGCACATAATTTTTGAGAATAAGTACTTCATAAACAGCAGCCAATTAGAAATGATTTCCTGTCCTCTTTAACTAGTGTAGTGATAAAGAACCCATTGCACATGAAGACATTGTTGAGAATAAAAATGGAAGAGGTGACCTGAAGTGTGTCTGTGTTGACCATGAGAGTTGTTAAAGAAACAATCTGAAGCAGCACTACTGTTTTTTTAATTTTTATTTTATTCCCAGCTACCAGGCCTATGACCAAGCTTCACACTGCTGCTCAACCTCCTCAGTTTTTTTAACAATTTTTAAAAGACAAAAGTTATTAGGAAGCTGTCTCTGAATATGACAAAGCCTTATGTTTACCCGACTCATCCTACCCTGCTGATTCACTGTATCAGGCCTCCAGTGTTGCGGTCAGGTCATGGAGGGCAGAGGGTCACCATACCGCTGCCAGTGTCATGCTCCTCTGTAAATTTATATGGTCTAGTATGCACCTAAATAGGGCAGCGACAGAAAAGGTCATAATAAAGGTAAGTCAGTGTGATGTAAAGGTTAGAGCACTGATCTGTGTACCAGGAGATCCCAGGTTCAAATGCCACCCAAACCACTGGATTTTACAGTGTGACCCAGATCAACTTATAATATTTAGACATGTACTTATGGCAGTACCACTGTAGTTAGGGTTGAGCAGGCTGTTTTTCTAACTTTGCACCCCAATAGCTTTGCTCTGTTCGATGGAATTGAATGACATTTTGCATGTAGAGTCTGGGGGTATGGTCTCTTGATTTGGCATGCTTCATTCTGGTCTGATGTGTTGATTCCGAGATCCATATAGTGCAATTTAAGGGGGGGGGTCTTTTTTTTTTGTATCACCTACAGCCCAGACAGTTCTGAGCATGCTTGGTAAGGTCTTTTGGATAGATGTTTGATACAAGAGAAGAATTTGGCCATACAAAAGAGGATTCCTCTTTCATGAGGTAGAAATCTTCTTTCGTGACACAAAATTCTTCTTTCATGGGATGGCCATCTTGTTTCTGTTTTTCAAAACAAAAAATGTTTTCAAAGCCCTATAAAATGATGCCACAAACATATGGCAATTGTGGACTTAATTTTTTGAAAATGACCCTGAAATGTTTTTTCAGGACTTCCCAAAGGTATTTACAGAGTCTTCTTTCATGAGCCAGTTTTCTTCTTTTGTGAGGCTTATGAAAGAGGAATAGGGCCATACAAAACAGGAATACTGTCTCACGAAAGAGGATTTTAAACTTAGTTTTTTTCCACATTCTTCTTTCATGAGAAGGCATCTTCCTTTGTGAGCTCACAAAAATCTCATGAAACAGGATGCCTTGTCACTAAAGAGGAATTTAGAATTAGCTTTTTTCTACATTTTCTTTCATGAGAAGGCATCTTTCGTACGCTTTGGTACATGTTGAATTACACTTGATACAAATAAAGATTATTGTTATTATTCTTGAGTTCACGAAAATCTCATGAAAGAGGATGCCTTCTCATGAAATAGGATTTTGGACTTAGTTGTTTTTCCACATACTTCTTTTGTGACAAGGAATCTCTTTTCATGATTTCACAAAAATACCATGAAAGATGATGCCTTCTCACGAAGGAAGATTATGGACTTAGTTTTTCCCACATTCTTGTTTCCTGAGGTGGCATTTTCTTTGTCAGGTCACATAAATGTAATGAAACAAGAAGGTGGCCTCACAAAACAACATTTTGGATTTGCTTTTTTCAGAATATTCTTTTTTTACACAGAAATCTTCTTTTGTGAACCCTCACAAAACAAGACTGGTGTGTCAGTGCACCTCTGCAACATGGTATGCTCCACATGTGCCACAGTGCCCAAAGAGCTCTGTGCATCTGCATCGGAGGCATGGAAGTACAGGGCCCAGAGAGCTCTGCACTCCTGCGGTCAGATGGATATCTTCACACACCTTCCAAAGGGATGTGTGTGAATGGGGATACAGTTCTACGATCTCAAAAAGAAAGCAAATTGATTACAAAAAAAAAACTGTGTTACTGTACCAGTTAAGGCTCGGGTTAAAGTGACAAAAGTAGAGAAATGCGGTGGTAGGGTTTCCAACCCTATCTTCTACCCAAGCAGCAAAGGAAAAAACATAAGGGTTTTGGGTCTCTGGAGTCTTGGCAAGTCAGTGTTGCGGTCTTCCTTGGGGTTGTAAACCTAGTGCTTACCCTCTTACCTGAACAATCAAGGTCAGATATTGTTTTCTTTCTTCACATGGGGCCCTGCGTGAGCAAAGCTACAATAGATTGTGTTGGCAACATGTGGCAACAGATAGTACCCTACCTTTGAAGACTGTATCACTACAGGTATGAGGCATTGACATCAAACTCTACCTTCTGCTTCGTGCAAAAGGCTACTTGCTGGGGTTCAGCATTAGGTTGACAACCTCAAGGAAGATCCCACCACTGATTCGCCAAGACTCCGGAGACCCCAGACCCTAATGTTTTTCCCTTTTGCTTCTTGGGAGTGGGGGTAGGGAGTTAGGGTTGGAAACCTTAAC
Source organism: Neoceratodus forsteri (assembly GCA_016271365.2). Taxonomy (NCBI): domain Eukaryota; kingdom Metazoa; phylum Chordata; order Ceratodontiformes; family Ceratodontidae; genus Neoceratodus; species Neoceratodus forsteri. The sequence goes on along the minus strand of CM057456.1, from coordinate 903,304,131 downwards.
ATGACATGTCCCTACTTTTGTCGCTTTAACCTAAACCCTAACTGGTGCACTAACACAGTTTATTGCAATGTATGTCTGTCTATCTATCTATCTGTCTGTCTACCTAACTATCTGTCTACACACACATAGGGGATATGCAATGGGCCAACAGAAATTATGCAATTTATCTTCAAGTGTGAGGGGACAGGACTGTAACTTAGGAGTTGCAGAGTCATGAGTGACCTATGAAAGTCCTGCCCACTCACAAGTGATGACAAATTGCCTATTTTTAGTGAGGCTGTTGTATATTTGATATATACAATAGTGGTTTATAAGTTCTAGGCTTTCTTAAATCTGCAGTTTGTTAGAAGATTTGGATGTTTTTCTTTGACTTTAACAGCTTTATTCAGTGCTGCATTAAGTGTTGTGATGTCATTAACGTTTAGAAAGCTGCTCTCTGATTGGTTCAGTATTCCATTGTAACAACAGTGACAACATATTTTTCATATGTTGCTGTTACTGTTGTCATTAGCTAAGACATCTTTTTTATCTTGTCATTTTTACCCACACTTCTGTTGTGCATATACTGTATATGTATATTCATCTATGTATACATTTTTTGATGCCATACCTGTGAGAATAAATAATGGCAAATATATGTGGGGACCTAGAGTGAGAATATTGAGATATCCTCACTATAGGTCCATAGTGGCAAAAATATCTTCACTGTAGATCCTTATTGGCTGGAGACAGCGGTGCGAACAACATATTTCCACTTTCAAGTGACTCAGCAGACTTGCACGTGCGTCTCTATCAGTGTGACACTATTACCATTCCAAAGTCAAAAACATTTCTCTTTCTGTAGGCAAACAAACAAAATGTAACCACCAGCTTCAGGGCCTCTTTCCCAGTCTTCAGTTATCTGTGTGTGCTACTTCAGCCAGGCTTCATCTAACTGTCCGACATTACTGCACGACTATGCACATACTCTTTCACTGCCTCTTCCTGCACTTCAATGTTCCTGACTGCCCTCTTCCATTTCGGTATTGCTGTTCGAGGTCAGACCGCAGACCATATTCGGGATGGGGCACAACTTGATGGAAGCAGCAGGCTCCAAGCCACAGCACAGACTCCCGGTGTGCTCATACAGTGATGCCAAGCGTCAGCACGCAAAAACGCTTCCACTGCATATATTCTTAAAAACAAATAAAAAAAGAAATATAACAAAATAAAAAACAACGTGAAAATAAAGGGCACGGCATAAATCAAATATCCCATGGCCCTACCAAAAGTATCTGTGTTATTTTCCTCTCGTGCAGTTTGATCTTTGACATTAACCGAGGCTCTGCCACTTGTGATGTCATAAAGTCAAACTGCACTCGAACACAGCACAGATATTTTTGGTAAGATCATGGCATATTTCATGCATATGTATCTATATGTATATATATATATATATGTATATGTGTGTATATAATATATTAATTGAAGAAACTTTGTTAAGGCGTTAGTTAAGGTCGTTACTAAGGCAGCAAAGCAGGGAAATGTGGTGTTAGGGTTTCCAACCCTAACATCCCACCCCCACCCTGCAGAGACCGACAGGCGTCGTGGGTGTGCCATGGAGTCATCAGCCCTAACGCTCACCCCATTCCATAAATAAATAAACTGAGATGGGTACAGTATAGGAGAATGGGGTGAGCATTAGGGTTGACGACTCCAAGGCACATCCACGACGCCTGTCAGTCGCTGCAGCGTGGGGGTGGGGTGTTAGGGTTGGAGACCCTAACACCACATTTCCCTGCTTTTGTCGCTTTAGTAACAACCCTAATTAATGCATTAACAAAGTTTTTTGCAATGAATTTCCTTACCTTTTCAGATGTATAATCATATCCTTATTTGCCTTGTATATCTGTACATCTATATCTTTTTCCCCGGCCAGTGCTGTCTCAGGCATAACCCTGGTCAGTCCTGAGACACCACCCAAACCCTGCCACTCAGCTTTTCCACCCACTGTCCCCCATGGTTTTCCCTCAGTGGCCTCCCACCCCCAGTGCAGCAGAACTCAGTGGTGGGCTGATGTTTTGGGGTCCAGAGAACTGCAGACCATCATCCTGTCCACACTGGGGTTTTTATGCCCTGTTTACATCCTCCTTTCTCCCACAGCAGTAATGCATCCTCTGTCAGGCTTGCACAACCTCAGCGCACACTGGGCTGATGCCACCTGTCATAGAGGAGCACCCCCTGGTCCAACGTAAGGTAAAAATACAACAAATACAGATTGGAGCAGTTAACTTAACATGAAACCTTGAAACACATTACATGAGATCTAGAATCATAGAAAGATTTAATGAGTCTGATAAGGTTATGATTTGAATGACAACTTCTGTAAGCTGCATGAAGAAATTATAGAAAAGTGTGATTTCAATATGTGTATTTGTATTGTTGTCTTTACTCACAATAAAATTGTGTAAAAAAAAAAAATGGAACAATTAACTTAAAGGGGCTAATTTGGGTGGAGCCCTAAGTTTAGAGATATGGCACCGGTACCAGACCTCAAATTTAAAGGGACGCTGTTAACCCCCTTAGCCTCAAAGTGTTCCTAGTTTAAAAAAATACATGTTATGATTATTCACATTCCGTAAAGGCTGTTGATATAGCTGGGAGTTTGTTTCTGATTCCTTTTTTCTTTTAAAAAGTGAAAAACAGATTGCCCATCATACTAGTGTTACCACACAAAAACATGTTTATGTACATTCCTTGATCAACTCCCACTGCATATTTCCTGGACCTAGAAATGCCCCCATCACAGTCTAACCACTCATTATGTAGTAGGAGCCGAGGACACAATCCGTCATGAGTGTCTTGCACTGTTTTGGTGATGCTCCTAACTTTCAGGAAGCATGCAAAAAGAGCAGAGCAAGGATTTGAAACAAGACAAGGTTAGGTACAACCAGATCACTTGCATGCATTTCATTTCTACTAAAAAAGAAGGCAGATGCAACAACCAGCAACATTAATGAATTTGAGAGAAGTTAAGCAATCATAAAATGGGGGTTTTAATTAGAAATAATATGATGCAAAAAAAGGTTGACAGTGTCCCTTTAAATTTCTTTATGGCCCCAAGCAAGTGCCGCCATGCTGCAAGTTACAGATATTTCTGTGCATCAAGCTGTAGTAGCAAATTCACGGTTTGTTTTAGCAAAGACGCTGTGCAGCAGAGTGTGCAGCCTAGCTGAGACGGCAGTAGGACGTAGGAATTATTGCTTTAGTGCTGCATACACTCCCTGCACTGCCAATATGTGACTTGTTGCTTTGTAAAGTGCTTTGGGATCATCTGAAATGAGCTGCGCTACAGAAGAAATTCTATTTAATTCAGATAACTCATTGCTGAAATGCAGTTTCTGTAAATTGTTTGACTGTTTAATGTTAGGGCCCAATCTGGTTCGGTCCATTTTGTTATGATGGTCAGCTGGCTGTCTGACACCTCCAGTTAGCCTGTCACAGCAGTGCCACAGTTTAGTGAAGTATGATGAAAGTTATAATCTGAGATAATCTGGGGAACAGCGACAGCTTTCATGGCCCTTGCAAACTGTGCGTCTAAGACCTCAAAGGTCTCTCTGTTTCAGGTAACAGGAGGCCTGATGCAGTGCATTGCATGTAAATGAGTCACTGCGCAAAGACTGGGGACTAGAGAAGACACAAAACTTTCTGTCGCAGCTGGCAAAATAAGGCCATTTAAAATTTAAAGGGGAGAAAAAACTGTGAAGAATACATTTTCTTAGGGGGCGGGGAGAGGGGAGATTATGGTTTCCAGTGTTCAGTACATGAAATTATTATTCTTATGGTGTAGGAGTCTCTTTTAAGATGTTAATTGCGCCTTTTGTGAGGTCTGATTCAGACTCTGTGTTATTAGAAACCTTGACAGTTTCAACTTTTCTAGTGTCCTTCGTTTAAAATGCAGTCTTGTATTTTCTGACGGATCCATGGTTTAAAGCAGCCGATCTTGTGAAAATACATTTTTATATACCTCGTTGTATACTACATATTCCTTTTCAAGCCCTGCTGCTAATCCCTGCTGTTCTTTGGTTCCCAAAGCCACTTGAATCGTGCCACATTTTGCTTTATGTTCACAGTGTTAAAATTTGAGGTGTGAGATTTGGAGGTAGCCCTGATGTGCCGGGGATCCCTAGAGGACAGGAGGCAGAATCTGCTGCATACTGGTCATCTTCATCACAGAAAAAGTCTTGATTGTTCTAATACAGCTGAGAATGGTAATAAAATCCTGGGGGACAGCCCATATCACCCCTCCCCCCCATGACAGGCAGATTCAAAATGGGGTAAAGTGACATTTTACAAGACTTCTCAATCCCCCCCTTCCCCAGGACGCATCTGGAAACCAGCTATTTCAGCTCAGTCCTGTTTGGTAAACATTTTTGAAATAAACAAATAACTGAAATGAACTAAAAAGCTACATGCACAAAGTTTCGATTGTAACATGGACTGTTGTGTTAACAAAAGATATTTTAATTAATTTCTGAGGGAAAAATTAGCAGTGACCCAAGCCTGTTACTGCTGTATTGGACCTCAAGATAGAACAGTAGGTGTCTGATCAAGTTGTCTGGCAGTTCTTTACATCAGCTGGCTCTGGGGGTCACCTACCTTGTAACACTGCTACTGGAATCTACCTCTGCAGTAAATTTAGCGTTTGTGCATGCTAGTTAATTTTAAAAGTCGTGGCGAGTTATTTAAGTGAATCCTGCAAGCCTGATCAGGGCTGTACAAACCTGATTGAGCAGGCGTAAGGTTTCATGGGTAACACAGCCTAGTTCATGACATACTGGCTGGGAATTACTAAATGGGGGTTGATGATTAAAACAGTACTAAGAGCAATATTTTGAGCCAACATAGTTGTATCATTTTAAATACCCCCCCCCATCCCCATATGAATAATATCAGTTTGGTAATACCTGCTGGTTACAAACTGGGCTGTACTATCCATGAAGTCTTACACCTGCTTGACCAGAACCCACGCAATGCTGACCTTGCTTCTGGGTTCCTTGATATAACTCGGCATGATTTAAAAAACAGCAACTAGGAAGCAAGAAAACGATGTTTGTTGCAACCGTGGAGCATTACCAGGCCTCTTTAATTGTTTCTGCCATAACAATGGTCTCAAGAAGGCATTCTGAAAGTGATACACACGCATACAAATATGACACAGTTCCTTTAATGAAATCTGACTATTAAATATGTACGTTTATATTTATTATTAGATTCAAAATATAGCCATTGGTGGGATTTGGATTCCTTCCTCCACACTGCTTGACTAGAGAGTGATTACCTAGCAGTACCCTAACGTTAGGTCAGACATGGAGATGTGTCTGGCTGCTGAGCCCTTCTGACCCCCATCCCCCTCATGAACACCCTTCGAACCAGTTTTTATCTCACATATAAACAGGTACATTGGGATATGCCTCTACTAGCCATGAATCATACTTGCCTTCTTGTGCAGAGAATGCTAGTGAGAAACAAATTGTACTTGAGGTATACATGCTCACCTCCCACTGTTACAGTACCACTACATCTTCTGTACAGTAGTTGTCATGGATGGACTTGTTCAGTTAAAAATTATGGATACCAGCCAGCCTGGTGGCACTGAGGGTTGAGGCGCTGGACGCCACACCTCGCGCCACGCCAGCAACCCGGGTTCAGGAACAGACTTGGGTTGTCGGGGGTCGGCAGGGGAAGGAAGAGGATTGAGCATCCCAAGACAGCTCTCCTCTCTCTGGGGTGGGCATGGGGCTTGCTTGCTCTGCAGCAGCATATGGCAGCTGTCGGGTGCACTGCACAGTTGCGGCACACAGAAGAGAGCTGGAGCTCCGCAGATGTCAGCACGCAAGTGCACTGTATGTCACTGCATGTCGGCTCCAGGGAGAACACTGAGGCGGAAAATAGTGGGGCGGTCGCGGTGGCTGATGGCCGAATGCTGTGCCCCCAGACCTGAGATGTGCACTCCTAGGTATTGGCTCCAGGTCCCTGAGGAGGGGGGATAATGTGTGTGTGCCGAAGCCTGTGGAGGACAGCATGTCGCCGGCCAGACTGGGTCCAGGAGTGCAGGTGCCGGTGGCTGGATGACCTGCCATGCCCACGCCACAGCAGGAGAGTAAAAAAAATAATTAATAAAAAAAAAAATAATAATTATGTATACAAACAAATTACTAGAACACGAACATGCACGCGTATGTATCTGTATATGTGTGTGTGTGTGTGTGTGTATGTATATACGTGTATATTATGGTAGAGGAGCCATTTACATGTTAAACCCCAAATTTTGCACCTTAATAACTTTGCAACCGTTTGACGGAGTTACCTGAAATTTGGAATACACGATCAAGAACCATAGGCCTTGGGATCTGCCAAGTTTCGTACTGGTCGGATATACAGCTGTGGAGTTATTAAGCTTGATCTGCGCGTGCGTTTACGCTTTTTCTGGAATTCTGTTGTCGTGCCTACAGGTCGCACGGTTTGAGCGACTGGCCCGAAGTCTTCAGGAAACATGCGGCCAGGGTCCCCGATGTGCCTTTCGAAGATTTCGTGAAAAAATATTAAATGGTTCAAAAGTTATTCAAAAAACAATTTGCCATTATAAGTCAATGGGAAAAGTTAAAAAGTTCGACAGTGTCGCAAATGCACTTTTTACTGTCGCAAATGGCCCTGTTACTGTCGCAAATCCGCCATTTTGTTTTCAGTTAGTGATCAGAAAAATGCTTGCCATTTAAAATTGAGACCCTCTAGCAACCTAATTCTTTTTGTATTCACCTAGTCGGGCCCTGATGATGCTAGCCATGTCTTTATTTTGGGGTAAAACACCCCAGAAATAGGTTTTTCAGATTTCTGGAAAAAGTACTTTCGCAAAGTAGTGTCGCACTCACGAAAGTGTCGCAAATTTTTCAGCTTTATAAAGTGCGACACTACTTTTACTTACTATGCCCAAAATAACAGTAATTCTTTGGCACTTCGCTGCAAAAGAACGGTTTGGAGTTTTGGGCTGAAATTTGGAGGGTACACAGCTGACATCTCACAGATGTGCCTTTCAGTGTTTTGTTGAAAAAATATTACACAGCGTCAAAGTTACGGTACTCCAAAGTTGACACCTTTTCCCATAGGATAACATTATGGCGTACGACGCAGTGCAGCAATCATTTGGCACCCTGCTGCAACATAACGGTTTGGTCTTTTGGGCTGAAATTTGCAGAGAAGACAGCCAACATCCTACAGATGTGCCTTTCAGTGGTTTGGTGAAAAAATATTACAGGTAGGCAAAGTTATGGCAGTCCGAACTTCTGTTTTTTTCCCATTGGATAACATTACGGTGTTCACCGCGCCTTCCAGGGCCCATATCTCGAAAACGGTGTGTGATACGGACTTTTTGTCAAAAAACTCCTTAGCCCCCTAATGGGGACTAAGTACAAAACTAGCCAGGAAAGTGATAATTCGTATGACTTTTAAATTTTTTTTCTGTGTCATACGGTTACTGAGATATAAGCAATTTACTATTCCAAGTCCTCATTTTTGTGTTCCGAGAGTCATTATTTTGCATACATTCATTGTACTCACTGTCTTTCTCTATACAGCTTTTGGGTAAAATCAGCCTGTGCGCTTGCATTACTGTTGCCATTACCGTTTCTCCTTGCGGTTCCGTACCCGTTTCACTTACCGTTCACGTTTACGCCACCATGTGCGTTACCCTTTGCGTTTTCATTTGCGGTTGCGTTTGCGTTGTTTTAAACATTTCTGTCTACAGTACTGTTTCTCTTTCTGTTTCACTTTGCGTCACCATGCGGATTACGATTTGCGTTTGCGGGCACAATGTTACTGTGTGACAAGACATCACGTGGGCCCCGCGCTCCCGCCACTGCATTACGTGTCGGGCCCCGCACTCCCACCGCCGCATTACATTCACTATTTCTCATTATCATTCTCAAAAAGAAGGGAAATTAGAGGCAAAAAACTCAGTTTAATGCATCAGTTAGGGTTGTTCCACAGCGACAAAAGCGAGGAAATTGATGTTAGGGTTGAAACCCCTTGTACCTCTCAGCCCACCCCAAATGGAATCAGGGTGTGCATTGGGGTCATTGGTCCTAACTGGGTGCTGCCCTATCTGCATGCATCTCTGGACTGTGGGATGAGGGTAGCCAGACTCACAGCGAAGTAAACTGGGTCAGGAGTACCATCACCCTATCCAGAGACCACCCAGTCCAATGCAACTGCCTCAAAGAATGCCGAGAACGAGGAGCACTTGGATGACAGTGGCTCAGGGAGGGTTAGAAAGGTCAGGCAGAGGCACATCCCAGATCCTATTCCATTTAAGAACTCATATGCCACACTGGCAAATGAGGACAACCAAATAAGTACCCAGAGAGTGTAAGGAAAGGATGTGGAGGTTAGCCAGGGGTGACCTCAGCAGGAAAGCAGTGGACCCCAGAGAAGGAGGCGAATCCTGGTGGGACTTCATCATAAGAGGGATCCAGCTAGGAACACAGGAGGGGAGGACAGGGAGGTGAGGTGCTACCAGGTGCCACGGCATGGAGGATGGAAGGAAGATCCTGGGGATCACTGGGAAGGCAAGGCGGAGGGTGAGCTGGATGTCATTATCCACCTAGGTACTAATGACCTGGCAAATGGGGAGCCAAAGGAAGTTCAGGAAGAGTTTAGGAAATTGGGGAGGGTCTCAAGCAAGTAGCTACTTCTGTCACTTTCTCAGAGTACTACCTGAGAGGCAAGGAAAGCATAGAGTGCATGCACCAGGAACTTTAACTCATGGTTCAAGAACCGGTGCTGTGAGGAAGGGTTTGGATTCATTGGTGACTGGAGACCCACCTGGAGGATGGAGGTTTGTTCAAGCCTGACGGCCTGCATCCATCCTGGAGAGGAATCAAGCACTCAATGATAAGTTTAAATGCTACATTGACAAGCATTTAAACTAGCAAAGGTGTGGCAGGCCAGCAAGGAGTACCTACTTGCTCACCCCCACAGCTAGCAGTGAACCAGTGAACCAGAGGGTGGCTATCTCTGCAAAGCAGTGTGCAAAAGATGGAGATTAGTGCCCAAGAGGTGGATAGGCAGAAAAGGGGCAAAATTCAGCAGAAGGGCAGACAGCAAGGAGAACCAGGGATAAAGGACAACCAAGGAAGGGGCTGGAGTAGAACAGTGAAACAGTCTAGGGAGGTCAAATCATGGAAAGCCATGTGTGCAAATGCCAGGAGCCTTAGCAACAAGATGGAAGATCTGGAGGCTGTCATGGTGTAGTCAGACCCTGGACATTGTGGCCATCACTGAAACCTGGTGTAATGATAACAACGACTGGGAGATGGCCATACCTGGCTACAACATATTCAGAAGAGACAGAGCAGGCAGGAAGGGAGGAGGAGTGGCACTGTATGTGAAAAAATGACATAAGGGCCACAGAGATCCAGGAGGAACAAAATGGGGGAGAGATACTGTGGGTTAAGCTGGAAAGGAAAATGAGAACAGCCATCCACACAGGTGTGGTCTATAGATCACCAGCCCAGGAGGAAGAAACAGATAGGGAGCTGATGCTAGCCATCCAAAGGATGGCAGACAAGGGTGAGGTAGTACTGGTTGGAGACTTCAATATTCCAGACGTGGACTGGAGCATCCCATCAGCAGCATCAACTAGGAGCAGATTTATCCTGGACTCCCTTCAGGGTGCCTTCCTCAAGCAACTGGTCATGGAACCAACTCGGCAGAAGGCAATACTGGACCTTGTGCTCACAAACAGGGACAGTGTGATGGGGGTAACAATGGGGGAGCACCTGGGGAACAGTGACCACCAGTCATTGTGGTTTGAAATCACAGAAAGAGCAGAACCAAACCACACAAAGATACGTATCCTGGATTTTAGCGGGACAGACTTTGGGAAAATGGGGAGATACTTGAAAGAGGCATTAAGGGGAATGGGACAGGAATCAGGGGTTGAGGAACAGTGAGCAGTATTTAAAATTGGGATTGCAAGAACAACAGAATTATGCATTAAGCAGGTTAGCAAAAGGAAAAGGAAGAGGAGACCATTATGGTTTTCCAAAGAGGTAGCAAAGAAAGTGAAAGCCAAAAAGACTGCATTTAGGCAATACAAAAAGACACAGGCAGAAGGGGATAGGGAGAAGTACCAGGAGAAGCAAAGGGAGGCAGGGAGGTCAGTAAGGGAAGCCAAAGCTCAGACAGAAGAACACATTGCAAAATCAGTGGGTAGAGGAGACAAAACCTTTTGCAGGTACATAAGTGAAAAAAGAAAGACAAAGGGAGGGGTAGTGATACTGAAGGGGAGGATGGGGGCGTGGAGGATGACAACAGTAAAGCTGACATATTGAACAGGTATTTCTGCTCAGTCTTTACTGAGGAAGAGAGGGTAATGGGTCTGAAGGGAGTACAAGGGTGAGAATGGTGCAGAAATGGACACAAGTCCCTTTACACGAGAAAGAGTCCTGAAGGAACTGGAAGTAATAAGAGTTGATAAAGCAATGAGGCCAGATGGAGTGCACCCCAGGTTCTTAAAGAACTAAGAGGTGGTGGCTGAACCTCTGGCTATCCTGTTTAGTCGATCACTGGAAACAGGGGAGGTACCTAAAGACGGGAGGACAGCAGATGTAGTCCTCTTATACAAAAGTGTGAACAAAGAGGAAGCAGGGAACTACAGACCAGTCAGCCTCACCTCGGTAGTGGGGAAGATCATGGAAGCACTACTGAAGGAGAGATTGGTGGAACATCTGGTTGTCAATGGACTACAGGACCCAAGGCAGCATGGTTTCACCAGGGGGAGGTCATGTCAGACCAACCTCGTTGAATTTTTTGACTGGGTGACTAGAGAGGTGGATCAGGGGAGGGCAGTGGACATGGCCTATCTGGACTTCAGCAAGGCCTTTTGACACTGTGCCACATAGAAGACTATTATACAAACTGAGGAATATGGGTGTGGGCAGGACAGTAGTGTGGTGGGTAGGTAACTGGCTGGGTGGCATGACACAGAGGTGGTGGTAAATGGCTGTCACTCCACAGAGGGAAGAGTGACCAGTGGGGTACCACAGGGATCAGTGGTGGGACCGGTTCTATTCAACATCTTCATCAGTGACATTGCACAGGACCTAGAAGGCAGAATTTCACTGTTCGCTGATGACACAAGCTCTGTAACAGAGTAGACACACCAGAGGGTGTAGACAGAATGAGAAGGACCTGCAGAAACTTGAAGAATGGTCAGGGGTTTGGCAGTTGAAATTCAATGCAAAGAAGTGCAAGATAATGCATATGGGGCACAAAACCCTGGCACAATATATCAGTTGGGCGAGGATTAGCATGCACCAAGCAGGAAAGAGATCTTGGGGTTATCATCTCTGATGACCTCAAGGTAGGGAAACAGTGTGACAAGGCAGCAGGTAAAGCAAATAGGATGCTGGGATGTATAGGCAGGGGCATCACCAGCAGGAAAAGGGAGGTCATAATTCCGCTTATCGAGACACTAGTGAGGCCCCACCTGGAGTACAGTGTACAGTTCTGGAGACCATACCTACGTAAGGACATAGACAGGGTAGAGAAGGTTCAGAGGAGGGCAACAAAGATGGTGCATGGATTGCATCACAAGTCCTATGAAGACAGGTTGAAGGAACTGAACATGTACTCCCTGGAGGAGAGGAGGAAGAGAAGGGATATGATAGAGACGTACAAGTATCTCACAGGGAGGAACAGGGTGCAGGAATACACTATTTTTAAGCGACCAGGACTAGAGGGCATGGGATTCCCAGGAGCAGAATGCCTCACCTCCACTGCGAGCAGGACCCACCAGACAATTCCAGTATGGGGATTCCCAGGAGCTGAATGCCTCACCTTCACTGCAAGCAGGACCCACCAGACAGTTCCAGCATGGGACTTCCAGGAGTTGAATGCCTCACCTCCACTGCGAGTGGGACCCACCAGACAGCTCCAGCATGGGATTCCCAGGAGCTGAACGCCTCACCTCCCCTGCGAGCGGGACCCACCAGACAGCTCCAGCACGGGATTCCACATGAGATTCCCAGGTGGCAGCATGATGTACAGTGGTTGTGGCACTGGGCTGGCCTGAAGTTTTTCTTTTATGAATTTCATGTTTTCATACAATTCTTGCTAGGCTCTCACTGCTCTCTGTGGTCCATCCAGTTTTGTTACATCTTATTTGATGGGCATTCATTTTTCTAGGCAAGCTTACACCTTTGGAAAAACGAGTATAACCTGGTAACGGTTCTTGTTTTTGTAATCATTGTTAGGGTTGGATAGTCAGAAAAAAAAATCCGGCATATTTGACGGAATACCAAGTTACAGGTTTAGGTATTCTGTCTGAAAATTTGGTATACAACCCCATTTTTTGGTATACCATTTTTTTCACTGTTGTATTGTACATAGCATGCAGTGTTGATGTGTTTTACAGTACTGTTGAATTAAAGAACTAAAAAGTATAGGCTTTCAGTGTCTGTGTTCTTTCACTGTTGTTCCCCTGGCAACACCAGCTTCCTCAGTTACGAGCACAGAAAATACATTCTGTCCACCTGTGCTGCCTGCATACAAATCCTGTTTGGTTTTTTACTTTTTCATAACCAGTAAAGGTCTTCACTGGCAACATACCAGCATACATACAGTATATGTTTTTTTTTGTTTAGCCTAGAGAAATATGCAGCTGTTTTTATTATTACAACTCAGCCCTGTGAGTTGTTGGTATTTGTCTTTCTTTTTATAAACATTACACACACGCACACAGCTTCCCAGATTTAACAGCTATATCTGTATTGCTACTGGAAGCCCCCTCTCCCCCTACAGCAGCAGCATTTGTTCTTGACCGATTATAATGCTGTGGGATGGCAGTGTACTTTCCCTGACGGCCCCCTTCCCCAGCCATCACTGTTGCTTGTGGGGTTACCCAAGTAAAAAACGACATAAAAACAATGTTTACTGGCACAAAAATAAAGAGGCAGAGTCCAGAGTATTTAATGGGCCCCCCTGAGGAAGAGTCATGCCGCAGCTCAAAGCGCTGGGGATGTTCGTTGCCGCAGTTATGTTTTGGCTCCACTAAATTCTTTGCAGTTTATCTTTTCTTGACTTTTCCTGTAAGTGAGGCTGTTACCTTCGCCTCAAGTGCCTCGGCTTCAGCCTTGGAAAAATTCCTTCAGCGTGATTTCCACAATGTCCTGCACTGGTTCCAATCCAACCAGCTCGGGGTCAACACTACGAAAGTTATGTCCCTGACCTTTAGTATCAGCCAGAAACTGGCCAGGCTCTCCTCCTCCCTGTGTTTGCGACCCTTACTCCCAGTTGCAAGTAGAAGTGACCCCAGCCAGTGACGAAATACCGCAAGCAGTTCTTCATGGGGATGCTGCCTTGTGGAAATCACCATCACACTGCACGGTGTTAGACCTGGGCTAGGGAGGGTGGCTCCACTGGACACCAGGGAAACTATAATATAGAAGGAGTTGTTTTGGGGCCATTGGGCACCGGGAAACAGTAATATGGAAGGAGTTGTTTTGGGGCCACTGGACACCAGGGAAACAATAATATAGAAGGAGTTGTTTCGGGGCCACTGGACCACCAGGGAAACAGTAATATGGAAGGAGTTGTTTCAGGGCCACTGGACCACCAGGGAAGTCTGGCATAGGATATTGAAAATATAAATATGGACAGCCAAATTATAGAACAGAGGCATGGGAGAGGAGGTTGGGGAGAGCCAGTGAGAGGCAAAACCCCACCATCCTGCCAAGACAACTTAATCAGCACAGAGTTCTGTACCTCCACACCCCCAATTCCCATATTCAAATCAAGGAGATTGTGTCATAAAATGTTGGAATAATTGGTGTAATGTAACAGTAGGTATTCTCAGACAGAAAATCAGGAGTGACTGATACTGTTATAATTATGCAAACTACTTGACCTTCATTTCTGAAAATCTCGATTCAGAAAACTAAAGGCTGGAATTTGACCTGTTTGATTCAGTGGGTTGGATTCCAGTCAACTCTAGGCAAGAGGCTTAGTATTTCTGGTCCTATGCTACGTCAGATATAGAGTTAGGTATGAAGTGAACTGGCTGGATGGACTAATGAGTATTTATCTGCCATCATTATCTGTGTATCTGCAGTTTTCTAGCAGTTAAATTGCCCTTGCTAGACAAAGATTTGCTGATGTTCCTCTTAATGTTAAGTCTATTTACTGGGTACGCGAACTATTAAACTAACACAATAGAAGCAATCCCTAGAAATATACACACAAAGTGTTACACATGCTGACCTTTTGCACCTCATTTTGAAGGCTAGTGCTATGCATTTCAGTTCTGATAGGTTGTGAGGTGTGTATGTTGTTGGCAGTGGAAGTGGTGTGATGAGATAGCAGAGTTGGAGTGGCCCCCAAGGATTACTGGCAATTTGTGGGTGACCCCCCCCCCACCTGGCCGGCTTCTAAACTCTGAAAATCTTTGCATTTGTCATCTATTTTCTAATTAAATGGGGTATCTGGGGCACTGCAAGTAAATACGAATGTAGAGCTAGTACATCAGATTCCAGCGGAATACGGATATGACTCTCATCCTGTGCCCTCCCCTTCTGACTTTCCAGATGGGCCACTGTGTCTACTTTCCAGGTGGGCCCCCTGAACCCCAGTCTAACCCTGTGAGACAGAGTGAAATTCACAGTGTGCCTGTGTGACGCACACAGTGCAATCATGACAGGCTGTGCAGTACATTAGAAAGGATTAGAAACCTCAGATTGGCTACCAGCCAATCAGATCTGTTCATTAGCAGACACAGCAGTCTCCCATTATTGTCTGCGGATTTAGGACAGCAAGAAAAAAAAAGACTGGGGAGTGGGGGGAGAGAGAGTATTTGAAAAGATGAACTACTGTACTCAAATATTTTTTTCAGAACGGTGTCAGCAGAAGAAAGTCTTGCGGTACATCTAGTCTGCCTGATGCGGAGACACATGTACCTTAGGGTTTCACATCCCTCCGTTCCCCCTCTGCAGCCATCCTTACTTTTAATGATGATTCAGAACGTCACCATACCTCTCAGTCCCCTGCTTCACAAATTGGAGACAGGGCTTACAAAAATCAGTGAGAAGAAGTGTCCAGTTTAAGACAATAATATCTGCTGCAGAGGCCTTACGAAAAAAAAGCAATATTAGTTGCAGAGCTGTTAAGAGTATCTGGCTTAGTGAGAGAAGCATTTTCTAAAGGAACCCAGACTGTAATACTTCTAGCATTATTGAGGATGGAGAAATCGGGGAGAGGTGACAGATGTACACTGCACTAATCCCCTCCTGTAAGGGTTTCTGTTGAGTGAGTACCTTTAGCATCCGGTAAGTGCCTTCTCCATATACCCCATTTTTGGGGCCTTGTTTGAGGCAGAGCTCTGCTGATGATAAAACTATTGACTCAGTAGTATCTTTTGTGTCCTCCTGAGATTTTATAACTATCAAAATCTCTAACATGAATACAGGCATCTTGAATTTTCGTTTGTGAGGAATTAGGAGACATCTGTGGCTGGACTTTAACAGACTCAGTCTGCAGCTGAAACAGTGGTTATGGGGGCGGAGGTGTAACCACTACAGTGTGCCTGTTTAAGGCTACTGGCGAGGTGGTTGTCCCACTAGTCGGAAACTGAAGCCTGGGGTTTGGGCTAGTGGAGAATGCAGTTGTCTTGATACAGTTGAGAATCCAGCTGTTCACTGCAGTCATTGTACTAATGTGCTACAGAAAGATGGAGGCAGTGTGTGAAGAAGAAGGAAAGGAGAGTCCTTATGGTTTTCTGTCATAATTTTATGTGCACTGACTGTGTTCCACAGCGCTTTACCACTCATGAACAGTTGGCTGTGTCCATTATGCACGCACAGATTCATTAAAGCAGCAGGATTTGTTGGCGGAAAAGTATCTTCCTATCATTTTTTAGTAATGAGGTATTTCTGGCAACCCCATCGGTATATCCATGTTTCTTTTCATTGTACTTCACTCCCAAACTGAGATATGGGTCTTTCAAGTTTTTAAAAGTCCCTGGTCTCAGGCCACACCCACTTTACATAAATTAAACATTTTAGAGTGGTGCTTTGTCGTTTACCATCAGAAATGTGTGTTCGCCCCCTACCTAATACATCCGCACTGTGAAACCAGTATGTAACGTCAAGCAGTAACGTCAAGGGAAGGATTTCTAAAGACTGCCAGTGGCAACCACCTTTAATGCCTTGAGTCATTACACAATTGGCAATAAAAGTTGTTTTAAAAACATCTTGGAGAAAAACAAATATGCTAAAGATTACTCCAATTACGTCAGGAATCTATACTAAAAAACTAGTAAATACTGCTGCTTTAAGTGAGAGTGTGGGAGATTAAAGGAAGCTTGGAGAGGCAGGTCAATGCAGAGGAAGAATGCGTAAGAGAGGAGAGAGATTAAGCATCAGGATCACACATGAATAAGTAACAGTGATGGGATTCAGACCTGAGTGTCTAGTACGAGTGCTGAAGAAGCAGTCTCTGTTAATGTTGACTTTGTTTTTTGGCTTCTTTCCCTGGCACCTCACTCTGGGCACTCTATCACCAGTCTTCTGCCAGAGCTTCCCCTTGTGCTAGCTGCTCCTGCATTCTCACTAGGAGGAGGAGGAGGAGAGTGTCTTCACCTGTAGTGGCAGCTGGGATCATATGGGCACTACAAGAGGCCAGTCAGCATCAGGGGATGTGGTTGCCATTACCTTGCATGTCAGGCAGGGTGGCATTTCCCATTTTCATCCACCATCCCATCTGCAACAGTAGCATGCCCAAGTCAGTGGGGGGAGGGCCTGCCAGCGTGTGGTCACCCATGCCAGCAATAGCCCTTCACTGCCACCCAGAGCTGCCCTCCTTGCGCTGCACGTCTCCAGCATCCCGTGGGGGGAGAACAAACTCACAGGCGCTCCTTCACCCTGCCTGCCAGCCTGTCATCCCAGGCTCGGGGTGTGAACCCGAGTCACCAGCATGCCCAGTTGAGGTCTCACTCCATAGTGCCACGGAGCCAACTGCCAAGTCATTTTTTTAAATAAATAACATTTTGCTTACAGTACAGATCAAAACATCAGTTTGAAGAAGTGATTCTTTGTAACTGGCTAGTAATGTTCCCCTTTAATCTGGCTACGCATTCAGTACTGCCTAATTACTTTCTAAGAGCTTCCTCATTTCATTTTGATGTTTGGAGCACTTCTATAAATTTAAAAAAATCTACTGTTAGTCTGTGCACTACCAAACCCGATAATGAGAGCCTACTTCCAATAGCAGCCCAAAAGAGAACCGCTTGGACATAGAAATGCAAGTAATCCATGTAAAAATGTGTGATGATAAATCAAAAGATAGTGTGCACTTCCAAAATAGTGTGTTCAACGAGGAGCCAATCCCATGACTAGTCTGTGACATCTACATTCTCAATCTGAGCAGTCCAAATAAAAGTCCAGCTGAGCAGTCAGTGTTTATCTTCATACCAAAAAACTAGAAACATACACGTGATCGCAAGCATGAGACTTATGAGCCGTGACCTTTACCCTTCTGAAACTTTGGTCTAGACTCTAGAGGCCTACGTACAGTCCACCCCCCCGTTTCCCTTTTTTTAAAGCAGCAATGCAATGACATTTTTTTTTTTAATGCTAGTTTTCAGCAGGGTCAGATTTTCTACCAAGTTTCTGTGCACTGCTGCTGTAAAGTGGCAGGAATCACTTGAAATAAATGGAAGGCAGGCATCTCACTCCACCCCCACCCCCACCCATTCTGCATCTTGCCTGCGTGGTACACTAAAACCTGGCTTGAGGGAGACTGGCATTTCGAGTCTTTTGGGGCACCCCCATGTTCCTTGGAACCTGAAATGTTTTCTGAGTTTCTGCAGTTAGGCAGTGGGAACTTGGGAGGCTGGAGATGGGTGTAGGAACGCATACTCCAAGTAAGCCATGTCTTACATGTCGATTGGGGAGGCGGCAGCAGTCAGGACCTTGAGCATTGAGTTTTGTTACTCCTGCTGTCCAATATCCACCTCTGCTGGTGTTATAATATGAATGTTGTGATCTGTTTGAATTAAATATAATGGTAAATGCATACATTAAAGTTCTGTATGTTTTTCTCTTATTATGCAGTTCCTGAAGTACAGTATTGGATGTACAAGCAGTCTGGGTAACAACTGCTGGCATGTCTGCTATGGGGGCAGCAGGGAGGCTAAGAATTCTTCTGGCTTTCAAATGTTGTTTTTCGTTGCTACACCACTGAGAACAGGCATGCCCTGTGACTCATACATGTGTCCAGGGGAAACTGTCACATGATATCATCAGTCAGTACTGCAAGGGTAACTCCTCCACAAACGCTGACGAAGCAGCAGCCCAGCTCAGTAACTGGTTATCCCCCACTTTACCGATGTGAGGCATAGTACATGTGATGCCGTAGGTTGCACCATTAAATTGGCTGACAGTAACAGGCAGGGTTTCTTCTCATCCCACTGGAGCTGGTGTTAACAGGTCTTCTAATGCATAACCTTACTACTCTCGTGTTACTAGGAAGTGCAGGGGGGTAGCAGCGTTGCCTAGTGGGGAGCCAATTAATTGTACGTTGATGAGGGAAGACAAGATATTGGGCAGGGGTGAACAACCTGGTAACTCAGTTATCCTGGAACAGTTATTGCTGCGGTGGATAAGTCTGACTTGTCAGCGGTGAAAATGCAAAAAAAAAAAGAAAAATACTGTGAGATCCCCCACCCCAACAAAAACAGATACCCCCTGGGATGTAAGCAGTAAACTGTCCAAGGGGGTAAGAAACGGTTCCCTGTGAAATGTTGCAATATTGTACAGCAGCTGATCACTTTGCATTTTTCATGTATTTCACAGTGCACTGCTTTTCAACCCTTGGTGTGGAACCCTGCTGTTCACCTCAGTTCCCAAATCCAGTTGAAGAGGCACTGTCAACTCCCTTAGGCTTCAAAGTGTCTCTGCATTAAAAAACAGATGCTGTGATTGGTCACTTCCTGTAGAAACCGCTGATGTATCTTTTAGTTTGATTCAGTTTCCTTTTTTCTTTTTAAAAGTGAAAAACAGACTGCCCACCATACTGGTGTTACCACACAGATACATGTTTGTTTACAGTCCCTGACCAACCCTCATTGCCTCATTCTTGGACTTGCAATGACCCTCACTTGTGGTAAAGTGGGAGGAGAGGTAACTATTGCATCATGAGTGGCTTCACGGTTTGGAGGTGTTCCTAATGTTCAAAAAGCATGCACTAAGAATAGATCAAGGATTTGAAACAAAACAAAGTTGGGTATAATTACATCATTAGCATGCATTTCAGTTCTACTAAGAAAGGATGCAGATAAAACAAACAACATCAATGAATTTTAGAGAAGGTGAGCAATCATAAAATGTGGGTTTTCATCTAGAAATAATATGATGAAAAAACTGTTGACGGTGTCTGTTTAAATGGTGCCACATTTCATTTTGTGTTCACCATGGTCGAGTTTATGTTTTGTGGCCTGCAATTAGCCCAGATGTCTCCAGTGTCCCATCATGTCAGAGAGTAGTTTCTGTTCCATGCTGGTTTAGCTGAGTCGCTTCAGTATCAGTTATTTCCAGATCTGTGAACCGTTTTTCTGCTGCTCGTTTTGTAAAAGTATTTCCAACATGGCTGGGATCCAGGATGATGAAGATTCCCCTCAAAAAAATTAGGAAAGTAAAGAACAAGGCTGGCGCTGGTACCTATTACCACAAGTTACAAGCAAGAAAAGAAAAGTCTCCTCTCCGCCAGAAAAAAATATATATGTAAAAGTGTGGGAATGTATTTAAACATTTGGCCACCGCTCAGCACTGGCCCAGTGTTTCATGACTTAACGTGCAATTTCAGGGAAGTGGGGGGATTGGTCTTGTGTCCTTTTATTCATTATCCAGTTATCTCCTTAGTCGAATGACATCACAGAATAAAAATGGAGGATTTCCTGCTTTGCTTTGTCCATAGGATCATTGCTACTAGACCCGCTCCTTTCTGTCGGTGTGAACCCCTTTTCAAGAAGCATAACTTTCATTTTCCACTCTACCAGGTCCAGCAGTGTGTCCCTCCCGAAGGTTTTGCTTCTGGTTCCTGGTCATCCGATTGATAATTTCATAATCAACAGCAGGGCTCCTTGGACCCTTGGCATGAAGTGAACAATACAGGGGTCAAAACTGGTACTGGACCACTAGCCAAATGCTGGTAGATTTCTTTTTGCATTAGTCTGATACAGTGTTCCTTTAACTAACCGTGCTGGCTTGTATTGCAGAAGGTAATGTTTCAGTAAGGCATCTCTTGAGCCTGTGAAAAAGTCTGTGGGCCATTGCCAGTATATTTCCCCAGTCATTACTCTTGCTGGCTAGTGACAGGTAAATTTAAAGTAGCAGTACTAGGTAATCAGGAAGTGATTAATTTCCAGTTTTGTGGCACCACAGTAAATATGGCTGCTGCCTAATTTTCAGCCGAGCTCCTCCTTCACGTCACATCCCATCTTTTGTTTACTTCAGTGGGACCCTGTGCTGCACATTCCCGCTGTCCCTCTGTAGTACTGCAAGTCATACACATGTGCGGTTGGCAGCAGAGGGTTCCAGTTCAACATGGCGGATGGAAGGAATGTAAACAAAAACAAAGAAAAAGTGAACAAATTACAGATCGATAGTACTGCAAAAATAAGAAACATTACCAGGTAAATGCTCAACAGAGTACAGGGAACAAACTGTTGCAAAACATCCGATTTTTGTTATCTAGTACTGCTACTTTAATTTCAACCCCTCTCAGTAGCTCTGAGAGGTTTACTTTCTAATACTGGTACAAAAATAAACTTGTTTTCTTTTTTTTTTTTGTGCCTCAAGTTGTGAAACAAATTCCAAATTCCTGCTATGTAGCCAAATATTTTGAAGGACAAATAATTCATTTTAAATTAAGAGCTTGATTTCCGTCCCAGTGCTGGGAACCTTTTTTTTTTGGTTTTTCAGGAACAGAACTAATGTAATATCCTTCTTGTTCAAGAGTGTTTTGTTAGTCCGTGCCAAAGCCAGTAAAAGACAGCTTCTCTAGCAGCTGTTTATATCGTTTGAGCAAGGACCAGAGAGGTGGGGTGATATCCCGATTCTCGGTTTACAGGTAATGACCCAGCTTCTAAGATTAGTACCACTTGATTGAGGGGAGTGACTGCTGATGACATACAGTAAACTCTGTTTTTAGGATTGTTGTTTTACATTTTTTGGGGGGTGGGGGTGTTCTTTGGTGACCCGTTACTTATTCTGTATATATATTTGCAAGTTATTTACCCAGGAAAACCCAGCTGAGCTGCAACATCTCATTTCCAGGGAGGTCCTGCCACTACCCATTTCCACAGCTGGGTGAGCTGGAGCACCGAGCAGTTACATGACTTTCTCAAGGTCTCACAGTATTAACTTTGGTTGGGTCTGAACCTGTGATTTCCCACCAGTACAGAAACTAGTGCTCTACATGCAATACCACACTGCCTCTGTTTGAGTTCTAAAGCTAGTATAGCTGCTCTTCTCCTGAGAGCCAGAGGTCCTGTAACCTGCAGTCTGATCCCAGCCTTGCAGCTTTTATTGGTGTTATCTTTTGGTAGCTTTTGTTTTTTTTTAAAAACAGACTTCTTTTACGCAGTCTGCTGGGCGTGGCTAAAATTGGAAATGGCAAGTTTGGCTATTTTGACCACTCTGAGGGGGAAAATGTAGTGGCGTGCCGACTGCAGCACAGCTGTAATGAGGTGCTATAGATTGTGTAGGGCTCTGTTATAGATCACCGACAGCACTGCATTACAGGAACTACTTGTTTTATGGAAGCCATCGGTGTTGTCCCTTTTTCTGAGGCTGGACTCGGAGACCTTTCTTAGGACTGCCTCTTCCCAGTCCCTCCCTCTGGAAAAGTAAGCAACTGACGTGGCTGTTCTCCCGCTTGTCCCCTCTCTGGAGGGGGGATGTGTTAAAGGAAAACTGCACAAAAGACATATATTTCAACCGGCACTGTTATGGCTGACAGTATAGCCTCGAGGTTAGAGTAATGAGCTGTCAATGAGCTTGGTACATCCAACAGACTTGAGTTTGATTCCCCCAACCTCCACTTGCATACTGTGTGACTCTGAGTAAGTCATTTAACCAGACCAAAGCTCCCGTGTTGCTTCAGAAAACAGGCAGTTGTGCCTAGTGGGCCTAACCCGGTTAACAAAGAATAAAAAAACAAAAAAAACACCTGATTAGGAGTTCTGAGTATAACTTAAATTTTATTAATACTTGTTTTATTATGTATTCATAGAGTGGTGTAGCATCCAACACAAAGTGATGCCAGTAGCCATCTTGAGCTCTCAAGCCAACTTCTTGCACTCTTAGTATGCTGACAAGCGCTGCTGACCTCTGCCATTAGTCGGCAGTGCTTATTAGCATATTGAGAGCATTGGAACCTGGCTGGTGTGTGTGAGCTGGCTGAGGGCATCACTTTGTTTTTCAAGTTACGGCTTTCTGTGAATAAATGATAAAAACATAGAAAAGGGTATTTAAAAAATTTAAATTATGCTGAGAACCTCTAATCAGGTGTTTTTACAGCACCAGATGAAATAACTGCCTTTTTGTGCAGTTTTCCAACGTCAGTTGCCTGTATAGCTTGTTTCCTGGTCCCTATCTCCGGAGGGGGACATGTTAAAGTCAGTTGTCAGCAAGGCTGGTCTCCACTTAGTCCCCCTGTCTGGAGGGGGACACATTAACATTAGCTATGGCGCAGCTGGCCTCCACGCAGTCCCCTTCTCCAGAGGGGGACATGTTAAAGTATGATTGAAGGTTTGTTTTCTGGACAAATGGAAAACGAGGTAATGGAGAATGTATTGTAATGATTCAGATGAGGTCTTTATATTGACTGTTTCGGATTTGGGGACCGACAGGTGATCACAGTCACAGCCTATCCAGTGCAGTACTGCAGTGCATTCAACACTTCTGTATTTTCAGATACACTGTAGTGTAACTACTAACTATTGATGGGACTTGGCAATTAATACAATGTAGTTAGATTTAATGTCAACTGGTAACAAACTGTCGGTTATTGTAATATGGCATACTACATTGCGCTAATGGGGAAAACAGTTTGCTGTTCTCTGTAAGTTGCGCAAATGTCTGCAGATTTTTGAAGCGCAATTTTTTTTTTTTTTTACAAATTTTTTATCCATATTTAGAAGCAAAACATTTAAACATCCCTTACTTCCCCTGTAAGTGTATACTGGGGGACAGGCACAAGGGAATTGCAGGGGTAAGGGGTGGGGGGGAGAGTTTGCACTATAGATTAAGTAGGGTATGCAGCAAAAAATGAAAGTTAGAAAACAAATGGGCAGACTGGGTGGGCCCGGCGGCCCTCCTCTGCCATCACATTCTGTGTTTCTGTGTTTGTTTTATAACTTTATACTTACTGATTCTACACAATTGTAGTACAGTTGCTATAAATACATGCATCAGGCAGGCCAAGTCTCATAGAACTATTAGAGCTGATGACCCCTTAATCACAGGAACAAAGTGTATCTAACATATAGTGATGTGTTATTGGAGGGATTAACTAAATTATCACGCTAAAGGTTAAAGATTATAACTGAGAAAAACTGAGCCCAAGAGCCACATGCCTGGTTTTGTCATGATACTTGCTGTGTGTTTCAGGACCAGGCACTACGGATTACAGAGTCTCTTAAATCCAGAATGCTCCCATAGTACACGTGATTTATTGCAATGCCCTGGGGACGTTACCAAGTACTGTGAGTTAGCGGCACTACTGGGGACAAGAGGCCATGGTGACCATAACATTGGGTAAATAATTACCTTCCTTGTGGAGCTTAAGCTTATGGGGGGGGGCCTGAAAATGCACAAATGTTGCCAGACTATGCAGTTTACAGAAGTTAATGACCTGCTGCACCAAGGCAACACCATGTTCCCTTTGACTACTGAGGACAAGGGACTTTAGTCACCAGTGTCCAATTTTCCTTTAATGTCACCTGAACTCAGTTTTTTATTAAATGCCACTTGAACCATATTTCTTACTTTCTTTCTTTCTAAATAATTTATGCTCTCTCATACCTAGGCCCCCATGACTGAGTTGGGCCCAGCCCCACCCTCTGGCATTCCTGTCACTCACCCTCAGGGGTTTCCAACCCCACCGCCCCCCCCCCCCCAGTAGTAGGCACCAGCCTATCTGGAGTCTCCAACTCCCCACCTCTTACTGGCCATGGAGGTGGAGGTTCCTGGGTTCCCCTAGAAGGCAGGTCATTGTCCTCTTTTCTGGTCCCATCCCCTGGGATGTTGGAGCACTGGGAAGCCCAGTTGGGATCATGCAAGCCGTGCTTCTTGCAGGCCTCTGTCAATATCCCCCCTGGCCCCCTCTAATCTCTCTGCCTACTGCACAGCCACCTGTGGTCACCCAGTTGGCAGTGTTGCCACAGCAAGAAAAGTCCTCCTTCTCCAGAGGAAGAGAGACTCCTGAAGAAGCTGGGCACTCACCACCAAAGGAGCAGTCCACAAACAGGAATACTGGTTCACACTCTGAAGTTTAGTGCTAGATATAAAAAGTGTAGACAATTCCACGATGAGTGCAGACCCCACATCAGGGAGGTGTGTCACCCAGGTGGCAGTGTTGGCAAAGCAAGAAAAGTCCGCCCTCTCTGCAGGAAGAGCGTGTCCTCTGGGATGCTCAGTTCCTCCCGCCTGCTGGCCTATGCTCCTTCCAAAACTTGGGGTCACCGGCATTGTGAGGAGTGGCCCTACCGCAGCACCAACAGGCTGGCCCATGAACCCTGTTTTCTGGCAAGCATGACCCATCAATAAAAAGCTCTCATTGGATTGATGGGTATATAAAATTAGAGGAGAGGTGGTACAGGTCCCTGCATGACAGAATTTGGAAAGCCGTGCAGAGCATAAAAATGTCCCTGAAATCAAAGTCACATTTCTTAACCTGTCAGCATTAAACTTTGCACAACTGGTCTGGAAATCAGGAGCAAAGGGTCAAAATACAGGGTTTTATTTAACTCTAAAAATTGATTAGCGTTTTGCTCATAAAAGTTCTAAAACATTGTGAAAATGCACAGCACTTGCCTCACTGTGTTTAACAAACATACCACTTCTAGAAAACCTACATAAATGCTTTCTGTACAGTTAGTATTGTCCCAAGAAAAAAACTGCTATTCAATTATTTAAAACCCTGAAATATATAGCACAGTCTTAATTCAAAGAATATAACTAAAACACTGAAGTTTAATTTTTGTAGCGGTTCGTGTGTCCAGAGGTACTGTGGCACCAACATTATGAGGAATATAAATATATCTTTGCAGCGCAATTAAGAGCAAACGTAGGTGCTGGTCTCCAATTGTTTAACCAGGAGAGACACACTAAGCTGAAAGCTTGTTTACAGGTGCGACCTGGGAGCACAGGGAAGTTAAGTGACTTGCTCAGGGTCACACAGTATGCAAGTGGGGGCTGTGGGATTCAAACCCAGGTCTCCAGGTTTGTAGCTCAGAGCCTTAAACCACTGCATTACTGCCTCCCTAGGACCCTGCCTCCAGGTCTCCTCCTGGTTCCCCTCTCTGGAGGGCGACATGTTAAAGTCAGCTGCCAGCAAGGCTGGTTTTCTCCCAGTCCCCCTCTCCAGAGGGGGTGGGATCATGTTAAAGTCAGCTACTCTGGAGGGGGATGTGCTAACATCAGCCACTGGTGCAGCTGGTCTCCCTTCCAGTCCCTTTCTCCAGAGGGGACTTGTTAAAGTTAGCCACTAAAGAGGCTGGTCTCCTTCCCTTCCATGGAGGCACAGTCAGTGAGTGCAGCAGTGCAGGGCCTGTCTATTCTAGGCAGAGAGGGAGCTCAGAGCAGGGGCCAGGGATAGACCCTCCCTGGCCATGTGGGCCATCGGGGACTAAAAGGGCTGAAGTTAAACATTGCCATGGGTGCCAGTGCCAAGGTAGGGTGTGACTGAACTGGAGGAAGTTCACCCTGTGTACACCCTGGGAGACAGGAGTGTGAGAGAGGGCATGATAGAGACCTACAAATACCTCACGGGGTGAACAGCGTGCAGGAGGGCAGACTCTTTCAGATGAGGAAGAGTACCAGAATGAGAGGGCATGTGATAAAGCTGGAGGGGTGGAAGTTTAGGAGGGGTGTGAGAAAGTACTGCTTCACTGGAAGAGTGGTGGACTCCTTGAATAATCTGCCAGCAGAAGTGGTGAAGGCAAAAACAGTAGGGAGCTTCAGGCGTGTGTGGAATAGACATAGGTTCCCTGTGAAATGTTGCAATATTGTACAGCAGCTGATCACTTTGCATTTTTCATGTATTTCACAGTGCACTGCTTTTCAACCCTTGGTGTGGAACCCCGCTGTTCACCTTAGTTCCCAAATCCAGTTGAAGAGGCACTGTCAACTCTCTTAGGCTTCAAAGTGTCTCTGCTTTAAAAAACAGATGCTGTGATTGGTCACTTCCTGTAGAGACCGCTGATGTATCAGGAAATGGGCAAGAAGGAGGGAGGGCCGTCAGATACCAGTTAATGTCTGCAGAGACAGACTAGGCAGGAATCATCTGGGCAGACTAGGTGGGTCAAGTGGTCCTTTTCTGCCAACACATTGTATGTTTCTGTGTTTCAAAGTGCGCAGCATCCCAACTATATTTACAGCTACAAGCTGGAGGATCTCCCAGTATTTTGGAGTGCTGGCTGCCCAGCGCTTGCATCCACTGATTTTTGCTGCTATAACTATATTATGATATGGCGAAAACCCTTGGCAGTATCAGGCTGAACCATATCCGAGAGCTTTTTTTTTTTGCATTCTGTGTCCAGCTAATCTGGAGGTCAAACCTCAGACATACAACAACTGAAGATTTTCATAAAAAACTAACCGGCATCCTAGGAAATGTGTTGTTTTTAGTGTTACTGTCAGGGAACATGTGTTATCAGTGTAGTGCAGTCCAGTGGTTCTTCTTATTCCATGCCGTTTTGGATTAAAATAATGGCACGGGCATAATACATTTTGAAGTGATTTGGCAGATGTTGAGGTTGTTTACCCATGAGTTCCTAGCACCTGATTTGAAGGTTATTTTTTGTTTTGTTTGTTTGTTTAAAAATACATTGTAGACGTGTACAACATGGACCCTACTAAAAATTAGATCTTGCATCTCAGCAGGACTATCCCAGGAAAACACCCCAAGGAGGCTGCACACCAAGGAAAACACAGAAATCAAGTTTACATTTGATATAAACTCATGGTTTATTCATCCTCTCCCAACAGACAGTGTGGCACTGAATGCTGGTGCTTCGTGTCTTACACGTGCCCCTTCCAGTGATCCCTCAGATTACCGCTTGCCTAGGTGGCAAAGCCTTCTCTGCAGTTGCCTCAAAACTGTGGAACAAGCTGCCCTCCGTACTTCACTCAATGAACTCCCACCTCTCCTTCAAATCAAACTACAAAACAGCCCTAATGGTAAATGCCACTTGTGCCTGCTTCCGGGATAACTACCCCCCACCCCCACCCAAAGCGCATTGGTCATCCTAAACCCAGTTTACCACCCAACGAGACTGCACTACTCCTTCCTGTCTCTTCCTCAGTAAACGCAGCTCCGTACTGCGGAATCCCAAGTAGATAGGCGTTGCTCCTCATATGCACACTTCCATCCAGTGTTTTACCTATGTATTGTCTCTTCCACTATGTATTGTTGTTTTCATACCATGCCTGTATGTACACTACTGTATTCAACTGTACTGTATCCAACTCAGACTGCTTGAACTTGATTTGAATTGTCTATCTTTCAACTTTATGGCTTTACCGCACTGTGTTATGTACCTGTACCTTATCTTTCTGGCTCGGGCCGTGCTTGAAAACGGCCCTTTGGATCAGCACACTTACCCGGTAATCAAATGCAAACAAATAAATAAAAGTGCAGCCTCCTTTGTGTGTTTGCATAGCTTGGCTGTTTTACTCCGTATCTCCCATATTCTGAACCTGTCCCCTACCACTGGCATTGTTCCACCTATCTGGAAGGTAGCCAACTTTGTCCCTCTCTTCAAGCAGGGTGACCGGAAATGTACTGAACACTATCGTCCTACAGCCACCCTGCCCACCGTCAGCATTATATTGGAAAAGGTGGTGACGGTACCGCTAACGGACTGCCTGACTAACTATGCCCTACTATCCCCGAACAGCATGGATTCCGTAAGGGTCACAGCACTGGCACAGCCCTTGCTATGGTTAAGGAGGGGGAGGGTCACCAGGGAGCATGGGCTAAGAATAGAGAAGGAAAGATTTAGGAAGGAAATGAGAAGACACTATTTCACAGAGAGGGTGGTAGTAAAATGGAATGCACTACCAGAATGGGTGGTATCATGTAAATCTGTGAACAGCTTCATAAGGGCATGGGACAGGGAACAGGGGAGAGTGAGGGTGGGGTGGCAGTGGGATGACAAAGGGGAGGGGGTGGGGCAGCTGCAAACTTGGGGTGCTAGCTGTACACTCGAGCAGACTTAGATAGACCGGGTGGTCTGTTTCTGCTGGCACATTCGTATGTTCATATGTTCGTACATCCGAAATAAGGACTGCCACGGACCATGGCAAGTTGTCTGGGGCAATCTTCGTTGACCTCTCCAAGGCCTTTGATCTAGTGGACCACACCGTACTCCACAACAAGCTTCTGTCCCTCGGCGAGTCAGGTCCAGCTCTAAACTGGTTCACCGACTAGCTCACAGGCAGGCTACAGCTTGTAGGGTTTAATAAAGCTCTCTCGGACCCAGTTCCCATCACGATTGGTGTCCCCCAGGGATCCATTTTAGGCCTTGCCCTATTTTCTCTCTTCATTATTGACTTCCCGATGGTCCCCACCCATAGTGCCACAACCCTATATGCTGACGATGTGATCCTCCTATCCAACTCGAGTGATGTCAGTGTTATCAATCACAATCTGTAGGCCAACTTCAGCAAGCTGCAAACCTGACAAATAAGCTTATCTTAATTATAAAGAAAACACAACTTATACTCTTTGGCTCCTCAGCTAAACTCAAGCAGTGCCTGGTCTCCCTAAAAGTCTTGGGCCACGATGGTGTCTCAGTTGGCACTACTTGCTCCTTTAAATACCTGGGAGTCGCACTTGATCCCCAGTTAGCCCTATCTTTGCATATTCAAAATGCATGCAGGGCAACGATGTCAAACTTGGACTTGCTTATAGGGCCTGTGGGTCCCTTACAGTGGACAATGGCTGCATGACTTGCCCATACCAAAGACTTACTCCTCCCCTCACTCTGCTATGGGCTGATAACCTATACTCTCTCCACTAAAACTAGCCTTGCAAAATGGGATGTGGCCTACAGTAATATCTGCTGCCTTGCCATTGCCGTCCCTCGGCTTACCCACCACTGTGAACTATACGACCAGCTACACTGGTTGTCCCTGAGTAGTTATTGCTCTTTTGTCCTGGGCTGCTTCATAGACAAAATGATCTGCAACACCACCCCACCTGTCCTGTCAAAACTCCTTCAACTGGCACCGCCATCCTGTCAGCTTCCTATCTGCTAACTAGCATCCCCTACTTGTCCCAAAAACTTGTACACTGGCTGGCAACCATGCCTTTGCAGTCTGTGCCCCCAGATTCTGGAACACCCTACCTGCACTCACCAGAAGTACTCCCACCCATTCATTGTTTAAGAGCTCCCTTTGGTCTCACTCGAAGTCGGCCTCGGCCTGCCACTGTCCTTAGACCATCAAGTATCTCCCTGCCCAACTTGGTGTGCTCCATCCACTCCCCCGGTCCCAAGGCCCCTACCCCTCGGGTCCATAAATGGCGACCTTTAGCCCTTACTTGTCCATGCACCTATGCACTTACCATCATTATCCTTAAACTGGGGTAATGACACCAAGCCCCACCTCAATGCAGATGTTTTCTTCCACTAATTGTATATTACTCTTTACTGTGTTGATTGTCCTTGTCTCTGTGCATTTGCTTACCTGCTCAGGATGCGTATGTTTATTTGTTCTCACTGCTCACTGCCTCTGTATCACCTTCCTTGTAATACTGTCTTCAAGGGACGTGGATATGTTGTTCAGTCCACACTTTGTGGCAGGTTTCTTGCTGCTTTAAATGTTGCCGGAAGGTCTTCAAGCTGGCTCCTCCCACCCACCCGGGTGGTAAAACCCTCAGCTCCGCCCCATGACTCCAGATCTTCCTTACCGCTTGGAAGCTCAGGTTCCCTCCTTTGCGCTCTGCGTTTTAGTCTTGGATCCACACGCTTCAGAATTTCTGAAACTAATTTTAAAGTTTACAAGACTCCGGTCTTCATCTTCCCTCATGGCTGCGATGGACAGATCGACTCCCGGCTTCCGTCGGTGCCCGTGTGGGCAGAAGATGTCCCGGACTGATCCGAACCCCACGTGCATCTACTGCCTGGGGCTTGGGCATGATTCGCAGGCTTGTGAATTGTGCAAGTCCTTTTCAGCTTCGGTCTTGGAGGACCGCGCTGCCAGACTTCTTCTCCAGTGCCCCGAGAAACGGTACCTGGCGTTCAAGTCTAAGGAGGGCCATTGGGCGGTGTCCGCGGTGGCGGGCTCCATGGAACATTTGGAGCAGATGATCGCCCTCGAGGAGGAGGCAGCCCAGGCCGCTTCTTCTTCCTCCTCGGGCCGCGGCATTTATCCCGCTCTCCTTGGGCTCCTCATACACTGCTTCTTTTAAGGAGCTTTGCCAGTCCCTCTCCACTAAGGGAGAAGGGCCATCGGGACATTCCAGTCGGTCCAGAAAGAAGGACCCTAAAGGTAAGTCCCACCGTCGACGTTTGTAGGAGCGGGAGAGATCCCCTTCACCGGACCGTCAACTTTTGACTTCAGTCGAGGTCGTGGCTGCTGCTGCTGGCTTCACGGTGTCCCCGTCAGGTCAGCTGGCCGAGACATCCGTCGATGTGGTCAAGATTTTTCTCGACCCGTCAGACGGTTTGTCGACTGGAGAAGCCGACAAACCTTCTTCACCGGTTCCCCCGGTGGTTACCAAGCATTTGCCTGTGCCGAAGTCCCCGGTTAAGGTCCCTGCACCGAAGGAGGGGCGGGTTTCCCCTGTTCCCTCTTTGAGCCACCCTCGGAATCCCCGAAGGTCTCGGTCTCGGTCCTCTTCCAGGTCCAACCGGTCCCGCCGACGTCAGCGGTCTCGGTCTTGGCACCATGGAAAGCAGCATCGACGCTCATCCCCTTCGTCCTCTTCGGAGGATAGGCTCTGGCGCAAGCTGCGTCAGCGCTACAAGGACTTGATGTGGCAGCAACTTTTACTGACCAGTAACAAGCTGACTCCGTCGCCTTCTCCGGCCATTAAGTGGCTGTCACCGGAATGGCCGAAACATCCCCTTGTGGTAGTTGAGGACCCGCCTTCGGCACCGGTTGTTTGGCCGAAACCGATTGCTCTACCCATTGTGGTGGAACCTCCGCCTCCACAACTGAAGACTGGGGCCCCAACCAAGGATTCTCAGTCAGGTCAGTGCTTGCCCCATAGGTTGTCGGTCACCCTCACTCCCGATCGACCTCGGCAGGTGGAGGGTGGCTCAGGTGCCTGGCAGCTGCTCGTAGACTCTTCAGAGTCTGACGATAACTCCTCCCTGTTCTCCAAGCCGCTTGGCCTGGAGTCTGCAGGGGACCAGTCAGTGGACGAGAGCCCATCCTTGTTTTTGGGTATGCTTTGACTCATCTTAGAGTCTACTGGGATGCAGCTTGAACCCATTCAAAAATGGGCCAAGTATCCCCTTACGGAGATGCTGGATTGAGGGGATTCCCCTACGGAGTCCTTTCCGGTGGCCGAAGCCATTATTGGCCTGGCCCTGGAGCTGTGGCAGTGGCCAGCATCTTGTCCCACGCCTTCAGCCAGGATGGCTCGAAAGTACGCGGTCCCCGGCAGTTCACTCTCCAGTTTCTTGGAGCACCCCTCTGCGGAGGGATTATTGACCGATAGTGTTTTCCGGCTTTACGGGAACGCTCAGGATGTGGACAAACAGCCCGATAAGGAATCCAAAAAATTGGATTACTCAGGGCGAAAGGTTTCTGCTGCTTCCTCCCTAGGCTTTCGTCAGGCTAGCTCGGCCGTCCTGATGGCACATTTCTCACACTCCCTTATGGGCTCCCTGGATGACCTTCAGACGACGGTCAAGCAGGTGCGGGATCAGGGAAGTGCAGTGGCTAAACAACAGCTGCAAACTTCTTTGGACATTGGTGACTCTTCTGCCCGGTCAGTAGCGGCCGCAGTTGCCATGCGCCGCAGAGCTTGGCTGCGGATCTCCACCTTCACGGCGGACACCCAGCACAAGCTGGCAGACGTTCCCTTCCTGGGCACCGATTTGTTCAGGCCCAGAGTGGAAGGCCACCTCCAGAGGATCGAGAAGTCCAATGCCACCTTGGACTCGGTCACGTCTGCCCAGAAGGACAAAGGCCACCCGCAGCAGCGTAAGCCCTTTCGCCCTTCCGCACCTGCGGAACATCCGGCCCAGCAACACCAGTATCAGGGCCAGCAGGCTCACACTTAGCGCCTAAGGCCAAGTCTGCGCTGCCTCAGTAGGAAGCCTGGGGGCAAGGGTCCAGGAGGTCCCCCAACGGGCCCCTTCCTCCAGGTTCGCCCAGTGACAGGTTGAGGGGTGTCGCCCCAACCTCGCTTCTCCTCTCGATTCCCCGGTGGGGGAGCGGCTCCCACTTCCTTTCCGCCTGGTCCGCTATCACCATGGACTGCTGGGTGTTGGAAGTGGTTGGCAGGGGTCTGCCTCTGGAATTCGAGCAGTTCCCTCCCTATCGAGCCGTCGCCCCATGGGGTGCTATGGGTTCCGCAGCCTCTCTGTCGGCTCGTCGAGCCGATATTGCCTTGCTCCTCCAGAAGGAGGTGATCAGAGAGGTGGCGGACCCTCCTCCAGACCCAGGGTTTGTGTCCAGGTACTCCCTGGTCCCAAAATGGACGGGGGGCTGGCGCCCCATTTTTGACCTGCATGACCTGAACAAGTTCCTAAGGCCTCGCACCTTCAAGATGGTCACTCTGGCTCAGATCATTCCATCCTTGGAACCAGGCATGTGGTTCTGTTCTCTGGACCTTCAGGACGCGTTCTTTCACATCCCAATCCGTCCATCTCATCAGCGATTCCTCCGCTTCAGAGCAGAGGGATCTCTCTGTGAGTTCCGGGCCATGCCCTTCAGCCTCTCTCCAGCTCCCAGGGTCTTCACCAAATGCATGGCAGTGGTGACAGAATTCCTGCGGTGCCGAGGGGTCCGGGTGTACCCTTACCTGGAAGACTGACTGATTGCAGCTCCCTTCAGATTGGAGGTGGAGCGGTCCAGGGAGCTGGCCCTCCAGGTCTGCTCTCAGATTGACCTCCTCATCAACGAGGCCAAATTGGAACTCGTGCCATCGCAGGTGATTCAGTTCATCGGGGCAGAGCTTGACTCTCTTCGAGCCAGAGTCTGGCTCCCGGTGGACAGGGCCGAGGTCCTTTCCTCCTTTGCTCAGTCATTTCTGGTTGGGCAGTTGTGCCCTGCCCAGGACTTCCTGTGCCTCCTGGGCCTCATGGCAGCTTGCACCAGCGTGGTCCATTGAGCATGCTGGCATATGTGTCCCCTGCAGTGGGGGCTGGCCAGCCAGTGGTCACAGCGCTCCGGTCCTCTGGACCAGCTGGTGACAGTGACCCAGGAGGTGTGGGACGGCCTCCAGTGGTGGCTCATCCCAGCTCATCTGCAGGAGGGTATCCCGTTCATCTGCCCTGAGCTAAAGGTCACTCTAACGACCAATGCCTCTCTGATGGGTTGGGGTTCCCATCTGAGGGAGCTCAGAGCCCACGGCCTCTGGTACCCTCAGGAGTCTCGGTGCCATATCAACCTGCTGGAGCTTCAAGCGGTTCAACTAGCCCTCACCGTCTTCGCTCCATTTGTACGGGGTCAGGTGGTTCAGGTCCAGATGGACAACACCATGACCATGTACTACCTCAACCGTCAGGGCGGGACACACTCTTTGCCTCTGTGCAAGGAGGCTGTCTGCAGCTGGTCTCTCGTGATCAGCCTGGAGGCGGATCTCCTAGCCATCCATGTGGCAGGAGCCTCCAACAGTCTGGCCGATGCCCTCAGCCGGATAGGCACTGTATCTCACGAGTGATCTCTCCTTCCGGAGGTAGTACAAGATCTGTTCTCCCATTGGGGCTACCCTCAGGTGGACCTGTTCGCCTCCAGGGAGAATGCGACGCTGAGGCTGTTTCACGCCCACCCCCTTCTGCAGGGCTTGCTGCAGGGGGATGTCTTCTCGAGGCCGTGGACCCCGGGCCTCTTCTACGCCTTCCTTCCATTTCCCTTGATCCACAAGGTGCTCCTCAAGGCAAAGAGGGACAAGGCGCAGGTAATTCTGGTAGCCCCAGACTGGCCCCGCCAGTTCTGGTACCCAGATCTCCTCAGCCTCAGCTTCAGGCTCCCGAGGCGGCTTCCAGCCCGCCCGGACCTGCTCTCAGTCAACAAGGGGAAGGTTCTCCATCTGGACCTTCAGTCCCTGCACCTGACGGCCTGGTTCCTGAGCGGCTAGAATTCCAGGCCTTGGGTCTTTCCGACGAGGTCCTCAGTGTCGTTGAGGCGTCCCATAAGGAGTCAACCAGAAAATACTCTGCCTTCAAATGGAAGAGATTCTCCATTTGGTGTCAGGACAAGGGGTTGGACCCTTCTTCCTGTTCCTTGGCTAGCAGTCTGGACTACCTGTGGTCCCTTTCTCAGCTAGGGCTTTGGTCAACGACCCTTAAGTGTACCTGGCAGCCATCTCTGCTTACTGGGCGTGAGCCAGCAAGCAGTCAGTGGCGCAGGAGAAGGTGGTCGGGCACTTTTTCAAAGGTCTTGATCACATATCCCTTCCGGTGCGAGAACCTCCACCTCTGTGGGATCTACTGCTGGTACTGGCTAAGCTCATGGGCAAGCCATTTGAACCGATACACAGGTGTGACATTTCTCACCTGTCGTGGAAGACCGCCTTCTTGGTGGCTATCACGTCAGCAAGAAGGATGGGAGAGCTCCAGGCGCTTCCCATTGAGTCTCCTTATCTTGTCTTCCACAGGGACAAGGTTGTCCTTCGCCCCCACCCGAAATTCCTTCCGAAGGTGGTGTCAGAGTTTCACCTTAATGAGGTGTTGACTCTGCCGGTGTTCTACCCCAGTCACACCTCGGAGGCCAAATATAGGCTTCATACATTGGACCCTAGAAGAGCGCTCGCTTTTTATAAGGGGTATATGGCTGAAGTTTGGGGAGAGGTTCGCCAGCTGTTTGTCACACACGCTGAAGCCGAACCTGGCAGACCTACAGCCAAGCGGACGATAGGCAGGTGGGTCACCTCCTGCATAGATCTCTGCTATAGGTTGGTGGGCATGGTGCCTTCCAAAGGGATAAGAGCTCATTCTACCCGCCATACTGCTGCTTCGGTGGCTGCTTCTAGGGACGTCCCTATCCAGGAAATCTGCAGGGCTGCTACCTGAAAGTCAGCACACACCTTCATTTCCCATTACCACATTGACCTAGAGTCACGCTGGGATGCTGGTTTTGGGACCGCGGTTCTCCAGTCCTTATTCCCTAAGTAGGGGGTGCGCACCTTGCCTCCCTCCTCCCGGAGAACCGCTAGGAGTCTGCCACAACGTGTGGATTGAACAACATATCCATGTCCCTAGAAATACAGGTTACTCACCTGTAACAGGAGTTCTAGGAGTGGTATGTTGTTCATCCACACGACCCACCCAACCTCTCCCGCTTCGATGCGCAACCTGACTTCCAGTGGGCTAGATCTGGCATCATGGGTGGAGCCGAGGTTTTACCACCTGGGTGGGTGGGTGGGAGGAGCCAGCTTGAAGACCTTCCGGCAACATTTAAAGCGACAAGAAACCTGCCACAAGGTGTGGATGAACAACATATATCACTCCTAGAACTCCTGTTATAAGTGAGTAACCTGTATTTACTGTTTGCTTGCTATTTTGTTTATGCTGTTTACTGTATTTGTTATACCGCTTGTAAAACCTGTCTTTGTAATCTCCTGGGTCGCACCTGAAAATAGGCATTCCTTGTCTAGCATGCTTACCCAATAAACAAAAGCTAGTAAATAAATAAATAACTCCTACCCTTAGAGGGCTGTACTCATGAAGCTTTGTGTTTGCTGTATCCAAGGAAAACACAGTGTAAAACTGTAAAGGCAGGACACCATTGAAAATAAGATATTGCACCTCAGTTGGCCTTTCCTGGGTTAAATACATTATAGAAATGTGTAAAAGCAGGACCCTACTGAAAATGAGATATTGCTGCATCTCAGCTGGTCTGTCCTGGGGAAAATACACTGTCAAAATGTGTGAAAGTAGGTCCCTGCTGAAAACATGATATTTGTCTTTTATACAGGGTAAGATTCAGTAGGCATGCCTATTTTCAGGCATGACCTGGGAGAATCACAGAACTTACATCATTAGTACAGTAACGTGTAGCAGACCGCCCGGGCCCTTGAAGTTCACCTCTCCCAACCCTCGGAGGGGGCCAGCCTGATTATCTAAAAATGTGCTATACTGGGTACATGGGCCTGACATAGCATGGTGCCTCCACCTGGGGTGGCAATAAGGGGTACCTGGATGCTGACACACAAGGAAGTTACCCCGCCAGGAAACCGCTCATAATCTGCCCACACAGTCCCAGTCCCAAAACAAGTGGCACAGTAAAGCAACGACGAAATGCAATTCAAAAAATCATTCATTAAACATAGAAACATAGAAGTTGTCAGCAGATAAGGGCCTATTGGCCCACCTAGTTTGCCCAGCTTTCCCTGCCTACTGTGCCACCGCAGACACTACTCGCTCTCCAGTCGTCTCCTCCCCTTGCCTTACTACCAGGGTTCCCTTGTATCTGTCCCATGCATGCTTGAATTCTGTCACCATTTTGGATGTTCCAGGCATCCGCCACCCTCTCCGTGAAGAAGTATTTCCTCACATTTCCTCTGAGCCCCCCCTCCAACTTCATAGCATGACCCCTTGTTCTCAAGCTTCTTTTTGTATGGAAAATGCTACCTTCCTGTACCTTATTAATACCTGTTGGGTATTTGAATGTTTCTGTCATATCCCCCCTTTTCCCTCCTGTGCTCCAGAGAGTACATAATCAGTTCCTTGAGTCTCTCCTCGTAGGGCTTTTGATGCAGGCCATACACCATTTTGGTGGCCCTCTTTTATACCGCCTCCACCTTATCAGTGTCCTTCCAGAGATGGGGCCTTCAGAACTAGACACAGTACTCAAGGTGGGGTCTTATCAGTGATTGGTACAGGGGTAATACTACGTCTTTCTTCCTACTGGTGATATCGCTCCCTATGCACCCAAGCATCCTGCTAGCCTTCCCCACTGCCTTATCACACTGCTTGGCTACCTTCAGATCATCAGAAATGATTACCCCCAGATCCCTTTCCTGTTTGGTGGTTGCCAGTACTTTTCCTCCTAATTGGTACGTAGCCCCTAGTTTTTGTGCCCCAAGTGTATGATTTTGTACTTTTTTTTACATTTGAAACCTAGCTGCCAAAGCCTTGACCATTCTTCCAAGTTTTTTATATCCTACCTCATCAAACAGGTATACTTTCCCTTCTAGCTCTTCCACAATGCCACTAATAAAGACAGTGAAGAGGACTGGGCCTAGTACTGAGCCCTGAGGCATGCTACTGTCCACCTTGCCTTCTCCAGAGTGGACACCATTTACCACCACCCTCTGACTCCTGTTGGTTGACCAACTTCTGACCCAGTATATAACTTTTTAAAAGGGAGGATGCGGAAAGAACAAGGGCAGAAGGGTAAAATGGGAGCAATGGGGTAGCAATAAACTCTGTATACTATGTGCAGTAAAACACTTGTACTCTGTGCAGGCAACAATACTGTTTCAACACGTGCCCCACAGAATCTGCCCCCAGCAGTCCTCAAACCCCCAATTGTAGGTGCACCCATCTTACTTCCTCCCCAAAGGCCATGGGCAAGAGCTCTATATGTTTAGGTTGCAGTGGGTACCACACTGGGGATGCAAATGCGGCTAGGTGGATGGAGCTCGGTCGCGCACTTTAAAAGGTTGCAGGTAAAACACACTTTAAAAACAACTGTCGGAGAACATTAGACTGTGGCTGAAATAGTTAAAAAGGGCACCTGTTTGTAATCCACAGAGGATAGGTGGCCAGGTAGCTTCTACAGGTCTTCTTCCTGGGCCTCTCACACTGGCTAAGTTCCACCGAGGACTTCCTTAGTCCCTGGCACATTACATTTTCTCCCCAGTTGCATTGCCAAAACCCTGGTGATTACTCATAGTTTGATGCCTCAAACTATACCTTTGGTGTCGATTGCGTGGACAGACAGGATGGATGCAGTTGCTCCCAGATGGGACACAGGCTTCCCCAAGATCGCTGGTGGTCTCACCGGTCTCTCTCTCTCTCTCTCTCTCTCTCTCTCTCTCTCTCTCTCTCTCAGGCTGGGGACCTGGAAAAGGGCAGTAGCCTTCACAGGCTGTAGATGCTGCAGGATTGCCTGGTAATCTCAGCCAGTCTGTGGTAAGGGCAGGAAAACCCCAGCTTGAACTTGCCTTCAGTCTGTAGTTTGTATAAAACTGCTGCTTTTCTTCATACAGACACATTCTCTGGGATACCAGGTTTGCCAGGCCTGCAGTGCCTGGACAGATAGTGGCACACCGGCCCACACTTCAGTACACAGTTACTTTTGCAGTCTGGCTGAACTGGCCTCGAACCCTAGGAACAGCCCCTTTCATATGGTATGAAATGCAACGCCTGATTGGTCAGGCTTGTTCCTGGGCAAACATTCTTTGGAATCTTGACCCAGCCATGCACAGCATGCA
Organism: Neoceratodus forsteri; assembly: GCA_016271365.2. Lineage (NCBI taxonomy): Eukaryota > Metazoa > Chordata > Ceratodontiformes > Ceratodontidae > Neoceratodus > Neoceratodus forsteri. Next base: position 903,265,254 of record CM057456.1, on the reverse strand, counting down.
TACAGACTGATTTGCTTTGCAGGCTCCTGATTGGCCGAAATTCTGAAGCATGCCTTGGGCTGACCCCTTCCCAGAAGTCTTTGCAGTGCAGGAGAGTACATGGGGACCACTGTCTTTAACATCTTTGTGTTGAGTTTAGCTGCTTGCTGAAGTTTTCCCTCTAGTTCCTTTTTGCTGCTTTTATTATGCCCTGACCCCACTGTCTGTCCTGGGGCCAGGGAGGTGCTTTATTATTTAGACACTTGCACCGTGTTAGAGTCGGAGGCTATGTTTGACTGTCAGAGCACTGAAAGTGGCCCACCTGTCTTTTGTACATCTGCACCACAGTATTTTTTTCTGTTCCCAGACCGCTGCCTGCCATTGGCCTGGAACACATTTTCTATGCGCCCGATGGCACTGCTGATCCCTGATCCTAGCTCTGCTGCCTGCCCTGGAGCTGGGATCCTATGGTGGAGTGGGCACGTGACCCGATTTGAAAATGGAGCAATGGCTCTGTGTTGGTTGCTGCCACACATATGCAGCAGCGCTGACTGTGCCGGCCGCGGCTTTTCCCTTGTGCCCCAACCCGCTGCTTTTACTTGGGTCAGGGAAGCGCTCAGTGCACTTGATGGCACTCCTATATCCTGTCTCAGCACTAGAAGGCTGTCCAGGGGAGCTGAGACATGAGTGCTTCATGTGGCTCCAGCTGCACAGGTTTCAAGTGGAGCTCAGGCTCAGAACCCACCAGGGTTCTTGGATTCCAGTGAAGTGCCCTGCCGGTCCTCCCTACTGCAGTTCAGGGCGAAGTCTGGAGGAGTGGACGTAGAGGAGAGATGAAACAGCAACAGGTAAGGCCTCAGAAATGGGCGGCTCACAGACTGTACAAAACACAGTCAGGAAAACGACATCAGTGAGAAGTAGCAAGTAAATAACAGGGAACAATCAGCACACAATTAAAACAGAAGCAGGTGCAAACAATAAGTACTGTACAAAATCAGTGAAAATAATGTTGACGCTGCGGCCAACCCAGTGTGAACTGGACCAAGGTCCGACCCGACTTTTGGTTGGATGTTTGGACCTGGTTGGGCCTGTGATTGCTGGGGTTGTCTGGAGTTCTTTGAGGAGTGGGGTCTTCCCAGTAGCCATGAAAAAAACCCTATTTGGACCCGGACTGCCTCAGCAATTACAGACTGGTCTCAAACCTCCCATTTTTAGGGAAGTTTATTAAAAAAGTGGTGGCCATGCAGCTCGAGAGACATCTTGCCTCTTCCTCCACCTGTGAGCCTTACCAGTCTGGGTTTCGTGCAGGGCATAGTACAGAGACCGCCCTGGTGAGGGTGCTTAATGGCCTCCTGGTGGCGAGGGACAGGAGAGACCGGACCATCTTGGTCCTCCTGGACCTCTCTGCAGCATATGACACTGTGGACCATGAGGTGCTACTTGATTGCCTGCGGTTTTGGTGTGGCTTGTCTGGTAATGTCATCAACTGGTTCATGTCATACCTGACAGGCAGAGTACAGAGGGTGACAATGGGGTTAGCCTCATCTAACCCAAAGCCTTTGTGCTGTGGGGTACCACAGGGTTCGGTCTTGTCACCCTTGTTGTTCATGGTGTACATGCTGCCACTGGGGGACATTATCAGGCAGTACGGGCTGGGTTTTCACTGCTATGCAGATGATACCCAGCTGTACCTGTCCTGTGTGCCCGATACCTGGGTGTCGGACTCTGTATTTAACAGCTGTCTCTATGAGATCCAGGCTTGGATGACTCAAAACTGGCTTAAGCTTAACCCAGACAAGACAGAGGTACTTGTTGTGGAGCCAGTTCATCAGGGCAGAGGGCGTTGTGAGGGGTTATCCCCAGCCTTGTGTTGGGGGGTGTTCCCCTTACTCCATCTAGACAGGTGAAGGATTTGGGCGTGATCCTGGATGACAGTTTGACGCTTGATGCTCAGGTGTCGACCATTGTCAGGAATGGATTTTATCATCTTAGGAACATTGCACGAATCTGAGCCCTGATCCCGCTGTAGGATCTGACCACACTGGTACATGCATTCGTCACTTCCAGGCTGGACTACTGTAATGCCCTGCACCTAGGGTTATCTGGGGGCAACCTCCGCAGGCTGCAGCTGGTGCAGAATGCGGCGGCAAGATTACTGACTGGGGTGAGATGGGATGATCATATCACCCTGGTCCTCCGCAGACTGCGCTGGATGCAATTCAGGTGGAGGATTGTCTTCAAGGTCGGGCTCCTGACCTACAAGACCCTACACGGATGGGGACCTGTCTATCTGCAAGATCTTCTTGCCCCCTACTGTCTGCCCCGGGCACTCGGTTCTGCCGGGGGAGGCCTCCTTTGGAGTTCCCAGAGTGAGGCTGCGGCATTCTGGTGACAGGGCATTTTCAGTGGCAGTGCCCACTCTGTGGAACTCCCTTCCTGGTTATCTAAGGGAGGCCCCCTCGGTAGAACCCTTTAAGAAAGCATTAAAAACATATCTGTTCCAGTAGGCTTTTAGTGATTGATTTTGGTTTTAATGGGATGGGTAGAATTTTAAGTTTGTTTTGAACTGCTCCTTATATGTACTCTGTTGTTGTTTTGTATTGTACAGTGCCCAGAGTCCATGGAATTGGGTGCTTTATAAATAAAATATCTATCTATCTATTATCTATCTATCTATCTACCTATCTATCTCTCAGTACACAGTAAATTTGAAACAATGGGGGTACAAGTGGCATGAACATCCTGGATAAAAGACACATACTGCAGTGCTGAGTAACAGTGAATATTTCAGAGAAAAAAACACAGCTTGCAGGGAATTTTAGGTGACAAATAGAGCGGGGAAATAGCTTATTTAGAACTGTATTGGCAGTTGACTTGGTAAAAATTGAGTAACTCATTAATATGATGAGTGGGAAAAGTGTGCAGTGCTAGTATAGGACAGGCTAGCCCTTGACTCCTGGTCCTAACAGAGCAAGGACCTGGCAGGCACAATGAGTACTTTGGTGCCTTGCAAAATAATCGAGTAAAATAAGTAAGTGACTGGGGGAAATGCGTAAATCAGGGGGAAGGGAATTCCAGTAAATTAGGGCACAAAGTGTGATATTAACCTGGGGAAAATACACTGTAAAATGTGTAAAAACAGTCCCCCACTGAAAAGGAGATACTGCATCTCAGCTGGTCTAGTCTGGAGAAATTACATTGCACAAATGTGTAAAGGCATGACCCAATGAAAATAATATATTGCACCTCAGCTGGGCCATCCTGAGCAAATGCAGCACGAATTGTGAAAAACTTGGACCCAACTGAAAATGAGATATAGCATAACAGCTGGTCTATCCTGGGAAAATGCAGTGCAAAAATAGTAAAAGCAGGACACCATTAAAAATGAGATACATTATTGCATCTCACCTGTACTAACTATGGCAAATACATTGCAAAATTGTGTGAAAGCATGACTTTGCTAAAAACAACACATTGTATACCAGCTCAGATGGTTAGTCCTCCAGTAATTTCCCTGACTCTAGAGGTACGCTCTCCCTTTGTAATCCTCCAGAAATATTATCCCTGTTGTCTGACGGCAACCCCTCCCTGTCCTACTGTCAATATCCCTAGTATCCAGTGGCATCCCCACTTACCCCCCACTGTATTCCCAGAATGGAACTGTCAAATACCCTCTGCTCACCTCCACAGCCAACCGCCATCTACCGCATGCAAGTCCTGAGATGATATGTAAGCTAGTATAGCAGTGCAGGTACTTGTGGGAATGCTAATCAACAAACTGAAGTGCCATGATTTTTGAGGGGACATCCTGCTAATACTATATTGCTGTTCTTGCTTGTATGCAGTACAGAACTTGAGTGTGGCAGATGTGTGTACGTGTGCATATCAAGAGCCAACAAGCATTTTTCAGTGCCGAATGTTTGCATGCACTTATGTGTTGTGCAGGTGTTTGGTACTGATAGTGCCTGGATGCAGATGCCCTTCACCAAGGGAAGACTCCATCCAGGGGTCCTGCACTTCAGTGCAGCTGTGGGTGTGAAAAATTCATGGGGCTGCCTGGTGGGCTGCGGAACATACAGATGCACAGGGCAAAGCGTGCATCTGTCAGCCATTGCACAAGGCGCTCTTCCACCCACAGGTGGAGAACTATAGGGCCCTATGCCAAGAGGACAGTTGTTGTCTTCACTATATGGTACCTGGGCCCATGCAGACAACTCTGCACGTTTCATTGTTTGGCTGGGGGGTGTTGTATAACATCACCATTCCCCCACCCTCACCCCATCCAGCTTGGTCACTGAGCTCACCCCCGAACTCAGCTCACAGGGACAGTATCACAAAGTAGGGCCACTGGGATGAAGACTGGCACTATACACAAAGGTTAAAGAATTATGTTTTTTTTTTTTAATTTTTTATTTTGACCCCAATTTTTCTTGATACTTGTTTTATGATTTGCCTTATAAACATGACATGTACTGTACCCTTTATTGTATATTGGCCAAAATTTCATTTCGCACCAGAGGTGCGAAAACACATCTTGTCCAGGATTTTAAAAAATTACACGTGCCACGTTTTATGAGGTGGTGTGGAAAAATTGCTACATTGAAAGTTTGGAGTCAAAATATTGGGAATTGGCAAAGTTATGAGTGAACGTTGAAACAGTGTAACGTTCAGTCATAACCTGGGCATTTAACTGTATTTGTACCCAAAATTTTCAGCATAGCCTTCTTAATACCCCACCTCCAAAACCCAGTAGGTGAACATTTTCAAATCCCCGCCCAAACATCATTCTGCACCTCCGAAACGTCTTTCCACATCACAGTTACAAAAACACATTTTGGCCATAATTTAAAAAAATTACAGCTGTCACATTCATGGGGTGGTGTGGAATTGGCTATGTTGAAAATTTGGGGTCAAAGTAATAAAAATTACCAAAGTTACAAGTGAGCGTAGAAAAATGTCAATGTATGAGCATACCTTTGCCATTTTTACATATTTCGATCCCAGTGTTCAACATAGCCTTCTTATGGCCCCACCTCATGAACAAGGATGGTGAAATTTTTCAAATCTTGCTCGAAAGGTGATTTCGCAACAGGACCGTGAAATCTCCTGTTGGGCCTGATTTGCATAATTCCACTGCCATTGGTCACGAGGCGGATTCCCAAAAAGGCCATGTTGAAAATTTGGGGCCAAAATATGCAAAAATGGCAAAGTTCTGCATCAAAGTTCGAAGGGTCTGCACAGTTTATAGAGGTGCATTAAGGATGAATGGAGAATGGTAGAAAAGCTGAAGCAGAAGGCAGCAGCAGCAGGGATATATTTTTTACATTGAACTGAATCCAAATTCACTTTCGTGGAAAGCGCTTTCATCAACAAGATGCATTTTTTGTGTTAACTGAAAGTGCTTTCACTTTCAGCATGAGGCAGCGGAAACCGCAAGCGTCCCATGGACTACAACAAAACTGGAGATAAAGAAGCACTTTATAGTGATAGCAGTGTTATAAGGGGATTATTTAGTATTTATTTATAATTATTTGATGATGTTCTGTAACAGCAGCATGATTGTTTAACGCGGAGGCGGCGAGGGGGAGGAGCATCATGCCTGACAATAGCGTGTCATTTTTTGTGCTCCGTTATTGAAAACTTCTATTTTAAATGGAGGCAACTTCAGCTGGTTTGGTACAAGTGATTGCTATACTTCTAAAAAATGACCTGCTTCACGTAAATGAAAGAACCCAAGTCACTTCGGATAGGAGCACCTTTGGTCCTTTCAACTGCATGAAGTTTCCACCAGCGAGCAGAGAGTGGTGTCCCGACCACAGTGCGTTGTCATTGATCTGGCCTGCCAAGCCCCCTCCAGTTTGAGCTGCAGTGGACTTGGCAGTGACACACCTCTGAAACGCCGTTAATTGTAACAAAATGTTTCTTGCGCATGTGCAAGCAAACGTAAAAAAACAGCTACTTATGTATTACCTTGCTGCGCACTTTTTTTTTTGGTTCTAATATTGTGGTATGAGTGTGGGATTATAATATCACAATAACACAAGAAATAAATTACTGTCCAAGCCACACATTAGTTCTGTAGCCCATATTAGGATTACAGATTAGCAGCTGTTTTGGCTCTGACCAGAGCTCGTAATTATTGTGTCTGAAACAGTGTTCTCTGTAAGACCTGCCTCACAGTGTCCCAGGACAAACACACACACACACACACACACACACACACACACACCCATGGTTTACTCCCCATGGTAGTGCTTGCCTACTGAGACTACATCCAGTTGAGGGGGGCCCATGCAGTGGATTTCAGCTATCATTTTGTCCCCAGTCTTTTTACTTATCCTTGTTTTTCTGATTCTAAGAAGTAGCTAGCATTGAATGGTCACGTGCAGTACTGGCAGTTATGCTCCCATTCTTCACTCACCCCACCAACGAGCTTGTCAACTGCCTACTTCAGCTGTCCACAGCATGGCCCTGTGGAAGAAGTGGGGATGCTTGTCCCAGCTTTCCTGAACCTGTTGGTGTGGGAGTAACACCTCTCTCCTCCCCTACTCCCCTGGGTAGAGAGCAGTGCTGGCAGCAGCACTTCAGTATTAGACCACTGACACCCTCCTAAATCCAGGTTACCAGCATGTTAGTGTGATGGGCTTCCTCTAGGCCTTCAGGGAGGCCGATGGTCCTGACATGACAGGCTGGAGGTGTTAGGGACTGAAGTAGTAAAAAAGCACTTCTTCTCCCACCCCTCTCCTTCCCACACTCACTGATATCTTCCCCATCAGGACCATCATGTGAGGAAGTTCACAGTGTTGTCCTAGCCTCACCAGAAGATGTCTCTGAACTCACTAGTGAAAGAGCGCTATTTATAAAAAGTTTTACCAAGAAAGGCTGGCTGGCTGAGCTGAGAAAGAGCTTGTTTCCACAGGCGTTTTGGGGGAGAGTTCATGAGGGAAAGGATCAAACAATACAGTACTGCAATGCTGCGTACTGTATAAAAAGTGCAGCAAAGCAGGAGCTGCAGAGCAGCCTTTCAGAAACATTATTAGAGAGCAGGGGAGTAGCGCAGCGGAGTGTGCCAGAGAGGTTTAATGCAGGTTCATTTACGGGATTAAAAGCAGGAGCAGGCATTAGGATGTGCGACACAGAGCTGGGATTTCAGGGCAGAGGGGGAGTAGGAAAAGCGGATAGTGAGGTGGGAGTGAGGCTAGATCAAAGGAGGGGGAGTTGGTAGGAGAAGGGTCACTGCCTACCAAGGTCTGAGCATGAGGGGGAGAGAGAAAAAGCATGGGTCAGTAGATCAAAGAAAGATGGAGGAAAGGGGGGGCAGAGTAGGGGGGAGATGAAGTCGCTGGAGTGGGAACCAAAGTAGAATTTTGAGATGAGGGAGCTGTGTCAGGAAAGACATCAGCCAGTGAGGGAGGGAGGGAAGAGAGAGAGGAAAGAGGAGAGGAGAGGAAACTATGAAGAGTGTGAGCAGAGCAGTCAAAGGCAAAGTGACAGAAGGAGTAGAAGAGTGGATTCAGCCACTAGAGGTGTGCAAGGGAAGGGGAGACCTGTGGTTTGAAAGGTGGGGTGAGGTTCTCGAAACAATGGAGGTATACAAGTAAAATGTTATCTGGTATCATGTAGAGAAAAATGACATGATTTTTATCAACTACTTCACAAAAATGTTTACATATAACAATCACATGCTATGCATCTGATTCCAGCCAAAATGGCAGTACTGCTGCTTAACATAATCTTGCACTAAATGCTACACATTTGTTTTTGTACTGCTACTCAAATTAAGCTTCATATCAAAGCCACTGATATGCAAAAGTTTTTTAAATTTTTTTCCCATGCTTCCTCTTTGCATAGCTTCCTCATAATAATGCTTGGATAACCAGCCATTTCAAATATTGTAGCCAGGTACTGTACATGTTGTTTTCAGCCAGATACCAGGTCGGTCTCGAGAACAAGGACACCGTGTCCCAGGTGCTGAGTGTTTTACTATAAAGGTTATTTCTGTAGGATTTATTGTACTGTCTCAAGGGGCCAGATGCAGTATGTCTTCCACTGATTTTTCCCAGGACCAGTGCCTGGAACAGAGGTCCCTGTCCTGTCTTGTTTGTCATTTCAGGGTTCACTTTTCATGGACTGGCACCACTGCATGCTGTTCAGTTTCCAAAATCAATTCGTCACCATGAGATCAGAATGTGGGACGGTATTTCAGATTTGTAAAAAAGCATTATAATCCCAGCTGTGAGAGTGCAGGTGGAACCTTGCTTTCCGGAGTCATGTCATGAATGTTTAACTTTATGAAGTAGAAAATATTTTGTTTAAATGTTATGCAGGAAAAGCAGGCAGAGTGGTGCTGAGTGGTGGAATGATCTCTTTGGCATGCTGATGACGAGGGTTCGTGCCCTGAGCCCGAGACATCAGGAGCAGGGGCAGGCAGAGAGGGTGCAGAGCATCTGGGAGGATGCTCTCCTCCTAGGGAGTTGGGGGTTCAGCACTGCACCATTTGTAGACCGATATCTGGTGGGGCTTAGTGGAAATGCCATTGGCACCATAGGAGACCACATGATGCCTGCTTTTCCTCCTCCCAGGGTTTGATCTTAACTCATTTGGTTTATGGTGGGCATGCATAGTTACCCTGGGAGAGGTGATCCGAACAAAAATGGGAAGCAAAGCCTCTGTTGAACACACAGTGATGCTGGGATTTATGCTACCATGTCCACTAGGCATGCTGAAAATACTGCTGCCCCTCACTGACAGTGACACGGCGATCCTGAAACTTCCTAGCAGTACTTTGTAAGGAGGCAGCTGGAAATGGGGGCCCCATCCCGAGTGGGCAAGTTGGTGGGCAAGAGTCACGTCCAGAAGCAGGGAACCCATGCTGACTAGGATGGAGACCAAGGCTGAGAAATGGAGGAAGGCACCAGCAGAAGCACAGTACAGTGGAGAATAAAGCAAAAAAAATATGCAGGAAATATCATGAGTTGCAAAATTTGTTTTCATTTACAGAGTTTTTTAAAGTTTCCAGCCTCACAGGTGGCAATCACAGACCCTAGTTACACAAACTCCTCCTCTCCTTTGGAATTTCAAGACATCTCATATTTTTACTGAGAGACGTCTGCATGAAAACTGAAGCTTGTTCCCTTAGACTGCATCTGTTCCTGAAGCTTATACCTGCCCTGAAGTCATAATCCTCTTCTTCTTGTGACATCACAGCCTGTTGCTGTGGAAAATATTGTGATATCGCAAGCAGAGGATGAGGACTTCAAGCGCTGTGTAAGCAGCAGAAACAAACCAAGTCTCCGGAAAAAAGATTGTGGTTCCAAGAAACATTGTTTAGTAAGAAAGAGTAGGATGTTCTGAAGTTCCAATTTTTGGGTAGCATTGCATAATTGTGTCCTTATGGCAGCTGTCAGTGTTCTTTGAGGAAAACAGAAAATCTCTTTAAGAAGTATTAAGTTTAAAATTTCTATTTTTGATGTTTGCAACTTTTTACAAATTCTAGTAAATTGGATGGTATGATGGTTTATTTAGTAAAGTGATTAGAGTCAATGATTTTCCATTTTCAAAAATGACCAGTTCCATTTGGCAAAATCTTAAAATCCATTTTTCCCCAAATGGAGGGCAAATCAGCATGTTTTGTACAAAAATGTGGCTTAAAGTGGAGGGGTTTGCCCAGAAAGCTGGTGCAAATTGAGGTTTTTCATGGCAAGCGGATTCCCAAGTGCTGGTTTAAAAATGTCAAATTCTGTGTTGTTTTTTCACCAGTGTTTTCCATTGAAGTGATTAAGAGGTATGTTTGCAGGGGGAACAGACTTCAAATAAACATAGCCTTCAGAGTAAAACCACCCTTTTAATTTCATATGTTTTCCTCTCCATTGCTGCCAGTTATTAAAATATCTGTGTTAAACCCAGACCTTTCACCCTCACAATCCACTTCTCCAGTTGCTTAATAATGCAGTGAAAGTAGAAGAGATTTGCTTAAACACACATATGTTTAATAATGTGGAATAATTTGATGGCATTACAGAAAATGCAGGGTTTGATCTTAACTCATTTGGTTTGTGGTGGGCAGTTTGAATAAGGTTGTGCATCGAACGTTTCAACTCACATATGCGCTTGCCTATAGGAGTGACCTGGTTTAAACATAGTTTTAGTTTTACAGGCTTAGGGGATCGTGCACATTTCCATGGGCCACAGTGACTCTTCACTGACTTTCCTGGTTGGGCCAGTGCAGCTATGTAGCTAGTGAATCGCTCCACCCACCCATCTCAGCCCTGCCACACTAATTAACAAGCATTTGTCAATGCCGAATGTTTGCTTGCTGGCATTGGCATTGGTAATGTAGGAGTTAGAGAGCTGTATAATAGGAATGGCAGTGAAGTATTGTACTGAGGCCAACCCCACCACCACCCTTCAGAGACTGACAGGCATTGGGGTGTGCCTTTGGGTCGTCAGGAATAACGGCCATGCCACTTTACCACACCTTCCCCTACAGACACCAGCAAGTGTCACAGTGTGCCTTGGAGTCTTTGGGCCTTATGCTCACCCCATTCCATAAGAAATATGGTGAGATGGGTGCAGTATAGGAGAATGGGGTGAACTTTGGGGCCAAAGAGTCCAAGGCACACCTCGATGCCTGTCACTGGCTGCAGGGTGTGGGTGGGGGTGGAATGGCAGGAGTATTACAGGCGACAATCCCAAGTCACACCCCTGATGCCTGTCAGTCTCTACAGAGTGGGGCGTTGTGGTCGGAAACCCTGATGTCCCAGGCGTTCATTGGTATTTTCACTCCAAATTTTCAACATAGGTTTTTTGTGACCCCCACCTCATGAACAGTGGCAATATCAGTTCATTAGCGGAAAGGTGATTTTGCATAGCGACTACGCCATTTGGCACCACTGGTGTGAAAACACATTTCAAACAGGATGTGAAAAATGACAGCTGTACTGTTCATGGGGAGGTGTAAAAAATGGCAATGTTGAAAATCTGCAGTGAAAACATAAAAAAACTGGTGAAATCACAAGCGTGCCTAGAAACTGCGCAACGCACACCCGTAATGTAATTTGTTTGGGGATTTTTTACAGCAGATTGTCAACACAGGCATTTTGGGACCTCCGCTCATGAACAATGTCACTGTGATTTTCTTAATCTGTCCCGAACAGTGATTTCCCACAGCGACCACACATTTCTGCGTCGGAAGTGCGAAAACACATTTCGTCCAGGGTGTGAAAAATGACAGGTGTATGTACTGTTCATAAGGAGGTGTGGAAAAATGGCAGTGTTGAAAATCTGGACTGAAAATATTACAAATTCTTGAACTTACGAGGGTGCATGGAAATTGCGCAATGCTCACTTGTAACACAGTCATTTTATGGACTTTTGTCGCCGAATTTTTAACTTAGCCATTTTAAGACCTCTGTGATTTTCTTAATCTGTCCCAGACATCCATTCTGCACACTGACTGCGCCATTTTGCGCTACATGCACGAAAACATGTTTTGGCCGAGATGTGAAAAATGACAGCTATTCTGCTCATAAGGAAGTGTGGTAAAATGGCAATGTTGAAAATTTGGAGTGAAAATATTAAAAATTCGCGAACACATGAGCGAGTGTAGGAACTGCGCAATGCATGCTCATAACACAGTCATTTTGGGGAATTGTTTCACCAGATTTTCAGCTTAGGGTTTTGGGAGGCCTACCTCATGAACTATGCCATTGTCGTTTCATTACTCGGTCCCGAAAGATGGTTCTGCGCAGTGACCGTGAAATCACCTTTTGGGTCCAAATAACAAAATGACAGTGATAGAGTTCATGAGGTGGAGCCCCAAAAACCCCATGTTGAAAATTTTGTGAAAATATTCCCCAAAATGGCCGAGATATGCACCAAAGTTGAAAAAAAAACACATTTATGCCATTATACAGCTTACGGCATTTCTTCAGTTTGTAGTCGGCTTTGAAGAGTGCAGACGTGTTCCCGGTCAACTGAAGATCATCGCGCTGGGCTCCAGAGGTAAGTATGGGGGTTGGGAGGTGAGTGCGCAGAGGGTGTGCGCGGGCTGGGGGAGGGAGGCAAGACAGTCAACGAGGGACCCTTTTTTTTTTACATTGTTTTTTTTCTTTTGCAGGGAGACGGTGCTGGACTTTTGCGATGCTGGGGTAGGCTCCCAGTGTGGCAGTTGAAATGTTATTATTGGGGGGTGGCAGTGGAACCGACAGGGGATTGGGCACCCCCATCACCATACGGACATTTGCCATGCTGGGGTGAGCTCCCAGCGTGGCACCTGGAAGTGTCTTTGGGGGGGCAGCAGACAGATGTTTGCCAGCTGGGGTGGGCTCCCAGCGTGGCACATGAAATGTGTTTGAGGTGGGGCAGGCGGGCCCCGATGGGGGATTGGGTGAACCCCCATCGGCCCATGTCAGTATGCGGGAGTGCATGAGCAGCTGGGGTGGGCTCCCAAGCGTGCACGTATGTTTGTGGGGGAATGAACTGTCTATGACAGTTCAGATGCAGTGCCGATGTAGGCAATTTGCCTGTGGCGGTTTTTTCCTTACAGCTGTACACCACTGCATCTGAACGCTGTCATAGACAGCTCAGACATTCATTGGCGATGTGCAGCCGCACCTGCAGAAGGGAGCAGGGCATTGGAAATGAGGGAGGCACACTTACAAAAACTCATATGGTGGCACTATATTTCTTGCACATGCATGCAAGCAAACATAAAAAGTCCAAACATAATTTGTCCCTCTCAGCTTATCAGTCTCACCTCTGGGCCCAGTGCCGGTACAGTCTTCCAGTAGTGCTTTGCACTGTCGCATCTGAAAGAGTTTACTGGCATTTGATTCCAGCAGCGAGACTGAAAGGATATGAATCAGTGCAGTGCAAGGGACAATTGATATTTGTGTTTTTTTAATTACAGAAGGTGAATTTCGGACCTGAAAAGCCTGGCTGAGGAGGATGGTGGAGCTGGGGGGGTGTTACTGTAGATGCAGTGGGGCCAAGAGGAGAGAACTACAGAGTGGGTCACCTAAGTATTTTGTAGGTGAGCCATGCTGACGACAGGGATTTTCAACCTCTGGTGTGTGTGTGTGTGTGTGTGTGTGTGCACACACTTGTATTGCATTATTTGCCTCAGTAACCATTCCTCAAAAAAATTAGCTAGCTATTTTTTTTAGCACTTAGTGCTGTGTTTGGGTTGAGTGTGAATGTTGGGGGTGGAAGTATGTGATAATGCACAGCTCGTGTGGTTCTCCATTTTAGCCTCAGACCAATGTGTATCTCAGGGGAACTGTGCATACTGGGTTCTACTGTCCCATTTAGGGAAAAAAAAGTAAGCGTGATCCCGCAACTGTATATAGTTGTTATGATTATTTTGAAGCCTGCAGCACTATGAGAGGTCCCTCTTATTATCCTTTAAGACTGAATAAATTCTGCTTTGAAAGCCTTGCTTATTTATGAACCTTGTTCCATGAAGTTTAGTCTGTTCACACTGTTGCATTTCCCTGTGTTTTCAGAAGACAACCGCATCTGCAGATAGAACTGCAAAAATACATTTTCTGCAAAGGCAGCTTCTTGCCAGTTTTACACAAGATCTATGCCAAAATTGCCTACTTTTTGACAAAATTCAGAATTCTCAACAGGCTTGCCCTACACAGTAGTACTTTACATGCAGTTTACATGCCTTTTTCCATCGTATCGGAGATAAAGGCCTATAAACCATGCAGAACTTTTACTTGTTTATTTAATTAAAAATTGGTAACCAGGAGAGGCGCACTGAGCTGAGGCTTGTTTCCAGGTGTGACTTGGACTGGAAGGGGAAGCTGAGAAGCACAATTACAAACCAAATACAGCCAGTCTGGTAATGTGGTTACAATGACGATGACATAAAGAACAGTACAGAACAGACAAAATGTCAAAACAGTGCATATGGAGGACCAGTAAATCAGCATACAAATCATCTGTGCAAGTTGGGCAAACTCAAACAGTGCATACTGCCAGAGTGAAGGGAGGCTGAGCTGGTGCTGAAAGGAGGAGTCAAAACAGGTTGATAAACTATAATGAGGATGCTGGAACTATTAGGTTAGGGAAGAGGGAGAGGTGGGGGTGGTCAAAAACCAGGCATGGGTAAGTAAGGGTTCTGTAAGAGCGTTGGCAGCAACACGGGGAGCGGGAGGAGTTTTAGCTTGTACCGAATGGAGGGGAGGGAGAGAGAGATGGATAGAGGAGGGTAGCTGGTTACAGAGAATGGGGAGGCGGTATGAGAAAGCAGATTTCCCAGCTGCTGAAGAGTGTGGATGGTGACAACGAGAAGGTGTGGAGGTCCCTTGAGCACAGGGAGTAGGAGGAGGAGGGCTGAGGGAGAGAAGTTGGGATAGGTATGACTGGAGTGACCCAAACCAGTATTTAGAGATGAGGGAAGCACAGTGGGATGGTGACATGAGGGAGGATGGATAAGAAGGAGTAGAGGGAGCAGCGGGGTGTGTGAGAGGGAACATGGTGCTCGATAGGACCCATGGCATTGACTGTGCTGTGCTCGGCACAGTCAATGACTCAAATCTGGCATTTATATTCACAACATAGTCATGTTTTATGGGCAGTTCCATGGACACCCTCCGGGAAACAAAAGGCAACACTTTACAATAAGTTGCTGCAACTACATAGTAATTCCAATATAATTACTTTGTAACTGTACAGTAACTACTAAGTACATACATGGATCAAATGTGTGTAGCCTACCTGCCTTGTTGATGACCTCCCCACAGCTAGGGGTTGCTACCTGCATTGGCTCTTGAGGGGAGCATTACACAAAACATTTATATTTAACCCGGTAGCTGGGGTGGGCCATGACACTAGAGAACTGCACAGTTATGATGGAGCACCAGTATCACACTGCAAGCACAAAGGAATGTCCTCTCCTTTAGCTAGTGTCAAGCAGTAGGTTTTATTCTGTCACAAGTTGATGGAAAGGCAAACGCTTTGCCCCACTAGGGGCTTCAGGTGCAGACGGTACAAAGGGTACAATGTCTGTTGTACTGTACCCAAAGTCCAAGTGGGTCCCTGAATTAGGGATCAAGCAAAAGTCTCTTTGCCCAGCCCTTTTCTGGGATCAGAGCCAGGAGTCAGGGAACAGCATGGTCTCACAGGATTTGAACAACTTTAGGTTCACCAAACACATTTCTTCTTACAGGCAGAAACGTTTTAGGGACAGCTGGTGGCCTTTACTGAAACACACTTTACTTTTCTCCTCAGAGACAGAGAACTCCTTGGGGACAGCAGGGTTCACCCATAACATTAATTTACTGGCCAAGGGCATAGTGCAAACTGCCTCGGGCCAGTGTGGCTTCCCCCTGACTTGCCCGATGGGGCTAGTGTAAACCCCCATCTATCCCAGCTCCACAACCCTGCTTTCCCATGTCGCCTTAGTCAACAACTCACCAAAAGTTCAAAAGTATGCGAATAAAATCCTTGGGAAACCACTGATAGTATCTTAACAGTCTTACCACGGGACTCAAATGTCAGCAGTCAGTCTCTCTCTCTCTCTCTCTCTCTCTCCCCCTCTCTCTCCCCTCCCTCCCTCCCTCTCTCTCGCATTTTTACAAAGAAGTACTGGGAGAGAGTGCCGGCATTCGGGACCTGTGTTGAGACTGTTAAAATACTGTTGGTGGCATGTTTTATTAAAGATTTTATTCACATACTTTAGAACTTTTGGCAACTTGCTGAGGAGACATGGGGAAGGAGGTTGGTGGAGCTGAGATGGGTGGGGAAGTTTTTTGTTTTTTTTTGCCTCAGTTGTGAGAGTCAGATAGTGGCTGGACAAGAAGGTAAATGGAGGGTTTGTTTCAGTTGCCATCAGGGAATAGTGTGGGTCTGGGATGCTCTGGGGAGTTGGGGTTGCCACTGGACACCTGGGAGAACTTATAGGGAAGGGAAGAGAGTTGCCAATGGACACCATGGAGAACTCATGGGAAAGGGGAGAGGGAAGGGTGCCACTGGACACCAGGGAGAACTTATGGAGAAGAGGGAGGGAGTACCACTGGAAAATAGGGAGTAATTGGAAAGAGGTGAGGAGAGCTGAGTCAGTCGTCGGTAGTTTTACCGCCTATTTTACTACTTTTTTTCCTGATATTCACAACTGCCGTGTATGTCGTCCCCGACTCCCTCCGAGCACAAAAACAAGTGCGATTCTTGCAGCGCCCAGCTCCTGCATAAGGATGGACATTCCTAGTGCCTTTTTTGTCTAGGCCCCAATCATCCCGTCGAGAAGTGCCAGCTCTGCCAGCAGTTTAACGCGGCCACCCGAACGTGGAGGCAGCTGTCCCTGGAGGCCCACGTTCTTAAACAAAAAATGGCCTCCATGGAAAAGGAACTGAAAAAACTTTGGCGGGCTTCAACTTCTGCAGAGGGCCACCACAAAAAGAAGCACTGGCACCGGGACTCCTCATCGGTTGCCACGGCCTTAGCTGGGGTCGCAGTGCTGCAGGTAACGCCTTCCCTGGGAGGCAGCTCCATGGCGGCCATCTTGGAAGCTTCCAAGACAGCGTCAGCCCTCCCTTCGGGCCCCTCTGGAGCCTCCTGGTCAGCGCACGGCCTCCAAAGCGCCCGCCAAGGCCGCCCCTCCATTTGCGGCCTTCATCGTGCGCTGGGTCTGTTAAGTCAGACACCGGCTCCTCCGTTCGCCCTGATCCTGTCGATAAGACGGACGTCGGCTCCTCCGACGTCTGCTCGGCATTAGAGCCGACACTGGACCCTTCGGGCCTATCCGTCATCCTGAGCGCGCCGCAATGCTCATTGCACTCTGAGGCACCAGTGGCTCCTCTGCTGGATCCCCGGGATGGTAATCCTTCTTTCCCTGGTGACAGGGAGGTGGTACACTGCCGTCGGGTCTCCCTCCCGCTGGGCCGGATGACCCGACGCTGGATCCTTGGTATCCGGCGCCGACGCTGGCCTACCCGACGCCCAACAATATCCCATTGCCGGACACTGCCCCTACGCCGGGCCTGCCGCCCGCCGGGCCTCCCGTTCTGGGCCCGTCCCGCTGGGCCGTTTCCAGGGCCTTCTGCTCCCGCAGACCCCCCCCGGTGCCTGGGTATCTGACCGCGTCCTATCTGATGCCGTCATACCCAGGCCCACAGTATCCAGCACCCCAGTACCTGACGCCGGCCTACTTGACGCCGCAGTACATGGTGCCCCAGTACCTGACGCCAGGTTTCCCGCCGTTGGGATATGGATACACGCCTCACGGATACCCTCAGTATCCGTATCCCCCTCCTCCTCCTCCTCCTCCACCACCCCCTCAGCCGCCGGGAGACTTGAAGGAGACTCTGGCTTTCTGGTGGGCTGAGGCCAAGGCTCAGCTCACCAGGGAGATAGAGAGCCATCTTCTGACACTGGTCCCGGTTCCGGACCCCCTACGTAGGAGACGAGAGACCCTCTCCCCACCTCCGGATACCGGAGGCGAGCCTTCCAGTTCCAGGGCAGGGCAGGATACGCTTCCCCAAGGGCGTCCCAAGGGGTTCGTTCTTCCCCCGCACCGAGAGGAGGAGTCCTTCTTCCTCTTCATCCTCCTTCAGAGACCTTGGATAACTCCGATGGTTGTTCCGACCCAGATGATGAGCTACGCACTCCAGACAAGTCCAGGCCAAGAACTCCCCTGTAGTCTCCTCTGGAGGATCCTTCCTTTACGGAGTTGCCCCGCAAAATCCAGGCAGTTCATCAGTGGCATTCCTTGGAGCCGGATCCACAGCGTAAGAAATTTGCTGCACACCTGGATCTGCCCGAGACTGCTCCTACCTTGGTGCCACCCTGGATTGGACCTCATGCCGCCCTTGTCTCCACCATTTGGAAGCAACCATCAGCATTAGCCCCTCCTTCCTAGGAAGTTGGACAGGCTTTATCAGGCTCCGGAGGGTGTTGACTCTTTAAATTCACACACTCGAGCCGATTCGGTCGTGATTAGCGCCGCTCACGGCCGGACGGCTAACCCCAAGCACTTGAGCTCGTCACCACCCAACAAGGAATCCCGCCTTCTTGACCAGTACGGGAAGAAGGTCTACGCTTCTTCCACTCTAGGTATTAGAGCCCTGAATTATGTTGGTCATATGAGGGATTACCAGAAAGCGATCTTGAGCGAGGTGGAGGCTAAATTGGACTCCCTCCCTGAGTCTCAGACGAAGCAGAAAGTGGCAGATCTAGCCCGGTCTGCGCGTTCGGCCAGTCGGCACATGCTTCGTGCCACATACGACGCAGTGGACGCTGCTGGTCGGAGCTCGGCTTTCGCCGTGGGTTTGCGGCATCATGCCTAGCCCCAGGTGTCCGGTTTGGTCCTAGAGGTGCAGTCTGCTATCCAGGACACGCCTTTTAGGGGTTCAGTGCTGTTCAGTGGTGATGTCAAGGACATCATCACCGGTCTGCAGGAGAAGGGCACTGCACTTAAGTCGGTTGACTCCGTGTACAGACCCCCTCAGGCTCAGCGTCACCCCTTTCGCAGACGTTCTCGGCAAAAGGCGAAACCTCAGGGAAAGCGGGCCAACAAACGTTGGGCCACTCCGGCTGCCAAGTCCCCCTGCCCAAAAAAAGCAGCTGGGGTTTCAGCCGTGATGCTGCCCCACACCTCCTGACTCTTTTCCTCTCCCACAGCCTCTGGGCCTTCCAGAGGAACCAGTAGGAGGGAGATTCTCCCTCCATCTACCAGGTTGGGAGAGGATCACTTCAGACATTTGGGTGCTCCAGCTGATCGCAGAAGGACACTCAATAGAGTTTATTCAGAAACCTCCTCAGTCCCCCCAGGTCATCTTACTCCCCAGAACATCTTCTTCTGGTTCAGGAAGAAATATCCTCTCTTCTTCTGAAGGAGGCGCTAGAGCCCATTTCTCCCCATCTTCGGGGGACAGGTTACTACTTCCATTTCTTCCTGGTCCCGAAAAGTCAGGAGATGTGAGGCTGATTCTCAACCTCATCTCACCGAACTTGTTCGTGGAGTAAAAAAGGTACAGAATGCTCTCTCTCTGCAGAGTCTTCTGCTCCTTTTCGGCCAGGACAGTGGCTGTGCGCTCTGGACATTCAGGATGCTTACCTGCATATCCCTGTTCGCCCTTCCCACCGCAAATACCTGCATTTTGTGTTCCAGGGGGACCACTACCAGTTCAAGGCCCTCATAGAAACATAGAAACATAGATTTTGACGGCAGATAAGGACTGCTTGGCCCACCCAGTCTGCCCATTTCCCTACCTAATGGATAAGCTGCAGATCCTAGTTAACCAGCAGCCTACTTCTTCCTACCCCCACCCCCTAGAATTGCCTTATGACTGTCCCATGCATGCTTGAATTTAACCACTGTTTTTGACTCCACAACCTCCTCTGGAAGGCCGTCCCATGCATCCACAACCCTCTGTGAAAAATACTTCCTTAAATTACCTCTGAGCCGCCTCTTCTATCTTCAAATTGTGCCCCTTGTTCTTGCGCACTCTTTTTTTGAAAGATGCTACCCTCTTGGACTTTGTTGATTCCTTGAGATACTTGAAAGTTTCTATCATGTCCCCCTCTCCTCCTTTCCTCGAGGCTATACATATTCAGCTCCTTAAGTCTCTCTTCATATGTCTTCGGCAGACCCTGCACCATTTAGTTGCCCTTCTCTGGACAGCCTCCATCCTGTCTGTGTCCTTATGAGATTGGGTCTCCAGAACTGCACGCAGTACTCCAGATGGGGTCTCACCAACTGTCTGTACAGAGGGATAATAACTTCCTGTTTTCTACTGGTGATGCCTCTCCTATGCATCCCAGTATCCCCCAGCCCTCCTTGCTGCCCTCTCACATTGCTTGCCCACCTTTAGGTCATCTGATATGACTACCCCAGGTCCCTTTCCATTTTTGTTGTTGTTAGTATCTCACCCCCATGGTGTACTCTTCCCCTGGGTTTTTGTTTCCCAGGTGCATTACCTTGCACTTCTTAGCATTGAATCTAAGCTGCCATACATTTGACCATTCCTCTAACCTTGCCAAGTCCCTTCTCATCCTTTCCACCCCACCTTGTGCATCAACTCTGTTGCAGATCTTTGTGTCATCTGCAAAGAGACATACTTTTCCTTCCAGTCCCTCTGCAGTGTCGCTTATAAAGACATTGAAGAGGCCCGGTCCTAATACTGAACCCTGTGGTACCCCACTAGTAACCCCCCTTTCTTCAGAGTGGACTCCATTTACTCTTACTCTCTGTGTCCTATTCTCCAGCCAATTCTTTACCCAGGCTGTCATCTTGGGACCCACTCCAAGGCTGGCTAACTTGTATATTAATCTTTTATGTGGGACTGTGTCAAATGCCTTGCTAAAGTCTAGGTAGACCAAGTCCACAGCCCCTCCCTGATCTACTACTTTGGTCACCCAGTCAAAGAAATCTATCAGATTTGTCTGGCATGACCTTCCGCTGTGAATCCATGCTGCCTTGGGTCCTGAGCCCTCTGGCCTCTAGATACTTAACAATTCTTTCCTTCAAGTGATTCCATCATTTTCCCTACCACTGAGGTTAAACTAACAGGTCTATAGTTTTCTGCTTCTGCCTTGCTCCCACTTTTGTGAAGGGAATCACATCTGCCCTTCTCAGTCCTCGGTACCACCCCATCCTCCCATGATTTGTTAAAGTGGGTAGTCAGTGGTGTCACTAGTTCTACCCTTAGTTCTTTAGAATTCTGGGATGAATCCCATCAGGCCCCATTGCTTTGTCCACCTTCAGTTTTAAGAGTTCTGTCAGAACCCTTTCTTCTGTAAATGGGCTGGTATCAACTTCTGTATCCAGAGTGTTTCTACTGTTTGTTTTAGGTACATCCCCCACTTCTTTTGTAAATACTGAGCAAAATATTTGTTTAGTATTTCTGCCTTTTCACAGTCAGCCTCTGCCCACCCTCCCTCCTCTTTATTAAGCCTCACTAGCCCTCCCTTGGTCTTCCTTCACTCTCTGATGTACCTATAAAAGGTTTTATCCCCCTTCTTAACTGAGTTGGCTATCTTTTCCTCGGTTTTGTTCTCTCTTCTGCAACAGTATTCAGAGGAACCTTGTCTTCCTCTGTCCTGGTGCATGCCATTTGGTCTTTCCTCAGTGCTCCGAGTATTCACCAAATGTCTTCCAATGGTAGCGGCCTACCTGCGTACGCAGGAGGTGCAGGTTTTCCCGTACCTGGACGACTGGCTCCTGGCGGCCTTGTCCAGGGAGGAACTTGTACGCTTCCTTTCCCTTACCCTGCAGGTTTTTGCCTGCCTGGGTGTTACCGTCAACCAGGCCAAGTCCCACCTGATCCCATCCCAGAGGCTCCAGTTTATCAGGCGATCCTGGACACGACCTCTGGCATGGCATTCCTGCCACTGGACAGGCGGCCTCACTCCAGGCTCAGGTCAGCCTGTTGTCCAGCTGCAGGCGGGTCTGCGCCAGGTCGGTCCTTCGCCTCCTCGGGCTCATGGCGGCTGCTATTCCGACAGTCCCTCGCGCTTAGCTCCACATGAGAATCTCTCAGTAGACACTTCGGTCTCAGTGGGATCAGCTGGTGGACGACCTAGATCAACTAGTTCTGGTCTGCAATCCTATGGCTCGGGACTTGCAATGGTGGACAGTTCAGGAGAACCTTTGCCGGGGAGTTCCCTTCTGCCTTTCTCCCCTCTCCCAGACGCTGACTACAGACGCCTCGGGTGAGGGTTGGGGAGCCCATCTCGGGCCTCACAGGACCCAGGGCTCCTAGTCCAAGTTCGAGAAATCTCTCCACATCAATGTGCTCGAGCTTCTGGTCATGCTTTATGCTCTTCAGGCTCTACATCTTTATCTGCTTCACGGACATCTGGCTGTCCAGACGGACAACATGTGTGTAGTCTGATACATCAACAAACAGGGAGGAACTCTTTCCTACCTTCTCTGCAGAGAGGCAGTGCAGGTTTGGAAATGGGCAGTGCAGCACAATCTTCACCTCACGGCCATTCACGTCCCGGGGGTCAAGAACACGTTGGCAGACCACCTCAGTCAGTCGTCTGCTCACACCCACGAGTGGGAACTAGATCATCGTGTAGCAGACAATCTTTTTCTACACTGGGGTACCCCCCAGGTAGACCTGTTTGCGTCTCCTCTCAAGGCAGAGCTCCCCGCCTTCTGCTCACTCGCTCCAGGGCACGGCATTTTTTTGGAGAGACGCTCTGTCTCTAGACTGGAAGGGAAGATTCATCTGTGCCTTCCCTCCGAACCCCTTGATTCTGAGGGTCTTACAGAAACTCAGCTTGGAAGGAGCTCGCATGATTCTCATCGCTCCTTTCTGGCCCAGGCAAGTTTGGTTCTCTCTTCTGCAACAGTATTCAGAGGAACCTCGTCCTCCTCTGTCCTGGTGCATCCAGGCCTCAAGTCCCTTCAGTTGCACGCATAGCTCCTGCAGACATAGCTCAAGCCTGATTCGGGGTTTCCCTGCTGGAGAATGAGATTCTGGTGGAGGTCATGAATCCCTCCACTAGATCTACCTATGCCATGAAATGGAAAGGGTTCTCTATTTGGGCCGCTTCCAAAGATTTCGAGCCTTTCTCATGCTCTGTTGGACGGCTTTTGGATTACTTGCGCCACCTCTTTGATCTGGGTCTCAATCATTCCTCTCTGAAGGTTCACATGGTGGCCATCTTGGCTTACCATGTTCCTTTTGGGGACAGGACTTTTGCGCAGCTGGAGGGCTCCAAGACCTTTCTTAGAGGGGTCCTCCACTTGAGACCCCCATTCGGGTTCCTGCCCCTCCTTAGGATTTGAATTTTGTTCTTGAGAAGCTTACTCTGTCTCCTTTCGAGCCGGCAACCTCAGCAGACCTAAAGTTCCTTTCATGGAAGACTCTGTTCCTTGTGGCCATTACTTCTGCTCGAAGGATTTCCAAGCTCCAGGCCCTGACGTACAAAATCTCGTATTTGATTTTTCACAAGGAACGTGTTGCTCTGCGTACCTACCCTAAGTTTCTTCCCAAGGTGGTAGCGGAATCTACGCTGAATCAATCCATAGAGGTGCCTGCTTTCTTTTTGCAGCACTCCAATCAAGGGGAGTTATTCTTGCATACTTTGGATGTTCACCGAATTCTGAGATACTACACTACCAGGACAAAGGATCTCAGAAAGACTGATGAACTGTTTGTCTCTTTTGCTCCTAAAAGAGAAGGCAATGCTGTTTCTAAACAATGCCTATCTAAATGGTTGGCTCATTGTATCACTTTCTGTTATGACAAGTACAACAAGACCCTGCCAGGTCAAGTCAGAGGCCACTCCACCACAGGGGTTGCTGCCTCCACTGCTTGTTTCAAAAATGGGTCAGCGGCAGACATCTGTGCAGCCGCAAATTGGACTTCTGTCCATACCTTTACGAAACACTAGTTTGGACATTGCCTCTCGCCGTAGAGCACGCTTCGGGTTGGCTGTTCTGCAAGATCTTCTTTCCTAAGACCTTCACAGCCAGAGGGTCTACTTTTGGGTAGTTTTCCTCCTCCCATTTGCTTCTGCTTGTTCCACACTGCTTGGGTCTCAGTCCTGTTTGTAATTACCTACTGCAAGAGCCCTCTCAAAGTCAGATAGTACAGTTATGTAAGAACTTACCGTAACAGTAGATCTTCAAGAGAGGCTCTTGCAGTAGGTAATACCTTCCCGCCCTCCATCCCCCTAAGCTTTTTCAGCTCCTTTTCCAGTGAAGGAAACATCCGCTTCTCTCTCATCTTGCCTTTTTTGGCCTTTGGTGGGAAAGAACTGGAAGGCAGGCATGGGGGACCACCTCTTTATACTGACATTGCCTGACGTCAGTCTCCTGATGTGGGGGTGGTACCCCGCCAGAGACTGCTAGCTAGAAGTTTTTCCGTGGGGTCCTGACACCTGCCGGCTTCAGTCCTATTTGTAATTACCTACTGCAAGAGCTTCTCTCGAAGATCTACTGTTATGGTAAGGTCTTACGTAACTGTACTTTATAACATGGGGCCCATGTAAATCTTTGTCAGGAGGGGGGAGTTCAAATTGGTACCACTTTCCCGAGTGAGCCAGTGCACAAAAATGTTAAGTGTGACCCCTGGGACAGCTAGTGTCCTTATTGTAAACACATATTACTTTCTTGTCAGAAACTGCATCACATTAGGGACAGATTATGTCCTTTACTGGAAAATACACTTTTCTGTGACAGATACAATACTTTCGGCATGTAAGCCATTCCCCATTTTCTAGTCAGAGAGGTAGTATACCATTTTCCAGTCACGGTGAGCCACACCATCCCCTACAAAACACTGTGCCATGGGGGTACTCATGAGCAGCTAACTAATCAGACACATTCCTCCATAGCTCCGCTCCACACTGTTTAAAATTAAATTTTTTGGGGCTCAGTTTAAGTAATTCTTGCAATATAAGCTGCTTGGGAAAATTTACTTATCATGGAGGAGTATTTACTCTCTGGCAAACCGGCTCGGCAAACGGGCAGATCTTCAAAGTAAACCAGATCGCAAGAAACGGCGATGAGTGGTGGATTGGGGCCCATCTTGATGTCGGCGGCCAAAATTGCATTAATGAGCAAAGTGGTCACAGAACACATTTTACAAGACTTAAGCCCCTGACTTGACCAGTTTAAAGAGTGAATAGCCGAAATCACCTCCAAATTGGGACAGCACACTAAGCGCCTGTCTGAACTAGAGCAACGTGTGTCTGACATTGAGGACTCCATCAGGCAACTACCCGATAAGATGGCGCACATGGAAAAAAAGTTTGAGGCCTTAAAGGACACACATGACTACCAGGTGAATTATAATCTGAGAAGCAATCTTTGGATACAGGGCCTCCCTGAGGGCAAGGAAGGCAAGAATGTCCTGGAGTTCTGTGCAGTCACCCTTCCAAACTTACTTGGTCTGGAGGTGAAACATGGAAGGCTGAAGATTGAGAGGGCCCACAGGACACTAGCCCCATGCCCGCCTAGCGACCAGCTGCCTAGACAAATTAGTTTCCGGTTACACCATTTTGGCGATCGTCAGGCGATTATGGCTGCATATTGGGCTAAAAAAGAGCTGCTATTTGAGGGCACCCGTTTAACTATTCATCAAGACCCGTCCATGAGAGTCCAAAATGAAGACAGCAGTTCAATCTTGGGATGAATATGCTGCGAGAATGGGGGATTGAATTCTTCATGGCCTACCCTGCAGTGGTCCTGGTCAAGTCAGAGGGGGCTAGCTACTCATTCTGGGAGCTGGACAGGTAAAGTTCTTTTATTGAGGAATAGGATAAAAAAAATGTGGAGAAGTGACACAAAGGATCTTATGAGTATAAATAGTTCTGTGAATTAATTGTCTTCCACATTAGCTTGCCTATTCTGTGGGGGAGCCAGTTATAGGCCTGCACCCCAGTTGCTGATCCCCTTATGCAGCAACCTGGTCGACACTTTGATTTGGTCAGTTTATTACCAGACTTTTATTGTTCAAAGCACGGTAGAGATTTGTGTCTGTCACGGCCTGAAGACCTGCTGATGTAGCACCTTGTCAAGCTCTGGGGAGACTCCTTCAGATATCCAAGCAACATGTATATTAACTAATTTGCTTACACTCGGAGGATGCTCAGTGTGCCAGCAGCACCTGTTCTGTTCTCCATCTTCGATTGAATCTGGTTCGGGAGTCTATACATATGAAGAATGCCACAGGAATAATTCGAGTCTATGGCCCACCGAGAAGAAGATGAATCGTGGTTTCCATCGGATCGAATGCTCAGGTCAGTGGGACGGGGGTGGGGCTTGTTTTTTGGGTTCGCGGGCCATTCCCCTTTATTGGCCTGGGGCATCTCCAAATGTTAAAAAGACTTTCTTATTGTGTGAAGGTTCAGTGCCTCACTGTCTGGTGGTTTTAGGACTTGGGGCAGATTGGCCTGGGGTTTGGTTTAGGAACCAAGTGCACTAGGCGGAAGGGACAATATGGGAGAACTTTGATGGGTTAGGAATCAATAATCTTCTTCC
Source organism: Neoceratodus forsteri (assembly GCA_016271365.2). NCBI lineage: Eukaryota > Metazoa > Chordata > Ceratodontiformes > Ceratodontidae > Neoceratodus > Neoceratodus forsteri. Next base: position 903,239,327 of record CM057456.1, on the reverse strand, counting down.
TCTTGGGCCATAATGCACTAATGTTCACTGTCATTTATCTACCTATCTGAGGTCACGGTTGGAGTGGGGGGTGGGCTCTGGGGGCAGGCCATGAAAAATATCTGGTGGCTTCAGTTTTATTCCTGCTTTGGTAGAAGATAGGGGGTCCTTAATTGTCACAATCTGAGGGTTTCTTGTACATACTGTTTGAAACTTTACTCCAAGTGCTTTTGCACAGGAGGGTACTCTGCCGTTTAGAAGGAATTGAAATGTAGAGTGTAGGGGGGGGTGTATTGGGGAAATAGTTCTATGTGTTTTTTTCACAGCAAGCTGCTAACAGCTTATTTGGGGGGGCAGTGTGCTAATCTTTGGGATTTAGTTGTCTATTTTGAGGATTGTCTGATCTGCAGTAGATGCTACAATGTAAGGGGGAAGGGGGAGGATGGAGTTGGTGGGGTTAAGTTGGGGGAAACATAGAAACAAAGAATGTGATGGCAGATAAGAACCGCTTGGCCTACCTAGTCTGACCATTTTCCTACCTAACAGATAAGCTGCAGATCCTAGTTAACCAACAGCTTACTTCCTCCTACCCCCCTCTAGGACTGCCTTATGTCTGTCCCATGCATTCTTGAATTCCCCCACTGTTCCTGACTCCATGACCTCCTCAGGGAGGCTGTTCCATGCATCCACAACCCTCTCTGTGAAAAAATACTTCCTCACATTACCTCTGAGCCATCCCCCCTCTATCTTCAGTGGAAGGGGAAGGGGCAGTGTCTGGTTCAACTTGGTTTGTGGTTTTTTTTTATATATTCTGGTTCAGTACATGTTGTTTCTTGTTCATTCTTTCACTATGTTATATATACTCTGCTATCAAACATGTAGTTACATGCTATTGCCAAGGTAACTCGATGGAGGAATATGCTGGGGGTACTTTGCCGACTGGGGGGACCTGACCTCTGTAATATATGGCTAACATTCGAAACAAAACTATAATTTCTTGGAATGTTAAGGGATTTGCAAAAGGTCTAAAATATTGATGGCTTTAAAACGGAGAAAGGCACAGGTTGCTATGCTACAGGAGACTCCCCTTACCCAAGAACACTATAAGTTAGTGGGTGGATGGGCTTCTGCCATGCAACCTCATACTCATCTCATAAATAATGCATGGCTATTTTATTACACAAGAATTTCCCTATGGAGGTTACTAGAACTGTAAGGGACACCACAGAGGGGAGGTAAATCTTCGTGGAGGGCAAGGTTCGAGGCCAATTGTTGACCTTCGGGTGCATGTATGCTCCTGCAGTTTATGACCCAGGGTTTTATCAGCACATTCTGGATGTGATTCATAAAGAACAATTTTCGAACTTGATTATGGGGGAGATTTCAGCTGTACCATGGATCCAAAATTGGATTATTCTGGTAGAAGCTGCAGGGTGAATAGAGCGATGGAGGAAAGGTCCGCGGGACTAATGGACTTAGATTTAGTAGCTAGCTGGAGGGCCTTGAACCCAGATGAAAAAGAGTATACCTTTTACTCTAGTCCCCATGGATCATGGTCTCGTTTTGACTATATTGTCTCAGTGGGCTCACCTGGTCAACAAATTTCAATAAATAAATAAATAAATATTTTTGTGCCAAAGGCACTTTACAGTAAAGTTACAGGGGTTTCTCATAGTCTGATTCTCATATCTGATCATTCCATGGTGCAGTTGGAGTTAAAATTGGGGAGGGAGGTTAGATTACCAAGTTCATGGCATTTTCCTACTTATTTGCTGGGTAAAAAGGACTTCAGAAAATTTCTTAAATCTCAGTAGGAAACTTTTCTCTCAACAAACACAGGATCTGTCACCTCACAAGGGACCCTATGGGAGGCTGGGAAGGATTATATGCGGGGGGGGTCATCATTGGCTATACAGCCAAATTTAAAAAGGAGAGGAGGGACAGATTAAGTAAATTGGAACAGATTGTTCAGGCTTCAGAGTGACAAGTGATACAGTGAGGAACAGATGAGGATAGGAGGCAATTATTGGTAGCCAGGGGGTCACTTAATGAGTGTCTAAATGAAGAAGCGGTCAAGATTATTTTTGCTAAACAGAGGATATACGTAATGGAGCAACAAGCCAGGACCACTCTGAGTAAAGTTAATGGGGGAATAAGGTCTCAAGTATAATAGTGGCCCAATGCAATCAAAAGGATAGGATTGTCCATGAGGAAAATTATATTTGAGCTATTTTTAGGGAATTTTCTGAAACCTTATATCGGGCAGAATGCTTGGGTACTGAGCAGTTCGCTGGGAATTTTCTGGATAGTATTAATGTCCCATCCCTGACCTAAGAACAGAGGGATATCCTAGGGGGCCTATCATGGTAGAAGAGGTCCGCAGGGCTATTAAGTCTTAAGTCTGGTAAGGCAGGGGGCCCAGATGGATTCGTTGCCAAATACTATAAAGAATTGAGGGATAAAATTGTTGGCCCACTGAGAGACCTCATGGAGGAGGCTAGGATGGAGAGAGAGTTGCCTAAGACATGTTCAGAGGCGAATATTTGTGTCCTCTTGACTCCTGGAAAAGATAGCCTGAAGTGCTCTTCATATAGGCCCATCTCCCTCCTCAATTACCTCTGCAGGGTTTTAAATAATTGATTAGCAGTTTTTTTCTTGGGACTATTCTAACTGTACAGAAAGTATTTATATAGATTTTCTAGAAGTACTGTAATTGTTAATCACAGTGAGCCAAGAGCTATGCATTTTCACAAAGATTTAACAATTTTATGAGCAAAACACTAATCAATTTTTAGAGTTAAATAAATCCCTGCTCTGCAAAATAATGGCCAAGGTGTTAGCTCTGAGATTGGAAAAGGTGCTACATGGGTTAATACATCCAGATCAGACTGGTTTTGTCCAGGGGAGATTGTCATATCACAGTATGTGACGTCTACTGAATGTCATCCGGTGGGGCACTTGGCATCCTGGAGAGGCCTTTGTACTGTCTATGGATGCTGAGAAGGCCTTTGATGGGACTGAATGGGCTTACCTGTTCGAAGCTTTGCATTGCTTTGGGTTGGGAGATGGGGTTATAGCTTTGGTTAAAATGCTATATAAAGAGACCAGAGCCAGAGTGCTGGTGAAGGGTGTCCCATCTGGGGACTTTAGGCTGTTTTGGGGCATGAGACAAGGCTGCCCCCTCTTCCCCCCTGCTGTTCGCAATAACTGTTGAGCCTTTGGCTATTCGAATCCGAGAGAGCCAACTGATAAAGGGAATCCCAGGAAAGAAATGGAATCAGCATAAGATCACTTTATATGCTGATGATCTTCTCTTATACGTTACACAGCCAGAGTCATCAGTTCCGCACTCCTTCAAATTGTTAGAGAGTTTGCCCAGTTTTCAGGTTATAAACTGGATCTACAGAAATCAGAGATCTTGTTCTTAAACAGAAGCTGTGGGACCCCTGCTAGGGCTTGAAACGTGTGGACCGCCATTTTACCTATCTTGGCATTAAGGTCGGAAAAGACCTTAAGATGCTATATGGTCTCAATTATACACCATTGTTTAATACGATTCTGACGGGTCTCAGCAGGTGGAGGGTTCTCCCAATCTCCTGGCTGGGAAGAGTTAACTTACTAAAAATGAATGTCCTTCAAAGGATTTTGTATCCTATACAAATAGTCCCCTTCTGCCCAACTGCTCAGGGATATTAAAATACTTGAAAGGGGTTTGGGGGACTTTTTATGGCAAGGAAAAAAGTCTAGAATGTGGTTGTCCAGACTCAAGCCACCTAAGGAGAGGGGATGTCTGGATTTTTCGGACTTAAAGGGATTCTTTTTAGCGGTACAATTCTGATACCTACACAATTGGGTGAACAGGGGAGAGGCCTCAGCCTGGTTTGAATTGGAAGAAGAGGACTGCCCTGGACGGCTGACCTCTTATATATCTAAGGGAGGAGACAGGGCATATAGACAGCTACCTCATCCAAACCCCCTAGTTGAGGTGGTTTTAGAGGCCTGGGTTAATATTAAATGACTGCGTGTGGCAGAGGGGGATAATACCCTCCTCGTTTCAGTAGCAAGGAATCCAGAATATTTACCGGATTTGGAGGATCCTGGTTTTGCACTATAGGAGGAAAGGGGTGGAAGATGTTTGGGTGACCATTATGATAAGGACGGTATACACCCTTTCAAGGTGATTAAGGGGAGCTTGGGGTTATCAACCTCGCATTTTTAGAAATTTCTGCAGATAAGAAATTATGGTAGGGACCTGCAAAGAAATCCTTTAGTCTGTTCCTCCTTAATGATGGTGGAGCAGGATATTTTTAGAGCTAAGAGGCAGGAAAGGGAGCTGATAGGTAGGGAGGCCAAACAAGACAGGGCTTTCTTCCCAGATGTCTCAGGGAATAGTAGGATAAAATGGCAAAATGATTTAGGCATGCCCATCTTGGATGAAAATTGGAAAACTGTAACTATGTCGCATATGGGTTTGCTGCTATGTAATGAATTTAAGGAAACTCAGTATAAATGTTTTCATCGTCTCTATTACCCTCCTAGTACGGTTCACAAATTTTACCCAGGGGCGTCCCTCATGTGTGGTAGGTGATCCATGGGGAGAGGCACATATTTTCATCATTTCTGGGACTGTCAGGTTCTCAAAGACTACTGCAAGGATGTTGCGTCTGATATCACAACCATATGGGGACGGGTAGTTGAGTTCTCTCCCCTGTCTATTTTGTTTGGGATAGAAAGGGATGAGGAAGGAGAATGGTGCCTATATCCCAGGTGGGTAAGGGTAATGCTAGTTATAGCTAGGCAGGTTATACAGAATATGTGGGTCTCTTGTGTAAATCCCACACTGGTGATGTGGATGACCCTCCTGATAACCACTTTAGCCATGGATAGACTTCCAGATGCTTTGAAAGGTAGGGAGAAATGGTTTTTATTGGAATGGGTACGTTTTTGGCTTCCCTGACTCCCATAGAGGCACAGATTATTAGGGAGGGGGTGAAGCATTAAATGACTGCTTGTCACCCTTTGCACTCCATTGGGACTGGCATAGGACTCCTGCTGTGGTGTATATAGGCTGGATTGGGGATGCTCGGGTACTTAATACGGGTCTTGCCAGCAGTAGCAAGTAGTCGGCTTGGCATGCATGTAGTTTAATTCATCTTTGTCTTTATTTCTACTGGTGTATTATCAAAATGGCAGAGTGTAAATATTATATTTTTGTACTCTATTCTTATGTGTTATCACTTAGCTTATAGGGTTGATGAACTCATCAGTATTTCTCTCTTCTCTTGTCATGCACATGTTCATTATCGTATATTTGAAAATTGGGAGGAAATTGTGGGCACCTCTTAGTGGATGAATACTACATGCTTTTTATGTTCAAAGTGGGTTTGTTTTTGAATTTGGTGTCCTAAAGACTTGTAATTTAGGACTATGTCGTGTGACCATAAAACACAATGGTTTTTATAAGCACGTTTTGTATTTATAGTTGTAATTGTGATGGCATGTGTGTACCATGCGTTCTATCTGTTCTCTATGTGAAAATCTTACAATAAAGATATAATACAAAAAAAAAGAAACTGTGCCACGAGGCACGACTCAGATTTGTATCTTTCAGACATCCTGTCAGACAAACTGGAGTCCATCCACCCCACCACCCCCAGTCCTTTCCACTGGGGCCTTACTGGGGAAGCCAGCTCTGGGCAGCATCACAAAGAAAAAGTCTCTCGCAGTTCAAGGAAGTATCCCACATTTTACTCACAGTTCCCATGACCAGATGTCTTAAAAGTCCTTCACTTTACATTGGGATATACCACAGGAGAAGGCTACCGCCACTGCTGATGCTCAGCTACTCGGATTGAACTATGAACTGAAACAGGACAGGAGAGAGCTGCCACCTCTCCTGAGGCTCTCTACAGTCAGATAAACTCTAAGCTGTCAGTGTGCAACTAACACCCGCTGCAGCATTCCACTGTGGCAATTAACAGCCACTGTTACATTTCATTGTGGCTTATGATGCTGCAAGTCCCCGACCTGGAACCTCTGTCCAGATGACTGACAGGGGTTTCAGGGAAAAGTCACACAGAGAGCTTGGCTCACAGACCAGGATACCTCTTGCTATGCTGTCACTTTAACAGGCACAAGTATTTAAGCCAGCAGCATTATGATGACACTAGTCTCGAAAAAGCACCAGACATTTGAGCAAAACGTAGGCCAGTTTTTTGGAAGCACATTCCGCTGGATTATGAATGCATTTTGCACAATAAAAAAACTTATCCTGCATCTCATCCTGTGAGATCGTTTTGTTTCTCCTGGTCTGTGAACTGAGCTTTCTGTGTGACTATTGTACTTGTAAAAGCCTCGGCTCCAGTGCCATCTTCCTTGGACTACTTCTGGAATTTTATTTTTAGAATCATAGCATCCCGCCGGCAGGAAAAAGACCACCTGGCCCATCTGCCCGAAAAATAGCCCTCCTCCCTTACCTCCCACCCCTCTGCCCTCCCTCTCCCCTTCTGTTTAGCCCCATGTAGTTGTCCCATTCTCTTTTGAATTTATCCACTGTATTCACCCCCACAACCCTTTCTGGCAACCTTTTCCATGGTTCTACAACCCTTTCTGAGAAGTAACACCCCTTTTCGTCCCCCCGAAATCTGTCCCCTTCCAGCTTGAATGCATGGCAGCCTCTGGTGGTTTTGTTTCCACTCAGCCTTAAGAGGCTGCTTCCCCTTACGTTATTTATTCCCTTCAGGTATTTGAAGGTTTCCACCATATCTCCCCTTTCCCATCTCACCTCTAGTGTATACAGCCCTAGCTCCTCCAGTCTCTCACCGTATGTCCTCCCTTGCATCCCCTGGATCATCTTGATTGCCCTTCTCTGGACCCTCTCCAGACTGTCCTTGTTCCCCTGCAAGTGTGGCCTCCAGAATTGCACTTCATACTCCAGTTGTGGTCTAATCAGTGTTTCATAGAGTGGCATGATCACCTCCCTCTTCCTACTTGTGAAGCCCCTCCTTTACATGCCAGCATTGTTGTTGCTTTGCCTGCCGCTCTATTGCACTGATTCCTAACTTTTTAACGTATCAGAAATCCAAATTCCCAGGTCCTTTTCTTGCTCTGTGACCTGCAGTGCCTCTCCCTCAAGCCAGTATGTTGCCCTGGGGTTATTATGGCCTATGTGCATTATTTTACATTTTTTTTTTTGCATTGAATTGAAGTTGCCACATTTCTGCCCATTCCTCCAGCTTGGCTAGATCCTGTCCCCATTTACTACCCCCGAGTGTCTACTCTGTTAAAGACCTTCGTGTCGTCTGCAAACAAACACACCTTTCCATTTAGATCCTCTGCTAAGTCCCCCACGTATACGTTAAACAAAATGGGTCCCAACGCCGATCCTTGTGGAACCCAACTCATCACCTCTCGTTCCCTGGAGTGCGTCCCATTAACCACTACTCTCTTTTTTTTGTTTTTTGTTTCAGGGGAGACCAGGAGGTTAACCATTTACGCCCAGAGCGACTAACAACAAAACCGACTACACTACTTAGGATTCCAGAACCATTCTAAATGCTTTTTAAAAACTTCTAGTAAACACTGTTGTAACTGAGGGGGAGGACACCGTGGTTACATGTGTAACTGCTCAGTAGTTTTACAGTATAACCAAGAAAATTTTTTTTCCTCTTGCACGCATCAAATTTGTAACTACTTTACAGTTCACATGTTCTAACACTTTTACAGTGTAACCCAACATAATATTTTCCCCTCTTGAATTCCTTGCATTTCCAGGAGCAGTGTCTGACTAGTGTTTCCCGGGTGGAAGTGTTGGAGGTAGGGTTCAGTGTCAGCAGCTGAGCAGCTGCATAGTTAGCACATTTCAGCTTTGCTGTGTCACCACCTTTGAGCAGCCTGGAGAGAGAGTACTGGTCTCGGGTAGCCTTGCTCAAGCTGAAGTAACATTTTCATTTACCTTGGCCGTGGAACAAACAGACATGAGGATTTCTGTAATGAAGTTAACCGTTTGTGGATTGCTTTTTAGAGACACTTCTGTTTCCTTTTCAGTTCTGGCTGGACAGTGAAAATTCTTTCTATTTATGGGGTCTATTTGAATAAAAGTGTCTTAGAATAAAATTTCATTGAGAATGTTGATTTAAACCAGCCCAGGAACAAGAGGTGCCTGTCACTGTATCCTTGACGTGAGAAACATGCACAGTACATTGCGTCTCACATGCATTGGAATCCAGGTATAGAGTATCACTGCCTTTCCTCGTGATGGTGTACAGAGCCCAAAACGGCCAAGGAGGCCATGCCAGAGAGGAACACCTCTCACATACTGTACTCACACTTCTTTTAGATTCTCCCAGCACTGCAGGTTTGGACATGTGGAACACAGACTTCAATAAGTCAGAGAGATACCAGCCAAGAGGCAGAATCTGGCTGTTAGACGCAAAGATCAGACACTGTACCACTGTTTCGCGAGGCTCCAAACTTTAGGTGTCTACTGTTTATTCTGTACTGTCTCTCCGTTTCTGTTTGTAACAGACAAATGAATGCGTTTGTCAGTTTTGCTGCTGCTCATCTCCTGGGACCCTCTTGACATTGCACCTACATGAGCCCATGACTTCTTTATAAAGATTCTGAATAAATTAACATACATTGTCTGCAGTCTACTACTTCTACTGTTGTTGCAACTGCTACTTCCACTGCTACTTTTGCTGCTGATTACTACTACTACTGTTACTGCAATATTATGTCAGTAACATATGTATCCCATCGTGGGGCACCGTGCAGTAAGGGCGAAGGAATAAGGGTGACAGCAGTTACCGCAGCAAGCACGGCAGATGGGCAGAAGCGCAGGAGTACTTGCACATGTGGGGGGCTTTTCCCCCACACCCCCTCTGTCACTCTATATAACTATCCTCAGGGCTGCAGCAACCACCACACGCAGAGCATTAGGAGGACAGTGCACCTTCACCCTTCTGACTTCACCCTTTTTCTGGCACCCCTTTCTCTTTCGCCCTTATTACCTGGCACACCGTCATGGAGGGGGTGAAGGCAAGAAGATGTGTATTTAAAAAGTTGGTAACTTTATTCAAAATATGTAATTGGGATGAAAGGATGTAAGTAGCTATGCTGGCCTTTCAAAAACTAGATTTATTATAATACTCAGTGTGTCTACAAAGTTCGGTGATGGTCTGATAACTGGCTCTTTTTTTAATTCATTCTTCTTGCTGCATTTAGAAGTTCAGTTCCCATCCATCCCTCAGCCACCCAGTCCCATCACTGAACCCGAACCCCAGAGATTTCCTTACCTGACCCATTGGAACCCTTCTCTCCAGCCGTGGGACCTTCAGGGGTAGGCCCCTCCAGTAACTCCCAATTTTTTGATAGGGACTCCATCGTGCTGGGCAGACAGGCGGTGTGGGTTCCTGGCTGTGACTGAGCTTCACACTATGTGGACCAGGGTTATCTGCCATTTTCTCCCACCTTGAGACACTGGCTGTGAATGTGCAGCATAACACGCAACAGGTGTGCACATTGTGAAGCCGGACATCTCCCTGCCACCCCTAGCTGACAGCTCCATCTGTGGGCCCCCAAGAGGCACCCCTACAGCGGGGATTGATCTGCCTCCCATCCCACAAAGGTGAGTGTACATTGGGATGCTCAGACCATTCTCACCTGTTGGCACTCCAGCAATCCAGGCTTGTTCCCAAACCCAGGTCGATGGCATCACAAGTGGCAATCCTGCTGATGGGCTGGCCGCGGATATCGGGTTCTTAAAATGTAGTGAAAAAAATGGGCAGCATGGTTAGACCTATCAGGAAATATTAGTTAGTCTAAACATGAACAGGAGGGAAAGGATAGAGATCAAAGAAACATACAATTACGTGCAGTGATATAATTCCCTCTGCTACCTGCTTTTCCTCATCCCTGTTCTCTCTTAACGCATTTGCTCCCACAGCCGCCATATGGCGTCAGAACCATCCATTGCTGAATCCGACCCAAAATGACCACCAGGAGAGAATGAGTTTTCGTGACTTCTCATCTCACTCCTGCAGTTGCCCTTGACCACATTATGCCCCTTGGATTCCTGCCTCTTCCAGTGGTTACACTTCTTTAACCACAGCATAACCCTGGGTTTGTTCACATTGGTTCTAGTGCGGAATCTGCTAATAACTGTATCTGTTTTACTGGGCATGTTAACTTTATGTGTACACTGTATTTATATGTGTTTCTTTATACCGCATCTGTACCTTCCTGTTTGTCTTTTTTACCTTATTGTCAAAGTTGTACTGTACTCCCCTTCCCCCAGTTTGCATCTGGAAACACATTTTTTCCAGCTCAACATGTCTTTCCTGGTGAAACTTTTGAAATAAACACAGAATCAGAAATAATAGGTGATGTAATCCTCAGAGTTATTTAGACTAAGGAACCCCACAAACACCAGGGGACATAACCTTAAACTAACAGGGGGTGGGGATTCAGAAAGATCATCAGAAAATACTTCTTCACTGAGAGGGTAGTGGATAGGTAAAGCAAATGTGTCCCGTATTGTGATTAATGCCAGGATTCATAGGTTGATCCAGAGCATAGTAGACAAATGTCCATAGAGCTCGCCATAAGTTAAGATGTATCTTGGGGTTCAAAATCCAATTACAAGGGGGTAATGGGAAACAAAAGGGAGGTAAGAGGTGTGGGGAGAGCACTGAAAAAGCTGGGTAAAGCTGCACAGAAATATGACAGACCCGATAGACTAATGGTCTCTTATTGTCCTTAAAAAATAGTACATGAAAATCCTGTAATCTCATTGAACAAAACACATCATATGACTGTTGATTATTTTCTGGCAACTGCATACCTTACATGAGCAACATATTTTTTATAACAAAAAAAGCCCATTTTATAAGTGAGATAACATGCTCCATTGTGTGCAGTCCTAAGAGAAGAATCAACCACCCAAGGGTTGTAGTACTACCTTATAAGGGATGGTTGTGTAGCCTAGAAACATAGAACATAGAAACATAGAATGTGACGGCAGATAAGGACCGCTTGGCCCACCTATTCTGCCCATTTCCCTACCTAACAGATAAGCTGCAGATCCTAGTTAACCAACAGCTTACTTCCTCCTACCGCCCACTAGGACTGCCTTATGTCTGTCCCATGCATTCTTGAAATCCCCCACTGTACTTGACTCCACAACCTCCTCAGGGAGGCTGTTCCATGCATCCACAGCCCTCTCCATGACAAACTACTTCCTCACATTACCTCTGAGCCATCCCCCCCTCTATCTTCAAATTGTGCCCCCTTGTTCTTGCACATCTCGTTTTCTGAAAGATGCTACCCTCTTGGACTTTGTTGATTCCCTTGAGGTACTTGAAAGTTTCTATCTTGTCCCCTCTCTCCCTTCTTTCCTCAAGGGTATACATATTTAGCTCCATTAGTCTCTCTTCGTATGTCTTCTGGTGCAGACCCTGCACCATTTTGGTTGCCATCCTCTGGACAACCTCCACTCTGTCTATGTCTTTGCAGAGATGGGGTCTCCAGAACTGCACACAGTACTCCAAATGGGGTCTCACCAACTGTCTGTACAGAGGGATAACAACTTCCTGTTTTCTACTATTGATGCCTCTCCCTAGAGGTTAGAGTAATGAGCTGTGAATGAGTGTGTACATCCAACAGTCCTGGGTTTGATTCCCACAACCTCCATTTGCATACTGTGTGACTCTGAGCAAGTCATTTAACCTCTCCAGTGTGCCTGGGTCGCCCATGAAAACAGGCACCATGCCTAGTAGGCCTTACTCAGTTACCAAAAGAATTTAAAAAAAAAGTGAACACCCTGTCGCGTGTTACCACTTACATGAACCATCTGTGTATCTATGTTTCAAGGGGTAATTAGAAACATGTGTGTGTGTGTGTGTGTGTGTGTGTGTGTGTGTGTATTTAACTGATTCACACAGTGTGTTCTCCCGTTTGCAAAGGGGAAGCTATGTGCCATGAACTTGAACTAAACTGACCCAGACGGGCTGCCCTGTGTAACATGGTTCCGGTGCTGTGCAATGATACACTTATTAGAGAGCTGCCCATCACTCTTTCTGTTTACACTATGAAAGAGCTGGGAGTTATGCATTGTATAAATGCCAGTTCTAGTAAAGACACTCTCAGGTTCTATCTGTTGTTTGTAGTGGTAGCTAATTTGTAACTCCAGGTTTGCATCCTCCCTGCACAAACAGTGAAATTATGTGAACTGATTACAATAGCGAGTTACGAACATACGAAATTTGCCAGCAGGTAAAGGCCTAGAGGTCTATCAAGTCTGCTTGAATGTGCAGCTAGCACCCCTTATTCTGCAGCTGCCTCTCCCTCCCTCTTCATTAACCCTCCCCCTTGACCTGTCCCATCCTCGTTTAAAGCAGTCCACTGTTCTACTGCATACCACTTCAGCAGGTAACTCATTCCACCCAGCCACCACCCTCTCTGTAAAAAAGTGTCTCCTCATCTCCCTCCTGAACCTTCCTCGCTCCAGTCTCATATCATGGCCCCTGGTGGCCCTCCCCTCCCTTACTTTGAACAGTCCCTCTGTACCTGTCTTGTTTATTCCTTTCATGTACTTAAAGGTTTCAATCATGTCCCCCCGTCCCTCCTCTCCTCCGGTGAGTACATGTTCAACTCCCTCAGCCTCCTCTCATATGATAAGTCCCCAGCCCTTGATCATCTTTGTCACCCGCGCTGCACCCCTCCAGTAACTTAATATCCCTCTTCAGATACGGGCGCCAGTACTGCATGCAGTACTCCAGGTGCGGTCTAACTAATGACCTATACAGTGGCAGAATCACCTCCTCCCTCCTCGAGGATATACCCCTTGCGATACAACCCCAGCATTTTGTTGGCCTTTGCAGCTGCCTTCCTACATTGTGCCGAGTTGTTCATTGACCCTGTAATGAGCACCCCCAGATCCTTCTCCTCCTCTGTCTGGGCTAGCTGCACTCTCCCCAGCTGGTAACGTCTCCTTGGGTTATTCATCCCAAAATGCAGCACCTTGCACTTTTTCTGGCATTAAACCCCAGTTGCCAGGTGTCTGACCAGGTTTCAAGCTTTGCCAGATCATCCTGCAACCCCTGCCATCCCCCTAGGTCATCCACCACTGCTCCTACCTTGGTATCATCAGCAAACAGACTGATCTTGCTCTTGATGTCCAATGATATATCTGCAATGAATATCCCAAACAACACTGGTCCCAACACGAGCCTGTCGGAACACCGTCACACTACCCTTGGGTGTGAGAGCTCCCACCCACCACCACCACCACCCCCGTTGCCTTCCTGAAGCCAGTTCCCTACCTATCTCACCAGCTTTGCACCCGCCCTGTGCCTACTAACTTACTTCCCAGCCTCTCCATGCGGCACCGAGTCGAATGCCTTACTGAAGTCCAGATACAGGACATCCACTGCATGGCCCCTGTCCAGTTGCCTAGTTACCCAGTCATAGAACTCCACCAGTTTGGTTTGGCAGGATCTGCTCCGTATGAAGCCATGCTGTCTGCTGTCCTGTAGTCCTTTGGCCTCTAGGAGGGCCACCAGCCTTTCCTTTAGGATAGTCTCCATTAGCTTACCCATGATGGATGTGAGACTCACTGGTCTGTAGTTTCCCGGTTCGTCCTTGGGGCCACTCTTGTGGAGGGGCACCACATGAGCCATCCTCCAGTCCTGAGGTACACACCCTGAATGTATTGAGGCATTAAATAGGTCTGCCAAAGGTCCTGCAAGGACCTCTGCCAGCTCCTTCAGTACCCTGGGGTGGATGCCATCTGGGCCTGGCGCCTTATCCACCCTCAGTGCCTCCAAACCCTCCCGAACTCTGCCCTCCATGATTTCCCCATCTGTCACCCCCCTCCCCCCCCCATTTCTGCCATTTCTCCCCCTTGGGTGTCACCTCCCCTCTTCTCTTTAGTAAATACTTAGAAGTACTCATTTAGTGCTTCTGCCTTATCGCACCCTGCTTTCACCCAACCCCACTCCTTCCTAATCCTTACTATGTGGAACTATGGAAGTTTGTTTTACTATGTGGGTGTCAGAGTAACACAGTAACAGATAGCAGCATTGTACTTCAGTAATGGAAAGGACACTGTGTTTAACTTCTTTGCCCCACCTACTGCATGGAAGTGATTTGTACCAAACATGACTGTTGACACACGTCCAAACATCTCAGCTGGATTGCAATCAATTCTCACGATGCATAGCCCTCAAAACCATTCTTTCTCAGGAGCCTGTCTTGTCCTGCATGAAAAGCCTGAACTGCTAGTTTCCACAACCTCTCTGGGTAGGCTGTTCCACATGTCAGCCACCCTTTTTGTGAAGTACTGCTTTCTAATGTTTCCCTTGGTCATACCCCCCTCTTCCCTCGCTTTAAGTCCATGTCCTGTAATTCATCTTGCACTGTTGCCAGCTCAGACATCTGCGTATATGCCATCCTGTCTCCTTTAGTATCTGGAACAATGTCCCCTCAGCATCCTCTAGGCGAAATAAGGGTAGTTTTACTAAACATTTGTGGCAGTGCAAAAGGGAGCAGTTTGTTTTTGTAGAGTCTCCCGCTGCTGCAAATGTTAGTGTTTATTTAGGAAGATGATGCAGTATCCACCCGGCTTAATATGGCAGGGCAGGCACTAATAGCAGTTAGCACCTCATTTACTAAGCCATACCCTGACGTTAGCAGTTGCTGAAGTCAGGAAAGAATGCTGTCTCTTGGCGAGACATTTACTGAGAGACAAGAGTTAGTTCAAACTAGGAATCAGCGGGGCAGCTAAGAGAGTTGATTCAGGTTCTGGGACACCAGCTCTGATTCAGAACCAGTTTGTCCACCCCAAATTCAAAGTAGATAATGGGAGACTAAGTTTTTTTTTTTTTGATTTTTTGGTTTTTGTTCTGGCTTCACGTGACTTCGGGGACTTTTAGGCTCTTTGAAGATCTGGCCCTGCAAAGTCAGATGAACATCAGTGAGGATGTGTCACAACACAATACTGTCCACAGCCACGTTTATTGATGTGTACCTTTAATAGTAAATGGAAAAATGATAAAAATTGGAGTGAGAAAGCCAGACTTCTGACTGACTGGGACCAGTATCAACCTCACATAATACCCACATGGGTGGCGTGCACCCTGCTATTTCCTAATGAAGGGGCATACATACATGAACTGGCAGTACTTTTTTTATGTAAAAATATTCCAACAAAGTGTCTTTACCCCATTTCGTAATGGGGTAAATTTGACTCCAGTAGTGTGGGCTACTGATCTGTAATCCCACATCACCGTACATCACAGGCCATCCATTTGATGCTTGATCTTCCTTCACTCTTTACTCTATCATACAGCACTGTCACAAACATGTTATTAAAACACCCAGCATTATTTACTGTACACCACAAGTGTGTGACTGCTGTGTGCAACTTTGCACTTCTCAGTTTTCTTTCCCAGCGAGTGCGCTGTATCCTTCAGATCTATTGTTGCTTACCTTGGGGGTTCTTTCCCTATCTGCAGTACCACAGGCCTGCACCACAGTGCATGGCTTCCTCTTTGGAATCCAGTAATGTCATGGTACCCCTTCCCCTGTTGTGCCTTACTGCTTAACTATGTTACTTTTTTTTTTTTACTCTTTATTTATACTCCTTCAGGCCTGGGCATCCTTCTGGGGTATGCACTCGACCCCAGCCTCTACTCCATTGCCTGAACCCTCGTTAGTGGAGACACTCCTCTGACAACCTAGGCAGATCATCCTTCCTTGATGGCCTGTCTGAAATTAGGGAGATCGTACCTCATATGAGTCAGGTTGGCCCTGGAGTCCTCCAGGCGACGGTTCGGGATGTGGGCTGCATCCCTAGCATCCCCGTATCTCTAGCGAAAGGGGATTTTTCCCTGCTTGTTTCTGTTTCCCCTCGGGAGTGCAGCGTGCTACGATCGCTCATGCCATCGGCTTCCCTGCTGAGGTCTGCTGCACTCCCGCCCCTTCTTCTGGCTGGTGTACCTGCATTAACCCCGATCTCCACTGGGGGTCACTAGGACACCTAAAAACCCCGGATCCCTCTCCAGAGAGAGGAGAGAGCAGTCCTCCAGATGCTTGATCCTCTCACTCCCCTGCCAGCCCCCGACGGCTCGGGCTCGTTCCCGAACCCGGGTCGCTAGTGTGGTGCAAGGTGTGGCATTCAGCACCTCAACCCGCAACGCCACCGGGCCATTAACTATGTTACTTGAGTTGCAGAAGTTTTGAATACTGTGATGGAAACAAACAGAAGATGCTTGGACTTCAGGTTTTTTGTCTTGTCTTGTTTACATAAGGATTTGATTTTTTTCTTAAGAAGCACTGCTGCTTTAAAATTTCCTAAATTAGTACTGCTCTAGGAAAGCACAGCTGGCACAACTTTCTTATTGCTCCCTACCTGATTGCTGCTGAGTGCCCCTGACCGACTACATTGCACAGCTGAAATTAACCTTGGTGTTGGTGAGGTTTAGGTTTCACCTAAAATAATATTTGATAGTAGCACCCCCTTAGGCTGCTGAACCCAAGAACATGGCCACTTAGCTCAATCAGTCATGCCCGAGGTAGATATAAATCTGTATTATCTGCCATACAGAACCTACAAGCATGGCCCCAAGCAGTGGGTTCCAATGCAAGCATCTAAAAGACGCCAGTGGAGTGGACTAGCAACTTTTCTGACCTTGAACTCCATGGCAAAAAAAAAATGTAGAAAGGGGCTGCCATTCATGCTGACCTCTCATGCTTTATCAGCAATGGTAACAACCTCACATAATGGCATGTTTGCGGAAAAGTGAGGCTTATTTATTTAGTTTTTGTTAACCAGGTAGGTGCACTAGCCATAAAATGACCATTTTCAGGCACAACCCGGGAGAGTACAACAAAAAGAACAGTTGAACAACAGCAACATGGGTACAATAATACAAATAGAGGAACAGTACAGCAGTGCTACAAAAATACAATGGGTAGAAACAACAAAAAATAATGGCAAGCATTATACAGATAATGGCAGTAAGATATATAATAAGTGCAGAAACCACGGACCTGACCTGTGGAGTGAAAGGATTAATAAGATAGTAAGGTTATATAGAGAGAAATGTGAGGAATGTTCAAACATAACAAGAAAGACTGACAGAAGGAAGGTCAGAGGTGGTAATTGGCAAAACAACAGTGAATGGTCAGCAACAAGGTTCGAGAAGGAAGAGAGCTAGTAGTCAAGAAGTTATTTACAAAGAGAAGGAAAAATATGGGGAAGGGAAGAGGAGACAGTCTTGAAGCTGGATTAGAGCAGGGGTGACATTACTGGTAAGTCTCAGGAGCTTCAGGTTGGATCAAAACATGTACAAGCATCAGGTAAAGATAGATAATGATGATATTCACTTTTAAATCCAAAGTGAGACTGAGACAGCTGGAGGTTGAGTGGAAGAGCATTCCATAGCCTGGGAGCAGAGAATTGGAAGGCCCCTGTGCCTTTAGTCATCCAACATCTCGGAACATAGAACAAGGATTTGTCAGCTGATCGCAGGCCATGGGAGGATGGTTGAGGGACCAGCAACGCCGCCAGCTGGGATGGGTTTTTTTCCCGGATGATTGAGTCCATTAGTGATCCAAGGTAGTATTGTCTACTGGCAGAGGATGAGAGCCAATTCAGATCCTTATAAAGAAGGCAGTGATGTTTGAGTTGAGGTGACGAAGAGGCAGATCGGCATATATTGTTATAAGTTATGTCCCATTTTAATAGGGAGGTTTTATGGGCAGAGGTAAGAATAGAGTCACCATAAGTAAGGGTTGGGAGCAGAATACCTCGGGCAGTTGCTAATTTGGCCGAGGGTGTAAGCATGTATCTCATTTTGTAAGCTACTCCCAGTTTTGAGTTTACAGCTTTGCACAAGGACTGAAAGTAAAGATTAAAATCCAGGGACTGGTCCAGCAGGATCCCAAGGTACTTGAAGGAAGTAACATTTTCAAGTGGAAATCCTCCTGGATGAATAACTTCCAGCAAACTAGAGCAGGCCTTAATCTTCGGTGCGGAACCTAGGAGCATGGCTTTCGTTTTCTTTTCATTTAGTACAAGCTTACAGTCTAGTAGCTAGTCTAAGACCTTACTGAATTCTGAAGTAAGTGATGTGTTTATGCAGGCAATACTAGAAGAACTAGTATAGATGATCAGGTCATCAGCGTAGAGAATAGCTGAGCAGGATTCCAGGACCTCAGCTGCATTGTTGATAAAAATTGAGAACAGAAGGGGCCCAAGAGTATAGTCCTGGGGGACCCCAAGGTTGATAGTAGATGTGTTGGACAGGGAGGAGTTAAATCTGACAGCTTGCGAACTGTTTGACAGGTAGCTGCAGAACCAGTCCACAACAGGGGTAGAGAAATGGAATTTATGGAGAGTGGAGAGAAGCAGGGGATGGTCTACAAGGTTGAAAGCCTTAGTGAGGTCAATAAAGATGGCACCTGTGAGTTTTCCAGAATCCGTTTTGGACAGAATATCAGTAGTTAGTTGAATATGAGCCGTGGTAGTGCTGTGACCTTTTCTGAAACCATGCTGGGTGTCTGAGAGGAGATTGTAGCGTGTAAGGTAGTCAGTGGTTTGTGATGCAACTATTTCTCTAGGATCTTGCTAAGGACAGAGAGAATTGCTATAGGTCTGTAATTGGCCATGTCCTTTGGGTCACCTTTTTTAAAGACAGGCGTTACTCTTGCAGATTTCCATAGCTCCGGCACAGTGCTATGGATAAGAGATAAAGTGTAGATTCTGGCAGTCGGAGAGGTAATGAGTGGAGCAGCCAGCTTAAGAAGACGAAGTTTCAATGAATCAGAACCAGAGCTGGTATTGGCAGATATGGATCTCAGTAATTTCAGAACTTCCGCTCTTGATATAGCCTTGAAATAGAATGGTGGCGCTGGAGAAGCATCATACAATAGGGCAGTATGGTTGTCTGATGGTAGCGTGATAGGTAGATTGGAGTGCGATCCACTAGGTTGTAAAGCCAAGGTATAGTGTGACAGATCAGAGAAAAGATTGTTAAAACTGTTTGAGATGGTCCTAGGGTCATTACAACGTGCCCCATTTATGATCATTTCATCAGGAGTCACCGACTGCAAGGTACCCAGAAATGTTTTAACATGGGCCCAGAATTTCCTCGAGTCGCAAGCTGAGCTTTGTAGGAGGTCCTTGTAGTATTTGCTTTTAGCAGCTCTAACATGTCACTTACATCTGTTCCTTAGTTCACGATAGACAATAAGATCTGACTGTAGGCCAGTTTGTTTGTGGCGAATCCAGAGCTTGTCCCTCTGGCGCAGATTAGCAAGGAGGTCTTTATGCAGCCACCTCGTCTGTTTTCCTCTGACCCTCCTAGTAGTCTTGGGGGCATGTTTATATTGAATGGTAAGAAATTCATTTATGAATGTAGAGCAACCTCCACATCCTTTGTTTGATAGATACCTGTCCAGTCAATATTGGAGACATCATAGAGAAATGCATCCTGGTCAATATGAGCTAGATTGTAAACATGATTAGTCTTGATGGAGGAGATGGAGGCGCAGCCATAGATAGGATACAAAAAGTGGGTGAGTGGTCTGTTAGTGCATCTGCAAGGATTCCTGCTTTCGACACATGTTCCATACAATTAACCATCACCCAGTCTAGGAGTGTACCCGTTTGATGGGATGACATGGCTCTAGTTGCTTCAGAGATCAACTGGTGAAAATGATAACTAAGCGTGAGTGATTGCAAGGATATTTGAGCTGACCCAAACCAATTGAGGTTAAGATCACCTAGGATGACAGCCTCATTATGATTTACAGTCTGGGAGGTGATGTCAAGGAGTTCTTGAAGATCTACTATTCCCCCAGGAGGGGGATTATAGGCACAGATAATATGAAGCTTCTTTTCCCCCAATACAATAGTTGCCTGTATGAATTCGCATACTGCGGGAGAGGCAGATGCTGGGACAATAGAGATGTTGAGCAAGTTTGATTGCAATTTTGGCAAAAGAGGTCATTCAGATTCAAATTAATCTATCCACAATGCAGACTCAGCTAAAATAAATTGATAGCAGTATATCGAAAGTGGAGCAGTGAGGCAGAGAGACAGAGGAGAAAATAAAGACAGTAGAAGGGCAGGCAGTAGATAACAGTTTGGATACTAAAGTGCTGAAAAAAGATGCTTGCTTGATTGAGACTACAAAGAGCGCAAAAACAAGAAAAGGATGGCTGGACTGCCAGAAAAGGTGGAGGGTTGTAGTTGCAGTATAATCAAATTCCTTCAGCAGGCCCTTACTTAGATGTTACATTTTTGCTGTGTTAGAATTCGAACATGCACACAGGGCCCTAGCTCATGCCTACAGCTCTAAAGGCTCAGCCACATATGCTGATAGCAAGACTCCTGAGGTTTGAAGTGAAAGAAAAGACAATGGCACTGGCATGGAAGAAACAAGACTTTAACTGGGAAGGACATCAAATCAATGTCACTTTTCCCAGAGCACCCTAAAGCAATCTTAGGTATGAAGTGTCCTTTCAAAGAAGCCAAACAGGCATTTAGAGACAAATCTATAATATATGCCATGCACTTCTTTGCTACACGTAAAATCACGAAGAGAAGGCCTACTGTGAGAATATGACAATCCTGCAATGGTTATAGATTATAGCAGTAACAAGCAGGAGATTCTGTCTGCCACGTCTCCGGAAGATGGTGCAAAGGGGAAACGATCTGCCATGGGGGGGTTGTCCCCCAGTTCTCATACCTCTGTTTTTGTTTGGCCCCTTGCCAATCTGAGGGACAAGGTAACTGCAAGCTTATTGTGTAATTTGTGCCCCAAGCTCCCCCCTTTGAATGCACTGGTGAGACTTTAGTAGCAAAACGACTTGAAATCTGGTGCTGATCGACTGACCATGATCTTTGCAGCCGTCCATTCATGACCTGGGACCGGCAAACGTAGGCTACAGCAGAGGGCAGGTGAATCCCCTTGAGTAGATCTTGGCTTACACAGGCCTGATGCTGCTGCATTGGATTAGTACCTGTGGCCACTTGAACTAAATTGTGACTGTGCTGGTGCCAATTGCTTTATGAAGTTATGCATCTTTTCCTTGCATTGTTAAAGGGAAACTCCGATTGAGTCCCTCAGTGCAGTAGCGGCTGCAGAAACGCCCGATTAGGGCTTTCAACATAAAATATTTTTTTTTAGTACCTGGTGCCCTGGAATTTTAATAGAAAAGATCCGTTCGCTCCATCATGGCGACAGACCTGCAGGCGGACATCTTGCGCACCTCGGGTGATTTCCGCTGTGAAGGTTATGCTAATGAGGCCACCAACAAATGGCAGATGTTGGTAGCCCTCGTAGCATTAACTCCGTGGTGAAGTCACCGAGTGCTCGAAATCTCCGCCTGCAGGTCTGTCGCCATGATGGAGCGATGATCTTTTCTATTAAATTCCAGGGCACCAGGTACTAAAAAAATATTTTACTGTTGAAAACTAATCAGCGCTTTCTGCAGCCGCTGCTGCACTGAGGAACTCAATTGGAGTTTCCCTTTAATTCTGTGTGCATGTATTGTTTTAATGTGTGTTTGCTGCACTGTGTTGCAGCTCGTACTTTCAGGTGGCAGTAACTAGAAGCATTTAATGAGAAAGGGTCTATACAGTATATTCTGCATGGGGACCATGATGAGCTGGAATGTGAAAGGTTTGGGGAGTCCTATGAAATGAACCAAGGCACTCTTCCATCTCAGCTACCTACCTTGTGACCTAGCTCTAGTACACAAAGCCCGATTCCAGTGACTCTGGGTGCCTCACAGTCAGAACAAAAAGACCATGATGAATACAAATAACAGACCCAAAATTTATAAAATACTGTAAAGGATGATTAAAAGACAGCATCAGACCCCAAACTCAAAGTAAACAAGTGTGTTAAGATTTAACCAGGAGGCATCACCGTTGACACTCCTTGTCATCCTCAGGTGATGAGGGGCATAGACAAAAAATGCTTTGATGCTACAAGGAGCTCCTCTGGCAACCTTGAACTATGGCTGAAATTAAAAGGTTGTGTCCCTGGACCTTCATTCCCTTGGCCTTTACCGGGCATTCCCACACCAATCCTTGCTTCTCGGTAGTCACTGGCGTCTGCTTCTTATGCATCTTCAAGTGGAGCCACCTCCTCTGGAGCCCGTGTTTGGGGCCCCAACCAAGGAGTCTCACCAGACCAGCTTGCCAGACCAGCTGTCGGTTCATATCACTCAGGATGAGGATACCAGGATGGTCCATGGTGACAAACGGATGAGGGATATTGTTGAGGAATCCTCCAATGACTCCAAAGATGAGGTGTCGATGGCCTCAGCCTGTACTCATAGGCTTAACCGAGAATCAGTTGAAGAGCTGACCACTGATCATGGGCCGGTGTCATTTGGAACCAATCCAGAAGCAGGCTAAGTACCCATTTACTGATACAGTATATTGGACAGTGACAAATACTGTATTAGCTGCTTTTTGCTCATTCACACACTTTAAATGGCTTTTTATTTAGGGGTGCTACTGTTTATGGCATATACGCCCCCCCCCGGCAAATTTTACAAATGTATTTTTTCTGCCTGAATTGCCACATATTTATATCTCCAATAGGAACGGGGTCTCTCTTGGTATTTACCTCAGGGGTCTGCTGTGAAGGTACCCAGCTACCAGACGTCAAGGTATACTACCCATCAGCTGGGTACCTGTTCCAAAATGCAACTGCCTGAATTGGCTTCCTTTATATAAGGTGAATTGCCTGGATTGGTTTCCATTATATAAGGTGAATTGCTTCAACTGACCTCCTTAAATTAAAGTGCTGTCCATAACCATTGGGTAGGTAACTAGTGAGAAGCTAGCTAATGAGAGAGCCATACATCTCCCAAACATCAAACAAATACAAAATGAGCTACTCGCCCTTGCTCATTCTCAAACTTCAAATGGCTTTTTGTGTAGGGATGCTACTGTTTATGGCATACATAACTAAAAAACAGAAAATTCATTGTACCCCATGGTAAATTTTACAAATATGATATATTTCTGGTTAAATTGCCGACTTACTTATTTTTATCTCCAGTAGGAGACTGGTAGCTGGGCAACTTGACAACAGGGCCCTGAGGTGAATACCTAGAGACCCTAACTCCTGCTGGAGATAAAATAAGTATGTGGCCAATGTAAATAAAAAAAACTATTTAGAGTTTGTGAATGAGCAAGGGTGAGCAGCTAATTTTGTATTTGTTTGGTGTTTGGGAGATGTACTGTTTTTTTTAACCAGGAGAGACACACTAAGCTGAAAGCTTGTTTCCAGGTGTGGTCTGGGAGCACAAGGAATTTAAGTGACTTGCTCAGGGTCGCACAGTATGCAAGTGGGACTGTGGGATTTAAACCCAGCTTTCCAAGTTTGCAGCTTAGAGCCTTAAACCACTGCGCTATACTGCCCCCCTTGACCCTCTCATTAACTTGCTCCTCACTAGTTACCTACCCATTAGTTGGGGACTGCACTTTAATTAAAAGAAGCCTGTGTGTGTTATATAAAGGAATCCTATTTAGGCAGTTGCATTTTGGAATAGGGACCCAGCTGATGTGTGGTCTACCTTGACATATGGTAGTGGGGCACTTCACAGGAAGACCCTGAGGTAAATGCCAAGAGGCCCCCCTCCACACACACTGTTATTGAAGAGAAAATAAGTAACTCGCCAACTTAGGCAGAACAAATGTTATATTTATAAAACGTGTCATGTGGAGGGGGAATGGAAGGGGAAGGGGAATTTTCTGTTTATACTGGACAGAGATGATTCCCCAGGGGTTGCCTTTCCCATGGCTGAGGCCATCTTGGGACCAGCCCTAAAGCTTTGGCAACATCCACCATCCTGCCCGGCACCCTCCACCCTTATGGTTTGTAAGTATGTGGTCCCAACGGTCATCCTTTCTGGGTTCTCTGACCACCCCTCTGTGGAGGGTTTGGTTGTGGATTCCGCCATCCATAAATCGGGGTACAAATGGGACATGGACAAACCTCCAGAAAGAGTCCAAGAAGATTGACCACGCAGCTACAAAAGTGTACGTTGATGAGTCACAGGGTCTCCTTCAGGCCAGTTATGCTGTCATGATGGTAGACGTTGGTCATTGCTTGTTTGGGGTGTTAGGGAAACTCCTCCCCCATTTTCCAGCTGACAGACAGCTTCCAGTTAAGATAGTCAGAGACCTGGTTCAGTTGCTGGCTAAACACCAGCTTCAGATGGCTTTGGACATGGGTGAGTCCTGTGCCTGTGCCTTGGCAGTGGCTGCCGCCATACATTGAAGGGCCTGACTGAGGCTTTCCACCTTCACTGCAGACACTCTGCATAAGCTGGCCACTATTCCATTCCTGGACACTGACCTTTTTGGTCCTGGTATGAAAGGACATCTCACACAGATTGAGAAAATTAGTGCCACCCTAGATATTGTGGCTTCATGCCAGAAGGCCCAAACGCCTAAAAAGAAGGCCTTTCAGTTTCAGTCTTTTCAGCCACAACAACCTCAGCAGCAGCCCCAGCAGGGGCAGTTTCAGCACTGGCTTCCAAAGTCCAAGCTTTGCTGCCAAAAGCAAAAGAGTGGGGCACAGCAGAGTTGGTGGTGCGGTTGTGGTGCTTCTGTGGCACCTACAGCTGGAGCCTATTGCACAGTGATGGGTTGTAGGGTATTCCCTCCCATCCAGTCCCTGTCCCAGATCCCAGTGTTGCCACAGTGGTCTACCATTAACTTGGACAAGTGGGTCCTAGAAGTGGTGAGAAAATGGTTGCTTGTGGATTTCGATCTCTCCCACTGTACCGACTCTGTGCTCCTTGGGAGTCCAGGGTGTCAAAATACATATTGTTCATGCTATGAGCTGACATCTCTCAGCGCATAGAGCATGGAGAGATAGCCCATGTTCCAGAAGCCCTGACCACTCATTGATATGTGATCGGGTCTTCCTGATTCCAGAATGGATGGGGGGGACTGGTGTGCAGGTTCCAGTCGGTCACTCTGAATAAGATAATTCCTTCTCTGGAGCAGGGCATGTAGTTCTGCTCCCTGGACCTCCAGGATGCGTTCCTCCACATCCCAGTCTGTCTGTTCCATTGCCAGTATCTTCGATTATGTGCAGAGGGGATCCTGTACCCGTTCAATGTCATGCCCTTCAGCCTCTCATCCACACCCAGGATCTTCATCAAGTGCACGGCAGTGGTGACAGCCTTCTTGCGGTGCAGGGGCGTCAGGGTCTGTCCCTGCCTAGATGACTGGCTGATAGTCGGGCCATCCAAAGAGACTGTGGATATGTCCAGGGATCTGGCATTCCAGACCTATCAGGACTTGGGTCTTCTGGTCAACCTGGCCAAGTCAGAGCTGGTCCACTTGCAGGTGAGCAAGTTCATCAGGGCAGAACTAGACTCCCTGCAGGATAGGACTCATCCCCCAGTGGACCGGGCATCAGATCCTGCCTCCTTTGTGCAATCATTTGAGGTTGGGTGCTCGTGCCCTGCCCAGGGCTTCATGCAGCTGCTGGGGCACATGGCATCCTCCACCAGTGTCATCCGCTGGGCTCACTGGCAGATGTGCCACCTGCAGTGAGAGTTTGGCCGACAGTGGTCCCAACAACCAGGTCACTTGGGCAGCTGATCGTTATGGCCCAGCTAGTGTGGAAGGCCATCCAGTGGTGGCTGGACCCACAATACCTGGAGTAATATCTGCATACTGGATATGGACTGGTATGCCAGTGGTGGCCCAGGAGAAGGTGGTCAGGCACTTTGTCATTGGTCTGGATCACTTGTTTTCACTAATGCGTGAACCTTCACCTCCAAGGGACCTACTGCTTGTGTTGGCAGTGCTCATGGGCAAGCCATTTGAGCCAGTGCACAAGTGTGAGATGTCAGATCTGTCATTGAAGACTGCCTTCTTGTTGGTTATCACATCAGTCAGAAGGATCAGTGCTCTCTAGGTGCCTCATTGGAGTCTAATTATCCGGTCTTCCAGGGACAAGATTGTCCTTCGCCCTCACGCATAATTCCTCCCAAAGGTCATATCGGAGCATTACCTTAACAAGGTGATTAACTTACTGGTATTCTTTACTAACAGACTCCATACCCTGGTCCTGCAGAGGGCTCTCTTACTATAAGGAGTGTATGACTGGAGTTCCGAGTGAGGCTCGCCAGCTGTTTGTGATGTATAGTATGCTAGTCATGCCTGGCAGACTGGCAGCAAAGCAGATGATTGCCAGGTGGATAACATCCTACATCTACCTCTGCTATATGTTGGTTGGTAGGGAATTGCTCAAGGGGCTTAAGGCTCATTCCGCCAAACATACCACTGCCTCAGTGGTTGCTTCCAGGGACATCCCAATTGCAGAGATATGCAGGGCTGTGACCTGGAGTAAAGCACACACCTTCGTCTCCATTACAGCATCAACATCATGAGTTGTTGGGATGCTGCTGATGGGTCCGCGGTCCTTCAGCCTCTGTTCGCCATAAGGAGTGCACGCCTTTCCCCATCTCCAGGAGGACTACTTGGAGTCTGCCAGCGTGTGGATAGTGAACCGAATTCACATTATTTGAAATACAAGTTACTGACCTTAACTGTCATTCTTGTAGTGATACTCAGTTCACATCTACACAACCCACCCAGCCTTCCCTGGCAAGCGGCACCCAGATCCCTTCTTTCAGCATGCAGAAGATCTGACGTCACACGGCGGAGCCAGAGGATATACCTGACCCGGGTCTTGGGTGGAGCTTAGTTTGACAACTTCTGATGACTCAGCTGTCTCCAGGAGAACTACCAGACTGTGGATGTGAATACACTATAAGTACCATGGTTACAGGTGAGTAACCTATATATAGTCATGTTAAACTGGAAAAAACATTCAATAAAAACAATTTTTTAATTTTTTTTGTTAGTCTTGTTTTTCTCTCCTGACCCCCTGGTTGGCAGTTGTTTCCAGTCATCCTAATCTCCAGCCACCATTCGTCCCTGCACCTCTGCATTATGGACCCTTGCCGCTCACCCCCACGGCTTACCCCCTGTGGTGGGGTGGTGGGGAACTCCTCATCTTCCCCGCCAAGTCTGGATCCAGGATTGTGGCGATGTCCTTGTAGGTTTGTGGTCGATGAACGGCCATCAAGCCGCACAGCCAGGGCCTTGTTTCCTCGTTTCTCCCCTTGCGGACAGGAGGCATGCAGGACACCAGCGGAGGAAGCGCGCACGCATCCACATGTGCTCCTCTAGGCGTCTGCCCCCTCTCTCGCCCCTTATCTACAGTATCGGTGCTCCTGCCGCCCAGAGCCAGTACTGCGTCGAATACTGGCAGCCCCCCCTTCCCGGAGAAGGAGAGCAGTCCCTCAGATGCTCAATTCTTCTCCTTCCTTGCTGACCCCGGCAACCCGTGCTTGTTCCCAAACATGGGTCGCCAGCATGGCGTGAGGTAGGGTTTCCAGTGCCTTAGCCCTCAGCGCCACTGGGCAGGCTGTAATAAAAACAATTTAGGAAAAAAAAAAATAACAACACCCTGACAGTTTCAGACAAAGTGGAAGAGTTAATCTATAACTCACAGTGCCATATATTATATATAGAATAATGTATGGGGTGGTGTGTGTAACAAAGTTTACACACACCAGAAGGTAAGATCCTACTTCCGGCCTCGGGTTTGTGCAAGCATTCATTTTGAAGGGTGTGTGTAAACTTTGAGCTTACACACAACACCCCATATTTTATTTTTTGTAATTAATGGTGATTTGCACTGTTAGCACAGCTTTGCATGATTTAGCGCGATTGCACGGCTTTGCATGGTTTGCCATTATACACACTCGTGTATAACGGGAAATTACGCCATGGTTTCCCTATGGGAAACAGGGGAAGCCATTAATTATATAGAGAATAATAGCTGGGTAGGGGGTTATAATGTGGATTTTACACATCCCCAAGGTGTGGGATGCCACATAAACCCCGAGAGTGAAGCTCAAGGGATTTATTAAGGCATCCCACACCAAGGGGTTTGTAAAATCCGAGTTTTACACCCCCCTATCCAGCCTTTATTTTATATAATTGCTGGGTCGCATTTTTTCACCACAGCAATTACATAAAATAAAACTGCTTTCCTGTTCAGCCACGGTCCTGTCTGGCTTAAGTGTGGTCCGTGTTTGGTTTTATGTTATTTTTTTTTTTTTTTGCAAGGTGCCTTAGAACTGTGGGGATCCATGGCTACAGTTGTTTTTGGTTATTAAAAAAAAAACACTGCCAAGAGCGAGTGGCGGTCAGGGTGGCGGTGCAGCAACGGGAAGACGTCCAGCTTGCCATGAGGGGAGCGAGGGAAACCTGGCGCATGTTTGCTGTTATAATGGCAAAATTATAACCGGGTTTCCCTGTGAGGAAATACGCGACCTGGTAGTTATAACAAAATTATCACCATCTTTATTGCTCCCCAGTCCGCCTTCCCTCAGGACGCATCTAGTAATGAGCTTGCACCAGCTCAGCCTTCTCTTCCTGGTAAAATTAAAAAAATAAAACACAATAATATAATTTATGAGTTTATCTATAACTTGGAATACCATATTCTTAACAACATTATCAGCATCTCCAGACTTTCGGGAGGTTACTCTAGTTCATGGTTACAGGGGTTTTGAAAGCTGCCCAGTTCCCCATGCTTGCTCATTTCTTAACGTTTTTTTTCAGTATCAGCTGTCTGCAGATCATATGCCTGTGGTTGATGAGTACACTCCCTTTTGGCTCTGATTCAGCACTTCTGCTAGTAACTGTCGGTCAGTGAACCCTGTAGGCAGTTTGCTGTGTTTGTTTTGTATTCTGCCCGCTTCAGTTTTTCTGTTTATTCTCAGACTCTCCCTCTGGCTGACACCTTCTCTCCCCGTGCCAGTGGATCCTGAGTGATGCATCTGCTCTTTAATAATATCTGAAGGAAACAGGAACTGTAAAGCATACTGTTTTAGACAGTTAGCTGCTGTACTGTGGAGATCTGTGTTTTTGATTTGTTTTGAACCCAGCAGGTTGGTTCCTGTTACGATTCACATTTTTTACACCAATGGGCCCGATCTGACCCATGTTTTAACACCCCCAGCACTGTCACGAGGCATTACCGTGTTACATTGGTGCAGGAACGTATATACCATAGACATATGCTACGACATCCAAGTTTATGTCCGAGAGGCAGCAAGAGAGATCTTTATACATGTGATACAGTACACATTGGTGTGAAATGTATACTGGATTTGTTTCCGAACTGAACACAAGCAAATGCTTTAACATAAGTGCCGCCATAGTTTCTCCTGCTATTACAACCATAGAGATGCTAAATATATACTGTATATATATATATATATATATGAAAGCTAGAGTGAACATTATGTGAAAAAACAGGGGGTTCATGCTGCTGTATGCAAATGGCCTATATTGTGGCTATGGGGCTATTATGCAAATGACTGGGGGATCATGTGATGACCTCTCTAGTTTTTATATATTTGATCTTTATGATCACAGCACACATTTACGAACAGCAGTGGGGCAGCAAATGGTTGTATATAGTCCGGGGGGAGCAGTGATAGGATCAGACAGTGCTATTGTGTCCAAGTTTTATTTCCTAGCTATGCCCCTGTCATGTGGTATGCTTTTATGTATGATTCATTTTTTTATTGTTTTACGTAAAACTTGATAATTGGGTAACTCCGAGGACATCATATGCCCATTTTCATGGAGGACTCGGACATATAACAAAAGGAAATACGTTAAGTACACATAGTACAAATACATACAAGCAAAAATAAATATAGAAATACTGTAAATCATTTAACTAGTGCATCAGCATTTGGAACTTTCAGTACAAAACTGTTTCAGTTCTGCTTAAATGATGGATAGGACCAAGACTGATGTAATGCAGTCAGAACTGAATTCCAGTCTTTTACGACTTTGTACGGAAAAGCACATTGAGCTGAAGAAGATTCATGAAGTGGTCATTTCAAATAAAATGTAGACACAGAACGAGCTGCATATCTGGAATATTACTTTGTCTCTTATGTTTATAACTTTCATATAAGAATTGCAAGCTTTTCTACCAAATGACATGCAGAAAGACTTTGGTCTTAGCAGACATAGTACCCATAAAACAAACATTTTATAAAGTGTATTCATTTTTTTGTGGAACTGGAAATTTAATGATTTAATTTAAAATGAAAGTTTTATTTAAAAGAAACAAACATACTCCTGACAAGAAAGGTGGGAGTACTCCAGCTGAACTCGGAACTTTTGCCCGTGAAGCTGCATGAACGAGCTTCCTAACAAAAGAAACTGTGACTGTTTATAAAGTAGTCCCATTGTAAACAGTTGCGAGATTAATTATGAATGAGTGAAACAGCACATTTCCATTTTCCTTTCCTGCCTTTGACCTCCATCAGATCGAGAAATTCCCAGCCCCAACAATACTAACCAGCCGGCAGTGTTCTCCACAACACAAGGCACACAGCTATATTTTTAACCCTTTCAGATGCATTCTCAGACCCTGAGCACAAGAAAATAGGTTATGGTCATTGAGAGATGTTTGCCTTCTTCACATTTGAGAAAACTGTTGTTTACTGTTATTGTTTTAATCCGTATACAGTATTTCTTTTTGTTTTAGCTTTGGTACTTCGTTTACGGTGTAGATATATTGCTTTTCAGCTTCTGACGAAGAGTTTCCAAGACACTACCATTATGGAGCAGACTTTGGCTAACCATAGCAGGGTTTCCCATTGCATATATTTAAAGATCAGAGGAAATTTGTTTTTCGAGCTCCTCCAAACCTCAGACCTGCTCCGCTCGCCGTCTCCCCATGCCCAGGCTTAGGGCCCCCCTCCAAACAGATACTATAGGCAAGCCACGACTTACCCCCGAGTTGGGGCTATGGGAGCGGATCCCCCCTGGACGTTGTAGGCAATTGAGATGGTGGCGGAGCAGGTCATAATGCCCCAGGGACCAGCATTTTGTTTTTCCAATGCTCTGTTGGGGGCAGGGACATGCAATGACATCCTGTATTTGCCCCCGCCCCAAGTGATGGCTCTGGAATGGTGGTGCTCCCAGCCTCCAGCAGGGGTCCGTGGTGTGCCGGACACTCTACCCCCTTCCCCTGGAGAGGGAGAGCAGTCCCTAGGATGCTCAATCCCTATCTCCCCGGCCAGCCATCTGACATCCTGACTCCGTTCCTGAACCTGGGTTGTTGGCGACACAGACGGGCGCCTTGCCCCTGTGCCAGTGGTCCGGCTTAGATCAGAGGAAATTTAAATTATGTTACTGGTAGCATGTACTAGCAGTAGAAATGTATAATACTGTAGTATAGGTTGTTTTATTTTTACTGGTAGCATGCACAGTACTAGCAGTAGAAACTTACTACATTAGATGAAAGACTTACCATGTGATAGTGTGCTTTTTTTTTCAGTGACACGCCTTTGCCGGTCTCTCGGGCTCACAGTACCTCGATGATGTTATATTAGTCCAAAGGCCAATCATTTTCCTCCAGTCCTTTATAAAAAGATTTGCTTGAAAAGATAAGATAGATATATACTGTGACAGGATTAATTTTGATTACCTGTTTTTAGCAAGAGGAAAACTGTACTGAGACTAAAATGACATTGTGCTGTTTGCTATGGAGTGCTGTTGCTCTGGGAGCTCAAGGAAAGGAGAACACAGTTTAGTGGTATGTTTCAATATTAGGTTTTTTTGTGTAAACAAAGCATTTTTTTATCAGTACAATTTAGCAGCATAGCTCTCAAGGACGTTCCCTGGCGTTTCAGCAACCACAAGTCGAATCCATAATTTTTTACCCAGTACGTGATGGTCATCTAAACATTTAAAATCCATAACAAAATGCTCGTTCTTAAGTTACATGGCGAAACTTGATCCCTATTTATGGGGAAAAAGTCTGTAAGGGGCCAGATCGTTGTATGTAGTTATAACATCAATGCTTTCGGTGTTGACATGAATACGAAAGAAAAAATGAAACAAAGGCACATAATTTTTATGTTGGCTCGTGCGCATGCGCAGCCAACTTACAGCGGTACCAGCAGATTTGGATGCGTGGTCACTGTTGGGCAAATGCAGGACACGCATCAGTAGGTGCGTCCCTCATTCCCCAGTCAGCCAGAAGCAGGAGCCAACACCCTGCATACCTAATTTGGCCACCAGATCTGAGAAGAGGTCCGCTGCAATGAGAGCGAAGCTCTCATGCAGCATGACCATAACATGCCTCCCAACGTGCAGGCAACATGGCGGCAGTGACTGCCGCCGCCTGTCACAGTGCCGACGGGGGAGCCCACTCCCCATCAGCATTATGCAACACCCTCCCACTTTTGCTGTGTGCCGACTGGGTGCCCAATCCCTGTCGGCATCATGTCACCCCTCCCTCCGCGTTTATTGTGTGCTGACAGGGTGCCCAATCCCCGTCGGCATAATGTGGCCCCCCTTTTTGTTGTGTGCCGACGGGGGTGCCCAATCCCCCGCCGGCTACAGCTGCCCCCAAAAAGACTCTGGTGGCACACTGGGAGCCCACCCAGTGTGCCACATGCCCCGTCAAAGAAAAGCGGTCCCGCAATGTTTTTGTTTTACCTGTGAGAAAAAAGCGGTCCCTCGGCGGTCTACCTGCCCCCTCCCACAACCTCGCCCACCACTGCTCACCCTGCCTCCCCACCCCTCACCCCTTACTTACCTGAGAGTCCGGCCGATGACCTTCGATAGACCGGGAACACGTCTGCACTCTTCAAAGCCGACCGTGAACTGAGAAAATGCCGGTAAGTTGTATAATGTAATAAACAGGGTTTTTTTCAACTTTGATGCATATCTCAGGCATTTTGGGGAATTTTGGCACCAAATTTTCAACAGGAGGTTTTTGGGACCCCTCCTCATGAATTCTGCCACTGTCATGGCGTTAATCAGCCCTGAAAGGTGATTTCGCGGTCACTGCGCGGAATCACCTTTTGGGACTGATTAATGAAATGACAGTGCCAGTGTTCATGAGGTGGGCTCTCAAAAAGCATAGGTTGCAAATTTGGTGGAAAAAATCCAAAAAATGACTGTTTTACAAGCGTGCATAGTGCAGTTTCTACGCATGCTCGTAACTTCGTGAATTTTTAATATTTTCATTTCAGAATTTCCATATTACCATTGTTCTGCACCTTCTTATGAGCAGTACAGCTGTCATTTTTCACATCCTGGCCGAAATGTGTTTTTGCAGTTCCGGCGCAAAATAGTGCGGTCTCTGTGGGAAATCCATGTTTGAGCCACATTATGGAAATGACAGTGATGCTGTTCATTAGTAGAGGTCCTAAAATGCCTATGTTGAAAATTTGGTGAGAAAAGTCCATAAAATGAGTGTTTTACGAGCGTGTGTTGCGCAGCTTCCATGGACACTCATAACTTCGTGAATTTGTAATATGTTCACTCCAGATTTTCAAAATTGGCATTTTTCCACAACTCCTTATAAACAGTACAGCTGTCATTTTGCATATCCTGGCCAAAATGTTTTTTTTCACGTCCAGCGCAGAATTGCACGATCGCTGTGCGAAATCAGTTTTCGGGACAGTTTAAGGAAATGACAGTGACACTGTTCATGAGCAGAGGTCCTAAAATGCCTATGATGAAAATTTGGTGCCGAAAGTCCATAAAATGACAGTGTTGCAAGCATGTGTTGCACAGTTTCCACGCACCCTTGTAACTTTGCAAATTTGCAATATTTTCATGCCAAATTTTCAACAGTGGTTCATTTTTCCACACCTCATCAATAGTGCAGCTGCCATTTTTCACAGCCTGCCCAAAATGCGTTTCCAGCTGTGGCACACAATGGCATGGTCACTGTGGGAAATCACCTTTTGGGACACATTAACAAAATCACAGCGCCGCTGTTCATGAGGAGAGGTTCCAAAATACCTATGTTGAAAATGTGGCTAAAAACTCCCACAAATAAGTGGGTTACGGGTATGTGTTGTGCAGTTTCTGTGCATGCTCATCATGTCACCAATTTTTCATTTTTTCACTCCAGATTTTCAATGTTGCCCGTTTTTTACGCCTCCTCATGAACAATGCAGTTGTCATGTTCCACATTCCTGCCCAAAATGTGTTTTCATCCTTGAGTCGCCAAATGGCATAGCTGCTGTGCAAAACCACCTTTTAGCTTACAAACTGATTGTGCTGCTCTTCATGAGGTGGGGTCACAAAAAGCCCATGTTGAAAATTTGGAGTGAAGGCACCAACACACAACTGC
The DNA here is from genome assembly GCA_016271365.2 of Neoceratodus forsteri. Lineage (NCBI taxonomy): Eukaryota > Metazoa > Chordata > Ceratodontiformes > Ceratodontidae > Neoceratodus > Neoceratodus forsteri. The sequence continues at coordinate 903,205,095 of CM057456.1, read as the reverse complement.
GGTGTTACGGTTTCCAACTGTGGCACCCCACCCTGTACAGACTGACAGGCATCAGGGGTGTGGCTTGAGATCATCGGCTGTAATGCTCACTCCATTCCACCCCACCCGCAGCCAGTGACAGGCATCATGGTGTGCCTTGCAAATGTTGACCACAAAGTTCACCCCATTCTCCTATACTCGCCCCACCTCAGCGTATTTCCTTATGGAATGGGGTAAGTATAATGCCCAAAGACCCTGGAGCACACCACGACACTTGTCAGTGTCTACAGGGTGGGTGAGGTACAGTGGCATGAGCGTTATAGCTGACGACCCAAAGGCACACCCCCAATGCCTGTCGGTCTCTACAGGGTGGGGCTGGGGTTGGCATCACTTCAATACTTCACTGCCATTCCTATTATGCGTCTCGAACTCCGGCACTACCAATGCCAATGCCAGCGAGACAACATTCGGCATTGACAAATGCTTGTTCATATTTGCTTTATTTTTTTCACAAATGCAAAAATAAAGAGTAAATTGCCAGCACTATGACACAGTCTTAAACTAACATTCCCAACAATTAGGGAAATATAGCTGTAGGTTTTTATGCATAAAACCATTTCAGTCCCATGTCATTTTCATAAAACATTTTTGATAGATGTAGAATATGGTTGTGAATATAGCAAAAGAAAGGAATATAGCAATTGCCGTGCTTCTTTTGGTTATAGCTCCTTCAAGGCTGCAGTTTCATAGGTGGTTGGCTCAGGGCAAAAAAATAATTGAAAAATCCCAGTAAAAAATAAAATTTGTGAGAAAGCTATTCATACAAGTCCAAAAGTACATGCAGAATGACAAGGATGTTAATATAACAGAAACAGAGTAGCCAAAGACACAGGCATGCACGTAAAGCATCTTGAATGCTGCCAGTGCCTGCGATTGTGGGAGCTAATTTCCTAACTGCCATCTTGTGTATATTCTTAACTGGACATGAAATAATAAGGTAAATCATTATTCTAATAATGATTTCATATATTTAAGAATGTACTTGTGCCGTTAAACAGTCTTGAAAATGTTTTTGGGTGCATTGGAAAAATGGTAATTTGAAATACCAGAGAAATCTTTAACTGTCTCACATTACGAGGGATGTCCCTCATTTTACTCCTCAAAAAGTGCTGTATCCCTCATGCAAGGCACGGAGTTCAAGTAGCAATTTGATACACAGAAAATGCCATTTGCTAATCAAGTGCAGCTGTGATTAGCAGACATTGCTAATCAACCAGTCTGTCACATTTCAGAAAACGTTTTTGCACTGTGGTAATTTTCTTCTGGCAATTTGGTGCAAAGTACAGTATTGTGGTACTTTTGTTTCTCATTATTTGACACTTCTCTCTGCAGTAACACTTTCCTGGACTGTATCTTATAGATAAAAATAACTATTTAGTGAAATTGCTCCTCAAACATGACTAGGTGCTAATGAAAATGTTGTTGATCAACAAAGACCGTTCACTAAGTTTCCCAAACTAATTTATGCATTTTCATGTATCCCACATGAGGAAGGTGCTGCCTTCCTAGAGAAGGTGCTATGGACTACAACATTAAAGCAGAAATTCATAATGTTCGAAGAAGCCAAATCAAAATGAAACTTTACACAAATAAAAACACTAGTTTCCACGGCGTTCTGAGCTTGTATCTCCTTGTTTGAGGATGTGTTCTACAGCTTGAGGGCCAGTGTCCCACGTTGTCCCACATTTTGAGTGTTTGTGTTCCACATTTCGGTGACAAATGGTTGAGAGGTATGCTTAGCGGTAAATATAGCACAAAATACATTTTGTATTTCCATTGCTCTTTAAAGGCACTGTATGGTCATTAGCAAGAGTGCATCAATTATGAATGCTGTCTCTCCCCCTCCTCTCTCCCCCCCCACACACAGCTCAGCATCACAGAGCTGCATCATGACTTGTTACTCTGCACTGTAGTAAAGACACAGGACAATATTGATTGCTAGTACAGTTACAAAACAGTGTTTTGTTTTTTTTGCTACTGCTGCAGCTGGCAGTCTGAAATGGCAAATGACTATGCTGTGGGGGCATGGAGGTGTCATCTGGGGAGACTCGGAAGGGGGGGTGGCTAGGATCCAGGGAGAAAAGCACAACTTGCGTACTGCCAGAACTGTGCAGTGTTCACCACCCTACCAGTGGAAAGAGGGGTGGGGTTATACATCTGCAGCTAATTTAGGGTGGTCATTGCTCTCAGGAGGTACATTGCTAAGCTGCGGTGGCATCTGAAGACATCACTGGGTTGCAAGGAAGGGAGCTGACAGCTGAGCAGGATGGGCAGGAAAAAGAGGCTACGGACATGAGCAGAAGAGCAAATGGGAGTTTGGGGGGCATTTGGTAGGGACAGAAAGGGTAGTGAGGAGGAGGGCAAGGACTGTGATCTTTAGTCGCAGGGATGGGGGATGGATCTGGATAGAGAAGAAAGGTAGAAGGCATGGTCACAAGGGACCCATGTAGAATGTCACACCCAATTTATGTACTACTCTTAGAAATTAGTAACCTGAGATTTTGTATGCGTGTAGTCAGAGCCAGGAGATCTTTAGATTCGGTAAATTTGGTAATAGATGGGCTCAGAAGTTTATAAGCTCTAGAAGGTTGAAAATTCATTTAAAAAAACTATTTTTTTAAGACTTTCTTTGGCTCACAGATGGCACAGAAATTGTTGCAAGCTGAAACCGGAAACATTCAGTTTCGTTAGAGTTTGGGTCAAGGATTATTCTTTGACAGGTGGTTTTACTGAGAAGTTTGTAGGTTTAAATTATAAAAGTAAATAATAACTAAGCATGCTTAATTCATTTTTTCACACATTTTTTTATCAGGTGATTTTGGTAGCCACCAACTTTCATGAGACAGAATCCCTGCTTTTGTAAGCCTTGGCAGTCACAAAAGTGGGGAAAAGAAGAGAAATCTTTGCTCATCAAAGGCAAGAAAATGAGTTGTAAGTTAAGTCTGAAACTTACATGGTCAATAGTGGAGGGTGCCAGGCTGATTACTGAAGTGTTTTTTTTTTTTCAAGAATCTTGTTAATTATTAATGAAGCTAGGCTGTTGCATGCCACAAAAACAGATCCTGCTTTTGTCACTCGAGATCCTGTTTTCATGATTCGCAACCCCATTTTCCTGAGTCGTACTGGTCTTACTGGTCGCAAAATTGCAAAATAACGTTACCACTCAGCTTGATTGAAAATAAGAGATTGTCATGCAGCTTTCATGCAAGGTGAGTGACTTTTATTTTCATGCAGCATGAACAAGTGCCCTTTGTGACACCTGCTGGAGATTGTCACACATCTTGCGTGAAAAAGTGCCCTTTGGCACAAAATGCCAGCCCCCACCCTTTTGGGTCTTTGCCATTGGATTCCCAGTCTCAGTGTTGGGCAGCCAGTAACAACACCCTCACCCTGTAACACCCATGTCAGCCAGTCCCCTCATAGAAGTAAAAAAAAACATCCTTCCCACAGCCCACTTAGCAACCATGCCCACCCTCCCTCTGGTACCCACCTTTTGTAAAGGTCATCCAGCATTGGGCTACTGGAACAATTATCTCTCCACCTCATCTGGCCACCGTCTATTAGAGGAAAAAAGCTGTAACAAAAAAATATATATATATATGAAATCCCAAAATATGCTAATTGCACATGTGTTGGGGGTTTTCATAGATTTTTTCCTTCCCCTTTTTTGTTCATATCTTGGTCATTTTTGGCCCACATATTCAGGCTGACCAAGTCACTTCCCCACCCCTCATGACCATGTAGGGCTCACCTTGTAAATCTGACCTGCGATGTGTTTGGGGGGTCAGCGGTGACTGGCTGAGGGGGCGGTAGGGTTGTGCCAATCATCTAGTGATGAAGGATGGTATGTGTGCTAAGCGGGGTGGGGTCTGGGATTATTTTTTACTTAAGTGGGGGAGGTGGCATGGGTGCTACTGGGTGGGGGGTTGTTACTGATTGCCTGACAAGGGATTGGACACATGGTGTAAAGGGGGAGGAGGCAGGGTCAGTGTACTATGTCCGCAGTGGGATGGATATATTTTATACTTGTATGGAACAAGGTGGCAACATGGGTGCTACTGGGTTGGAGGAGATCTGCTGCAGTTCTGGTGCAGTGTGGGTGATGATGCAGCTACTATACTTAGAGCCCCTAGTGAAATCTGCCACAAGTCCAGTGAAAGTTACTCTGCCACTTGCAAAGTAAGCTACAAGTCTGGTGCAGTCATCACAGTGCAGCTGCTTCGTGATTGTCCCACAGGGCACTCGTTGAGGTCACAGGGGTGGGGGATTACATGAATACTGACCTGGTGGGGTGTGGAACAAGTAGTTCTAGGATCGTGGATATGGTGTTCATCCACACTTCTTGGCATGTCCCTTTCCTCTTTAAATCGTGCTGGAAGTCTTCAAGTTGTCAAGTTGGCTCCTCCCACCCACCCAGGTGCTGTATACCTCAGCTCTGCCCCGTGACGCCAGATATTCCTTTACGCTGGAAGATACAGGTTGCCTCCCTCGTGCTCACGCATTTCGTAGGCCCTGGCTTTCAAAGCTTCGTTTTTTTGTTTTTTTTTTTTACTTATTTTTTATCCACTCCTGCTGTCCCTTCCAATCACCACTCCTTCCGTCCTGCAATGAGTGGCGACCCTCCAACCTCTGCCGACCAGCTTGGTCTGCCTCTAGAGTGCCACACTGCCATTGGGGGCCTTTTTGATGGCCCGGATTACCCCCCCGGGCGGGGCGAGGAGAGGGTCTCCCTATCTCCCCCCCCTTTCCCCCTGCGGCAGCTGCACATTGGGGTCTGCCCCTGGTTGGAGGGTGGTAAGGCTGGCTCTGGAGGACTTCATCTAGGCGATCGGAGGGCATTTTCCTCCGGTAGCTTCCCCTTAACCCCGTCTGAGGCGGTGGCGCGAAGAGTCCGTGCTGCCCGCCGCCTCCTCAGCGCCTAACGACGCCTCCTCCCTGCCTCCGTAGATGGAGCCGAGCCCTTCTGAGAGCCGAGTGCATCCACCCACCTCCAGGACATCAGGCGCCCAAAGCACCCCTGGCTTCCCACCCGAGGGAGGAGAGCATCCGTTGGACGCTCCCATCCTCCCTCCCCAGCCATTAGCGACCCTGGGTCCGTTCCAGACCAGGTTGCGGCATGTGTAAGTGTAGCGTCCAGCGCCTCAACCCTCAGCGCCACCGGGCTGTAAAAGCTTTGGTTTTATCGAAATTAAAAATTGTTTGAGTTAGCGATCGCCTCTTCGTGTCATCGATCGTGGAAGAGAAATCTTCCCCGGGATTTCGCCAGTGTCCTTGCAGCCAAAAAATGTTGCGCACTGATCCCCGCCTCACGTGCATCTGCTGCCTTGGTGTCGGCCATGACACCTCGTCCTGCAGATTTTGTATGGCCTTCCATCCCAACGTCCTGGACGACCACCTGGCACGTCTTAAACTGGGGCGACCAAAGAAAAGGAACCCTCCGGTGAAGTCAAAGGAGGCTAGGTGGGTGGTTTCTGTGGCTGCGGGTTCCGCCGAACAGCTGGAACGCATGAAGGCATTCGAGGAGGAAGCCGCCAGCGCTTCACACACTCGAAGCTTCTTCGTTCCGCTCAACCTGGGCTCCACTTTCTCTGGCTCCTTTTGAGAATTGTGCCAGTCTTTCCCCACCTGGGGAGAGGCACCCACGGGCTCGCACTCCTCCTGATCCCGTAAGCGGGATAAGGAACCCAGCACGTCTTCGTCTCAGTGAAGGCGCTCTTGGGACCGAGAGAGGTCTCAGGAGCATGTGGTCTCGACCTTGGTTGAGATCACTTCCTCGGCCACAGGCTTCACAGACCTTCCGTTGGGCCAGTCGACCAAGGATGCAGCCGATGAGGTCGAGATCGTACTCGATCTTATCGACCTGCTGTCGCCGACTCTGGTCGACAACTCTTTGGAAAGGACTCTGGTCCTTGTCTTCCCTGATGAGGAGACCCAACCTGCTGATGTCCCCATCGAGGATCTGGTTCCGGGCATGGCCAGATTAATGGATGTGGGGGCCCTACTCCAAATCATATTTTGTGGCCCGGGGGCCCCTAAATGCCAACATCGCACTCTTCTGTGGTGCCAGGCCGGCAAGGCGATAACAACCAGGGTACTCAAGCAGGATCTCCCTATACATGCCTCCTTCAATATCTGTTCTCTCTGCCAAAACCAAAACCCTGAGGCATGCATTATTGTAGCAGTTAGTGGGGCTCACAGCTCCCACCATCTCCCTGCTCAAGACTCCTTCGAGCTCCAAACCTGAGACATGCTCAAGCTCCTTGCCTCCGCAATGCATCTGCCACAATCTCCCTCTGTGCAGCTATCTTTGTCCTCAGTTCTCTCTGTTCTCCCACTGTCTCCTCCATCTCCACTGTCATTGCTGTCAACTTAAAAGTTGCTTTGCTGCTGAGTTGCCGTCTTTGGCCCTACTCCAAGTCATTGATGCCAAAGCAGCTAAAGAGAGTTGTGCCAAGACTGAGCCTTAAGAACTCTGCAGGTGACTGTAGTCACTTCAGAGATCGTTTCCTAGAGCAACCTGCTGCAACTTCCCAGTAATGTATTACTCAAACCAAGACAACACTGTACCAGCCAGCAAGTCCCACATAGTTCCTCAGGTGACTTATCAGCATGACAGCACCCCATGGTCCACTGTGCCAAACTCAAATCTTATTAAAGACTCAGTACTCGGGTTACTGAACACAGACCACAGCTTAGTTGGTTTCTCCAATAACTTATTTCATTCTGCAGCACAATGGCTTGGACACTACAGCAAGCAGACTAGTCAACATACCTGGTGTGGCCTGCCTTGGTTGGCCTGACTGTGATGTGATGACTGTCCTGATGACTGGACTGGAAGAAGATAAATACCAGCCTCAGCCTGGTGGTGGACAAATGTCTGAGATCCTTTCCTCAAGATCATGCAGGTGGCGGCGACACAACTTGGCCCAGCATGGGAAGACTCCTCACAGCAGGACCAGAGGCCCAACTTAAGCAGCACTGACTGAACCTGGCTACACCAAAAACACCAGCAGCACGTGATGCTGCACACCAGGTGGTGAAGCCAAATCCAACTCTGGGCGACCCCCGCACCGCTTTCTCTACTATTCTATCTTCTTCTTTGATCAAGATGAAGACGAGACCGACCACTGGCACCGACAACTGACCGTCGACATCCACAGCTCTCTTGTCCTCCTCCTTGACTCCTAACTGCCCGGCCTGGCCACATGCCCTGACACCTTGCATGAAAGCACTGATTCCCTGCTTCCCTGTAGCCACACCTCCAGAGGACCTCTGATAGACATGATTGGTTGTGTGGTGGGGTCAGGATGGATCAGAGGCAGAGCCAGAGCCACCCATCAGAGAGACTGAGAGGCTCGCTCGCTTGGAGCGGCCATGGGAAGGGGGCCAGGCTGACTTAGTCCGAGGACGCGGGGGGACCACTGAACCAGGAGCAGAGGCTGACTCTGAGGAGGGGGGGTGCTTTTTGGTCAATTCAGCCGGTCAGCGGCTACAGAGGTCACCCAGTACAGGGATTAAAGAAAGTAAATTAGTTAACAGTGGGGGCCCTCCTGAACCATGGGGCCCTACGCCATGGCGTAATTTGCATACAGGTTAATCCAGCCATGGCTCCGGGCCCCCGGGTTTCACCAGTCCTGCCGGTGTCTCCTGAGTGATTGAGTCAGCCTGCCTGGCCTCTGTCAAGGTCTAGAACCACCTTGTCCAGACAGCCGAGGAAGAGCCATAAACGCTCCAAAAAGAGGCGATGCCACCGGTCGTCCTCGTCCTCCACGGATGAGGAGAGGCTCCGATGGAAACTCCGTCGGCGCTACGAGGACCTCATGTGGCAACAGCTGATATTATCCGGGCACAAGTTGACCTACCCTGACCATTACTTGGCTTTCACCTCCTAGGCCAAAGCTGACCCCCGCGGAACCAAAGCCTTCAGTTCCCCTGCTCGCAGGGCCGGTGCAACTGCTTGTTCGGCCTATACCGGTCTCTCCACCGATAGTGGTGGAGCCACTGCCTAAGCGGCTTGTGGGAGGGGCTCCTTCCAAAGAGGACCGACCAGATACCAGGCTTTCCTGACGTCTGTCGGTCACGGTCACTCTGGACTGCCCTCAGTGGGTCGAGAGTGATTTGGGTGGCAGACCATTGTACCCCGACTCTTTGGACTCGGATGTCACCAGACTTCACTGTCATCCCAGGGATGATGAGTCGTCCATTGGCACAGGGATGGAGGAAGGTCCTTCCTCCTTCCAAGGGATCCTTCGCCTCATCTCTGATTCCACAGGGATGCCTCTGGAACCCATCCAAAAAAAGGACGAGTACCCTCTCACTGACATCCTCTAGAGAGGGGATACCCCGACGGAAGCCTTTCTTGTGGCCAATGCCATTGTTGTTCCAGCACTAAAACTATGGCAGTGTCCCGCCTCATGTCCAGCACCGTCTGCCTGCATGGTCCACAAGTACGCGTTGCCCATGGAGTCCCTAGTGGGATTCACAGAGCACCCTTCGGCCGAGAGCCTGGTGACTGCCTCTGTGTTCAGGTGTGCTGGCAGTTCTGCCGACACTGACCAACCTCCCAACAAAGAGTCCAAGCTCTTGGATCATCCAGCGAGGAAGGACTATGAGACTTCCTCCTTGGACCTTCCTCAGGTAAGTTTGGCTGTCATCATGGCACACTTCTCTCATGCCCTCCTCGGGTCATTGGACGAAGTCCTCCCACATCTCCCCACGGACATGCAGACCACAGTTAAGCAGGTCCGAGATCAGGGCTGAGCTGTCACCAAACAGCAGCTCCAGACGACCCTGGACATTGGGGACTCTTGTGCCCACTCGATGGCCGCCACAGTTGCCTCTCGCTGCAGGGCTTAGCTGAGGCTCTTCTCCTTCCCGGCGGATACTCAGCACAAGTTAGCTGATGTGCCCTTCTTTGGGACCTGACTTATTCGTCCCAGGAGTGGCCAGTCACCTACAGCGTATAGAGCAGTCCAGTGCCACCTTGGATGCCACTTCTGCTAAGATTTATTCGGGCAAGAACCAGCAGAAGAAAAAGAAGAAGCCTTTTCGGCACTCTTCCCCTGTGGTTCAGCAGTCCTTCTTCTAAGAGGGACAGCAGCATCAGCATCAGCAGCAGGTCTCAAGCTTGCGCCCTCTGGCCAAGCCTGGACCCCAACAGGCCCATTGAGGAGGCCGAAACTCAGGTCCCGGAGCTTCCTCCTCCTTCTCCAAGCCTGCTTAGTGATGGGGTGGGGGTTGCCACCCCTATTCCCGTCACGCCAGCCCTGGGTCTTCCCGTGGGGGGCCAGCTCCACCACTTTCTTCCCGCCTGGTCCGCTGTTACCACGGACAGGTGGGTTCTTGAAGTGGTCGGTCAGGGACTGCCTCTAGAATTCGAGCAGTACCCTCCCAGCTGAGCCCACACCCCTCAGGAAGAACGGATTTCTGCACACACCCAGTCAGCTCTTCGAGATGACATCGCTCAGCTCCTCCTCAAGGAGGCAGTGGCCTTCATGGCGTATCCTTCAGCAGACCCAGGCTTTGTCTCCAGGTACTTCCTGGTGCCCAAGCAGATGGGGGGCTAATGCCCCATTCTAGATCTCCATGACCTGAATCAATATCTCAGGTCACGCACCTTTCGGATGGTCACTCTGTCCCAGATCATACCATCTTTGAAGCAAAATATGTGGTTCTGTTCACTGGATCTGCAGGATGCGTTCTTTCACATCCCAATCCGTCCATCCCATCAGTGGTTCCTCCACTTCATGGTCAAAGGGACCCTGTATGAGTTCCGAGCCATGCCGTTCAGCCTGTCATCATCCCCACGGGTCTTCACCAAATGCATTGCAGTGGTGGCGGCCCATCTCCGGTGTTGAGGGATCAGAATTTACCCCTATCTCGACAATTGGCTCCTTGCAGGTTCCACTTAACAGGAGGTGGAGATGTCCAGGGATCTGGCCCTCCAAACCTGCTCCCAAATTGGCCTCCTGATCAACGAGGCCAAGTCGGAACTCATGCCTTCTCAGGTGATGAGCTTCATCGGGGCAGAGCTCGACTGTTGTCAAGCCAGAGCTTGGCTCCTGGCGGACAGGAAGGTGGGTCTCTCTTCCTTTGCCCAATCATTTCTGGTTGGGCGCTTGCGCCCTGCCCAGGACTTTCTGCGCCTACTGGGTTACATGGTGGCATGCTCCTCAATGGTCCATTGGGCCCGGTTGCACATGCGCCCCCTCCAGCGGGAGCTGGCCACCCAGTGGACTCAGCACCACAGTCATTTCGACCAGCTGATCAGTGTAACCCAGAAGATTTGGGACGCTCTCCAATGGTGGACCGCCCTAGACCGGTTGCAGGAAGGGATCCCTTTTGTCAGCCCCTAGACGATGGTCGTCCTTATGATCAATGCCTCTCTCATGGGCTGGGAAGCCCACATGGGGGACAACAGGGCCCATGGACTCTGGACCCCCAAGGAGTCCCGATACCACATATCAACATATCAACATATCAACATACATATCAACCTGTTGGAGCTCAGAGCAGTCAGACTGGCACTGTCAGCTTTCACTCCTCAGCTCCGGGGTGGTGGTTCAAGTCCAGATGGACAATACCATGACCATGTACTACCTCAACAAACAGGGTGGCACGCACTCCCATCTGTTGTGCAGGGACATGCTCCATATCTGGACCCTTGTGAACTGGTTGGAGGTGGATCTCCTAGCCATCCATGTGGCAGGAGCCTTGAACTAGCTGGTAGATGCTCTCAGCTGCATAGGCCAGACATCCCACGACTGGTCTCTCCATCCAGAGGTAGCTTACAGCCTGTTCTCCCATTGGGGCAAACTGATAGTGGACCTGTTTTTCTCCAGGGAAAACACCAAGCTGAGGCTGGTTTATGCCTGCCCCCCCTCAGCAGGACTCGCTGCAGGGGGATGCCTTCTCGAGACCGTGGACCCCAGGCCTCCTCTATGCCTTCCCTCCATTTCCCTTGATCCACAAGGTGTTGCTCAAGGTGAGGAGGGACAAGACGAAGGTGATTCTGGTAGCCCCAGACTGGCTGCACCAGTTCTGGTATCCAGATCTCTTCAGCCTCAGCTGCGGGTCCCCGGAGTGGTTTGTACACACCCGAACCTGATATCTCTGAATCAGGGGAAGGTATTCCATCTGGACTTTCAGTCTCTGCACCTCATAGCCTAGCACCTGAGCGGCTAGAGTTCCAGGCTTTGGGTCTTTCTGAAGATGTCTATACCATGGTGGAGGCATCTAGAAAGGAATCGACAAGGAAATGTTATGCCTTCAAATGGAAAAGGTTTTCCATTTGGTGTCAGGGTAAGGGCCTGGTCCCGTTATCCTGTTCTGTAGCTGACATTCTTGACTACCTTTGGTCTCTCTCTCCAAAAGGGGTCTGTGGTCATCGACCCTCAGGGTGCACCTGGCAGCCATTTCTGCTTACCACTGGCCAGTCAGCTGACATTGGAGACAGTGGTCCGGTGCTTTTTCAAAGGCCTGGATCACATATCCCCTCCGGTGCATGAGCCTCTACCTCCATGGGCTCTACTGCTGGTACTGGCAAAGCTCATGGGCAAGCCATTGGAACCTATGCACCACTGGGAGTTATCACACTTGTCGTGAAAGACGGCCTTCCTGGTGGCTATCACGTCAGCTAGAAGGACCAGGGGAGCTCCTGGTGCTTTCAGTGGACTCCCCTTATCTGGTCTTCCACAGGGACAAAGTTATCCTGCACCCCCACCGAGAATTCTTTCAGTGGTGTCAGAGTTTCACCTTAACCAGGTGTTGACTCTGCCGGAATATTACCCTAATTACACCTCGGAGGCTGAGTACAGGCTCCGTACTTTGGACCTGAGACATGCTGTCTCCCATTATAAGGAGAGGATGGCGGAAATTCGTGGAGAGGTTCGCCAGCTGTTTGTCACCTACGCTGAAGTCGCTTCTGGCAAACCTGCAGCCAAATGGACCATTGCAAGATGGATTACATCATGCATCGGTCTGTGCTATGACTTGTTGGGCAAGGAGCCTCCCAGAGGGATAAGAGCACATTCTACCCACCATACTGCTGCATCGGTGGCTGCTTCCAGGGACATCCCAATCCAGGAAATCTGCCGGGCTGCTACCAGGAAGTCAGCAAACACCTTCATTACCCACTACCACATTGACCTTGAGTCTCGCCGGGATGCTGGTTTTGGGACTTCAGTTCTCCAATCTCTGTTCCCTAAGTACGGGGTGTGCGCCTTGCCTCCCTCCTCCCGGAGAACTGCTAGGAGTCTGCCAAGAAGTGTGAATGAACAACATATCCACGATCCTAGAACAACAGGTTACTGATCTGTAACAGTAGTTGTAGGAGTGGTATATGTTGTTCATCCACACGGACCCACCCGACCTCCCTGGCTGCGGACGCACACAACCTGCTTCCAGCGGGCTAAGATTTGGCATCACAGCGGCGGAGCTGAGGTATATACCACCTGGGTGGGTGGGAGGAGCCAGCTTGAAGACTTCGGGCAAGATTTAAAGGGGAAAGGGACATGCCAAGAAGTGTGGATGAACAACATATACCACTCCTAGAACTACTGTTACAAGTGAGAAACCTGTTCTTTCCAGGTATACTAATCAACTATAAGAAATGGACAGGGAGGGGCACCACTAGAATCCGGGATTAATGTATACAAAATAAGTTAGTAATTTGGGGGGGGGGACCACTTGACACAGGAGATGAACGTATACTATATGGACAGGCAGTGTGGGAGGAGGTTCGCAATCAACGCTTGCTTCTGGCCTGATCTGTGGTCTTAAGGGAATGTTGATGGCCCCATAGCACCTTGCTAGTGCTATGGGTATGTACTAATATGGCAGACTGCTCACAACACGTTTTTGGGCCCTAACTGCCCGTTTGTTTCTGCAAGCCCCATAGCTCCCTGTGAGATGCATACCTTATTTGGCCAGTTGGGGGTTGTGGTTTGCATGAGCAGTTGGGATAGTTCCTGACTCAGCTGGTTGTTACTCCAAAATGAACGCATCATCGTTTTTTGTATTGCAGTTTGAATTTTTTTTTTTTTTTTAGTGGAGATGATGTTTTTCACATCATATGTGTTGTTTACATATGTGTTTGTTAAAATTCTGCTTTACACTGAAACACTCTTGCAGTATGTACTGTTTCTTCTTACAGTCTTTGCAGCATTGATCAAAAGTGTTTGGAAACCACCAAGTTTTTGCTTCTTAAGCTCTGACTTAATGGAATTTTTTAATTTTTTTTTTAACCAGGAGAGAGACACTAAGCTGAAAGTGTGTTTCCAGGTGCGACCTGGGAGCACAGGGAAATTAAGTGATTTGTTTAGGGTCACACAGTATGCAAATGGGGGCTGTGGGATTCAAACCCAGGTCTCAAGGTTTGCAGCTCAGAGCCTTAAACCACTGGGCTATATCGCCTCCTAATTCTAGACCTCTTTCTATCTGAGAATAATTTTTTTTATGTTCTTTTTAATATCATTTATGGAATCATTGTTTTCCTTTATCCACATATTTTACTAGTTCTAATACTAATATGTGACTGTTTTATGTTTGTGATGTATTATTTTGCATTTTGCTGTGTGTATGTATCAGTTGTTATTTGGTATTTTGGGACCTCACTGGAAATAAGATTTTTGTTTCAGTGAGTCATATCCCAGATCCAAGTCTGAACAACTGAAGTAATAATTTCCATGCAGAATACTCAGCCTGGTTTCTTTGATCCCTCGTGCCCCTGAAGGGCATGCAAGCCCTTTATTTACATTTGTTTACTTGCTGTTTATGCCTTTGCGTACTCCAAGTGGCCCCTTCTGCCAAGCTACCTTTACAGCCTCATCACCCATCTTCCCTGGAACTTAGCCCTGCCTCCTTCAGCCCTGGTAGCTTCCCCCTATGGTGATGCCCTTGCTTATTGAGGATGACCCAGGTGCCCCTTGATACATTTTCAACCAGCCACAGGAGATGCAAGACCTGCACCGAACACTGCAGTACCCATCAGATGGGTACTGCAGGTGAAGGTCTAGCGGAGGGAGTCTTTTGTCGTTCTGCTCGGTGGGGGTGCATTTCTGCCATCTCCTGTTGGATGTTAGTGCTCAAAGAGCTCATGAAGACTGAAGCATATGAACGATGGTGTAGCATCCTCAGGCTTGTCTAACGTCCTCCCAACCACTCTGCCGTTGCACTTCCATCTGTGACCACCTACGTTGCAGCACTTTGGCAGAGGCAGTGACTCTCCTTCCGTGGAGGAGAAGGGGGTCCTCTGGGATGCTCAGTCTCCTTACCCCTGGCCTGCCCCTGACAACTGTGCCCTTACCTAAATATAGGCTGCTGCTGTCGAGAGTGGCAATACTACGGCTGCACTGACAGGCTGGCTATATTCAAATGTTTTATTCCAAATTGAAAATTTGTGCGTGTGTGTTTGTGTGTGAGGGCTAATAGATAGACTCGATGTAAAGGCTCACGTGCTTGTGTTACAATAGTCCTAAATTTCCCTTATTTAAGTTTCCTTGTTAAAGCTGCCTTTTCCCCCGTAGGAATATTCATTTTTAGCAGGAAAGCTATGTAAATCGCAGTCCAGCAGCAGATGGGGAATCCCCTGATTAGGGCTTTTAGACTTGAATTTTTTCTTTACCTCTTAGTATACTTTGTAAGTCTTGTAATTACCATGCCTTAACTTCCGATATATAAACATGTCAACAGCAACTGTATCTCTTACACAGCAGCCGACTTCCTGTGCTCACATTATGCTAACAAGCACTACAAACTAATTGCAGAGGTTGGCAGTGCTCATTAACATAGCTGGACACCAGGAAGCCTGCTTGTGCAGGCCACACAGCTGTGGAAATGTTTCTTTAACAATAATATTATTTGTACAATAAAGTTTGCAGGTTCATGCTCTCCTGCAGATGGTCTACCCATAATTATGTGCTGTATGACCAGCTTAACTGGACAAGTCCCTCAAGCAGCCGTGACTACCACACTGGCTTTCTTTTTTGTGCAGCTGTGCACAAGGAAAAGTCCCTGTTTATCTCCTAACCCACCTCACATAGTCAAGCAGTGCCTACTCACTCCGTTCAACAGCAGCACTTACCTTCTCAGTTTTCTTGATAAAGTGTGAATTTGGTAGAAAGGCCTTCTCATTTACAGGAGCAAACACTTGCAACAAACTCCCTCTGTATCTGAGAAACACTTTTAACTAGCTTGCAAGTCATCAGTTTTCATCTTTCCAGCCATAGAAACATAGAAACATAGAATTTGACGGCAGATAAGGACCGCTTGGCCCACCCAGTCTGCCCATTTCCCTACCTGATGGATAAGCTGCAGATCCTAGTTAACCAGCAGCCTACTTCTTCCTACCCCCAACCCCTAGAATTGCCTTATGACTGTCCCATGCATGCTTGAATTCCACCACTGTTTTTGACTCCACAACCTCCTCTGGAAGGCTGTTCCATGCATCCACAACCCTCTCTGTGAAAAAATACTTCCTTAAATTACCTCTGAGCCCCCCTTCTATCTTCAAATTGTGCCCCCTTGTTCTTGCACACCTCTTTTTTTGAAAGATGCTACCCTCTTGGACTTTGTTGATTCCCTTGAGGTACTTGAAAGTTTCTATCATGTCCCCCCTCTCCCTCCTTTCCTCGAGGCTATACATATTAAGCTCCTTAAGTCTCACTTCATATGTCTTCCGGTGCAGACCCTGCACCATTTTAGTTGCCCTCCTCTGGACAGCTTCCATCCTGTCTATGTCTTTGCGGAGATTGGGTCTCCAGAACTGCACGCAGTACTCCAGATGTGGTCTCACCAGCTGTCTGTACAGAGGGATAATAACTTCTTGTTTTCTGCTGGTGATGCCTCTCCCTATGCATCCCAGTATCCCCCCCAGCCCTCCTTGCCACCTTGGAACTCCTTGTATTTGTTTTGGTCTAGGACTCCCATCTTCCTGACCGTGATCAAGTTGCTGGGCAGTGCTCGTGCTCCTTGTGTGCTCTGGCCTCACTTTGTTAGCTTGCTTTGATTGCTGTTTGGACACACCTTCCTTTACAGTTTTTCTTTTTCTGTGTATAGTTTGCCTGTATGTAACTACTCCTACTAGAGTATGTTAACCTGCTGACTACTGTTGTCCTGTCTGGGACACCCATGAAAATGAGATGCTGCATCTCATGGTGTTATCCTGGTTGGAGTAATTTCAAGTAAATCAATAAATGTATCAGTTGTTACAGTGTGGTAATTACGTGATGTAAAAAGTATGCTAAAAGGTGCAAAAAAAAAAGTAATTTAAGTTTAAAAGTATTGTCAGGGTTTTCCTCAACAGCTGTTAAAAAAGATTTGTGCAGTGTTCCTATATTAGGTTATCAGTTCCAGAACCTGGTGATGTAAGTTGAGCCAAAGATCTGCATGGAAGGTTCAGTCTAGGTGTCTTCTCAGCTGCTATCATTAGGTTCTGGAACTTAGAAGCAATTAAAAATTTAACCTTGGTTGCAAAACGGCAGCATTAACAGGAGAGCATAAATAAGGAAAAAAATTGTACTATTAAAAAAACAGAACCAAAAAAAAAAAAAAAAACAAGCACACAAAACAGTAGACTGAAGATATTAAGCAGACTTCACACACGTCCAAAGTTCAGTGTATTAAAAATATAACAAAAACCCCCCACTGTTTATGTTCTGTTTAAGTAGGACATGACGGAGGCTGTGAATCTGCAAATTGACTTAGGAGCTGCTATTTGAGAAGGCAGCTTGTGGTCTTCTCACTCCCGGTGGGAATGCACACAAGGCTAGCTTTAAATAAGGAAAGGATGACAGACTGTGCTGCTCAGTGGAATATGGAAACTATTCCAGTAATTGCTGCAGCCCACTTCACTTGTGAGAGAGCCTGTGGTGTCACGAGATGGAGATGGCTGTCCACTCTGCAGTGGCCCCACAAGCTCTTTGCAAGAAGAGAAATTCCAGCACTGACAGTAAGTATTCAGTTGGCAGTTGGATGAACAGGGCTTCTCCTGAAAATGTGACTGTCTTTTCTGAAATTCCAAGAAGAGTGCAAAAGGAAAATGATCATAGGAGTAGACCAGTGTACCTTATAAAATGAATGGGGCAGATCCCGCCCTGTGTGGTTGGCGGAATCTGTTCACATTGAATGTGGTTCATTACTGCACATTCTACACCTTCGCACTTCTTTGGGTTTGTTTTAATTGTTGTGAATGCCACATTTTATTAGCCCAGTAACACTCTTCAGGGTTTGTGTGTTGGTGTTGTAATTACCCACACTCCGGGTGTTCCTAAGCATGAGGTGTAGACCCACGACCAGTCGTAAGTTACTTACTTTTTACACCGCCTTCAGTTCACATCAGTGCATTCTTGTACAGAAAACAGACATTTCAGCTCTTTGAGGATGGCCATAATTATTTCTTGCTGAAATGGGGGATGATGTTTAATGCAAAGAAATGCAAAGTCATACACTTCAACTGTCTACACAACAGGTACCAATGTGTCGTTGATGGTGCAGTGCTGGGGGGAGTGGAGAAAAGAGGGATTTGGAGGTGATAACATCATTGGATCTAAAAAGTATGCTGCAGTGTGCAAGGGCAGCAGCAACAGCTAATAGTTATTAGGTAATATTAAGAAGTAATTCGTAGGGCAAGTAGGGTGATGATTCCTCTATACCAGAGCTGTGTGCGGCTGCATATAGAATATTATGTCCAGCTGTGTTCGCCTCCTATGAGCAGAGATATGTAGTAGTTGGTGAGGGTACAGAGGGCCATGAGGATAGCGGAAGGAATGAGGGGGTGCAGCCACGAAGAAAGATTGAAGGGGCTGGGGATATTGTCTTTGGAATATAGGAGGCTGCGGAGAGAGACATAATTATGGTCTTTAAAATGCTACACAGTTTGGTGGGGAAAATCTGTGTGATCTGTGCATAGTTCAGCAAGTAGTAACGAGGGGTAGCAATCTGAAGATAACTCAGGAGTGTTTAGGCTTGAAGTTAGGAACAACTGTTTTGTTTTTCTTTACCAGTAGAGTCTGCGGAACAGTGTACCTAGTTTGGTAATGAGTGCTAAGAATGTGTGCTCTTGGACATACATCTGAGGAGGATATGATCACCAGACTAGCAAAGAACTGGAAACGATGGGTTCTGTCCCGTTCCAGTTGGTAATATTTGTATTGCATTATATTTTTGCAGAATACCGCACACACACACACTTCAATGGGCCACACAGCGGTCCAAGTTCCTGCAGGCCTCTAACAGTGGACGATGTAAGCCCCAGTTGTTGTTTTTTAAGTTGAGAAATCTGCCGGTGCAGTGAGGTGTGGGGCATTTTCCAACACAACATACTTTTTTTCCTTAGAAAGAAGGAAGAGCGTTATGTTGATCCCTGGTGATGAGTGCAGCGGTTTGGTCCTAGCCGACTGCAGCTTTGAGCAGCTATCCGTATACCTGTATGTGACTAGCTGGATGTTTTGGCTTATAAGCTGCTCTCCAGGTTTAAAGGAATACTACAGTCAAAACTTGCAAAAACATATGTTGTGCTGAGTGTTTTGATTTGTGTATGTAATCCTAGTGTGTCTTTCCCTTTGTTTGCTGTTAGTTTTGTTTTCTAAATTTACCTGCTAGTTTTATGGCTCCTGGGGATCTCCATGTTAGCATTGTTTTTTGCTCTTCTTTTTCCTACAGTGCCTCCTGTATCACAACAGCGATGCATTCAGGACCACTGATTCAGTGAGGGAAAACTGCTGCAGCAGCAATCTGCTGTTAGGAGCCTGATGTTCTGGCCTCAACTAAATAACTCTAATTCAGTCTTTTTGTTTCTAGATATGTGTCTAGGTCTAGCCAGCAGGAGTGAATGTTTTGTTTTTTTAAAGCTTTTTTATTTCGTCAAACTTCACACAACCATAAAAAGCACACAAATCACCCCAGATCATCAGTGCTTAAATCAGTGGAGAATCTAGCTCTTTTCTTACAGAATAACCCACTCAGTTATCCCTCAGCTGTTTGCAAAACTGTAAATGTAGCCTTTATTAGCGCTCACAGGATAAGGAATGTTATTTAAAATCACAGCTCTATTGCTCTAATGCTGTGTTTACACAGTCACATTTGCACTGGAGTAACCCGTGCGCTCGGGATGCTCCAGTGCAAATGTACTGTGTAGACACATACCCGATTGGGGTAAACCACTTGCTAAGACGCTCCCAGATTCTCTGTCAAGCTGGGAGCACCAAGAGGAATGAGCGGCTTACAACGGCTTAAGTGGCAGTGTGGACTACCTGCGCCGCAGCAGCCAACAGATGCCCTGCTCCCCCGCGATGCATGACCCATCACCAGCACAGATTGCAGTGGTGTAGAGAGGAGCCATGTAGACAGACAAATCGCGGGTGGCAAGTGGTTGGGACCGCGCTGCTGCGGTTTGTATTTCCAGCGCTACTGCCATGTAAACACGGCTTAAAACTGACTCAAAACCAGTATTTGCTGAATCTATGATACCTGTTACATCACTGTCACATGAGACGAGGCACTGTAGGAAAAAGAATAGCAATAAAAAATGCGAATATGGAGATCACCAAGGGCCTTTAAACTAGCAGGCAAATTTTGAGAAACTCATACTAACAAACAAAGGGAAGGACACTCTAGGACTACACAAATACATCAAAATGCACTGCACAACATATGTTTTTACAGATTCAGACTATAGTATTTCTCAGGGCTCCAGATAAGCCGCATACAGGGCTCACTTACACTTTTTAACATGGTTTACGTATCAGATACGCATCTGCAATGTGGTTACTGTGTGGCCTTATGTTATTTTTCTTCTCTAGTTACATCTGCATTCTGCCTTTAAAAAAAAAAAAAAAAAACTCCTTTATTGCCTTCCCCTGCCGCCACCACCACGGTGTGAAGAGATTTAGCCAGGGTCAGGAGCGAGAACTTGCCACACTGGGAAGAGACTCAGACAGGGTCAGGAGCGAGCGCGCGAGCACTGGAAACTAAGTTACACTCCCCATTGGAGGCCTTTGTTGGCGCAGAGGACCGGAGCAGCTGAGATGTCAGCTCGGTGCCATGAGCGCAAAAAAAGAGCACGCAAATCTTATTGGGCAACAGTGAGGAATCAGACAGGTCAGTTGCGGGCCAGTGTGGTGCGGTAGTGTGCCATGACACGGTGGGGGTCTCTGCCCTCAGTTGGTAGGCTGTGAGATGGCAATGGTCATGATGAGGTAGTGTTGTGTGGCGTGGGCGCCGAGGAGCAGTTGAGAGCCCAAGGAGGAGGATGGAGTACCGAGTGAGTCCTGCTGAGCCAGGTGAGGTCCCAAGGGATACTAGGAGAGGAGTAATAATATTTGGGGACCAATGCAGCCAATTATGGGACACACACATGACAACACTATCACATAACGATACATGGACCGTTGGATGTAGCCTGTCGGGGACTCGGGTTGTGGGGGATGCTGGGGGTGATGCAGACTTGCAGCTGCCAATACTGTTTAGGGTCTGAAGTGTGCAGTGGGGCTGGGTACTGCTTCTGATGTAACGGTTACCCCAGCTGGTGCTTCGGGGGTCCTTGCTGTGCTGCGCTGTGCTATGAAAGTAAAGTGGGAGATTCAATAAGAAGTCTTCAGAAAGAGGAAGCTGTTTTTGGGGGAAAAGAGCAAAACTATCCCATTCTCTCTAATAAATAAACCATTCGAGATGCTATGCTTTGTAAACTGCATGACTTTTTCTAGTCTAATGTGGATGGCGTCAAAAAGCACAGGCTGTTTGAAAGCTAAGAAATATAATGCCTGAATAAAGCACCCCAGGACATCTCAGTGATTATTAACATGTGAATATTCCACATTCAGACAATTTTTTCAGGGAAATAGGCACTGCATTTTTCAGCAGAATTTATCAGAAACCATTTTGAAAACAAGTAATATATGAGTATTGAAATTTCCATCCTTCTTAACAGCTTCTTGTAACATGGCATGAATTGTCTACCTCTGAGGGAGCAACCCGATAGGGCTAGGGCAGTCACGAGACGACAGCTGAAGCGGGTATTAACCCAGCATATATGCCGTGCCCGCTTCGGCAGTACCGTGACCAGCCAGACCCCCAGCCTAGCAGCACTGGGTCCTGTGGGAAAGGGAGAGCAGAACCGAGAGGAGCGGTGGTCCGGGAGCCCCACTAGGAGTGTGAGATCGGAAAGGAGGATGAGAACCCACGGCGCACAGTCGCAGGAGTCTGTAGCTGGGAAGGGTGACAGGCGGCACAAAAGAGGGCGGTCTGCTTTTCTTTGGCAGGAGGGTCAGCGATGGCGGAGTGGAGTGGGTGAGGAAGCATTGCAACCGAAGAGTCATGATCTGCAGGCAGACAGAAGAGTGAGCACACAGGAGGGATAGCGAGCACAGCCCCACATAGAGACCTCCTGCAGGGAAGCGCTGTATTGTCGGAGGACCATGCGAGAAGGAACGGAAGTGAGGCAGAGGCATGCTAATTTGTGACCGCGTGCACAGCGCGGCGAGAGAGGTGCTCACCGGAGACCTCCACCGGGTGTTAACCGAGAAAGAGCCGCGCAGATCGGGACAGCTGCTGCACGAGAATGCGAGCCACTCTGGTCAGTAGTAGTACAGGTACACACTGTGTTGACCGCATCAGCATCGTAAGGGCGTTGTCTGAGATGATTTGTAAGTGCACCGTAACAGTGTACAGATCTCCCCGAGTCTTTCTCTTATGTAGCTTTACCGAGGCAAAATGGGCTCCTGGTGACTGTGTCGTCGGGCGGCCCATGTTACAAGCGCATTAAGCCACTCCGTCGGTGTGCTCTAATGTGATTGATGCATGGGGGGTCGGGTGGTAGCCCTCGGCCATGGGCCTCGGGCACGCACCGCCCCATGCATCAATCCAGCATTAGAGCACACTGTCAGTGGCTTAATGCTTACATATACAGCATTTGCATCTGCAACTTGGCTCTTCTGGCACATTTTAAAACACTTTTTGGGGGTCAGAACTTACATTCTGAAGGTCATTATTATCACAGAACATTCCTGTCACTCTAGTTGTTACTTGATAGAACATGCCTGGAACTGAAGAATCTGGTATATAGTTGAAAGTTTATGGGCAGAGCCAAGAATGCTTGACTCTGGAAGGGGAGAGAGAATTGTGCACAGGGAAGACAGAGTTCCAGCTGGGAGGAGGAACTTGGGCAGATGTAGACCCCCGTTCCCCCCCCCCCATTACCACTGCTTATCAGAGTTGATGGTCCAATGATATCAGAAGCAGATGAGTACCACCTTGAACTGTAGGAGATCTGACTGCTACACAGAAAATTAGCAGTCTTTTACTAGTCACTGGCTGCCCACTGGCTGTTCACAACTAAAGCTACTCATTAGTTACTGCTTATTAATTTTTCAGTAGTATCTCAGTATCCTAATAGGCATTCAATCACCTGGTTGTCTTTCAGGATCACTTCAGAGTGGATTTTGCCTGCCACAAATGTACTCTTCAGCCAAATGCATCTAGTCATTTGTACGCACCTGAAATTGGTTTTACTCACTTCATTTTAAAAATGAAGAGTATAATACTCATGCCCAAATTTCTTATCTAGAGCTCTGGTACTCCTTTAAGCCTGCTGTTTTTATAGCTGCTGGAGCTAAGATTTAGTTTTAGAACTTTGCAGTTCAGTTTATACTTTCATCAGCTTGTTTCACCTATTACAGTTC
The DNA here is from genome assembly GCA_016271365.2 of Neoceratodus forsteri. Taxonomy (NCBI): domain Eukaryota; kingdom Metazoa; phylum Chordata; order Ceratodontiformes; family Ceratodontidae; genus Neoceratodus; species Neoceratodus forsteri. The sequence goes on along the minus strand of CM057456.1, from coordinate 903,182,380 downwards.
TGTAGAGAATACACGTTTTTGTTTTTTTTTCACTTTTCCTTTCCTAAGGTTATACCACATCTTGATGGCCTAAGAAATGTAAAAAGCATTTGACTGTACCCAACTGACCTCATCATGCCTTTGTTAATGACGTTATTGTGCTGTTTATAACAACAGACTGTGACGTAACAAACAGCCATTGTGAAGTTAGTTGGGGATTGTAAGTCTATGTCAAACGCAGTGAAATAAGTGCTGCATTATCGGAAATATTAAGTAGACCAGTACCAAGAGAAAATATGAATAAATAGAAACACTAGTGCTACCCTCCCTGGTGGCACAGCAGCAGTTTATCAGGCTACTGTGTAGGTGACCCAGATCTGGGAGCAGATTCTGACCGCTGCTTCCAGAGGCAGATAAGGTTGCAGGCACCTGCTGTGAGGCAGTGCACCTTGTCTCACCACTGGTGGTGGTGTCAAGTTCCGGCACCGCAGTGACTCCTACAGGCAACTCAGAGAGCTTGCTTCTTCTGCAGGGACATGCTGTGCGTGCGTGTGGCTGACTGAGGCACTGTCCAACAGGGAGGAATACGAACAAAAACCTGGGGAAAAAAACACCCAGCTGCTGTCTGCATGATGACAGCCGCCCAAACATAGTATATATCCCTGACAGGGTGTATCCCTGAATGGTAGCGAGGCTGGGGATAAAATACAAATAAAGAAAAAATAGAAAACAATAACATTAAACCTAATGGTTGTAAATATCATAGTTGTAGGCCTTTTAATTTAGTATTAATTTGCTCCTTAACAGCAGTAACGAGCTGTAGACCTCTGCTTACTGAGCCTCACTCTCTGACAGTCTGGTTCCATCAGAAGATCAGAGCTTTGTGGTGGTCATGATCGGCTAATTATCTCTTTGAAGGCGTAGCCTGGCAGATACTTTCTTTTAACAGACAACGTCTCACGAGGGCTGTAATAACTGACATGCCGCATAGGCTCTGGCTTCTCTGAAAGATTATATTACTTCAGCCTTTGCTGCTGTAGAAAAAAAAATGACTGTGAACATTGTGAATCATTTCGCCGGAACATCAGCAGTGGAGTGAACATTGTAAATCATTTCGCTGGAACATCAGCAGTGGAGTTTTCTTTGAAGGGCTGTGCTGGAAGAATGCATATGTTCTTACTTTAAGTTATCCTAACAGTCAAGCTTCTTGCCGGCTTATGTAGCCTTTGGGCGAAACTGGTGGGGCAGTTTGTTGTTAGTGTTCTCCCTTTTGATATGCCATGCTGTATGTAACGTATTCTGCACTTTATTGCTTTGTTACATCCAGTATTGGAATTCCTGGGGGCTTGCCAGGGCTGGGCCCCCCCCCCCATCTCATGCATTACTGCGATTGATTTATAATGGGAATGGGGGCTCAGTTTAAAGATAGGGCCCTCATGGGCCCCCCTAGCTCCCAAAGCTGATAAAGTATATTTCAACACTGGATACACCTTAAATAAAGTAAAACAGTTTTGTGCAGTAACTGTTCGTGCAGCACAAACGCTTGTGGGAGAGCAGGTTTTTTTTTTATTTGCCTAGGTCTTCGAATGTATATTGCATTGAGGAGGCACTGTGGTCTAGTGGTTATATATATAGCACCAGGTGGGAACTGGGAGGTCACATGTTTAAACCTCACCAGAGCCAAAAATGGTCACTGTCTGACCTTGTGCGGGTCACTTAAAGGTGAGCTGCCAAGTTCGCTGCAGCCCACTCCCATCCCCACATACCTTGCCATGCTGCTGTGGGAGTCGGGGCAAGTGACATAAATAACACTACTGCTGTGAATGTAAAAGCGGTGGCTCGAACTGGAACTTAATTTGCTGATTGCTTCCACAGGGGGTCTTGATGCCTAAAATAATACTTATAGCAACACTTGGACATGGCTGTTACTGTAAGTATTATTTTAGGCATCAAGACTCCTGTGGAAGCAATAAAGTAAGTACATTAAGCAGTCACTACTTTTACATTCACATCAGTGGTGTCATTTATGTCACTAAATGGGTGGAATGCCCATGAGATCTTGTGTGTGCTCAATCTGGACCCGCACAACACTTCCACATTCAGTGATCTGCTTCAGCAGTAATTTAAAATATAAATATAGCTCCGATAATGTTGGCCATTTCAGCCACTGACTCCTGCGGCAGCATGGGTAGGTATGTGGGGACGGGAGCGGAGCTACAGCTAACTTAGCAAGTCACCTTTAACCTCTTAGTGTTCCAGTTCACTGAGCAGTAGAAATGGGTAAACAAAAAAGCATTTGTCAATGCCGAATGTTTGCTTGCTGGCATTGGCATTGGTAGTGTGGAAGTTACAGAACTGCACAATAGGAATGGCAGTGAAGTATTGAACTGAAGCCAACCCCACCACCACCCTGCAGAGACTGACAGGCATTGGGGTGTGCCTTTGGGTCGTCAGGCATAATGACCATGCCATTTCACCACACCCTATGCTGCAGACACCGACAAGTGTCACGGTGTGCCTTGGGGTCTTTGGCCCTTATGCGCACCCCATTCCATCAGGAAATACGGTGATATGGGTGCGGTATAGGAGAATGGGATGAACTTTGGGCCCAAAGAGTCCAAGGCACACCTCGATGCCTCTCACTGACTGCAGGGTGTGGAATGGTATGAGCATTACAGGCGAGAATCCCAAGTCACACCCCTGATGCCTGTCATTCTCTACAGGGTGGGGCGTTATGGTCGGAAACACTAACGCCTCAGGCATTCGTTGGTATTTTCACTCCAAATTTTCAACATGGTTTTTTTGTGACCCCCACCTCATGAACAGTGGCAATATCAGTTTGTTAGCCGAAAGCTGCTTTTGCACAGCGACTATGGCATTTAGCACCACAGGTGCAAAAACACATTCTGAACAGGATGTGAAAAATGACAGCTGTACTGTTCATGGGGAGGTGTAAAAAATGGCAATGTTGAAAATCTGCTGTGAAAATATTAAAAAAACTGGTGAAGTCATGAGCGTGTGTAGAAACTGTGCAACGCACACCCGTAATGTAATTAGTTTGGGGATATTTTACAGCAGATTGTCAACACAGTCATTTTGGGGCCTCCGATCATGAACAGTGTCACTGTGATTTTCTTTATCTGTCCCGAACAATGATTTCCCACAGTGACCACGCATCTCTGCGCTGAAAATGTGAAAACACATTTCGGCCATGTTGTGAAAAATGACAGGTGTACTGTTCATAAGGAAGTGTGAAAAAATGCCACTGGTGAAAATCTGAACTGAAAATATTACAAATTCATGAACTCACAAGGGTGCGTGGAAACTGCACAATGCTTACTCGTAACACAGTCATTTTATGGACTTTTGTCACCAAATTTTCAACATAGCCATTTTAAGACCTCTGCTCATGAACAGTGTCACTGTGATTTTCTTAATCTGTCCCAAACATTGCTTTCGCACACCGACTGCACCATTGTGCGCTACATGTGCGGAAACACATTTTGGGCGAGATGTGAAAAATGGCAGCTGTACTGCTCATATAGAAGTGTAAGAAAATGGCAATGTTGAAAATCTGGCGGCAACATTAAAATTCGCAAACTTCAAGTAGCGTAGAAAGAACGCGGCGCCTCCTAAAACAATCATTTTGGGAATTTTGATTGAATTTTTCAACATAGCCATTTTAAGACCTCTGCTCATGAACAGTGTCACTGTGATTTTCTTAATCTGTTCCAAACATTGATTGCGCACACTGACTGCGCCATTGTGCGCTACATGCAGGGAAACATATTTTCGTGCGATATGTGAAAAATGACAGCTGTACTGCTTATGAGGAGGTGTGGTAAAATGGCAATGTTGAAAATCTGGAGTGCAAATATTAAAAATTTGTAAACTTACGAGCACGCGAGGAACTGCGCAACGCACGCCAGAAATGTCATTTTAGGAATTTTCACTAAACTTGCAACATAGGCTTTTTGAGAGCCCACCTTATGAACACTGGCACTGTCATTTTGTTAATTGGTCCCGAAAGGTGATTTTGTGCAGTGACTGAAATCACCCTTTGGGCCTGATTAATGCCATGACAGTGACAGAATTCATGAGGAGGGGTCCCTAAACCCCATGTTGAAAATTTAGTGCCAAAACTCCAAAAAATGCTTGAGATATGCATTAAAGTTGAAAAAACCCTATGTATTACACTATACAGCTTACCGGCATTTCCTTAGTTCGCGGTCAGCTTTGAAGAGTGCAGACCTGTTCCCGGTCCACCGAAGATCGTCTCACTAGCCTCCGGAGGTAGATATGGGGTGAAGGGGGTGTGGGGAGGTAGGATGCGAGGGTGGGCGCTGGTGGGCAGGCAGACCGCCGAGGGAACTTTTTTGGTTTTGTTTACAGGTTTTTTTTTTTTTAGAAGATGACGCGGGATGTTTGCTACACTGGGGTGGGCTCCCAGCGTGGCAACTGGAAGGCTGTTTGGGGGCCTGGAGCCGACGGGGATTGGGCACTCCTGTCGGCCATAACAATTTTGCCACGCAGGGTGGGCTCCAGCATGGTACCTGGAAAGCTTTTTTTGGGGGCGTGAGCCGATGGGGTATTGGGCACCGCCGCACAGCCATACAGTGTGTGCTTGGGGAAGCGCATGAGCACACAATATGCGTGCGTGCGTGCATGTGGGGGGGAGCGATGCTCACTGAAGCGGAGCTCTCCCTTTCAACTGTACGGCACTGCATTTTCAACTGCTGTCATAGACAGCTGCAGCGTTCATTGGAGAGCTGTGGCTGTGCCTGCAAACACACTGACTGAATTGCAAGACGAGTGCCACACCTCCGAAAACTCGGATGTTGGCACTATGTTTCTTGCACATGCATGCAAGCAAACATACAGTAAAAAGCAGGACCGCACTGGAATGAGGTGTTTCATTTTTTATCTGCTATACTGGGTAAATAAATTGTAAAATAAAATAAAAAAATACAATCCGTGCAACTATGTAATTATATTGGAGTTAGTGATGAAGAGCCAGTGTTCTGTCCTAAGTGAAAGGGCCAAGCAAGTCCTGCTCAGGATGCACGCCACTTGTGTGATGGTGGACTAGGATGGCCTGGAGTATGGAATGGAGTCCTTTTACACTGAGATAAAATCAAGGGTGAAACAAATCTGACTAAAAAACAATCTTAATCGCTTTGCTAAAGGCTGCAGTGAGAACTGCCCCAATGCTGTACTGGCAGGTTGGCTTTTTGCAGGCTGAGAATTTGCTGTAGAGTACAAACACGGATCCTGGTTCTGCTGGCTAAAGCTGGAGAATTCAGGCTGGCATCTTTTTGACCTGACAGAGCTGATGATAGATTTATCTGTCCGTTGTGACTTGTTTGCGCTTTGTATGACAGACTTGCATCCTTGCCTAGCCATTAGGAACTAGAATTTTAAATAAATGATGGCATGTATTTGTGAGAAGTTGCATCCTCTAGTGTCCCTGGGGAACCAGCTGATCACTAAATAGAGAATACTGGATGGGTAACTATGCACAACCAGTGTGTTCTGCCACAGAGGGGTTCTGATTCCCTCTGACCTCGAGAGCAAAACTAGAGAGGTCCATGGGAATCAGAACCCTGAGGTGGCAAAAAACACTGGTTGTGCATAGAGTTGCTCATCCTGTATTTTTATGGTGTATAGTACTGTGTGAAAAATGTGTTTTGTGAGTTCTTTTGCTTTCAAAATGAAACTGACTCATACAGTCTCTAGAGAGTCTAGAATGCTGTTCTGCCATAGTAGGGTAGAACAGCATTCCATGACCTTGGAACTATGGTAGAACAGCATTTTGAAAGGGATGGAATTCTATACAGAACAACACTCCACTATACACTAGATATATTTTTTGTAATTTTAATTTGCTATATTCTTTTTTTTCTCAGTATTGTTTTTTATTTCCCAGACGGCTTGGGCAGGGCTACCTCCAATTCTATCCCAGCCTCCCCATCGACCAGCCACCGCCTCCTTGAGTACTCAGCCAATTTAGAGACCCCACAGAGTGCCCACTGTGGTGGGACCAGGAAGAGAAGTTCAGTCCTCCCCCCACCTGGACATACATATCCAGTGTGGATCCGGTGGTTTGGGCAGCAGGTTGGGGCGGGTGGGTAGAACTTCATGGAGCCTGAGTTTGCTTTTTTCATTTTTTTTTTTTGCCAAGGTCCCCTGCCATGGGAGCGCATGAGCGTGTGTACATGAAAGAATGTACATGCCATGGAACTGTGGCCCTTCCCTTCCTGTCACAAGGACGTCGATGCTACCCACTCACCTCCACCTGGGACGGCAAGGGGCAGAGTCGGCATGTCTTCCCACCCTGGGAGGGAAGGGCAGTCCTTCAGACTCTCAATTCCCCCCCCCCCGGCTATATCACAGCGACCTGAGCTTGTTCCCAAACATAGGTCGCCAGTGTGGCAGGAGGCGAGTCACTCCGCTCCTCAACCCGACACACCACTGGGCCTGCCATTTCATTTGCTATAATCTTTTGTAAAAATACATAGATACTAATCTTTTGTAAAAATACATAGATACTAATCTTTTGTAAAAATAGATAGATACATAGACAGTGTCGGCAGATAAGGGCCTATGGCCCACCCAGTCTGCCCATTTGAGCTTGTAAGTTCGGTTTATGTTTTCCAAAAAGTCTGTTGCCCCTTACTCCTGACCTCCAGAATTCCTTTATGTCTATCCCATGCATTCTTAAATCCCGTGATTGTTTCCGCCCCCACCACTTCCTCTGGCAGGGTGTTCCACTTGTCCACCACCCATTCTGTGAAGAAATTCGTCCTCACGTTTCCTCTGAATCGTCCTCCCTCCAACTTCATCCCATGCCCTCTAGTCCTGGAACATCTTTTTCACTTAAAAATAGTGTATTCCTGCACCCTGTTCCTCCCTGTAAGATACTTGTATGTCTCTATCACATCCCCTCTCTCCCTCCTCTCTTCCAGGGAGTACATGTTCAGTTCCTTCAACCTGTCCTCATAGGACTTGTGATGCAATCCATGCACCATCTTTGTTGCCCTCCTCTGAACCTTCTCTACCCTGTCTATGTCCTTACGTAGGTAAGGTCTCCAGAACTGTACAGCGTATTCCAGGTGGGGCCTCACTAGTGTCTTGTATAGTGGAATTATGACCTCCCTTTTCCTGCTGGTGATGCCCCTGCCTATGCATCCCAGCATCCTATTTGCTTTACCTGCTGCCTTGTCACACTGTTTCCCTGCCTTGAGGTCATCAGAGATGATAACCCCAAGATCCCATTCCTGCTTGGTGCATGCTTTATCCTCACCCCCCAACTGATATATTGTGCCAGGGTTTTTGTGCCCCATATGCATTATCTTGCACTTCTTTGCATTGAATTTCAACTGCCAAACCCCTGACCATTCTTCAAATTTCTGCAGGTCCCTTCTCATTCTGTCTACACCCTCTGGTGTGTCTACTCTGTTACAGAGCTTTGTGTCATCAGCGAACAGTGAAATTCTGCCTTCTAGGTCCTGCGCAATGTCACTGATGAAGATATTGAATAGGACCGGTCCCAGCACTGATCCCTGTGGTACCCCACTGGTCACTCTTCCCTCTGTGGAGAGTTCCTGGCCTCAGATTTTGCAAGAAAAATCCTTGCTCTTGAAGGTGGAAGGGAGTGTGAGGCCAGAAGTGGGACAGTATAGATGAGGTGCGTGACTAAAGGTTGCAAGGTAGGTTACTTTTCATAAAACAGGATCTTTGTCCTCTAGATTGAATCAGTTTGCATTCATACCTGTCATAAAGTCATTTTCTTTTGTTTACTACATCATAAGCTGTTGCCATGGCAATGATTCTGATGTCATAAACAGGATTATGGCCTCAGGGCAGGAAAAGCAGGAGGTGGAGTGTAAGGGGCAAGCAGCCTGTTTTTATGAAAATATCTTTAGTAATTAAAAATGGCACGTTCTGCTCAGCCTAGTGGCGCCTGCTGGTGGTACATTGTACCACTACGTGGGCAGCCAGGATCAAGTCTTATCCTGACTCCCCCGCCCTAGCTGATGAGATCTGGAACATGAAGCTAAGTCCTCATGCACTGATCCCAAAAGGGTGTGGGCAGAGCCTTCAAGTGCAGGAGTGTCTCCTATGGCAGGTGTAAATTCAGCCTCGGCATCATGGTTATCATGCGACGTTGCCCATCACCCACTGACAGGTGGCGCATGTTAGATGCTCATAGGCAACACCAGGGTGGTGTGAGGGCCAGACAAGAAAGGGAAGGAAGTGTACTGCTGCGCATATGACAGGCTGCATGAACCCCATGTCACTTGCCCTAGAGTCATCCCCACCTCCTCCCAGTCACCAGATGAACTTGTGAGAAGGCTTGGGAGGGGGGCCAAACCTCCAGTGCCCACTGAGAGGCTTTCCCACTGGGGTGTTCAGATGACAGGTAGACTGGCTGCTAGGTGGTCAGCTGCCCTATGAGGATGACCAGAGAAGGCACAGACTGGCCTCTGAGGAACTGGTAGACGAATGTAAGTGCGTAGTAGCAGAGGCTGCAAAAGCACAAGTTTAAAAAAAAGGGATAGTCCTGGAATTTAAAGTTTTGGGGGAATGTTATGGGATGCGAGTCCTGCCAATGCCAGGTGTAATATTGTTTTGCAGGAAAATGATAAAACTTTTTAACACAAAGAGGCAGTGCGGGTTAGTGGTTAGCGCTCCAGCTTTGGAACCAGGAAGTTGCAGGTTCAAAGCCTACTAGAGCCAGATACTCACTGTGGGACCGTGGGCAAGTCCCTTAGCCTCTCATTGTGCTAGTCCACCCAGCTGTGGAAATGGGTAGACTCCTGATCTCACTGGAAACAAAATGTTGCATCTTAGCTGGGCTGCCCAGGGTAAATGAACTGCAAATAAATAAAAAAACAGGGACACCTAACCAACAGCAGGGACAATGTGTCAAACGTGGTAACATTAGCTCAGAAAGTGAAGAGAATAAACAGATGTAGTGTTAACCAAAATGTTGTGATGGAGAACTAGACTGTAACTGTTAGACCTGATTGTGTGCCTCTAAATCCCAGCTCTTAAGCGACAGAAGTTTTAGGAGGGACAGTGGAAATGTGGGGGGTTAAAATCGGGGAAATTGTTGAACATCATGGACAGTTTAGAGCGGTATGCTTGCTGCCAAAGTAGTGTGCTGACTGAGCGACTGAATGACACCATGGCACTGTGCTGTGCCCTGGAAATGCATGCTAGGAATTTTTGGCTGTGGGCCAATGCATGAAGGCCCATGTCAGGACTTGCTTGCTAATTTGCTAAACCACCCAATCGGTAAAAAGTGAAATTTATAAAACAAACTATGCAAAATATTTTATGGGCACTTCAGAAGCTTGTCAGCGTTGAAATGTAAATTGACTCCTGCTGTGGATAGGTTGTCATCTGCAGATTCAGCAGATAAGCTAGGCTCTGATGATGAATATATCTAGATGTAGAACTTCGTTATCTGGTATCCTTCCATAATTTTAGACACAGGTTTTGTGCCCAGTGTTTTCTAATATTGGGAGTGTTCCACATGTTTTTTTTTTTTTAACCCCATTCTTTGTTTCTGTGCTTTTGGCCCACATTCCATCTACAGCACCCCCCTCCTCCCGCAGCCCCATAACTTACCCTGTCATGGACTTACTGGTTATCCACCCCTTACCCAGGACAACACATGGTGCTAGGTGGCCTCTCATGTTGCTTGTGCATGGACCTGCGGTGGGGAGGGGTGTATCGAACTCGGCGTTTTCCTCCATTCTTCCCCAGGGTGCCAGGGTTCAGTGACATGTACACAACCACATGGTGGCGCACAGGCGTACAGTAGTGGTCCCTTCCCTTGCAGTGTGTGCTTACTTGTTGTACCGCCTGGCCTCTGCCAGCTGGCAGTGTAGCAGCAAGATGCAGTGCCCCCCCCCCCAAGAGGTAGAGCTGTCCCTGGAATGCTGGATCCTGTCTTTCCTCCCCCCACCTGCCCCTCAAGTGACCCAAGGTAATTTTTTAACTCGAATGGCTGACATAGTAAGCGGTAGGTGCACTGGGCCAGCATCCCCACATGATTTTTAGGGAGAAATGTTCTTGAGCTGAGGGTGGGGAATACGTTTCTGAAACAGCTTGATTCACACCTATGTGCAAGATAAAACGGAGGAATGTTTTTTTTTGTAAAATTTCTCCATCTGTAGGGACTGAATGTACAACAAAGAACCCCAAAGCCAGCCCAGTGGCGCAGAGGGCTGAGGCGCTGGATGCCACACCTTGTGCCATGCCAGTGACCTGGCTGAAAGTTAGGCTAAAAACAAAAACAGAAATCTAACTAAAAACAAAATGTCACTATAGCAGCATGCCTCAGGAAATGAGGCACAAGGCAATGCCAGTTGCCTTACGCACCAAAGAAGTGCCGTTATCCCACAATTATACACACCCTGGAGTGCCTTATTGCAATTATAAAATAGTTTGTGAGTTTCATTTTAAAAGCTGAGTGAGGTTTAGAAAGTTAAGTATTTCTGACTTTTGCTGTTCTGCTGGAATAATGCACGGTCATGTGATTACATATAACAAATCACAGGTCTTGGTTTCTGTTACCCATTTTATAATGGCGGGTGGTCCACATCCACCCTCCCTCCCTGTCAGAGAAGCAAGCACCTCACCTCCACAACATGCCCAGCCTCCAACCAGTTCCACTGTGGGATTGTGTGGTTCACACACAAACTCTACTCTCACAGGAGGCAGTATGCTGTGCTTCCTCCATGCCACTTTGCATTAAGAAATGTTGCTTTACAAAGTGACTGAGCTCCTTCCTTTACAAAAGGACTGCCCACCATAATGGGGGATGGGGATGTGTGACTGCAATAGGATGGGAAACGCAGGTAAGGGTGAAAGTTCAGGCCAGTTTTGGTGCAGACACAGTGTGAAATACAATGTGCTGCTGCTGTTAGTGCCATTCTGTGGGCGAATTCATGTATCCCATTGTGGTGGCAGGTTTTATTAATACATTACATTATATTTGCATTGGAACCAGCCTGCTTAGAGCGACACTGTCATCCCACACTGGCCAGCCGAGGTGCTTTTAAGCCAGACATGAGAAATGGCTGTATCTCAAACACAGAAATAAATTCTCTTTTAAAACAGGGTTTAGTTAAAATAATTAAAAAAACAAATAAAAAAAACTAAACTGTCTTGTAAGGGGTATACACCCTAAATGTTAATTTCTAAATACCATAAATAATATGATTCTCATATTTGGTTCTGAGTACTGAGTATGTTTAATAATTCAGGCTCCTAAATAATTGAAAAAAAATAAATAAATAAGCTGCTTCCCCATCCCACATGGTCAGAGATAGTCCCTTGGCCATCTCTCACCTCACTCCACCCATTTCCTGCCCTACACCCCTCCTCTGTTCTCCCATGCCTGTTTAACATGCTGGACCCTGGCATTCTACCAGGGGCCCAGTAGCATATTTTATGACCCCCGACTTTAGCTCAACCTCCCAAATCCCAAAATGGCAATAATCAGTGGTCCCCCCCCAACGACCCTCTCAGTCCATGATTGGGGGGTGACAGTAATGTCCAAACCCCAGCTAATGCAGTTATCCCTTTGCCCGCAGCTTCTCATTCCTTATAGTCATCTGACTGTAAAAGTACGAGCGAGGCACGCAGCTGAGAGGGTGGATGTGTGCAGTGCCTAGTGTCATCAGCGACACTGACCACCCCTCTGCACTTCTCCCAGTCGCACACATTGTTTGAGCTACTGTACTGCTGTACACTCAGATAGCTGACTAAGGAATGGGGAGTGTGTGTGCACTGCAGGAGGAGGACTAACTGAAATAGCTTGCATTCGGACCTTATTGCCCCCCCTCCCCAAGTCATAGATTTGGGGTCAGAAGGGGAAACTACTAATCTTAATCATTTGGGGGACTTCAAGTCAAGCTGGGTGTGAGTGTTGTAAAAGACATGGTTGTCTCCTGGCACAGTGCCAAGTGCTGGCACATGTTTTTAAACAAGTGTGGAAGAATGGGGAAAGGCAGGGAGGACAGGGTATCCCTGGAGCTGGGGCGGGATGGCCAAGGAACTAGCCCTGGTCACCTGGGGGGAGACAGGTTTTCTGTATTGTTTTAAATATTTTGCTGACTTCAAATAATGAGTAAGAAATAGCCCACTTCACACCCCCGTACCTTTCATCTCATTTTACATTTATTATTTTTTATTCTAAACCTTGTATAGAGGTTTAAGACACAGAATTTATTTCTACATTTGTCATAATCAAAATATACTTTTAGTTGGCATCCTGAATTGGCCTGTGGTGCTGGTGAACTGACCTTTCTACCAGACAAAGTCTTGATACAGCAGTGAATCTCTTAAATGAACAGTGTAATTGCAGGGTAACAAAAAGTTGATTTGAAATGCTGCCTCTCATTAACAAAATATCTCAAGTGTATTACAGCCGTACAGAATAGTGTTGGGGGTAGCTGGGTTTGTGTCCTCCATCCTGACTCCCTTCTCCAGGCTTGAGGAGTCTGCAAGGCACTATCATGATGGATGCCTGTAAATTACTTACCGTAGTATCTTGGTATATATGTATCAAAGGTTTTTCATTTACTATAACACTCAAGAAAGCACAATTGCACTGTACAAAAGCTATCAGTATGTTGCTTGCACGCATGTTCAAGAAACATAGTGCCATCATCGGAGATTTCGGAGGTGTGTCACCTCCTCCTCCAATTCAGTCAGTGTGCTGGCAGGCGGGGCCCCTGTAAGCTAATGCATTTTGGAGCTGTCTATGACACGCCTCCAAAATGCAGTGGCACAGTTGAAAGGGGAGCCACACTCAGTGAGCACCGACAGAGGTTGCTCACGCCAAGAAGCCCCCACCTTTCAGAGAGGCGCAAGCGTACCAAGAGTATTCGTGGCAGTCGACGGGTGTCCAATCCGCCGGCCGAGCTGCGCCTCAGTAGTAGGTGCCACGCTGGGAGCCCACCCAGCGTGGCAAGCAGTCCTAATGGCCGACGGGGTGCCTAATCCCCGGCCGGCTGAACGCCCCCAACGTTGTCCCACGATGTCTTTTTTTTTTTCTGAAAACCTGTAAACGTGGCCTGCCTGCTGCCTCCCAGCCCTCCCACAACCCGCACTCCACCCACCGCGCACTCCAGTTCTCCCACACCCCTCACCCCATACTTACCTCCGACTCCAGCGCCGACGATCTTCGTGGACCAGGAACACATCTGCACTCTTCAAAGCCAACCGCGAACTGAGGAAATGCCGTAAGCTATATAATGGGCTAGATAGGGGTTTCAACTTGTTGCATATCTCAGGTATTTTTGATGACATTAACATGGTTTTGGGATCATTGTTCATGAGTCAAGAGTTTGATCCCGAGGGTGATTTCAAGCAGTGACTGCACAGTGACATGAAATACCCTTCTGGGTCTCAATACCACCATGACAGTGACATCATTCATGAGAAGGGGTTCCAAAACCCCATGTTGAAAATTTGTGCCAAAATTCCAAAAATGACTGTTTTATTAGCCGCATGCTATGCAGTTCCTACGCAGGCTCGTAAGTTCAAGGAATTTCAATATTTTCACCCAGATTTTCAACATTGCCATTTTACCATACCTTCTTATGAGTAGTACAGCTGTCATTTTTCACATCTCACCCAAAATGTGTTTCCGACCATGTAGCGTAGAATGGCGCAGTCGGTGTGCTAAATCAATGTATGGGACAAATTAAGAAAATCACAGTAACACTGTCCATGAGCAGAGGTCTTAAAATGGCTATGTTGAAAATTTGGTGAAAAAATTCCTAAAAATGACTGTTTTACGAGCATGCGTTGAGCAGTTCCTACGCACGCTCGTAAGTTTGCGAATTTTCAATATTTTCACTCCAGATTTTCAACATTGGCATTTTATCACACCTCCTCATGAGCAGTACAGCTGTCATTTTTCACATCCTGCCCAAAACATGTTTCCGCCCATGTAGCGCACAATGGCGCAGTCGGTGTGCGAACTCAATGTATGGGACACATTAAGAAAATCACAGTGACACTGATCATGAGCAGAGGTCTTAAAATGGCTATGTTGAAAATTTGGTGAAAAATTCCTAAAAATGACTGTTTTACGAGCGTGCGCTGCGCAGTTCCTACGCACGCTCGTAAGTTAGTGAATTTTCAATATTTTCACTCCAGATTTTCAACATTGCCATTTTACCACACCTCCTTATGAGCAGTACAGCTGTCAATTTTCACATCCTGCCCAAAACGTGTTTCCGCCCATGTAGCGCACAATGGCGCAGTCGGTGTGCAAACTCAATGTATGGGACACATTAACAAAATCACAGTGACACTGTTCATGAGCAGAGGTCTTAAAATGGCTATGTTGAAAATTTGGTGAAAAAATTCCTAAAAATGACTGTTTTACAAGCGTGCATTGCGCAGTTCCTACGCACGCTTGTAAGTTCGCAAATTTTCAATATTTGCACTCCAATGACTTCCAAATACCTAAACAGCACATAGAAGCAAGCAACATGTAAGCATTAATCACCGCCAGCTGAGGGCTGTACCGGTGGATTAATGCCCGCGGGGGGGGAGGTGTTCGTGCACAAGGGCGCAGCCCGAGGGCGCGCCCCAGCGGGCATTAATCACCGGTAGAGCCCGAAGCAGAAGGTGATTAATGCGCTTGTAACAGAGGCTCGGTGCGCCGACGCAGAGCCTCTGGTATCGCATCCCGGGCGGTATCACCTTGTCAGCGGTCGGGTTGACGATTTCTCTCTCTGCACCCGACCAGAACGAACAAAGGAGGCGGAGTCAGGTGAAAACACAATTTTTTATTAGCTTACAATCGCAAAATCTTACTTCCTGGAGCACAGTTCAATGATTCGGCGGCTCCAAGTGTTGTACTGACGCCCTCGCAGTCCCTGGCTGTCTGGCTGTACTCAGGGACCTGTTGGGTTGCGCAAGACCGCCTCCCGACCTCCAGAAGACCTCGATCGCTGAGCTGGTGGCAGTGGATCGGTGGCAGCAGCTTCAGCGCTCCAGCGCTTTGACGTCGGACACAGCAGGGCTCAATGATTTCGGCCGTCTGCCGTGTATCGGAGGCGCCCGCTCTGCATTTCAGGCTGGGCCCACTGCTGCCCGGCGGCGTGCATCACACGCTACCGAGGACTGACAGTCTCCATCTGTGCTGCGGGGGGAGCGGGGCGGAGGGTGGGGGCCACAGCTGCCTAGTGCAACTGGCTGTCTCTACCACTGCTAGCAGGCGCGCTCCCGATTCCTCCTTTCGGTGTCTCAGCCTGTTCATTCCAGGCTCAGTGCTGCACCCTCTGCCTCCTGGCTAGTCTCGGTACTACCCCAGCGGGCTGCTACTCTCGGCAGCCTCTATGGCCACAGCTGGTACTGACCGAGCGGGCGTTATGCGTGGCTTAATACCCGCTCGGTTTCAGTCAGCTGTGGCGATTCCGCCTATCGCCGCACTCCTTTACAGAGCCCGACTGAGAGCCGTGTTACAATCGGCATTGACAAATGCTTGTTTTTTTTAAATTTAGTCAAATATACAGTCCAAGAGCCTACTTTTTTAGTATTGAGTCTTACCTTTAAAGTGAGTCAAAGAAGGCCCTGTTCGTGTGGGACCAGTTTCAGTGACATGGTGATACTACCGCAATTTAATGCTTTATCAGCCTTTGGTAACTATAAAAATTCTTTTCAGGGGAGAGAGTGGGTAAATCATGACCTTGCATTAATCTGAGGTTGTTGCAGTGTAGAAATGCTTAGTGCAAGCATATTGATTTTGGTGACTACAACAGAAACTGACAGGAAACGCTGCCGAAAAACAGAGAATACTGCTGCCACCATCAGCTCCTCACACCCATCTCCTGCACCCCCTGTTATGTGAAATAAGGAGGTTTAATAGCACTGTAAGATACGTAGGGAGTGTCCTGCATCCTGATTGATCGAGAAGATTCAGAAGTTGTGTGGTTCAAGAATGGGAACTGCACTATTTTGCACTTCCAAGCCCTGTGATGGCTTATTATTTGCTTATGCTACAAGTGGACCCTTTCAGCGAATCAGAATGGAGATCAGTTATGTGGTTATTCACCCATAACCATATTGCAGACCCAGTAATTGTACAGTAAGATGTTTCCATCTGACCAGGTTAATAGCCCAGTACACTGCTCAGACAGGTGGCCATCTTTGAGCCCTTGCAGAATTAGGAAATAAATACCTCATTGCTCCTAAATACATAAATGTTTAAGAGTGAAAGAACATTTTAATATACAGGGAATTGCACTTGTATGCCACACGCATACGCGCACATTCCAGATGTACTAATATTTCTTTTGCCTCTCTCATCCGTTATAAAAACCCTGATAGTATAGCATGCATTTCTGGATATATGCAACCATAGTGGAAGGTTGCACTTGCGCTGGCTCTGCAGTGTAGTAGTAGCACTGCCATCCTACACTGATGACCCAGGTTCAGAGGTGAATAAGAGTCTGTAGAGAGTGTGGTGGCGAACAAGAGTCATCGGGGGCTGGCCGGGGGCCAGCAGACTGCTCTCCCCTCTCGGGTGGGGAGGGACATACCTTCCACAGTGCACGTTATACCTAGCGGAAGTTAGATGCTGTGGCAGTCAGGAGGGACACCGGCAGTTGGGGCTGCATACTTATAAGCTGAAAATCCCAGGGGTGAAATGAACGGGAAACTCCTCAACCGCTGCAGCATAAGGGACTGTTTTCCAGAGGCCTGGCATCGCTGACCAGGCACCTCAGAGCCTGGAACTGGTCAGCCCTTTTGGCCATACCACGAAGGGTAAGTCACAAGGGAAGCTAAAGAGGGTAAGTCCTGGGTATGGTGGGAAATATGGCTGGGGGAACTGTCTGGAGAAAGGATCAGCTAAGGGAAAAAGACACATATATAAACAGTGGATTGACAAAACAGAAGGTTATGGTTCCACCTTGCTCGCCCTGGTGGTGCTGGCCGTAGCATGTTGCACTTCCATGGAGGAGAACCAGGTTCACACTGTGAACGTGATTACCTGCCCCAGGTGAGCATGAAGAAATGAGGTGGCTGTGGCCAGCAAGAGCAAAACAATGGCTTTTGGCTCTGCCCAAATTATAGAGGAGTGGGGATCCCTAAATTATTAAATTTTCCATTGTGGAGCATGGGTTAGAAATGCTCTGAAAAAAAGAAAGACCCCACACTGTAGCAGCAGGTAAAAACAAGTATAAATGTATTCTCACTCTGCAGACACCAGAGCTGAACACAGTAATAGGTTTATTCTCTCAGTCACCCAATGCTGCTGTCTGATTACCTCGTAACTAGAAACGTTTGTTGGGTAGCAATAGCACAGGCACTCTCAGTGGATTCCTAGTACACAGAGTTCTTTATCGCAGGGCATTCAGAGCAGTACAAAAACAGGACTGAAAGAAACACGGTGTCCTGATTCTACAGCACATTTGGTCAGTGCTAATGCAGTGTACGTGCATGTCTGTTCTGGAGCGAGTGGCAGCAACACTGTGTGTTTGGTGGCTGATTATGGGTTGCCTTGATTCCTGCTGTCATCCACGAGGCCAGGAGTCACAAGTACAGCAGCACTGTGCTTACAGATCTTGAAGTACTGGGGAGAGGGGTTTAAGCATAGCCCAGCTGAGATGCGGGATGGGAGAGTTCAGAGTGTCCCACTACCTCTGCAGTTTTCTGTAAAAGAATCTTATCAGAACCTTATCAAAACTGCATCCAGAATCCCTCTCCCCATTTGGACAACCCCCTTTCCCTACCAGCTTCTGGTCCTGCCATCCTGGGCTTGGGCACGAATCTATGTTACCTGCACACCAGAGGGGTCCCTTACCATTTGGTGCCATGGAGCCAGGGGATTTTCCCTGTGTCCTGGCCAACATTCTCTTTCCCATAAAATCGGTCCATGCAGTTGTCCAAGGCTGCGTGTGGGTGCTGATGTACGAATGGCTATCACTGCACATTTAAAGTCACTTCATTACCAGTCTTACATTGCTTGTAAAGCGCTTTGGGGTACAGGATGTATGAAACAGCGCTATATGAATGCTAATACTCCTTCCAAGTTCTGAAAAAGGTTCTGATAATTTTTAAAACATTCATGTTGGAGCTTAATGTGCTCCTCCAGCAGGTCTTTCCCTGAAGGAAGGCTGTGGAAGATGAGACCCAGACAGAAATTTGAAGTGGGGAAAGGACCAAGTGAGCCAGGTCTGTATTAAAGTAGTCCTGATCACAGTGGTGTTGCAGAAGGGGCGATAATTAGCTATATGATCCTGACTATATTTAGTACAATTCTGAGGTGCATTTACAGCACTATTATTTCCTTTCTCTGGCAAGTTTTTGAGCAGAAATTAAGTTAAAATCTGTTTTGTACTTTAAATAAAAAAAAAAAAAAAAGAATCTGAAAGTTCTGATGAGGCTCAAATAACTATCAGCCTTCTTGTAGCTTACCAGAACTTTTTGGAATGTCAGAATATTTTTTGGTTTCCTGTCCCAAGCTGAGATACAGCATCTAATTTACATTTTATATCAAGGGAGCACTCCCAAATAACTGGAGAGCTCCTTTCCTCCACCCATGAGACATTCTTATTCTGTCACGAGTGTCTTATGCACAGCTCCCTAACAGGCAAGTTCAGGTAAGGTTTTTTAAATATTTGATGTATTACTGGTCGAGCTTGATCAGTAACGTATTAATTTGGACTACGAGACCATTTTACAGTTGTAAGATTGCCCTCACATTCTTAGGGTATCAGACCTGCTCACCTTCAGTTTGTGGGTCTCGCACCCTAAAAATGCACATGAGGCCACTCTTACAGCCATAGCAGTAGTCTCATCACCTATGTTAACATAAAACAAGAATCTGCTTTTAAACAGTCTACAGCTGGGAGGGCTGGAGAACTGGGAAGACCCATGTCCTCGCCACTCAGTCACTTTATATTTTGCTGCAACACAATTGCTGGATTATGGGCCAGCTGTGAACTTCAAACTAATGTTTTTGTGGACAGCTGTTTGCCAGTCATAGCCAAAGTAGGTATTTGGGCAAAAAGATACCTGGCAGGAGTAGCCTTCAGAAAGGGGGATAGCCAGTGGGAATAGATGCATTCCACACACCAGATAAAAATCTAAAGGGACTGGAGAATTTTTCTGTAACCTGTCACTTTACTTTAGTGGATCATCTGCACAGTATTAAGGTGCTACCCACATCTGGAACCTGGAGAATGCCAGAAATCATGTTGCTGGAATTTATGCACTTCGATAATTTTTTTTTTTTACTGCTCCCTACCTGAGCTGCTCTCCTCACTTCTGTCCCACCTGTTGCCTGTTGGCACACTGTCCCTACCTCCAGACTACCAGTCTTGACCTCCACCCCATGAGGGCACTCTGTGGGAAACCTTCTCATTATAAGGCCCAGGTTGCTAGTGCCTTGCAGACTGAGAGGCAGCATGTTCTGTGTTGGAGGGCAGGTGGAGTCGTAGTCAGTACCAGGTGCATTGACGTGGTGGACAGGGGCTTTGCTGTAATTTCAGCCTGTCAGATCATTTTCCTCTCTTTATGTCCCCAAACACAGTTGCATCC
Organism: Neoceratodus forsteri; assembly: GCA_016271365.2. NCBI lineage: Eukaryota > Metazoa > Chordata > Ceratodontiformes > Ceratodontidae > Neoceratodus > Neoceratodus forsteri. The sequence goes on along the minus strand of CM057456.1, from coordinate 903,162,820 downwards.
ATCAGCCTGCGAGCGCCAGCCTGGGGGTCACTCACTATGTCCAGGTGACCCCTCTGTCCACAGGAGGTGGGACAGGAGTAAACAGACACAGCCATCTCTCACAGAGCTTAAATGTGCTGTCTGTACAGTGTGCCCAAAGTATAACCAGATGAGCAGGGACTTGCGATGCAGCGTGAACCCAGACCTCCTATGCAGGAGGATTGTGGGCTCTGCCGCTACTACTGGGCCAAATGAGATTGATCAGTTTTAATTTTGCACTGATGCGTAAGGGCCCAGTTTGCAGATCCCTGTGTACCTCTACCCCAGTGTGGAGGGAGGCACAGGATGCATGGAGGACCCTCTCTGCAGCTGTGAAGACCTCAGTGCCTTAGCAACAAACTCTTCCCCACCTGTGGAAGATGGGATGGCGGTGATCCAGGAATGTATGTGGGTGGTTAACTCAGCATCTGCCTATGGCGTGTCCAAACTCCAGCATCCACTTAGCGATTTCCACTCTGTGGAGTTTTTGGGAAGTGTTGTGCACCCCCCCCCCAGCTGACTATGCCACACATGAGCTGTTGCCCAGCCGTCCAAGCAGGGTACAAGCCGGAAATTTAAAACTTGTAGCTTTTGGGTAAATCATTACTAAAATATTGTAGTGAAATCCCCAAATCTGTACCAACTTCAAACATTTAATTTAGTTAGACACACACATAGCAGCCATCAGCGTCACAATTTGGTGATTCAGAGCTCAGAAAACAAATAGCTAAATCTAGAAATCGGTAGCAAAATGCCAATTTGGCAGCTTAAACACTGCTCCAAGTCAACATGTTTTCAATGTTGTTATCATGTGCAGAGGGGATACAGCAGTCCTGGTGGACTTTCTGGTCCAAATTCCCCATAGAAGTGGTTAGCCGTCATTCCCCCTGTGCACCTTTTCCCTGCATACACAATTGTGATGAAACTAACAGTAACCATCCAAATGTAGGATATAAAATGAAAGATGGGTAAGGCTACTATACTCAGAAATAGCCCATTGAGGGGGCTAAGCAGATCATAGAACCACTTGCCCTTTGGACTCGTGTCTTTATGATCTGGTGCGCCCCATTGATGGGTTTATTCCTGTGTATTCCACGCCCATCATTTATTCTGTATATATCCCGTATCTGTTTCCCCTACTCCCAGGTGTTGCTAAAAATGAATCTTTGGAGCCAGTCCGTCTTCCTGGTAAAGTGTTCAATAAATCAATAAATAATGAAATACAGTAAAACGAAAAGTGGATATATTGATGTTTTTTCCAGAAATGCACTAAAAATTATATTGTGAAATTTGTTTCTGCTAACAAATACATCTACTTTAAACGGAATGTAGCTTCTGAGTGTGATCCAACTCCAAACTCAACCATGTTTCACTTGGGGAGTCCTGCGATCCCTCTTCTTATGTCAAGCCTTGTACCCTTGACCAGAAAAAAATGCATGTTGCTCCTCGGTGTTGTGGGCATGTTCCTGGAGTGCATTTTCCTCCAGAGGCTTATACGTGTTTGTGTTAGAATGCCTAAAAAAAGGTATATTTGTTTTCCAGTAGAAGTGACAGAATAAAAAGCTCCAGAACTGCCCTATAGTGACACCATAACATGATAAATACCGTGCACTAGACACTCCATGTCTAAAAATAAGAAGCGGCAAATCTCAGAGGATCAGCATATTTTTTTTTGTTACGGCCAAGTGCTGGTTTGGATTAGTGCCAGCAGAGTATTATTTGAGTTCATTAAACTGTCTCTTGTCTCCTAACAGGAGTTTTTTAGCCTTTGTGTGTGGAACAAGAGATCAGCTTTCATATTTGAGGTTTAAAAGGAATGTGATCATGAATATTTGCCACTCCTGTCATTAAACAGAACCTTGCTGTACTAACTCTTTGTCTTGCTATTTCACAGTTGATTTTGAAACTGTGAAAAGAGGTAATAGAATAAAAACAAAATCAGTTAGTCTCTCATGGTGCCTGATTCTGGGCTGAAGGGCCAGAAACTGTTCATCGTTCATGTTCATGTATATTCATTCATGTTCATGTACATCGGCCCTCCTAGAATTCACAGGAGCGATCCACAACTCCCTTGATAATAATCAACTAACTGGATCAGTCTTCATTGACCTGACTAAGGCTTTTGACACCATCCATCACCAGCTGCTCATCACAGAGATTCAAAATGCTGGGCTTTCCCCAGAGGCTACATCCTGGTTTAAGAGCTACATGGAAAACCGCTCACAAAGGGTGAAAATTCCCCACATCCTCTCCGATGCTAGACCTGTCCATCCATTCAGGAGTCCTGCAGGGATCCATTCTCGGGCCACTCCTGTTCAGCCTTTTTGTGAACAATCTTCCACAATCCTGTCCTGAACAAATCCTGCTTTATGCGGGTGACACAGTCATCCATGCCACTAATCATGACCACCTCCTACTTCAAAAAAAGCTCCAGATGGGTTTCATCTCCATTAAAATTATGGTTTAATAGACAAAAGCTGGTACTCAACTATAAGAAAACAAAGACAATGCTTTTCTGCGGCTCCCGCAACAAGCATAGGTCTCAACCCATCGCAATTGCAAACTGCCATGGTGCTGTCCTGGACCAAGTACACTCCTTTAAATATCTTGGAATCACACTCAACAGTCACGTATCCTATGGTATCCACACTGACACTGTTGCCGAAGCTGTTAACAAACGCATTGGTCTTCTCTACAGGCACAGGCAATGCCTTACCACAGATGCCTTAAAGATAGCTGTGCAGAGCTCTGTGATCTCACTTATTGATTATGGTCTGGTTTTCTATGGCTCTGCTACTGACACAGCCCTTAGGCACCTATCCTTGGCCCTAAACAAAGCCTGCTGCCTCATTACAGGATCCCACCGTCTCACCCACACGTGTGCACTCTACGCCCAAATGGGTTGGCTCCAGCTATCCAGCCGTATTAAGTACCATACCTGCTTAATGGCCAAGAAGATCACGTTAGGCCTTGCACCCCCAGGAGTCCAAGCCCTCCCACATGCTGCATGCATCCCCCGGCCCACCAGGGTTTCTGAAAATCAAACTCTGCACATCCCCCGTTGCCGCACCTCTCAGGGACAAAGGTCCTTTGCTCACCGTACACCCTCCTGGTTCAGTGGACTCAACAAAGACATCACTTGTCTGCAAAGACTTGGCCAGTTCAAAACCAACCTTCGCCTCCACCTCTCTGCCTCCAGCTCCTGTGACGTCACTCCTAATCTGCTATCCCCTCTAGCACTTACCTCTCCCTCTCCCTCACACCCTTCCCATCCCCCCTCCCTCCTTGGCTATAGTACTTTCACGAATCCTGACAATGTCCTCGGCTGCTCTTCTTTTTCTGTTGTCCCCTAAATCTCTCAACTTTCCCTGTTAATCCTGCCCTGCCCTGGTACCTTCCTTCCCTCAATTGTCTTTATTCAACTGCTTGAGACGGTTTTAGAATCCCATGCTCTGCATTGTTTATACAAATTTCTGTCCTGTACCTACCTCCCCTCAAATGCATGTATTCAACTGCTTGAATTGCCTATTTCAATTTTGGCATGTCTATATTGTTTCCCCAATTGACATGGAACCTTTGTAAAAGAGCCTTGGCTCAAAGGTAATTGTAATCCTAGAATAAGTAAATTAAAAATTAAAAAAATAACACATTTTGATTACTTTTTTAATATTAAACATGTTGAGTACCCTCAACCCTATACATAAGTCCAGATGGAGCCAAAAGAAAAAATTACTCACCATAGTAATGTTGTTACTTCTAAAGGAGTCTTGCTGTATTCAGACATAATGCAGTTAGCCCCAGCACTTGAACTGCCCCGGAGAGGAAAGAGTTAACTCTGTGCAGAAGCATAGAACGTTGAGCTTGAGCTCGGTTTTCAAACCTCTCTGTCTGTGGTACTTCCCAGTGTAACCGTCACATTCTTACGAGCTAACTAACTAATATACTACAGTATGGAAATTGTTCAAAATATAGCCAAAAAGGGTAAAAGATTTCTTTTTGAACCCCAAAAGACTCAAGTCGAGAACCCAAAAAGGAAAGGTAGTGACAATATTTAACTAAAACACCAGAAAAATAATAATAACATCTATCCCACCCAAGAGGCAGGGTACAGGGTACACCCCTGAGGTGCAACACTGTACCTGCCAGCCCACTTCCCAAAATCAGGTTCTGAGAGGGGAGGCAGGGGTCTGAATACAGCAAGACTCCATTAGAAGAAACAATATTACTATGGTGAGTAATTTATTCTTCAAACAACATGAAGTCTTGTTGTATTCAGACATAATGCAGACTACCAAGCAGTTCCCTATGGAGGAAGGAATGCAGAACCTACTTTGGGAAGAGGCTCTGGTGTACTGCTGTACCAAACCTAGCATCACTCCTATCCTGGATGTCCAGGGAGTAATGCTTGGTGAAAGTATGTACTGTTTTCCTGGTGGCTGCTTTACAGATCTCTAACAAAGGCATATCTCTGGCTGCAGCTAGAGAAGCAGCTGTACCCCTAGTCGAATGAGCCCTCAGGCCTGAAGGGGCGTCCTACCCAAGTTGTCATAACAAAACTGTATACAAGAAACAATCCACCTGGCAATAGTTATTTTAGTGGCAGGCTTACCTTTCCCCACTTCACCATAAGTGAGAAACAATTGAAGACAGTCATTTCTACGTGCCTTAGTACGCTCAATATAGTAGCTAAGGGCCCTCTTAACGTCAAGACTGTGTAACCTTCTTTCACCTGAAGAAGAATGGTCAGTGAAAAACACAGGGAGAGAGATATCGACTGGTTTAGATTAAAATCTGATACCACTTTGGGCAAGAACCTCCTATTGGTTCTTAGGACCACTTTGTCCCTATGGAAGGAGATGAAGTCAGGTTCCACTGACAGAGCCTGTAACTCACTAATCCGTCTGGCAGAAGTAATAGCTACCAGGAACACAATTTTCCAGGTCAAGTACTTCAATTCGGCCGAAACCAGAGGTTCAAAGGGTGGCTGCATTAGCTGAGCTATGCAGACATTAAGATCCCAAGGCGGAGTGGGCTCCCTAAAGGGAGGGATAATGTGAATCAGACCTTTGAAAAACTTTCTGAAAACAGAATGAGATGCCAGGGAAGAGCGCTTCCCTGCTGAGAGGAATGCAGAGACAGCTGCTAGATGAACCTTCAGAGTGGCAGGCCTAAGGCTTAAACCATTGAGATGAACTAGATAGTCTAAGGTAATGGAAATGTCTGCAGAATCGGGCAGGATGCCTTTCTGAGAGCACCAAATACTGAACCGTTTCCATTTGAAGTTGTACATTTTTTTAGTGGAAGGTTTCCTGGAGACCTTCAGAATATCCAGAACTCCCTGAGAAAGATGTAGAGCTGCATATTCTAACTCTTTCAAGAGCCAGGCCTTGAGATTGAGAGACTGGAGATTGGGGTACCAGATCTGCCCCTGGGAGGAGGACAGGAGATTGTATGTCCTGGGCAGAGACAGGGGATGTGACACTGACAAGGACAGCAGTAGAGGATACCAAGGCTGTCTGGCCCAATCTGGAGCCACCAGTATCGCTGTGCAGGGTTGAGTCCTGATCTTGATCAGAACTCTGAACAGCAGAGGGAAGGGAGGGAAGGCATAGAGAAACCTGCCCTTCCAGTCCAAAAAGAGAGCATCCTGGGCAACCGTCCCCAGGACTGGAGGTCTGCAACAAAACAGAGGAAGTTGATGATTGTCCGGTGCTGCAAAGAGATCTATCTCTGGAGTGCCCCAACTGGAGAAGATGACCTTCAGGATGTGAGGATCCAGGGACCATTTGTGGTGTCCCCTGTGAAATTCTGCTCAGAGCATCTGCTAGTACGTTGTCCTTTCCTGGAAGGTGAACTGCTACCAGAGAAGTCTGAAGAGAATAGGCCAGAGACCACAGCTTCATGGCTTCTGTGCACAAGGCCGAGGACCGAGTGCCTCCCTGCTTGTTGATGTACCACATTGTGGTGGTGTTGTCCGTTCTGACTTGGACCACCTTGCCCTTGACTGAATCCGAGAAGCTCTGCAGGGCTAGGAAAACTGCTCTGAGTTCCAGGAGATTGATATGAAGGAGAGACTCCTGTGGAGGTCAGAGCCCTTGAGCTGTCAGGGCTCCCAGGTGGGCTCCCCCACCCTAGGAGAGAAGCATCCATAGTTAGAACTACTGATGGGACTTGAGGGAGAAATGGAACCCCTTGTCTGAGGTTGTCCTGGTCCAGCCACCACTGGAGAGCTTGGACCAGAGTCTGAGTCACTGGAATCAGTTTGATAAGTCAATCCTTCTTTTGAGACCAAAAAGACCTCAGATGAAACTGAATACCCCTCATCTGGAACCTTGCTCCCTGCACCACTGCCGTGGAAGCTGCCATGTGGCCCAGGTTGTGAGGAAGTGAGATCCACTAGAGCCTTTACCCTTGCCAGGGGAAGGAAGGCTTTTGCTTGTACAGTGTCCAACTCTATGCCTATAAAGGTGAGAAGTTGAACTGGTTCGAGTACAGACTTTGGAAGATTGAGAAGAAACCCCAGGGAGCTGAGTAGGTCCTGGGTAATTTGAAGAGCTGACTTGACCTGTAAAGGTGACTGACCCATTAAAAGCCAGTCATCCAGATACGGGAAGGTGGTGATACCCTGTCTTCTGAGGTAAGCCTCCACTACTGCAAGGCACTTTGTGAACACCCTTGGAGCTGATTTTAGGCCGAATGGCATGGCTCTGAATTGGTAATGGCCTTAAGGCAACTCGAACCTGAGGTATTTTCTGTGGGAGCACCTGATAGGAATATGGAAGTAGGCATCCTTGAGGTCCAGAGATGCTAGCCAATCCCCTGGCCTTAGAGAGGGAAGGGTTATTTCCAGAGTTACCATTTTGAATTTGGGCTTTGAAATGTGTTTGTTCAGATACCTGAGGTCTAGGATGGGTCGCCACTCCCCTGTTTTCTTTGGGGTAAGGAAGTACCTGCAATACAGTCCTTTTCCCTGGTGCTGAGTAGGAACTTTCTCTATAGCTCTGAGAGCTAGAAGAGAAGAAACCTCTGACTCTAGGGCAAGGGTTTCTGAGACTGATGCAGGTGGAAAAGACTTGGCCCTCTTTTTTGGAAATGTTTTGAAGCTGAGGGCCAGTCCCTGGCTTACTACTTCCAGGACCCACTTGTCTGAGGTCACAGACTTCCAGGCCTCAAGTAGTAAGCCAGCCTGCCTCCTACTGGAAATGGGGAGTCGACCCGGGCTGACACATCAGGGTGTCTGCTTGGCAGGAGCCTTAGACTGAGAGGAGGAGGGAGCAGCCTTGCTCATCCCCCTCCTACCCCTCCCTTTGAAGAACACCCTCTGTGGGAAGGGAGAGGAGGCCTGTGCTTGGTAAAAAGGCCTTTGAAAGTGCCTGCCCCTACCCCTAGACTGCTGTTTGTGCAGAGTGGCCTGCCTTTCCTTGGCCTGTGCACTCCTGTATGTGGTCCTGTATTCATCCATTTTCTTCGTGAAAGCCTCGTCTGCTCCCCAAACAGAGAGCTACCTGCTACAGGAAAATCCATGGCCTTAGTCTGGGTATTCTGTGAAAGGCTAGTACATCTGAGCCAAGCATGTCTTCTGAGAGACACAGATGTAGCCATGACTCTAGGTGCCACATCATTGGACTCCACAGCAGCATGAAATTGCATTTTGGATGCCTCAATTCCATCAGCAGCCACAACCTCCAGCTCCTTGGCTAGCTGGGGAGAGGCTTGTTTAGTCAGTTCCAGAACCGTATCCCATCTGGATTTCTGGTACCTGGCTGTGTAGGCCATGTAAGTAGCCTGCCTGAGTCCCAAAGAGGATGCCAAATACTGTTTTTTTGCCATGGCATCCACTTTCCTGGAGTCCTTATCTGGGGGGTGTGAAGCCAAAGGAACGTTAGCCCTGTCACAGGCTGCAGCCTGCACTACCCCAACATGGCTGCAATGACTATAAAGGAACTCTGCAGCTGAGCCTGATAACGAATACCTCCTGTCCATTCTCTTTTCCACAGGAGGTATTAAATTAGGGGTTTGTAAAATTGTGTGTGTCTGTTTCCCCAAGGATTTATGAAGAGGGATAGACAGCTTTTTGGACTCTGGGATGTCCATCATTTATACAAAATCAGGCTCTTCATCCTCCTTTGCTGCTTCAACCAAGGGAAGCTGCAGGGTTTGTGCCACCTTTTTGTAGACCAAAAAGTGTGAAGGGGACTCAGAGAGCCTGGGAGGAGAGACACCTGAGGGCCTGTCTGGGGAGATGTCCGGTTCAGTGGGCACATCCAGACCCCCTTCATTGTCATCATCATCGCCATCATCACCGGGATAGTCTTTGTCTCCCTCCTACTCCTCATAATAAGCATCTGGGTCATAATCCGGAGGAGATGGAGCCAACCGAACCGAACGCTGAACCGGCGGTACCGGTTCGGACGGAACCGGTCTAAGTGAGTGGACAATACTAATCGCTTTGGCTATTTCGTCCGAGGTTGGAGAGTGGGATACAGGATCCGAACCGGCAGACTTACGCTTTTTCTTTGGTGGAACCGACCTCTCGGGGTTGGCTCTCCTTTTGCCCGAGGAGGTATCGCCTAGGTCAGTAGGCACCTCCTCAGGTTCAGCCGCAACCGAACCGGGCTGGCCATCCGGATCTACGGACTTCTCGGCCTCCCTTTCCTTCAACCTACTCAGTCTTTTATCTACAGTGGATTTAGGAAAGTTTTTACAGATTTGGCAGTCTGACTTGAGGTGGTCAAACCCCAGACAATAAACACAGATGAGGTGGGGGTTGGCCTTAGCAAAGGCCTCCCCACACTCAGTACAGTGTTGAAACCCAGTGGGACCGGTTTTCTTCTTGGGTTTCTCAGACATGGCCAACCTAACAAATTACCCTATTGAGCTTTCAAGCCAGGTAATATAACAACCGATCAGTTACAAACCATGTCACGGGCTTTATAAAAGAACCAGCAAAAAGTCTGGTTCTTTTGAAACCAGTCGGTACCAGAACACCACACTAATCCCAGAAAAAAGAGAAATTTAATTTAATAAAGTCAGTTCCAAACCGGACCGACCAGGAAGAAACCGAAGAAAAAGACAATTTCCACTTTTTCACCAAAATAAAACACAGTCACTACCTATCTACACACTACCTGTACCGTAGACAGAGGCTGAAAATCCAGAAATAACAAAAAAATATGCGGTTTCAACCGAACGCTTTACTTTTACCAAACCGAGCAGTGGAAATCTCCGGAGCGACTTCACAGTTAGGCGGAGTAAAGAATCTGATGGTTACACTGGGAAGTACCACAGACAGAGGTTTGAAAACCGAGCTCGAGCTCAACGTTCTATGCTTCTGCATAGAGTTAACTCTTTCCTCTCCGGGGCAGTTCAAAGTGCTGGGGCTAATTGCATTATGTCTGAATACAGCAATACTTCATGTTGTTTGAATGGGAGTTCTTTGGTCCAAGTCTACAACTGTTCCCTAGGTAATGCAATAGGATTCTTATAATTTTACCTTGTGTTTGGAGGGGAGGCACAATTACCAGTGGACAAGTTTCTTCCGTTTGAGCCCTGCCCGAAACTTACAGCACACAAAATGACTGAGATGACAGCTGCAGGAAGCTTATTGTCTGGCAGCACAAACCACAGAGAAAAGCAACCTGTCAAAGAAACAAAAGTATGATCAGCATGTGTGGCAGTTTTACAAGTAGGAAACTGGGTATTGCTCAGAAACGTAGGACAGAAAGGTAAACCAAACTGTGGACTGTTGGGCTGCTGAGCCCTATGTCCTACTGGTGCAGCTGCCAGATCTGCCAGTATACAAGATCAAGAAGGTGCAAAGAAGCAGAATTCTGAAAGCCATACACCACAATCACCTGCTACGGATTGGGCACTTTCTCCCATGGAGGAAAACAGAGATGAGAAATCACATCAGACAAACTGGCTACAAGGAGTCACAGACAGCATCTAGATGCCATGCAACTAACAGCACAGCAGTCAGTCCACCCACTGAGAACAGTTCTGACGAGGATGAGGTTGTGAGCTACCCCCTACGCTGATAATAGTTGGCAGTTTCTTCCTTTGTCAGATGTGGAATGGCACTTGGTAGAGCCATAAACTTTAAGATACCCATACAGTGGGCAGTAAAGCAGGTGTAGTCCCAACAGCACTGGACCCAGAAGCAGCACCATTTATACCATCAAAAGAAGTAGCTGAAGGACAGGACAGTCTCAGCCTAGAGGATGATGGAGCTCCTGTAGTGATGAATGACCTGGATTTTTTTTTTTTCAATGTTTTGGATTTTGTGCCCATTAGTTCCCTGATTCCCGGGACCCTGGCAGACAGGCACGTGCGTGTATAGGCGCACATGCATGCCAGGTACCGGCTCAGCCCCTTCCACCCCACCCTTGGCAATTGCCTACCATCCCGTCCGCCTATGCTGTCCATCGGACCTCCACCCGATGGGAGCGGAACTGCAGAGGGGCAAGCAACCTTCCCAGGAGAGGAGAGCTGCCTATCGGCTTCTCCATCCTGCTCCCTCTTTCCCTCCATGCCAGCTCCCCGATGACCCGAGGTTGTTTCCAAACCTGGGTCGCCAGCATGATGCGAGGTAGGGCATCCAGCGCCTAAGCACCACCAGGCCGGCGAATGACCTGGATGTTGATGTGGAACCTTTCCTCCCAGACGAAGCTCCTGTCGAGTCTAGAGTTGGAAGCTGGTAAGGATCAGCCACTTTCTCAGGAAGAGCCAGTGTTGCCCAGATATTCAGCGCATGCATGACCTAAAGCCTGCCATCAAGCTCTGTTCTGACTCCCCAGGTGCCTCCACAACATACCTGTGTACAGTCCATAAAAGTGTGGGTCTCACTGCTCATTTCCCTCTACAGACCCATAGTTTTCCAGCAGAGATAAAGCCCATGCTTTCACTGAGAGAGTGATGAATGACAGGAATAGTTTGCCGGAGGAGGTGGTGGGGATGGAAACGATCACGCAGTTCAAGCATGCATGGGATAAGCATATGGGTATACTGGGAATGGGAGGATAGGTTTGAGGGCCATCCAGTAGATGGATACTACTTGGGGGTTTTCATGGGAAGACTAGGTGGCCCACGTGGTTCTTATCTGCCGGCTACTTTTATGAATCTATGAATCTATTAACTGACAGATAGGCCTCAGTGCTCCTGTAACTGCTACCACTGAAAGGTCTTCTAAGCTCATACATATGTGGCCCCCCCCCCTTATAAAGTTACGAGGAAGACTAAAGGGTCCTTCAGACCACTTAAATGATCTTAGACAGCAGGGTACCTGTACCACTTGTCTAGCCTGGTCTCACTGATTTGACTGTTCTCTCTTCAAAGGTCCTGAAATGTATGTCCCAGTGCTTGCACTGTATTGAAACCCTGTAACGAATCTAGTTGCGTTGTATGATTGATAAGGAGTAAGGGACAACAGACTTCTAGAAACCCTTAAAGTGATCTTAAGAGCTCAAATGGGCAGACTGGGTGGGCCATAGGCCCTTATCTGCCGACAGTATCTACAGTATGTATACTATGTGTCATTCTGTCTATTGTAAACTGCCACTATGTGTATATTCTTTGTAATTAATCCCGGGTAACCCCTGAAAAAGGGCCTTCAGTGGGTTCACCCGGGTCAACAAAATTTTAATAAATAAAGCCATCTGGAACAAAAATAAGGTAGAAGACCTCAGCTGTCTAGCTTGCAATATCCGTACAATGTCACCAGCAGCAATCATGTATTGGTTTGATAGGAACTGGGTGTTAGTTAGAAATGGAGATGTTTTGATACCTGTGCCAAAATAAATTATAAACATTTGCTTTGATAAGGATGTGAAGAGTTTAGCAGCGGAGAGTATGTAATCCCTCCTCCAAAAAGGGGGCATATCTTAATTGCTTCCTTGGGCACCCAGCATCCCACCAGTGGCTGCTGGATTCCTTTCTTCACCCGGTCTCCAGTCTGTGACTTTAGCAACTGCAGGGACCAGGCATGCAGGCTGCAGTACCAGAGGTTGTGGTCAGCGTGGCAGCCATTTGCCCAGTGCATACACCTGGACCCGGGCCAGCTGTGTGGGGTGGCCTGTGATGTCAGCGAACACAAAATCAGTGAGACCAAAGTTTTCGAGGGAATTACAGTGAGGACAAAATGGCGACAAGTGTTTTCCCCTTCCCAAGGTGCTGTGACCTCTGAGTTTGTTTATTGATTGAGATCTTGGATTAACACCTGTGAGCTAAGAGCTCATTACATAGGTTCCACTTCAGAGGAATAATATACATAAGGGCAAACAATACAAGTTGGGGCAGCAATCATTTGCAACACATACAGGAATTGTTACTACAGAAGGAAGATTGCAGTCAGGCAACAGAGAATAAAGCAACAAATCACACTGTAAATAACCTGTCCAGTAAAGCTAGCATAGCAAGATGGTGAACACAGGGCACAAAGGCCACCAAGTGGCAGAACATGGCATCGTCCAGTGTATGCCATGGTCACCAAGTGAGTCAAGCAGCTGACAAGAGACAGTACAGTAGGACAAAAGGCAGAAGCAGGGAGAGTCACATCAAAGGTATGGATGGAAATATAGAAAGGAAGGGGGGGAGTGGGGAAAAAGTGGGGACGAAGGGCATGGGTGGGAGGTAGGGTGGCAAGGGGAGAGGCAGCAGTGGCTAATAAGGGGAAGCCGGGTCAGAGGTAGTGGGTAAGTTGTTGACTCCTAGGAGAAACAGTCACAGCTGGCCAAAGCAATTAGAGACTCCCTGAGTGGTTGTTTGCAGGAGCCTAGCGTTGGGGCTGAGGAGATGATGAGCAGAGAATTAAACCAGACCGGGGCCCGATGAGCAAAGGACCTTTGTCCTTGGGAGGTTCAGCAGTGGGAATTATGAAAACTGGGTGACTGAACTTTTTGTGCCAGAGGATTGAGAATGGGTTGGGAACTCCTGAATACCAGGGGCATCATTTCAAGGCTCACACTTTTTGCAAGCAGACATGTTTGGTACATGAGCCTGCCCTTGAGGGGAGCCAGTTGGCCTGTGCATACATGTCCAGGTATGGGTCAGGCAGGCAGGAGTCAGTTAGGAGCCAGCAGGCTTTGTTAAGTGCAACAGTAATGCGGCAGACTGCCATTTCAGAGGCTGACCCGTAGGTGACAAGACCATATTCTATAAGTGATACCGCAGAGCTATGGATGGCTACTTTGAGGGCTTCAGGGAACAGGCAAGATTTGTTTTTGTGTAGGAGCCCTAATCACGAATTGACTGCCTTAGCAACTTTATCTATGTGGGTGGCGTAAGACTGGGTACTGTCGACCGAGACCCCCAGATACTTAAAGTGCTGGACCAGTTCCAGGGGAGTGCCCGCTTCATTGGAGATTGATAGAGGGTAGGAGCTGTGTTTATTTTGAGGGTTAGAAAACAACATTATTTTTGTTTTTTTGTAGTTCATTATAAGTTTATGGTTGGTGAACCATCTTTCGACCTCTGTGAAATTTACCCGGGGATGCCTTTCCAATGCTTTAGGGTCTGGGTCACTGGTGAAGATAACAGCATCATCAGCATACAATAAAATATGGTCCTGGCAGACAAGTGGGAGTTTGTTTAGGAAGATACTAAACAAGAGGGGCCCTAGGATGGAGCCATGTGGGACTCCAGAGCGGACAGGTCTACAGTCCGAGAGGGTATTCCCAGTCTTAACCTGCTGAGAGCGGTTGTACAAGTAGCTATCGAACCACACCCCAGTGTTGATGGAGAGACCGATAGCATAGAGCAGTTCAACCAGGAGGGCATGGTTCACCGTGTCAAATGCCTTGGTTAAGTCAGTAAAGGCTGCACCAACTAGGTGACCTTGATCCAGGGAGTGATGGATAAAACCTGTGAATTCTGGTAAGACTGTTGTTGTGCTATGCTCACTCCTAAAGCCATGCTGCTCTGTGCACTGCAATTGATACTTTTCAATGTATTCAATCAGCTGATCAGCAACTATTCTTTCCAGTGCTTTTGAGAGTGGGGGGAGGATGGATATCGGGAGGTAGTTCTGCACAGAGTACGATCACCACTCTTATACACTGGTGTTACAGTTGCCTCTTTCCACAATTTTGGGAATTGTGAATGCCTAAGAGACAGGTTAAAAATGAGTTAAGGGCAGAAGGATCTGCTCAAGAGTGAGTGAAACAAATTTGAGGTCCATGGAGTCTCCGCTAGACCGAGACTTCGCCAGGACTCTATGGAGGTATTTCCTGGCTTTTGAAGCCGAGATGGCTCTGAAGTAAAAAAGAGGATCAGAGAGTTGAGGAACTGCACGAGAGGAATGACATAAGCTGGTCGTTGCTGGAGTTGGTTATGTAAGTAAGGAGGGTGCTGTGCCCTCCCCACATAGAAAAATAGTCCTCATATGTGTCTTTGCCAAAATTCTGCCGCTATTCTGGATTCGCTGTTTTGGAGTCACCCCTATAACACAGAACCGCTCCGTGGACCAGGTTGGGGAACCCCCACCTTGGAGACACAGGGCTTGCATTATAATACAATTTATTACATTTCTGAAGCAGGACCGGACAAAATATTGCAAGAAACAGTACTGCATTTTGGTCTGGGATCGAGACAGCCCCCTGTTTACTATAGTCAACCAAAGGAAAGTGTGAATCGTTCACCAGGCATTACCGCTGTGTCTTGAACAGTATAATGTGTACGACCAAAAATAGAAATGGTGATGTCGTTAATTATTGTGACACAGAGACAGAGCAATAAATCTACTGCTAAAGATACAATATTCAGTGTGAAATAACAGAAGAAAAAACAGCTAGACGGGTACATAACTCATGTGTTAAAATGTTTGGGCTGCTTGTTGCCCACAGGGCAGAGTCTTCTAACTCATTCTTGGTAACAGAGATGCATAAATCATGGTCTCAAGTATATGCCCTTGAGGTATAAAGTAACTGCGCCTGATATTGTGTTAGAAGTGACACTTCATAGTTTTAAAAAATAAATTAGCCAGTTATGTGCACAACAAATCACTGTAACTACGTCTTATAACAGCTGTGCTCATATTGTTTACTTTGAGATATATTGTTTTTATGTCCCAAGCATGGTTAAAAATGAATCCTGGTAACGCAGTCCACCTCCTAGATAAACAAGTAATAAATATAGGAGACATAAATCCAGCTGGCCAACCCTCATACTCATAAGTATACAACTATGTTCACGCATCTAAACTGTCTTTACCACCAAGGGTAGCGACTGAAGATAAGGGTCGTAATGTGTGAAATGAAACAAAGATTCACTTGACCCAACCGGCCAGCCTCTCAAGTGACAAGATGTCTAGCATCAGGAACTGCCATTGATCCAAACTTGGTTCATCTGTAACTGTCCGTGTATATAATTTGCATTTCTTAGTTGCATACGTGAGGATATTGCATACTCGAAGACATTTTCTAAATATGTTCTCCGAGTCTGCATCATCAAAGTTTTGAGAGGATATATTGAGGGAGAAAGAAATTGAGGGTCAGTTTCCCAACAGAAGCTTGACCTTGCTCAGCACTAGGGTGCAAGCACACTGAATAATTGAGCAGCGCCAGCAGTAATAATGTACAGTATAATTGCAAAAAACTACAGTAATGCATTTGTAGTGGTTGAAGCATAAAACATAAAAAGTAGGAAAATAAAAAGTTAGGGAAAAAAGTCCCTGGAGCAGTCGTGAATCTGTGATGTACTGTTCTTCAGGGACTGAATGAGTATGTGATTCAGTGTGACATTGACATAACTTTGGTACCTTCTATCCAAACATTACTGTGTCAGTATTTTACTTGGTCTGGCAAGACAGTGCTTATGTTAGGGTAAAGTCAATGCTGTGTTGCATGATCGGTAAATCTTTTTATTTATGCTAAGAAAAGGAATCTTTTTAAACACTTATAACTTCAATGTGGAATTTTTTCATCGCAAAACAAATGAAAGGCCCATTTCTGAGCCATTATCTAATGAACCTGAGAGTTTCTTGTTTCACTGTCCAAGCACAAAAAAAGTCTTAAAATTGGGGATTTTAAGTAGTTTGTACAATATGTAATTAAACAATTGTTGGACCATGTGATGCTAGAGAGCTGTCTTACTAGCAGGTTGTATCCTGCATGTGCTCTCCACCTTGATCTATTTCATTTTATTATATCTCAACAAATTGCTCAAATTTACATTCCTAACCTGCATACCTAAATTCCTTAAGAACGAGAAGATAGATACTACATTCAGCATACTATATATAACTCCTTATTTTCACAGTATCTGCGGGATAGACATTATCTGCGGAAATAAATTTACCGTGAAAATAAACATTCGATGCCGCTGCAACCAGCAGTGCAATATAATGCAGAATTGTGCCTCAGACTGTCATTCACTCGCCCATTCTTGCCCAGTAATGTAGTGTTTGTAATTTCTACGCAATTTCTCAGTAATGCTGATCCTGGTGAACACTGACATGCCGAGAACACTCGGAGCAGGTCCCTGGTTGACTGGAGCAGGTCAGGAGAGGCACAACTGTTGGAGGGGCTCCCAGAGAATGAAGTCCATTTCCAGCAGTGATCGACATTGGAGGGTGGGCAAGATGGCTGTGAAAAAAGCACTCATGTTCCCTTTAGCAGCTGCCATGGTGATCTGAAGGAATGACAATTGGAGCGGGGTCACGGCTTAGTTTCGATTTCCGTGGACTTAAGAGCTCCACCCACATCCACACAACCTAGTTGGCTGAAGCAGGTATGGGGAGACACAGCTCTTGGAGGAGCTTCTGGAGAATGCTGTCCATTTCCAGCCATGATCGGCGTCAGAGGGGGGTGAGCACAAATGGCTGTGGAAAGTGTCCTCATGTCCCCTTTAGCAGCTCTCATGGCAATCTGGAGGAATGGCAAAGTCGGAGTGGGACTGCGGTTCAGTTTGAATTTTGTTGGGCACTTTAGCTTCACCCGCATCTGCAAAACCTGCTCCCTGGTTGGCTGGAGCAGGTCAGGGGAGGTATGGCTCTTGGAAGGGGCTCCCGGGAATGAATTCCATTTCCAGCGGTGATTGGTGTTGAAGGTGGCAAGATGGCTGTGGAAAGTGCTGTTGGTGCCAAAACAACACATGCTGTCCACTACATGGGCAAAAGGCCCATTCTTTACCTGACGTCTACTAGACAGCCGTAAGCCCGCTAATAAACGTTTGCACCAAACTGCCGATCAGTCCTGACCACGCTGAAAAAAAGGTGTGTGGAAGTAAGGGGCTATACAGTAAGTCAGCTTAAGGGACAACAGTCTTCACCCCCAGCAATAGAACAAGGTCATGGGCAGAGCTGCAGCAGGTAGCCTGCCGTAGACAGACAAACTTTCTGCGCAAACTTTACTGGAGTCTGTGTGGGCCATGGACTCCAAAATGGAATGGGCCCTGACACAGCTTGAGACCCATGACTCTCAGCTCAAAGACTTACCTTTGAGAGACGCAGACACTGATAAAAGATTTACCATGATGATGGCTACTGTGGCAGCTCTTCCTTAAGAAAATTCCCAGCTGTGGGGCCATATGGGGGCCCTAGAGAACAAGGTGCAGGATGGAGACTTGTGTCTGGTGGGCAAGCCTGAAGGGATCAAGGGCTGCTGTTTGCTCAAATATTTACAGATGTGGATTATGGAAATTTTATTACTGCCCAAATCTTTTGATGCTGGAACTTTTAAAAGGGCTCACTAAATAAACACAAGAGTGGGTCCCCAAATGGCGAAATGATCATGGACAGTGTTGCTCCAAACAGCTGGCATGGCAGTCCGCAACCTGGTATTACTTGCAGCATGAGCAGCTTATCCATTAGCAATCAAATGAGTAGACGTAAACCGCTACCTTGATCTCTCTTCTCAAATGAGGGCTCAGCACAAGAAATTTAATGCTGTTCTTCAGTGACTCTGAGCTTTGGGCAATGCCACTCATTTCTATTACCTGCTTGGCATTGCATGATTTATGCTGGGAAGATGTGGCAATTTACTGATGCAGGATGTTGGCTGGCAAAAATAGGTGGAATGTGAGGCTTGAAGAAATGCTGAGGCCGAACAACCGGAGGAGCTTCTGGATGAAGGATGAGTGAGGCAGAGACTTCACTGGACCTTAGTCATTGTGC
This sequence comes from Neoceratodus forsteri, assembly GCA_016271365.2. Taxonomy (NCBI): domain Eukaryota; kingdom Metazoa; phylum Chordata; order Ceratodontiformes; family Ceratodontidae; genus Neoceratodus; species Neoceratodus forsteri. Next base: position 903,144,696 of record CM057456.1, on the reverse strand, counting down.
TTGGGGCAGATTTGCTCTGTGGACGTTAATGGACAGAAACATTCTACTGGTATAGATAATCAAATTATAGCCCATTATAACATGGTTTAGGAAAAAAAAGAAATGCAGTTGTGCCCAAGGTGTGGATTAAATGCCTATAACCCCATACCCTGTCATGGGTTATTGCTAACTTCAATATTAATATGGTAGCAGTCGTTTAAGGTATTTCGGAGTTTTGGGGGCTGGGGGGTATTTTCGTATATTAGAACAAGATGCGAACCACGTGGTCAGACACCATACTGTGTGTTTTCAATGTTTTCATTTCCGCAGTCTGCCTACAAGGAGCAAGAGTTTCCTTCTTGTCAAGATGACAATGAGAACTGCTTCAGCTGTGCAGCTATGGGTCCAAATAATCAATCTCTTGTTCTGGTTATCTGTTTAAATAATCACAGGTTTGGATTACAACTGTTTAGATCAGAAGGGGGGGTTTATGTGTACGAGTAGTATTTTCACTATGTTTATTGTCTGGTTTACTAATTTAAATAGCAGTTCAGTTGAACTCTGTTATTCTTCCTAACTATTCTACCTATTGACGGCACAGTAGCCATTGAAGAAGCAATTATTTATTTATTTGAAAAGGTTTCACCAGGAAAGACAACATGTGCTGTAAACAGCTCGTTTTCAGAAGCATCCTGGGGGAGGGGTTACATAAAGGGTGGAGAAATAAAAAAAGCACATATCCAGGCCATTTTCAATATGTACAGGCTAAAAATACAGGCTACAATACAGGCAATTACACACAATTTACAAATGTACAAAATAGTGTGCCCCATAGTACAAGGCAAAAAGTATCCCAGACAGTTGTTGCGCAAACAGCTTATATAGGTATTACATACAGGACAAACAACACCATGAGCAAAACAAAACAAGTAGATGTGACAAGAAGGGTAAGGTGTGGACAACAGTAGGGGTACACCTTTAAGTACTGGGGGGCTATTTACAGGGTTGGATATGTGCATAGGTTGCCTGTTTGAAGGCCAAGTGGCAGGGAGGAGTGTTGGGGGGGAAGGGATGTGGGAGGGGACGAGAACAAAACACCCCTACGTGGTGCTGTTGACCCTGCAAGGGGACAGGGCCCTGGCTGCGACTTGGGGGGACATGCCGAGGATAACATCCCATTAGGGTGTGGAGATATGGGGAAAGAGGGAGGAGAGACATACCGAGAATAACACCCCTTCAGGATGCTGTGAAACCTGCAAGGGGATAAAGGCTTGGTAAGGAAGGTGGAGGGGCAAGAAACAACCCTTCAGGATGCTGAGAATCCTTCAAGGGGATGGATACTATGACAGATACATGTAAAGGTTTGCCTATACATTAACTCTGTAATGTGTGAGAGGTTGTTGCAAATTTTACAGAATGTGAAAACAATAAAATATAAGTTAAAACAAAGTGCTGGACCTATCATTTTGAAAATATGCATTGACGTAGCCTCTCGGGCAAAACAGGTGCATGGCAAATTTCAAAATGTTTGGTCACAAGACGATTATAGCTAGAAGTTATAAGCTGTCAAAAATACTTGTTTTGACAAAAACACTAACTCAGCCTTAACATGCTGGTAGTACGTAGTTTATTTCCCCATTTACTATATATGTGTATATATATATATATATATAAGTATATTCCAACAAATTAAAGCACCGGTACCGGTCCCATAACAGACACTGCCGCAGTGTGGACACACTGCACCGCTCCCTGGCCGTAACGGTTTGCATCCGTTACCGGGCCTGAGCGGTGTAGTGTGGACGGGGCCACTGGTTTCCTTACCTTATGGGACAACATGTGTACCAAAACAGCTGAGAATACTGATGAAAACCTGATTGGAGCCATATTAAATGGTGTGCTTATTCTATTATTTCAAATGTGAAAAATGTGCTAATGCAGACTCAGAATGGAGAAAGAAAGGTATCATACAAGTCAGGAGATAAAGGGCATTATACAGTAGATGTGAAGTGATATGGCATCAAATAAAAAGCCATATCACAAGCACAGTGTGATAACTAGATTGTGATGTGCCCACTGTGAAGATATCAAGCGCAGTGTACACGTCATCACCAGTTATCAACACAGTGTACACGTCACTGTCCCCCCTGCTCACATTGCTAAAATAAAAAAGAAAAGAAAATAAACAAAAAACAGATCCCTATTGTATAAAACGGATACGTGATGTCCTGTTGTGTAATACCTATGTTATCACAACTCGTGGACAGTGACCTTGGAAACTTCACTCGTGGCTCTGCTACGCTCTGCCACTCATGAGCCGAGGTCACTGTCCACTTGTTATGATACATACGGTATCACATGCCGGGCCATCACGTATCCCTTTAATCTAAAATAGAAAAAAAACGTATAGGTTGAAATTGTAACCGCTGTCTTCACTGCTGCTTTAACCACTATCACCAGTGAGTACTAGAAGTGATGCAGCTTAAACAATGTTTTCCACACCTAGTTACAAAGAAGAAAATTATTTGAGTTCTACACTGCTTCCTTCCTTCCCTGCTTATTCCTCAGATATGTCACATTGGAGGTCCCTGACCCACACAGCCCTGGTTATTTCTGGGTCTGGGCTGAGCACTGGATTTAGTTCCTAAAGGTGTGTGCATATGCTCTGAAACAGATTTCTCGCTAGTTTTTCTCAAGCGTTTGCCAAAAAGGATGGGGGGGGGTAGGATGTGTAGGAGGGCGTGTTCATGCCTATTACAGTATATGGCAGTTGATCACCATTAGCCAATCAGTGATAACGGCTGTACCTCTTATCCTGCATACAGCCATTGTTTAAAGGACTGCCACAAACCATATATCTGCCAGGGTAAACAGATACTCTTATTCTGCATACAGCCATAGTTTAAAGGAGTGAAGGCCCGCTGCAGACCACGTATCTGCCAGGGTAAACAGACACTCTTATTCTGCATACAGCCAGCATTTAAGGAGTGAATGACTGCCACTGACCACATATCTGCCAGGGTAAACAGACACTCTTATTCTGCATACAGCCAGCATTTAAGGAGTGAATGATTGCCACAGACTACATCTCTGCCTGGGTAAACAGACAAGTTTTGGTTCTAATAGAAGTTCCGAGCTGCATTAAAGAAGCATGGTAACCGATTCCCGAAACAAGTTCACAGACCCTGTTCAAGCATTGCCTGCAGAGTTTCCTAAACATTAGATGAAGTTTAACTTCAGTTTGGAGGTCTTTAGCCTTGTGTCAATGTTTCACAGTGAATGAGTGTATCAGCAGTAAGTCTACTGCGTACAGTATGTCATCTGATCAACCCATGTAATGGAGTTGTGCTGCCTAGTGATACAGTGCAGTGTTGAGGAGGTATGATTTGCCCCACCTCCTTTCTCATCGATGGCAAGCTGCTGTCCCTCTTATTTGCAGTGTGACGGGGGATACAGAAGCCCTTGCCAAGTCCAAGGATGCCTTGCTTCACACAGTGCAGCGTTCCTACTCACTGTCTCCCTAAACTGCACCAACTAGTATGTAATTCAGGCTCCACACCCCTGGTGTCTTTTTTGCAACCCTGGTGCACCTAGTAGGGTAGGCATGGGGACGGCCAACAGAACAGCAGACACCTGGGGAGCCATGGCCACAAGCCCTACCTATGAGATAGTTCAGTGGGTTAAAACAATGCACATGTTGTTCTATCTTTCTTTAGCTTTTAGTTTCCTACCAGGTGGGTGCGCTAGACAATCACATGCCTATTTTCAGGCACAACCTGGGAATCTATTTCATTTCAATTTTATTTTGTTATACTGGAATCTATAGGTTATGTAGTAAGCTGCAAAACATTGCTGAATGCACTGGAGTGTGAGAAACATAGAAACCTTGAACAATTTCTTATGGAGAAAGACCAAAAGTTCATCTTGTCTTACTTGTAAAAGTAAGGTTTCTAGCAGGACTCGAACTCCCTGCTCCTTGCATTACATGTATTGTTGGTTTCATCTACACTGCACCATCAAGATGCACTAACAGTATTTTTATCGCATCTATCAAGCAATCTACAGTAGAATTAAAAACAAACAAATGTAAGCATGTGGGCAAGTGAAATCTGTGCATGTCATGTGATGTTTGTCACCGGTCACATCACTTGCAAGATCAACCCCATATTATCAAAACATTTCTGTTACGAACTAAAGTACATTATGAAGGATGTACAGTAATAATGTGTTCATCGTTCACTGCTCCTGCAACTGCCTCTGGACCTGTCGTTGGAATCTAACAGCTCATCTAAATCAAATAGAGCTATGATGACCCTGGCTCATGAATTCTCTAACATCTATTTTTACCTTTCAGTAGGCAGTTTTTTTTCCATGATGCAATAAAAAAAAATATTAAGTAACTTCAATTATTTGGTAGGCAGTCTTTGTAGTGCACATAATTATATAACACTGGGGAAAACATCTTTTAATTTTCAGCTGCAGTGTTTGTTTCAATAGTCAAGGGAGAGCTGGAGAGGTGTGTTGTTGTCTAAGATTGCTTTACTTACAGATGCAAGCTTCTGGAAAACCAGTGTCTGATGACATTTGTGATTGTTTGAAATTTGAATGGGTTACAGCGAGGCTTTACAGCTATGGCAACATGGGCATGGCATGCAGAATTTTTTTTTTGTTAAACAGGATGAGTGACAGCAGCCAGGGCTTTATGAACAGAACTAAAATGGTGTCCGTTAGTCTCGACTGGTAGCACTCATACCTCTTAGTCAGAAGGTCGTGGGTTCTATTCGCACTGCAGGAACTGGGCTCATATGTGATGCTGCTGACACTGCACAGCAGTACAAGGGACTTCTACCCATGGGAGGTGTCATCTCTTGGATGACACGATATGAGCTGAGATCAGTTCTTCATGTTTCTTGTGACTGCTGAGGTGGAAGTGAGGGATCCCATGATACTGTTTGAAATCTTGTGACAACCTTGTATTTTTTGGCCAGCATTTCCTCTCTTGATCTGTAAAAACAGGTAGCTGTGCAGCTGTCCACAGCTGTCTGTGGGATGTAGTGCTGTATATTACTGCTGAGAGATGTGCAAGAACAAGGGGGCACAATTTGAAGGTAGAGGAGGGACGGCTCAGAGGTAATGTGAGGAAGTATTTTTTCACGGAGACGATTGTGGATGCACGGAACAGCCTTCCTGAGGAGGTTGTACAGTCAAAAACAGTGGGGGAATTCAAGAATGCATGGGACAGACATAAGACAGTTCTCGTGGGGGGTAGGAGGAAGTTGGCTGTTGATTAGCTAGGATCTTCAGCTTATCCAATGCGTAGGGAAATGGACAGACTAGGTGGGCCAAGCGGTCCTTATCTGCCATTAGATTCTGTGTTTCTATGTGTACCTTCTCACCTGTAAGTCAACCTCACATCTCCCTTTTCCTTGTCAGTTGTACGAACATTACAGATATTATTTTGCTGCTCACATTGGATGGAAAAATCGGTTCTGTGACCAGCACCAGGCACAGAATCAGGCCTTTGTGGTCAGAACCAGACATAAAAGTAGGTTACATAGCTGCAAAAAATAGTTTACCATAGTAAAGTCTGCTGATAGGTCGACCTCGCAAGTAAGCCAGGCCCCTCCTCTTTGGGGCCTATTTTTAGCAACAACAACTAGACTACATGAGTATATACAGTATTTTTCTTGCTTACACATGGTCATTGTACTGCTGGCATCGAATGCTTTGCTTTTAAAAGCCCTTGTTAATGCTGTTTCGTTCCAGTGTATGTTGTTGTTCTTTGTCCCAGTGTCATCATTGAAGGGGATCGGCTCAGGGTGAATTAGTGGTGCCCGCAGCAGTGCTGGAGCATAGCTGAAAGTTGCGGCTGGCATCTGTAGTTTTCTTTGAGGAACCTGTTACTTTGCAGCAGGTGAGCAGATGTCTGGGAAAAGAACTATGCTTCTAAACTACTCCTGGCACTATTGAATCGTCAGCGAATGAGTCTCATTGATGCTGTGAGCTATGAGAGATTATGGGATATATGAGTCACAAAACAGAGGCTGTGGGCCAGTGTCGTCAACAGGTTTACAAAGAGACTGCATTTTAGCTATAATTGCTGGAAGATTTTAGGGGACTAGTGTGTCACTGGGAACCTAGCCTCACATTGCATTTGTTGGGCTAAGTAGATCTTTTTTCCCCCATTAAGGAAAGGGAGGAAAGGAATTTGGTTTCATATATTCTGGTACACACACGCACACTGCATTCTAAAGCACTTTACAAGCCATTAACAGTTGTATCAGCCAATAGGCGTGCATAAGGAGGTTAAGGCAAGGGCAAGGCAAGTTTTATTTTTCCAGGTGCCCAATCCTGGAGGCTCTGGGCGCCATACAATCAGAAGCACTATTCATAAAACAATGAAATTACAGCAATAATGTAAGTAAATAATATAAAGAAAGAAGCAAGACACAATTAAAAACTGTAGTTAAAGAACTATAACTAGAAAAGGAAAAGGGGGCCAACCCAGGGCAAGATCTAATATAGAAAATCCGGTAAGGCCTGAATAAACAAGTGGGTCTTTAGGCTGGTTTTGAATGCCTCAGCTGAAGGAGCCTCTCGTACAGATGGTGGAAGCGAATTCCACAGGACGGGGCCAGCAATGCTAAATGCTCTGTCGCTGGCAGTTTTCAGCCTCATCCTGGGAATTGCAAGGAAGCCCCTACTGGAGGAGCGGAGGGAACACACCGAGGTAGCAGGAGTCAGAAGGTCAGACAAGTAGCAAGGGCCCAACCCATGTAGGGCCTTAAAGGTGAGTAAGCCCACCTTAAAGAGGACCCTCCACCTGACCACCAGCCAGTGCAGTTCACGTAACACTGGGGTGACATGTCAGTATTTCGACTGACCCGTCAGTAGACTGGCAGCCGCGTTCTGCACTAGCTGCAGTCTGTGGAGGGCACCTCCTGAGACCCCGAGGTAGAGCGCATTTCAGTAGTCTAGCCTTGACATCACAAAGGCATTTACTAGGGTGGGGAGGTCCAAGGGTGGAACTAGGGACTTGATCCTGGTGATATTCCTCAGATGGTAAAAGCTAGCCCGGACAACGGATGACACCTGGGCCTCAAATGTCAATCCACTGTCGAAGGTCACACCAAGATCGTGTACCCTAGAGGAGGCATTCAGTGTCACAGACCCTAGGAACAAACCTGTCTCTGTGTCAGAAGTCATCTTATCATGCCCTCTGTTCAACTCCACAACCAGTACCTCCATCTTATTGGGATTCAGTCGCAACCAACTGGAGGCCATCCAGACGCTAATCTCGGCAAAGCATTTATTTATCACTTCCACTACATTGGATGTCCCTGGTGCGAAAGAAAGATACAGCTGGGTATCATCCACATAGAAATGAAAACCCATACTGTACTTCTTAATGAGCACTCCCAGGGGCAGCATGTACACAGCAAACAACACTGGTGACAATCACAGGACCGAACCCTGAGGTTCTCCACATGACAGGAGGTTAGGGAAGGAAGAAGAATTCCCCATCACTACTCGTTGCCTCCTGTTTGTGAGATAGGACTTCAACCAGCAGATGACAGTATCGGTGAGTCCACAGAATTCCCTGAGGTGGTCGAGCAACACACAATGGTCTGCAGCGTCAAAAGCTGAAGAGAGATCGAGGAGCACGAGAATTGTCCCTTCCCCTCGATCTCTAGCCCTGAGGAGGTCATTATGCATCCGAGCTAATGTGGTTTCTGTGCTATGCCTCGCATGAAACCCTGACTGAAAAGGTTCATGCAAATCAAAGGCCATGAGGTGCTCCTCAAGCTGAAGCACCACAGGCTTCCCTAAAAATGGGAGGTTGGAGACAGGACAGTAATTCAACTTGACGTCGGGATCTAATGATGGTTTCTTTAGAAGGGGCCTGACCAGAGCCTCCTTCAAGGCATCTGGGAAGATTCCCTCTGAGAGAGAACACCAGACAATCAAGGTGTACACTGGGCCAACAGTGTCAACACATCTCATTAAGAAACGTGTCGGCACTGGGTCCAGTTCACAATGTGTGCTTCAGTCAGTGAGCAACCCATAAGACCTCCGCTGCCCCCACCGGTTTAAACTCCCCCCAACTTGGCGAAGTGCTCTCCGGATGCCCAAGGTGACAACTGTCAGCCATATTATGGCACACTGGCGGTACGCCATGCCTGAAGGAGGACACCCTGTGCAAGAAGAACCAAGCAAACTCTTCGCATAAAGCATTTGAAAAAGCTTTATTCGGCTGTAGACAGGCTGGGTTTAGTGCGATAGAGGGAGATTAAGACAAGTTCACAGTGTCAAGTAAGTAAAAGCGACAGACAGAAAATATTGCGAGCAGGGAGGTTGTGAATTTTCTAGGTTATGGTGTGAGTAAGTGGTTGGATTGCAATTCAAACCTGTCTCCTGAGTTACAGCTCAGTCTCCCTCAAGCACCAGTTGAATCTCAAACCCCACCCTACCTATTCATGTTACCTTTCTTCTTGACATGTTCCCGACATTAGCCGCAACTATCCTTGGTAAGGCATCTGGCTGGGTCCCCACTCCTGCCTGTTGGTTTCACTGTGTCACTACCTCTGTTATTCTCTGCACCATGAGGGCAGGCATAGGCTCATCCAGCAGGTCACTCACCTGTTGTCAGAACTGTATTTGCACGCTGTGTATTGCTGCTGCTTTTTGCACTTGTTTATACTCAGGTTAAAGGGCAATCAGAAGGCCAAAGGCCCATAAGTTATTGCCGCCCACTTCTCAGTGGTCATAGCTGGGTAAGCAGCCGTCCATCATATACTTATCCAGCATATTTTTGAAACTCATAAGGCTGTTAAAAGAAGCCAATTCCTCCAGTAATTTGTTCTATAGTCTAATAGTTCTTGGAATAAAGGCATACTTTCTGATGTCCCTTTTTGATCTATTTTCAACAAACTGATGCTGATGCCCACGTAAGTTGTATATGGGTGTCTTGAATGCCAGTCCTAGATCACTAAACAGCCTTTTGTCTTGGTTAGTATATAATAACAGTAAGCCACCTCTTATACACCCGTCTCGTAATGAGAATAGCCCCATACTTTCCAGTGTCTTCATATGTCTTATGCCTGTGACCGTGTATTAGTTTGGTGAACCTGCGCTGGGATGCTTCTACTAGCGTAATATCCTTCTTGGAACGGGCTGCAAATTTGTGATCCGTAATCTAGATGTGGGCATATATAAGCCCTGTAAATGGGCATGAGAACTCCTTCTGATCTACTTACAAAGCTTTTCCTAACACAGTTTGTCAAGTGATTTATTCTTGTGACAACTTGTCTACAATGAATGGATGGATGGTTTGAGGGGAATCTGAAATATGGATACCAAGATCCACTACCTTGTTAAAATGATTTAGCCTACTACCAGCTGTACAGTAGTCCTGGCATGCATTTGATTTCCCGAAATGCAAAACAGTACAATTGTCAATGTTAAATTGCAAGTTATTTGCCTTTGCCCAGACTTTTATGGATTTAAGATTGGTCTGCATTTTGATCTGGTCCTGTAGCTCAGAAACTGGTTCTCCCATCTTGGTATCGTTGGAGAACTTGGCTAGATAGTTACTGCCTGGCAGCTGCAAGTCATGGATATGTATATTAAATAAAAGTGGCCCCAGTACTGACCCCTGGGGAACACCACTCATCACAGCTCTCTCCATTGAATTAAATCCATTTACTCTGACTGATTGTTTCCTGTCGCCTAACCAAGCATGTACCCATCTCACCAGTCGTTGGTCAATACCCATGTTTATCATTTTCAATACTAGTACATCATGAGAGACTGTGTTGAATGCTCTCCTGAAGTACAGGTACAGAACATCCACATTATTACCTAAGTCTAGATTCCTACTAATGTGTTTGTAAAACAGTGTCATAGAAACAGAATTTGACTGCAGATAAGGACCGCTTGTCCCACCTAGTCTGCCCATTTCCCTACCTAACGGATAAGCTGCAGATCCTAGTTAACCAACAGCCTACTTCCTCCTACCCCCCACCAGAATTGCCTTATGTTTGTCCCATGGATTCTTGAATTCCCCCACCATTTTTGACTCTTATGACCTCCTCAGGAAGGCTGTTCCATGCATCTGCAACCCTCTCTGTGTGAAGAAATACTTCCTCACATTACCTCTGAGCCGTCCCCCCTCTATCTTCAAATTATGCCCCCTTGTTCTTGCACATCTCTTGTTTTGAAAAATGCTACCCTCTTGGACTTTGTTGATTCCCTTGAGGTGTTTGAAAGTTTCTGTCATGTCCCCCCTCTCCCTTCTTTTCTCGAGGGTATACATATTAAGCTCCTTTAGTCTTTCTTCATATTTCTCCTGGTACAGACCCTGCACCATTTTGGTTGTCCTCCTCTGGACAGCCTCCACCCTGTCTATGTCTTTGCAGAGATGGGATCTCCAGAACTGTACACAGTATTCCAGATGTGGTCTTACCAACCGTCTGTACAGAGGGACAACAATTTTCTGTTTTCTACTGGTGATGCCTCTCCCTATGCATCCCAGTATCCCCCCAGCCCTCCTTACTGCCTTCTCTCATTGCTGGCCCACCTTTGGGTTGTCTGATATGACTACCCCTGGGTCCCTTTCCATTTTTGTTGTTGTCATATTGGTCGTGCATGACCTTCCCTTCATGAAACCATGTTGAGTATAGTCATGTAATCCCATGTTTGTCATTGCTTCAGTAATCATGTACTGGATTAGTCCTTCCATGACTTTACTGACTACTGAGGTGAGACTAATAGGTGTGTAGTTAGCTGGTAATGATCGACTGCCTTTTTTTTTTTTTAAATGAGGGTAACTATAGCTGTTGTTTATGCTTTGTATTGAGCTGTGACTGCACCTTATTCTCTGTACTGTCTTGCATTTATCTTCTTTGTACCAACTTATTTTACCAAATGTTATTCAAATGATTTGATTTGGTATATTGTACTGTTGTTCTCTCACTGTTCTCCTCCCCTGGGTCGTACCTAAAAACAAGTCTTGGCTCAGTGTGCCTCTCCCAGTTACCAATTTTCAAATAAATAAATAAACTCCGCACCCTGAACACTAAGCTACACTGTCTACTTGGGCAATAGGATTTTAACTGTCCCTGCCTTATCTCTGCCCCCTTCACCATTGCTGTCATCTCATCCGCCATGGTCTACGGTCCAGTCAGTTTCCATGGAAACTTAAACTTCTGTGGTCAGAGAGTTCCGTGCTGACTAATGGAGACGGACAGGCAGCCGGCAAAGGTCATCCAAGTGAATCAGGCCAGGCTACATGTCTCACGCAAAACATCAGTGTAGTAAGAGACTGCTAGCAACAGTTGCTACTGAACAGACAGTTTACATATCACATGTAGTTTGCAAACTGGCGTCTGACCACAACTTCCTACTTCTAAACCCATTCTATGAACAAAGCAAAGTTTTTAGGTTCAATGACCTTTATACAGATTTATGCAGCCTGCTGCATTCAAGTGAGTAATGCAGACTCTGACGTTTGTATTGTGGTTCCCTTGTTGATGCTGATAAACAGAACTTGTTGCCACAGCGAGATGTTTCCCTCTGCATCCCAACCACATGTTTCTTAAAAAGTGAGTGTACAGGTGTGTGCATTACTGACTGTTTTCATGCACATATCCTGGGGTTATTCAAACCAACTGCTCTGTGGAACAAGCAAAGAGAAGTTAACTAAGGGCAGTTCTAACAATCTTAAGAATTTGGTGAATGGGCCCGCACAGCGTGGCTTGACTATTATAATTTCTGTTGTCCAGTCTGGAAGTTTATTTGCTGCACACTGATATTTTTTTTTTGTGTGCCCTGTTATAACAGGAGTTTTTTATAAGTTCCTTCAACAAATAAAAAAACTGTACAAAATATAGTTTGCCAGCAGCTGGTATACCTATCTGTCTTGTTACCCATGTACCCACCCTTGGTTCTAGTTTTATGTGCCACAATGCTTACTGTGTGTACCTCTCCCCCTGCAATATTTTGATTCATTCTAACTGAATTATTTCTATCCTTAATGTCAGTTTTGTTTTCTCTCTCTCTCTGCTGTGTGATAAATATGAACTGTACTGTATCATTCATAGTTATATGTTTTTATTTGCAGGTAGGTGTGCTAGACAATCAAATGCCTATTTTCAGACATGACTGGGAGATTACAAACAAAACTGATAAATTGTCATTACAGTGTACAGTATGCACAGAAGAGATATGTACACTTAATGCATGCTGGTTTAACAATTACAGGAAACGGAAAGGGCACTACAAGAATGCGTAAACATAATGCATAACATTTGAATATAGCACAAAAGACATATGATTTCATCACAATACAATATGTATAGGTAAGAATCTGTAGTTACTAGGCCTTCCTGTCAGTGGCAGGATAAAATCTGTATCTTGACACTGTATTCTTCTCATATCTGACAGCAGCACTGGCTCAGTGCGGGCAAAGTTCAGGAAGTCGGTGGAGTGTGGCAGGCTTTACCTTGAGCCCCTTCAGAACCTCTTGGTGCACCCCCTTAGATGTTTTCAGCCCAGCAGTGAGTGCACTGTGGCACTGTCATCAGCATCTGCACTAGATAGCATCAACATTTGCTCTAGTATTCCCAGCTCTCCAAGAGACTATGTGTATTGTACACTGCACATTTCAAGCTACAGTACATGGCCCTTTAAATATGAACACCGTATGAGAGAGCTGGAACGTTTTAACAGAACTGCATTTGTATTTGCTACATGACTCTGTGCTGTTATACTGTTGTCTTGCTTGTTTGCGTGCTGAATTGATCTGTCATCGGGTTCACTCACCTGTGTGTCCCAGCTCTGACTGACTACTCCGCTGCTGTTGTTTTCTGCCCCGTGTTTGAGCCATCCATTGTTCCCAGTACACGCCTCACCCTGATTGCTGGTGGCAGCCTACTTGGTGGGGTTTAAATTTGGTGTGCCGTTAGACGTGGGGGCTCAGTGTGGGCAAAGTGCAGGGAGGTGGTGGAGGCAGTGGGGCTGGGGCCAGGTATTATATCAGTTTTACACTGTTATTGTGTCAGCATAGGCTCAGAATGTTTTGTAGTACTTTCTTACTTGGGCTTGTTTGAACTCTGCAGTTCTCACCGATACTACTACTGCAAATAGATCTAATGGACTTGATCTAGTTTCTCAGTCATATGTCATTTGTTCAGATGTGCATTTGGGACATTGGAGTGCTGTGAATGTCTGGACAACAGGTATAGCTTTGGAGGGTTCGTTTAGATTTATTATTTCTAAACAATTTGCTAATACTTGTATTAATTATTCCTATACTGTAAGCGCTCCATGACAGTTCAGTCGGTGGCCGGTCATGGCGGTGTGAGGAGGGTTGTGCCAGTCGTTGGGTCGGGTTATGGGAGAGCAGGGTGGTGGGTCACAACCTGCTAGGGTGGCTGGGGGCCCACTAGACTACCAGGGAACTGTAGTTTTGTGAGTCAGGACAGTGATTGGAGAATGGGGGAGTGGGTAGGGACAACTAGACCACAAGGATGTCCTGTATTTGTATTATACCGGAGGGAATCGGGGCTGGGGAGGGACCACTGGACCATCAGGGATCTGCTTATTTAATATACGGGGGGATCAGGTCTAGGGAGGGACTACTAGACAACCAGCTTTTATTGTACATTATTCTGCAGGGGATCGGGATGTGGGAGGGACCACTAGACCACCAGGGATTCCTTTAGTTTTACATGGATGGGGATCAGGGCTTGGGGGGGGAGCTGGCCCGGTACACTTGGCCGGGCACGGTCATACAGATGAGTCCATAGTGGGTATGCAAATGGACCCCTAACGCTGTGCATGCCCAATGAGCTCATCTGCATGTTTGTGCTATATATCAGCCATGGGGGGGGGAGCCCTGGCACTAACCAGGGTGCGCCGAGCTTTACTCTATGGGCGGTCTTCAGACCAGCACTCTGGTAACGCAGCACAAAACATGGTGACTGCTTGCTGTGCACTACGCTACCATGGCCCCATATTCAGACAGCGTGGTCAGTTTGGATCACACTATCTGTTTGAATAAGGCGCCAGAGCCGGCTGGCCCTATTTTTCCGTGCAGCGCACCTGCATGTGCTCACAGCCAGCTGTGAAAATGGGGCCCTTAGTCTCTTGATTCCAGAGTTATTTATCTAACAGGTTCTAACAAGTGGCACTATATAATGTTTACTCCCCTCTGGTTTCTTTACAAATTGGTGTCCCACAAGGTTCGATTTTGGTATCTACTTTCTGTTTTTAAATGATTTTGTCTTTTTGTCTACTGAATTCTAATTCAGTATTTTTATGCTGGTGATATAGTGCTTTTTAGTAAGGGTAATACTTGGATTGACATTAATTAAATACTCCAGTCTGATTTTACATTATTCAAAATTAGCTACTTGAAAATGCAATATTATTGAATGTTTCTAAAACGAAATACATGAAATTTGGTTCTCGACAAAGGGTGCTTTCTCTTCATCCAGCTTCCCAGTTTTGGATGAGGGAGGAGTGGAGACTGAAAGAGTAAATCACTTTTGTTATTTGGGTTTTACATAAGATCAGAATTTATTTGATGTTCATATTAATTTCTTGATTAAATCAACTCATATGTGTTTGGGGCAGTTATACCACAGTAAAAATGGGTTAACTATGAGGCCCACGATGCCCAGTCTCTCCTCTTATCCCTAGTTGAGTATGGTTTGCCCCTTTACTGTGCTGCATCCTAATCATTGATTTCCAGGGTTTGTGTCCTGTACATTTCAGTCTGTCACTTTGTGTGTTATTTTTTATCCTTGGAATACGAATAGTTTATTTTATTTCATTGCATTTCATCATTTGGATTACACCTTTTTAGCACAAGTGCTCATTTGCAAAGGTTCCACGTTTGAGTCAAGAAGAGATTCATAAAACAGTAACCTTGAGATCATTCCAGTTAGTAATACAGTAACAGCAGCTCACATGGAGCATAGTCAGCAGTAGAGACCGGCAGCTCATGTAGAGCATTGTCAGCAGAACATACGAAAGGTACAGTAACTAGAAAACAGCAACTCCAGGGGAACGTAATCCACAGTGAACATTGGAGGCCCCAGGTACCTGTGTGCACACAGTTCATAAGAAGTAGGAGAAGAGAAAGAGCTAAGGGACTTAATTAGCTATAACAGGTGTATTTGGTACTTTTTGTGAGTTCTGTTCTCAGCGCTTTCTTGAATTGGGCAATTTTAGGGAGTCCTGCAAGGGTTTCAGGCAAGTTGTTGAGCCATTTAGATACCCTTACTGCAAAAGAGCACTTGACAAGGCTAGTTTTGTGGAAAGTTATCTGTCTAGGGCATTCGTAGACATACTGCTGACAGTGTATTTGTTGTTAATGGTGTGGAAAAAGTTACAAATCGCTAATGGGGTAAAGCGCAATAGTGCTTTTTTTTGCGTGCAAACAGGTCTGATATCTTTGCCTTTCATGTAGGGGAGCCAGTTAGGGTGTAAAGGGAGCAGCTATGTGTAAGCACCATTGTGAACTTTATAGTAGGAGGGCTTTAGCCCGAGGTTCAATGTGGGGAATAGCTCCTCCCACAAACTCTACTTAAGGCCACCAGTCACACACCTCCTTGCTTAGGGTGTGTTTTTTCCTGAGCTCCCTGCGTTGCTGTGCCTTCTCTCTCTTTCACCCTCCTGCTGTTGCCGTCTGGTCCGTTCCTCCCCTCTCCTGTGCATCTCCCCTTCCTTCTCCCGTTTGTGTTGCTTACCTCCTTTGCTCCTGTTTCTTGTTTGGTCCTCTGCTCCCTGGCCCGCTCCGTTCCACCTCCCTGCTCCTTTGCCTGTTCACCTCCGTCTCCTGCTTGTACCTGGGTTCTCCCCCTCTGTTTCCTTCTTTGGACTTCTCCGCCCATCTTCTGTCACCTACTGTCATATGCTAGCACGTTCACAGCACCTCCCAGCATCTTGCTGTACATTTCCCCAGGACTTGCCTCCCGAGCCCCTCTGGAAGCGCTCCCGCTCCCTGTCCGTCGCCTCTGGGCAGCTGCTATCCCCTCCAGTTACTCATGGTATTATCCTGCTACAAATCTCACTCCGACTTCATCAGTTTCTCTATTTGTCCACACCGTCAATGGCTGCTCTGATTTCATTATTTATTTAATTTCAGCCATCATAATTATACTCTCCCTATTTCCTCTCCCTTCGATTCACCACTGCTGCTATTAGTTTCGCACATTGCTACATAATAACGGGAAGGTTATCGGGGAAACAAGCTTTATCTTAGAGACAGCATCTTTTCACTCAGAAAGGGTATGGCAGAAACTGTCGTTCCCTCTGAGGTGTATACATGGAAACAACATTTTGTAACTAATTACAATCTGTGTCCCCCAGGCAAACGAGACACCTGCTGTGTTTGAACCATGCCATTCAGCACCTTCAATGATTTCTAGGCAGCACTGCGTGCTAACAGCAGGGCTGCAGTAATGGGGGGGAAGTGGG
This sequence comes from Neoceratodus forsteri, assembly GCA_016271365.2. Lineage (NCBI taxonomy): Eukaryota > Metazoa > Chordata > Ceratodontiformes > Ceratodontidae > Neoceratodus > Neoceratodus forsteri. The sequence goes on along the minus strand of CM057456.1, from coordinate 903,128,232 downwards.
GAAGTTGTCCGGGGCCCTGAGCTCAGGAGGGGCCCACCTGAGGAGCTGGCATCACCCCTGGCATTAGCTTTTTTGGGAAACAGGGGCCCATTTCAAGTGACTTGTCCGGGGCCCCAAAATTCATAGCTGCAGCCCTGGCTAACAGTGAACATTTCAACCATTCATGTTTCTCCCTGCTCTGCTCCTCAGTTCCCCTTCGGCGCTGCAGGCGTGCTGTCTGCTCCATGGCAGTTCAGCGCTTTCATTTCTCATCAGGCGCTTCTCTCTGACTCATGAACCCCAGAATACCATCAGCCTCCTTCCTCCATAGCCCTTAACAACTGCTTATGTCCTGATATAGGCTTCTGCCTAATGGATGGCGTGCAGTAAATTCCCCGGATATCCCCGTAACGTAAGTACTACTGTAAATCAGACATTATCAGCACCTGTGTTGCCATCTTGTTTCTGTATAAACATTTGCTCTCCCTCCTTCTCAATTAGCCGAGTGATCATGGGAATCAGTACTTTGAGGGAATACTTGCACTACAGCTCCTGTTCTCCAGGATATTGCGGGGGGGGGGATCCCATTCTACTGACCTTGGGTTGCTCCCACTTTACCGCTCCTGCTACCTACAATCTCAGTCACCTACACTCCCATCAGTACTCCTCCCTGGTGCATGCGTCCATTTACGGTGGGGTCCTCCCTCTGCACTCCGTTCTTATTGTTTCCAAAGCCAGACCCTCCTTTCTACATATCGCTCCTGTTTGTGTGCCCACCATTCCAACTTTCCTACATCTGTCCTACCATACCTATGTACCCTTCATTCATGCCTGTCTACAATGCAGTTTCCTCAGATACTCTCTTTCTACAGCAGCATTCTGCACTTTCTGCCAGCCCATACCAGCAGAACTCTGACTCCGTCCCTAACTTGCACCTTCTGAGGTGCTGAGCGAAGGAAGGCTTCCCTTGTCTACTGGGGATGGAATTCCGTTACAGTCACTTCCTCCTACTACTTACCAACCTGACATCCTCTGTCCCTAACTCTGCTTGACGGCATCAAGTGCAGGTTAGCTTGCCTCGACTACCAGGATGGGAGCCATGTCTGCAATCTACTGTGTCATACCATGCCTTCTCTACCTAATACCAGTTGCCACTTCCCCTTCAGGAACGGAACCTCTTCACCCCATGTCCTTCATCATCCTACCTATGTCTAGCTGCCTCAAGTCAAGATCATCTCACCGTAACCATCAGGGATGGATGCCTAAGTCTACATTCCACTGCTTCAACCTTACGCATTCTCTGCCTGATACCTGGATGCCGCTTTCCTTCAGGAATGGGACCTTATCCTACTTGCCTTCTCCATTCCTCATTGCCTGCGACCTCAAATCAAGATCATATCACACTGACTTCCAGGGCTGGGAGCCTGAGTCTGCGTTCGACTGTTTCCACCTTCTGCATCTTCTATCTGACATGGGTTGCTGCTTCCCTTCGGGAACGGGACCTCTATACTCCTTTTGCCTTCCACTTCCCAACTCTGCCAGATGGCATCGAATGAAGGTCATCTCGCACTGACTACCGGGGATGGTAGTCTGTTTATGTGAATCCACTGGTTCAGTACATTCTCTGCCTCATACCCGGCTGCCGCTTCCGTTCTGGAACAGGACCTCATTACCCAATTCACTTCCAACCTCCCACCTCTGTCTGGTGGTATCAAATGAAGGGTATTTCACAATGACTGCCAGGGATGGAAGCTCATATCTGCATTCATCTGTTTCAGACTTATGCATTCTCTACCAGACCACCAACTGCTGCTCCCCTTCAGGAAATTAGTCATTTACCATTTTTGCCTTCACCGTTATACATTATTTGGTGTGTCGTGTCCAGGTCGTCTCAACTCAGTGACCTGGGTTAGGAGCCTGTGTCTGTAAAGACTGTTCCTCCTTTATGCATTTTCTACCTGCTACCCACTTGAAAGCATTACTGAGAATGCTTACCTCCAGGACTGGGACCCCTATACTCCGATTGCCTTACATCCTTCCTCCATCCTGCACTTCCGTGGACTCATCGTTCTCGACCCCGCCTTAGCCACCTTGCACTCTTGCCTGTATCCACTGCTTTTCCTTTACCGTGCCTGTATCCACTATTTTTCTTTACTGTAACCACCTCATGATGTAACTCACAATGCCTCAAATGTTCCTTTTGTCCTTGTTCATTCTTATAACTTGTATTGTTATCCCGGGTCACCCATGAAAAAGGGACCTTCGGGGCTCAGTGGGCCTCCCGGTCACCAAAATTTAATAAATAAATAAATTTGGACCATGCCAGCTTGTTCAGTCTCTACCTCAATCCAGTTCGACTGCCTCATGGACTTCCTTGCTGTGGGTCGCTCCTTCCAACTTATGTGTGAGTTTATTTTCTCCTTTGGAAGTGGGAACCTCATCCTTCTTTGCTGTGGCACCTTCTGTCCTCTGCACTCATCAACATTTTCATCATATGTGGGACTCATGCATCTCAACTTCGTTGCTCTTGGTAACTGGCTTTGCTCCTTGGCCTTCCATGGATCATCCTATCATAGCTTGCTGCAGCCTTCCCGCTTCCGATTCAGTTCACTGAGGAGCTGACCAGGTTCTGTTCCTTCCCGCATTTGCAATGTCAGTACAGCTTAGCCTATGCCATCTTCTTCCTGGAATCCTTCATCCAGTCCATTTAGATTCATTCCGGACTTTACTTCCATCCTTGGACAGCTGCCTTCTCATCTCCACCTTGGCGGCTCGGGGCTCCTTCCAATATGTTGTGGCTCTTTGGGCATTTCATACCTATCACAGACCACTATTCCTACCCAGTCAATTACTCCTCCTGTTCATTTAATTCATACTCCTATCATGGCCCTCCTAACTGTTCCCATCCATTACTCGATGGAACACTTGTTCATTTCACCTGCAGAAAACTACGTCTAGCAAACGTCCCTTGGACAACATGCCTCATGGACTCTTACGTCACCATAGAGTTATCTATACTGCCCAATCATCTCCTCACAATCAATCCCAGAATACCATTCAACTGGACTATAGACAGATCTCATCTGTCTCTTCTGGATACTCCCTATGCATCCTATCTATCCAAGCATTATGACTTCCCTGTCTACCACGTCTCACAGGCTATCTTTGTACATAGGAAGGGCCTAATTCCTTCTGTTATGCACTGACTCTGTAACCATTATCGTTGCTACGGATATCGGGAACAGCAAGACACCTCATAACACTACTGACATCATCCATTTACCTTCTGCAGCCTCTCCTACTAGCACTGACTCTCTTGACCATGTTACTCGACTCGTACTCTCTCAGTAGCCATTAGTCATCCTAAGACCTTCACAGCCACCTTCCCAGAACTTCCATTGTTGGATCTTCCATGCCTAGTTGCCTTACTAATGTTGTTCTATCGAAACCAATGTTTTCTAGCTCCTGGACATCACCATACCTTATACAATCATCTATATTCCTTCATCTTATTACCATCAGTTAAGTCAGCTGCCCATCCAGCGATCCTTCTAGTTCATCCTTCATGACGTATTTCTGTTGCTCCCTACAGTGAAGATTTTCACCGAGAACAGGCTTCCTTCAATTCTCAATCCGAAAATTCGCAACCGATATGGCGATTTCACAATCCCTGTCTTGCCTCCCAGCAGATCTTTAATCAACTATAGCACTAGGCACCCCTGGCATTCTACACTATTCTCGACTCCACTGCCATGCCATCCCATAGACTCTTCCATATACCCACTTCTGGGCTTCCCACAAGTATTTAGACATCGGATTACCTATAAAGGTAAACAGTCTTGGCCATCTCAGCGCATATCACAGACAGTTACATCACAGAAATACCTATATTTACCTCAGCCAGCAGACCAGCAAGAGGCTATACAACTATACTTACGACATTAATACCCAAATCAGCTATCGAATTCCCTGCAGTCAAAGGCAGTCTTCGACTCCTTCATCCACTTCATGGATACTTACATTGCAACTTATCACTTACCACTGAACTCCTCACCTCCAGACTCTACCGTGAATGTCAAACCTTCTACAAGTTGGATCATTTACCTATGAATTCATAAACCATCAAATTTCCCACCGTTCACAGTCTGGTAGCATATTAATCAACTCATGCTCGCCTTGCTTATTCGTCCCTGTAATCCTGTTGTACAATCATCCATCAACACCTTGGAAACCTGGACCTCATTCGCCCTTCTTCAACTGGACCTGCTTTACTCTTAGGATTCTAATGCTCCTTCAGAAAAGACCTACTTCTTCTACCTCGAGTATCATCCATCCAAAATACATCATACATGAATCGAGGATGGACCACCATCTCTCCAAGCAACTCACCGTCCTCAAAAAATTAGCTACTGGTTTCTAGAACCTAGGTTCATCTCCTTTTAGTATGCCCTGAGGACAGGCAGACCATTGGCCATGGGTCCTCAGAGGTTTTCTCCACCTGGGGTTTTTCCTCTCCTGAGTGCTAGTGGTCATACCCTCCGTGAGTTGGAAGAGGTATCTTTTTGGGCCATCTATTACCTACAAATTCCTACTTGCATACCTACTACTTAAGGGTGGGAATAGAGTAGAGCCACAAAAAGTACTACAAATTACACAAGCACTAATACCCCATCGCTATTCCTCAAGCATTGAATGGGAGAGCTTTAGGCCGAGGTTCAATGTGGGGAATCGCTTCTCCCACAAACTCTACTTAAACCCACCACTCACTCAATTCCTTGCTTAGGGTGTGTTTTTTGTCCACTTCCATCCCCGCCTCCTCCTTCTCACCCTTGTTCCTGGGCTTTCTAGTCCCTACAAATTCCTACTTACATACCTACTACTCAAGGGTGGGAATAGAGTAAAGCCACAAAAAGTACTACAAGTTACACAAGAACTAATACCCCTTTATAGATTGCTATTCCCCAAACATTAAACTTGTAAATTGGTATTCATTTGATTTCAGATGTACTTACTTTACACTACTGAATTTTCATAAATTTCTTAAACATTCAGAACAGTTTTCATTTACGGATTCAGTTACTTCCAGTGGGGGCTATGCACTATTCCGGACCAGGTACGCATGAGAGGCGTGTATCCAGCCTATGTAGTTCTGCACCCACAAACAGGCACATGGCGGCCAGCATTCACAATTGCTGGCAGCCACTGGATGCCTCTCCACGGCCGCAACCCCCCTGATGTGCTGCTGCATAGGGATGGATCAGAGAACACAGATGGGCATCCATCCAGATGCCTGTCCTAAGTCCAGAAATGGATACCCTGCTCTGCATGAGCTGGGGATTCGGGGAAGGCCAGGAGGGGGGAAAAATAAAGTTCTACGGGCAAGTGCCTCAATGGCTGCCAGAGCTCTCCTGTCTGCTCAGAGGGTGGGGCAGAATGGTGTGTGTGTGGGGAGAATGATTCAGCTGCAGCCAGTGGCTGCAGTTGAGTGGAAATGCAGCGATACGGCAGGGTCCCTTCCTGCATATCAGCACCCTCTCACTCAGCACTCCGCTGTTGTGGAATGGTGTGGGTGGCGCGATCTGACACACCCTGGACCATCCATTTGTGTAGCAGCGAGAACGGTTAGGGGACCTGGTGCAGAAAGGGTGTGCATGCCTGTAGTGAATACTGCCAGGGTTCATGGGACCCAGATGCGTGGCTACTATACCAGCATGTAGGCAGAGGGCCCAGTATTTCTACTCACTTTACTGGATCTTCCCATGGACCCAAACTTAGACTTCTTAAATTTAATACATCTCTAGTTCAAAGATCCTTTTTATGTAGTGCCACAAAACCCTGGAAATCCCTTCCAGAATCATTTTATTTATTTATTTATGTTTTGTGAACTTCGTCTCTTTCAGGACGAGGCATCTCTCAGAGGTGCCCTCTCGGTCTGCCCTCTACTCCCCACTGAGACCCTCCTCTTAAGTCCCCTCACAGCCCCCGGATCACCCCTGGGAGGGTCCACCTCACCTACCTGGCGACTCTATCTGCATATTAGAGGGTCTGTCCTGTGGGTGGTGCCTGGGACCATTGAGAAAGGGTCCAGTATTGAGGATGTGGGGCTTACATCCCTGGGGCCTTTCATCACCTCCCCAGTCCTTCAGGATTTTTCCTTGTTGTTTCACCCCTTCGGAGAGCAGATGAGCAAGGCGTCCATTTCACCAACGCACCAGCGCTGGCCGTCACTCCACCCCCAGCATCCGCTGGCACCGCGCCTTCTGGTACTGCCCCAGTCACAACCAGGAGCCACGGGAGTGGCGCTGTTCCCAATCCTCCCCAGGAAGGAGAGAGTCCTCTGGACACTCGATCCCTTCCTTCCCTGCCGCCCCTGGCGGCCCGTCTGCTCGCTCCGACCTGGGTCGCCAGCATGGTGCGAGGTGTAGCATCCAGCACCTCAGCCCTCAGCGCCACTGGGCTGGCTCCAGATTCAGTTTTATAATTGCAATCTGATTCTGTATTTAGTATGTCCTTAAGAAATTTTGTCTTGCCAGTTCTAGTTGCAAATGCGCAGACTGACTGATTGATATTAATGTAAATACTGTTGAGTATGCCATGTGTTTGCTTGTTTTTTTTTTTTTATATTATCTACTGTATTTTGTTACTGTGTACCAATCTTGCATTTTTATGAATGTGTTTGCATGCCTCCATGTAACCCTTGAAAATGGGCATGTATGACCTTGGGTTCTTACCTGGTCAACAAAGTTTAAATAAAAAAAACATTTAAAACTATCCCAGTACTCCAGATAAGATAAGTGTTTTACCCACCATTTAAAATAAGTACTCATTATAATTGTATTCATTTATGGGTATAGATACTTACCTCAGCACTTGGAAGTACTCCAGATCTAGAACTTTGTTTCACAGCAGTCTTGCTACCCAGAAAGAAGCAATTTATTCTTTCGTGCCCAAATGCTTTCACGCCTCCTGAAATGAGATCTTTACTTATCTAATTTAAAAAATAATGGATAACACACTGCCACCTGCTAAAGTTATGCACTGACCATAACCAATCAACAAAGCAGCGCACTCAGACAAAGGAAGAATTCATAATGCAGTTCATTGGACGCTTTGATCTCCAGACGGCACCTGGAGCACTGACTCTCTGTTTGTTGTATGATACAATACAGGACATAAGCTATTGGACACAATCGGCATAATTATGGGCCAACACATGCCTCAGTTTGTCGTTTGCTGTTCATTCTATGAAATGCACCAGACAAGTGAAACATAGAAACATAGAAATTGTCATCAGATAAGGCTATGTCAGCAGATAAGGACTGCTAGGCTCATCCAGTCTGCCCGTAGGTCCTATATATGTATGGATCCACTCACTCTAAGTGGTCAGTGGCTTTTCATCACTCCTTTACTGCCCATGGTTTCCCTGTGCTTGTCCCAGGCATGTTTAAACCCCTCAACTGTACTTGCCCCTACCAGCTCTTGTGGCAGACTATTCCAAGCGTTCACCACCCTCTCCGTGTAGAAAAACTTCCTCACGTTACCTCTTAATCTCCCCCCTCCGATTTTATGTCATGCCCCCTCGTTCTGGTATCTTTTCTACATTGGAAAAGATCTCCCAACTGCACCTTTTTTATGTCTTTAAGGTACTTAAAAGTTTCTATCATGTCACTCCCTTCTCTCCTCTCCTCCAGTGAGTACATATTGAGGTATCTTAGTTTCTCCTCATATGTTTTGTGGTGCAAACCATGCACCATCTTTGTTGCACTTCTCTGGACAGCCTCTACCATATTTATATCTTTACGTATGTGTGGTCTCCAGAACTGCATGCAGTACTCCAGGTGAGGCCTCACCAGTGTTCTATACAATGGCATCACCACTTCCTGCATCCTACTAGTAATACCTCTGCCTGTGCACCCCAGCATGCCACTGGTCCTCCCTGCAGCCTTTGCACAGTGCTTTGATACCTTCAGGTCATCAGATATGATAACCCCTAGATCCCTCTCTTCTTTGGTGACGGTCAGCACCCCCTCCCCATCCTGTAGGTCTCCCCACGGTTCCCCCTACCCAGGTGAATTATCTTGCACTTTTTTGCATTAACCTCAGTTGCCACACCTCTGACCATCTTAGAAGCTTCTCCAGGTCCCTGTTCATTATCTGCACCCCTTCTGGAGTATCCACCCTGTTGCAGATCTTGGTGTCATCTGCAAATAGGTAGATCTTTCCCTCCAGCCCCTCTGCATTGTCACTAATGAAGATATTGAACAGGCCTGGTCCCAGTACTGATCCTTGTGGCACTCTGTTGGTCACCCATCTCTCTCCGGATTGGATCCCATTTACCACCACCCTCTGCATTCTGTCCATCAGCCAGTTTCTAACCCACTGTATCACCTTATGCCTATGCCCTGACTACTCATCTTCTTAACCGGCCTTCTGTGTGAGACAGTATCGAAGGCTTTGCTGAAATCCAAGTAGGTGACATCTATGGCCCCTCTCTGATTCACTTCTCTAGTCACCCAATCAAACAAAACTATCAGATTCATTTGACAAGACCTTCCTGGTGAGAATCCATGCTGCCTCAGATCCTGGCCAACAATGGATTACAGGTATGCCACTATCCTTTCTTTCAGCAGTGTCTCCATGATCTTCCCCACCACTGAGGTGAGCTGACTGACCTGTAGTTCCCCGCTTCCACTCTACTGCCACTTTTGTGCAGTGGGACTACATGCACCCTCCTCCAGTCCTCTGGAACCAGGCCTGTGTTGAGTGACTCTGTGAAAGTGCTATTATTGAAATCATTGCACATCATGTAAATGTCCTGTTGCACTTAAGAAATGGCGTTTAAAAAGAAAAGTATATGACTTACTCCATAGACTCACTTACAAGCCTAGTTTTCATACCTGAGAGGTTGAACTATTTGCGGGTTAACAATGGTAAACCATTTTTTTTTTTTTTACGTTAAAAAAAAAAAAAAAATTTTGCAACTGTGTAACATAATTCTGTGCCCAGTTCTGGCCAAAAAGACAGATTCTGTGGCCGATGAAGTTGATCACAAAACAGATTTTCCATCCAGTTTTAGCAGCGAACTAATGTCTGTCATTTTGCTAAAACTGATTTGACAAAGGGGGGGTGACATACATATGGGATTAGTTTATAGGCGAGTATGTGTGGTACTGATACATTAAAAACTGTGTGTTTTTTGGGGGGTTGGGGGTTAAAATAAGATATCTTTCATGTCTAGGTAGAAAGTTCTGTCCTATGTCATTGTGGCGAGATAATTACGTGGGTTGAAATGTCTATTAGTAAATTAAATTCTTTTCTCAGTCATTCTCCGTCATTTTGTTAAAAAGCATTCATTAATACAGTACAATGGTGTAGAAGAAAAAAAATAAAAATGCTGCAGGTAGTACTTTTAATTGGAGTAACAAAATTGTTTTTGAGACTAACTTTCTTTCCAGAGATAAAAAATATTCCCTTCATCAGGTCAGTGGAAGCAGACCTGAATTACATGCCAGATATACAGGTTGGATGTGAATTCAAATGAAATATGGTATAGAGTGTTTAAACATCAAAGTCCTAATTATGAATTACTGGGACCAGAAGCAAAGAAACCACGACTAGTTTTCTATTTTGATAAGAAACTCTCACCTTGCCCTTCCATATAGTGCCCTGATTTTCCCATTCTGAATATCTCTATAAACAGTTGCTTTTCCATTCATTTATACTAGGTGGTCTAGTAATTCATAATTTAGCATAGTCCTTCCTTGTATACATCCACTGAAACTATCCCCCTAATATCAGCTCTCCTAACATATGAGAGTCTATCATTGTCCACTACTTCATGATGCAGCACCTTCAGGCTGCATTGTTACTAGCACTTTACCTGCTGCCTGCTTACGCCACTGCTGTTGGCCAATCCTAGTGTTCCATTTCCAGTCACTGTTGTTCTAGGAGTTGATGTTCAAATTGTTTAAAACTGTTAAAACTCTTTTAGATGTTGTTAGGTCCGTTGTGATGACCATGGCACAAAAACGGTGTAAAGTTTGTTGGAGCATTCTCCCTGCATTCACTAGATGACTGGCCAGCACGTAGCATTTACAGCAGTAAACAACACTGCCAAAAACGTTTTTTTTTTCATGCAGTTTTTTTGGCTACCTTTATTTATCATAGGGGTTTTTGCACCCCTGTCCTTCCTACTCCTTACTTTCGTCCATAGTACCACTCCCCCACCGTCCAGCTGGTGGGGATTCACATAGTGCCATCATTATCGGCAGCAGTAAGACATGTTTTTCCTTCCCCCACCCACCCAGCATCCTGGTGAAGCTCATGCTTCCCGACACATGAGCCCTGGCATGAAGGTAGTGATACCCTGTGGGGGACATCATCTGCCGTGCTCCACTGCTAGGGTCACTATGGTGGCAGAACCTGGTTACTGCATTCCCCTGGCTTGGAGCTCTACCACGTGGCAGAGCCATCCCAGCTCCCCATCCACTGACCCGACTCACGAGCTCACTCCTGAACCGGGGTGCAGCCTCGGTGCCATCGAGCATCCCCCCCAAAAAAATATTTTTTTAATTTACCTGATTTCCTTACATAAAACAGGTGTAGAGGTAGTTATAGTTTCCACCCACTAGCTTTCTCTCTGTTTTGCCTGCTTAAGTATCAGTTTTTGCACCCCTACCACCTTACCTGTCATATTCCCTCGACAAGGCCCCCTGGCTGCACTGTCTCCCACCCTTGCCTACCCCGTCCATCTCCACTCTGCCCCCACCAACCACCTCCCATACTCCCCTTACCCCTGCACCTCCTACCCCTCGATCTCCTACCCTCACTTCCCCCCTCCACCCACTTCCGCTCCCTTGTCTTGCTCATAGCTCAAGTCTTTGTACTGGTTATTACATGTCTGTAAGTCAATGACTATATGTTTGTAACTAAAAATGATGACTGTTGCACATGCTGATGTGGAACCTTTGTAAAAGAGCCTCGGCTCAAAGGTATTGTAATCCTTGATTGAAATAAATAAACAAAAATAAAATAAAAAGCAAGTAATGATTGCCAGAGATAGACCAATTTAAGTTTTTGGGTAACACCTCTTTTTTTAGGGGCGCTTACCTTGCTGCAGGTACTTCCGCCTGGTCACGGACCCCCTCTCGTCTCCACTCCCAACGTCAGTCACAACTCCCCGATACCCCCTGGCTTACCTCCCAAGGGTGGGTTTGTGGCACCGGCCCTAAGTGCCGCAATCACCAGAATAGGTCAGGGAGCCGGCCCTGGGAGCTAATCAAGGCAGAGGGGCTGGCTTCATGAAGGTGGCAGGCAGGGGAGTGTTTTCCCCCTATACAGGGGTGGGGATGCACATGCGGTACACCCAGCCTCCGCTAGGTGTCCGTAGAGCACCGAACACTCTGCCCCCTTCCCTCCTGGAGAAGGAGAGCAGTCGCTGGATGCTCAATCCTTCTCCCCCCCCAGCCAGCCCTCTGATGTCCTGGATCTGTTCCTGAACCCAGGTCGCCGGCGTTGCAGGTAGGCACCCTGCCCCTGTGGGTCAGCTTGGGTAACACCTCTGGTATATGAACGGCAGAGAAAAATCTGTTTATTAACCTTGCAAATCCATCTTTGACCCCATATGAGGGCTGCAGTTTCTGATTTCCTGCACTGAATCCCATGGCATCCCTGTGTTCCTCAGGTACAGTTGTAGGCTGCTGTAACTGGCGAAAGGCACTCCTGCCATCTGACCCTTCCTTCGTCTAGCTGTGAGTAGCTGGCACACCTTGCCCTGATTTCTAGACTGAACAATTTCAGTACAGAAGTCAAAGCCAATGTTATGGAAGGCATCTTATGAAGCCGCACCTACTTATCTTTGATATTTTAGCCATTAGAATAAAATGTCATTCTTCCATTATAAAATTGCCCCTCACGTTTTCCTGCTTCATGTGTCCAGAAGTGCAGTGTTAGGGGATTTGTAGGACCTTTTCTGCCTCAGTTCACTTCGCAAGAGGCTGACCCCTGTATTAACTGCAGGAGATGTGCTGAGAATTCATTTTATGTCTTTCTTTTCCTTGCAGCATCAAGCTTTTGGCAGTGCAGGAGCTAGCGGACAGAGAAGCGCTGGAAAAGGTATTGATTTTTAATCTCCACCTTGTCTGGAATAACAGTTTGCAAGTCAGAGGCTCATGAAATATCTAACGTCCATTGTATTTTCAAGACTCATAAATAAAACTTCTGGGGTAGTGAAGGATTTTAATTGCAGTAAGTATAGGCTTCTGCTTGGTACTCCATCAGTTCTGGTGGGAATCTCTTGAAATGACTGTCCTCAGATGGTGTGTGGTACAGTAGTATTTGGATTTCATTAGAAGAGTATACATGAGCATCCTTTTGTACCTGTGATCCAGGGGGTACAGCAAATGCTAGCTCAGCTGGCGCATGCCATCAGTTATTTCTTACTATGAATTTTTTTTTTTATCTAACTGATTTCCCTAATTGCAGTGAGCTAGGCAGAGATTTTTGATATAAAGTCTGGCTGTCATGAAGTTACATGTCAAGGTACAGCCGAGGCAAAAACTAACAAAGCAGCAGAGACATGAGCTGTAGGTGAGTGGGAAACCCCTTGGCTAATTTCCTTAGGGGCGTCCAGAAATCTAATGTCATTATGGGGGCATGGCGGTGCCAGAGGTACATCTGCAGACTCATTTTTGCCTGAATAAGTTGAACTTCCTGGTTAGAATTGAGATGTTAGCATCTGAAGCCTGATGATTTGTTTAATATTGGAACAGGGACAGCTAATGCTGGAAAATATGAGAAGGGAAAAAAAACGTACCAACAAACGCTGATGACTACTTCATGGGTACTGTAATAATAATAACCATAACTCATTTGTCTCCTACAGTACTCTTTGATCTGCTTTTGACAGATGTGTTTTTGTGCTGATTCCTCCTTGCAGTTTATGAATGCTGGTTTTGACCATTAATTTGCTCATCCATGACTGTATTATATAGAAATGTTGTACTGTACTGCTTCCAGTGCACATAGCAGCATGCAGGAAAGGGGGGGGACCTTCTGTACTTTCGAAAAAGTGACTTTTTATCTCTCTCTCTCTCTCTCTCTCAGCAAAAGGGTACTGCATGTAGCCTAGATAGGGGATTTTGTGTCATTTAATTCATATTATTTCTAGGTATTTTTCTTTTTGGACCCCTTCTCCAGTCTCCTTAGTGGCTATCTACTAGGGGTGGGTGAATACCTTATTCCAAATACTCATACTTGGGGCCCCAGATATTCAGAATTTCAGTATTTGTGTTTGTTATTTTTCTGCCTATGGGGGGGAAGGAAAAGAAACAGGCCCCCACCCCAATCGTTTAAAATACAACCCTCCATTCCCCAACCCTCTCTTACAAGCACAATCCCACCGTACCTACACATTTTGTTTTAAATTTAATTTTATTTTACAATATTTTGTCAGGAAAGACACAACAGGCCAAGGCTTGTTTTCAGGTGCATCCTGGGAGCACAAAGAATTTAAGTGACTTGCTCATGGTCACACAGTATGCAAGTGATAGCTGTGGGATTCAAACCCAGGTTTCCAGGATTGAAGTTCAGTGCTCTTAACCACTGTGCTATAATATCTCCTACCTGCATTTTAGGTTTTAGACAAACAAAACAACAGGGAGCACCTGGCATCTGCCTTGGTTCCTTCCTGCCTGGAACTCTGCGGTGGTCCGTCCCCCCATTTAGCCTTGGACTTCCCCCCAGGCAGGGATGAGGTGGGGCCCTTACACCCCGAACTAACTGCACTTCATTGGGGCCACTGCATGGGACATGCAGGCGACCACTGAGGTCTGTGCTGGTGCTCCGTCTTCCTGGAGCGCAGGAGGCGATTTTTCCCCTTTCTTCTGGGCATACCATGCACCATGCACCCTGATGTCAAGACAGAGATCCACCAAAGTCTGGCACGCCCAACCCCTCTCTTACATGGCCGGGCGCTTGCTGTAGGGGTCAGTCGCGCACTGGACCTCGTCCCCCTTCCCTCCCTGGAGAAGGTGAGCATTCCACGGATGCTCAGCCTTCTCCTCCCGACTGGCCCTCCAGCACCCTGGGCTCATTCCCGAACCTGGGTCGCCAACGTCGTGAGCGGTAGCACTACCACTGCACCGGCCGGCTGGCCTAATAAAATAAATATTTTTGCTCATGACCCAACCCTGCCATCTGGTATTACATAGTGTTGTCCTATTGTTAAGACATGCTGTGATACGTTCCATTAAGTAAATATCTAAAACAGTATTCGTCCATGTGTCAATTGGGGGTAACTTGCATCCACAAACATGTGATCGTTTTCCGTGCAGCTGCAAGATAAATGTTTACTAGAGAGCAGGGAAGAATTTTAACTCCTGGAGGCGGGATAGAGTAAACGTAAGTGTGGCCTTCAAGCAGATGTCCACATTTCCTCTAGCAGAGTTTGTATGAGGCATGCATGAATTTTGCCATTATTGCTGGAGTTCTAAAAAAAAAAGCAAACCCTGCACTTCCAGGCAGACTTCCTCCACAATATGGAGACAGTCACCTTGAGCACCGGGAACGTAGATTTCAACCAGGATTGCATTGTGATCTCAGTCCCCATCTCTTGGTTCCATTTTTCCAAGACTGCTTGCATTGTGTCCCCTAGTAAATCTCGCAATGCTTGATAGAGGTTGACTTTAAGATGAGTTCGAGGGGTATTCTTAAGGGCATCGTGAAATAAGTTTAACAGGACCAGAACCGGAGAGGAAAGTCTTGTATACCCTGTGCTTTATGAAGGAGATACATTCTCACCTACAAATACTAAAAAGGTTCCCCTCCGGTCAGGACGTACTGTCGCTGTACATTTTGACAATACTCCCTGATCATCCATAAAATGATAAATACACTGTAAGGTAACGCCAACCATCTCCAACGCTGAAACGTTAACCCTATCTGGGATGGCAAAAAATGTTCATCCTTTGCTAGCACCCAGCAAAAAATAGTAAACTATCACCAGTTTTGAATGTCTGGACATGTGGATACCAGATTTTCAAAGTATGGGCTGGAAATGGAGTGTAATCAGTCAAAGTGAGGAGGACTGGCCCGGTGGCGCAGAGGGTTGAGGCGCTGGATGCCATACCTTGAGCCACGCCGGCGACCCGAGTTTGGGAGCGAGCTCAGGCACCGGGGGTCAGCAGGGGTGGGAGGGGTTTGAGTGCCCGCTGGGCTGCTCTCTCCTCCCGGTGGGTTAAAGGACTGTCCGGCGTTCAGCGTCCCTGGTGGAGACCGGGGCGCTGCAGAACGCTGACTGCACTCGATGCGTGGCTGACGCCAGCAGAGTTGCCGGTGTGTGCCAGACGCCAGGCCATGCCCACGCCAAAAAAAAAAGAAGGACCAGCACAAGGGGAAAAGACCCCGATAGGCGACGGCCCGCAGTGTCCACCTGCCACACGCCCCAACGCTGACCTCTACCTCCGCCCCTTCGATCGCCCATGGTGCTTGCCCCCCCAGCTCTGCGGGAGAGAGTAATGCCTTTGAGGTAGGTGGAGGTCACAGTGGGCAGTAGAGTGGGGGATGAGTCGGGCCTGAAAGAGTTCCAGTGTCCGGGGGTGATAAACAAAAAGTGTAAAAAAAAAAAAAAAGTGAGGAGGACTGAATTATACAAAAACAAAAGCAGGCCAGTAACAAGAATATAATTCAGTACAAATCTGGTTTCCATGATGTAGTAACTTGAGGCAGAATGCAATAATGGACTGTATGAAACTGTGCTGTCCTGGCATAATTTAGCACATTCAGAAGATTGGCCCCTCCCCAAACCCATTGATGGCCCTCTTCCTGTGTCCCCTGAATCCTGTTTGTGATTAATCACCACCATACCGTTGCATAGAGAGGGGACCCAGCATGTGCAGTCAGGGAATTGGAGGAGCTGGATGCGAGGTACGGGGGCAGGTGCAGACTGCCTTTGTAACCAGGCCCTGCCAGTGTGTCACATCATGGAGCCCCTGGAGGGCTCTCAAGCAGCACAAATCCTTTTCCATGGGTCACCAAGTGACAACTGTGCAGAAAGGGATTCCGTTCTTCTCACCCCATGGCACCTTCCTTCACATTTCGCAAATGCCGGAGAAAACAAAGTGCTTCTAAAAATCACAACAAAATCCAGCAAGAGACTCCCCAGAATTCTGCATTCCCAACCAAGAGAATCTGAGGAGTTAACGTGAAATGTACTGTTGTGAAAAGTTCAATTACTGCAGTTCCCCCAGCACAGCACACATCCCTACAGCTGTACTCTGGATACAGGGGTGCTCAGGCTCAGAATTCTGGTGGCTTTAAACTACGATCATCCATACTAGGCATGAGCTTTGCTTTTTTTTGGCCCTCTCCCCCTCCTCACCACCTCAGCTTTAACAGCCAATCGTTGTCTTTAATCATAGTGGCACTGCAGCATCATATTCATGTTGTTGTGCGCGAATTAGCCAGCAGAAGAAGGCTGTTTGGCCTGTTGTGTCTGCTTGCTTGCGGAGGTCCTAATCCAGAGATAGCAGTGGGCGCTGCCCACCCTCCCTTGTTAGAAATGAAGTCCGTACTGTCAGATCACCTCAAAACATAGTGAGGGGCAGACCTTGTCTGTTTCAGATTTTAACATCCCCCCTTCCAAGTTTATGTTTCCGAATCTCTTTTTGAACCTAGTAATGCACATGTACTTGCATATTAACTGTATTTATTTAATTTTAACTTTTGTTCATCGGGTGAGCACATGAGCCAAGGCCTTTTTTCATGTGCGACCCGGGACTGTTACAAAGACAGTCAGATGTTACACATAACAATAGGTATAATAACAATACACACATGACATACAATAACTACAATACATATTATAATAATAGAGATGAGCTACGAGAAGCAGTGACATACCACATTACTGAGAAGATATTTCTTCAATTCTTTTTTAAAAATGTAGCGACTCGTGCAATTATGTAAATCATCAGGAAGAGCATTCCACGTTTTTGGGGCCTTAACAGAGAAGGCTCGATTACCCATTATACTTTTGGTCTTAGGAACCAGAAAACCATAATGATAACTCCTCATGTATCATACGATGGACTGTATGAAAATGTGCTGTCCTGGCATAATTTAGCACATTCAGAGTATAACTCCTCATTTGCATTTTAAGAGTAGTTCTTCTACGGCAGCAGAATTTGTTAGCAGAGCAAAAATTCACTACATAGTTTTTAGCAATAATGTTTTTTCTGACAAAAATATCAATATATCCGTTTTTTCCCTTTCATTGCATTTCTGAACTGAGATATGGGGTTTTAAAGTGTTTGGCAGGTAACTGCTTTGTGGCCCCACCCACTATGAATAAATTAAACATGCTGGTGTGGTGCTGTGCTGTTCACCCTCAGAAATGCGTGCTGGCAGCCTCCTAATACAGCCACAGTGTGTCTCCAGCATGTAAAGACACAAAGTCACCTCAAAGGAAGGGAAAAGCTGTTTTAAAAACATCTGAAAGAAATAAAAAAAAATTTAATGAGTCTAATTATGTCAGTAATATATTATTGCTAAAATAATATGATTTTCCCAACTAAAACAACTCGCTCTCTCTCTCTGTCTCTCTCTCCTTCTTTCTCCCCCCTCTCTTTTTTTCATTTTTTTGTTGTTACGTAAAGTTTCTTTTGGGAAGCCATTCTTATTCACCCCAGCAAAATCCTACTTCGGGGGGGGGGGGGGCATTGCTCTAAAAGCCTCATTTTTAAGTGCTAGATAACGAGTTGGTAGCGTCTCTTCACTGCTGTGCCGGCTCAGCGGCTTGTTTTCAGAGATGGTGATGAGGAATGTGGCTGGCCATTGTAGGAGAAGCAGCGCGCCATGTTATTTATCAACACACATCAGTGTTCCCTAGTCATTTATATGGAGTGATTACCTACCACACAGTCGAGAACCCTTCTCTCACTCTTTCTATCCTATCTGCCACTTGTAGTGGTACAGCATTTTCAAAGCTAGTGTGTGTTTTACTTCTGAATTTGAGCCTGCAGTGTGAAGGCACAGAGAGAAAACAACCTAGTGTAGGGGAGAGCATTATAAGTAAGCATTAATCACCGCCAGAGGAGGGCTCTGCCGGTGGATTAATGCCCGCTGGGGGGGGGGTTGGTGCCCGAGGGGTCCAAAGCGCCCAGCGGCATTAATCCATGGCAGAGCCCGACGCCATACAGGATACGCGCTTTGTAATATTGTGTCTGCCGCGGCGATTTTACGCAGCCCTTGTTACCGCATCACCGGGCGGGCAGCATCGACACTGCTTGTGTAATGATTCACCTGAGTGTTGTAAAACTGCAGCTCTCATTGCAAAAGTTCACATTACGTTTTTATAATTTATTCGATCTACAGAATACGTGGCATCCTAAGTGTTTCCTGTTCTGTGTAACAACACTAGAATAAACGAAGTTAAATAATAGAAGTACGTGACAACTGCCCATCTCGAAAACAATATCTTCTGCCACCGTTTCTTTCAAAAGGGCCTTCACTTTTCGGCTGTACAAAAATAAAACATCTCCCCATATTCTGACATGTGGAGGCAGGCAAACGTTGAAGTTTTAATTTACATTACGGAGCAGGTCTTCTGATTAATTCCAGCTCAGTTCATCAGTCAACAGACTAGGCGTATGACACTGTGTTCTACATACATATAAACTTTTCCCTTCTTTTCCCACAATAATGCAATCACTACACAGACAGCAGGGGGGGCTCGCAGTGATGGAGCGGGCTGCTACCCTCGGGTGCCTCGATGGCCACAGCTGGTACTGACCGAGCGGGCGTTATCTGTGGCTTAATACCCACTCGGTTTCGGTCAGCTGTGGCCGTTCGGCGAATCCTGGCGCTCCATTACAGCGGGCGACAGTGAGCCGTGTTACAATACCTGATTGGTGCAGTGGCCGTGCAAGAAAACATTGTGTTACCTGATTAGTACAGGACAGGAGGAAATAACATAATGTGGCCTGATTGGTGGTACAGGAGATGGGGAATGAATATTTTGTGTCCTGACTGATACATGAGTATAGGAAAGAACATTAAGGTGACCTGACAAGGCATGACACAGTGGAAGGGGGAAGACATTTTGCAACCTGATTAGCATAGTGGAGAGGGGAAAAGAACATAGTGTGACCTGACTGGTGCAGTGCAGGGGTTAAAGTTATGTTTATCTTCTATTTTCTCAGTAGAACGTTTTTTTAAGCTCTAATCAAACAGTTCCTCTCGTTTTAGTTTGCCAAGGCTTTTAGTAGTGTAGCAGCTAGCAGGCACAGTGCCAGAGAAAAAGCTTTGTGTGAATTTGTGTCTGTCCCGGTCAACGGAAGTTAGTTAAGTAGGGCAAAGGCACACCCTCAAGGAAGAACTTAAGAGCCCCCCATTAAAAGTGGTGTAAACATTCAGGTGGGTAGCAACATCTTCCTGGCTGTAGCTGCTAGTAGTGCATTTCCAAGGGACCGTTCAGCAGTGCAACAGATTGATATCACATAGAGTAATTAGGTGAAAGGGCAGGGGCACAAAAATGTTATTTTACTGCAGCAGTATAATAACCCTGTGACCAACACCAGCTGTTTCTTTTGCGACTTTTTCAAAAGGTGCTGATTTAATTTATAAGAAAGATATGACTCTATACCTCACCATTATATTTTAGTGTGCAGTTTTTGTCTTACAAAGAAAAAGGGGGGGGGGGAGAATATGCCACATCAGA
The DNA here is from genome assembly GCA_016271365.2 of Neoceratodus forsteri. Lineage (NCBI taxonomy): Eukaryota > Metazoa > Chordata > Ceratodontiformes > Ceratodontidae > Neoceratodus > Neoceratodus forsteri. Next base: position 903,108,536 of record CM057456.1, on the reverse strand, counting down.
AAAAAGCATTTGTCCCTGTAGTAAGCAAATCTATCCTTGGGGCCATGAACTGTGTTTCTTCAGCTCACAGGTTACCTTAGCTACATATGCCCTTAGTTTTACTGCTGATGGCAAGATGGGGGATCTCAAAATGTGAGACCTTTAAAGAACTGAAAGCCTTGGTGTGTGTTAGCAAGGGACGCTGGTAAGATATGAATCCTCTTTATTCCATCACCCCCTGCCTCACACACGCACACAGAAATGATTAACTATTGCAAGTGTGCAATACTTGTTTCTGCATTTCTTCCTGTATCTAGCAGGGCAGACACTTAGGGCTTGATTTGGCTCAGCAACATTAGAGTCAGATTCAAATCTAGCTTTACCTACCGCTTTCATATCTATAAGTGTTGTGTTAACCTTAATTTTAGTTGATCGAATTTGATTCTGATGAGGTGAGTCACTTACCACCTACAGCATATTGTAGCTCTGTTGCTCATCACTGGCAGAGCACAAATGTCCTATCTAGATTCTTTAGGAGTTTGTTCCGGGTCTCTTGCCTAGGATTTCGGAGCTCACCAGAACCCCTGAGATTGCGAGACAAACCCGATATCACAGGACAGGCTACTTTGCCTTTGTTGCATCTTGGGGTGAGACAGAACACCTGTCTGGAGTAACGGTGTGTTGATCTGGCCTGTGGCATGAATGTTCTCACCATGCTTGAAATGGAGCAGCTCGGCCCTTGCTTCCTCTGCTCTTGCTTCCTCAGCGCTGGACTTGGCCTCCTTAATGAAAAGGGCATAGTCTTTCAAGATGGTGCTTTCTATACTTGTAAGACTGTCCCTGGGACTCTACTGAAAATGAGCAAATTGCCTCCTAGGATTATATCCCAGATCTCTATAGCTAAATAATAAAAGTTATACAGGAAAGTGTGAAAGTACACCACTCCCAGAACTTTGCAGTTACTGTTCATACTCTTGAGATCTAATGTAGTGTTAGCAAAAAGCCAGGAGCGGCTTTTTGGTATTGACAGTAGCAGAGCACAATGACTTTCATAGTCCTTATGATCCCTCCTTTTAAACATGACAGGTGTCATTCATGATATCCTGGCCTAAGTATTATTTTGAGGCAGACGCGTGAAAAGACATTTTGGGCAGGATTTGAAAAAATTACCCATTGGGTTCATGAAGTGAGGTAAAAAAAAGGACTGTATTGAAAATTTGGAGTCAGAATCTGGAAAAATAGCTAAAAGTTATGAGTAAAGTTTGAAAAATGTAAACGTTTCATTGTAACTTTGTTGTTTGTTTGACATTTTTACCCCATATTTTCTGCCTAGTTTTTTTATGGCCTGACCTTATGATCAAGAAAGGTTGAATTTTTTTAAAAATCCCATCGGAAAGTTGATTTTGCAGAGCAACTACAAAATCATGTTTTGGAGGGGATTACACCTGGCTTGTTAATGAGGTAGGTAAAATAATAAAGATTATGTTGTGAAAAAATTAAAAAAATAAAGTTATGAAAAAAAGTTCAAAACACATTAAGAAGCCATTAACTGGACTTACCCTCTTTTCAGTCAGTTTTCAGTCAGGCTCAGTAGCAGCAAGACATTTGACAGTTGCAGATTGGATTACTTCAGTGGACTGTAGAGAGTGGTATGTGAGGGATGGAGTGGTGCGTGCTGAGAGTAGGGTCAGGAGGGAGTAGGGTCAGGAGGGAGGCCGAAGACATTGCTGTATAATTGTTTTTTTGTTTTTTTTGCATGTAGAAAGCAAAACCAAATGATGAGATTTTCTTTGTTTCAGGGTGCCAGCACTGGGGATTGGGCACTCCAGTGTTAGTGTAATATTGGGCAGCACCAGGGATAGGCACCCCCGGTGGTCACATTGTGTGGCATGGGGGGATGTTGTTAGCTTTGGGGGGGTTCAGGGTGCCGACACGGGGGATTGGACACCCCAGTATCGATGTACTTGGGTGGCACTGGTGGGGTGGGCAACCCAGTGTTGCATAGTGTGATGGGAGAGGAGTGTTATTAGTTGGCACCAGAGGTTGGGCACCCCAGTGTCGGGGCGTTTTCAGGGGGGATTGTTTTGCAGCACCAGTGGTTGGGCACCCCAGTGTCTGACTCTTTGTGAGTTAGGGAGGTTGGCTGAATTGCCATGCTCCAGAGTACGGCAAAGCCAAGCAACTGCTCTCCACCCACTCTGCTGAGGGTGGCAGGTGAGAGAACATCAGAAGTACCACTGAACAACAGTATGAAGCAAATAGATGCAGACGGTATCAGGGAGAGGCAGGAAACTTACAAGTACCACATTCGGCATAGCACACGTGGCAGCCAGAGTCAGGAAGAAGCTATGGCCATTATGCAAATCTCTGCTGTCCCCAGGACAACAAAAAACAAACTAGCGGACAGCACCAGCACAGTGCAACACACTGCACAGGAAACATCGGTGGTAGGATGTGCAAGGTGCACAAGCAAAACCTACTTCCACTGTGCATTTTCCAGTGCTGTGATTGGGCAAACACTTTAAACAGAAAAGGCAGAGAAAGGTAGAGCGTGGTTAGAACTGAGAAGAGACTGGGTATTCTGAAGCTGTGATAGGTGCAGGAGTGGGCAAGACCCCCAAATCCCTCTCACTGTTCAGACAGATCACAATATTTTCACACATCTTTGGCAAATGAACATAAAAATACCAAATTGTGGTCAGATTCTGTGCCGTTGCCGCAGTTTTTATTACGATTTTAGCAATTTTTCCTCAGTTGCAGTTAAAAGTGCTGAATTGTGGTAATGTTCATTGCAATTCAGCACTTTTACAAACTTTTTATTGTAAGCACACACACACCTGGACAAGACTAAATGCATACGTAAATAAATAAATATACATATGTACATACATACATAAACCAAAACAGCAAAGGGCTCATTCGGACATTTATTGGAACTCTTTTCATGGACTCCTGTTTTTTTTTTTCTACAGGGAGTTCAGGACCCTCAAAATAAAAATCCTACCAAGAGCTCCAATATGGGGGCTTGTTTTGAAAAGAACAGCTGATTTGCCAAGTCCCAATTCTCCATTCATTTCTCGGACATAATTAGGGGTACCAAGGCCACAGTTCAGTAGATAGTCTCTTGATTGTACAATAGCAGAGCCTGAGACAAGAGTTTGTTGTAAATGCAACAAGTAATTGGTAAAAGAAAAACTCCTGGCATCTCTCATCTGTCATTTTTTGTGTTTCTTGTACAATTAAATGTATTCTTTTCAAGTTCAAGTTTCAAGTTTATTGCAGGAAAAAACTCCATTGAGCAGACTCATTCACAAGGCGGTCCTGATACATACTGTACAAACAATGTATAGCAGAGTAAAGATGTGCAAATGTTATAGGACATAAAAGAGAGTACAGATTTACATAGTTATGACAATAGTGGTTACTGGCAGCAATACAATAGTGCAGTATCATCAAGGGTATCAAGGCAGACAGCAGATATTTTTTCGCCAAGGGCTATATTGTGTTTACATTTTTGTTTAGCATTAACAGCGGAGTCTTTCCCGGTGCCAGAATAGCTCTGCTTTTTTTATTTTGTTGCAACAACATCTTCACCAAAATACATTATGCGCTGCCATATTTAGCCCACCCTAGCCCCCCGTCTGCATGGCACTCGTGTGCTCTGAAATTGTGATCACATCTGGACATGTATTGCACATATCACTGACTGTATTACACTGGACTGGTTTGTATTGCCTCTTACACAGGCTGAGTGGTCCTGGTCTGCTCCTAGTGTTTTGTTTACACCTGGCAATTGTATTGCTCTTGTTCCTTATCTGTGGCCACTGCATCTGTTATTGGATGGCATGGACTATCTGCGTGTATAGTGTGATTGTTCAGCTTTAATGTTTTGTATCACTCGTGCATGTTATTGTATTTTATTTTACACTAGCACCTTTTGTAGTGTATACTCCCTTCTCCCCTCCCTCAGGACTCATCTGAAAATGAGCAGTTGCCCGCTCAGTATGTCTTTCCACTGGGAACTTTTAAATGAATTAACAAATAAATAAATAAATATGGTAGGTGGCCTCTATTTTCATCTCTAATGTTGTCAAACATTTTTTTTTTAATTTTTATTATAAGCTGGCTGTCTTATGGCCCAGTGGTAGGTGCATCACACTGCCATGACGGCAGCCTGGTTCAGGGGGAACTTGAGATGCTAGCAATCAGGCAGTCAAGGCAGGATAAATCCTGCCAAGTGTAGCTGGCCTCAGCTGTGGGGGGGGGGGGTGATGCTGTGTTCCATTGCCACAGAGACCTCCAGTGGTATGTTGGGGTGCTTTTTACTCCGCAGGAGTTCAGCTGATTGCATACTAGTCCATAATAGGGTGTGCACATGGAAGCAGCGTGGTGGGAGGGAATGAGAGGTCAGGGGGTCATATAGGCGGGAAAAGTGACAGCCACCAGGATGATGAGGTTGGCACTCCCGGACCCCATAATCCCCTACTTGGGCTACATGTCACATTCTGCTGCTGAGGTGGAGGGCCTTCCCTAATGCACCCCAGTGGGGAAGGTTGTCAGGGTCTCTTGCGGCCTGGGGGTGATGGTTGGAGATGGTGGCACTTTGACAAGGAATTAGATGGGGTGCAGCCACCCAAGGAATAAAAACCTCCCTAATAAAAATAAATCAACATTTAAATCGCAGCGTTTCAGCTCATGGCTGAAGGCAGGACTCAGTGGCCAGAGGCACAAAAAATATATTTCTTGTCTTCAGTGGCACATGGCAGAGCTATCCCTGCATATGTGGACAGTGGAAAGACTCATGGAATCCCATTTATAAAGAAAGAAGTTCAGTGCATAGTGACTTAGCTGGGAGAATAGGTTAGAGAGCCTCAACCCATGCTTGGAATTAAAAAGAAATTTCTCTGTGTTTCACCATTCACAGCGTGTGTGTTCTGTAATCATTCTGTTACACACTGACACACAGAGCCATGTATACACACTGAGAAAGAGTACGGTCTTGTGTAAATGTATTACAGTAAGGGATTTCAGGTCTCTTATGTACTGTCAATTACAGTTTATCTAGATCTGTGGAACACTGTTACAAGGGAGAACTGTTACGATTGTCCTGTGACGTGTCAGAATGGTCTTAATGAAAGTGTTCTTGTGTGTGCAGAGTGCCATTTTTTCTGTCTGGAGCAATCTCACTTTAGCTTGAAAATCTGGTTAAATGAAACATTGACGCTGCACAGTCTCTATTGCATAATGCCTGCATTTGTTTTTAGATTGTTTCTGCTTGGGCAGAGATGGTGCCAGATCAGTGCCTGATGATTAAGTCAGCAGTAATCACCGCTACAGTATGTCTTCGTAAATCCCTTCCAGACATCAGGCTGGGATTGTGTGATGAGGCTTCAGTAAGTGCAGGCAAATGCGAAAGAAAGTGGGGGAGAGGTCACATGTTTCGTGATGATCATGCAGTTGTAGATTTTGCATCGTTAAATATCATTCTTTTTTTCAAATGTAAGGGAGGCAGTAACACGTCAAGAGTTAAGACACCATGTTGTAAATCTGGAGACCCAGTAAATGTAGGTTTTAAACCCACAAATTCCACTTGCATACTGTGTGACCCTGAGCAAGTCACTTAATCTCCTTGTGCTCCCGGGACATACCTGGGAAATGAGCTTTGACTCAGAGTGCCTTTCCTGGTCAAACATTCTAAAATAAAAATTTTAAAAAATGTAATTTGAAATGTATTGGATTTTCTTCTGCTGTTTAGGCCCACTCCCCCAATGAAACGTTACTTCTGTTTACCACCATTCCCCTAGTGAATTGTTGCTTCTACAGTATGTACTACAATGTCTCATTAACATAATAGATTTTGCCAGTAATGTAAAAGGGACCATGGGTGTACTAATGCCACCCACTCACTGCAGCCCACGAGTCGTCTACTGAATTTAGATAAGTGTCTCTCCTGTCTTGCATGGCGATTCCCTTTGTAACATTGGTCCAGGTCCCTGTAGAATCCACATGCTCAAGTACTGATGACTGTCGGAACTCTTAGAAAAAAATAACACTATTTAGATACAATTCCATTTCAGTTTTATACAGTTTGTGCATTTTCCTTCAATTTATTTAATTTACAAGGACACAGTCCCAGCCACGGGAATACTGTAGGTCCCTATTAGTGCACATTCACACTAGTATGCATGACCTGTATGTGGACGCCCCCATGTGGTTCCAAGTGTTGTCCATGCTGCCGTTGGCACACGCCACTTTAACTGCTGAAAATGGATGTGGACACTAATATGCCGGTAAGAGCAGGCTAGTTTCAAAGCAGACTTAGATGCAACAGAGGACCGAACAGGGTCAGGCTAGTAAATGCCTCAAAATATTTACCATTCTGCCTGCCCACTAGACTGTCGAGGTCACAATAATCTGTTATATCTTTTGATGTTTTGGGTTCCCAAATTCAGTGTAAACACATTTCACTTATACGAGGGAAGCAGGGGAGAAAACTCCGGACCCATTCATAATGCCTCCTCTAAGTTTAATCATTGATTTTGTCTAAGCACAATGGGATCTCCTCGTTTAACTGCAGGTGCATCATATGCAAATCTTCTCTCACTGGTTCTTAAGACTCTTTGAGGATAAAGTGGTCTATTAAACAAATTTTGGCACAGGCATATGTGGGGTCCCATACACAGTTGCTAAGTATGGTGGCACAGTATCAAACTGCAAAAGGCTTCTTTGCACCCCCACCACCACCACCACAGCTTTCTGCTGTACACAAATCTGTCAAGCTGTGGACAGCGTGTAGATTCCCTCCTGTGACAGTGTCGCTCTGCTTCATTATGCAAATGACTAATACAGATGTTCCCATTTGCACTTAACACAATGGACTGCGACAGGCACAAGGGACTGTTCGTATTATAGAGTCGACTACATGGCACTATCCCATATACAGTGCCCTGGCCTACTGGTGGTGGTGCTGCTGCCACAGTCATCTCTCACCCGTACCTTCAGGCTCGCTTGTGGGCCATGGCATGATATTTTGTTTGTCCCTTGCTGGGTCTCCCTGTGGTCCTGTGGCCATCAGAGTGTAATATTACAATCTCAGTCGTCCAGTGGATACACCCTTCCTTTCCCTGCCCTTTGATTTCATATTTTGGTGGCACAGTGCACCGCCTATGCTGTTGGCCACATGGAACTTTGGAACCATTTCACGGTACAGCAGCCTTATGTAGAACTGCTTTCTACAGTCCTGCTTGGGTCAAGGGTCGGTGTTTTTTATGACCATATGCCAGCCAGCCTCGGCATATGGCCAGCGCCTCATTTGCATGCAGCTGCCTCCATTGTCATGCTTGCCCCACCCACCCCAACCTGTGTGTCGCAATTACTCAGGGACAGCCTTGCAACCCCTTTGTACATATTATTAAAAAAAATAGACAATTACAAAATATTATAAATGTATTTATTGTATTTAACAAGTATAATATACAGACTAGAACAACACATTAATGCCCAATAGCAAAGTAATTACATATGAACATACAAAGAAGCCAGCAGAAGAAGACCATTTGGTCTATCTAGTCTGCTCGTATTGCAAGGTACACAGCTTGAGCTACTCTCCCTGCCCTCCCTCCCCACACCTCCCATCCTCCCTACCCATGATCCTTACCTTCCCTCTATGCCTATCGCAGCCTCTCTTAAAGCTGCCCACTGTTTTCAATGAGATCACCTCTTCCGGCAGTGCATTCCGAGTGTCCACCACCCTCTCTGTGAAGAAGTGCTTCCTGACCTTCCTCCTAAACTTCCCACCCTCCAGCTTAAGACTGTGCCCCCCTCATGTTATGGTTGCCACTCAGTTTAAAGAGACTCTCCTGATCCACCTTATTTATCTCTTTCAAGTACATGAAGGTCCCAGTCATGTCCTCTCTCTCTCTCTATCTCTCTCCTGTCTTCTAGGGAGTACATGTTCAGTGCCCTCAACCTCTTCTCGTATGCCTTACCCTGCTGACCCGCTATCATATTTGTAGCCCTCCTCTGGACCTTCTCCAGCAGGTTAATGTCCTTTTTGAGGTGTGAGCGCCAGTACTGAACCCCATACTCTAGAGGCCTTACCAGGGACCTGTTCAAGGGCAGTATAGCCTCCTGTCTCCTACTACTGATCCCCCTAGATATGCATCCCAGCATATTGTTTGCCTTTGCTGCTGCTTTCTCTTGCACTGTGTGGAGTGCTTCAGGTCACTAGTGATCATCACTCCCAGGTTCTTCTCCTCCTCCTCTTCTGATGCAGATATTTGGACTCTACCCAGGTAGTACTCTGTCCTGGGATTCTTGGCTCCAATATGCATAACTTTGCATTTCTTGGCATTAACGTCAAGCTGCCAGATCCTGGACCACTTCCCCAGCTTTTCCAGATCATCGTGTAGGTCCTGTATTCCTTCAGCTGTGTCCACTCTCCTGCAGAGCTTGGTGTCATCTGCGAATAGGCACATTTTGCCCTTAATGCCATCCCCAGTGTCATTGATGAAGACACTGAACAATACCGGCCCCAGCACCAAGCCCTGCGGGACCCCACTGGTTACCTCTCTGGTGCCAGATAACTCTCCCCCCACAACCACCCTTTGGGTTCTGTCCCTCAGCCAGTTTTCCACCCATCTGGCCATCTTTTCCCTAACCCCAAGATCCACCAACTTCCTGATCAACCTTTTGTGGGGTACAGAGTCAAAGGCCTTGCTGAAATCAAGATAGAGGATGTCTACTGCTTGGTCCCTGTCTACTGTCTTAGTGACATAGTCAAAGATGTCAATCAGATTTGTTTGACACGATCTCCCCCCTATGAACCCATGCTGCCTCACATCCTGGAGACCATGCTCCTTTAGATATTCCACCAACCTTTCCTTTAGTATGGTCTCCATGAGCTTGCCCACAATGGAGGTCAGACTAACTGGTCTGTAATTCCCTGGGTCATCCTTGGGACAGCTTTTGTGGAGGGGTACTACATGTGCTGTTCTCCAGTCCTGCGGTACCACAGCTGACTCTAGTGAACTATTAAATAGGTCTGCCAGTGGCCCTGACAGCTCCTCAGCCAGTTCCTTTAGTACCCTTGGATATACTCTGTCCGGGCCTGGTGATTTGTCCACCTTCAATGCCAGCAGCCCCTCCCTCACTCTATCATCCTCTATCACTACATCTGTGTCCCCCCACTCCTCTTTTCCCTCCTGAAGGCACTGGTCCGTCATTCTCCCTGGTGAAGACAGAACAGAAGTATTCATTTAGTATCTGTGCTTTTCCCCCATTATCCTCCACCCACTCCTCCCCTTTCTTAAGCCTAACAATCCCTTCCTTTTTGTCCCTTTTCTCACTTATATAGCGAAAGAAAGCCTTCTCCCCATTCTTAATTCCTTCAGCTATCTGCAGCTCCTTCTGTGCCTTTACTCATCGGACTTTCTTACTTGCCTCACTAGCCAACCTTAGGTAATTTTCCCTATCCACCTCTCTCTTGGTCTTCCTGAATTTTCTATAGGCTAACCTATTTTCCCTTACTGTCTGGGCAACCCCAGAACTGAACCAGCTGGGCACTTTGATCCTTGTATTCTTCCCTCTGAGCCTAATGCACTCATCTGCGGCAGCCAGTATTCCTTCCTTAATGATGGACCACCTTTGGTCCACCCCATATCTGCTCTGATGCCCACCAGGTGGCTTCTTAGCACTTCGCTCATTTTCCTGAAGTCCGTCCTTCTGAAATCCAAGATTTTGGTCTTAGTTGGGATGCTTTCCCTGCCCATATCCAACTGGACCCATACTGTGTAATGATCACTTCCACCCAGTGGCTCCCTGACCATTATTTCCTGTACATGCTCCCCATTTGTGAGCACCAGATTAAGAACTGCCTCAGCTCTTATTGGTTCTGTGACACCCTGAGTCAGGAAACAACTCTGCAGTCCTTGCAGGATCACCTGACTCCTAGCACATGTTCTGAATGATGTACTCCAGTCCACCTTGGGCGGGTAGAAGTCCCCCACAATTACCACCTCTCCTTTCCCCGCAGCTTCCAATATTTGTGAGCTCAGTTCCCTGCCCCTCTCCTCATCCTGATTGGGTAGTCTGTAAACAACCCCCAACCTCACCTTTCTCCCTCTATTGGACCTTAATTGAACCCGTAAGGCCTCCACTTCCCCTTCCTCCGCCTCCTCCCTTGTGCGAGTTATTCTCTCCCCGATATAAACTGCCACCCTTCCCGACTACCCTGTCCCTCCTGTATATTTTATATCCAGGGATTGCAACGTCCCAGTCATGATGTGATGATGCCCAAGTCTCAGTTACTGCAGCTGTGTCCACCCTCCTGTCTGCTAATAGTGCCTGCAGGTCGTCCATCTTGTTTCCAAGACTCCGAGCATTCAGAGACACCACCCTCCACCTCCAATCTAACCTTCCTTCTCTTCTCTCTATTCTTCTAATCACATTTATCCCCTTTGTGTGCTCTCCTCCACACACCCTTGTTATGTGTTCCTCACCCCCTCTACCCTTTGCTAACTGTGTTCTTGCTCCTTCCACCGCCTCCCTCCAGACCTCTTCCATCACTGTGGAGGGGGGGGTTCACTGACCTCCTCCTCTTGGAGTCTGTGGGCCTGCATGCCCGCTGCTCCCCCCTCAGTAGTTTTAAATTAAGTGTAGTGGTTATATATTAAGGGTCAGATGGAACTCTTACGTCTATCATGTCCACCTGAAACCCTCTGCAGGGAGTAATAAATCTGATGTGTGAACATGTACTCATTTATAGGAGCAACAACCCCCACCTTACAGTAGGGAGAGTAGGTTGTCACTAGAAGTGGCCAGAAAAGGAATGGTGCCCTGGCACCGCTCTCTCATAAAAGGTTGGTGTAGGAAGAGCTTAGATAGCTTATAGATAAGGTGCCCTAGTGGTGCCAGAGAGTCAGAAGCTTTCAGGAGTTGCAGGGAGTGGACATCTAGTCCCAGATGTCCCCAGTCACTGGTGAAAGATCAGTCAGGCCAACCTTGGCATGGGTGCCCACCAAGGGAAGCAGTAGGCATTGCCAGCAGGGAACTGGGTTCCAGGGACCATAGATGTGCCTTGAGGGCTGTGCACATGCTGTATTTCTCCTGGTGGCTGGATGCAGGTGTGGAACCAGAAGCATAGGGGATCCCATTGCATGCTTCCACATGGAGACATGGGGCCACCCTACCCTCCATGCCTTTCCCATTGCATGCTTCCACATGGAGACATGGGGCCACCCTACCCTCCATGCCTTAGGATGGTGCAAGGTCCAGGACGCCACTGCTATAACAGAATGATAGAGAAGCATTGATGGATCACTGGGAGCTGTCTGGGAGGGTCTGAGGTGCTTGGGATGTACCCTACCTAGTGGGAACAGTATGGAGAATCTGGGGTTAGCCCATGATGTGGGCTTATAATGGGACCACTGGGAGCATGCCAGAACTCTAGTGGGTGTACTCTCAAGGTATATCTTCTAATAACTTTCAGGCCTATGGGCACTCTCACTGAGAATCAGTTGTGGGCATCCTGGAGGAGGGGAATCCAGAGGCTGTGTGTGGAGACCATCAAGCACCCCAGAGGAGTGTAAAAAGGTACCACTACTCAAAAGCAGCAGCAGTAAAGTAAAAAACCCATCTCTGAGAATGTTGGTGGAAAAGAAATCCCTGGGAATGACAAAATGTGCCATCCCAGGTGGGCAGGTTGTAAGGTCACCTGGAGACACAAGGTTGCCTCAGTGTTGGTTATGCCCAGCGAGGCCACCGGGGATAATTTTCCAGAGGAGACATCAAGAATTTGATGAGGGGAGTTCTCCAGCCCTGACAGTCTTCTTTGACTGAGAGTTCACTGTGAGATGTGGGCCCCATCTCGGCATTCCATTGATAATGAGCAAGACTGTGAAATGCACCTGTAGGTGATTCAAACATGATACAACAGTAATGCAAAAAGGGACAAGGAATTCCTGGGCACGGCATTGCACGAGAAGGGGTATGGGTCATCCGTACTTGTTTGTCAGTGAAATGAAAGGACAGAGAGGTCAAGACTGTGTGCTAGTGGAGAACCGCTGTGAGCGGAGAAAATAAGTGCTGGGGAAATCCCTGTGAGTGGGGAAAGGAAGTGTTGGAAGTACAATAAAGAACTTTTTCTGAGCCATGCTATTGTGGTTCCTTGAGACAGGGATTTTCAGCATGTACAAATGAACTTTGACTGAGACATGCACTCTAGATAAAGTCAAGTGTTTGAAGTTCATTTTTTTTTGTGCCTTTTGTTTACCCACTAAAGATGCCCTCATCTGCCGTCTGTCTCCTACAAGCAATAAAGCAGCCTGTTACTGTCAAATGCAAGGAGCTTCCAGCGAACAGATGAGCTACAATGTACCCTTAGACATGGGAGTACCTTGGGCCATACCTGCCTCCATCCAGGGCAGTAACGCTAATTTGCATCCATGCCACCTGAAGGGGGGGTTGTTGCATAGGAAATCCCTACCCACTCTGCCACCCATGATACCCTGTCATTTCCTTGACATTGAGAGATTTGTCCAGGCTTATCTTGAAAGCTTGTGCTGCCTTTATAGCCACTGTCTCTGCTGGTGAGATGTTCCATAGGTTCACTTCTGGGAGAAGAAGTGCCCCCTAACATTACCCCTGAATTCATCACCTCTGAGCTTCCGAGTGTGTCTCTTCAGGAGCAAACCCGAAAAACATCTTCCTCTGCTCAACACTGATGAGATCTTTGAGTATGCGAAAGACTGAGAACATGTTTCCTCTTAACCTCCTTCTATCATCGATTAACACGTTAAGGACCTCCAGCCTCTTGTAGCTTTTGTCCCTCATAACACTGGTCATTTTGGTGGCCCAGTGCTGCACCCTCTTGACTGCTTCATTTAGTTTTTGTGTTGAGGAGCCCAGAATAGTATCCCAGCTTGAGTCTGACCATGCCTTGTAGAGGCAGGATGACTTCTCCTGTCTAACAGAGATATCATAGAGAACAATGTGAGGGCAGCCATACACAGCAAGGCTGTGTTCCCAGTGAAGGGCTGTGATGATATCATATGGACTTCGAGAGCAAACACTTGAGAGGTCCATGATGTAATTTTAACCCCGAGATATAAACATGACTGAGTTGGGCATCCTTTACCCATGTTTTCTTTTTTATATTGTAAAAGTGAACATTTCAGTTTCAAGGGGCATGGGTATGGTGCACTATCCACACTCAGACAGTCTTCCTTTCCCTTTAAATCTTGCCGAAGTTTCTTCAAGCTAAGCTCCTCCCACCCACCCAGGTGGTATCCTTCTCAGCTTTGCCCCATGACATCAGATCTTGCTTTCTGCTGGAAGCATCAGGTCTCCTCCATCGCAGCTCCTGTGCACAGTGTAGGCCCATTTTGGTCTGTTTTTTCAGGCAATTTTCTCCTTCATTCTTCAAGTTAGTAGAATGGAGCGTGACAACCAGAAAGCTGGTCCTGGGTTCAAGCAGTGTACCGCTTGTAACAAAAAGGTGTTGTGCACCAAACCTCACATCTCATATGTGTATTGCCTCAGGGCTCAGCATGATCTGCAGATTTGCTGTCTGTGCCAGTTCCTGCGGCCCTCTATGTTGGAGGAACATTACACCCTCCTCCTCTTAAGCCACCCGGATGGGTAGGACCTGCCGATTCGCTCCAAAGATGCCCACAGAGCCGTTTCAGCAGCAGCAGGCTCAGCGGCACAGCTTGTTGCTTTTAAAGAGGTGTCAGCCCAGGCCATGGCGGCTGCCTCTTTGGTCTCTATGCTGCTCCTAGTGGGTTTGGGCACTTCATTCACTGGAGCATTCCGGGACTTATGGCAGTCTCTTACAATCCACCTTTCCCAAGGGTCCAAATCTTCCAAGTTCTTGAAGCCCAAGAGGGTTCATCGCAGATTGTGGGGCCGGGACTGGGTCACTCTTCCCGCCCTTGCGATCCTGCTGTTGGCTCAATGGCTGTCGAGTCATTGGCTTCAGCTGACTCTGCTCTTCTAATCCAGGCTACTGGCTGTCGGTCTCCCCATTGGGCTTACTGGCCAAGACACAGGATGACTGGCCGGCCGAGATATTTGTCAACTCGTTGCTGGAGGACGGTGAGGATGACTCATTCTCGAGGACCCCAGTCCTCTCGACCTTCTCTCAGAAGGGGCTGGATAAGTCAGCCAATCTGGCTGTCTCCCCCAAGAGATTAAATCCTCTGGCATTCCGCAAGATGAGCACATGGACCCCTTCCTCGCATCTCCTCCCCAACGACCTGATAGGCATCAGTTGAGGTCCTGGCTCCATTCCAGATCAAGATCTTGGGAATCTCGGTGTTACGCTCTCAATTGTTGACCAAGAAGCACCGTCAACACTCCTCATCATACTCGTCTTCAGACGAGGACAGGCTTCCCCCGAAATTGCAGCATCACTACAAGGAATTGATGTGTCAGCAGTGGATCCTCGGCTATGGCCCTGCCCCGCTGCAGCCTTCAGTACTCCCCTGGTTGCCCTTGCCATGGCCCATTCTCGTTTCTCCATTGAGCCAATGCTGGCTTCTCCTCCCATTAGGGTGGAAACTCCGCCCATGCAGCACTTGCACGGAGCCCCCATCCAAGACTGCCCAACCCACTTCTGGACTCCCTGGTCTACTGTACGTCAAGATTACACATTCAGATGAGCCTTTGGTGTACCATGGAAAGCCTGGATCAAGGGCAGTGTTTGAGGAATCCTCGGACACAGAGGACTCTTCCTTGCACTCTTTCTGGACTCTGGCCTTTGACAATGAGTCCTCCCAGAAGCTCACCACTTACCATAGACTGGTCTCCTTTGGAGCCTTGCTCTGCCTTATCTCTGAATCCATGGGGATTCCATTGGAGCCGGTCCAAAAGCCAGCCAAATATCCCCTGACAGAAATCCTTGACAGTGACAATTCCCTAGGGGTGGCCTTCCTGGTGGCGATAGCCATTCTTGGTTCCGCTCTAGAACTTTGGCAGCATCCAACCTCTTACCCATTGCCTTCAGCCTGTATGGTCCACAAATATTCTGTGCCCACTGTGTCTCTTCCCGGCTTCACCAACCATCCTTTAGTCAAAGAATTGGTGGCAGGCTCTGTTTTCCAGCGCACGGGTAATGTCGGGGACATTGACAAACCTCCAGACAAGGAATCTAACAAGTTGGACCATACAGCGAAGAAGGTCTCCTCCTTTGGCCTTTGTCAGGTAAGCTCCACCGGTCATGATGGCCAACTTCACCTGTGCCCTCATGGGTGTCCTGGACCAGTTTCTTCCTTGCCTTCCTGGGGATCATCAGTTGGTGGTTAAGATGATCCAGGACCAGGGACATTCAGTTGCCAAGCAGCAGCTTTAGATGGCCTTGGACATCGGCAACTCCTATGCCCAATCTGTGGCCGCTGCAGTCACCATTCAGCTTCAGGCTTGGTTACAGATATCAACATTCACAGCAGATACCCAGCGTAAACTGATGGATGTCCCCTTCTTAGGTACTGACCTGTTTGGTCCGGGGGGATGGATAGACACCTCACTAGGATCGAGAAATCCAGTGCCACCTTGGATTCCGTCACATCCTCTCAGAAGGACCCTAAGGGCCAGAAACATAAAAAGAAGCCCTTTCAGTTTCAGTCCTGCCCGGTGCCACAGTCCAAGCTGTTCCAGCCCAATCAGAGTAGTGCCAGGTCTGGTGGCCTAAGACTGCCGTACCCAGCTCTAAGAAGTCCATAAGCCGGGGAGGCAGCACTCCTCCAGTGGCCAGTGCTGGAGCCTCCGTCAAGCCTGCCCATTGATAGGTTGAGGTGTCATTCTCCCACCCTTCCTGCATCAGCTTTGGGTTCCTGTGGGGGGTCAGCTTTGCAATTTCTGGCATGCCTGGTCCATCATACCTTTGGACAAGTGGGTGCATGACGTGGTGGGTCACGGTCTGCCTCTAGATTTCAAGGCTGTCCTGCCCTACTGAGCCCATGCCCCATGGGAGATCATGGTGCCCCTGGTCATGCTGTCCGCCCTTCAATAGGAAGTCGCTCAGCTCCTTCAGAAAGGTGATGTAGCCCATGTCCCGGACTCCATGGCCAGTCAGGGCTTCATCTCCAGATACTTTCTAGTTCCTTTTTTTTTTATTATTATTTTTTGGTCTGACCCTCTCGGATCATCAGACCCTGTCCGCCCGATGCCCCACAGCCAGCTTAGCCCCTGGGCAGGAGCCACTGAGGGGCTTCCACTCCCAACAGACATCGTGAGCAAGCCCCGGATTACCCCCCAGGTCGGGGCCATGAGAGTGGGACCCCCCTCGGCGGGCATAGTAGGTAGTGGACGGCGGAGCAGAAAGGACCATCATGCTGGAAGGCTGGCATTTTTGCTCTCCTAGTAGCGGGGACATGCAGTGACATCCAGCGTCTGCCCTGCCCCCCCCCAGTGTACTGGTGCTGGTCGCAGCAGTGCCCCCCGGCCTCTGCCAGGGGTCTGTCAAGCACCAGACACTGTTCCTCTCCCTCCCCCCGGAGAAGGAGAGCAGTCCCCAGGACGCTCGATGCTTCTCCCCTCGGCTAGCCTTCCAACTTCAGGGTCCGTTCCCAAACCCGGGTCGTCAACGTCGCATGCGGAATTCTAACCGCTGTACTGGTGGGCCTGCCTTTGCTTTCTGGTTCCTAAACAGATTGGGGGGGGCTGGCACCCCATCTTGGACCTTTGCAGTCTCAATCAGTTCCTGAGGAAGCACAAGTTACGTATGGTCACTTTGAACCAAATCATTTCATCCCTGAAGCAGGGCATGTGGTTCTGCTCTCCGGACCTCCAGGACACATTCTTCCACATTCAGTCCATCCGTCCCACTGGCAGTTCCTTCAGTTCCATACAGAAGGGGTAGTTTACAAATTCTGAGTGATGCCATTCAGCCTCTCCTTGGCCCCCATGGCCTTCACGAAGTGCATTGTAATGGTGGCAGCATTCCTGCAGCATCGAGCAGTCTGGGTGTGCCCCTACCTAGACGACTGACTGATTGCCAGTTCCTCTTGGAAGCAAGTTGAGAGGTCCAGGGATCTGGTCCTCCTGACTTGCTCCTCCTTGGGCCTTCTAGTCAACACGGCCAAGTCGAACTCTGCCCCTCTCAGATCGCCCACTTCATCGGGGCAGAGCTCAACTCCCTTTGGGCCAAGGCCCGACTCCCAGCGGACCAGACAGTGCATCTTTCCTCCTTTGCCCGATCATTTCAGGTTGGGCACTCATGCTCTGCTCAGGACTTCCTGCGGCTGCTGGGGTACATGGCATCCTGCATCAGTGTGGTCTGGTGGGCCTGCTGGCGGACGTGCCCCCTACAATGGGAGGTGGCCCACCAGTGATCGCAATGCCTTGGTCACCTGAACCAGCTGGTCACAGTGACGCAACCGATGTGGGATTCCATCCAGTGGTGGCTCATCCTGGAACATCTGCAGGAAGGAATCCCATTGTCTACCCAGAACTGACAGTCACTCTGACAACCAATGCCTTGCTGGACCTGAGGTGAGCTCTCGCCTAGTACCCGAGCACACGGCTAGAGTTTGGGGAGAGGTTCACCAGCTCTTCTGTCACCTACACTGAAGCTGCACATGGCAGACTGGCAGCTAAGCAGAAAATTGGCAGGAGGCTAGCCTCCTGAATTGACATGTAGGTTGGCTGGTAGGGAGCCTTCCATTGGGTTTAGGGCTCATTCCACCAGACATACCGCTGTCTTGGTGACTGCTTCCAGGGACATCACTATCCAGATTTGCAGGGCTGATACCTGGAAGTCAGCTCACACCTTCATTTCCCATTACCACATCGACCTTGAGTCATGACAGGATGCTGGTTTTGGGACCTTTGTTCTCCAGTCCCTGTTTCCAAAGTAGGAGTGTGTGTCTTGCCTCCTCCTCCTGGAGAATTGCTAGGAGTCTGTCTAAGTGTGGATAGTGCACCATATCCATGTCCCTAGAAATGAGGGTTACTCACCTGTAACCGTAGTTCAAGGAGTGGTATATGGTGCACATCCACATGACCCACCCAACATCCCCTGGCAAGTGGTACACAGATCCCTGCTTCCAGTGTGCAAGATGTGATGTCACGAGGCAGAGCCGAGGAGGATACCCCTCGGGTGGGTGGGAGGAGCTCAGCTTGAAGACCTTCCGGCAAGATCTAAAGGGAAAGGAAGACTGCCTAAATGTGGATATGCACCATATACCACTTCTAGAACTACAGCTATAGGTGAGTAACTCTCATTTATCTGCAATAGTAACTGTGACCCATCTGCTCCTCTGTCACGTACCTTTCATCGCTCATAACTAGTAACTATAGTAAGGATAATTATCATGTTGATGAGGGGCTTAACAAAAGATAATCATACACAGTAACATTTTGTGACTTTTGAACTGTGTACAGCAACTCATCATGACATTTGAACTGTACACAACAACTTTTTATGACCTTCAAGCCATGTACAAAACTTTTATCCATGCACAACAGGGATTCTGGATGTGCAGCAGTCCATATGCAACAACACTTAACCATATACTGTATTATACCTTGCCGTCAGGTGAAGGTCCTGCACTCAGACCTTCAGTCCCTGCACCTGACAGCCTGGATCCCAAGTGGCTAGAGTTCCAAGCTTTGGGTATATGGTCAGCCTTTTAGCAACATCTTGTTGAATCTTTTGTGAGACTTGTCCCTTTTTCTTCTCTAGATATACACATCAGTAAGTATTGGATTTATAATTTCGACTTTAAAAGCTGCACTTTTTCCTATGAAGATTTTAAAACACCTTTTCTTTCGTGTTTTCAAAATGCTGGTTCTACAATGAAATGTTTAAAGAAGCTCCGATTATGTTCTCACTAATTTCAACCACATTAAATACCTCTGATTGTGTCAGACAGAGTGCATCTCACACCCACTCAAATCTCATCACAAATCCTCCTTACTTTCGCTAGCAGGAAAGTGTGGGAAGGTAGTGTACAGCAATGCATGATCTTACTTCAAGGGGGAGCTCTTGCAGCAGGCTATAACCATTAGGACTAATGCTGCAGGCCTTAGGACCAACCAGAAAAAAACTTAGCTAGCAGTACCCAGCAGGGACCGCCCCCGACGTCGGCTCCACTGCGACATCGGTCATGCTACATAAGGGGCGGACCCCAGCTCCATCTCAGTTCTTTTCCTGCCACAGACCCACTCTCATTGGGAAAGCCTTAGCATGTTATTCAGCAGCTCAGCAAATTTTAGGATTTCGACCTTTTTCTCCACATTCTCGTTCTCCAGTTCGTTTTCCCCTTCTCTGTTTATCGTACCGTCGCATGTCTTCACTGACGTCGGTCTCCTCCTCCGGTCCCGAGAAGACAAGGTGTGGCTGTGGTTGCCAAATCCCATCCAAGGATGGCCACGAAGTGTGTGTCTTCTGCTTGGGGTATGACCACGACCTACGCTCCTGCAAGATCTGCAAGGGCTTCACCAGCAGGACCCGCATCAGACGCCTGAAGGCCTTGAAAGCCCACCTGTTAGAGCAGAAAATGGATGTCCTGCAAACTTATCCGGGGAAAAGGGAAAGCACCGGGACAAATCTCAGAAGTCCTGGGACAAGGACCGTAGCTGGTCCCGCCATAGGTCCAGGTCACGCTCTCCCCACAAAAAGGCCTCCTCCTCCTCCGGCTCAGGCAGATCCGACCACTAGAAGCACTCCAGGCACGAGGAGAAGTCAAGGCCAGAGCCTCCCTCCAAGACACCAACGTCAATCCCAGCGGAAGCTCCATCTGTCAAACTGTCCAAGGCCAAGCTCACACCGTTGAGTGTTTCCTCCACCCCGGTGAAGTCGATCAAGGCCTCCACTTTGGTGCATGCTTCGGCTCTGCCGAAGAAGGCCTCAGATATAGCCTTAACTGGATCAGGTAAGCCATCTAGCAAGGACTGGGGGTCCCAAGCTAAGGCCTCTACAGGGTCCCGCCCATCCAAACCGGTCAAGTCGGAACCAGCTCCGGCCAAGACACCGGCGCCGGCTAAAGTGTCTAAGGCCAATGGAACTACCAGTGATCCCGCGCCGGTCAGGGTGCCATTGCCAGCCCCAAAGTCCTCTACTCTGGAGGGCTCGTCCCTGGGTTCTTCCCCGAAAGCTCTGCTGGACCTTCTGGCTTCCCTATCCCCCTGAAGGGGACCGCAGCATCCATATTTAACAAGGAGGAGTTGCAGGAACTCTTCTCCTTCTGGTGGAGCCAGGTTAAAAAAGATGAGGCTACAACGAAGCTGGACCTGACACCAGTTCCTGACCAACTGGACAACCAGGATGCCGAGGGTATGCCCGTCGAGTCGCTGGTCAAAACCACCAAGGAGCAGCCTAAACCTTCTAGATCCCGTTTCATCTTGGTGGTGTGTTCCCGTTCTCGGTCCAGGGACCATCGACGGCACCATTTGCAATCTGATAACCATCATCGGTCCAGGCCCAAGAGCAAGTCCTGCAGCTGCCATAGATCTGCTTCTAGGCAGGATCGCTCTACCAGCCGGTGCCGGTCCCTGGACAGGCGTCGGTCACCACTCCATCATCGGTCCAGGAGCAGACATCGGTCCCAGGACCAACATCGGTCTGGGGAGTAACCGACGTTCAAAAGAGGGTAGTCCTTAAAGACACAGCTCAGACTGTTCATGGTCCAGGAGCCGGTCTTCCTCCTCTTCCTCATCTTTCTCAGGGGTTGGGGGTTCTTCTGGGGATATGGATGTACCCCGTTCACCTCCTGACGATCCAACTTTTATGGCCGTAAGAAGCGCATCCAGGCCTCTAATGAATAGGAGACAGAGGACCTGGATCCAGAACGCCAGGGGCTAGCATGCTACCTGAGGCAGAAGGAGCTTAAACCCTTAGTGGTGCCTCCAGTGGTTGACAATTTCCAAGACCTTACCAGGATAACCTGGAAGCATCCAGCCACAGTCTTGGCAGTTCCTAAAAAGTCAGACAGGCTGTATAGAGCGCTGAGGGATGAGCCCTTTCTGGCGGAAAACCCTCAGGCTGACTCTACTGTTATAATGGCTGCTCATGACAAATCTCGGCAGCCCAAATATCTCAGCTCTCAGCCTCCTGATCAGGAGTCCCGCTGTTTGGACTAGGTGCACAAGAAAGTATACTGTGCATCCACCTGCTCCATACGCTCCCTGAATTTCCTCATACATGTGGTTCAGTACCTGAATGCGCTTTGGGAAAAAGGGCAGGAGTTAGCCAATGCCTTGCCAGACTCCACGCAGAAGACGGAGCTCCTGGGAATCTAAAAATCAGGCTTGGACGTTGGCACCCATGTTCTGCGTGCCTCATATGACACTGTAGATACGACGGCTAGGGTGGCAGCGTCAGGTGTCTGCCTAAGGTGCCATGCCTGGCTCAGAGTCTCAGGATTCCAACAGGATCTGCAGTCCGGAATCACGGACCTCCCATTCCACGGTTCTGTTCTTTTTGGGTCAGAGACCAAGGGTCTTATCTCTTGTCTCCAAGAGTCTGGAAAATCCATCTGGTCTGTCTGACAAATGTATAAGGGAGGCCAGAAGCATTTTCAAAAATGGCCTTTTCGTAAGTCCTCAGGCCAGTCTGCCTGCGGAAACCAACAGGTTCATAGAGGTGGCTTTAAAAGGAAGGCTGGAAACCAGCAGCCTGGGAGGCGCTCCTTTTCTAGGCCCCAAGTCCTCCCAAGCCTCTCTCCCCACTCCCGGCTCTGCCCAGTGACTCCCTGTTGACCCCCCCTCCTCTGGAGGAGGCACCAGGGGAGGCAGTAGGGGGTCGCTTCTCCCCCTGCCTGGAGGAATCAAGCATAATCACTGCGGACCAGTGAGTCCTAGACATAGTAAGGAGGGGACATATGCTGGAGTTCACTCAGACCCCTCCAGAAACTCCACCAAGGTCCTCAAGATATCCTCCTTCTCACATTCCTCTTATAGAAGAAGAAATCCAGGACCTCTTGCGAAAAAGGGCAATAGAACCAGTCCCCCTGCGGCAGCGGGAAAAAGGGTATTACTCCTATTTCTTCCTGGTTCCAAGAAAAATTCAAGATCTTCAGCCCATCCTGGACCTCAGCTCCTCTAAACAGTTATATCAAATACCGAAGGTTCAGGATGGTGACCCTTCCAGGTCTCATTACTCTGCTGCACCAGGGAGACTGGCTCTGTTCACGGGACATGCAAGATGCGTACATGCATATCAGGGTCTTTCCCCCTCACAGGAAGTACTTGAGGTTCCACTTCCAGGGGGAGCATTACCAGTTCCGGGTTCTGTCGTTCAGCCTCTCCTCTGCTCCTTGAGTCTTCAACAAATGCCTGGCAGTGGTAGCTGCGGCTCTAAGGCACAAAGGGCATTACGTCTTTCCTTACCTTGACGATTAGCTGTTAGTGGCCCCGTCAAGGATGCGCCTCATTCAAGCTCTCGGAGACACTTATACTCTATTCCTAGTGGTGGGGATCACCCTGAACATGTCAAAATCATCCCCAGAGCCCAGCCAAAGACTCATCTTTATAGGTGCAGTCCTGGATTCGGCCCAGGGCATGGCTTTTCTCCCCCAGGAGCGGGGAGATGGCCTGCGAGAAGTGGCCAAAACGGTCCTTGTAACCCCTCTCGTCCAAGCCAGGACCTTCCTCAGACTTCTGGGGCACATGGCGGCAGCCATCTTTGTAACCCCCTTGGCCTGCCTCCATATGAGGGTCCCGCAGTGAATGCTCAGGGTGCAGTGGGACCAAAGCTCCGTGCTTTGGTGGTTGGACCCCCTGAATTTAGAAAAAGGGGTACCGTTTCCACAGGAACCGCCAAGTCGGACTCTGATGACGGACTCCTCCTATTTGGGTTTGGGGGCGCACCTAGGGGACCGTCAGACTCAGGGCATTTGGTCCCCACAGGAGCACAGCCTCCACATCAATGTTCTGGAAATGTGGGCGGACCTCAGTGCTCTAAGGGCCTTTCAGGAGGACCTGGTGCCAGGCTGTATTCTTGTTCAGATGGACAACATGGCTGTTGTCTTTTACATCAGCAAGCAAGGGGGGACTCACTCCTACCCCCCTGTGTAGGGAGGCGATGAGAGTCTGGTACTGGGAGCTAGAGCATCAAATTTCTCTGTCCGCTGTTCATGTTGCAGGCACCCAAAACACCTTGGTGGACAGCTTAAGCAGGTCTCAGTACAAGGCGCATAAGTGGAAGCTACTCCAGTCAGTAGCGGACCAGCTCTTCGACACTTGGGGTCATCCAGAGTTGGACCTCTTTGTGTCTCCATGCAACACCAAACTGCCAGTTTTCTGCTTGCAAGAGCATGCACTTGGTGTTTTCTGGCCAGATGCGTTGTCCCTTTGTTGGGCAGGGAGGTTTTTTTTTTACACCTTCCCCTTCCTTCCCTCTCATTTAGAGAGTCTTGTTGAAAGTACAAGTCGAGGGGGCTCGGATGATCCTAGTCGCCCCGCTATGGCCACACCAGATTTGGTTCCCACTACTTCAGCGGTTGTCATCAGAACCTGCAATCCCGCTGCCAATATACTTCCAATTGCTGTCCCAGGATCAGGGCAAGCTGGTTCATCCAGATCTCAGGTCCCTGAACCTTCATGCATGGCTACTGCAGACAAAGTCAAATCAAGGTATGGGGTCTCCCAGGAGGTGATGGATGTCCTTATTTCAGTGAGGAAGCCCTTTACCCGCTCCACTTACGCTATGAAGTGGAAGCACTTCTGTTTATGGACTTCGTCTCACCATTTGGACCCCCTTACCTGTCCAGTGAACTCAGCATTACAGTACCTCCTCTCCTTATACCAGCAAGGCTTGAGCTACTCTTCTATAAAGGTGCATATGTGGGCTATCTCTGCTCATCACGTCATATTCGGAGACAGAACCCTAGCTCAGTTGGACATGGCCTGCACCTTTTTACGGGGCATGTTACATTTGAGACCTCCCATTAGGGATCCTATCCCTACATGGGACCTCCTTTTTGTGTTGGAGAAGCTTACTCCTCAACCTTGCAGCGAATGTGAGCTGTGTTATCTTTCCTGGAAGGTTTCCTTTTTAGTTGCTGTAACCTCAGCTTGAAGAGTTTCCAAGTTTCAGGCCCTGATGTGTAAGGAGCCTTATTTAATTTTTCATAGGGAAAGGATTTCCCTCAGAACAAATCCTAAGTTTCTTCCCAGAGTGGTTTCAGAATTAACCCTCAACCTTCCAGTCTATTATTCTACCCCTACTAACATGGGAGAGGCTCTACTACACACATTGGATGCCCACAGGGCGCTAAGGTATTACCTCAAGCATACAGCATCACACCGTAAATCGGAGCAATTTTTTGTGGCCTTTGCACCTCAACACCTGGGCAAACCAGTGTCTAAACAGACTGTTTCCTGGTGGCTTGTCTACTGCCTAGTATTCTGTTACAACAAATATAATAAACCACTTTCGGCAGCGGTTAGAGGTCATTCCACCAGAGGAGTCTCTACATCCTTTGCATCCATGAAGAATGTCTCTGTCTGAGACATTTGTGCAGCTGCTACTTGGAATTCAGTACACATCTTCGTTGGGCATTACAACCTGGATACTGTTGGCAGGTGCCGAGCCGGTTTCGACCTGGCGGTCCTTCAGGGCCTATTATCCTAACGTGCCAACTCCCAGCCTTTAGGCTAAGCTGTCACATCAGTTTCTGTCATCCTTCTCCAGGGGCTAGTTACCTCCTTGGTGCAGAACTGCTTGGGATTCTGTCCTAATGGTTATAGCTGCTTCAAGAGCTCCAACTCAAAGTAAGATAGTACAGTTATGTAAGAACTTACCATAACAGTAGATCTTCGAGAGGAGCTCTTGCAGCAGGTTCTGCTTTCCCGCCCTCCTTCCCCCTGGTTTGCTGCTAGGGTCGTTGGCAGGTCTCTGCGGAGTGAACGAGGATTTAGCCGGGGAGTCCGCCCCTTATGTAGCATGACCCGACATCTCGCTGGAGCTGATGTCGGGGCGATCCCTTGGGTACTGCTAGCTAAGTTTTTTCCGGTGGGTCCTATGGCCTGCGGCATTAGTCCTAATGGTTATAGCCTGCTGCAAAAGCTCCTCTCGAAGATCTACTGTTACGGTAAGTTCTTACATAACTGTACTTTCTTTCTAGTTTGTATTGTATTCCACAGTAGTTTGGCATGTTTGTATCAGGTTTTTGCTATTCTTGTGTACCAGTAGCATAAAACAAACTGACAAAAATGCACCAGGCAATAGTGAATGGATATACTACGATATCCCGAAACTCGGTTCCCCGACACCAGAAGCCCAAAATGTGAAATCTCGACAGTGGGAATTTGCTTGTTTTTCATGTCTTAGGTCTTCTCCCTTCGCCATCTTAATTAATATTACAACCCGGGGACAAAATCCCACTGTCGGAAATTGCGCTTTTGGCCTTCTGGTGTTGGGCTTTGGGGTGTCAGGGGAAAGAGCTGCAGGCTATTGTAGTGATACCTAGTGAATGGCTACAAAAGTTATAGGAACATACAATACATGATTTCTGAGAGAACCGTAGAACTATTTAGAAAAAACAAGTACTCTGAACATAGCAGTTGTGTGTGTGTGTGCGCTCGCGTGCGTGTGCATGCGTGTCACCATGAGATTGAAACCTTTAAAATTAATGTCCATCTACGTGGCTCTGGCATGCTTGTCATGGGAAGTGTGTATGTGTTGATATGTCTGTGTGTCAGTGAGTGAATGCATATTTGTGTGTGTCCTTGTGCACACTGCCTCTTTAAACATGGCCTCTGTTAAAAATATTTTAAGAGGGTTGCGTCCAGATTGTAGCATGGTAAACACTATGCTACAATCTGTGTTCTAAGACCATGCACAAACCCTGCTCAGAGCAAGGCTTTAGACAAACATGGTCACCATAGCCCATGTTAGCAGTGTGGGCTCTCTGACCACTGTATTAGGAAATGGATTCTAAAAAGCTTTTTAAAAAGTTGTAGAATCATTGCTCAGTGTATTCAGGGCTTGTGTGTCCATATCCCAGTCCACCATAAACAATTACAGTGCAGCAAGTATGCTGAATTTAGCCAGCTCTTTTTGTAGTTGTATCTCATTCTTGCTTTTTGACGTGAATCTGAACATATTTTCTTCAGATGGACAAGCCATTCATAATTGTTTTTCTGACCTCTCCTTTTATGTTGTGGTTGTGACCTGGTTACAGAACATTCTTACGCTGTGAGGCAGAGATAATGCTTCTTTTTTGTAGCCCTAACATAAATGCAGCTTTTCTTCGCCTTTTTTTGGCAGAGGGTATGCTGCAGACTGCAGAGAGGGGCATGCCAATCAAGACAGCACAGTAGCTGATTGCAACAGTAGTTGACATAGCAACTGTAGTATACTGTATCCGGATTCTGTAAAAGGGGAAACAAGTCTTTCCACTTACCTAGAACTTAACACAAGCCACGGGCTGACCTAATATGAAATGGACCACTTCAGCCATGAAGTAGCATAGGGTGTGAATGCAAACCTCCCATTGACCAGAAATGTACAGTTTGCATTCGATACGTTGCGTCATTCTTCTCCACTTATGGCAGCAGTTCAGGTTAATAAACCGTTACATGTCATTATGTACACTTTTTCTACCCCCTTCCCCCATATCAATTCCTGCTGTTCATTTTGGTTTCCAGATCCATTTACAGTATATGGTGCCATATTTCGTTGGTCTCCACGTTAGAGCTTGTGTCTTGTGGTGCTGATGTCTCCAAATCTAACCACAAGGACAGGGAACAGTGTCTGTTGCGTGCTAGTTCATCATAGTTGCAAGGAACGTGAATAGTTAAACAATCAATGTTTAAATAAAGCTGTGCATACTGATGAAAATCTAGAGCAGACATATTTAAGGGAGCTCTTTAAATAAAAAAAGGAGATAAAAATAGGTGAACAGAGCATCTTACGAGACAGGAAAAAGAGCAGTCTAAAATGAAATAGAAAGGTATTGCTACATTTCGACTGTAACATGAACTGCTGCATTTAATGTGCTTGACTCTTGCCAGACTAGGAGCTGGGCTTTGTAACTCAATTTAGAAGCTCAAACTTAGAATGCCTTGACAGCAGACTATTTATATGTCTCACACACACTCTTCACAACCAAAGTACCTGAACCACAAAGTGCAGCACCTGTTTGTGACCAGAGAATCTAGGTGCTGTTAGGATGGCGACTGAATGTTGTCACCGCAATTACAGCGCTGCAACAACGGCGGCAGTGAACGGGGCGATCTGGATTGTAGATCACCCCTCATGCCTATCGCCCTTTGCCCCCACTGGGGCATGCATGTTTCCTGGGAGGGCACTTTGGTATTGTAACTCGCGGGAAACACGATGCCTGGTGCTGTAATGATGGGTGGCACGTTGCCGACACCATAATCAGCATCAGCAGCATGTTTGTTGCTACGACAGGGGTGAACTGAGAATCTTATGCACACAACACCAGGCAACAATCTGAATACTCCACTAGAACAGGAAGCCAAGATTTCACTTGAGTTTTATCCCTCTGAACATCTTCCCCTTCTCATAAACCAACCCTATTATGTCGCATGGTAAAGAACCTCTTTAGCAACTCTGTCCAAACATGTCCTGTTATTTAGCTGTACCTTGAAGAACTTCTTTGGTGCTTCAGCTGCCCCTAATCACAGATATGACCTCCTAAGTAACTTCATTCCTGCCCTGCTCATCATATGTCAGTCATACCTATCAAGGAAATGTAATCTTATTTAAGTAAAATTATTTTTGCTATTACTGTGCAAACTGTATGAATGTCAGCCTCATAGAAACATAGAATCTGATGGTAGATAAGGGGCACTTGGCCCACCCAGTCTGCCCTTTTTTCCCCTACCTACATTCTAATCAGAGACCCTACTTGATCTACCGCACCTTCCAAGAGTGTGGCAATTATAAAATGGGCTTAAGAAATCATAGTCTGTGATTGGCTGAACTGTGTCACATGACTGTGCATCCATGCCCCACATGTGACCAGCTGTGTAAGCAAACCTCATGCACACAAGGTACATTACTAACTGGCTTGGGGGCAGGAAGCATAGTGCTGTAATTGAGGGCATGATGAGTAGAGAGGGGCACTTAGCGGCACCAAGTCCCGTAGGGATCAGTGCTGGGGCCACTACTTTTCAGTAGTTTTGTAAACAGTCTGGAAGTTGGCATCTCCAGCAGGCTGTTTAAGTTTGCTAATGACAGTGAGCTGGTGAGGGAGGTGGGCTTCCATTAGGATGGGGACAAACTTGAGGACCTGAACAAGCTGGGCATCTGGTTGGACTTCTGGAGTCTTAGATTCCAAGTATCCAAATGCAAGAGGTTACAGCTGTGGAGGAGAATCAGCAGTAGGGCCTACTTACTGCATGGGGCTTGTCTTGTTGCAGTTGGTGTGGAAAGGGACGGGGCGGGAAGTTATATTGACTAGGGACTAAAACATGACAAGCAGTATGCAGCAGCTGTCAAAGAGGACTGAAGAATGCTCAGATGCATCAAAAGGGGGGTGACCAACAGAGCAGGGGAAGTAATCCTACCACTTTACAAAGCCCTGGTTGGCCCCACTTGGAATACTGTTGCAGTTTTGGGCTCAAGAATACAAAAAAAGTGCACTGAGACAGTAGAAACAGTACAATGCAGGGTCACAAAAATGATCAGGGGTATGAAGGATAAAAACAGTGAAGAGAGACTGGAGGCCCATCACTTGTTTGCCCTTGTTGTATTAGTAGAGGTAGCAGCAGTAGTTATAGTAGTAGTAGTAATAGCAGCAGCAGTAGTAGTAGCAATAATAGTAGCAGCATAAGTAGTAACAACAGCAGTAGTAGTAATATTAAAGCAGATGTAGTAACAGCAGTAGTAGCAGCAGTAGTTGTAGTACCAGTAATAGCAGCAGCAGAAGTAGTGGTAGTAGTAGTAGTATCAGCAGTAGTAATAGTAGCAGCAGACATACTAGTAGCAGCAGCAGAAGTAGCAGTTGCAGCAGCTGTAGCAGTAGTGGTAGCAGCAGTGGTAATAGTAGCAGCAGAAGTAGTAATAGCAGTAGCAATCGTGTCAGCAATAGTTGCAGTAGTAGTAATAGCAGCAGCACTAGTAGCAGCAGCAGCAGCAGAAATAGTAGCAGTAGTAATAGTAGAAGCAGTGGCTGTAGTAGTAGCAGAAGTAATAGTAGCAACAGTAGTAGCAGTCACCAAAGTAGCAGCAGTAATAGTAGTGGCAAAAATAGCAGCAGTAGTAATAGTAGCAGCAGTGGCTGTAGTAGTAGCAGAAGTAATAGTAGCAGCAGAAATAGTAGTAGCAGTAGTAATGGTAGCAGCAGTGGCTGTAGTAGTAGCAGAAGTAATAGTAGCAGCAGAAATAGTAGTAGCAGTAGTAATGGTAGCAGCAGTGGCTGTAGTAGTAGCAGAAGTAATAGTAGCAGCAGTAGTAATAGTAGCAGCAGTGGCTGTAGTAGTAGCAGAAGTAATAGTAGTAGCAGTAGTAATAGTAGCAGCAGTGGCTGTAATAGTAGCAGAAGTAATAGTAGCAGTAGTAATAGTAGCAGCAGTGGCTGTAGTAGTAGCAGAAGTAATAGTAGCAGTCCCAACAGCAGCAGCAGTAATAATAGTAGTGGGAGAAGTAGTAGTAGCAGCAGCAGCAGTAGTAGTAGCAGCTACATTTTCCCAAAAGCGCCACTGAGAGCAATTTCATGTCATGTCCTCTGACTTGAATGACGCAGATAAGCAGCATCTACACATTCACAATTTCAAAAAATGACTGTGCACACTTCCAGCTCCCGCTTTCAATCCTTAGGTTTCCCGTCTCCACTCCTCAGAAATGTGATCACACCCCATTGAAACACACCTCCGAGCATTGAACCATCTAAACAGGATTTCACTTGCAAACCAAGGTACAGTTTTCTACAAGGTGTGTGTGTGTGTGTGTTGGGAGTGGGGCAGTGCAAGCATACTTTCCAGAACTCTACTGCAGATACAACAGTGCCACCTACTGGCAACACTATAATCTCAGTACTTCTTTCTAGTTAAATTCTTATTCAGTCAAAATCATCAACAATAATGTTTAAAAATATTTGTTTCATTTCACTTTTTACTATAAAGAAAACTAGCAATGTTATAGTAGCATTAAAACACTTGGAGGTTTGTGTCATGGTGGGCTAACATCACTTCTTGGCTGGTTGAAATCACTTGGCCTTCGCTTGCATGACCACACCACTCATGGTGTGATATCCCCCATATCATGCCTTATTTCTTAATTAGTGTGTGGGGCAACCTGGACTCCCAAATTACTTCTTAATTAGTGACCCAGCTGGGGCATGACATTATCTCACCATAACACACCTTGTCATGCTTTGTTACTTAATTAAGTGAAAGGCAAAGATGTTTAGTTTGCACTGCTGTGCCAGTACTTCCTGGGGTATAATGACATTGCTGTATGCTGCTATCTCTTTGAGACATTATTACAGACTGCTTGCAAAATATTTATGGGTCATTTCTTTCACACTTAAACCTTCTAATGCCACCACAGCAGAAGTGTAGAACAGAGCATAGTACACTCGCAGAGAACGTGCTACGGAACCAACACTTTGGCATCATGAACTGCTGCTTCAGATGTTTCATCAGCATGACTTTCAGCATGATTGAGTTCCTTCCTGAAATGCTGAGCTCAGACTACAA
Source organism: Neoceratodus forsteri (assembly GCA_016271365.2). Classification (NCBI taxonomy): domain Eukaryota; kingdom Metazoa; phylum Chordata; order Ceratodontiformes; family Ceratodontidae; genus Neoceratodus; species Neoceratodus forsteri. Next base: position 903,077,942 of record CM057456.1, on the reverse strand, counting down.
GTCATTTTCCTTTTTACTGCAGTGGTGTTGTGAAAAATTGATTGCTTTCTTGCTCATTTGAACCTCCTGTTTCTGTATCTACACAGCCACTGTACTGATGCCCTCTCTCTCCTCCCATGACGCGCAGTGCCAGATTACTCAAATCCCTATAGCTGCTGGGATTCCCATGGCCGAAGATAGTGTATGTCATCAGGCAGGGCTTGGAATGTCTATACCTTGGATGCCCCAGGGCAGGCACTTTTGGCCTGGGACACCTATTGCCAAGTCACCAAAATGTCCTGCAACTGCAGAAACATTTTTCCATGACTGAATCTAAATCCACCAACTCCAGAAATAAAGGACTAATGAAATTAATTTCATAAGTCATTTCAAGGGCTGTGGCCTTCAAGTATTTACAGTTATTTTAAGGTATGCAAAACCGGTTTCATAACTCCTTTTAAGGGCTGGGGCTGCAACTACGTCCAGTCAAAAGCACTATCAGTGTAAATAAAACCTGTTTCAAATGTCATTTTAAGGGCTAGGGGCTGTAGATACTGTGCTTACTGTATAGTTAAAAGCCTTTTTTAGGAATTTAAAACCTGTTTCTAGAGTCCTTTTAAGGGCTAGGGGCTGCAGATACTGTACTTATGGTTAAAGGCCCTTTTAAGGAATGTAAAACCTGTTTCAGAAGTCTTTTTAAGGGCTGGAGGCTACAAATTCCTATAGCGCAAAGTGCTCCCCCCATATTGGCTTTTATCCTTGCTCCCTGCCATCGCCCAGGGATATGTCCTGTTAACCAGGTATATACCCTTTTCAGATGAGTTTGCCATTATTCAAACAGTGGGGATCCCCCATCCTCGAGATTTTGCCCGTGTTGCTTCCCTTGGCCCTTCGGTGGGAGCCATGTCCTTCAACCTCAGATGTATAGTGTGCCCCTGTAGATGGAGCAAGCTCCCAGGCCCAGCTGCAGGGGTTGCTGTACTCTGGAACTCACTGCCAGCTCTCCCCAGCCAAGGCATGCTGCCCTGCAGCTGTTGCCTGAAGCCTGGTCTGCCTCCTGACTCCGCGACTGAAGTTCACTTCCAGACTCTGGTCATCTGCACAGCAGTACAGTTGGCTGCCACCGGGCCATAAGGGCTGCCTTAAAGTTCTTTTAAGGAATATAAAACCTGTTCAGAAATCCTTCTAAGGGCTGGGGGCTGCAAGTACTTATAGTTACTTTTGTTTTTTTACTACCCCACTCCTTCAGATCCCAGAGCTGCCCCCCCAACTCCACCATGCCTCTCGCTGGTGTTGTCAGGCACCAGTCTGACCTTTAGTTACTCTGTCACCCAGGAGCCAGCTTGTCCCTGCTGGGAGTCTCCTTTGGACTAAAGAAGATGCACTTCTGTACTCCTGTCTCCTCTGTGGGTTTTTTTTGTATTATCTGTAGCGCTGCACACTTGAGCAGACTAGATAGACCATACGGCCTGTATCTGCTGGCAATTTCGTATGTTCATATGTATCTGTTTTATCGCCCCTGTGTCCAACTGGCCTCTCCTTCAGGCCTTGCCAAGGATGCCCCACCTCACCCTGGGACTCCCCGTTGCCATCTCCCAGCCTCATATTGCAGCCAACCCAGAGTAATCCGAGGTATCCTTTCATTGGACGGGTTCTCTCCTTCTAGGGAGAAAGTGCCTTCGGCTTACCTTCTTGGCTGTGGGTGCTGCTGAGGTCGGTCCGCTGTTCAGGGGCTCCATGGAGGCGAGGATCCAGGTGGCCATCATCAGGTCAATCAGGATGCCATTTTCTATTGTTTCTTAGCTCCCCTTACATCACGTTGCATTGGTAGTGCTCCTGGTCTTCACCAGGGGCCACTGCAGAGCGAGGTATCTCCCTAGCCCACCCCAGGAGAGGAGAGCAGTCCCTGAATGCACAGTCCTCTCCTCCCCCTGCCAAACCCTGGTTCCCTGAGTCAGTTCCCGAACCCGGGTCACCGGTGTGGTGCGGAGGTAAGGCACCAGTGCCTAAACCCTCTGCACCACCAGACCAGCTTCCTCTGTGTTAATGGCTTGTCCCTGCTGGGGGCCTCCTCAATTTAGAGGATAGTTAACAATGGCAGTGATAGCCGGCCCAGTGGCACTGAGGGCTAATGGGTGGGTGTCTTACCTCACGCCATGCTGACGACCCATGTTCGGGAACGAGCATGGACCGTCGGAGGCAATCAGGTGGGGAGGGCTCTTCTCTCCAGGGAGGGAGGGTGGTATCTCTCAGCTCTTGACTGCCCCATGGTAGAGGCTGGGGGGCAGCGCAGGCCAGAGGGTGCGCTAGGCTGATGGGTGGGTAGATGGGGTCGTCACTGGGGCTGTAGTATGCATGCGCGCCTCCACGCACATGCGTCTCTGCTGCTTTGGCTCCAGGGTTAAAATGGGACTTCAGAAAAATGGAAAATCACAGTACTGGCAGTAGGATGATGCCCGAACCTCTGCAAGCCCTGGTAACTCCAGGATGTTGGCTGCGGGCAGTTGGGCTGATGGGGTCTGCCAGTGCATGAGACAAATAATCACTATAAAAAAAAAATGGCAGTGACTGTGTGTGTGTGTGTGTGTGTGTGTGTGTGTGTCTGATGTGAAGTCTTGAATGAGGTTTCTATAGTGTGTGTAACAAGAATTTTACACACACTCAAGGTATTGGATGCTACATAAACCCCAAGAGTGAAGCTTGAGGAGTTTATAGAAGCATCCAGCACTGAGCATATATGTAAAATTTGAGTTTTACACTACCCCATGTCTTGTTTTATATAATTTCTGTGGAGTGTTTTTTCACCACAGGAGTTACATAAATGTAAAGCAGATGAGCTCCATGCTGTAAAAGCGTGAGGAAAGCTGTGTGTGCATGGGTGCTGTTAGGGAGGCAGCATACGCATGCGTGGAGCAAGGGAAACCCGGCGCGTGTCCGCTAGTGAATTGTAACTGGGTTTTCCCATGGGAGAAATCACTCCCCAGTTATTATAAATGGATCGTGCTGAATGACCAGCATGATAGAGCAGCGATTCGGTGGGCTGCCAGGATGCTGGTGGAGCAGTTAATCAGGAGCTCTCAGCCTCCAGAGTGGGGAGGGATGGGTTACCTTCACAGTCTTTCTACACAGAGAGGGTGGTGGATGCTTGGAACAGTCTGCCACAAGAGGTGGTGGGGGCGAGCACAGTGGAGGGGTTTAAACATGCCTGGGACAGGCACAAGAGAACATTGGGTGGGGAGGGAGTGATGAAAAGCCATTGATCACTTGGGGTCAGTGACTGCATACAAGTTTAGGGCTTACAGGCAGACTAGATGGGTCTAGCGGTCCTTATCTGCTGACAGTTTCTGTGTATCTAGACGACAGTCCCCTGTTGGTGCAGGGGAGTAGTGACTCACTGCAGCACCAGAGAAAGAAAGTGTGTCCAAGGGAAAACAGTGGGGCCAGCCATTTGAGTCTAAAACTTGGTGGGTAAGTGCACCAGGATGGTATTTATTACAGTTTGTGATTTAAATTGCTTAGCAGTGGCTAATACTGCACTAAAAACATCTGGCTGTCATCTTTGTTCCTAGTTGCAGGGTTGCGAAACATCAGAGAAAGAAAGTGTGTCCAAGGGAAAACAGCAGGCCCAGCCATGTGAGCTAGTAGCCTAGTGATTAAGAGCACTGGGACAGTATTCCGGGAGCTTAGGTTCAAACCTCAGTGGATCACATTATTTCTTTCTCACTACAGTTTGTGATTTAAATTGCTTAGCAGTGGCTAATACTGCACTAAAAACATCTGGCTGTCATCTTTGTTCCTAGTTGCAGGGTTGCGAAACATCAGAGAAAGAAAGTGTGTCCAAGGAAAACAGCAGGCCTAGCCATGTGAGCCAATAGCCTAGTGATTAAGAGCGCTGGGACTGTATTCCAGGAGCTTGGGTTCAAACCCCAGTGGGTCACATTATTTCTTTCTCACTACAGTTTGTGATTTAAATTGCTTAGCAGTGGCTAATACTGCACTAAAAAACACCTGATTATTCAGATAAAGAAAGTAAGGGTTGGCTACTTTTAAAGGTTAATGTTAATTCCAGGCACTGCGCTAACTTTTTAAGCATGAGTCATTGTAATTAGTAACTGATACTGTTTATAATGAGAAATTGACCCTTGTGCTTCGAAGCAAGGTCCAGAGTTCCAATGCCAGTACTGCAGACCAGGCCTGAATCAGTACTTAAAAGGAAAGAGCTCATGCCCGCAGAATTCAGCCTCCACGAATCAAATCCAATTAGCAATTTCTGGCATGGTTCCAAATTTTAAGGTGCCCTGTTTGCTTAATATCTTTTATTTTGTGGACACTGGTTGGAGAGTGTGTAGCAACATTGTCACCCATAATCCAGTGTTTTACCCACAATCCCACTGCAGCACTGATTTCATAGTCCAGTCTGTCTGCATTACACTGAGTGCTGTAGTGGTTAACATACAAGTCTGCCATATGTCTGAATATGCTAATCAGTGGTAATAAATTTGTAGAGGCAGAATATGGCCTGTAACGCGCTAATTCCTAATCTGTCAACTGGACACAAATCTTTCACAGAGAGTTTCTGTTGCCAGGTTTTTTTTCTAGTTCTCCTTTTAGCCCTCGGTCAATGGCCAGAGGCCCCCCCCCCCGCATTGGCTTGGTCCCGGCACTCACCAGGATCCAGGCATCATGGGGATTGCGCTAAGGATTTTTGCGTGACCCCTGTGATCATGTCCCATTCCCATTACAGCACTCAGTGCAGCCAGACTGTACTGTGAAATCAGTGCTGCAGTGGGATTGTGGGTAAAACAATGGATTATGGGTAACAATGTTGCAACATGCCCTCCTATCAGAGTGTCCCCAAAACAAAAGATACTAAGCAGACAAGGCACCACAAAATTTGGAACCCTACCAGAAACAGCTGGTTGAGGGTGGTACCTCTGGATCCTGAATGCTAACTGCAATTAGATGCCATTCCTTTAAAGAGACTATATTTACAGTAAATTACCATTCTTCATTGTGCTAAGCAATAGGGCAGCTCCTTATGGATTGGGGATGTCTTGAAGAAGGAAGGTGAGTCCAACTACCTGGAAACCGAACCCTGTCCATTGTCATCATTAGGGGTACTCTTGTCTTGAGCTCAGCAATGCTGTCTCAGCCCTGCTAGAATCAGTTGGTGCTGCTGTCCTCACTACTGCAAATAATTATCCTGGAATAAAGGCAAGGGAGAGTTGGAGGAAGGGGTCAAAAAGTGGAACCTTGTTGATAAGTACTGTTTCTTTATCCTCCAGGAAACACTGCTATCTGAGTACATTCCTGTCAAGTAACATAACATGAGTACAGTTTGATATTTACTGTAAATGGGTATTCTTTTTTATGTTTTGATTTCAAAGGTGCTTTTCAAATGAGTAATGCTACAGAGATTAGATTAGTTTGCTCTGAAATGAAACAAGGCTCGTGGGAGATCATGCTATGCAGTTTTATATGTAACCCCTAGATGGCGCTATCCCAGGGGCTACTACCCCTGCCTGATTTGCCACTATCAGGTTGAGGGGCCTGGATCCAATGGCGGGTGCCTCCACCCAGAGGTCAGGGTTTGCAATAGTTAAACTAACTTGGTCACAGCCCTCTGGGACACTGCAACCCCCCTTTCTTCCCACTAGTGGCCCACACAATATATCAGAATTACCTTCACAGTATACACTTACCCCCAGGTCTGTTCCAGCACTGGGACCTCCTGTAAAATGAGATACAGTGCAACAATCACAGTACAGTACTTTAACATAGACAAATACCTCAGGCAGTATAACTTTGCTGAAACAAGCAGCTCTGATTTATTTAGGGGTATAACAAGGACAGGGGAAATCAGGTTAATTAGCTTATCACTCTAATAATCTACTTTATGGCTCTGTGCACAGGCCTATCCCTATCAGTTACTGTCCCTGGGCACCCAAGCCCCAGTGCTAGTCCAAACCGTGGTAGCTATAGGGGCCCTTTCACACAGAGAAAAGGAGAATTAAACAGTCAGCAGTACAGTAATTCCATTTGGATTTAATGTGGCAATTCAACAGGGAGCGACCCTGAATTAGTACTCACGACCTCCAAATAAGATAGGGTCCTTCAATGTCAGCAGGGCTCACTTGAGGTACACAAACCTCTTCACACATCCATATAAAAGAAAGCACTATACCAGGCAGGCTGCATCTGTATCCCGATCGCAATTACTGCACAATACCCGGAGAACACACAGCAGATTCAGTTCCTGACAGACAGAGTGCAATTTTCAGCAATTCCTCCAGTCTTCTACAGGGTGAGCCTGGTTTCTACTCTTCAGAGATCCTTTGATTCTTTTCACAGGACGATTCAGTCCTAACAAGCTGTTACACAAGCTGCAGACCGGAACTCTGGGCCTTACACACGCTTTTTTACTAAAACTGCACACTGAAAAAGCACAGGCTCCTTCCTTCTTCACTGCCAAAGCTCAACTGACACTCCAACTGAAAAAACTGGCACTTCCTTTGAGTTCCTCCCAGTTCTTGACTGGATTGGCTGTCACTCACAATAGACTGCTGCTGTTGGTCCAAAAAGGCACTGAAGTCTAAACTACATCTCCCAGAGTCACTGCCCATACAATCCTCTTGTGGCTGGCTCCAGATTATGAGTCCAAGTTCTGATTCGTCCAAGGCACCATTTTAGAGCTAGCTTACCCACACTGATTGGTCCAGTTCAGCAGTTCAAAACTAGAATGGGGAACTAGCAGACACAGTTCTGACTGCAAAGAAAGCAGGTTAGACAAACTGTAATTTCATTATTACTCTAAATAATTTCTGGCAAACAGTTACATCTTTCAGATAGGTTCCCTTGCACTCCTAGTGACTGCAAAATGAAGTAAATTGCAGCAGTTCGAGTGGTACTCAAACAGAGAAGCACACAGTCCCCCCATACAAACTAATTATGTCTGCAAGCAGACAGCTCTTAAAGAGACAGTGCCAGAGGTTCTAAAAACACTCACTGATAAATGGCTTAAACCCCAAACACCATTCAGGCTTGGAGCATTCAAGCAAGCTCCTGGAAGTCTTTTGGGAACCCCCATTTGCAGGGGGGTTACATATATAAGCTGATAAATCCAGAGTTTGCACAAAACCAGCATGATCCGAACTAATCTTGACCCTTGATATTTACAGCCTGTGCAGTGCATTTTGACCAGTCAGATTAATACGTCCTGGCTCCTTATTCATACACTGCTTTGTAAATGGATTACTTTGCTCTCAGATTGGAACTCCGCAGCAGCCCCAGGTCATCTGTAGGGCATGGCTTCAGCTGCAGGGATCCAGGAGCATCCTTCAGTTCACGGTTATTAAAGAATACCAAAATCATCTGAAACAGCAGTATGGCGTTCCTGAAGTACATCTTACTATGTGATAGATGAAAGGAAGCCCTTTAGAACAATGACAGTTTTTACCTTAAAAGTCCATGTTAAGGGTAATTTTGTAAAATTTTTAATAATATAGCCAAAGACTCCTCTTTTCAAATGTCACGTTGCCTGCAGACCCTAAGATGGCACTGAACATACAGCACACATGGAGGAATTCCTTATGCAGTGTCACCAAATGCAAGTTCAAAGGACATGGAGAGTCATTCATGGGACAGTCAAATGTTGAAGAAAGTGAAATAAATCAACCAGCAGTCACTGCAAATCAATGTTGTTTCACAACCAAGCTCTCTTTATTTTTCATGCTGTGGTCACTCAGAAATACCCCAGCTTTTTGCAAGCAGGCCACCTGCTTTTTCAAGGGAAGAGGACCTAGAATTTCAGATGAAAAATGTATACATTTTAAAGTTTGTTTGATGAATAAGACTATTGCACCCTTCACAGTCCCTCCACCAATTTTAGCAATGAACTTCTCTAATATATTTTCATATGTTAATTGATCAGACAACGCTGGCTCTCTTCAATTTAAAGTTGTCATTCGTAGCCAGTTTCAGAACTAGTGGAGCAACTCACAGCCATGGTCATTTGAGCAAGAAGCTGCCATTGGGTGCGATATCTGGCAGCATTCTGCTTCCCTTCGCTTTTAAGTATGCTGCTGCAACCATGGACATGCATATGTCCCCATAATGCTGAGAGCATGGTGACATCACTCCGTGCACTCAGCAACACTCCGGAGGAACGTTCGTGACGGCGGTGAGTCAAAAAGACTGCAACCTCCCACTTCCCATGAGGTGTTCAACAAAGTTGCGGGTTACCTCTTTATTGTATTAAGATTATTTGTGTTCAAAAGATCAGCAGTCTTTTGTTCAGGGTCATCTGGTTAGAAACTCTGCATTTTGTTATCAGAAAATATCTCTGTCATTTTTCCATACAGTGCAGATTAAGTAAGTACAACCAACCATAGATGCAATTACTAACTAAACAGCGCCAGATGTTTGAGTGGTCAAATAAACCGGGCCCACTTTTGATTAGACTTATGAAGGGGGGGTAAATGCCACACTAGGATAATGGGAATCAAGGATAAGGGGGACACGGTGCATAGGGAGGCTGGGAGACTGAGGGCACGTTTCCAAGAATTCTACACTCATCTGTATAGGGCAGAGTGCAGAGCTGGGGGCAACAGATACAAGAGTTCCTTGATAAAGTAGAATTACCCAAACTCACAGTAATGCAAAGAGAACGGTTAAATCAACCCATCACAAAGGATGAAGTCTTTCAGGCTATAGGGAAACTACAGAAGGGCAAAGCAAGTGGTCCAGATGGATTCCCTGTGGAATTTTATAAGACTCTAGCAGAAAAGATGGCAGAAACGTTGAGTGAGGTATTCCAGGTGGAAAGGGGGGAGGAACGTCCATGTGTACCTGACACATGCTATGATGCTCTAATATGTTTAATCCCCAGACCGGGCAAAGATGTGATGGAATGTGCATCTTATAGACCAATCTCTCTGTTGAATTGTGACCTTAAAATCTTGGCCAAAGTTTTGGCCTTGAGACTTGAGGATCACTTGCCTGTGTTGGTTCACCCAGACCAGACCGGATTTATAAAGGGGAGATTTTCCTGTCATAACATGCGCAAATTGCTTAATGTGATATGGAGGGCAGGTCATGTGGCAGAGAAAATGTATATTATCTCTATGGATGCAGAAAAAGCGTTTGATAGGGTGGAGTGGGAATAGCTCTTCGAGGTGGTGATCCGGTTTGGTCTGGGTGACTCATATATTCAATGGATCAAAGTGATGTATCAGACCCCTAGAGCTAGGATTTTGGTTAATGGAACACCCACAGAGCCCTTTACCCTGGAGAGGGGCACCAGACGGGGGTGTCCGCTGTCACTACTGCTGTTTGCCTTGGTGCTGGAACCTTTGACTGCGGCAATCAGGCAGTGTCATGGGATTCGGGGTATTAATGGGAAGGGAACATTATGCACAAGAGTACCCTGTATGCGGATGATATGCTCCTGTTTATTACAGACCCTCAGAATTCTATGCCACTAGTGTTGAAGCTAATAGAGAATTTTGCAGCCTTCTCTGGATATAAAATTAATTTAACTAAATCTGAAATGTTATGTTTCCCTAGTGTGGAGCAGGTGGGTGAGCAATGGGGAATACAGAATCGGGCCACATGCGTTACCTGTTTGGGCATTAAGGTGGGAAGGACAATCAGGACATTGTACGGGCTGAATTATATACCACTTATCAAAGTATTAGAGGCAGATTTGAGAAGGTGGCTGCAATTGCCTGGTTAGGGCAAATTAATATGTTGAAAATTAATATCCTTCATAGGATTCTCTACCCTATGCAAATGATCCCTATGAACCATGTAAAAGGGGGCATAGCTAGGATAGAAAAACTATTCACCTAGTTTATTTGGAGGGGGAAATGGCCGAGAGCACGTCTTCAGAGATCAAATGTGGAAACGGCTGGGGTGGGCCTTAATTTCCCGGACCTCACTAATTATTATCTAGCTATCCAGCAATGCTATATTGTGGATTGGATGTATTGTTCAGAGGTGGCAAGCTGGGTTACGCTTGAGCAGTCGGGGTGCCCAGGGCGCCTTTCGGCCTACCTGCATAGTAAGGGCCTATGTAACTCAAGGTGGTCATAATCCCTTAGTTAAAGCGGTACTAGAGGCACGAGGTCTTATTAAGAAGTATAGGGGGCTTGTCAAAGGGGAAACATTATTGCAGCTGGTGGTGGGGAACCCTTTCTTTCTCCCAGGATTAGAAGATGGAGGGTTTCGAGAGTGGGAAAGAGGGGGGTGAAATGTATAGGCAATCTGGTTCGGAACGACATTTTAAGTCTGTTAGGAGACATCACCCAAGGGTTGGGATTGCAGGGACAAACAAATGTTCCATTATTTACAACTTCCGGCACTCCTGATGAAACTGGATAGAGAAAGGGGGGAATCTCACGGGTGGGACTCCACAGAGATATTGATATGTGGGGCACAAAAAGAACCCAAGGGGTTTATTAGAAAGGCTGCAAAATTAGGGAAGCAGAAGTACCCGGACCATACATGGAAGGTGAAGCAGTTGTGGGAAAAAGACCTGGGTAGAGAAATCTCGGACAACAACTGGCAGCACATATTAGAAGGACATATGGGCCTCCTGATATGTAATAGGTTTAAGGAGGCCTTTTGTAAGTTTCTATATAGGCTGTATCTCCCTGCCCCAGTTGCAGTGCATAGAGCACATCCCGCCGGGTCACCCTTATGTGGTCAGTGTGGTAGGGATAGAGGGACATATATGCATTGTTTCTGGGACTGTAGTATTTTACGGGGTTTTTGGAATAAAGTATTTGGGGCGATAACGCAGCTGGCATGGTATCCCATCCAGGAAGACCCTGTAATAGGTCTGTTTTGCATGACCGTGGGAGGAGAAGAGAAATGGGAACCACTACCACGGTGGATAAGGATTTTGATGGTGCTGGCCAGGCATTGTATCCAGAACACATGGGTTAGCCATGTAACTCCCACTGTTCAACAGTTGCGCCAGCTTGTGATCCAGAATTTGGCATTGGAAGGACTGACATTGGTGCATAGAAATAGAGCAGATACTTTATATAGGGAATGGGCTCCTTTCCTGGCCTCACTTAGTCATGAGGAAATGATTGCCCAGCATTGTGGTCTGGGAGGGGATAGACTATAGAAAATATCACAGGTTTGCCATATTTTGATATACCTCTGGGATAGACTGGTGAATACTTGAAAGGTATGTTCAATCACAATACTGGGAACAAAATGTAAGGGGGAAACTGTTGTTAATGGATATTGGAATGTACAGTAACAGCTATTAACAGTGGAATGCATTTATTTGTTTATTTATTTGTTTGTCTCTGTTTAATTTACTTGCCTCTTTGTTTTCTGTTTCTGTGTGTGCTGTTCTTTACTGTATGTGTTGTTGCAAACTAAAATCAATAAAAAGATTATGCAAAAAAAAAAAGGCAGCTGATTTTTGTGCCGTTCTCTTTTATGTCTGAAACTTGTGTAGCTGACAGTAGGATGTAGGAGTATTTCTTCAAGTGTGGGATTTTTAAAAGGAAAAAAAAGTTGATAAAATATTAATGAAAATAGTTTGTTGAGCGTCTTGAAAACAGGGCCACTTTTCTTGATTCACAAATGCATTGCACAAGACATAGCTTCTTGTTTTGTGAGACTTAGTCACCAAACCAGAAAAAAAACAACATAATGACGGCATGCACACGAAGCAAGCTACAGGTCCGAGGACATGCCTGATGGGGCATTTGATTTGCCAGTGGCCGACAAGCTATATAAAAAGCAAGGGATAGATTCTGGGTTGTGCCCATCAGGGCACCTGCTTTGCATGTGGCTGTCTAACTCAAAAAGACAAAATTAATTGCAAAAAATGCACATGTTAGGATTTATTATTAAAGCACAAACAGTAAGGAAATGGGATGTTAGGGTTTGTTGAACCCACACTCCACCCACCCTGTGAACCTCACCAAACTGAATGTCAAAGCACAATCTAGATTTAATACATATCGTTTAACATGATAAATAAATAACATTGTACGAGGAATACCGTTCCAGAGAGTGATGAACACTGCACTCATTTGTTGTGTGACGCAAGGCTGCAGGAGAAAATGTTCAGGTTGTGAGGGGCCTGAGTTCAGTGTTTTTAGTTCACCAGTGCCTAATTGCAGCGTTTTGAATTTGAACTTTTGTGCTTAGCAATTTTTGCACAGAATTGGAGTACCCGTAAAGAAAGTCTGAGCACATCAAATGCATTTATTAACAATCAGGAGGGGAGACCTGTCCTTCTGTAAGTTTGATTGTATTATAATTAGTGCTGTGCAAACCTCCAGAGTTTGACAGCACAGACTTTGGTGGTTGAACCCCGTAACATTCGTAAATGGTGAACTGGTTCGCCTTGGTTTGCCACCCCTGGCCATCTTGCACTCATCAGCCGGCTTCCCGTGCATGCAGTATGCTAATGAGGGCTACCAACTCTGCTATTGGTTGGTAGCCCTCATTAGCATACCCCGCTCAATGCAAGCTGCCTAGTACATGTGAGTTGACCACAGGTAGCTTGTAAGCATGGTGTGAGACGGTCCTTCAATGTGGATATTTTAGTTGCTTTGCATGGATTATATTTTCAGAGGCAGCAGACCAAAGGGAAGCTGGCGGCAGGGAGGATCAAGGAGAAAGTGAGGAGAAGGGAGAGTGATGGGGCCGGAGGTCAGTGAGTAAGCAGCGGTCTAGTGGAGATACAGGAAGGGGACGAGGAGCGGGGAGCAGTAGGGGAGAATGGCTGTGGTTTAATGTCTCATTCGGAAAGGCAGATGTATGCAGGTAATACAAAGGAGACTAATTTTAAGGTCCAGAGAAACTGAGGAGTGAATACATTATGCAGCAATTTTTGCCAAAATACAAAGGCAGGATAAAATTTACAGTAGTCAGGGCCAGGATACCTAAAACCAAGAACCACCTACTTACAGAGACCGTGTCAGACTACACCCGGACCAGCTACAATACATGAGAGACCCATTGGAGTAAGGCTAATTGTCATCTTAAGGGGCAGTTATGGCTAATCAGTGGAGTCTTAGCAGATTGGAAGTTGTGGCAAAAGATTGTGTGGGGGGCCTTTCCATATATTAGCAAGTCTATATACGAGTGAGGCTTGACCTGCATTGCGCCTGCACTGAGGGGTTTGGAATTTGTTGCCATTCTCCAATCTTAATGAGTTGGAGGGATTGGAAGAGGGGAGGAAAATGTCCCTGAGGTAGTCTGGTAGTTTTTACGACCACTGTCGTTGAGGCACAGGTCAGGAAGCATAGAGAAAACCCAGGAGCAGTTGTAAAATTCCACAAAACTGTTTACTTGTAGTTGCAGCAACATAAAATAAACCTGTTCAGAATAACTATATACAGAAGCAAAATAAAATCTATTGTAAAAAAAATCTCCCTTGCAGCTCAGCTTAGCTGTTTTTATAAGTTTTTTTCAACCCCCATCCTTTGCAAGCATCCTGTTCTTTGTAAATTTCAGGAGCTGCTAGAACAGAGAGCTTCCTGTGGCCCCCACAGCCACTGCAAAAGGCTCAGACATTTGCGCTCAAGTAACCTCAATTTTTAAAGTTATCTCAAATTATAAATACATATACATTTCAACAGCAACGCTAAACATTTTCTAAACAAAAGTGATCCCATTATCAGTTTCATTTCCATACACTGATTTACACATAATTTTTATATTATCAGATGTAGATATGCAAGGGAGGAAAACAGACAACAAGAGAAAACAGAGAGACAGTGAGAGACAAAGGATTGCGAGACTGTTTGGGTCGATCAAGTCCGAAGTCTCACAGGAAAATTTGGTTGTGCAACCAGACAGAAGAGACAGAAAAGGAAAGAATACAGATCCTTGCATTTAAACACTTTCTCAAAACAAATTGGACAGGGTGCTATTCTACCCTGTCACAACCAGCAGTATTCAGCACAATTGCACCCTGATGCCTGTTAGGAGATGGCCACTGCTCTCTTTGTATTTCTGGGGTTGTATGGTGAGCCATACTAAAAAACATGCTCCGAGGAGGTGGGTGGAGCCGTGACCTGCAAATGACATGGGAGCTCAGGTGAACCAGGAGATAGCGAGACCACAATGAGAGAGAGAGAGAGAGAGAGAGAGAGAGAGACAACAAGGGGCATTGGCATCAACAACTTGCTGGTACCTCAGGGTGGGGTGGAGGGAGCTGTGACCTGCAAATGACATGGGAGTGCAGGTGAACTGGGAGATACTGGGACCACAGTGAGAGAGAGAGTGAGAGAGAGAAAACCGAGGAGCATTGGAGTCAACAACTTGTCTGTGTCTGGGACTTGTGTTTGAAATGTGTTACTTTCTAACAGACTTCACAGGTCACTTGATTACATAAATTGTAATGGAACTGTTATTATAAAAGTAATTAAATGATTATGTATTGTACTTTAACATGTTACAGGATACACAGAAATGTCTCATGTTTAAAGCCCCCCCAAAAAACACTTTCTTATTTTTTTTCTCTTTAGTGCGGTAACCCATTTTATAAATGCAATAACCCACTGCAGGCTATGGGGTTATGGGGGTTTAATGCATGCCCCGTCTGCTTTGCTGGCACTTGGCCTGCAGCCTAATGCCTCACAACACACCCGGGGCATGGATTAATCCCGATAACCCCATACCCTGTCGTTGGTTATTGCTCACATAACCACACTTCCCTCTAGTCATTTACAAATTAAGATGTAACCTGCTCAGCCCTGGCTAGTTGAATCAGTTTAGTCATATTTAGGCTGCTCTTGGTGAGTCGCTAATATGATCAGCAAAGTTTAGTGTGCACCACCCTTCCCCCAAACGCAGCCCCGAAAGACTCATAATCACTGGACCTTCTTTGTTAATTTGTATTGTTTATAGGTGTCAGTGTGAGAGATCTGTGTGACCATGAGCAAGGTTGTGTGAGTCTGAAAGAGGCATGAAATCAAATTTTCAGGAGGAATTAACATTTTTTTTTGTGTTCCATTACAACCCATCATGTCCACTGACTACATTTATTCCCTAGAAAAATCCTTCGTCATAAAAATTCTCAGTTTTGTATCATGAAGTTGTGCAAAATTTTACTGTATTCCAATTCATGGGCTACTGGATTTAAGTAAGACACAGGCAGGGCAATATTTGATGTGCTGTGATCCTTCATCTAAATCCCAGGCCATGAATTTGCATCTGAACATTGTCAGCTGAAGGTGTTTAATTCCCTGGTTGTCTGGCTATTCCAGGCAAGGTAAACACCAGGGGTGTGGCTGATTTGTTTATGCACCTACTAAAGGACAGGTACATAATCATCTGTTTTTGATCGTGCCTGTGAAAGCAAGAACTATGGGGAAATGTGAGGGGAAGGGGCTGTGGTGTGTGTGACATGTTTGTGAATATATTTACTTGAAAGTACAAAAAAAAATCAGAAAACATGTACAGAACCTAAATATAAATGTATTTTAAAGTATTGTATTCATTGGTGTAGACAAACTTATGCAGTCTGTCCACTAGGGGAACAAGCTGCAGAAGTGGCAGCAATGAGTGGCTATGCTTACAAAGGAATTCAATAAATTGACTTGCTTGCAGTTGCGAGGACTCTTGAACTATGTCTCTCGGTAGGTTGGGTTCTCCAGAGGTTTCTGGACCACCAAAATTAAAAATCAACAGCCACTTTAAAATTCCTGCAGAGTTCATTTGGCACCCTTTCCTGAATCCCAGTGCAGATATGTGTGTCCTGATATAGCCGCAGTGTATCTCTGAGCTGTGACACACTAATGAACATTGCGTCCTGACGCACTGTCAGCAGGTAAAGGATGTGGGACTTCATGCCTCGAGAGCACTGTTAAACAAATGTAAGACTGCTGTGTAGATTGTATTCCTATGACAACCCTTCACATGCGCCAGCATTCACTTTTTTTTTGAATTTGTATTTTTCTGTCCCTTCCCTCCAGCTCCGATATCCTCAGGAGCACCTAGGAGTCATCCCTCTGCTAGCCCCTTTACCTGGTCTGCCCCTGTCACCCATGGAGCAACGGTTTATCCCTCGGGTGGGGACGAGGTTGGGCCCAAACACCCCGACAATTCTAGTTTCGTCGTTCAAGGGGTGCCAGAAAGGTGGCTGCACATTGAGGGCAAACCCCAGTGCTCCGTCTCCATTGGAGCTGAAAGGTGTTTTCCCTGTTCTGTTGTGAACATTGCAAGTGCCCCTGATGTCAAGGCACAAGCGCCGGCATCCGCGACGTCCTCCCCTAGCTGCCTTCCGAACTCACTGGGCTCCAGATCTTCACCTGGGACCAATCAAGCCCTGAGGCACCCAGCATGCTGCTAACCCCCTAGCCTCCACCAGGGGTCAGCAGATGCCAATCTGCTTCCCCATCCTCCCCCCGGACTAGGCGAGCCATCATTGGACGCTCCAGCCTACTCCCCCGGTCGGCCCTTCAATGACCCGAGTCCACTCCCAAACCTGGGTAGCTGGCATCGCAGATGGAAATCCAACCGCTGTGCCAGCAGGCCAGCCCGCCAGCACTCACTTTGCTTGACCATGAGCACAAGCATACAAATTCATTAATTAAGCTATGGATATCGTGTTTCCATGACAGCCAGATGGGAGTGTGACCTCCTGACTTGCACTGGAAACACTGGCAGTTCATATTTGAAACTCACTCGTTAAATAGTGCCTGTAACTCAAGCACTTTGGCACTGTCACTGTAGGAATCTCACATAAATGGCATGTTTGTACAAGCGACCAACCTCCCTGAGGAAGCGCGCATGCGTTAAACCACTCGGGCACTTTGTGAGCAGTCTAGCATCCTACACTCGTCTTCTCACCAAGTATGTAAGTTGCCTTGTATTTTGTTACAGATAAATGATTTAGGCAACATGCTGCCTGGTCGCTGTCATTTTTGTTGTTTTTGGTTAAAGTCCAGCCAGCCTGAAGTCCTTCATGGTGATTTGCATATATTACCCATGGTACCTTGATTTTTAAACCATATGTGTCATTTCTGTTTCCTAACACTTGGCTTCACAGTTTGCGGGCTTTTAGTGTAACCCTTGCTTGGGGGCATTTCCATTGAGGTTATTGTCCTTCTCTCTCTCCTCTTGTAGGGTCACCATGACCCAAACTATATCCATCATATGGCTTGTTTTGTGCCTGACTGAGGTATCCCGCTACAGCACACTGGTGAGTCCTAACCAAAATGAAATGCTTGCCTGTAAGTTGCTTGAAAAGCCGTTTGGTGCTTTATAATCCAGCTGCTTAAAGCTTAGCCGTTCATAGTTCTTTTGTGGCACTTTGCATAGGTTACACAATCCCATTATACCTCGTATTGCAGGGTTATGTGTTATTTTGTTTTTCTAAAAGGTATTAATGCGGGTAGTTGATAGCATGAGGTATATCAGAATCCAGTGTACTGTCGACAAGGCACAGGTCAGGAAGCATAGAGAAAACCCAGGAGCAGTTGTAAAATTCCACAAACCTGTTTATTTGTAGTTGCAGTAACATAAAATAAAATAAACCTGTTCAGAATAACTATATACAGAAGCAAAATCAAATCTCTTGTAAAAAATCTCCCTTGCAGCTCAGCTTAGCTGTTTTTATACCTCTTTTCAACCACCATCCTTTGCAAGCATCCTGTCCTTTGTAAATTTCAGGAGCTGCTAGAACATTGAGACCTTTCTGAGGTCCCCACAGCAACTGCAAAAGGCTCAGGCATTTGCACCCAAGTAACCTCTAGCTTTTTACAGTTATCTCAAATTATAAATATATACATTTCAACAGTAACACAATTTTCTGAACAAAAGTGATCCCAATATCAGCTACATTTCCATACATTGATTCTCATATATTGTATATTGGCAGATATAGATATGCAAGGAAAAAAGACAGCAAGAGAAAACAGAGACAGTGAGAGCAAAGGATTGCAAGACTAGTCGGGTTGATCAAGTCCAAGGTCTCACAGGAAAATTTGGTTGCGCAACCAGATAGAAGAGACAGAAAGGGAAGGAATACAGATCCTTGCATTTAAACACTTTCTCCAAAACAAATGGGACAGGGTCCTATTCTACCCTGTCACATTTACCACCGATGCTTTGCAGCCCATGCCACTTCCGTAGTGTTAATAAGATCTGTCCTCTGTTAAAAAAAAAATGTAATTATGCATTTTAAAATAACATATACATTAATGGATGGGGTGGTGAGTATAACGAGATTTTACACACACCCGAGTTGTGGGATTCTACAAGAAAGCATCCCACAACGAGGGTGTGTGTTAAATCGAGTTTTACACGCTACTCCATTTGTTATAATTGCTGTTCAGCAATTTTTTGCCCCAAGGGTTTTAGTAGTTAGACGTGCTTTTGTAATTTATTTTGTTCTGTCCCATTGGCGCTTACCTGGGAAGTGTGTCTGAGGTATTCCCCGGCGGCAGTAGTTTTTCTCCGGCGAAGGGTTGAAATGCGCAGAGTAAGATTAAAATGCCAGGATTAGCCAGATATAATTGCGAGAGGAAAACGTTTAAAACTTAAATACACGCGCTCAGTGCTCTCAGTGTGGCGGCTCCTCGCTAAGCGGGACAGAGGAGTCGCCATGTTTTCAAAATTAATAAGCCCACCCAGGATGAGTAAACAGCCAATTGGGATGCAGCTCTTGTTCGAGTGACATGGCGCGTGTTTGCTATAACGGCAAATTACAACTGGGTCAGACAATGGAAAAAATTGCTGACCAGTTATTATGTTACTATCGTAGTTAATGAAAGAGAGGGTCAGGTCAGTCACTTAATTACTTACGGGAAGCTCATGTATGGTCCCCTGAAATCATGCCTTTAATACAAGTATAGACTTAAAGGTAATATTTTAAAAGAGAAAGACAGATTATGGAAAAGTCATCTTCTTATGAAATACAGTGCATATATAATACTGTGTAAAAGTGAAGAAATTGTGCCTGATGTGACTACATTGAAAAATCCTGACTTTAGTTGTAAGTTGAAATTTAAACCATTCCATCATTTGTAAGTCAGTTACTTTAGAATACGCTAAACTTCTCAAAAATGTTTTGGAACATTTCAATATGTTGATAAAGTAGGCAGCAGGCCCTGTGATATACATACTGTATCTTTTTGAAAACAGCCAGTTAGTTTATTCCAACAGTTTAAATTCCTTGTAGATAAAAACAAAAAACAAAATTTTTTTTTATCATTGTGCAAAAGGGTTTATAAGTAACCTGAGGTTAATTTAAGTATACTAGACCAGCCAGCACTATCTCTGTATTGAGTAGTAACATTCTAAACACATAATTTCTGTTCAAACAAATGTTAGAAGTCAGAAGACATGGACATCCAGGCTGAAGCCTTATCCATGTACTGCTGGGCTCCATTTGGTGCATTGCTAATGTTTAATATCTTGTTGTCACTGTAGAAGAATGTAAACAAACCGCCCAACTGTGTTTAAATCTGCACTTTACTGTGAATTATTATGCATGGCTGCATTTGCCTCGGCTTGTTTCGGTCATCCACATTTCCCTTCACTATTCTGCTAATTGTCGCTGTTGTATTAATCAAACAATGAGGCTGGCCAGGGGTTAGAGTACCACTCTGTTAATCACCCTTATTAGGTAGTATGGCATGAGGCACAGCCGAGTGCCATGTTGCTCCTGCTGGGTAATTAAATGACTGTAAAAAACATTATTTATTTATTTATTTAGTTTTTGTTTACCGGGTAGGTGCGCTAGACAATAAAATTGCCTATTTTCAGGCTTGACCCAGGAGGGTTACAGACATGGTAACAGGAGTCACATGGTGACAATACATTTCAGACCAGAGCAAATGAGGCTGATATTGAGATACATGACCTCAAAATATGTTACGAGACAGAGCATTTAACTGTTACAGCAGTGCTATAGCAATACATTACAGAGATATTTCAACAGAAAAGTGTTTCAAGTGTACCTTTTGAATGTTTTCCTCATTGAGAGGGAGAATTGTAATAAAATTGTTAGGAATCCGAATGCATCATTACAGTCATTCAGCAGTGCTACAGGAAGGAATGCTGACAAAAAAGAATTCATGCGCAGTAGTGATTAGGCAGTACATGACAATGTAATGTAAGGATCTCAGAATGCTGACAGCAGGGTTCAAAATTGGCGTCCACCCGCCAACTGTGGGTAGATTTCAGGTTGGGCAATCAAAATTAGCACAGTAGAGCGTCCGCTGGGTGCCTTGTCTGTTGGCGGGACCATTTTTCCTTTTTAGGCCTTGCAGCAGTTTCGGCATTGGCCGCCAGATGCTGCTGACAGAAATCACCATGGGAGCTCAGAAATGCTCCTGAGTGTTCCCAAAAATCCCAGCAACATCAAGCTGAGAGGAAGTGCGCTTAGTTAGCAGTGAGCTTGGGTATGCTTCCCAGCTTGTTCGTCACAAGAAGAGAGTACCTCACATGCCTGGATGTCGCCATTGAGGGAGACAGATCCGTTGAGCTACACCAATCATTCTACAGAGTGGCATACCATCCATTTAAGTGAGCCTGCCTGCTGGTAGCACTCCTGTGTGCTAATCTTACCCCGTGTCCCAGAATAGACTCTGGGTGACAGAGGACATCTCACTGCAGCTAAATAATTGTTCTAAGAAGGCACATTCACCATGATGATGTGTTTTAAAATACTGGGCTGAGCTTTCTTGAGCCTGTGTTGTTTAGGCAGTTCTGTTAGTGGCCACCCAAGCGGACGTAGTGTGATTGCATCATGTACGTGTATGTGTCTTGGGAGGTGTGTGTGTGTGTATATGCGTGTGCCAGAGATGGATAGGTGGGAGGCACAGCAAAAAAAGAGAAAAAAAAATCAAGACTGACAAGGCAGACTTTTTTTTTTTTCATTTTAATATCTCAGCTACTGGCAGCATGGGCAAGAGAAAAGCTTGTGGGGCTGGTGGATTTTTCCAGTCACTAGCCCTGCCGGCTAGTGACTAATTGTTTCAATTCCTGTGCCAGCCAATCAGGGTGCAGCATTTCTGAGACCCTTGTTATAGTGATATGTGATTGGACCTCTTGCTGTGAATTTGCTGTGCTTGTACCCCTTTTCCCCCAGGTCACAAAAGGAAACAAGCCTTGGTTTAGTGTGCCTTTCCCACTCACAAACTTTCATACAACCAAAATAAGTAAGTTGTGACTGCGTGTGAGTCCTCTGGGTTCAATCAGAAAGCTTTATTGGTATTCTGTAGATTCTCTAACTTATGCAGTACTTTCCATGAACTGTAATGGTGGAAATAAATGGCATGAAGTTATTACATGATGGAAAGCCAGTGCAGTAAACCCTGGGCCTAGAGAAATTCAGTTTACAAGGAGTTTGGAAGTGTTGAAGATTTATTGTGCACCATTTGCAAAACTTGTAATGACAACAGATAATGACAACACATTCCGACACAGGCAGTGGGCATTAAATAACTGTCTTAGCAGAGCAGAGTTCTGCACATTACTACATTGGGCTTGATTCAGAGGCATGGTGCAGTCCCTTTATGTGCCAGCTCACTTGATCAAATATTAAGGAGGGAGTGTGACATACTGCTCTCGTGAACACACAGGTTCTAGGGACATGGCTATGTTGTTCATCCACACTATCTGGCAGGTTCCTTGCCGCTTTAAATCTTGGCGGAAGGTCTTCAAGCTAGCTCCTCCCACCCAACCGGGTGGTAAAACTCTCGGCTCCGACCCATGACGCCAGATCTTCCTTACCGCTTGGAAGCTCAGGTTCCCTCCTTAACGCTCTGCGTTTAAGCTTTGGGCCTAAAAACTTTGATTTTGAAAATTTCTTCAAAACCTTTCTATACCTTCACGGTCTTCATCCCTCGTGGCTGCGATGGACAAATCGACTCCCGGTTTTCGGAGATGCCCCTGTGGGCAGAAGATGTCTCGGACGGATCCACACTCCACGTGCGTCTACTGCCTAGGCCAAAACACGACCACAGAGCCTGTGAACTGTGCTCTTCTTTCGGTCTACGTTCTTGAGGATCGGCGCTGCCGTCTCAACTTGAGGCGCCCGAAAGGAGATTTCCTCTGGTTAAATCAAAAGGAGGCCCGACTGGCGGTGTCAGCGGCTGCTGGGGCTCCGCAGAACAACGAGCAGATGATCGCCCTCGAGGGAGGAAGTGCTCAGGCCGCTACATTTCGGCCGTGGCATTAGTTCGCTCTGCTCGAGGCCTCCTATTGGCTTCTTTAAGGGCTTTGCTTGACCCTCTCGACCAAAGGCGAGGGTCCAACTTCTTCTGAGCCTTTTCATCGGTCGAAGACAAGTAAGAGTAAGTCCCATCGTCAGCAGCTCTTGGGGCCAGGGAAAGATCTCCTCCCTTGTCGACAGTCGACTTGGGTGAATTATCCGACGGGCCACTGGCTTCGCGGTGCCCCGTCAGGCCAGGTGACCGAGACACCCGCCGACGCGGTCGAGATTTTTCTTGACCCGTTAGATGGGTTGTCGGCTGGAGAAGCCGAGAATCCCTCCTCCCCGGTTCCCCCGGCGAGGACTGAGGATACCGTCGGCTCATCTGCGCCTTCGGCCCCAGAGCCGTCGGTTTTGTCGACTTTCGAGCCGGGGATTGCGATCTCGGCACCCGCGCGGCGCCGACCTCGGCCTAGCCGAGATTCTGGAATCTTGGTCTTGGACATCGTCATGATCTAGCCGATCCCGATCAACTGAAGCGGTCTCGGTCCTCGGCAGCATGTAAACAAGCGTCGCCGCTCTTCCTCATCTTCCTCCTCCTCGGACGAGGAGGTCAGCGAAGTTACTCCGAAAATATGAGGAACTTATGGCAACAACTAGTTTTGGCCGGAAACAAGCCGGCTCAGGCCTCTTCTCCGGCCATAAAATGGTTGTTGCCGGAACGGCCGAAACAACCCCTCGCGGTGGTCGAGGAGCCTGTTTCCAGGCCGGTTGTTCAGTCTATTCCTGCTGCCCCACCAATATTGGTGGAACCGCCTCTGCCTCAACTGACAGTCGGGGCCCCGACAAAAAGTTCGCGGTCGGCTTATGGCCTTCCCCATAGGCTGTCGGTCAGTCTCACTCCCGATGGGCCTCGGCGCGTGGAGGGTGGCGCCAAGCTCTGAAGCAGCTATTCAGCGACTCCGTCGAGTCGGACGACGTCACCTCCCTGTTCTCCAAGGCCTAGACTTGGAGTCCTCTGGGGGCAGTCGATGGACGATAGCCCTTCGTCCTTCCTGGACTACTCAGGCTCATCTCAGAATCCACTGGGATGAAGCTTCGAACCCGTGTCCAAACGGGCTAGATATCCCCTCACTGAGATTCTGGACCGACGGGATTCTCCTACGGAGGCCTTTCCGGTGGCCGAAGCCATTGTGGGTCCAGCCCTGGAATTGTGGCAGCGTCCGGCTTCCTGTCCTGCGCCTTCGGCCAGGATGGCCAGGAAGTATGCGGTCCCTACAGGCTCTCTGTCCGACTTTTCCGAACACCCTTCGGCTGAGGGGTTGGTCACGGACAGTGTTTTCCGGCGTGCCGGAAATGCCAGGGACGTGGACAAACCGCCCGACAAAGAGTCCAAGAAACTGGACTATCTATGGGCGGAGAGTGTATGCTGCCTCCTCCCTCGCCTTCGTCAGGCCAGTTCGCCATCTTGATGGCACATTTTCCCATGCCCTGTTGGGCTCCCTGGATAGGTCGTCCCTCATCTTCCTGCAGACCTGCAGACCACAGTAAAGCAGGTGCGGGACCAGGGCAGAGCGGTAGCTAAGCAACAGCTCAGACTGCGCTGGATATTAGGATTCTTGTTGCCCGGTCAGTGGCGGCTGCAGTGGCTAGTCGCCGGCGGTGGCTGAGGATATCCACTTTCACCTCGGATACCAGCACAAGCTTCGGACGTTCCTTCTTGGGAGCGGACCTCTTCGGCCCTGGGTGGAAGGCCACCTCCAGAGGATCGAAAAGTCCAATGCCACTTTGGACTCGGTCTTGTCAGCGCAGAGGGACAAGGGCCGTAAGCCCCAGCTTAAGCCCTTTCATCCCTCTGCTCCCGCTGCGCATCCGGCCCAACAACAACGTCAGGGCCAGCAGGCTAGACCTTGGTATTCCAAGCCCAAGCCATCAGCTTCCTGTAATAGGACGCAAGGAGGAAAAGGCCCTGGTGGTCCCTCGGCCGGTCCTTCCTCCAAGCCTGCACAGTGACGGGCTGATGGGTGTCGCCCCCATCCCGTCACCTCGCCCCTGGTTCCCCATGGGAGAGCGGCTCCGCACTTCCTTTCCGCCTGGTCCGCTGTTACCACGGACAGGTGGGTTCTGGAAGGTGGTGGGAAGAGGCCTGCCTCTGGAATTCGAGCAGGCTCCTCCCTTCAGAGCCGTCGCCCAAGGGGGCTCAGGGGTCCCAGACTTCCTAGAGGCTCGTCGAGCCGACATCACCCTCCTCCTTCAGAAAGGGTGATAAAAGAGATAGAGGACCCTCCATCAGAACCAGGGTTCGTGTCCAGGTACTTCCTGGTCCCGAAGCGGACGGGGCTGGCCCCATTCTCGAACCTACACGACCTGAACAAGTTCCTAAGGTCTCGAACCTTCAGAATGGTCACTCTGGCTCAGATAATACCATCTCTGGAACCACGGCGTGTGGTTTTGTTCTCTGGACATTCAGGGCCAGCGTTCTTTCCGTCCCTATCCGTCCGTCTCATCAGAGATTTCTCCGCTTCAGGCGGAGGGATCCCTTCGAGTTCAGGCCATGCCCTTCGGCCTCTCTCTAGCTCCCAGGGTCTTCACCAAGTGCATGGCAGTGGTGACAGCATTCCCTCGCCCGGGTCAGGTGTGCCACCTACCTGGACGGTTGGCTGATAGCAGCCCCTCCAGGTCGGAGGTGGAGGCAGGTCCAGGATCTGCCCTCCTAGTTTGTTCTCAACTTGGCCTTATTCAACGAGGCCAAGTCGGAACTCGAGTCAAGCAGGTGATATCTTTCATTGGGGCAGAGCTCAGCTCTCTTCGAGCCAGAGCACGGCTCCCGGCGGACAGGGCCGAGGTTCTTACCTCCTTTGCCCAATCATTTCTGGTTGGGCAATCGCGCCCTGCCCGGGACTTCCTGCGACTCCTGGGTCTCATGGCGGCCTGTACCAGCGTAGTCCGTTGGGCACGATGGCACATGCGTCCCCTCCAGTGGGGACTGGCCAGCCAGTGGTCACAGCGCTGCGATCCTTTGGACCAGCGTGTGTGGATGACCCAGGACATGTGGAACGCTCTCCAGTGGTGGACCGTTCCATCCCATCTGCAGGAGGGTATCCCGTTTGTCCGCCCTGAGCCGACGGTCTCTCTAACGACCGACGCCTCTTTGATGGGTTGGGGTGCCCATCTGGGGGAACACCGAGTGCACGGCCTCTGGTCCCCGCAGGAGTCCCGATGCCATATCAACCTGCTGGAGCTCCGATGCGGTCTGCCTAGCTCTCACCGCCTTTGCTCCGTTTCTCCGGGGTCAAGTGGTCCGGTCCAGACGGACAACACCATGACCATGTACTATCTAAACCGCCAGGGCGGGACACGCTCCATGCTCTTATGCAAGGAAGCTCTCCGCATCTGGTCACTAGTGCACAGCCTGGAGTGGATCTCCTGGCCATTCATGTGGCAGGAGCCTCCAACACCCTGGCCGATGCCCTGAGCCGGATAGGGGCTGCATCGCACGAGTGGTCTCTCCTGGCGGAGATAGTACAAGACTTGTTCTCCCGCTGGGGCACACCTCTGGTGGACCTGTTTGCCTCCAGGGAGAACGCGAAGCTGAGGCTGTTTCATGCCCGCCCCCTCAGCAGGGCTCGCTGCAGGGGGATGCCTTCTCGAGGCCGTGGACCCCAGGCCTCTTTTACGCCTTTCCCCCCGTTCCCCTGATTCACAGGGTCCTGCTGAAAGCAAGGAGGGACAAGGCGCAGGTGATTCTGATAGCCCCAGACTGGCCTCGCCAGTTCTGGTACCCAGATCTCCTCAGTCTCAGCTCCAGGACTCCGAGGCAGCTTCCAGCTGCGCCCGGACCTGCTCTCAGTCAATCAGGGAAGGTGTTCCATCCGGACCTTCAATCCCTGCACCTGACAGCCTGGTTCTGAGCTGCTAGAGTTCCGGCCTTGGGTCTTTCCGACGAGGTCCTCAACGTCATTGAGGCGTCCTGTAGAGTCGACCAGAAAATGCTATGCCTTCAAATGGAAGAGGTTCTCCATTTGGCGCCGGGATAAAGGGTTGGACCCTTTCTCGTCCTGTGGCAAGCATTTTGGACTATCTATGGTCCCTATCTAGTCAAGGGCTTAGGTCGGCGACCCTTAAGGTGCACCTGGCAGCCATTTCTGCTTGCAGGGCGTGGGCGGTCCGGCAGTCAGTGGCGCAGGAGAAGGTGGTCGGGTGCTTCTTTAAAGGCCTTGATCACATTTCCCTCAGTCGGGAACCCCACCTCCGTGGGATTTACTGCTGGTACTGGCAAAGCTCATGGGCAAGCCATTGAACCAATGCACAGGTGTGGTCTCCTCACCTGTCGTGGAAGACCGCCTTCTTGGTGGCTATCACGTCAGCCAGAAGGATGGGAGAACTCCAGGCTTAGCATCGAGTCTCCTTACCTTGTCTTCCACAGGACAAGGTTGTCTCCACGCCTCACCCGAAATTCCTTCCAAGGTGTTGTCGGAGTTTCACCTTAATCAGGTGTTGACTCTGCCGGTGTTCTACCCCAATCACACTTGGAGGCCGAATATAGGCTCCATACTTTGGACCCTAGAAGGGCGCTCACTTATTATAAGGAGCGCACGGCTGAAATTCGGGGAGAGGTTCGCCAGCTGTTTGTCACCTACGCTGAAGCCGCACCTGGCAGACCTGCAGCCAAGCGGACGATAGGCAGATGGGTCACCTCCTGCATAAATCGCTGCTATGAGTTGGCGGGCATGGAGCCTCCCAGAGGGATAAGAGCTCATTCTACCCGCCATACTGCTGCATCGGTGGCTGCTTCCAGGGACGTCCCTATCCAGGAAATCTGCAGGGCTGCTACCTGGAAGTCAGACACACCTTCATTACCACTACCACATCGACCTTGAGTCACGTCGGGATGCTGGTTTTGGGGCCCTGGGTTCTCAATCTCTGTTCCCCAAAGTAAGTATATAGGGTGGCCTTGTGCCTGCCTCCCTCTCCGGAGAACTGCTAGGAGTCTGCCAGATAGTGTGGATGAACAACATATCCATGTCTCAGAAATACAGGTTACTCACCTGTAACAGGAGTTCTAGGAATGGTATATGTTGTTCATCCACACGAACCCACCCGACCTCCCCGGCTTCGACGCACAACCTGAGCTTCCAGCGGGCCAGATCTGGCGTCATGGGGCGGAGCCGAGAGTTTTACCACCTGGGTAGGTGGGAGGAGCTAGCTTGAAGACCTTCCGGCAAGATTTAAAGTGGCACGGAACCTGCCAGATAGTGTGGATGAACAACATATACCATTCCTAGAACTCCTGTTACAGGTGAGTAACCTGTATTTTTTGGCCTAATGGATTCAGTCCTGCCTCAGCACTAAGACTGTATGATTTTGATTTGTAATTCCACGTAGTTCTTGTTTTCCCCTACTGTGCAATATATTAAGTAGATGACTCAGAAGTTTTTTTCTCAGTAGCTGCTTCATCAGAATCTCTGCCCATTTCATTCCCACCCAGCCCACACGATGAATTTCATTGTTTTTCTCTTGTCTCAAATCTGTGACTAGAGTTGGAATTATACGCATGTTTCCCATACTTACCATAAATCCAGATTTTGGGGAGCTGTGTAGGAAAGCAGCCTGGGCAAAGAACATGTTCTGGAAGGTTATCATTGCTACTTTGCCCAGCATTACAAAAAGTGTAAAACTTAGCAGTGTTGCTGATTTGCTGTTTTTTTCTTTTTCCAGTTTTGTACAGAGCTGAACCAGCCAACACTTCCAAACATTCGTAAGTGGAGGGGTCCAAGGGGATCCTGGAAGAGTATTGTTTCTGAAAAGCCATCCGTACAGCTGCATACGGTAAGTCCTTTCAGCAAACTTGTCCCTGATGCATAGAAATATTTTTTCCATCCTTTGTTTATCCTCCTTGGGGAACACCTGGGCAGCTGCTTCTGGTCCTGCCCCTTCCCCACACCACTGGCAGCCACCCCCCCCCCCCAGTGTTTACCTGTCATTGATCCCCATGGACTGCCCCTCCATGGCAGGAGGGAGGGCTGTCCCCTCCCCCCTTCCCCCCCAGGAACACATCCAGCTTTCATCTAGGTGTCCCACGGGGTGTGATGCTGTGGGCCCGCAGAATGTGAGCAGGGCTTCGTGTAGCCCAAGCTCCACTTTTCTTCTTTCTGTTTTCTCCTGTGGTCCTGCAGTGTGCTCTGGGCATGTGGCACCCCTCGTGAAGGAGCAAGCTCCCCATCTCACCATTATCACTTCCAGATTTAGGCCATTTCTTTTTTTTCTCTGTTTTACTATGCTTTGTTCTCCGACCAGCCCACATCAGCCCGACCTTCACCCCACCCTCACCCATCCCTGGAACTTACCTCCCGGTGTTCCTCCCTGGCTAACCCCCAAGGGCGGGGCCTTTGGGGGCCTCTTCCCCATCTAGCTTGGTGTCCGGAGAGCACCACAGGGCAACAGTGCAAGACCTGCAGAGTGAGGCAGGTGGCATACTGCACAGTCAACATTTTTCCATATTCTATCCCCAGGAGGCATGGCGTACAGTGGCATTAGTGGTGATCACGCCAACGTCTGTGCCGCCTTCCAATCTAATGAGATCCGGATGTCAGATCCCTGGCTCCTACTAGGGGTCTGTCGAGCACCAGCAGCTGACACACCCTCTCCCTGTAGGAGGAGAGCAGTCCTAAGGATGCTCAACCCTCTTCCCCTTGGCCAGCTGACTCCAGACCTCGCTCAAACCTGAAGGTGTCGCTTTGCAAGCGTACAGTTCTATTTCTTTTCATGTATAGAACCAAAATCTGAAAATATTTTAAAAACTCTTTAATTAAAAAACATCTGTTGGACATTTACATCAAAGTTTTGCATTGGCATTTAGAGATGTAGTGAATACATCAATATATTATTTATACATCTATGTGACAATATATCTATGACTGTACACGTAAGATGATACTGCTGTACCCAGTTGCACAGCTGGGGGCCAGGCCTTTCCAATGGTTTATTGCATGTAAGGTTCAAAAGATATTTGCATCTAAATTTGTGTTGTCATTATTGCTATAAAGACAATACATTCATGTACCATAAATACGGTTCATAAAGGCTGTGTTGATGTGCCATGGGGAGGGAGGGGGGGAAGGCAAAGGAATTAGAACCTGCATACAAACTGTATCCCAAAGTACCCACTATGCAAAAGAGTCAGGATAGACAATGGTGCTACCATTGAAGGTGCACAGGGAGATACATACAGCACAGAAATAGATTAGAGCGACAGATGACAAAGAGATTAAGCACAGGGAAAAAGAGAAACTGAAAACATGTAGGGAGGTTAAATGACTTGCTGAGGGTCACAGACAATAAGTAACAGAACATCTGGGTCCTAGTTTCACACTTTTGTGCCTATTAGTGTGGTCAGATGCACACAACACAGGTGAACGTTATCTTCTGTTTGTTTTCTCTTTGTAACCATATTAACAATCACTGTGTGATTATGCATGCAGTGAGATATATCAGGGTGTGCAATTATTTGCGGTTATTGGCCATAATTACACAACCCAGAAGTATCCTATTGCACTTATAAAGTGGGTCCTACATAGACAAGCATTTGTCAATGTCAAACTTTTGCTTGCAAGTATGTGCTATGCAGGTGTTTGGTACTGATAGTGCACAGATACAAATGCCCTGCACCAAGAGAAGACTCTTCCAAGGGCCCTGCACTTCAGTGCAGTGATGCATGTGAAGAATTCATGGGGCTGTCTGGTGGGCCGAAGAAGCGCAGGGCCCTGTGGTCCCTGCAGCTCCATGTGGCCACAGATACAGATGCACAGGGTAAAAAATGCTTCTGTCAGCCAGTGCACAAGGCATTCTGCCACCCTCAGGTGGAGAGGTGCAGGGCCCTATGCCATGAGTACAGTTGTCTTCGCTGTATGGTACCTGGGCCTATGCGGACAACACTGCACCATTCATTCCGTGGCTGGCGGGGGGGGGGGGTTGCATAACAGCACCATTTGCCCATCCTCACCACATCCAGCTGGGTCCCAAACTCAGCTCACCAGCATGGGTCACAAAGCATGGCCACCAGGGTGAAGAGTGACACTACACACAAAGCCCGTTAAACAATTCGTTTTTTTTTTTATTTTGACTCCAACTTTTCAAGATACTCATTTTATGATTTGCCTCATATACAGGACATGTACCATTTATAGTATATTGGCTGGAATGGCATTTCGCACCACTGATGCGAAAACATGTCTTGTCCAGCATTTAAAAAATTACACGTCACTTTTATGAGGTGGTGTGGAAAAATGGCCATGTTGAAAGTTTTGAGTCAAAATATTGAAAATTAGCAAAGTTATGAGTGAACGTTGAAAGTAACGTTCAGTCATAACCTGGACATTTTACTATATTTGTACAGCAAATTTTCAGCATAGCCTTCTTATTGCCCCACCTCATGAAGCCAGTAGGTGAAAATGTTTAAATCCTTACCAAAATGTAATTTTGTACCACTGAAACATCATTCCGCACCACAAGTGCAAAAATGCATTTTGGCCATGATCTGAAAAATGACAGCTGTCACATTCATAAGGTGGTGCGAAAAAATGGCTATGTTGAAAATTTGGGGTCAAAATATTTAAAATTACCAAAATAACGAGTGAACATAGAAACATTTCAATGTATGCACATAACTTTGCTATTGTTACATATTTTGAACCCAGATTTTCAAAATAGCCTTCGTATGACCCCACCTGATGAACAAGGTTGGTGCAATTTTTCAAATCCTGCCCAAAAGGTGATTTTTCAGTGCGACCATGAAATCACCTTTCGGGCCTGATTTACAAAATTCCACCACCATTGGTCATGAGGTGTTGTCCCAAAAAGGCCATATTAAAAATTTGGGGCCAGAATGACAAAGTTGTGCATCAAAGTTCAAAACTCCATTGAGATACATTGAACCACCTTAGTTTCTCATATTGCAGTCAGTGGTTCCAGCAGCAAGATGTGTCTCCAGTTGGAGAGTGGATCTTCTCCCTATGATTTGTTCAGGTGAGTGAGGGTGTGAGGGGGGTGCAGAGTAGGAGGTTGGGGTGGGGTGAATGGGTGGGGTGTGCGGGGAGCAGATCAGCGAGGGACTGTTTTCTATTTTACAGGTTAAAAAAATGCATCGGGGGATGGTTTTCTTTATTTCAGATGCATTCCAACACAGATTGGGCACTTCAGTGTTGGGCTCATTGGGGAATGGTGGCGGACGACCGGGAGGGGAGTCAAGAGAAGCAGTACAAGGGGTGGGCACCCTGGACTGCTTATATAAAAAAAACTTTATAAAGATGGCAAGGGCAAGTGGCAAACAAGCAACCTGGAGGGGACGGAGAGAAAGAAGCTGTAGTAGGGGGTGGGCATCCCGCTCTGCTTACATTTAAAAAAAATGTATAAAGATGGGAAGGGAAGGCAAAAGACGTGGAGGGGACAGGGAGAAAGAAGCAGTGGTAGAGGTGGGCACCCCGCTCCTTTTAACAGAGAGAGAGAGAGAGATGTTGTTGAAAGCTTGTCAACTAGCTTAATGCAAATGAAAGGACCAAAGGACTTCCTAATAGGAGTGGCTTGGGTCATTTCAGCCAGGGGTGTCAGCAGGCATACGCACTATACTCAGCAGAGTACAGTAAAAAAAATCAGGCAGGGGTAACAAAAGGAGGAAAGCAAGGACATTGTGAGTCACACTGTGTCAGTGTCGCACTGAGACCTTTTGCCTTTGTTGCTCACTATGGGACACTGATACCACCAGCCAAATACACAAACAAGAACAATTTACCAGACAGGCAGGAAAACAAAGGAAGGAAGATTACAGGAAGAAACTGATTACTTGAACTCAGACATGGCAAACAAAGAGGAGGGGGGAAGGGTGGGCCTATTGTTGGTGTAGGGTGGCAGCGCAATGAGTGCATATTTTGGTTTATGTTTACATAATAGGGGAGGCAACAGTGCATCAGTTTTGAGTACAAGCTTAAAATTCCTGGCTACACAAAATTTCTGCTCAGCAAGCAGAGAGTGGTGTCACGACCAGTGCGTGGTCATTGGTCTGGTCTGCCGAGCCCCTTTCAGTTTGAACTACAGTGGGCTCGGCAGTGACACACCTCCAAAATTCCCTTTAGTGTAACAAAACATTTCTTGCATGTGCGCAACCAAACGTAAACACGGTGTATCAGTTAAAAGAAAAAATGTTTTGTGGCAGAAATTGTTTGAAGAGAAAAAGTATTTTCCACTCTTGCCTGGGTGGATTGATTTCTCCGTGTTATTAATTTCTAATGCAAAAGCATGGAAAGATTTATGAATTATTCACAGGGGAAATGAGAATCTTACATAACGCGATTAGAACACTTTGGAAACATTTTTTTACAGAAATCATACCACTGTTATTTGTTTTGGTTCTATATCAACAAAAAATATAAAAGAAATTTAAAAACTGTTTTAACAAAAAAGTTTTACAAACTTGTTTCTGTCAATATAGTTTCATTGTATACTGTAATTGCTGTATAATAACTGAAGAGCATTTTCTCCCATAGAGAAACCTGGTTATAATTCAACATATTTACTGGTTAGTGCCAATAAACAACTGCTGGCACAACCTCACAAACTCTGTTATCCACATGTGTGAATAATGGAGTTCCATAAACCACCTTTTCAAAAATAGCCATCACTTCACCTGTGTACTTAAATCAGAGACTCTCCTCATGCTGGATATCCACTTGTGCTCACTCTAAAAAACCACCAGCATGAATGACAGTCTTCTCGGACGTTTAACCTTAGCCAACAAACCTGCAACAACCCGGACGCAGAACAACAGTTGTCACACTCAGAAACCAGAGAAAACAAGCCTCACATAGGCTGTAGCCTGAAAAAAAAAAAAAGTTTACTTAAGATCTGAATTTTACTTGAAAAATTGTTTTCAACTAGTTAACATTGATGGGAGAAACGGGTCGGGAGGCAGGTCTTAACGAGTTGGGAGGCAGGTCTTAAAAAACCAGTAAATATTTAAAAAAATCATAAAAAATTAACCAGTAAATATAAAAAATAAAACGTGGTGAAGTCTGGGAACTCCGATTTTATACACACCCTTAGTGTGTGATGCCCAGATAAACCCCTTGGGCTTCGCCCTTGGGGTTTATGGGGCATCACACACCTTGGGTATGCATAAAATCCTCATTAACCACACTTCCCCATGCATTATTCTATATATCATAACCAGCTGGTTATAACAGTGGTGCCTGGTTTTCCTTGCTCCACGCATGTGCCAGCTGCATTCTTGCTTTCCCTGTGCACACACTTCACTAGCTCCTACAACTCAACTGCATCTACTGACACTGAGATTGATTTCTCATTTTATAATTGCTGTGATGAAGAAACACTCCATAGCAATTATAAAACAACACACGTGGCTAGTGTGTAAAAACTTGAATTTTACACACACAGGAGGTGTTGGATGCTTGTATAACCCCCTCGAGCTTTGCTATCAGGATTTATGTAGCATCCAACACCTCATGTGTGTGTAAAATTCTCATTATACGCACTACCCCATATATTATTCTATTATAGTGGCATGGTAGCACCACTATACAGTATTAGGGTTGATAAAGCTGTTTAAAGTTAAACCCCTAAATTTGCACTTTAATAGCTTTGCTCATGTTCAACAGATTTGCACTAAATTTTGCATATGCGGTCTCAGGGGCATGATCTCTTGACCTGCTAAGTTTCTTTCCAGTTGGATATGTGGATCCCGAGATCTGGATAGCGAAACAAATTAAAAAATCAGGGTTTTTTTGGGGACGGGGGGGCATCGCCTAGCGCCCAGATGATTTGGAATTTTGGTCTGAAATTTTCAGGGTAGAAGAGGCTTGGCTCAGAGTGTGCCTTTCATTGGTTTGGTGAAAAAATATGAATCCAATCCAGAGATATAAGAATTTGAAATTTCAGTCTTGAGCATGCTCAGTACGCTCTTATGGATAGCTATTTCATGCAAAAAGGAAAAAAGAATTTGAGCCATACAAGTAAGGAGTCTGCTTTGTACAGTGGTTAATCTTGTTTCATGAGAATAAAAATATTTTTTCGTTTGGCCATCATCTTGTTTCTGTTTTTTTTTTTTCCAAAAAACATTTTTTGAAAACCCATTAAAATCACATCATGGAAACACACCAACACATGTATCTTGCTAATTGGGACCCCATTGGGTGGATTCTGCAGTTAGTTATTGGAAAACTGACCCAGAAATGTGTTTTTAACACATTTTATAAGTCTTTTTTTCGTGAGACGATTTTCTATTTTTGTATGGCCATACGAAACAAGAATAGGGCCATATGAAACAGGATTGCCTTCATATAAAAAAAGAACTTTTGTTTTTTTTTTCACATTCTTTTGTCATATGAAGGAATCTTTTTTTGTGAGAATGACACAATCACACGGAAAAAGATTTGTTCATATGAAAAAAGAATTTGGACTTGTTTTTTCACTTTCTTTTTTTTTGTATAAAGGAATCTTTTTTCATGAGATGGTGTCATTCCCATGAAAAAAACATTTCTGCATACAAAAAAAGAATTTGGGTATAGGGTTTTGTTTTCCACATTTCAACTTTAACAAGCCATAACTCAGTCAATATTTGCATTTTAGTTACAATCTATATATCAAAAGAAAGGTCATGATGAGTACTACAGCACTAACACATAACAATCCTCCCACCCAAAAAAAATTGCGGGACCATATCAAAAAACATAAAAATGAAAATTCCCATACCATAACATTGTAATGTTAACAAGTCATAAGTCTGCCAATAATTGGAATAAAGGGACAGTGTATATATACAGGTATATATATATATATATATATATATATATATATATATATATATATAAAGGTGTCAATGAGTAGTACAACACTTACTACATAATCTCTCCCTAAACATTCACGGTATGCATTGCACCTCAAAATTACCTCCAAACTTCACCATAGTGTCAGTCCACAATGAAAGTCCGATCATCATCAAAAATGCACCAAAGGTGTAGTTAGTCTTCCACTACAACCATGGCAAATTTCAGAGGAAACCAACAATAAAATTACTGTCTTATGGGTAAAAAAACAAAAAACTGATTATTGCCCATATACAATCAAGCACTGGCAGTTAAGCAGGACAGTTAATATAGTTTTCCCTTTGAAGTGAGACCCACAAAAAACTGTTGCAACCAAGCACATAAATCTGTGCCCTTTGCTTCCACAGCCAGATGGATCTGCTTCCCTAAGCAGATGAATGTGATCACACAGGTCCCAAAGGGACCTGCACAAATAAGGATATGATTATATTGTCTCAAAAAGTAAGGAAATTCTTTGTGAAAAATTGTGTTAATGCGCTAGTTAGAGTTTGGATTAAAGTGACAAAAGTAGGGAAATGTGGTGTTAGGGCTTCCAACCTCCAAGCAGCAAAAGGAAAATACATTACGATTTTGGCTGTCCAGAGTCTTGGCGAATCAGGGCTGGGGTCTTTCTTGGCATTATCAACCCTGAGGCTTCCCCCATTCTCATAAAGTCTGCACATCTGATCTCACTTATTGATGGAATGGGGTGAGCATTAGGGTAGGTAACCCCAAGAAAGACCCACGCCCTGATTCACCAAAACTCAGGAGAGCTAAAACCGTATTATGTCAATGTGTTTTTCTTTTTATTTATTTATTTAGTTCTTGTTGACCGGGAAAGGCGGACTAGACAATTCTGCCTATTTTCAGTCTTGCCCCGGGGGAGATGGATACAGATGGATGCCAACTGACATTGAACTAGATTAAGCTGTTAGTGCTATTTTAAGTGAATGGGGGAAATTTGGCCAGGACACTGGAAATTCCCCTTCTCTTTTCATGAAGTGCCATAGGATCGTTAACATCCACCTGAACTACAACCAGAACAGGCAGCTGGGACCTAGGTTTAATATCCCATCTGAAAGATGGCACCTCAGGAGTACAGCACCCCCCCTCATGCTGCACCACAGTGTCAGTATTGGGATTTAATCCGGATGCTTGGTCTGGGGATAGAACCCATAGCCTTCTGATCTTCCGGCCTCAGAGGCGAGTGTGCAACCTGCTGAGTCACTGACTCTTTAAAGCTTTTGCTGCTTGGAGGACTGGGGTGGGGTGTTGGGGTTGGAAACCCTAACACCACATTTCCCTATTTTTGTTGCTTGGATCCAAACCCTAACTGGTGCACTAATGCAGTTTTTTTTGCAAAGAATGTATAATATAGAGGTGTAATGTTTTCCCATAGGGAATTGGTGACATCAAAAACTCATAATACCATCGCTCTGATATCAGAAAGTCGTAATACTATTGTTCTGATATCAGATTAATGGTATTATGAGATGGAAAGTTTAGAGTGTTCCATATAGTACAAAAAATAACAGACAGGAAACCAGCAGTAACTAGACTTGTCATTCCATCTCAGGATTCTAGTGGCATCGTGAACCATTTGAGCTTTGCCCTCATGGTTTATGATGCCACTAGAATCCCTTGATGGAATTACAGCCTTGTTACTAATGATTTGCTATCTATTATTCTGTTTCTCAATGTAGAATAAGTAGCAATAATACACGACCTATGGCATATGTTCATATTGGGATATACACACATATATAGGGGGCTTAGGCCTCATGCCTTCAGCCACCTGGGAACTGCATATATCCTAGTATGAACATATACATTGTAGAGTGTCATTGTGATTATCAGTGGATATTCTATATTTTCAACCCCCTTCCTAAATTTGACAGTTTTTAAAATTTTGCTGATTCCCACCCAAATCCTCCTTCCTTACAATTAAAAAAAAATAGTTCCAATACATTTACATTTAAACTAGTTCCAATACATTTACATTTTGAAACAAGTAAAAAAGAGGGGTTAGTATCACAGATTTTAAGAGATTTGAGGTGGTCAGTTTTGACAATACTGAGGGCGCAATTCTCAATAGGGGTGCACAGTTTAGGAGGGATGAGGTGTACAGATTTTGGAGGGAAAGTGATGGAAATGTTGGGATGGGAAAGGATATAAATTTTGGAGGTAATGGGGTACAGATTTTGCGAGTGGTGAGAGGTGCAAATTATGGTAGAGGTCAAGAGTACACATTTTAGGGTGGAATGGGGTGTACAGTTTGTGAGGGGTAAAGTGCAAATTTTTGGAGGGATAAGAGGTGCAAATTCCAGGAGGGTTGTGGTTTGCAAATTCCTGGAGGGGTAAGAGATGAAAGTTTCAGTAGAGGTGAGGGAAACACGTCTTTGGTGGGTAGAAGAGTGCACATTTTAGGGAGGCTAGGGGTGGAAATCTAGGAAGGGTAAAGAATACAGATTTTGAGAATGGTGAGAAGCAAGTATTTAGGAGTTGTAAGGGGTGCCAGTTTTGGAAAGGGCAAGGTATGCAAATGTTGGGAGGTTTGTGGAGTGCAAATTTTGGGAGGAGTGAAGGAGACAAACTTTGTGAATGGAACAAATTTAGGGAGGAGCAAGGGATGGAAATTTGGGGACTGGAAAGGGACACATTATTAGGTGGGAAATGGGTGCAAATTTTGTGAAGGATAAGGATGCAAATTTTGGAGGGGTAACAGGTGCAAATTTCAGGAGAGGTGAAGGGAACAAATGTTAGATGTAATGAAAATGTTAAGAAGTGTAAGAAGTGCAAATTTTGAAATGGGTAAGAGGCACACATTTAGGGAACAGTGTGGGGTGTCACAAACTCACTCAGCAGATCAGCCCTCTACTCCCAAATTGCCAGCCTCCGAGCGCAGTCTTGTGAACAGTTAACAGAAACAGGGTAGCCCTCCTCTCTGTTTTGTGGGTTCGAATAAACCTTTGGTCTCAAGTCTTGGAGGGATTCAAACTGTGAACCTCTTGTTAGTGTACCCAATGTACAGGCTCAGATAATTCTGCTCTTCGGGGGGGGGCAGATATCTTTTGCCTACGGGCACCTAACCAAGCATACAAAATGAACCCTTAAAACTCTATTAAAGACCTCAGAATAAATTCTTACCTTTTCCCAGTTTGGTAAAACCAGTAAGCTTTGTGCAGTGTCAGCTTTAACCATGTATGCTTTCCTTGTCAAGAAAAATAATTTCAAAGGCACACCAAGTAGTCTCTAAAGTAGAGGTTTACTTCAAAATAGATAAAAAAATGTAAAATGTAAATACAGAACCATATATCACAAAACATACAAATCACTTAAACAAAACAGGTTTAAAAGTGCAGACTAAATCTCCTACCACAGTACTCTTAGAATTGTCTTTTCTAAGGTATTCTTATCTCAAAGTGCTGTAGATGTTTCTTTTTCAGAGTCCAAACATTTGTGTGTAAATGGAAAACAGAATACTGTTTAAAAACTGGCTTTGCCAACCTCTTTGCGTGAGGTCAGCTAGCTCCTCCCTGTCAGAATATAAAAAAATATATCTATGCAAAACAGGATGTCTTATCAAAGGTAAATTAACATTCTGTGACCTCAGCAAAACTCTTTTTTTTTTCAAATGACTTTCTTTGATCTATGAGCAGCATCCCCTTTCCAGGACATCAAAGGACTTGTTATGTCTCTCTGCCAGATCTCACGGAGGTGTAACATGCTTTTGTATCACCATGTGAATTTTACTGTGTTTCCTCTGAACGAAATAAAAGTTTATGATCTATTCTGGCAGTTGGCAAGCTGCAATTAGTCACATGAAAAAGAGATCCTAAATTGTAAGTCTCTTCTTGCCTGTAATTATCTCTTGGCCTTCCAGGTAACCCCTATTAGCTAAAACCCTGGGGTGGGGGGGGGGTTGTCATTCCACAGACTGTCAGCATCTCTCATGAGAGACATTCAATAACACACTTTTATATTACAAAAAGCATAGGTTAATCAGAACCAGCTGTCCAAGTGTCACATGGGGTACAAGTTTTGGGATGGGAGAAGGGTTCAAAGTCTAGGAGAAGCTAAGGGTGAACATTTCAGAAGGGGTGCAGAATTGGGAAATAGTAAGAAGTCCAAATATCAGGAGGGGGAGGGGTACAAATTACAGGAAGGCAGAGAGGTGAACATTTCAAGAGGGGCTGGGGTGAAAATTTGGGAGGAGTAAAGGGTACAGATTCTGAGAGGCGTGAGAGTTGCAGATTTTGTGAGGGGAAAGAGGCATAAATATTGAGAGAGTTGAGGGTGACATGTTTAAGTAGCGTGGTGGGTACAAATTTTAGGTAAAGCAAATGGTGCGGATTTGGGGATGCTGAGGGAGAATGTCTTGGGAATGGTCTGGTACAAATGTAAAGGGTAATGTGTGAAAATTTTGGGAGGGTAGGGGGGTTCAGATTTGGTAGGGGTACACATTTTGGGGTAGGCAGAGCATTCAAATGCTCGGAAGTATAGAGTGAGGATTTTACAAGGGGTAAGGGGTACATATTTCGGAATGGGTGAGAGATTCATATTTTGGAATGGGTAAAGAGTCATTTTCTGAGTGTTAAGGGGTACACATTTCAGAAGGGGTGAGGGGTGAACATTTTGGGAGGGGAAAGGGGTTCAAATTTTCAGAGAGGTATGAGGTGGAAATTTTATGAAGGTTGAGTGGTATACATTTTATGAGGGGTGCAAATTATGGGTAGGATTAGAGCTGAACATTTTTGGGAAGGGCGATGTGTTAAAATTTGGAGAGGGAAACAAGTTTTGGGAATGAGAAGAAGACAAATTGCTAACTTTCACCATTTTGTGTTGGTCTATGGAAATAGAGGCAGTGATCAGGATAATAAAATACTGTGCATTTCCACTACACCAACACACTGAAGCTACTTATTTCTGTTAATATAGGGGAATTGCACTATTAGTACATTGATACAATCAAAGTATATTTCCAGTGTATTTATACATTGAAAATGTATTGCTATAATGTAACCCTGTCAACCTGTCTGACAGCTTTCACTAAACAAGTTTCTAGCTTTAACAGTTAAATAAAATAAAAAAATAGTTTTAAAGTTAGCCCTGTCTAATAATAGTTTCTTTAAGAAGGCCTAACTTTTGAACCATTGTGGCTAGAAACAGTATTTTCTAAATGAAAGGATGGAATCAGGTTGACATGGTCATATTACGGTAGATCGCACTGAAAATGCACTTTCACTGTATCAGTGAATAATTGATATGTTTCTTGTCTTGACAGCAAATAAGTAGTTTCATTATATCAATATACTGCAGTGGAAATTATACTGTACTACAACAATATAGTAATTATGCACTTACTCTGTACTGACAGAAAGACATTTCCAGAAAGACGTTAAAAAAGAGTTTTTAAACATTTTCAGATTTTGTTATACTAATTACTGTTATCAGAAACTTTTTCTTATAAACTGAGTATGACATTTCTTCCATCCTAATTGGTCAAAAGGTGTGCTGTCCTGTGTCCGTATCAGGCAGTAATGTGCCAGCCGGTACTTGTTCTGTCAGTATGGGCACAGCACAAACAAACTCAGTGTACCTCCCCCCAACCCCAGAATGTTCAAAACCAAACTGGGAGCCATTTTGTTTCTTACCTTGTGCCCTCGAGCAGCAACATGTGTGACATGCTGTAATGGAGAGAATGGGACAAGAGGAAGAAGTGGCATTCTTGCCAACTCCAACACCTGCCAAACAAAAACAGAAAAGAAAAAAAAATATGAGAGCTCGTGTTTATCTTTTTCCTGAAGAACTAGCAAAACATAAAGCAACAAAAAACACAGCCTGGGCCATAAATGTATTCGACAGTTGGGCCACCTGCAGAGATATACAGATTGATTTCAGAAGTGCCCATGTTAGAGATTTGACCAGCTCTCTGACACTTATGCCAAGGTCCAACAGATAACAACAAAAAGTAGTCTTTCAGGTTTTCTTGCTCTCCGTGCCAGCAACACCTGCTTCAAGGGGCATGGATATGGTTCACTATCCACACTGTGGCAGTTCCACTGAAATTGTCTGATTGACTGGACGCCTTTAAGCTATGCTTCTCCCACCACCCGAGTGGTATATACCCCAGCTCTGCCCCGTGATGTCAGATCTTTCTTTCCACCGGAAGAACAGGTCACTTCCTACATGGCTCTCACTTAGGATCTAGTGCACCATAGGCAAACCCTTGTCTTCAAAGTGAAGTTTTTTGATTCCTTTGCAATTATTTCCTCAGTTTCTTTGACTCCCCTCATTGTCTTCGATGGAGCAATGGAAGCCGGGGTTCAAGTTCTGCTTTTGGCGCTGGCAGAAGACATTGGCCACTGACCTGCATGACACATGCATATACTGCATGGGTGAGCAACACAGCTTGGCCGGGTGCGGCTTTTGTTTAAGCATGCTGAGTCCCTTGACGACAAGAGGCTTTAGCTCTTGGTGGTCAGCCTTCAAAACAGGATTCGAAGGTCAACCCTAACCGCTGCAAGAAGGCCTCAGCTGTGGCCGAGTCTGCTTAGCAGTTTGCAGTCCTTGAGACAGAAGCAGCAGCTGTTGTGGCGGGCACTTCCTTGGTCTCAGTGCTGTTCCCAGCTGGAGCCAGTGTTCGACAGTCATTCATCAGAGACTTCTGGGACATGTGTTTAGCCCTCCAGACCCTGGGGGAGAGCCCTGCTCACTGTGGTGTCAAGCGCAAGTGCCGCCGATGCCAGTCATGGGACCGGAAGAGATCGAGGTCTTCCCGGGCCCTCCACTCGCCGGATCACTCAATGGCTGTGTGCCCCTTGGCCAAGGGGCAGGTTGAGAAAGACGAGGGCTCTTTCATTCCTCCATCAAGCTAGTTGACTTTGACTCCAATCAAGCAGGCTGCAGAAGTATTTCTTGAGTCTGTCAACCAATTGTCAGAGGAGGTCGAGGTCTCGATCTCCCAGACCCTGGTGCTCTCAGTCCTCACCCAGGAGGATGTGTGTCGGGCAGTGTCCCTGTCCGATCCTCGGTGGGAGCAGCCTCCACCAATGGTCAAGTCGTCTTCCACACCTGTGCTGTGTAATGTGCTGGGCTGGCACATGGTATGCAAATCAGCTGGAAGCCTCTCTTCACTGTTGCCCAGTTGGTCAACAGTCAAGGTTGCAGTCGAGACCTCAGCCGCGGCATTCTTTCTGTCAATGCCGCTTGACTGGGATGCATCGCTGTTGACACTGCTCGGCCTTCTCATCCTCGGGTGAGGAGAGGCACCATTGCAAGAAGCGCCAGTGTTATGAGGCTCTCCTCTGGTGACAGTGCACCACTGCAGGGCAGGGCTTTACCCTGTGGACCTCTGGTCAACTGGCCACCTCCAGTGGGACCCCCACCGATCTACACCACACAGGTGCCCCCCACACCTGATTCTCCACCTCTTTGGGTGGAGCCGCAACCACTGCAGCTGAAGGGGGGCACTCTGGCCAGGAAGGCCTATTCGCCCACCAACTTTGCCAGTCCGGTTGTCGATGAGGATCACCCCTGGGGAGGATACCTGGGAGGTCTGTAGCAAGAAACAGTGAAGGGCCATTTTTAAGGAGTTATTGGACAACTCAGATCATGAGTCCATGGCCTCCTCTGAGACTCCCTTCCTCAACCGAGGATCGGTCCACCGTGTCCTTCAGGGAGTTTCTTCACCTAATCTAAGCGTCCATGTCTGTCTCACTTGAGCTAGTCCAGAAAAGGGCTAAGTAATCCATTACAGACATTTTGGACCAGGACATGCTTTCCCCATGGCTGAAGCCATTTTTGTATCGTCCCTGGAGTTCTGGAAACATCCAGCATCCTGCCTGGAACCCTCTACCCATATGGTCAGCAAGTACATGGTCCCTTTCTGGGACCTCGGACCACCCCTCTGCGGAGGGGTTGATCACGAATTCAGTGTTCCACAAATTCAGACACCAGAGGGATGAGGACAAACCTGTAGACAGGGAGTCCCATAAAATTGCTCAAATCACTGAAAAGGTGTACACTGCTGCTGCTTCACTGGCCTCCGTCAGACTGGTTATGTCTTAATGATGACCAACTTTGGTCATTCCCTGATGAGGGTCTTCTATGCAATCCTCCCTCACCTCCCTGCTGATCAGCAGTTGGTGGTGACAGTTATCAGACACCAGGATCAGTCACTGGCTAAACACCAGCCCCAGATGGCTTTGTACATGGGCAACCCATGTGCCTGCCTGTGCCATGGCAGCTGCCTTCTCCATGCATCACAGGGCCTAACTGCATCTGTCCACCTTTATGACAGACATCCAGCACAAGATGGCCAATGTCCCTTTTCTGGGTACCAGCATATTTGCCCCTGGGGTGGAAAGACTTCTCACCCACATTGAGAAGTCCAGTGCCACCCTGGATTCTGTGGCATTGTGCCAGAAGGACCCAAAAGAGAAGCCTAAGAAACAGGCTTTCCAGTACCACAGGACATGATGTCTGCCATTCGGGAGGGCATTGCTCAGCTCCTTGCAAAAGGGGCAATAATCCATGTCCCCTGCTTGGATGCCTTGGCCAGTCAGGTTACATATCTAGGTATTTCCTGGTCCCAAAACTGATGGGGGTCTGGTGCCCATTACTGGATCTGCATGATGTGAACCAGTTCATGCAGAAACATAAGTTCCAGATGGTTACTCTGAATCAGATCATTCCATTGTTGGAGCAGAACATGTGGTTCTGCTCACTGGACCTCCAAGGTGCATTTTTCCACATTGCTGTCTAAATCCCACTGCAGTTCAGAGTGGAAGGGGTTCTGTGTCAGTTCCAGGTCATGCCCTTTGGCCTTTTCTCAGCACCCAGTGTCTTCACCAAATGCATGGCAGTGGTGGCAGCCCACTTGCAGTGCCTAGGGGTCAGGATGTACCCCTACTTGGATGACTGGCTGTTAGCTGCTCCATTCAGAGAGACCATAGAGAGGTCTATAGATCTGACTTTCAAGACTTGGGCTGCTTTGGTCAGACTAGACAAGCCTGAACTGGTACTGAAGCAGGTGATCAAGTTCATTGGGGCTGAACTAGACTGTCTGCGGGCCAAGGCCCATCTCCCTGTGGGCTGGGCACTGGATCTTACCTGCTTTGCCTAATCATTTCAGATGGGTTCTTGCACTGTGCCTGGGATATCCTGAGGCTGCTGGGGTACATGGCATCCTGTACCTGCATGGTCCGTTGGGTCTTCTGATGGATGTGCCACCTCCAGTGGGAGTTGGTCCATCAGAGATCCCAGCACCTGGGCCACTTGGATCAGATAGTCACAGTGACCTAGACAATGTGGGATGCCATCCAGTGATAACTGATTACAGAACACCTGGAGGAAGGAATCCTGTTTGTCTTCCCAATACTGACCATCACACTCATGACAGACATGTCTCTGGTGTGGGAGTGCTCCTGGGGGACCACAGAGCCCACAGGTTCTGGTCACTCCGAGAGTCCAATCACAACATAAACCTGCTGGAACTCCATGCATCTGCTGCTGACAGAATTCTCCACTCTAGTCAGGGGTCAGGTCATGCAGGTCCAGACGAACAATCCTATGACAGTGTTCTACCTGAACAGGCATGGGTGAACTCACTCTCTTCCCTTGTGTCAAGGGGCCGTCCACATCTGGACCCTCGTACGCAGCCTGGGTGCACATCTCCTGACTAATCATGTCACAGGAGAGAATAATCAGCTGGCGGACGCTCTTAGCCAAGAAGGAGAGATGTCGCACAAGTGGTCTCTGTATCAGGAGGTGGTGAATCACTTGTTCTCCCTTTGGAGCACTCCTCTAGTGGATCTGTTTGACTTCTGGGAGAATGCCAAACTGAGGCTGTTTTTTTGCCCACCCCTCCACAGTCTGGGACATTCTTGGAGGATGTCCTCACAAGGCCCTTGTCCCCAGGCCTTGTGTATACCTTCCCTCTCTTTCCCTGATCCACAGGGTCATGATCAAGGCGTGAATGATTC
Source organism: Neoceratodus forsteri (assembly GCA_016271365.2). Lineage (NCBI taxonomy): Eukaryota > Metazoa > Chordata > Ceratodontiformes > Ceratodontidae > Neoceratodus > Neoceratodus forsteri. The sequence continues at coordinate 903,032,961 of CM057456.1, read as the reverse complement.
TGATAGCCCCTGACTAGACAAGGCAGTTCTGGTACCCAGATTTCCTCTGCCTCAGCAGCAGACTTCCATGGTGACTGCCTCTCTGCTGACCAGACTTCAGGGACAGTCTTACACCCGGATCTGCAGACCCTGCTCCTCACAGCCTTGTTCCTGAGTGGCTATAATTCCAGGCCTTGGGTTTCTGGGATGCTGAGCTCCACGTTGTGAGGCCTCCCAAAAAGAGTCGACTTGGAGATGCTATGCCTTTAAATGGAAGAGATTTTCCATTTGATATCAGGACAAGGAGCTTGATCCTCTTGCCTGCCTTGTGGCTTGCATCCTGGACTACCTGTGATCCTTTTCTCAGTTGGGACTGTGGGCAACAACCCACTGGAAAGGAGCAGGGAAATCCTAGCCCCCCCCAAAAAGCAGGGAAATCCTAGCCCCCCCTCCCCCCAAAAATCATGGTAGTAAGTGTGGCAAACACCAACATAGAGGTTCGATAGGGAGAAGGGCAGGGGTAAATGGAGAAAGTGACAAAGGCAAGAAGGACAGGGATGGGGCAAAGGGTAAGACCATCAGGAAATGGAGGGTAATAGTACCAATGCCCGTAGTCTGGGCAACAAGCTCCCTGAGCTGGTGGCCCTGATGGAAGAGGATGCCTGGATATCGTAGCAGTCACAGAAACATGGTACACAGAGAACCATGACTGGGATGTTAACATACCAGGGTACATAACCCACAGGAGAGACAGACAGGGAGAAGAGGGGAGGAGTAGCTCTCTATGTAAAGGAAGGGATAAAGCAACTGAACAAAAGAGTAAACAGGAGGAGAGAAGGCACTGTGGGTCACCTTGGAGACTGGAAAGGGCACCACAATCCACACAGGGGTTGTGTACAGACCCCATGTCAGGGGAGGAATGGACAAGGATATGATAGAAGGCATTCTTAGAATGGCAGAAAAAGGGAGATACTGTTGATGGGAGACCTGAATATGCAGATGTTAACTGGAACACATTTGCTGCAGCCACATCCAAGAGCAGGGCCATTCTTGATGCCCTACAGGTGGCAGGCCTCAGACAGCTAGTTTCGAACCCACTGGTGAGGAGCAATCTTAGACCTCGTGCTCTCAAGCGGGGGCAGTGAGAGGATCTCAGATCTAGAAGTGGGTTGCCATCTGGGGACAAGACCATCAAACAGTGTGGTTCACGTTAAACTCAGCTACAGAGTCAAGCCATACAAAAGTGAGGGTACTGGACTTTAGGAAGGCTGACTTTGGCAAGATGGGAGAGTGCCTCAGAAAAGCACTAGCAAACAGGCTAGAAGGAGGTGTGGAGCAACAATGGGAATCATCAAACTGCCATCACAGAGGCAACAAGCCTTTGTGTGAAACAAATAAACAAATCAAAATGAAAGAAAAAGCCACTATGGTTCTCAAAAGAGCTGGCTGTGAAAGTCAAGAAGAAAAGATAGCATTCGAAGTATAAGAAACACAGAAGGAGCAGGACAGAGAGCTGTACCAGTTAAGGCAGAAGGAAGCAGGAGGGAAGTCAGAATAGCAAAGGCCCAAACTGAGGAAAAGATAGCCAACTCAGTTAAGAAGGGAGATAAAACCTTTTATAGGTACATCAGCGTGCGTAGAAAGACAAAGGGAGGGATAGTGAGGCTGAATAGAACGAACGGTGGATGGGCAGAGGGGGACAGTGAAAAAGCAGGTATACTACTACTAATACTAAAATGCCAGCAGAAAAGGCCTAACGGTCTTTCGTGTCTGCTCGTTTGGTCAGCCTCCACCCTGGGTGCTGACCTTGCTGCCCCCCCCTCGCCTCCTCTGGCTTCTCCCTTCCCAGTTCTGGATATTCTTGCTGCATTGGATTTTGCTTCCAGAACCCTTCCCCTGTACCTGTCCCACCCTCTTGAACCCTCCACTGTCTCTGCCTCCACCAGCCCCTAGGCAGCACATTCCATGGCTCACCACCCTCTCAGTGAAGTAGCACCTCCTCCTTTCTCCCTGAATCTTCCCCCTCCAGCTTCCACCCATGCCCTCTAGTGGCCCCCCTCCTTCTTCTCAAGCACCCTGACTGTTCCTCCCCTATTTACCCTCTTCATGTACCTGAAGACCTCTATCATGTCCCCGGTCCCTTCTCTTCCAATGTGTACATATTTAGCTCTTGAGCCTCTCCTCATAGGTCCTGTCCCCAGCCCCAAATCATTTTGGTTGCCCTCCTCTGGACCCTCTCCAGGAGGTAATGTCCCTCTTTAAGTGTGGCCTCCAAAACTGCATGCAGTACTCAAGGTGTGGCCTCACCAAGCACTTATACAAAGGGAGCATCACTTCCCTCCTTCTGGAGGTGATCCCCCTAGCGACGCATCCCAGCATCCTGTTGGCCTTGGCTGCTGCCCTCCTACAAGTCTCCGAGTTGTTCATCTTGACATCCACCACCACCCCCAGGTCCTTCTCAGCCATCGAGACTTGTAGCATTGAATGAATATTTCTGCTCAGTATTCACAAAAGAGGAGGGGGAAGTGCCTAATCCAATTAACAGAAGCACTCTTGATAGGTGGGTCAGTCCCAGTCCTTTCACAGAAGAAAGGGTTCTGCAAGAACTCCTAAAACTGAAGGTGAACAAAGCAATGGGTCCTGATGGAATTCACCCAGAATTCTAAAAGAATTAAGGAGGAACTAGTGAAACCACTTGCTACTCTTTTAATAAATCATGGAGGATGTGTGGTACCGAGGACTGGAGGAAGCGGATGTGATTCCCTTCACAAAGTGGGACCAAGACAGAAGCAGGAAACTACAGACCTGTCAGTCTGACCTCTGTTGTAGGGAAAGTGATGGAGTCACTTCTGAAGGAAAGAATAGTTGAGTACCTAGAGGCCAGTGGGGCACAGGACCCAAGGCAGCATGGGTTCACAGCAGGAAGGTCATGTCAGACGAATCTAATAGATTTCTTTGACTGGGTGACCAAAGTAGTAGACCAGGGAGGGGCTGTGGACATGGCCTACCTAGACTTTAGCAAGGCATTTGACACAGTCCCACACAAACGATTAATAGTCAAATTAACTAGCCTGGGAGTGGGTCCCAGGGTGGTAGCCTGGGTAAAACATTGGCTGCACAGCAGGACACAGAAGGTAATTGTAAATGGAGTCCACTCTGCAGAAGAGGGGTTACTAGTGGGGTACCGCAGGGTTCAGATTGGTCCAGTCCTTTTAATGTCTTCATCAGTGACATTGCAGAGGGACTGGAAGGAAAAGTATGCCTTTTTGCAGATGACACAAAGATCTGCAACAGGGTTGATACACAAGGAGGCGGGGAAAGGATGAAAAGGGACTTGGCAAGGTTGGAGGAATGGTCAGAAGTATGGCAGCTAGGATTCAATGCAAAGAAGTGCAAAATAATGCACCTGGGAAACAAGAACCCAGGGGAAGAATACACAATGGGTGGGGAGGTAGTAACAACAACAAAAAGGAAAGGGACCTGGGGGTAATCATATCAGATGACCTTAAGGTTAGCAAGCAATGTGAGAAGGCAGTAGGGAGGGCTGGGGTATACTGGGATGTATAGGGAGAGCATCAGCAGCAGAAAACAGGAAGTTGTTATCCCTCTGTACAGACAGTTGGTGAGACCCCATCTGAGTACTGCATCAGTTCTGGAGACCCCATCTCCGCAAGGACATAGGATAGAGGCAGTCCAGAGGAGGGCAACTAAAATGGTGCAGGGTCTGCAAGAGAGCCGTATGAGGAGAGACTAAAGGAGCTTAATATGTATACCCTTGAGGAAAGAAGGGAGAGGGGGGACATGATAGAAACTTTTAAGTACCTCAGTGGAATCAACAAAGTCCAAGAGGGTAGCATCTTTCACAAAAAGAGACGTGCAAGAACAAGGGGACACAATTTAAAGATAGAAGGGAGGCGGTTCAGGGGCAATGTGAGGAAGTATTATTTCACAGAGAGGGTAGTGGATGCATGGAACAGCCTTCCTGAGGAGGTTGTGGGGTCTAAAACTGTGGGAGAATTCAAGAATGCATGGGACAGACATAAGGCAATTCTTGTGGGAGGTAGGAAGAAATAGGCTGTTGGTTAACTAGGATCTGTGGCCTATCCTGTAGGTAGGGAAATGGGCAGACTAGATGGGCCAAGTGGTCCTTATCTGCCGTCAAAGTCTATGTTTCTATGTTTCTTAAGGAGCAGCTGGCAGCCATCTCTGCTTACCGGGCATCAGCTGGTAAGACGACAGTGGCCCAGGAACAGGTGGTGGGGCACTTTTTCAAGGGTCTGGACCACCTGTCCCCTACAGTGCAGGAACCACCTTCACCATGGGACCTACTGCTAATATTGACTGTGCTCATGGGCAAGCCTTTCAAGCCAGTGCACAGATGTGAGTTGTCACACCTGTAATGGAAGACTGCCTTCCTGGAGGCCATTTCATCAGCCAGAAGGACTGGGGCGCTCCAGGCACTCTTGGTGGAGTCTCCCCTACTGGTCTTCCACAGGGATAATGTTGTACTTCGCCCCAACTATGTAGAGCGTTCGTCTGGAATTCAGGGAGAGGCTCACCAACTGTTTGTCACTTATGCTGAAGTCACGGCTGGCAGACTGGCAGCACAGCAAACGACTGGCAAGTAGATCGCATTCTGCAGTGACCTCTGCTATAGGTTGAGTGGTAGGGAGCCTCCTGTAGAGCTTAGGGCTTATTCCACCAGACATACTGCTTGCTCGGTGACTGCTTCCTGAGACATCCCTATCCAGGAAATCTGCAGAGCTGCTACGTGGAAGTCAGCACACACCTTCATTTCCAACTACTGCATCAACCTTGAGTCATGCTGGGATGCTGATTTTGGGACCTCAGTTCTCCAGTCTCTGTTCGCCAAGTAGGGGTGTGCATCTTACCCCTTCTTCCTGGAGAACTGCTAGGAGTCTGCCAGAGTGTGGATCGTGAACCATATCCACATGTTCACATCCACACAACCTACTTGGCCTCCCCTGGCAACTGGCACACAGATCCTTGCTTTCATCATGTAAGATCAGACATCACAGGCTGGAGTTGGGGTATGTACCACCCGGCTGGTGGGAGGAGCTAAGTTTAAAGACATCTAGCCAATCAGACCATTTCAGTGGAACTGCCAGAGTGTGGATATGAACCATATACCATTCCTAAAACTACGATTACAGGTGAGTAACCTGTTTTTTATTTTCTAAACAGCCCAGTTATATCCCCCTGCATAAACCTAATATCGGAGCCTGCTATGAAATCAGCAAATAACATTGCAACTGCTGTCTGCAAGAAGTACAGATGTGAAAAAAGATACATCAGTACTCACCCACCAGTTTTTACCAGAGACCCAGAAAAGTTAAAAAATCTCTACTACTTTGTCCGGTAACACCCCCAGTGGCTTACTGTTTGAGGTCTGGTGTTGTGCATGGCAAGAAGACACCATGGAGGATGAAGACGCTAAAGCCTGAGAACCTTGTCATAAAAGCAGACCAAAAATAACCACAAGTTCATAACTCGTAACTTAATGAAACAAGAAAGAGCCACAAAGACCTAAGAAAATCGAACAGAGAACAGTACCATGGGTAGGGGTGACATTGTTAGAATCAAAAGGGAGGTGGGATGGGCAGAGAAAGGAGAAGACCAGGCAAAGGCACTCAGCGAGTACTTCTGCTCGGTGTTCACGAAAGAAATGGATGGGCCAGTACCACAAGGGTAAGGGGCAAGGGTGGAGGGGGAGCAGAGATAACAGATGGGGTCATCCAAGAGGATAGAGTTCTGGAGGGCCTTAAAGCCTTGTGGGTGGACAAGGCACCAGAAATGGATGGTGTACACCCAAGGGTCCTTAAGGAACTGGCAGAGGTGTTGGCAGGCCCTCAACACCACCTTGAAGACAGGGAATGTACCCCGAGACCGGAGGATGGCTCACGTGGTGCCCCTCCACAAGAGTGGACCCAAGGATGAACTGGGCAATTACAGACCAGTGAGCTTGACTTCTATAGTGGGGAAATTGATGGGGACCATTCTGAAGGAGAGGTTGATAACCTTTCTCGATAGTAATGGTCTACAGGACAAGAGACAGCAAGGGTTTGTCTAGGGAAGATCGTGCCAGACTAACCTAATCAACTACTTTGACTGGGTCACTAAGGAGGGTTGATGAAGGCCACACTGTGGATGTCCTGTATTTGGACTTCAGCAAGGCTTTCGACTTGGTGCTGCATGGGAGGTTACTGAGCAAGCTGAGTGACTTGGGGGTGGGGGAGGCTGGTGGGGTAGGTTGAGAGCTGGCTACATGGCAGACAACAGGGGGTAGTTGTAAGGGGGGGGGACATCCATGCCAAGGCCAGTAACTAGTGGGGTACTGCAGGGTTCAGTGCTGGGCCCTGTTTTGTTCATTGTCTTCACTGGAGACATTGCAGAGGGGGTCAAGAGCAAGATCAGCCTGTTTACCGATGACACTAAGATTTGTGCAAAAGTGGACAGTGAGGAAGGGAAGCAGGCACTCAAGGAGGATCTAGCCAAACTCGAACACTGGTCAAAGGAGTGGCAGTTGGGTTTAATGCTAAGAAGTGCAAGGTTATGTATCTCAGAGCCAGAAATTCCAGGACCAGCTACAGGCTGGGGGGAGTGCAGGTAGCAGCTTCAGAGGAGGAAAGGGACCTGGGGGTACTAGTCACAGAGGACATGAAGGTGTCAGCACAGTGTTGGAGGGTGGCAGCAAGGGCAAATTGGATGCTGGGGTGCATTGCCAGAGGGATCACCTCTAGAAAGGAGGTCATCCTGTTCTTGTATAGATCACTGGTGAGGCCACACTTAGAGTACTGTGTATATGGTACTGGTGCCCATGCCTCAAGAAGGATGTGAGATTACTGGAGGGGGTGCAGCGAAGGGTACAAACATGATCATGGGACTAGGGGAGTTGCCTTATGAGGAAAGATTGAGGGAGCTCAACATGTACTCGCTGGAGGAGAGAAAAGGGGGACATGATAGAGACATTTAAGTACTTAAAAGGCATAAACAAAGTCAGTGAGGGAGGATTGTTCCGCTTAAAGGGGCACAGTCTGAAGGTGGAAGGTTCAGAAGGGAAATGAGGAGGCACTACACAGAGAGAGTGGTGGCAGGATGGAATGCACTGCCAGAGTCGTTAATCAAACTGAGGACAGTGGATAGCTTTAAGCGGGGTTGAGACAGAGTCAGGGGCAGGGTTAGTACAGACAAGAACACAATGGGGGGAAGGACCGGGAGAGGTGATGGAGGGAGGGGAATTGGGGGGGCAGCTGCAGTGGTATTAAACAGAGCTGCATAATCGGGCAGACTTTGATAGATCTGTGAGCCTTTTTCTGCCGGCAGTTTCATATCTTCTTATGTACATTTTCAGACTCCCAAACTACCCACTGTTTCCAGTTGCTTCATTTGAAAAATACATAAGCAAACTTTCCCCTGAGCTTCCAGCCTTTTATTTCCACCCTCATTGATTACAGCAGAGCAAGTGAACCTTGATGATCAAGACAGCTGGTACCTCGAAGAACATCTTGGGATAAATTACCTGGCAAATTTTTATGCCCAAGCTTAGTGTTGCAGCCTTGCTGTCCACCCACTAAACCAGCCAGGTCATTTGCGCTACCACCTTCCAGTTACTGTTGCAAGCAGGGCTACATGCCTGAATGATTATGGTTGTAACAGGCATTGTTGGGATACCAGACTTCGCAGTTGTAAAGCTGAGTCTAGGACAGAGACCCAAAGGTAGTTCAAGCCTAGCATTACTGTAGGCAAACTGAAGACAAAACCTCTCAAAGTGAAACTTGCTGTGTAAGTGCGGCTAACAATACTCTACCACCATCTAGTGGTAATTCACATCACTTCAGCTTTGTTGAAACTAACCAGCCTTCTGTGCTTACTGTATGGGTTCGTTCCCAGAGCATGTTGACTTTATTAATTTCACAAAATAAATGCTACAAAAGTTACAACATTTACTTGTTGATACCCCCCCCCCACACACCAGTGCAGTGCAGCGCAGGGTCCAAATTTGTCTTATTATTTTTCCCTGCGACTTTGGGGACTACTACTTCCTGTAAATGTTTAAAGCTTCAATAAGTTGAATTATAAGTCTAATTAATTATTCATGAGCTAAAGAAGCTCACAGATTGTCTGCCATGCCAGTCTGAAATCTCTTCAAAATGCCCAGCACAGCAGCCACACGACTGGTCGCAGTGCTCTGCAGTAATGGCAGCGAAATAAAAGAAGTGTTTTCGGTACTGCTATCAGTGTACACTTAACAAACAAACAAAAACAGTTATGTACTTCTGCCAATAAGCGGCAGCATCATGATCACTCCTACCCGCCAGCACATCAGTATGGCCTTTACGTTACCACGAAACCAGTGCTGGCACATGCTGCCCCAAAAAAAAACCTAAACAGAAAAATGTTTTACAAACAGTGTCATTATTGCAATTAGACTTATAATCGGAATAATGACCTCACAGCCAGTCATTTCCAAGGGATTAACGACTGGCCGGTGGGGGTTGACACGACATGCCACCCCCCGACCAGTTGTTAATCCCCAGGAGATGACCGGCTGTGAGGTCATTATTGCTTAACTAACTTATAACATTGAAACAAGTGTGTATTTTTAACTTTAGCATATTTTGTTGAGAGAGTTAGTACTTCTAACTTACCATAAAACATCTTAAGCCCATTGGGCTCCATGGTTTAATAACACAATACAACCATATTACATGCTTCAAACCATGAAACAAAAAAAAAAATCAGCTAGAAACAACATATCCTCTGCCCCCCCCCCACATCCCCTGAAGTCCCTGAGTTTACACTATAAGTACAATTTTTCTGTGAGAATTCAAATAATCCAGATAGTTGGTCCCATCCTTCTCGATTCAGGCATACAGTGTTAAGTTGTCCTCCTTTCCTTCTCCAGGAAGAGGGGCTCTGTGCCATGGCCCCCAGATTTCAAGGAATTTGTCCCCTTGAAGCCATAAGTCTCCTGTGATTCTTTTCCATCAGTTGTAGCCCAGTGACTTTGGCTTTCCACTGCTCCAGCGTGGGTGGAGCAAGTGAGAGCCACTGAACAGTGATGCATTTTGCAGCTGCCACTCACAAGACTTGACCCAGTTTCTGTACACATTTAGAACCCCACAACAATGTTGGAAATCCCAGCACTAAGTCTGTGAAAGAGTTGGGGATAGTGCACCCCAGAATCTGCTGGATATGTCGATGAATTGTCCCCCAGCATGAGGTCAACCTGGGGCAGGCCCAGAAAATATGACAATGGCAGGTGCCCCCCATACACTGTCTCCCACATGTGTCCATATGTATTGCTAAATAATGTTTGGTTACTGAGTGGGTGCAAAAGAATCTAGTGAGGATTTTCCAATTAAATTCTCACCAAGTGGGTGAAGCTGTAACCCCACCAACCTCTCTGCAATCTCCTTTCCTAGTGCTTAGGTGGAATGAAGATGGCGCCCTCTGTTTCCCAACTAATCTTGACCCTCTCTATGGGAGGGGGAATGATCTAACATTAGTATTTTGTACATCTCTGATATATATTTGATTTTTGTCATGAGCACCACCGCCACAGGATATAGACAGTGCTCTAAACTGGACATATCCCTGTTGAGTTCTGGCAATGCACCTGTGGATTGTATGAAGTGATGATGTTTTTGCAAGTACCTGTAGTGATCCCCATTTCTGAGGCAAAACCTCTGCTCTAGGTTTTTAAAGGAGAAACAGCCCTGTGGTCCCGCACATTGTGAGAATCTCATTAGCCCCCTCTTTCGCAGAAAAAATACCTTCCATCCCGTCGTGGGGAAGGGGGGGGTGAAATGTTCATCATGTTTAAGCAGGGAAAGTGGGCCAACCTCATTGGGTGTGTCTGTAAGTTTCCTGATTTTCAGAAGGATATGCAGTGCATGTCTAGTCTATGGATTGTGAACATGGGGCCAAATACTAGGCGAGTGCTCTTCTGATGGCATAGCCCACAAGGCTGTACCAGGGAACATGCCTTCCTCTATAAGGTACCATCCAGATGACAATCTCTGCTTACCCCACATACACAAATAGGCCCCCTGTGCTGTCAAATAGTATTTACATAAGTTACGGGGGCCTTGCACCCCCCCTTCTCCACTGGTGACTATAATATCCTTTCTGCCACTCTAGGGTGCTTCCCTGCCCAGAACAATGTATGGATGTCTTTATGTAAATTGTTCCAATGTTTGACCAGGATAGGGACTGGGACTGTTTGGAAATAAAAGTGCAGGAGGACATTCGTTTTAATTCCTTGTGTCCGTCCATACAGCATTAGAGGAAGCAAGTTCCACCTGGCCAGGTCCACTTGCAACGTATTGTACAGCCATGCATAATTCTGAAAAACAAATGTGTATGACACAGTACTTTTTTCACCTCAGTAAACCCATTTTACAAGAGCAGTAAGGCACCCTGGGGTATGGGTTGTGTGATAAACATACTTCCCATTTGCAGTGGCACTGCACCCAATGCCTAACTGTGCACCTGGGAGTTTTATTAGGCCCACACCCTGCCATGTCTTATTGCTTGCATATTATGTATACACAGCGCCATATAAATAGCAGCAATTTAATTACATAAAAACAAAAAGCATGTTTATATAGTACACATCAGAAGATATTATTGTATTCTGTCAAGGTGGTATTCTGTTACAGAAGACCACAGTGCTTTTTTTCTAGGTTGGCTGGGAATTTTACACCATGTAATTATGAAGGAATAATTACATGGGGTTATAGTTGTTACCAGCCAATGAGAGCCCTTGTTTTTTTTTTGCCCCATTATATAAACTTTTTTCCCCTGCTGTACCATCATGACTGAAAAGGGGACCATGTCTCAGTTTACATTCCATAGTAGCCAATAAATTAACAACATATATACTTTAGTAACAATGTAATTTAAAGAGCACCTTTCCTGCTGTTTGCAGATACCGTAAACAAGAAACAGAAAGCTCCCTTATCTATATGGGAGTTCCTCTGTAAATAATTTTGCATTTTTTAATAATGCCCTCTAATGTAAAGAAAGAGATCTTGATTTGCTTGGAGGGGCTAACCTCTCAGTAATATCCACTTTCCCATTAGCTGACTCCACCTCTGTGCTCAGGCCTTTTGTAATGTCAGTATAAGGAGAGCACAAGAGTTTGCTCCATCCAGCTTTATGGAGAATCTTTTGAGATTTTTTTTTCTGTACTTAAATAAACTTTCAGTAAGAATCATAGCCAGGGTTCAACTAACAGAGCTCACGAAACATGTGCGTGCTGGGGTGAAGATGGCTAATACGGAAGGAAGTGGAAAGGATGAACGTGGCCTTTCCCTCTGGGGCAAATTACAGTCCCTTCTCTTCCTTAGGGGGAATTATTACAAAAATTAACTGCAATGAAGGAACTCTCATACAAGTAAAGGAGCTTCTTCTTTTCTTGTTTTGCGCATTGAGAAAGGTGCTCTTTAAGGTTGGAAGGGACTCTAGTTCATAGATAGTAACCAACAAGATTACTGTAAATCATAGGGTTTTTGTACCCATCCTGCTACCCAGGATATTCATGATTCCCTTGGTTAGCAGAAGTTTGTTGAGGCTTAACTTGAAGGCCTGTACTGACCCTATGTCCTCTGTTTCTATTAGTAGATAAATAAGTAGAAGGACTGTATGAACAAATGAATTAATAAATAAGGGCGGGTTATAATAAACTATTAACTGAGCATCTGCAGCCCTAATTGGTCCATAGGCGTGGTAAAAGTTTTCTAAAAAGAATGTACTGAAGTGTTAATCAGTCCTCATAAATCCCGTTTGTCATGCCAAAGAAAATCACAGGCTGGCTATCTGCATGCAGATGCAGGATGTGAGATGATCTGAACACTGTTCTTTGCTTTCAGGGCTTGGCGTATGTTGGATTCTTATGGGACAGCAGTGCTGGGACTGAACTGAAGGATGCAACTTTACTGGAGAGCCCCCAAACCAATGGAAATGGGAGGCTCACATGTCCACGACCTTACCTCGCCCATTTCAAGGTAGTAGTACTCTATGTTTCATCACAGTTGGCTGGAACACTAACAGCCTGCCTCCCCAGGCCTTGTACTTTGGTGTTTCAATCTTCTGGTTGTAATCCGGGTGACTGACAGGGTTCTGTCATAGGACCTCTTCTCTTCAGCCTTTACATTAATATTATTGCAACAATTTGTGAAAAAAACCCGAAACCAACACTATATTCAGACAATGCAATTCTGTGTATAAATAACACTAATACAAAAGAAAGAAGTAATAACATACAGACTGATGTTGTTAATATCCAAAATTGGTTTATACAAAATAAATTGGTTCTAAAAGTATAAAGAAAAATAAACATGTTTTTTGGAGGAGCGTGGAGCCTGAGAAAGGAGGATCCCAAAATTTACCTTGTGACTCTTAAAGGGAAACACTTTGAAATGATGAGCATCTTTCAGTATTTATGTGTGATATTGGATGAAACACTAACATTCTCAAGTCATATAGATAGTTTTGTTAAAACTGGCTAGGTTTAATCTGTCAGAACAGGTTTTGTCTAACATCTGAGTCCCAAACATTGACTAGCTATGCAGCATTTTATTATGCCTCTATTAGACAACAAACTTCCTCTTTATAGATCAGTAATAGTAGCATTTTTTCTAAAATGTATGTTCTTTTCAACAAAATCTGTAGGTTTATTCTTAATGTTGACCGCAGAATGCACCATTCTTGCTTATACCAGAATTAAATTGGCTGTCATTTGGGACGAGAGCATCATAGTTTGAGGCCCTAATGGTTTGAAAGGCATTGAATGGTCTGACCCCACAGTCTGTATGAAATGTGTTTCATACATTTGTGACCCATAATAACTTGCAGTCTACCATTGATAAAAAAATCCTCCATTCAAAAAACTAGGACTAGTGTATGGGGGAACATTGTTGAGGATGGAAATCCATCCCTTGAACAGTGCTGATGTGCTAAACTAGCTTCGTCAGCTAGTTTGTTGTGCTGTACTAGCTACATAGCTACTGCAAAACAACAGCTTTGAATGCGTTTTGCATGCACAGTATGTGAACATCTGCTGTTCCTGAAATGGCTGCGGTGGTGACAGCGGACCCGGGAAGAGAGCAGCACTGAGGAAAAAACACTAAAGTAATAGCAAACCCTTTGTTGTAGACTCATTTCACGTGTGTGTGTGTGTGTGTGGACCATACACTATAAAAGACAATGTATGGTCCACTATCAGCAACAAGCATTTGTGGCCAACTCGGGGTTGCCATGGCAACCAAAACCTCTCAAGCTTCGCTCTCGAGGTTTAAACGGTCACCATGGCTACCTCTCGATGGCTACACACACTTGTTGGCGAGTTGCCCATACATTATCCTCTGTATTAGGTCAACAAACTGTCTGTGCACATTGTGAAGAGGGAACAGGACAGCTGCTACAGAATAGTGCTTGCACAGGATATACTTGCAGAAGGATCCAGCACTTCATCTACACGTAGAGGAACGCTCCAGGTAAGTATTGCTCCTTACTCAGTGTTGCTCTGTTTCATTCCAGTGATTCCAGAGTAGCAAAACCACAGTGCTCAGACAAGGAACAGAGTGCAGGGGGACCACTGGAACCCCAACATTTCTCGCCTGCTGCTCCTGGCGATTTGTCAAGGTGTGTGGCCCCTTGCTACTCACCAAATATATAGCATGCTATTACAGGTACAGCATGAAACACAAATACACAGACAAGCCACCACAAAAGTGTGTCCCATAACACACATTTAAAAACAATTATATCCGAGACATGCCGTCACTGGTGTAGGACATTATATATTATTCAGTACAGAAAATATTTCTGTGAAATATATTTTGACAATTTTATATAGTATATTTCAAAACTGATATGTTCCAACTAGGATCTTTTTTTTTTTTTTCAATTTTCTGGTTGCTAGACAACAAATTCATGTGCTTGGCATCTGAAAAACAGAAACAGAAATGTTAGCTGCAGTATAATAGCTAGCATGTCACAGCAACAGTGCTGTTTCAATCTGGTCTTTTGGACCAGGACATAGAAACATAGACTTTGTTGGCAGAAAAGGATCGCTTTGCCCACCCAGTCTGCCCAGATGATCCCTGCCTAGTCTGTTCCCACAGGCCCTAACTGGTCTCTGGTGACTCTCCCTCCTCCCTGCCTATATACTAATATTCCACTGTGTCTATCCCACGCATGCTTGCAGTCTCTTCCAGGCATTCACCACACTTTCGGTAAAGACTTCCTCACATTCCTCTTAAACTTCCACCCCCCAGCTTCATTGCGTGCCCTCTGGTCCTTGTGCAAGAGACTCCTCTCCTTCACTCTGTTCACCACCGTGAAGTACTTGTAGGTCTCTATCATATCCCATTTGCTCTCCTCTCTTCTAGGGTGTACATGTTGAGATCCCTCAGTCTTCTGTCCTTGTAGGGCTTTAGCAGCAACCCCTGCACTATTTAGTTGTCCTCTTCTGGACTGCCTTCACTCTGTCTGTGTCCTTTCTGAGGGGTGGCCTTTGGAACTGGATACAGTTCTCCAGGTGGGGTCTTGCAGGCAAGAGATACAATGGCAACACCATCTCCCGCCTGCTGCTGGAGATAATGCTCCCTGTGCATCCCAGCATCCCACTGGCCCTGTCCACTGCCTTGTCACACTGCCCTGCCAGTTTCATGTCATCAGATATGGTAACCCCAAAGTCCCTTTCTTGCTTAGTAACTTTCACTTACCCCCCCCCCCCCCCGGTTCCTATGCTCTAGTTGAATTATTTTGTACTTTTTGGCATTGAAACCCAACTGCCATGCTTTTCACCACTCCTTAAGTTTCCCAGGATCCCTATGCATTTTCTTCAGCCTTCCTGAGGGTCCACCCTATTACAGATTTTGGTGTCTTCTGCAAAAAGGCATACCTTCCCTTCCAGTTCATCTGTGTGTCACTTACAAAGACATTGAAGAGAACCAGTCCCAATACTGAGCCCTGTGGTACCCTGCTGGTCACATTCCCCTCACTAGAGTAAGTGCCCTCAGCTACCATTCTCTGTCATCTATTTGTTAACCTGTTCCTTACCCAATTCGCCACTTTGGATCTCACCCCTAGGCCACTCGATTTCTTTATCAGTTTCTTGTGCAGCACAGTGTCGAAGGCCTTGCTAAAGTTCAGGTAGGCCACGTCCACTGCCCTCATCTGATCTATTTCCCTGGTCATCCAGTCAAAGAAATCAATCAGATTCATCTGACATGACCTCCCCCCATGCGTCCATGCTGCCTTTGGTCTTGTAGCCCATTGGATTGAAAAATACTCTACCAACCTTTCCTTTAACAGGGTTTCCTTTACTTGCCCCACCACTGATGTGAGACTGACTGACCTACAGTTGCTAGCCTCCTCCCAGATGCTGCTCTTAATGAGTGGGACTACATCTGCTCTCCTCCAGTCCTCTGGAACCATGCCTGTTTCTAATAACCTGTTGAGTAAGGCTGTCAGTGGGGCAGCTAACATCTCCCTGACTTCCTTTAGTACCTTTGGGTGTATTCCATCTGATCCCATCTCCCTTCAGAACTCTTTCTTCTGAAAATGGACTTGTGTCTACCCCCTTTTGTTACTGCTGCTCTCTGGTGGTCCATCCCCCCCTCCCTCCACTTTGAAGACTGAGCTGAAGTATACCTATTCAAGATGTCAGTTTTTTTCTTTTCCTCTTTTCAGTCAGTAGTTTTTCTTCCCTCTGGTCTGCCTGATGGCGTCCCCCCTTCAACCCCATCACCGATCTTCTCACAGATTTACTGGTTATCGACCACTTGCTCAGAACCACAAAGGTTGGGTGGGTTGTCCACTGTGTCGGTTGTGTGAGAGCCTGCTGTAGGCACCCCGGTAGGGTGAATGAGCTGAGCCATCACATCAGGGTTGTGAGATCCAGGAGACACCCTGGGGCGAAATGGAACTAGGAACGTGGTCCACCATGCATGGTTTCCATACCCAAGGGCACTATCAGTTTTGATGGGCACATGGTTCAGCCAGCTCTGGAGGTTCATCCAACTCGGCTGGTGTTATGCAATGCCAGGTCCATTAAACAAGACTGCAATTATTGCAGATCTTGTGGGAACGGTGGACCTGGCTTATATCACTGAGACCTGGCTGGATGAGAATTCTGGACCCATTTTGGAGGCTTTAATTCCAGCTGGGTACTCGGTGATTCACCGCCCGAGATTGGATCGCAGAGGGGGGGGGGTTGCGGTCTGTTTCAAGACCGAACTTAACCTTGCGAGTGTACCAGTTGAGGAGACTGAGTCATTTGAGTGTACTGTTGTAGCAGGTGTGGGTTGTAGGATTGCTCTCGTCTACTGTCCATCCGGTGACGAGAAGCGTTTACTTCAGAAAGTGGTGGACTTTGTCATCAACATGACGTTTGAGTCACCCAGACTGATGGTTCTGGGCGATTTTAACGCCTGGGTCAATGACAAACTCTCGCCATTTGGACAACAGTTCCTCCAGGTAATATCATCTTTGGGCCTTACACAGATCGTTACTATTGCTACTCATAAGCATGGTCACTCTGTCGACTTAGTCTTCCTCCTGGGGATCGAGGCCTCAGACTTGGTGGTGGAACCAGTTGGATGGTCTGATCATTACATCGTGGGTTTAGTTTTAGGGCCCCCCTTCATAAGCCTACCCCTGTGGAGATGGTCAGGTATCGCCCTTTACGAGGTATTAGCTCTGAAGGCCTGGAGGCGGTACTTGACCTATCGTCTCTTCCAGTTGCAAACAGCGACCCAGAGGCCCCCGTTGCAGCCTATAATAAGGCTATATCAGTGGCCCTGGATCTCATTGCTCCTGTCCGTGTTTGTCCTCTCTCCCTTCGCCCTCAGTCCCCATAGTTTGATGGGACGTTGAGGGAGATACGGCGACTGGGACGAATGTTAGAGACTGCTGGCAGAGATCTTCCCTTGATGCCGACCACCTTAAATTGATGGAGCATTATGAAGCCTATCAATCTGCAATCTCCTGTAAGAAGGCAGAATTCCTGTCCAGGGAGATTGCTGTTGCTCAGAATCGACCAGCTCAGCTTTTTCGCACTGTAGACAGACTGTGCAACCCAGCCTGCCTACAGGTGCGAAAAACCTTTTTGCAGGTAGAGTGTGATGAGCTTGCTCGATTCTTTGTAAATAGGGTGGCTGACATCAGGGTGGCACTTCATCCAGCACGCTCTGGTGTTGCTGTGGACCAGCACCACTTTATTCTTCGGTGTTCACAGTCTTTAACAGGTGTATGTGTGTATGTGTTGTTCTTCACTTTGTATTTTTTGCAACATTTTTGAATATTTGCAATGAATAGTTGTAAGTATGACCCTTTAAGAGCCTTACTTAAAATAAGGATCACACATCATCTCAGGCACACCCTGATGATGCAGTGAGCGAAACTGGTTGGAGGTGGTAATGCAGGGCTCCTGCTGGCATCCTAGTGAGAGGAATGGTGTATTGGCACTTTGTAATATAATAAAAAAAGCACTTTATTCAAGTCTGATAACTGTTTTTTGTCTGCTTATTCATGAGAGTGGTGGAAGGAGCAGGGATTCTCTGATTTGATATAATTTTTTACCCTAACACATCCTGCCATTGGGGCAGTTATTCTGTTTGCCTTGGCATTTTATTTCCCAGACTCCTTGCACTGGCACACACGGCTCTCCATACCTTACTCCCTCCTTGTCTACTGCCTGGTACTGGGGGGGTGCTGTACTCTCAGGGTGTGCTGTCCTTCAGATGAGACATTTAAACCAAATTCTTTTCTACCCATCTCTGGTGCTGTCCTGGTGGGTGTCCAGGTGGAAGTAAAAGAGGCCAAGGCACTTTTCGCAAGAGTAGGGATTTTTCCCTGGTGTCCTTGTCAACATTGCCCTTTCCATTTATCCGGATCGTGCAACTGTTCAAGGCTGTGTGTGGGTGCTGATGTGCACATTTGCTGCCATGACACATTCAGCCACTTCAGTATCAGTCTAGCATTGCTTGTAAAGTGCTTTGAGATACAGTGTGTGTGTGAAAAGTGCTACATAAATGCTTTTTTTCTTCTTCTTCTGCTCTTCCCATCTGTGCTGTTCCCTGACACTTCCCTAACCCTCCCTTCCCTTGTTACCTTCTCAGTTACCAGTCTCTTCTACTCCTGTCATCCTGCTTTTCTGATTTATGCCCCCTTGTCCTCTTCCTTGTCCCCACCCCATCTTCTTGTGCCCCTGCCCGGTGAGAGCTTACTCCTCTTGGGCTCCCCTTCCCTGCTACTTCATGATCTGGGGACAGTTATTGCCTCCCTTGACTTTACAGCCCCTCCCCCCGCTAGTTTAATAAATGCACATCCAAGTATCATTTAAACCTCTCAGTAAGGGCTGTGTTCCCCCACTTAGAAATATGCAAGTCATCGCTGCCATACAGGCCTGTATTTTCCCAGGTTTGTCCCCAGTCCCCAATGTAGCCGAAGCCCTCCTCCATGCCTTCAGTACCTTCAACCAATTGTTAAAAGTCCTGGTGCAGAATGTCCTATCCATTCCTTGGCCATATAGAGGTAACACTTCAGCAAAAGCCACTGTGTGTGTGCCACCTACTTGAGGCCTCTGCCCAGTTCCCTGAATTTCCTTGCACAACCCTACCCTATCCCTTGTTACGTCATTTGTCCCCAGGTGGACAGTGACATCTAGCTCCCTCTCATCTCCTGCTACCCTAGCAATCATCTGGATCCACTCGCCATCTCTCCTAGCTGGAGCACCTCTTAGGCACTTCACCTCTCTCTCTCTCTCCCTTCCTTTCTCCCCCTGCTACCAAGTCTAGTAAAGTAAGTAAAATAAAGTAAGGTTTTATTTATATTGTGGCACCCAATCCCGGAGGCTCTGGGTGTTGTTGTAATTCACAGCAGGGCACAAACATCACAACAATCATTTTTTTAAATACTAGCAACAAATTATCTATAAAATCAGAATTAAAAATTATCTTAAAATGTTTTATTAAACAGATAGGTCTTCAAGCCCCCTTTAAAAACCTCCACCGTTTGGGCCTCCCTTAAAGATCTTGGCAGCAAATTCCAGATGGCCAGGCCGACCAGCTTGAAGGATCGAGCCCCCCGAGGTTTTCAGCCTGGCCCTCGGAATCACCAGGAGGACCTCAGTGGAGGAGTGGAGGGAATGTACCAGGTTGGCTGGAGTTAGGAGGTCAGACAGGTAACCAGGGCCCAGTTCGTATAGGGCCTTAAAGGTGAGCAAGCCCACCTTGAAGATAATCCTCCACCTGACAGGTGGCTGGTGCGGATCATGCAGGACTGAGGTCATATGGCAGAACCTCGGAAGACCCACCAGCAGCCTGGCTGCTGCATTCTGCACTAGCTGCAGTTGGCGGAGTATCCCTCCATTGACTCTGAAGTACAGAGCATTACAGTAGTCCAACCTGGAAGTCACAAAGGCATGTACCAGTGATAGCAAGTCTTCAGGCGGAATCAGGAGTTTAATTTGGGCGGCATTCCTTAGATGATAAAACGCACTTTTGATGACAGACGACACCTGTGCTTTCAGAGTCCGTCTGTCATCAAGGATGATGCCTAGATTTTTTTACCCTGGGGCAGGCCATCAACAGGGCCGAGCAAAGGACCAACCCTGTTACCACTCCAGAGGCCTGCCCATCACGCCATCAACCATCAACGGGGCTCCCTCTTAGATGTCATTTTGGTTAGCAAGCCACACCTGTTCTCTTATGTTTGAACATTTTTCTCAGACATTAGCGATCATTGTATAATCACCACCATTAGATCTGTGCACAACCCACAGTTTGTGGCAAAGTTCTCTACCAAGAGGTGCAAACACAACTTTGATTTGTTTGCTTACATCCATGACTTGAAACATTCACCGCAATAGCAGGAATTCTTCCTAGCCAAAACGGTTAACAGGGCATATACTATTTTTTACGATATTTTAAGTGAGGCTTTAAATGAGCATGCACCCTTGGTTAAGGTGTGGGACAGGAGCAGCACCTGCCGTTGGTTCTTACCTGAGCTCAAAGCTTCCCTGTTAGAAAGGGATACTTTATGGAAAAAGCCGAAGAAGCAAGAACAACTTGGATTGGTGTCTTTTTAAGAGCACATGTAACAAGTGCACCATGTTGGTCAGAGCAGCCAAAGCCACCTACTATTGTTTGGAGCTAGCCTCTTCCTCAAGAAATCCTTCAAAGCTCTGGAAAACATTAAAAGACATGTCTGGACATGCCCCTGGTAATTCCATTCCAGCAAAAATTAAGTCCGGTGGCAGTGTTATCGCTAACCGATCGGAGATATTGGAAGCCCTCAATAACCATTTTGCAATGGCAGGGCTAGCATTTGATACTGCTCCTGCCAGTGACCTCCGCACAGCTCAGGGCCCACCAACCCACGAGTCCCCCTCTACCGAGGAGGCCTTCTCCCTCCTGCCTGTCTCTCTAAAAGAGGTGGAAGACGTACTGCTGGCAACTAGACACCAGGAAGGGAGCAGGCTCCAACTTCATAGAGCCATACTATCTGAAATGTGCCTACCATGTGCTTGTGGTGCCAATCACCCACCTATTCAACATGTCACTCTCCCAGGGTACCCTCCCCCCCAATGGAAAATAGCCCATGTCATCCTTCTATTAAAAGCAGGTGACCCCTGCGATCTAAATAATTACAGACCGATCTCCCTCCTCACCATCCTGTCTAAATTACTAGAAAAAATAGTGTGTGGCCAGCTAGGGGAATACTTAGAAACCAGAAGCCTATTAAACCCGGTTCAGTCTGGATTCAGAGCAAAGCACAGCACCATAACAGCTCTAGCTAAGGTGACCAATGATTGACACCTTGACGACAAGAAGCATGTCTGTGCTGTTTTCTTGGATCTTAGTAAGGCATTCGACACAGTCGATCACAGCCTGCTTCTTTCCTCCGTAAGCACCTTAGGCCTGGACCATAAATCTATGTGCTGGTTTGCAGACTACCTCAGAGAACGAAAGCAGCAGGTTAAAGCTGAAGGTGATCTTTCTTCATTAAAACCTATGCTGAGGGGCGTGGCCCAGGGCTCTATCCTTGGTCTCCGCCTCTTTGCAGTCTACATTAACAACATCAATGACCCCATCAAAAAAGCCAACATCCACTTATTCATGGACGACACTGTACTGTACTTGAGTTGTCCCATGCCGGAAGCAGCCTGTGAAGACCTCCAAGCTGAATTTAACCTTCTACAATACCAGCTCATAAACAAAAAACCTTTGCTCAATGCGAAAAACACAAAAGCTATGTTTTCTACCCCCCCTCCTTGCATGCGGCAATTCCTGCTGGGGGGAGCTATCCCACAAATTACTACTGTTCTTGGAGAAACACTAGAGTATGTAGCTAAATTCAAATATCTAGGAGTTTGGCTCGATCATAAACTTTCCTTCGCTGACCATCTCGA
Organism: Neoceratodus forsteri; assembly: GCA_016271365.2. NCBI lineage: Eukaryota > Metazoa > Chordata > Ceratodontiformes > Ceratodontidae > Neoceratodus > Neoceratodus forsteri. The sequence continues at coordinate 903,011,534 of CM057456.1, read as the reverse complement.
AGCACTACAGAAGAAACTAAGGCAAAGATTAGGACTGTTCTACAGAATTAACCTCCTACTCACTAAGGAGGCCAAGATTCAACTGGTTCAAGCTACCTTCCTGTCTTCAATAGATTACATGGACCTGCTCTACAGCCACTGCACTGGCTAAGTTGGACACCCTCTACCACAGAGCTATCAGGTTCATTACTGGCCTTCTACTTTCCGCACACCACTGCTCCCTGTACTCATCGTTAGGCTGGACTTCCCTTCACTACAGAAGGAATAGAAATGTCGCCCTTTGGGCCTTCAGAGCGGTAACCAACAAGCTCCCCTCATATGTCTCAGATTGTATTCCCCAGAGTGTGATAGGCACCTACGCTCTAAGGAGCTATTCCCTAATTGCCCTCCAAGTTCCAAGGGTCAAAACTTGTTTTGGCAAAGCTGCTCTAAGCTTCTCTTTACCCACATTGTGGAGCAGTTTACAAAGGAACTTGAAGCTGAGCTGCCCTGTTAGCCTGAATATCTTCAAGGCGCCCTACTATCGCTACATGAAAGCACCTTGCAAATGTTTTCTCACCACTGGGCCCACTAATCTCGCGAACTCCCCTTTTCCATCGTGGACGCCGCCATGTTTCTGCCCCTGGCTCTCACTCTTTCCCTGTTAACTCTTCTTGCTGCACCCACCCTTCCCTGTCCACTCCAGCCTGGCTAAAGTCCCACCCCATCCATAGTAGTGTCCCAATTATCTACCCCTCCTCTGTCATTATCATAATAAACAAGTACACGACAGCCATTGTCACTTTCTGTGGTTTTAGCTCAATATTTCCCCCAGTCGTCGGTAATATATCCCTCTTCTTCTTTACCTCTCTAACCTGCCACCCTATACATAGCCTCTTTACCCTATAGGTGTAGTTGCCGGCTGCCTCACTCAGAAGATCTCTGCTTATAACCCCTGTATGCCTATGGTTGATTGTACATCTGCTGACTTCTTCAATTGTAAAATAATGCTGTTTTTTTTTTTTTATTTATTTCAACCTTGTACTGTACTGTATACACTGTATATACTTTTTCTTCCTTGTATATTATTGCTTTTTGTATACCTGCTTCTGTACTGTACTTTGATGTAGTCATGACCAGGTCCACCTTGTAAATGAGCCTTGCTCAATGGTGCCCGCCTGGATAAATAAAGATTTTGATTGATTGATTGACCAGGCTCTATCACTAGCACCTCAGCTAATTAGAGGACATCCAGTCCTGAATCTCAGACAGACATTTATTTAACACTTCAATGGCATTTCCATTTCCAGGGGCAAATGACATATACAGCTAGTATCACCTGCATAGCAGTGAAAACCCAGACTGTATTGTCTAATGAGCTCTCCAGGGGCAGCATGTACACCATGAACAACATCAGCGGAGGATCGAAATTTGAGGTACTCACATGACAGGGGCATCAAGAGGATGAGAAATTCACCATCACTATTTTGCCTCCTATCGGAGAGATAGGACTCAAACCACTTGATGACTGTTCAGCTGAGTCCGCAATACACTTCAGGGTGATCCAATAGTACAATGTGGTCCACGATGTCAAATGCTGAAGAGAGATCGAGCAGGACAAGAACTGACCATTCTCCTCTATCCTCGCCCTGAGGAGGTCATTCTGCACCAAATTAATGCCATCTCTGTGCTATGCCTGGCTGTGAAACCAGACTGGAATGGCTCATGATGTCAGAAACCACGGGCTGCACCTCGAGCTGCAGAACCACTATTTTCTCAACAACCTTCCCTAAAAATGGGAGGTTGGAGACAGGTCTATAATTCAGCCAAGGACATCCAGGCAGCTGATGGTTTCTGCTTCAGAAGGGGGCCTCACCAGCGCCTCCTTCAAGGCAGCAGGAAGCACTCCTCTGAGAGCAAACACCAGACTATCCTGGCAAACACTGGACTGATGGTTCAAACCCCTCCCACTAAGAGACAGGTCGGGCCAGGATCCAGTTTACAGCAAGTGGGCCGCAGCTTCAGAATCACCTCAATGACCTCAGCCAGCCAAAACTCCTCCCAGACAATTGGAATGCCTCTGCTTGAACCAGGCCAACCGCTGCAGGACACATTTTGTCCCACTAGGGAGATCTGAGCCCAAATGGAGGACACCCTGTCTGAGAAGAACAGAGCAAACTCCTTGCATAATGTGATTGAAAATGCTTTTTTCATCTGTAGACAGACTGGGTGTAACAGTCTATCCCCAGTCCGAAATAGGTGAGCAGGTCTTTTCATCCCAGCAGCAATCTCCCTGGAAAGGAATTTTGCCTCCTTATGGTTGATTGCCCCTTAATAATCATTATAATGATTTCTCAGGGCCAGTCTGTCCTCCGTGGACTGGGTCCTCCACCAGCAATGCTCCAACCTCTGACCCCTGGTCTTCATCTCCTTGAGAGCCCTATTGAACCATGAGGGTCTCAAGCAAGAATACTTGAGCTGTATGCAGACCGGTGCGATGGCATTGAGTGCCTTGATAACTGCCCCATTATAGGCTGTTACCACCTCACCAGTGCCAATTGCACACACAGCACTCATGCCAGAAAAATCTATTACTGCCAGCAGTCCCTCTGGGGACAATCCCCTTAAAGGGTGATAGCGAATCATCTCAGTGGGAAGGGGGCAACTCTCAGCGGGGGGCCCCAAACGAGACCTACACCATGCAGTGATCAGACCAAATGACCCGATCAGTCTTTTTTTTTTTTTCGACTTTGTATGGCTCCCGTCACGGTCCCGAGGTCCTCTCTCAGGCATCCCATCTGTTATCTTGCCCACCTGAGCCTACTGAACCGTATGTCCTCTCTCTCTCTCTCTCCTCGATGATGTCGGCACCCCCAGCTAACCCTGTCCAGGGTGGGTCAGCCCCTCTCCTACTTGGGGAGCTCTTACAAGGCAGGCTCCGACACCCAACGAAGAGTAGGCACCCAAAATCGGAGGTCAGTCAGGGCATGGGGGACAGGTGGTGTCGCCTGATCCTCGGTGCTTGGTTTTTCCTATGTTCAAGTTATGTCCCCTTGATGTGGGACATGCGAAGGCCACTCTCAGCCCTCGGCGTGAATCTCCCACCCGTCAGGAGAGCAACCGCCCAACGTCACCCGTCACATTTCTAGAGCCATGCAAAGCAGTGCTGCTGGTCTCAACGGGGCCGCTGCTGCACTGGGCTACCCTTGGATCCCAATCATGAGAGAAGAGCAGTCCCATGGACGCTCATCCTCTCTCTACCCTGCTGACCCCCGATGGCCCGGGCTCTTTCCTGAACCCGGGTCACCGGTGTAGCGCGGCGTGTGGCGTCCAGCGCCTCAACCCTCAGTGCCACCGGGTCAGCTGACCCGATCAGTCTTGATGTCAGTAACATAAAACCCCAGCGAGAATACCAAGTCCAATGTGTGGCCATGTTGGTGAGTTGTAGAGGTAACTTCCTGTGTTAGGCCCAGAGATGTCATCATCTGGAGGAGCTCGTAACTGAATAGTGAGGATTCGTCATTGAACCAGGCATTGAAATCCCTCAGAGTTAACCATCTAGGGAACTCCAACACCCTGTCAGTGACAAAGTCTGTTAACTCCTGTAGGAAATCTCCACCCTATCCCGGAGGGCGATAGATAGGAGAATCCTGCAACCTGCACCAGGATCACCATGCACTGCCACACATTCAAACCCAGCGGGGACCGACACCTCAGGTACTGGCCCAGCGTCATCCCCCAACCAGGTCTCAGTGATGCAAGCCAGGTCAGCCGAGGAAATCAAGTCCACTGTAACAGCTGTCTTGTTCCTCATTGACCTGGCATTGCACAGCACCACCTGAAAGGGACTAGCAGAGACTGCTGACCCTCTAGCTACCTGCCACACAGTCCGGTGGGAGCTCTGGGGACAAGAACTAAACAATTTGGGCCCCTCTCAAGGCTCTGTCCAACTCCAGGGCACCTCCTATTCCAAACCACCCCGATACTGTTCACCCCCCCACTGTACTAGCAGTACCGGCACCCACTCCTCTACCACCTCACTATACCCACCTCCCGACAGCGTCTCAGTGAAACCACCGGAGGGAACATCCACAAAGTGGCAGAGGTCACACAGCAGGGTTGCAGTATAAGCTGTTCGAGGGGGCCCAAGAACTAAGCACATTTCCTAATATAAAACCCTCTCAAGCTTATTAAAAACAACAGAAGTACTAAAACAAACAAATAACTATTCTGACATTAAAATTTCTTCTAGCCACCAAAAAGTGTCCACAGCTAGACAATATAATTGTGGCTCAAGCTTTCTAATTATAGCTCCCTGCCTAAACCCCCCCCTTGGTGTACTAAGATCAATGAACCTTCCCCCCAGTAATAAACTCAAACAGTCCTAAAATTAATATACATTCACTCCAATACAAATAAGTTACTTAATCACATGCACACACACACACCAGCACACCACATTCACCCACTAACTAACCCCAATCTACCCAAAACCTATTTAGTTAAAATTCAATAAAAGTTTATTTAGAGAATTCTAAAATAGCTGCAGAGGTAGATTTCAATAACACTTTACAGTCGGTGAACTTAACATGTCCACAGTATTCCAGCCAGAAAGAATACAGAACAGTACAATGCTCACACCGCTGAAATGGTTTTAAACTGGTGGATGACAGTTTCATAGCACAAATTGGAGGTCTCTCGCCACCTCAACCAGTCTCCAGTTCAGACCAGGTTAAAGAACCTCAGTGCATAAATCCGGTCAACCTTTATAAAGGGGTGCTCTCACCACCACTCTTCAAACAGGTCTCCTCAGATCAATTAAAACTGGAGATAAAACACAAGTTTCAAAGGCTACACCGCCTTTTGGAAGGTCTTCCGCCCATCAGAACTTCAGCTAAGGAAAATCATTTAAACCACCATCAGTTACTCCCACAGTGGCTATGGCTCAGTTCCCTGTGGCTCCCAGTCCGGTCTGGTCAGGAAACAACTCTCCCAGGAACCACTACTTGCAACAAAGTTCCTGATGCACTGGTCTGAAAGCAAATCATCCACACAGTGTTTCTGGCAGAGGTGTATTGTCAACCTTGTCCATCGTCGCACTGATTTTAAAGTTCAGTGTTCTCTAGTAGCAATGATAGGACCCTGAAAATAATAAAACTAACTCCTAAAACTATCACTAACAGCTCTGCCTCATGCTGCGCCCTACTCCTCACCTCTAATACTTATTCTGTAGTTGGAGTAGAGAGCAAATTAGTCTGGATTCTCCTTAAGTCTCCTGTTAGTAGCAGGAAGAGGACTTTCAACAAGAAAACAGCAGGCAGTTCTCAGACCTCTGACGGACACTGACCCAGCCTGGCTGCCATCTTGCCTCTCTTTTTGTCCCCTAACAATATAGTCCCTCACCTGCAGCTGCTTCCTCCTTGGCTGGGGCCCTCCTTCCTTCCTTGGTGCCTCCCTTCTTGGGAACCCAACATCTTCCCTTCCCACAGCTATGGGTGCCTCTGCCGCCACCCCATCCACCAGTATGGTGAAGGAATTGTCAGTGTTGCAGGTGAGGAGTGTCTCTCATCCAGTCTCCCTCCCACCAAGAACCACTAAAGTCCAGCCACTCTGCCTTTGCCTAAGCATCCTCTGGGAAAACGGTGGTAGATCTGGAGGCCCCTGAGTGGGGCAGAAGGTCCTCTGTACCATTGCCAGTTTGGCTCGTAGATCCTCGCCTGCAAGTGAGATCAGGCAGTGGATCATGGTGCCAGTAGCTGTGGCAGCAGGTGTTTAGCGGTGAGAAGTTTGGTGAGTCAGAGGACCTCAGGGCGGGAGGCCAAGGCAGTCGAAATAAAGCTTCCTGAGCACTTGTCTTGAGCAGATCTCAGTCAGATGAGGAACATGACAAAATTATGCAAGGTATTTTAATTTATGATGAAGAAATATGAAAATGTTCAGATCAGATGTGAAGTGTTTATTTTAATGTGCGACGTGAAACAAAACACTAAATGACTTTAGGCATGGGGAAAGATTAGAATGGGAAGAGCATGCAGCAGGCCAGCCAGCAGCACACATGAATTAGGGAAGCAAGCAATCAGAAGGTAAGTTTGTGAGTGACTTACCTCCCAAAAAAGATTAAAAGATGAAAATATGTAACTTAAAAAATAAAATATTTGTGAACCAGCCTGTTAGAAATGTGGAAAAGAGCTTGGCACTCCCAAATATGCACCACAGCCTTGCCTCACCACTACCACTGTCCCAAATGGACCAAGACTTACATTAATAGCTTGTGGTATGGTACAATGATTGGCTTATATCGTATGAGAGAGATAGAGAGAGAGAGAGAGAGTGCTGTGGCCTTACATGAAGAAGGTTCTGCCAGCCGGCCTATCAGCACAGTGGTAGCACTACCATTAGTAACGCCCGCGACCTGAGTTTAGCAATGAGCCTGGGTAGTTAGGAGCTGGCTGGGGTAGGAGGATTGGATGCCCCAGAAGTTGCTCTCCTCCAGGGAGGGAGGGTGGCTCACCATCATCGCTGTTATACTGCCACCTGGGTGACCACAGACGACAGTGTAACTGAAGGCGCTGGGGAAGAAGGGGACACATGCTGGGAGCTGGAGCAACAGGCATGCTCAGTGCGTGCATGCACCATGCTCTCCTAGCGTGCATGAGTCTCTCGGGAGAAAGCCAAGATAATGGCCCCAGCTGAGCAGGATGACTGCTGTTCAGCCTGCAGGCGCTGCACTGCTGACTGCGCCAACAGTCCAGACAGGCACTGGCTTGAGTTGCCTTGAGGGGTTCATAGCCCTCCTGGACCCTGATGGAAGAACTCTGCCATGGGGGTGGGGTTTGAGCCATGGGGATGTAAGAATTGGAGCAGGTAAGTCCCAGAGAAGACAGGTGTCAGGGCTGGGGTTGAGATGGAGATGCAGTTGGCAGACTGGAGGAAGGAGGCATATAAAAAAGTTAAAAAAATTTCTGCCCACATGGAGAAAGTGATATAAACTTGGACTTTTAAAGCAGAAAGTCATTATTTTGTGATGCCAGAGAAAGTTAAACTTTGTTTAAATACAGGCTCCAGTTTAATCAGTGATGGACTTTGATCTCCATGTTTCATGATATGTCTCACCGTGAGGGCCATTACCGTGTTTCACGTTTTCACAGTTTGAGTTTAGCATACCACATTTCATTGACAAAACAAAAGGTTGAGAGGTAGTGCTGCCAGTTGGTGGTGGCTCACAGGTTATGTATGTCCATCTGTTTGTCACCCACTCTCTCGATACACATTTTGATTGTCATCTGCTGCAGGGACCGTTTCTCTCGATGGTCCCTTCCCCGCACTGCTTTCAATGAGCCTGCTAAACTAAAATGGGGAACTTGTATCTAACTATTAAGTATTTTATGACACCATTGGGGGAGGGTTTGCAGCACCATTGGAGGAGTGTATGTGCCATAGTTACTGTCATGCACAGGGCCCTTGACCAAGTAAATACGGCCCAGTGGCCTTCACTGGCATTCGAGCATAGACTTAGTTCAGCAGGAGTAAAAATATTGCATGATGTATCCAGCAACTTTTAAAAGACAGCGCAATGTGGTGTTCCATGATTTCACTGAGGTAAACTAAGCAGCAGGTTTTAGCATGCTCCTGGGGTTCAAGCCTGTCACACTTGGAAGCACAGCTGCTGGTGGTCCTGGACTTCAACACAGACACTTCAGTACAGTCACAAACTCACAGGTGCAAATAGACACCACAACTTACTCTCCAGCCCCTCAACCAGTGCAGCACACCCTGAGCAATGGCAGTACAAGTGCTCGGGAACCGACAGATGGAGACTCAAACCCACAGAATCAGCTTCCCCAACCCAGGCCGTATCATCGAGCAGAAGTCGAGGATCAAGACTCTCAGCAAGGGTGGACAGCTTATCAGATGCATTGCCTATGGACAGATCAACACTCTCCCTCCTGAAAGATGGCCAGCAACCAGCTACTTCACCTCGTCCACAGCCGACTGTCAACAGCAAGACAAGGGAACTATCATTGGCTGAGGGAATCAGATGTCACCACACAACATTGCAGTATTAAGAGGATACCTCCTATACTGAGGACTGCACAAACCAAAAGGCCTCAGCTGCAGCTAGAGCAGCAACCTGAAGTTGAATGATTTTCCTTTTGTTATAAACATCTGTGCAAAATAAAAAAGGTGTGAGCATGCATAATTACTCAGGTATGTGCAACTACCACTGTGGCCTGTCTGCATTTAACCCCCGAGCAGCTTAAACTTCAAAAGGATTGCAGGGGCTTAGGGTTGTTGTTTCCAGATGCAGAGTTTAGAACCGCGTACAAAACCCTATCCTACTTCTCAATACCCCTTGCCTATACACCCTTTCCCAGCCTTTTTTCTGAAACCATCTCCAGCTGTTTGCACCGTGGAGTGATCTTCACCTCACATCCACTAGGTACCTTGAATAGGTGCGAGCACGGTCTTTAAAAATGTCGCCTTCTCTACCTGTTATGCAGGATGGGCTTCCCTTGCTCTGACACCCCTACCGCCTGAGCTACTTACTTTCACCTTACTTGCAGGGCGATGGGGGGTGGGGCATCATTAGTCTTCTCCTTTTCCTGAGGAGAACAGTGCCACTGCTAAGCTTCACCATCTGCTGCCCACTTCTTCACAGTGTGTTTAAAATACCTAGCCAGATCAGCAAAGGGCCAGCAGTTGGGCTCAGAACAAAGCATCGTAACCTGCAGCACAGCCTGAGCATCTCCAGTCGCCCCCCCATGTCCCGTCATACTAGAGGAGTCCCTTCACTTCCATAGATCGCTGCTGTGCCCTACCACCTCCTATTGCTCAGTATTGTTATACGACCCTTGAACCTGCCGATAGGGTATCATCACAAGGAGAGCATCTCCCTTATCCTGTCTGTTCTGCACCCTTACTTGATTGATACTGAACCTTTTATGTTACTTAATCACGTACACTTCTGTGCTTTCTTCCCTTACCTTTGGTCTTTGCACTGGCCATTTTTCCATTGAGGGCACTCACATATGGTAGCTTTGCTCAGCGGTTCCACAGCCTCTGACATCTGGTCCCCTCATGCTCTGATCATCAAAAAATGCCTGGAGGACTTCTTTTCAGGTAGCCAGAGCACTGGTGCCACTCATCCACAGCTACTGGAAACTGCAGGCAGCACGCTGGTTCCTCTGCAGTCTGTTCGCGTAGCTGGTCAGTAAACGCAGGTGCCAAAAGCCTTATGCCATACTAAATAAAATACTACTAGATAAATACCATCAGAGTGAGACGTGCCCTCATTTAGGGCTTTCTCAACAGCAGGGACTGCCAAACAGAGCCTCTGTCCTCAAGCGCCGTCGCCTCTGTAAGAGAAGCTATGGATGACGTTGATACCACAATGTCCAAGGTGCAATCTGGCATGGAACACTGAACCTGAGATACTTAGCACAATGGACCTGGAAAACTTTTGTCTGTTTTATCTTTTTGTCTCTCCATATATCCTTCTGCCTTCCATGTCAGTGTGCTGCCCATCCCTCCTCTTCCTCCACCCTCCCCATCAAAACCCATGTCTAAAACATTCAGTTTACTGCAGATTAGACCTCTTTTCATCACACATTAGCAATAGAAGCACATACATCTGTTGCACCAGTGGTAAACCTGGCTAGTGTGGCTCCTGCCTACCCCAGAAGCAGTTGGCCACCCAAATATAACCCCCACCCAGGCAAGACCTATGGAACTCAAATAGACAGTATAGGAGGTTATTAACTTACCTCCTGAGCCCCAGCCTGAGGGGAGCACAGGAGATTCCAACAAGAAGTGTTAGGAGCTGGTAATCAGCCATTTGGAGGCATAATGCCTGGAGTAGGCATTCTAAGGTTGCCGTTCCTCCTGTTCGGGTTTCAGTGTTACTTTATGGTTGTATTGTTATATTTACTCACCTGTACAATGTTTGAGACTTCTCACCTTCCCTGTCTTCTAGGGGAATTCAGCTCACTGGGTCTGTCATAACGCTTTTGCATGGTAGTACTGCTCATTAGCTGCTAATCAGCATTTAATATGTTTTTCATGGTAGTTTTGTTCGTCATTCTCGTAAGCTTTATACGCTTTCAGTTAGTACTGTAAATACTAAATGCTACCCTGCTTTTAGCTGCCTTTGTCCAGTAACTAAATCAACTAAAGATGAGGCTGCTAGACTTGTTACACAATTTTAACTTGGTATGTTGACCCTTCCCACAACTCTTCCCCTCAGTTTAGACCCAATGACTTCATGGTAATCTTTCTCAGCAGTAGCCATGGGTGTCTCTAATGTTGAACTTAAGTTTGTCTCCTGGAATGTGCAGGATATTAACTCTCCTATTAAATGAAAAATAATTATTACACATTTATGCAAGCAGAAATGTGACACCGCCTGTTGCAAGAAACGCACTTGCTGTCCCTAGAGACAATAAATTTCAAAGGGAATGAGTTGGTAAAGTAACTGGTAGCTCCGAACAACCTGAACCAGAGGGGTGGCTATCCTGTTTCATAAACACATCCCTTTTCAAATCCTGGATGTCAGATGGAACAAGAGTGGCCAATGGGTGACTGTCAGGCTGCACATTAACTCACAGACAATCATCCGTTGAATATATATGGGCCTAATGAAGATTCTGACTTTCTTCCCAGAAATGGCACAAACCGTAACAGACCTTCAACAGCCAGGAGACAGAGTTATACTGGGCGGAGACTTCAATGAAGTCTGTAATCCCATGCTTGACAAACTAAGATGCAAGTCAGGAATCCACACCAAATCCAGGAAGGCCGTAGCACAGCTGGCACAGGAATTCTCTTTGCTGGACCCCTGGAGGGCTCTGAACCTGGCAGGCAGGGATTTCACTTTTCACTCCACAAGACATGATATGAGTAGTAGACTAGATTGTTTCCTAATCGAAGTCAATACTTTATTCTCCATCCACACAATACTCACGGAACCAGTTACATTTATCATCTCGGACCATGCTGTTGTCTTTTTGGTATTGGCATTGGGCCAACCCTCCCCCACCTCACAAGATGGTGGCTAAACTCACTCTCGTTGCAGGACTCCCAACTTCAAACCCTGGTTCAAAGCAGAAATAGATATGTATGTCACTACCAACAATACCCCAGGCATGCCTAGGGCTACCCTGTGGGATGTACTCAAGGCATATCTCAGAAGGATGCTAATCAGCTATTCAGTGCTTGCTACACGCCAGTGCCTTCAGCAGCTCAAGTTTGTTGGAGGAAATACTAAAGGGTTGTGAAACAGAATATAACTTCTCCACCAACCCTCCGCCCCCTCAGCTAAAATGGCAGATGCTAAATCTTAAATACCTGATAAATATTCTCAGCCACACTGCAGCTAAACGTGACAGCCAGCAAACTTCCCATAGATACTGGAAGTCTGGGGAACGAGCTGGTAAGCTATTGGCTTTTCATACCAAGCTTCAGCAAACCACAAAACAAATTGTCTGTATCAGGAACCCCAGCGGGCAGATCCTGCCAGCCAAGGAGGATAATAACAAAGCATTTCATGACTTCTGTGCCAGCTTTCACTCCTCCCAGCTTGATGACTGCCCTCCTCTCTAGCAACTTGTTTGGGAGACATTGTGCTCTCCACCATCACGGAGAACAAGCACAGGCTCTGGACCACCCAATCTTATGGAGGGAAATCAGAGCAGCTACAGGCCTCCTCAAAGGTGAAACACCTGGCCTGGACAGCTTGCCAGTGGAGTTTTATCATACCTTTCTGAGTAAACAAGGCTGCAATGGGTTTATGAAACAGCAAAGCTCAGAGCTCGCTCCACTTTCTTGTCTGAAGCTTTAATTACCCTACTCCCCAAGCCAGGCAAAGATAGCCAACTTATGTCAAATTATCACCCGATTTCTCTCATCAATGTGGAAGTAAAACTTTTAGCAAAATTACTGGCGCTTCGACTATAGCAGGTCATACCCCACATATGTCACACTTCATACACTTTATATTTCTTAAGTACGTTAATATTTCTTGTATCCATATCTGATTTGTATCATGGTCAATAAGTATATGAATATTTTTTTTTGTTGACTTCTTAGTTTTCTAATTTTTCAATAAAATATAAGAAAGAAAAGCAGGTCGACTTACATAGTTGACCATCACCAAACGGGCTTTGTGAAGGGGCGATGGCCATGAAAAGCTTACAGGCCCCTATTTGGTGCAACATGGATGCGCTATACAGTCTCAACCAGCCTGTCTCATGAGTATAGACAAAGAGAAGGCCTTTGATTCTGGCTTCAGAGTGGTCATACTTGTATCAGGCGTGACTGTAGGAATCAAACCCTCATTTATGGATGGGTGAAACCCTGTATGCCAGCCCTTCTGCTAGAGTCCTCACTAATGAACTGGCATCCCAACTCTTCCCACTAACCTGGTGAATGAGACAATGGTGTTCCCGTCACCTCTTCTTTTTCTAATAGCTATGGGGCCCTTGCTTAGGAAACTTAGGCAGCCACTTGCTGTTGAAGGGATCAAGGTGGGGGCGGGCACTATTAAAATATTGGCATATGCAGGTGACCTGCTTCTTACCCTATCCAAACTGGTAGCCACAACACCTCATGTTCTGACTACATTAGAGACCTTCACATCTGTGTCAGGCCTAAAAGCGAGCTGGGAAATGTGCTACCCCTTAAGCCACTCATGACAGAAAGAACATGTTAGATCTAGCCCTAAATGGTCTCTTGAAACAAATTACTTACCTTGGAACAACTATTGCCTCAAACTTCAAGCCGCTTATACAGCTTAACTTGAACCCCTAATTAAAGAACTAGAAACAAACTTTTCTCATTGGACTAAATAGAACCTGGCCTTGCTAGGCAAAATAGCAGCTTAGAAAATGATGGACTTCTCCAAAATACTCTTCTACCTAAGCAACCTTCCTTACCCAGTCCCCTATCAACCTTCCAAAGATTAAAATGAGAGTTCCTCTCTTACCTCTGGGGGTGCCTAGGCCTAAGTTTTCATTACTTAAGCTGTGCTAACATACTAACATGACGTACTAGACGCCAGCAGAGTAGGCCTCTTGGTCTATCAAGTCTGCTCGTGCTTCAGCACCCTGTTTGGGTACCGTAGCCATCTATCTGGCTCCCTCCCCTGTTACTCCATCCCCCAAACCCCACACTGGTAAGCCATCCTGTGCTTCACCCCTTGCCTATACCTATCCCACCCTTTCTTGAACCTCTCCACCGTAGCTGCCTGTACCGGCTCCCCAGGCAGCGCATTCCACGGTTCCACCACTCTCTCGGTGAAGTACCTCCTCCTCCTTTTCCCACTAAACCTCCCACCTCAGTCTTCCAACTGTGTCTCTGGTGACACCACCCTTCTTCTGCCCGGAACAAATGACTTTGGAGCCCCGTGGTTATGGGCAAACCATCAAGCAGCTGTGGTTACAAACAATCTTCTGGCTCAAACCTCAGTCCCAGCTCTCCCTGTGATTCCACATAAAGCAAGATTCTAAAATGCCCAACGTGGACTGGGCTAGTCAAGACAGCACAATGGGGAGGATAACCTGTCCCCAATGTCCAGGTTTACTACAGAGGTCACCAAATGGCACCAATGGGCAGATAATCATCTTCGCTTTTGGGAGCCCTTATGGATAACCCACATATTAAAGCAGACCGTAGTTCACTTTGTATGCAGTAGTGAATAAAGAAAGTCATTATGATAGTAGGACACTTACTAGCGCAAGATGGGCAAACTATAGATGATAGACTTGTTCCAGCACTTGCAGAACAAGTACCTCCTACCAAGCATTGTCTTTGGAAGTACCTTCAAGTTAGACAGGCAGTCCTTGATAGAAGCGCTCCTGAAACCGAGAAGGTATCATAATCTCCCAGGGAGCTTGCAGCTAGATGAAATGCCAGTCACAGATAGTAGGTAAGATTTCTTCACATCCCTCTCCCAAATTGTCCTTTCCTCCTTAAACAGAAACAGGACTAGAAACGGAACTGCAGGTGAATAACCCAGACAGGTAAATGGGTGCACTACTAAAATAGGCCTGCAAGGGTTTCAGGGACATTAAGTACCAGGTTATTCAGATAAAAGTCATGCGTAGATGGTACAGAACCCTGGTGATATTGCACAGAATGGTCCTGTTTGGCACTAACTTATGCTGGCACTGCCATAGAGCAGAAGGTACCATATACCCTGGCCCTGCCCAAGCATAGCAGATTACTGGACTCAGATTCAAAAGTTATGCACTTTAATCTTCAGCTGCACTATTCCACTAGATCAAATATTACAGATACTGCGGGACACCTCCATAGTGACTCACTCACTTGGCATTGGCCAGTAGTAGCTTCTCCCTGTAACACTGGAAGCCAAAAGTCAACTCTTACTTCACTGGTGCAGGACTACACCCCCTTCCTGTTCCGAATGGAAATCCGCCTTATGCACGCTGGCAGAGTATGAAGAAATGTCCCATACCTCTCAGCATAACCTCCCTAGGTTCTGCCAGCTGTGGAGCCCCTTCCTAAAATAATACTTCTCCCTCCAATTCTGACTCATAACAGTCAAGCCATACCCCCCAACCACCACCACTTCCATACCTCATAAACTAAGTATCACTAGCTGTGCACTTAGGAATGGCAAGACCCTGCACCCCTACCACGTGGGTTTCAACCCATAGTTCCTGTTTCCTGGATGACCTCCAACTCAGAAGGTGGCTGGATAAACCCAGTATACTTCCATTTAGTTAACAACCTCCGTTTTGCAGCTGACTGTATCCTAGATTGGACATGTAGCTCAGTTACTTAATACATCTGACTGTAAATGATGTAGTAATTTAGTCATAGTAAAGTGTGTATATTGTATTTCACTCTTATTGACTTTACTGTATATGTTGAATGTATATTCATATTTTATTGTGTTACGCTTCTTGAAAATTTCAATAAAATTTGTTTAAAAAAAAAAGGAAGCCATCCCTAAATCTTATGAGCTTATCTCTGAGTTCTGTTATTCCCCATTTTGGTCCCCATAAAATCACAGGAATTTACTACTCACCAGGGATTGCCACTGAAGTGATAGCAGGAACAATGCAAAGGTACAGACCTCTCCCTACTGGACACCACATTATTCTAGGGACTTCAACATAAACTGTTTGGCTGGTTCTGCCCCCCAACCTGCACTCAAAAATTAAAGCCCTTAAGTCAGCTGATTGTCTCACACGCATGCTTTAACACTAGATCCTCCAACCACAGCATAGTAGACTGGGAGCCCCACCCCCAGGGAATTCTGTCTGTGGATACCCTGCCCAACATATTCAGTGACCACACTGTATGACCTGTTGTCTGAGGAGAATTAAAGCCATGAAAGCTCCCCCAAAGGTAACCCTAGCCAGATCCTTCAGATCATATAACTGTCACAGTTTTCTTCAGGATTTTTCTAGGCCCCCGCACTCTCCGCTCATAATCCAGAGGAGGCCCTGGCCCACTTCTCCCCCACGTACACAGCTGTATGTGATAGGCATGCCCCGCTCTAAAGGTCCTGAGTCCACGGGTGCCATCTGCGGTGGATTACCTCTGACATAATTGAACTATTTCACTTAGGAAACGTGGCCTGGGCTAAACATAAATCCAGAGGACTAACCTCAAATAGGCAAGTTTTCACCTCGTATGCAACTACTGCATGAAGGTGTCACTTCAGACCAAGGCTGCTTACTTCCAAGATAAGCTTGCATGAAATGGCTCAGACCCATCCAAGTTTTGGAAAATGATCCATAGTCTCCTAAACTGCCTACTGGTGGATCTCAGTCTATCCCTGATTCCTGCTGTCTGCTGAGGAGCTAAATCGCACATCACTAATGGCCCTAGAGCACTCATTTCCCAACCCCAACCTCCCCGCCCCCCATTGATGACTGGTCCCCATCTCCTCCAGCTGGCAACTTCCACATTCAGGTAATCCCAGCTGATGATGATGTAGAGAAGGAGCTATTGGCACTAAACATGGCATCTAGCTGTGATGCAGATGGTATTTCCTCCTAAAGTCCTCACCCTCAGGGCCCCTGCTATAGCTACCCCTATTGCCCATATTTTCAGTTGGTCCCTCTGCACTGGTTCCTTCCCCCACTGCTGGAACGACTTCTTGGTTGTCCCACTCCACAATGTGTCCCCACAGGTACACCATCCAACTACTGCTCAATATCCCTTCTTCCCATTTTTCCAAGGCTCTCGAGATGCTAGTAAGAAAGCAACTCTCCAACTTTTTCTCCAGTGCTGGCTACCTCTTACCCTACCAATCTGGCTTCCAGTCCAACTACTCCATCTCCACCTCCGGCTTATAGTCACTGACCATATTCACTCAAATATGGTCGAAAGGACTGGGCATGGGGCCATTCATAGGCCTCACCTAGACCTTTGACGCTGTGAACCTTTGCCTATTCCTGAACAAGCTGGTGGTCTTGGGAGTCTCCTCACAAGCAACAACTGGTTCAAATCCTGCCTTTCTAACTGAACCCAGTCTGTTAAGCTAGGATCAGTGACATCCCCCAGTGACATTTGGGGTTCCAAGGTGCTGTACTGTTCACAGTCTTTATCAGGGATCTCCCTTTGACCTTCGGAAACTGTAACAGCCACATGTATGCCGACAATACTATAGTCTGTATGTCTGGCCCTTCTGCCCCCTCCATCAAACAGACCCCGCAGCATGACTTCCTAACTGTGCAAAAGTGGTTCCAAATCAGCAGGCTGGCCATGAACGCCAAGAAAACAGTCTCCATACTGTTCAGCTGTAGACAGACTAAACTCCGTACCCGACTCATTGAACCTATGCATTCTTCAGGGTAACTGATTAGACTATGTATCCACTTACAGCTACCCTAGGTCTCCTCATAGATCAACACCTCAGCTACTCTGGGCATTTAATGCATGTGGTAACTAGGAGCTTTGTTAAACTAGGAGCACACTACAGGGTGAAGAGCCTCCTGCCACTAACTGCCAGCATGCAGGTGGTTGAGCACACGGTCTTCCCTGTTGGACTTCCAAGGATGTTATATACTCAGGAGCCTCCTCCATCACCCTAACTAAACTCACCACTCTGTTTAATGCCCTGTGAAGATTTGCTCTGGTCTGCCCTATCCATACCCACCATTGTTCCATGCACAGTGACCTGGGATGGGCCCCTCCTCCTGTGAGAAACTCGCACACTGCTCTGGTGGGTGCCAAATTTTGGGATGGCAAATTTTCTAGCTTCCTCTCTGACCTCCTCTCCTCTTTGCTTAATCCAGTCTACATGCTGAGGTCAGAGGGGAATCACTAGCTACTTATCCAACACTGCACATGCAGTTTTGGGAAGCCTTCATCAGCTATAGGCTCCCTAGCATCTGGAACAGCCTCCCTGCCAAGATCACCACCTTACCAAGCTTCCAAGTGGCCAGAACCTTGATCAAAGCTCACTACAGCTGCCCACAGTCCTGCCACAACTGTTCCAGATATTCCATGGACCTCCTCCCTGAGACAGAAAGTTAGTGGCTGGTGCTGCTGACCGCTTTACAATCCGTTGCACTTAGATATGCATAACTGGTATGTAAGGAAACTTCAGTACTCATTCTCCTCAGGTGGCTCCAGATCTACACTTTATGATCATTATGCTTATCTTGCTGTGTTCTTGTGTCTGTAACTTCTCTTGCACCCATACATGGGCTATGCTGTATTTGTACCCACTTACTTTTTGTGCAGTTTATATCTTCTTGTAAAATGTATACTGTATTTCAGTTAGAGTGTACGTATTCCTATTAATTCTTGTGCTCCCTCCTCCCCAGGTCGCAACTGAAAACCAGTCTTCTGGGCTCTGTTTGCCTACCTGGTAAAATATGCTTTAAATAAAATAAATAAATGTACACTAGATGAATATATGTATAATGTTGTTATTTGGTATAATTTAGGAAGCCTCGATTTTGTTTCTAATGGTGTTTATGTTTATTTGAGGTAATTGGATTTGTATTAATTACGTTCATTTTCTTTTAACTTTATTTTGTAACCAATTGTTATTCTATAACCAGGCACCAGTAGCAGGACAACTTGAAAATTGGACTTTTTCCTAACAGTTTTTATTATGTATAAAAATAAAGATTTTTTTTTCTGTATCTTATCTCATTTGGACCGATTTTATAATCGCAATAGGAATAGGACACTCCAGAGTGTACACAGCTGTGGGGCAACGTCACTTCTAAAGGCACTCAGTGATGCCTTATGCCTCACAACATGCCAGAGGCATGCCAGTCAGTACCTGACAACGGTGCACACCATGCCATGTCTTATTGCTTAAGAAGTCACAGTATAGAGTCTATTTGCATGACCATTCATCATCCTGGTAGCAACAGACTCCTAGTTCCTAACTGTAGGAGTTTTTAGGTCAAACCCTCATGCAAGGCATCCACATTGCATGCCGCAAATATGGGGCCTCTTGTTGAGGAAGACATAGGATGGTCTTGAGTTGCCTTGTATTTTCGAGCAGTTGTAGAGAGCTCTTTGAGACGCCAGATGGTTGAGGAAGGCTGAAGCCTCAGACGGAGTATGCTGACAGGCACTGTTTTTTTCTGAACAGATTGGAATGAATGACATTACTCTGGTCAATGTTCACCTGAAGGTGCCAAGTCCTGCTGGTGATGGGGAGAGCATAGGGAAGAATCACAGTGACAACCACAAAGTGCCAGTCTTCACAGTAACACTACAGGAAACATTGAAAGGTAGGTAGTGTGGGAAAGAGAATGCCATGTCTGTTCCGTGGTCTTCCAGTTGCACCATGTGTATGTGCATCATGGTGAACTGTGATGCAGCGGTTGTAAAGTTCTTCCATTCCAGATAACAGCACCTAATGGGAACTTGCTCATAGTAAAGTGAAATATTTGCTTGGCTAATGTAAGGCAAGGCAGTTGTATTTATACAGCACCCTATACCAGAGTCCCAGGGTACTACAATACATACATCAAATGCAAATACATAATTATATGATAATCCCCCAAAATAAATAATCCATAATGAATTAAATACAATCAGCAATAGATCTAAAAAGAGGTGCTGTTTAGTGAGATCAAGTATCATTTCCAAAAACTTGATCAAATGAATAACTTTTGATTACCCCGTATTTAATTATTTATTTTTTCATCTTCTGTTTTCTCCCCTTGGCTGCTGGCAGGTGGGCTACAGCTCTTTTGTGAGAGAGAGCTCATATCCACCCCTGACACCGCGTGTGTCTCCTGACCCCCAGCCCAGATCCTGGCGATCCCATGGATCCCCACCCTGCTGTGGCGAGGCCAGGGAGGGGAGGGCCCCCATGGTACACAATCAAGCTTGCCGGGTGCTGAGCCCTGGATTTGTAATCCCCTTTTAAATGTCTCCGCCAAGGGGGAACTCCTTAGATGGAAAGGCATGGAGTTCCAAATAATCGGGGCTGCCATTGAGAATGCTCTGTCCCCTGATTGCTTCAGGTGAGATTGCGTCTCAGGATGACCAACGATAATTCCTTGATGGAAAGGAGAGAGCAACTGGGAGTATACAAGACCAGGAGGTCTTTTAGATAGGCAAGACCTGAGCCATGCAGGGCTTTTATGTTAACAAAGCAATCCTGAAGGTGATGCGCCACCTAATCATGAGTCAGTGCAACTGCTGCAACACAGGGGAGATGTGATTCCTATATGACACCCCCAATATCAACTCAGCCGCAGTATTCCAGCTGAAGGCAATGCATCAGCCCTCCAGATAGGTAAAGAGCCTTACAGTAGTCCAGCCTCGAAGTCACAAAAACATGCATTAGGGTCACCACATCCTCTTACCCAAGATAGGGTTTAATCCAGGGATATTCCAAACTGGAAAAATCTGCTTGTAAACCACGGCTGACACCTGATGTTCTGGAGTTAACCTAGAATCCACGATGACAGTGTAACTTGTGGTAATATGGTTTGTGCTATGGAAGCAGTCTGTCACAGTCACTCCTCCCTTCTAAAAGAGTTTGTATCGCCATTAAATCAGACAATGCATTTGTTTACTGCTAAGCATTGCTTCAGTATGCAGTCATCAGTAGATGGACAGCAGCCTGGCTTGTCTTGCTGGTTGTTAATGTCAGGAGTTCAGAACCGCTGAGCATGCTAGACGTGCTTGGAGTTCACAGACAGGGCAGATTGCCAATAATAACCATTTGCTGATAGGGTAAACAGTCTAGAAATTGGTTCAGTGTTTAATGGTGGCCTGGGTTCCTTTTTTTGTGACGTGAGATAGCTGTACAGTAGACTTATATCCCTGCCCATCATCTTGTAAAAGCCCAAGTCTTAAAGCAGCAGGGCAATGAAAACAGGCAAAATATTAGACCCTACCTTTTTTTCACTATAAAAGATTCCGGGCACTTCTTTCAGTTTTATTTGGTGGTAACATTTTCTAGTTCCACCACAATCTGAGTATTTTTTTTTAAACTTTCATTCTTTATTTAATTTTAACCAGCAGAATACATCATTGTTATATTAATGAGCGTGATAAAAGGAACAGTTGATAACAAATTATATAAATCTGTATTCCCTGGGATTATAAGTATACAGACAACCCTAACATATATAGTCAATACAGCAAAATTAATGTTAAATACAACAAAACAACACTATGAACAATAAACATAAAAACACAGAAAAGGTGTGTGATAAGCAATCCAATGTCCTTGTTGGTCATTTAGCTTTAAGATCTGTTCTGTGAAATACATCATTATAATTCCAGCTGGAACCAGCCAAGGGACTATCCAACGGAAGGGGGAGGCAGAGAAAGGTAGCGGATAAGAGCTGGGGTGGGGGTTGCAAATAAGACAGGGGATCTACTCTTCAAGGTCATGGGACAAAGTCCCTTCTTAGCGCCATATTATAAAACACCCATCTCCTCCAGAATACCTCAAAGGCATCTAGTTGGTGATTTACATAGGCTGTTATTTTTTCCATTTTATAAATATCAATTAGAATATCCTGCCATTGAGAGATTGTGGGGGTGGGGCAGACAGCCATCACCGAGTGATGGCCTTCTTGGCTGCCAAAGGGCAAATTTCAATCATTTTCTCTTACTTGGAGAGTGTTGGGCTGCTGCAAATCTGAAAATAGGAAAATTTCCGCAGTTAAGGTTACAGGTGCAGCCAGTAAAGTTCCTAGCCCCTGTAATGCTTGGAGAAAGGGCTGAGAGCAGGGCACGTCAGAATATATGGCCGTGAGTCACGGGAGAGATGCCATAGCTCTCCGGCCACTCCACGCCATGTTCTGGGAGATATTTTACCTGAATAGCTGTTGTGCAGAAATAGAAAATTCTCTCCAAACGCATGTGAGTTAGTGACTTTTTGAAATTGACATGTGTTTCCCAGTCCGCTCCACCAGATTGACACCCATATCCCGCTCCCACGCTTTGTTTTACAGAAACCAGCAGGCAGCCCACTCTAGCCTGTAAAGCAATATATATATATATATATATACACACACACACATATATATGTATGTATGTATATATATATATATATATATATGTATATATGTATATATGTACATGATTAGAGGCAAAGTTCAGTTAATTTATTGTTGCGACAAAGTGAGACTGGTAGCATCAGGTTGAAAACCCTCTTTGATTTTACTGCTGGGTGCGCTAATGCTGGCCCTAACTCTCACCCCATCACATGTAAAGAAGCAGAGGTATAGGAGAATGGGTGAGAGTTAGACCGACGACCCCAACGCGCACTCGATGCCGGGTTGGGGTGGGCTGGGGGTCCAAGGGGTTTTCAACCCTAACACCGAATTTCTCACTTTTGTCGCTGTGGAGCAACCCTAACTGATGCATTAAACAGAATTTTTTGCCTCTAATGTCCCTTCTTCTTGAGAATGATGACGACAAATAGTGAAAGTAATGCAGCGGTGGGCGCGCGGGGCTCTTCGGGCCCCATGCTCCCACCACGCAGTATCTTGTGACATAGTGACAGGAACAGCAACACAAATAGAAGTGCCAACAGTGGCGCACATGGTAATGGAAATGTAAATGGTAAAGGAAACGTTAATAGAAAAGCAAGCGCAAAGTGACGCCAAAGCGAACAGTGACGCAAACGGACATTGAAGCGCATATGAAAACACAACTGGTAGTGCGAACAGTGATGGCAGTTGTATTTTAAATGGAAATGTTAAGTGTCACAGCAGAAAGAACGCGAAAGGGAACAGAAACGAAAATGCGAATGCGAGCGCACACGTAAACGCAAACTGTAATGCGCACAGCCACAGTACCGCAATAGTAAATGCAAATGGTAAAGTTAACATGAAGAATAATGCCAAAGGAAACAGAAACTGGAATGGAGGCACATATGGAAACGCAACCCGTAACATGCATGGTCACGGAACCGCAATTGTTAACGTAAGTGTAACGGTAACAGCAAACAATAATGTCAAAGGAAAGAGAAATGCAAATGCAAGTGAGTACAGAAATGCAAACCATTGTCATACGGTCATGGTACCACAATTGTAAACGCAAATGGTAACACTAACAGCAAAAATAATGCCAAAGGAAACAGAAACGAAACAGAAATGCAAACGCGTATGAAAATGCAAACCATAATGCATGTGAATGGTACTGCAATTGCAAATGAAACTGGTAATGGTAACAGCAACAATAACGCCAAACGACACAGAAACGCAAGCGAAAACGCAAACCGTAATGCACACGGTGGTGTAGATGGTAATGGTGCCACAAACGGTAACGGAAACCCAACTGGAAACGCTAACTGGCACAGTAAGAAAAGGGCACACCCTTCTTTTCCCCAAAAAATGCATTGGAAAACACAGTGAAAACAAAGAATGTATACATAACAATGGGCCTCCAGAGCAGAAAATGAGGCCTTGGAATATTAAATTGCTTATATCTCAGGAACTGTACGATGTAGAAAAAAATGTAAATTTCATATGAATTATGACTTTTCTGGCTAGGGGCTAATGGTTTTGGAGTAGAAAGTCCAAGTATTTAACACGTTTCAGATACAGGACCCCGAAAGCCTTGACGGACGCCGTAATGTTATCAATGGGAAAAAGTGTTCTCTGAGTGCCGTCACTGTGCCACCCTGTACTACTTTTTCACCAAACCACCAAAAGGCACATCAGTGGGATGTTGGCTTTCCTCCAAATTTCAGCTCAAAAGACTAAAACCATTATTTTGCAGCAGAGCGCAAAACTCCTGTAATGCGGTGGATGCCATAATGGTATCCTGTAGGGAAAAGTGTAAACTTTGGAGTGTCGTAACTTTGCAGCCCTGTAATATTTTTTGCCAAGACACTGAAAGACACATCTGTGAGATGTTGGCTCGTTCCCTCAAATTTCAGCCCAAAGACCAAACCATTCTTTGCAGCAGGGTGGCAAAGAATTGCTGTAATTTGCCATAGCCTGGAAAAGTAGTGTCACAATTTGCAAAAGCTTTCACAAAAATTTGCGACACTTTCATGAGTGCGACACTACTTTGCGAAAGTACTTTTTCCAGAAACTTGAAAAACATATTTCTAGGGTGTTTAACCTCAAAATAAAGACATGCCTAGCATCTTCAGGGTCTGACTAGGTAAACACAAAAAGAATTGCGTTGCTAGAGGGTCCCAAATTTAAATGCCCAGCATTTTTCTGATCACCAGCTGAAAACAAAATGGTGGATTTGTGAACGTAAAAGGGCCATTTGCGAAAGTGGTGAACTTTTTGTTAACTTTTCCCATTGACTTATAATGGGAAATTGTTTTTTGAATAACTTGAACCTTTTAATATTTTTTCACGAAATCTTCAAAAGGCACATCGGGGACCCTGGCCGCATGTTCCCTGAAGTTTTCAGACCAGGTGCGCAAACCGTGCGACCTGTAGAGACAAGCAAAGAATTCAAAAAATCATAAACACACACGCAGATCACACTTAATAACTCCGCAGCCGTATACCTGAACAGTACGAAAGTTGGCAGATCCCAAGATGTATGGTTCTTGATCATGTATTCCAAATTTCAGGCAAATCTGTTGAACAGTTGCAAAGTTATTAAGGTGCAAAATTTTAGGTTTAACATGTAAATGGCTCCTCAACCCTAACTATGGTAGCACGGTAGTACTGCCATATATATATATATATATATATATATATATATATATATATATGAAACCATATATGATAATGGTGGTGAACCTTTAACAGCCCAGTGAAAAAATCTCAGTAAGTGGGGGGGGGATTAACCCCAAGATCCATCCGCTGAGATAACCACTTTTTAATATATGTTGAGACATATAAGTATCTAAATACTTCTTTTTTTACATCCTCAAAAGTGAGAAGTTGCCCTTTATTCATAAAATGGAGAACCAAATGTAACCCTTTCCTTTACCAGTGTCGAAAGCCATTATCCAAATGGGCCGGCTGAAAATCTGGCAGATAAGGTATAGAATATAATAGAAATTGTACTTCCCAAATGTGCCTCGGGGATAGGCAAGCCTACCAGTATTTGAGGGTGGAGGAAGTGTAGGGATTAGAGGTAATTGTAGACAGAGGGGGAAGGGCAGCACCAAAAGAATGGGGGTCATATCCTGGAGAGGTTGTGGGGTCTAAAACAGTGAAGGAATTCAAACATGCATGGGACAGACATAAGGCAATTATAGTGGGGGGTTGCAGGAAATAGGCTGTTGGTTAACTAGAATCTGCAGCTTATCCAGTAGGTAGGGAAATGGGCAGACTGGGTGGGCCAAGTGGTCCTTATCTGTCCAAAGTCTAGGTTTCTATGTTTCATATTATGCATGTCCTCTTCTTGAAGCTCCAAGATCTTCCAGTATGCCTCACACTGGGGATGACGCATATTTGGGATGCCCTAAAGTAATTAAGCAAGTTTGGTAAAGCCATGCCTCCTAATTTCTTGGGTAAATGGAGAGTGGCCAGATGAATCCTGGGGCGCGTAAGAGCCCAGATTAAACGTGAGATCCCTCTATTGACCCGGAAGGTCAATCGGTAGGGTTTGTACTGAGTATAAAAATCGAAGCAGTAGGTTCATCCATATGGTGTCTATGCATTGTGTAAAAGAAAGAGGGAGAACCCACCATCTCTCCAGGTTAGTGCTCAACTGCTGCAATAAGGGTCCATAATTGTGAGAGTATAGCTGTTGGTAATCTGCTGTCAAATAGACTAATCATTTTAATGAACGCAGTCCCCAACAAAAGGGGTAATGTCCTTTAATTTCCTGGGAAGGGGTATACTGTATTTGTAGGACCTCTGTTTTTGTTGTATTAATTTTATATCCTGCCAAATTGCCAAAATCAGTCAAAATACGTCAGAGTGGTGGGAAGAGATTGGTCCAGGGTAGTCAAGTAAATGAGAAGATCATTGGCATATAGGGCTAATTTTAGTTGCCGTCCCCCCAGTGTTATCCCAGTCACCTCAGGAGATTGACTTATCATTTGCACCAGGGGCACCAGATAAATGGCAAACAGTAAGGGTGACAAAGGACACCCCTGCCTGGTACCCCTAAGCAGGGATACGGGAGTTGAAATAGAGCCATTGATTTTCACATACACCATAGTCAATGTATAAAGAGAAGAAATCAATCAGCCAAATTGTTTAGTGAATCCCTGTGTGATAATGTGGCTGACAGGAAAGGCCATGCCACCTGGTCAAAGGCCTTCTCGGCATCTAAGCGTAATAATGGAAAAGGTTGTTTTGACCGGGTGGTGTGTTATAAAACATGTAAAGGTCTCCTAATATTTTCCTGGGTCTGTCTTGCTTTAAAAAATCTGCATTGGTCTCCTATGATAGAGGGAAGGATCCCATCCAACCTGCTAGCCATTACTGTGGCAAACAACGTATAATCAATATTAAGGACCGATGTTGGTCTTTATGAAGAGCAATGGATGGGATCCTTCCCTGGTTTGGGGATACTAGATATTGTAGCGTAGGACCATGTGGGTGGTAACGGGTCTCCCTCGAGTAGCCTCTGGCACACCGGTTGGAGGTGGGGAAGCAGTAGATCTTTAAAAACTTTATAAAATTCCCTTCAATAGCCATCAGGTCTGGGCGCTTTATTCGATTTCAGTGCCTATAATGCCTGTTCTTGTTCAGAGTATCGAATAGGGGCATCTAATATGTTTTTGTAATTAAGAGATCATTTTGGCAACTGTAATTTGCTCAGATAGTCCATGATGGTCTGACTATCTGGTGTTATTTCTGGGGTATACAGTTTTTGATAGAAAGACCTAAATGTCTCCAAAATCTACATAGGTTGACATAATAATGTACCTGTAGTGGGACATTTTATTTGGGTTACAGTGGCTTTGGCAGTATGTTGTCGTAACTGGTGTGCCAGCAGACATGATGCCTGTGGGCCCCCTTCATAATACTTTTGCTTTAAAAATTGTAGAGCTTGTTCTGTTTTAGAGTCCAGGAGGACCTGAACTTTCTGCTGGTTGGTCTCTAGAAGAAGGGCAACCCCATCATCGCCTCTCGCATGTCTGTTTCGAAGGTCTTTCAGTTGTGCTTGACGTTTATTTAACAGGGCCGTCTGTGTTTTTTATACTGAGAGGCAATTTAAGTCTTTCCCCTTCAGTATCACTTCAAGTGTATCCCATAAAGTGCCTGGTCTAACATCCGGGTGGGTATTTTTTGTTTATTATGTTTTGAATCCTCTCCTTTACTTGAGTTTGAAAGAGAGGAGTTCAGCAAATAGTTATTGAACCCCAGAAGCGACCACTGGTGCAGCAGTAGGGCTACACATGATGCCAGCGACCCGGTTCGGAACAAACTCGGGCAGCTGGATGGCGGCCAGGTGGAGGGATCGAGCACCCATAGGCTGCTCTCCGAGGAGGATGGGTGCCTGCCCACTGCTTTACTGCCACCTGGGTGACCACTGGTGGAGGTGCAGGGACAGCCTGAAGAGGGAGGAGGATGTCGCCACGAGCCGACAACAGCACATTGCTACGTGCCCCCTTGGCTTTCCAAGCGCTTTGGCATTCTGAGGGGTGGCACCAGAAAAAAGGAAAATCCCTGCTATGGATGCCTGAAGAAGGACCTGGCTGCCCAAGAGAAATCCACAACAGGCTCCAGGAAAGGCCTAAGGCACACCCAACACACACTAATGAACTGGAGGGGACTATGGGGGTGTCCCTTTCCTTCCCGCCCGTGGGGCAAACTGAGGCCAGATGGGGGCAGTGCTGATGAGGCCCAGAATGGAGATACTGGGGAGGACCTAGGTGAGTGTGCACAGCCTAGGGATCTCTGAGGATAGGGTCCGAAGCGGTGAGTAAGGGGGCATAAACAGAGAGTATAAAAAAAAGAACCTCCAGAGTTGTTTTTCTGGAGGAACCCCACTCCAGTTTAAGCACCACTGAATTGTGGTCGAAGGGGGAAAGGAAACACTTGGCAGTCCAAAACCAAATGTTGGTGCTCCCCAGATATATGACAGTAATCAATTCTGGTGTATAATTTGTGCAGTGTGGAATAATGAGAATACCCTCTGGTCAAGGGATGCAATAGGCGCCATGCATTTACCCACTGCATCTCTTTAAAATAATGCTGGGCTACCTTTTGTGAAATGGTTTTCCATGGGGGTTGGGGATTGGTAGTATCTTTAGGATCATAGATTAAATTATGATTCCCTCCCACTATAAGTGTACCCAGTTGAAATTCTGTAATTGTTTTAGAGAAGGGATCTTACTGTTTGAGCATCCATATCCGGGGGGAGGTATAAACTCACCAAGGTGATTGACTGTCCCTCAAGATGGCCTGCCAAAATGGCAAGGCAGCCCTCTGGATCTGCATACGTAGTAGCCACCTGCACAGGAATCTGGTACAAAGGAAGTGGGGGAGGTACCTAAAACAAACAGTAGAAACACTCTGGATACAGAAGTTGATACCAGCCCATTTACAGAAGAAAGGGTTCTGAAAGAACTCTTAAAACTGAAGGTGGACAAAGCAATGGGGCCTGATGGGATTCATCCCAGAATTCTAAAAGAACTAAGGGTAGAACTAGTGACACCACTGACTACCCTGTTTAACAAATCATGGGAGGATGGGGTGATACCCGAGGACTGGAGGAGGGCAGATGTGATTCCCCTTCACAAAAGTGGGAGCAAGGCAGAAGCAGGAAACTACAGACCTGTTAGTTTAACCTCAGTGGTAGGGAAAATGATGGAATCACTTCTGAAGGAAAGAATTGTCGATTATCTAGAGGCCAGAGGGGCTCAGGACCCAAGGCAGCATGGATTCACAGCGGGAAGGTCATGCCAGACAAATCTGATAGATTTCTTTGACTGGGTGACCAAAGTAGTAGATCAGGAGGGCTGTGGACATGGCCTACCTAGACTTTAGCAAGGCATTTGACACAGTCCCACACAAAAGATTAATATGCAAGTTAGCCAGCCTGGGAGTGGGTCCCAAGATGACAGCCTGGGTAAAGAATTGGCTGGAGAATAGGACACAGAGAGTAATAGTAAATGGAGTCCACTCTGAAGAAAGGGGGGTTACTAGTGGGGTACCACAGGGTTCAATATTAGGACCGGTCCTCTTCAATGTCTTTATAAGCGATATTGCAGAGGGACTGGAAGGAAAAGTATGTCTCTTTGCAGATGACACAAAGATCTGCAACAGAGTTGATGCACAAGGTGGGTGGAAAGGATGAGAAGGACTTGGCAAGGTTAGAGGAATGGTCAAATGTATGGCAGCTTAGATTCAATGCTAAGAAGTGCAAGGTAATGCACCTGGGAAACAAAAACCCAGGGAAGAGTACACAATGGGGTGAGATACTAACAACAACAAAATGGAAAGGACCTGGGGTAGTCATATCAGATGACCTAAAGGTGGGCAAGCAATGTGAGAGGGCAGCAAGGAGGGCTGGGGGGATACTGGGATGCATAGGGAGAGGCATCACCAGCAGAAAACAGGAAGTTATTATCCCTCTGTACAGACAGTTGGTGAGACCCCATCTGGAGTACTGCGTGCAGTTCTGGAAACCCAATCTCCGCAAGGATATAGACAGGATGGAGGCTGTCCAGAGGAGGGCAACTAAAATGGTGCAGGGCCTGCACCGGAAGACATATGAAGAGAGACTTAAGGAGCTGAATATGTATAGCCTCGAGGAAAGGAGAGAGAGGGGGGACATGATAGAAACGTTCAGGTATCTCAAGGGAATCAACAAAGTCCAAGAGGGTAGCATCTTTCAAAAAAAGAGGTGTGCAAGAACAAGGGGGCACAATTTTAAGATAGAAGGGGGGCGGCTCAGAGGTAATTTAAGGAAGTATTTTTTCACAGAGAGGGTTGTGGATGCATGGAATGGCCTTCGGAGGAGCTGTGGAGTCAAAAACAGTGGTGGAATTCAAGCATGCATGGGACAGTCATAAGGCAATTCTATGGGTGGGGGTAGGAAGAAGTAGGCTGCTGGTTAACTAGGATCTGCAGCTTATCCAATAGGTAAGGAAGTGGGCAGACTGGGTGGGCCAGCGATCCTTATCTGCGTCAAAATCTATGTTTCTATGGTGAGGGACCAAAATAGCTGACCCTCTTTTCTTCCCTCCCTATACAAGGAGGCCACAACCTCATGCCAAATCTGAAAGCTTTTGTTACCCCTCTCAAGAGAGGTGCATTTCTTGAAGCAATACAAATGTGGGGTGGTGTTTTTTTTTATCAGGGAAAGTACCTTATGTTGCTTCATCGGTCTGTTAAGGCCATTGACATTTTGAGAGTAAACTTGAATATTACGGGGTGGAGCCATCATCCATCATCTGAAAAAAATTACTCCCAGATATTGCTTTACCCCTTCCAAATAGGTGTCAGTTAATCTGTGTTCTGTATAAGCTTCAGCCTGGTCCTCACTGGTTTCTTAAAATGCATCCTGCCCCCACACCAGCCCCCATATGACAAGAAAAAACACACCTCTAAAACAGAGCAAGGATAGAACATCATAACAAACCTAACATGTAATCCAAACTTTAAGAACCTATATGCAGTAGAAAAGTGAATTACCAATTGACTGCCAATAGGGAAGGGCAAAGTCTTATGCTCCTCATGTTGCCACAGCACTTCTCTGGTGGTCTGTGGACTGCGGCCAGGAGGGGAGAGGGAGCAGACAAAGCTGCTGGTCCCCTCGTGCCATGCGTCAATATTGACCATGGCAAATATGTAGAAATGTACGTTATCACCTGAGATAGCAGAGTGATGTGTAATGCCGACCACAGATGTTTCCAAGTCATCGTAATCTAAGGTGAAGGATATTAGGGTGAAACACTCCATGTTCGGCCTGCATTCAGAACTGTCCTCTAAATGGGGGAATAGGGGGCCCAGGCTATGCTTTATGTCTTAATACAATTATGTCCCTCATACTTAAATTAACAAAGAGCAACCATATATTATAACTCAGCAATAATGTTATTTAAGAGCCTCCACAAACCAGAGAGCTAGTGCCTCCAAATTGACATTTGCTTCTAATTTAGAACTACAAGTGGAGATACCAAAATAAAATCAACCTGCATGCGTGGTTATGCACTCAAAGTAGGTTCAGAGCCAGATACATGAACATTGAAAAGGACTTAGACAATCTGGCTAATAAAATGTAAATTATAGCAATAATACAGTATGAATGCAGTTCAAACAAAGGTGAGCTCAAGACGAAATGGAAACTAAAGGTATTATTAAGCGTCTTGCCCAGGGATTTTTGGTAGAGCCCATTCAGTAAACTCTCACGTGCAGGTAAATTTTAAAACTAGAAGTTGCTACTGTGTATAATATAAAATTAAAAGTAATCTCAGGCTGTGGTATTGAAAATAACACATGAAGCCCTCTCTGCTCTGATCGTGTAGCTCGAGAGACTAGATCGAATACTCTCACGTTTGATTCCTGTCAGAGAGGCAATAGGAGCAGAAACGTTCAACCAAAGCTGTGCCCTTTTTATCCGAGAACCAAGAAACAGTTAAAGTATGGTGCAGAAAGTATCGGAAAAATTAGGATTATACTCCCTCCTATGTAAAAACATTATACCTTGGGTTTCCAGGGCTCTAACAAAAAGCTTTGCATGCAGCAAAAAAGTACTTACAGCTACCCTAGTCGTTGTCAATGTGGCCCTCAGATTCTTCTTTGCTGCCAGGGGAGTACCATATTCGGTGCAGCATTGAATCTGATATTGTGATGTTGCCCACTCAACTGGGGGTATCTTCCAGCATGTGTACCACCACGGGAGCTGCTCACAAGTTTTTTAAAATACCACGGATGTCAGCCAGTGTGATCTGGTGCGGCTTGTTTCCCTGAAGCACGATGTTGCTGCAAATTCCTCGACTTCCAGGCCACACGTTGTGGCTGTGGCTTCAATGGTTCCCCCACCACCGCAGAATCCATAAGGTCTCAAGTTTTAATAGCTTGTTGCACTTCTTTTGGAATCACATATATCTCCATCCCTGACTCCCAGAAAACTCTAAGGTGGGCTGGATGGTGGTCTGGAAAAGGATCTGATGGGCCTGTAGTATCTGGAGTAACCCCAAATATGTCAGCTGCTTCTGAAGGACCTCCGGGGGATAATCCTGGTTGAAAAATAATCAAGTCAAATTGTTCTGCACTCTTTTAGAGCTCCATGCTAGCTGTAGTATTTGCTCCTTGTCCTTGAAACTTGAAAACTTCATGACCACAGATCTTGGTGTAGCTTTTGGATCTGTCGGTTGTGGAGTCAGCACTTGGTGGGCCTGCTCAGTACGAAACTGCAGCTGGGGAGGGATGTCTAAGACGTGTCACAAGTCCTCTTAATTCGGTCATCCGACCGGTCTCAGCCCGATCAGGTAAACCATAAACTCAAAGGTTATCACACCTAGAGCATGCTTCTAGGTCTTGACGTTTTTGTTGTAGCAATTCGTGTTAGTCCAGCAAAAAGTCTATTGCAGTATGTAGTTGTACGGCCATATCTACAGCCTGAGAGATGCACTCCTCTGTGGTCTGGATTCTTTTTTCCACAACATTTAACTTAGTATTTAAGATAATGGAATTCTTGTTGTGTTTCTGAGCAAAATGTTTTTATTTCATGGAGCAGGGTCTCAAACCAAGACCTAGACAGATTTTTCATTTCTGTATCTGTAGCTGTATCTGGTTGGGGGCCCAGTTCGCTGGATGGTGATGCGTTGCCACTGTAGTGGGAGGCCACTGGGCTAAATCCACTTGCATCCGTCAGTTTAACAATGGTAGCTGCCCCGGGATCTGGTCAGTCTGTCTCCCCCTAAGTTCTTTGATGTCATTTTGTGGTATCTTGAATAAATTCACAGAACGATGAGAGAGTTTTATCATTAATATAAGCAGGGTTTACTGGAGCTGCAAGATCAGCCTGCCATCCAAATGGTGATTTCACCGGAAGTCCAGTCTGAGTATTTTAGAAATGTTTGAATTTTTTCTCAAGAAAAAAAAAAGATGCCAACCGCATTTTTCATAGAAATGGCATAGTAGACCCAGCAAGGGTTGGGACTGAGAAAATAAAAAAAGACTCCTAGTGTGCAGCATAGGCAGTACCTAGAGCAGGCAGGTATTCTAATATTTTTATTAACAGTAGCTGAAACTAGTTTTTTTTTTGTTTTTTTTTTAGAAAAATATTTTTTGTTGCACTGCTGCTTTAAAATGTACATGTTGTCTGGTGGTTAGAGCACCACTTTGGGAACTGGGAGGTCTCGTATTCAAACCTCATCGGCGCCAAATACTCACGTGTGACCTTGAGCAAGTCACTTAACCTCTCATGATCCAGTCCATCCAGTCATAGAAATAGGTAGAAGCAAGACCGCACTAGAAATGAGGTGTTACAGTAAGATGGAACGGAAAAGTGGAGTCCTGCTTACATCATGCTGTGCCTTTCATTGACACTGGGCCAAGGTGACCAAGTTCCTGTGCTGGAGAACTGTCTTGCTGAGGTCAGAGTGGATGTGCATCAGGTGGCTAAAATTAAACTTGGACAAAAATGCGCTATTGTTAGTTGGCTCGAGTCGCCTGTTGCCATCTGTCATGGTTTGTCTTATGCGTCCCATACTTAATGGGATTCATCTGGAGGCAAGGGTGGTGGTTCCCAACCTGGGTGTAGCTCTGGATGCTGATTTGATCCTGGTTCCTCTTGTATTGGCAGTTGTTCAGCGTGACTTTACCACCTTATGAACATTGCCAGGTCATGCCCTGAGCTTGATTTGGGTGACTTGAGGACATAGATACAAGCTTTCCTTACCTGACACCTTGAATACTGTAAACGCTCTAGCAGGCCTTTCCAGTCACTATTTTCAATCATGGGCTTTCCCTGTGTGCGTTCTTGCTGGTTGGACATTGCAGCAGGAAGGAAAAAACTTATTTGAAACATTCATCGTGTTTTTATGTTAAAAAAGAAACTTGTTTGTTTTTTTCCACTCCACTGTAGCCAGTGAGACCTGAGAACACCCAGGTAAATCCAGGGGTCGAAAATAACAATAAAAGCTGGGATTGATGTTGTTTTTCGGACTTGGCATCTGTCTTCATTCACATCACTGTTAGTGTCTTGATGTACCACATGCACCTTCAAATTTAAAAAAAATTGCTATTGCCACCACTGACTAGCATAGCCTAGTGGTTAGGGTGCAGAACTGTGAACCTGGAAACCTGGGATTGAATCCTGATTCCCCTCAATTGTTTCTTGCCCTCAGATTTCATCAGTGTGGAGATCCATAGGAGTGTGGTGTTGGAATAATAAATGTAACCTAAAGGGAGTTAAGTGGAGGAGGAATATGTTAATAATTCTAATAGCACACTGACCCTGGATCAGTTCTAGCAGTGCTGAGCTTCTTTGTCTTTTAAGTTGCTTTCCTCTTTGGACTCACCGTGACCCAAACCTGAATAACCATCATATGGCTGGGTCTCCCTTCCTCTGAGTTGAGATACAGATGAGGTACATTGATGAGTTCTGAGAAGGATGAAACACACGTCTGTATCTTCTGTTTTCCGCTTTTGCAGACTGTGCGAGAGGCCATTTGGCATCATACTGTCCTGTCGATCCAGTCTGAATTATTTCATGGTTATTTGGATATAGATCCCATGATGCTGTGCATTATTGATGTACATGTAGTTTTGTTTTTCTAGCAGTGAACTGATGTAGGGTCAATTTTCAGGGGAACAAACTATTTGGAGCACAGTGGCAGTGTGCTGTCACCTGATAGATCAAGGTTCCTGTGTGTGCTCTGGAATCCCACACTGTGGACAAAACATGCTGCAGAAGGAGGAGGGCACAGACTAATCTACATTTGTGCAGCCCCCGGCAGCCAGCCAAGGAGTGGCACTGCTGGCAACTGTGAAGGGTGCAGTTAATAGCGCCAAGAGTCAGAGCTATGGAGTTCTTCGTGCTGTGGAAAAAACTCATTTTCTTGTAGGTGGAACAGCAAGATTTTTTTCTAGTTGAGAGTGTATGTGGAGAATGCCAGACTGGTTCTATTCACTGGCAGTTCTGGGGGGAGGGGGGTTAAGCAGGATAGAACTACCTTTTTTTATTCCCATTTCCACAAAATTAGAGGGTTCGCTAATCTTATTTTATTCTTTTGGGAACCGAGTAAGGCCCACTAGGTACAAGTGCCTGTTTTCAGGGGGAACCTGGGAGCACTGGGGAGGTTAAGTGACTTGCTCAGAATCGCACAGTATGCAAATGGAGGTTGAGGGACTCAAACTTAGGTCTGCTGGATGTGCCAAGCTCATTCAAAGCTCATTACTGTACCCTCTAAACTATACTGCCAGCCCCCAGTAAAAATTGTAGACCCCCTACTTTTATGATGTGTCTAGATCCACCCCTGCCATTTGGCTCAAACTCCTCAAATTGGGACCAGGACTGTGTAACTACAGATTTCCACAGGGACTTGGAGGTATAGGGTGAGTGCTCAGGTGGGGACTCTGGCAAAAAAGTACCAGGAATGGCATACCCAGACAGAATCATTTTGTAGAGCTGTTTGTGTTTTTTTTTAAATGGAGTTAGACAACACTTAATATAATATTAGTTGCTACATCAGAAGATGCTAGTGCTACTGGTCAGACCTCACCTGGAATACTGCATGTTGGAAGGTGCAGCAGTAGAGTGACTAAGATGATCTAGGGTTTGGAGGAATTCCTACGAAGAAAGCCTGAACAGGCTTAACATGTATTCCCTGGAGGAGAGGAGGGATAGGGAAGACATGATTGAGACCTTTAAGTGTCTGAAGGGAATAAACAAAGGCAATACAGGAGGCGATATTCCGGATCAGAAGGGAGGGATACTAGAGGCACCAACTGAGGTTGGAGGGGGGAAAATTCAGGAGAGAAATCAGAGACATTATTTCATGGAGAGTGGTGGAGAAGTTGAACACTCTAGCTAAGGAGGTGGTTTCCTGTAGGACAGTGGGCTGCTTCAAAAGGAGTTGGGACACAGTAAGGGGGTTGACTGTGGGGAGCTACCAAGTTGAGGCTAGCTACTGTCCAGGCAGACTCGATAGACCGTGTGGCCTGTTTCTGCAGGCATTTCATATGTTCCTTTAATTCCTCGAGTTGCAGTAGGAATAAACAAAGCAAAAAAAGATTTGCTAGTGAAAGTGAGATGGTTACAGTTGGGGTTGAGCAGCTGGTGATTATCCTTTCCACCAGGATACGTCAAGGCTTAGTACTTACCCTAGACAATGGATTCGGATATTGCATTGTCTTCTGGATCCGTGGATAATTAACACTGTCCAAAACTGAACAGATAGAATCTGTACAATCTTAGTTGTACCAGGCAGTTCTTGAACACATCGTTGTATTTACTGTTAACATAGTCTACTTATGAGAACTGAATATGCGGGAGGAAACAGAGAAACATTTAGAGATGGTATTAGACTAAAGATCCATTTACTCTGAACCCCCATCCTAACAGACATAACCATTGCTATTTATTCTCTGCCAGTAAATAATGTAGTCTACCCTTGAAACTCTATTTACTGTTTTATAGCCATTCTGCCAATTAATTCCCTGCCGTACAATGTGGAACATTTTCTTTTATTTGCCACTAAGTTTTGTATGCTCCCCTCAGTAAGCCCTTGACTTTCTTTTCCTCTTTTCTCCCCGCTCCTGCAGCAGGACGTCTAGCGTATACATGGAGATGCATGCACACAACGTTCCCGCAGCTTCCTCACTTTGTGCCGCCCATGGTGGTGTGCTACTACAGGCCTCCTCCTGGTGACAGCCTAAGGCTGGCTGATATCCGTTCCATCCCCAGAAGAGAGTAGTCCTTCAGACGCTTGATCCTCTCCTGCCCCGGGTGACAAAAGCTCATTCCCAACCCAGGTCCCTGGCGTGGCGGGAGGTAAGGCGCTGCCACGCTAGCACCTCATCCCTCCATTCCACTGGGCTGGCCTAATATGTAATAGTTTCCAAGGCAAACAGGAATGTACCCACCATGTCAGAAGCCAAAGCCAGAGAGGATGGACTGACTAACCACCATAGCATCCCTTTTCCTGTGTCCTTTCTTAGACAACCTTTCTGAGTAGAAGAAACAAATGCCCCCCTTTGTAGTGCTTGCACTTCTGATGTGACTATCTGATAGGTCTCATAATCATGCATTACATTTTCTTTCCTCACAGCTGAATAAGGCTTTCTTTTTCCTTTTAAGACCACTTTATAAGTACAGTAACATCCTGCAGGGAGTATGGTGGTGCTATAAATTCCCGGGTGGTCAGTGGCACTCTGCTGCCCCTCATGCCTCACAACCTACTTGGGGCATGCAGTAATTTAGTGTTACTACACACCCTGCCATGTGTTACTGCTTACTTCTAAAGTGGCAAGGAAAAATCCTCCAACCTCATTGGCTGAGAAACATCACCTGACTTTGAATTAAAAAGCTAGTGATGAATGGTCAGCTACCATATCTTATTACCAATGTAAAAAAGCCTCATTACCTACAAAATCAGGGACTATTTCATGTGTATAATTTTAGCCATTTAAAATATATTCAAGAAAATGATCTATGTAACACAATCATATTAAAAAGCTTTATTTTACATACAGTGCATAAGAGCAGCAAGCCCTTTTATAAGCACAGCAAACCACTCTAGTGTGTGTATTACAGGATTTTAATGCAGGTCTCGGAGGCATAAGGGCATTCAGCCTTTGGCCTCATGCCTCACGCCCCAGGTCATGCATTAAAATCCTTTAATAAACACCCAGTCATCGCATATTGCTTATATGTCCACTACCTAGAGTTTGAGTTTTTGTTGTAAACAAAAGGGGGGAAGGGGAAATTATTTAACCAGAAAAGGCTTACTGAGCCAGAGCTCGTTTCCAGGTGCGACCTGGGAGCACAAGGAAGTTAGGTGAGTTGCTCAGGGTCTCATAGTATGCAAGTGGGGGCTGATAGGATTCAGACCCAGATCTCCAAGTTTGCAGCTCAGTGCCCTTAACCACTACATTATGCTGTCTTCTGCCCCGGAAGAGGGGGTCAAAAAATGTTATGCATAGAGAGACAGAGAGAAGCTCGGAATCTGCAGCTGACTCCTGTCCTGTTTCATTCATAGGAGAAAAGGATGTGATCATCCTGGGCGACTTCAGTCAGGGGCCTGATGCAAGCGATCATGACATCTTGAGAAAAGAGAAGTTCTACCACCTTATTCCTGCCAACATCTTTACAGATATCAGCACCAGTAATCCGAAGGGCTGCAGGTCTCTGGACAATATCTGGATTGGTCGGACACTGAAGAAGGTCTTCACAGGTGCGTGTACTCTGTCTTACTCAGTGTCATTGTAAAGAAAAGAAACCAGACAGCCCAGTGGCAGTGTTGTAGTGTTTCATCACACTGCCACAGGGGAGATGGGGGGGAGAGTTGCCAAATTCCATGCGAAGACTGCCCTGGGTGTTGAGTGCACTGCAGAGGTGAGACGCTCGGGTCCCGGGGAGGGAGGACCTGGGTTGCCCACTGTTTGTGCCCTCTTCTGGCCGACCATTGGGCGACATAGGTGACGTCTGCTCTGAAGGTAGCCACTCCTCTGCTCTTCCTCCCAGTCAAGCAGCCCCTGACATGGGACGGGGGATGGGCATCCAAACACACTGTTGGTCTGTTTCTAAGTTAGAAGAGTTAAATGGTACAGTTTGTATCACACATCTCAGCTTCCTGCCTGTCCAGTCAGGACCAAGGCTTAAATCAAAGGCAAAACCCCACAATCGGGGACACATCAGAAGAAATAGGAATATCAGTTCCTGAAACTGTGTACGGTATGCTGCTTGGTGTAAGTAGCATTTTCCTAATGAGAACTGGACTGTAACTCTAATGACTGACACACCTGTGATTCAAATCTGTATTCTTTAGTGACTGAGTTGTTAAATGTTATAAGGGACAGGGAAAATTTCTACAGCAAAATCAGGGACAGTTGAGAGGCATGGTAGGTATCAGTTCTGGAGTCCTCATCTGAGAAAGGGATGTAAACAAGATGGAAGCTGTGTAGAGAAGAGACACTAAAATGATCCACAGACAGAATTATAACTAATTTGAGCATAGACTGGGGAAACTGAACATGTACTCACTAGAGCCCAAAATGAGGGGGCATAATAGAAATCTTCAGTACATAAATGGCATTAATAAGGTAGACTCTAGTGAATTGTTTGGACCAAGCAAAATTATGTGTGCCAGGGAGAATGGCAGCAAGTTAGTGGGGGGGGGGGGATTTAGGAGGGACACCTGGAAGTACTATTTCACAGAAAGGGTGGCAGAGGGTTGGAACAAGCTGCCAGAGGAAGTGGTTCATACTAAAACCATAAAGGGCTTCAAGAGTAGGTGGGATAGTTATAAGGGAAAGATCAGGTGGGCAGGGGGAGAGAGGGGCGGGGTGGACCCATAAATTCAAGCAGCCCCACATTGGGCAGAATCTGTGAATAACAGTATCTTCTTCTGATCATGTTTCTGTTTTTCTGTGTTTCATTAGACCCTTGGTTAAAAAAAATTAGGCTTCCTGTTTTGGAACAAAATATTCTTTTGAGCCCAGTTTTGGTAAAGAATGTTTAACCAGAGAACTGGGTTTGTGCGCATAGTTCTGCTTTCCAACTGGCCATGTGCTTTGCAAAGTGAGAAGACACTGGTGGAATTCCATTTGAAAGACATTTGGTGCCACTATTGAAGTACACTAGCACTGGAATGTGTTTATTTAGTTTGAATATTTAGCTGGGCAAAGCACATTGAGCCAAAGCGTGTTTCCAGGTGTGATCCAGCAAAACAGGTAGGTTAAGTGAATTGCTCAGAGTCACAGTATGCAAGTGGCAGTTTGGGAGTCAGAGCCATGTCTGCTGGTCACACTGTGGTGCTTTAACCTCCAGGCTATATTGCCTCCCCAAGTGTTAGTAGTGGTAGAGGACAACAGGTTTAGGATAATACTGTTATTAGTGCACAGAGCTGTGTTTCAAGAGATCCTCTGTTCGAGTCCAGTCGTAGCCTCTGAGCCATGAGAGGGAGGGAGGGAAACATGATTACAGAAACAATGTGGAAGGCAAAGACCAGGTGAAACTGGAGCAGAAGAGAGTAGTTAAATAACAAGCTGTGAATCTTCTTAGAAAATGGATTGGAGAAATCCTACTTTCTGATTGGCTGTGAGCACCCACCACGCATTTGGTATCAGACAAAGAGACCAGGAAATAACTCATTTCTTGTCTGCCTTGTAACCCAAATCACAGTGCTGGCATAGAATGTTGAGCTCCAAGGTGGCAGCCATGTGTTTTTCTCACTTAGCAAGCTGGCACCATTCAACCATTGCTTCCCCCACTGTGGGGAAAAAAAAGATTTTCCATCTGTTGCTTTCCCAAGCAAGTCCCACAAAACGTTTTACCTGTTGTTACAGGTCCTGCCATTATTTTGGAGCCACCTGGTAGCACACATTAGAAACATAAAAACAGAACTAGATGATAGATAAGGACCGCTTGGCCCATCCAGTCTGTCCGTTTCTCCCTACACACCATTACCACAGACCATGCCCGATCTACAGCTTTTCCTCCCTCCCCCACTTCCTTTCCACTCTGATTCCCTTGTGCTTATCCCATAACATAGAAACATAGAATTTGATGGCAGATAAGGACCACCTGGCCCACCTAGTCTGCCCATTTCCCCACTTGATGGATAAGCTCA
Organism: Neoceratodus forsteri; assembly: GCA_016271365.2. NCBI lineage: Eukaryota > Metazoa > Chordata > Ceratodontiformes > Ceratodontidae > Neoceratodus > Neoceratodus forsteri. Next base: position 902,971,459 of record CM057456.1, on the reverse strand, counting down.
GATCCTAGTTAATCAACAGCTTACTTCCTCCTACACCCCAGTAGAATGGCCTTATGTCTGTCCCATGCATTCTTGAATTCTCCCACTGTTCCTGACTCCACAACCTCCTCAGGAAGGCTGTTTCATGCATCCACAACCCTCTCTGTGAAAAAATACTTTCTAACATTACCTCTGAGCTCTCCTCCCCTCTATCTTCAAATTGTGCCCCCTTGTTCTTTCACATCTCTTTTTCTGAAAGATGCTGCTCTCTTGTACTTTGTTAATTCCCTTGAGATACTTGAAAGTTTCTATCATGTCTCCACTCTCCCTCCTTTCCTCAAGGGTATACATATTAAGCTCCTTTAGTCTCTCCTCGTATGTCTTCTGGTGCAGACCCTGCACCATTTTGGTTGCCCTCCTCTGAACAGCCTCCGCTCTGTCTATGTCTTTGCGGAGATGGAGTCTCCAGAATTGCACGCAGTACTCCAGATGGGGTCTCACCAACCGTCTGTATAGAGGGATAACAACTTCCTGTTTTCTACTGTTGGTGCCTCTCCCTGTGCATCCCAGTATCCCCCCAGCCCTCCTTACTGCCTTCTCACACTGCTTGCCCACCTTTAGGTCATCTGATATAATTACTCCTAGGTCTCTTTTTGTTGTTATTATCTCACTCCCCATTGTGTACTTTTCCCCTGGGTTTTTGTTTCCCAGATGCATTACCTTGCACTTCTTTGCATTGAATCTGAACTGCCATATATTTGACCGTTCCTCCAACCTTGCCAAGTCCCTTTTCATCCTTTCCACCCCACCTTGTGTATCAACCCTGTTGCAGATCTTTGTGTCGTCTGCAAAGAGACATACTTTTCCTTCCAGGTGCTCTCCAGTGTAATTTATAAAGACATTAAAGAGGACCAATCCCAGTACCGAACCCTGAGGTACCCCACTAGTTACCCTCCTTTCTTCACTGTGGACTCTGTTTACTATTACCCTTTGCGCCCTGTTGTCCAGCCAGTTTTTTATCCAGACTGTCACCATGGGACCCACTCCAAGGCTGGCTAACTTGTATATTAATCTTTTGCGTGAGACTGTGTCAAATGCCTTGCTAAAATCTAGGTAGGCCACATCCACAGCCACTCCCTGGTCTACTACTTTGGTCACCCAGTCAAAGAAATCTATTAGGTTCGTCTGACATGACCTTCCTGCTGTGAAACCATGCTGCCTTGGGTCCTGTGCCCCACTGGCTTCTAGGTACTCAACAGTTCTTTCCTTCAGAAGTGATTCCATCATTTTCCCTACCACTGAGGTCAAACTAACTGGTCTGTAGTTTCCCGCCTGTGCCCTGCTCCTACTTTTTTGAAGTGGAACCACATCTGCCCTCCTTCAGTCCCTGCATTCTCGAACTCCACCACTGTTTTGCCCCCCCCCCACCACCTTCACTAGAAGGCTGTTCCAGGAATCCACCACTTTCTGTGAGGAGGTACTGTATGACATCTCTCCTGAATCTACCCCCACTCCAGCTTCATAGTATGTCCACTTGTTCTTGAGCACCTTTTCTTCTGAAAAATACTTCTCTCCTGTACCTTTTTTACTATTTACCCATTTACCCCCCTTCCGTTAGGTATTTAAAGGTCTCTATCATATCCCCCCATTTCCACCTCTGTTCCAGGGTGTACGTATTAAGGTCCTTTAGTCCCTCCTCATAGGGCTTTTGATGCAAACCCTGCGTTATTTTAGTTGCCCTCCTCTACACTGCCTTCATTCTGTCTATGTCCTTGCAGAGATGTGGCTTCCAGAACTGGACGCAGTACTCTAGGTAGGGTCTTACCAGCGATCTGTACAGAGTCAACACCATCTCCCTCTTTCTGCTGGTGGTACCCCACTGTGCTCCCCAGCATCCCACTAGCCCTCCCTAATGCTGTTTCACACTGCCTGGCCATGTTTAGGTCATCCAATATGATTACCCTCAGGTTTCTTTCCTGCTCAGTGGTCATCAATACCACTCCACCCGTTTTGTACATCACCCCTGGGTTTCAGTGCCCTAACTGCATTATTTTGCACTTTTCCATTAAATCCAGCTGCCATACCCTTGACCACTCCTTGAGCTTTCTCGGGTCTCTGTATCCCCGTGTGTGTTCACCCTACTGGAGATTTTGGTGTCATCTACATACAGGCAGACCTTCCTTCCAGCTTCTCTGCAATGTTACTTATAAAGACATTAAAGATGACTGGTCCCAGCACAGATCCTGAGGCACCCACTGGTCATGCTTGCTTTGTGCAACTCCATTTACCACCACCCTTGTCGCCTATCTCTTAACCAATTTCTTATCCAGTTTACCACTTTGGACTCACTCCTAAGCTACCCAGCTTGCTTACTTTTCTCCTATGTGGACCAGTGTCAGAAGCCTTAGTGAAAATCCAGGTAGGTCACATCCACCGCTCAACCCTGATCAAAATCCTTTGTCACCCAGTAAAGAAGTATATCAGATCTGTTTGATATGACTCCGTGAACCCATGCTGCCTCAGGTCTTGTAACCCATTGAATTCAAGATATTCCACAATCCTTTCCTTCAACAGTGATTCCTTTAACTTTCCTACCAGTGATGTCAGGTTGACTGGCCTATAGTTGCCAGCCTTCTCTCTGCTACAACTTCTGTGTAGTGGGACAGTATCCACCCTCCTCCAGTCTTCTGGAACCATTCCTGTTTCCAAAGAGCTGTTAAAGAGAATTATTAAAAGGGTCTTAGGAATTGTTAAATCTTGCTTCAAGTTGGAGCTCTTGCATAAGGACTATGCCGCCAGGCACTAGGACCCCACAGAAAAATTCTAGCCAGCAGTATACAGCGGGGGCTGCCCCCTAACGTCAGACTGCCTCCAACCTCGGCCAGTGGTATAAAGGGGACGGTCCACAGCCCCACCTCAGTTCTTTTCCTGCCATCGATCCATGCACATTGTCTCCACGGATGCCTCCTTTTTTTTTAATTTAATTTACTTTATTGGTATATTCTCACATAAGACATAAATAACAATAATCACTGGATACATCATCTTACAGTATCATGTGAGGTACAGTAGGGTCCCCCATACTTGCAATGATCGGGGTCACTAAATACATGCATGAATAAATTAAGCTGACATGACGTATAAAATGAAACATAAAAAACATATTATAACATCAAGTATCCCCCTCCCTCGAACTCCGTCTCTAACCCCCCCTTGGAGACCATACATCAGAAAAAAGTGTGATATTGGTGCCAAAATTAAGAAATAGGGGGCATCACTAACAGTAATACAGCATTATGTTCTTATACCCATTCTGGTGGAATGAGAAGACCCAGTTTAGGCGACAAGTAGGGAATGAGGTAGACTCTTCTATGTAATTTATTTAGTTAAATAATTGCTAGGGGATAGCAGAAACCAGCAACAGAGTTTCCAACCTGCTACATCTCTTAGTGTAAGATTCTGGATGATTTCTAATACTGACCATTGTTTTTTCTACTCTTAAGTTAAATAATATTTCAGTCAAACATTCTATGTAAGTAACAGCATCCTGATCAAGCCAGTGACGCAGTATAACCCTTTTATTAACATTGAGACTAGGGATATATGGTACCTCCTTTCTTTGACTGAGATAACAGTGACATTACCCATTATACAACCTCTGAGAAAAACAATCCTTAAGCCCCATAAGGGGTCTAGATCTACTTGGAATTTGCTCCATATAGGAACTACTTTAGAGCAGTTCCGTGGTATATAATTCCTCTGCTGCCTTACACCTAGTGCATTGCGCCGAGGGCAATCTCCCCATCTTCATACAAGTGGAGGAGGGTGTATCCATGGGCGCCTCCTGCTACCTGTCAACCGCCATTTTCAGAGTTTTCTTTTTTTATTAAAGCCAGTGTTTTCTTGCATGTCTTCCATCTTCTTTCACAGGCGGTGAAGTCTAAGTGCGCTTGCAGTAAACAGATGCCAGCTAAGATGGACATTGGACTGTTGATTTGCTTACGCCCAACCACAACCTCGAGACCTGTCCCCATTGCCATAGTTTTAAGCGCCAGACCCAGGTTTGTTGCCTGAAGGCCTTGAAGAGCCACCTGTTGGAGCAACAACTAGCTGCCATGCAGAGGACCCCATCCAGCCACGGTTCCTCTTCTTCTTCCTCAGTCCCAGGACTTCTCCATCTTCTTCCCACGAAAACAAGAAGACCAGCGGGAACCACCACCACAAGGACAAGGAGAGACCCAGATCGGACTCCTGCTCCAGATCTCCACATAGAAAGGTGGCTTCCTTGAGTCCACTTTCCCGTGGGAGGCCAAACTCTGATTCCCCCTCCCAGACCTAACTACTTCAGGGCTCCCATTAATGAAGCGCTCCGCCCTAGTCCTGACATCAGGCAGCTGGGTCTCTGGGGCAAGGGCCTTTGGCCCCTCCCCTGGGTCTTAGGCCTTTTCAGCCTCCTTCTGGGGCTAAGCCAGGAGATCCAGCCGACTCCTCCTCTTCGGATGGCAGGCAGGCGCCCGCCCGGCTGGGGTGTCTTCGTCATTGGTCCGGACATCAGGGTCCAGTGACAAGAAGATGCCAGGAGCAGGAGCTCCAGACTGGAGTTCACTCCCCTAAACACAAGACATCAGCCAGTACCTCCAACAGCCATTGTCAGACCCTGACATCCTCGATGTCTGCATCCCCAGGGTCGAACTGGGTGACACCCCCTCCACCAGCCTCACCCAAGCTGCTGCCCAAGCTATCTTCATCAGCTGACCTGGCACCCCCTTACTCTGGACCAACTGACAACCTGACGCTGCCCAATAAGCCAGTACCGGATGACCTGACGTCAGGTGCCTTGCCACCTGTGGGACCATCGCCGGATACTCCCGAGTCCCCAGACCTGACGACAAGGCCGACACCGGGTAACCCTAACATCCTACCCCTGGCGCCGGACCACCTAGAAGCTCTCCTCATCCCACTGACAGACACAGGGGGCCCTGTTCAACTCGTGGTGGAACACCATCAACAGGGATCTCCTGCCCAGGGACCGCCCGACCCCTTTACCAGATCTGACCCCCTAAAGAGTACCTCAGGGCCCTCTGAGGCAACCAACTCTGTACCACCCAGGAAACCTTTGCTCCACCCAAGAAGGTCACCCTCCTCCAGACCTTTCGGATGAAGGGTCCCCAAAGGCCGTCACGGACAGAGACTCCATTTTTCATCCTGGTCTTCCTCCAGACACTGATGCTGCTCTTATACCCAATCTCCCTCTTTGGAATCATCCAGAAGGAGCTTGTCTACATCTTTCAGGTCCTCGGGGTTTGCTTTTCTCCTCCTCCTCAGCCTGACACCCACAAAGATTCCCCTTGGTCACCTCCGGACAACCCTACCTTCATGGACGTGATGTGTTACATCCAATGTTTGAACCAGTGGGACACTGAGGATATAGACCCCAAAAAGCCTCAGCGTGCCCATTTTCTGGGTATGAGTGACCCTAAGCCGTTGGTTGTGCCCCCGTTGGTGGTCCCCTTTCAGGATGTCACCAGGCTCGCCTGTAGACACCCTTCGTCGGCTTCAGCTGCCCCCAAACAGGCAGAAAGACTCTACAGGACCCCTAAAAAATGTGCCCTTCTTAGGAGAGCACCCATGGGCTGATTCTGTGGTCCTAACGGCAGCCCATGGCAGGTCTAAGCAACCTCGGCACATGAGCTCCCAGCAACCGGACAAGGAATCCAAGAGGCTGGACCAGTTTGGCCATAAGATTTACTCTTCGGCCACCTGTACCATATAGTTGCTCAACTTTTTAGCACATATGGTGCAATATCAAAAGTCTCTATGGCAGAAGTCCCTGGAGTTGGCCAAGACCCGACCTGACTCCTCATAAAAAACAGAGCTGTTAGACATCCTCCAATCTGGCCTGGACATAGGAAAACACATTTTACATTTGTCCCACGACTCGCGGACACCAGTGCTAGAGCTGCTGTTACTGGCGCTCTGCCTGAGATGGTACTCCTGGCTCAGAGTTTCTGTTCCGTCAGGACCTCCAGGAAGCTATCCTGGGACGCTCTGTTTCAAGGATCTATTATTTTGAGAGGATACCGAGAAGATCATTACAGGTCTTCAGGACTCGGGCAAAGCAGTCCAGTCCATTCATAAAATGTATAAATCAGAACCAATCTCTGCCAGGCAGAAGCCTTTTCATCGCCCTGCAGGTCATCAGTCCAAGGTACAGCAAGCAAGAGGGGCCTTTAAATGTAAGGCCCCCCTCTCAGACCTTAAGGGCTTCGGGACCTAGGAATGCTTAATCCTCCCAGGTCTCCTTGCCCACTCCCATAGCCTCTGTCTGACTCCTTGCCCAGTCCCCCTTCTCCAGCAGAGTCCTTGGCAGAAGCGATAGGGGGTTGATTCTCCCTCTATCTAGAGTGGTGGACCAAAATCACTTAGGATGCCTGGGTCCTTCAGTTGATCCAGAAGGGACGTGCTCTGGGTTTCTGCAGATACCTCCAGACAATCTCTCGTCCTTCCACCTACTCCCATCCTACACTGCCCTCCTGGTCAAACAGGCTATAGAACGTGTCCCTGCTGCACAACAGGGGATAGGGTTCTACTCCCACTTCTTCTGGGTCCCAAGAAGACGGGTGATCTTCACCCTGTCCTGGACCAAAGTCTCCTGAACAACTACATAGAGTACAAGAGGTTCAGGATGACCTTGCCAGGCCTTTTCCCATGCTTCTTCAGGAGATTGGCTCTGTTCTCACAACATGCAGGATGCATACCTCCATATCTTGGTGCTTCCTGCACATGAGGTTCCTGTGGTTCACCTTTCATGGGAAACACTACCAGTTCAGGGCCTTGCCCTTTGACCTTTCCTCAGCACCACGTGTTTTCACAAAGTGCCTTGCAGGGTTGCTGTGAGTCTCAAGAAGCAGGGCCATTATGTCTATCCCTACCTAGATAGAAACATAGAAACATAGAATTTGATGGCAGATAAGGACTGCTTGGCCCACCCAGTCTGCCCATTTCCCTACCTACTGGATAAGCTGCAGATCCTAGTTAACCAGCAGCCTACTTCTTCCTACCCCCACCCCCCAGAACTGCCTTATGACTATCCCATGCATGCTTGAATTCCACCACTGATTTTGACTCCACAACCTCCTCCGGAAGGCCGTTCCATGCATCCACAACCCTCTCTGTGAAAAAATACTTCCTTAAATTACCTCTGAGGCGCCCCCATCTTCAAATTGTGCCCTCTTGTTCTTGCACACTCTTTTTTGAAAGATGCTACCCTCTTGGACTTTGTTGATTCCTTGAGGTACTTGAAAGTTTCTATCATGTCCCCCCTCTCCCTTCTTTCCTCGAGGCTATACATATTAAGCTCCTTAAGTCTCTCTTCATATGTCTTCCGTTGCAGACCCTGCACCATTTTAGTTGCCCTCCTCTGGACAGCTTCCATCTTGTCTATGTCTTTGCGGAGACTGGGTCTCCAGAACTGCACACAGTACTCCAGATGGGGTCTCACCAGCTGTCTGTACAGAGGGATAATAACTTCCTGTTTTCTACTGGTGATGCCTCTCCCTATGCATCCAGTATCCCCCAACCCTCCTTGCTGCCCTCTCCACATTGCTTGCCCGTCTTTGGGTCATCTGATATGACTACCCCCAGGTCCCTTTCCATTTTGTTGTTGTTAGTATCTCACCTCCCATTGTGTACTCTTCCCCTGGGTTTTTGTTTCCCAGGTGCATTACCTTGCACTTCTTAGCATTGAATCTAAGCTGCCATACATTTGACCATTCCTCTAACCTTGCCAAGTCCCTTCTCATCCTTTCCACCCCACCCTGTGCATCAACTCTGTTGCAGATCTTAGTGTCATCTGCAAAGAGACATACTTTTCCTTCCAGTCCTTCTGCAATGTCGCTTATAAAGACATTGAAGAGGACCAGTCCTAATACTGAACCCTACGGTACCCCACTAGTAACCCTCCTTTCTTCTGAGTGGACTCCATTTACTATTACTCTGTGTCCTATTCTCCAGCCAATTCTTTACCCAGGCTGTCATCTTGGGACCCACTCCCAGGCTGGCTAACTTGTATATTAATCTTTTGTGTGGGACTGTGTCAAATGCCTTGCTAAAGTCTAGGTAGGCCATGTCCACAGTTCCTCCCTGATCTACTACTTTGGTCACCCAGTCAAAGAAATCTATCAGATTCGTCTGGCATGACCTTCCCGCTGTGAATCCATGCTGCCTAGGGTCCTGTGCCCCTCTGGCCTCTAGATACTCGACAGTTCTTTCCTTTAGAAGTGATTCCATCATTTTCCCTATCACTGAGGTTAAACTAACAGGTCTATAGTTTCCTGCTTCTGCCTTGCTCCCACTTTTGTGAAGGGGAATCACATCTGCCCTCCTCCAGTCCTCGGGTACCACCCCATCCTCCCATGATTTGTTAAAAAGGGTAGTCAGTGGTGTCACTAGTTCTACCCTTAGTTCTTTTAGAATTCTGGGATGAATCCATCAGGCCCCATTGCTTTGTCCACCTTCAGTTTTAAGAGTTCTTTCAGAACCCTTTCTTCTGTAAATGGGCGGTATCAACTTCTGTATCCAGAGTGTTACTGCTGTTTGTTTTATGTACCCCCTCTTCCTTTGTAAATACTGAGCAAAAATATTTGTTTAGTATCTCTGCCTTTTCACAGTCTCCCTCTGCCCACCCTCCCTCCCTTTATTAAGCCTCACTATCCCTCCCTTGGTCTTCCTTCGCTCCCTGATGTACCTATAAAAGGTTTTATCCCCCTTCTTAACTGAGTTGGCTATCTTTTCCTCGGTTTGGGCCTTTGCTGTTCTGACTGCCTTCCCAGCGTCCTTTTGCTTTAACTGATACAGTTCTCTGTCCTGCTCCTTCTGCGATTCCTTGTACTTCCTGAATGCTTTCTTTTTCTCTTGAACCTTCACTGCCACTTCCTTTGAGAACCATAGTGGTTTCTTACATCGTCTTGTTTTGTTTATTTGCTTCACACAAAGGCTCGTTACCTCTGTGATGGCAGTTTTTATTATTCCCCATTGTTCTTCCACCCCTCCTTCCCGCCCATTTGCTAGTGCGTTCCTTATGCACTCACCCATTTTGGCAAAGTCAGCCCTCCTAAAGTCCAGTACTTTTGTCTTTGTATGGCTTGACTCTATTGCTGTGTTTATTGTGAACCATACTGTTCGATGGTCGCTAGTTCCAGATGGCTACCCACTTCTACATCTGTAATCCTCTCACCATCTCCATTTGAGAGAATCAAGTCTAATATTGCTCCCTCTCGAGTGGGCTCCAGTACTAGTTGTCTAAGGCATGCCCCCTGTAGGGCATCTAGAATAACTGCACTCTTCGAAGTGGCAGCTGCAACTGCACTCCAGTTAACATCTGGCATATTCAGATCACCCATCAGCAATATCTCCCCTTTTTCTGCCATTCTAAGTATACTTTCTATCATTTTCCTGTCCATTTCCTCCCCCTGAGAAGGCTTCTGGCAGCCTCCACAAGGGACTGGCTGTTGTCCACCCTGTCAGACACCTTCATGATGTTCAGGGCTCTGGGGTACCTGCTGAACATTCCACAGTCGTTTGCTTGGTCCAGCCAGTGACTGCAGTATATCAGAGTAGTTTTGGACACTACCCTGGGGAAGGCCTTTCTCCCTTCCGATGGAGCAGTCCGTCTTCGGACGCTGGCTCAGAGGATTTATTCCTCCTGCCAGATTCTGGCCCGGACACTCCTCCAGCTTCTGGGCCACATGGCGGCAGCCATAGTGACAGTTCCTTTGGCATGCTTCTACATGAGGGTTCCCCAGTGGACTCTCAGAGAACAATGGGACCAACATTCAGACGATCTCGAACACCTCATTCAGATCTCCAGAGCAGTTACCCAGACCCTGTCATGCTGGCTGACTTCTCCCAACTTGGAGCTGGGAGCTTCCTTTTGAGGAATTCCCTCAACAGATCCTAACAATGGATGCTTTAGGTCTAGGATGGGGCACCTTTTTCAGAATCGTCCTAACTCAGGGCACGTGGTCTCCATTGGAACAAGCCCTCCATATCAACGTCTTAGGGATGCAAGCAGTTCTCTTATGCTCTACAAGCATTCCAGCCGGACCTTCTTCCTGGCCCCTGTTGATCCAGACAGACAATATGTCCATGCTCTTTTACATCAGCAAGCGGGGGGGGACTTACTTGTATCCTGTCTGCCAGGAGGCAATGCGGGTGTGGTTCTGAGCCATAGATCACGGTCTGTCCCTCACCGCAGTTCATATTCCAGGAGTCCAAAACACCTTGGTCGGGTGCCTAAGCAGATCTCAACTAAGGTCCACAGATAGGAGCTCCTTCAAACCGTAGCAGAAGACCTCTTCAAAGATGGTACGCTCCAGAACTGGACTCTTCGCATCCCTGTCCGATACCAAACTGCCCAATTTCTGCTCGCTAGATCCAGGGCCTGGTGTTTTCTGGTGAGATGCGTTGTCCCTCTGCTGGACAGGGAGATTAATATGCCTTTTCTCTCCTCCAAGGGGTCCTACTCAAGCTCCAGTCAGAAGGAGCATACATGATCCTGATTGCTCCTCTCTGGCCACGACAGATCTGGTTTCCCCTGTTTCAGCAGTTGGCAGTGGAACCTCCCATCCCTCTGCTCCTGACCTCACACTTGTTATTGCAGGAGCAGGGCACCATGGTGCACCTGGATCTCAAGTCTCTGCACATGCATGCTTGGCTCCTGCAGACATGGCCACAGCCTGCTTCGGGGTTTTCCCCTGGGGTTTGCTGAGGTTCTGGTTGCGGCTAGGAAGCCTTCCACCAGGGCTACTTATGCTATGAAGTGAAAGCGATTCTGCTTATGGGCTTCTGCCCGTGGTTTAGCTCCGTTCACTTGCCCGGTGAACTTTGTCCTGGAGTACCTTGTTTCCCTTTCAGATTCCAGACTCTGCTACTCTTCCATTAAGGTGCACCTCTCTGCAATTTCAGCCTATCATGCAGCTGTGGAGGGCAAAACACTTGCCCAGTTGGACCTGCCTCGCACCTTTTTGCACAGCATCTTGCCTCTGAAACCACACATTAGGGACCCAGTCCCTCCATGGGATCTTTTTTATTTGTGTTAGAGAAACTTACCTTGCCTCCCTTTGAGCCAGCCATGGACTGCGAGCTTCGCTTTCTGTCATGGAAAGCATTATTTTTAGTTGCCATTACTTCTGCTTGAAGAATTTCCGAACGTCAGGCTCTGATGTGTAAAGAGCCCTGTTTAGTTTTCCACAAGGACAGGATGTCTTTGAGGACCAGTCTTAAGTTTCTTCCAAAGTGATGTCAGAGTTCACGCTAATCAAAACATCCACTTGCCAGTATATTACCCAGAGTATTCAAATCGGGGGCTTTACATACTCTGGATGTCCATAGGTGTTCTGTTATTATGTTGATCGCACCGGTCCACCAGGAAATCTGACCAATTGTTTGTTTCCTTCGCAAATCCATTGGGCACCAGTGGCCAAACAGATGCTATCCAAATGGCTGGTGAATTGCATCACCTTCTGTTATAACAAGCATGGTAAACCCTTACCGGGTCCGGTTAAGGGTCACTCCACCGGGGGCGGACATCTGTGCTGCCGCTACCTGGAGTTCAATGTATACCTTTGTCAAGCACTACAGCCTGGACATTGCCTCTCGGCAGAGAGCGGGATTCAGCCTAGCCGTCCTTCAGGAAATCCTTTCCTGAACGCTTCCGCTGGCATTAGTCTTCCTCATCCCTTCTGACCTGGATTCATTCTTGTACTGCTTGGTACTCAGTCCTTCTGGTGTAGCCTGTTGTAAGAGCTCCAACTCGAAGTAAGATAGTACAGTTACGTAAGGACTTACCATAACAGTAGATCTTTGAGAAGCGCCTTGCAGCAGGTGCTGCTTTTCCTCCTCCTTCCCCTGGTTTCTCTGCTTCCTCTTCATGGGAATATTAGAACCTCCTCAGTTCTCCATTTACTTCAGGCCAGGTCTCCAGTGGGAGAACTGAGGTGGGGCTGGGGACTGCCCCTTTATACCATTAGCTGACGTCGGAGGCGGTCAGGGGGCGGTCCCCGCTGTATACTGCTAGCTAGAATTTTTCTGTGGGATCCTAGTGCCTGGCAGTATAGTCCTTGTGGTGTAGCCTGCTGTAAGAGCTCTTCTCAAAGATCTACTGTTATGGTAAGGTCTTACATAACTGTATTACCTGATTGATTGTCAGCATTCTGAGAGCCTTACGTTAATCTTATTAATGTATGTGTACAGACTGATTACCAGAGTAGTGCTTTATCTGGTTGCCTGGTCCTACATTCAATAAGTGTTCTATTGATGGAATTCTCAGCCGCCACTGAAAAAAAAGATCATCCTACCACTAATGTAACTTAACCTACTAAAACACACATGCACACACACACACCCCTAAATTTTCAGCAGTGGTTTATCACCCTTACCCCACTGTAATCTCAGGGGAAAAGCACCATGTTTTTCTGTTATAAATGTCTCACGCACTCAGGAGCTGAATCATTTATAACAGAAAAATACAGTGCCTTTCCCCAAAAAAGTGTTGTACAGTCTATGTTCCCATATAAGGACAGCAAACAATGCAGTTCTTCGCTTTTATTCATCTCTCTTCCCGTAATGTTTTTCTTTGTTGTCCTGGTAACATAGTATTAGGCACCTTATATACCTCAGAATAACACCCATTCTGATTGGCTGTGGTATTCTATCAATTTTAGGTTTCTTGCAACACAAAAACTAAGTAACACAGTCTCCACCTTGGAGCAACGATACAGACCTCCTTTTATAGATTGTGTTGGAATGCAAATGAAAGTCTGTTGGTGTTTGTGACCCTCTTGGGTGGCAGAAACTAGTCATGGGGAAGAAAGATATCTCTTGGAAGACCTGTTACTTGAGAAGCTGGCATTGCCACAGCCCATATACCATTAATAACAACGTCCCTGTGGGTCAGAGTTTTAAGATGAAGTGCGGTGTTTGAAAAGCAAATTTTCAGTGAAATTACAAAACTGGAACTAGGGTGGGGTTGTAATATTTCCCGTTATGCCCTTCATGCTCACTGCAATCCTGTCTGGATTATTGCCGCCACCTACTGGAATTCTATAACAAAAAAAAAAGACTTGGCAGGGTGGAAACTGCTGAGGTCAATAACTCAGATGTTGTGGCTCAAGTCACTGACCAATTGTTGCACTGTGCCCATCCAGGAGGGGGTTGTTATTATTATATTGTGTGCCTGAAGACTAGACTGTGTAGTTATAATTGAAGTTAAATTAGTTAAAAGGGCAAAGGAGTTGTAGAGGTCAGTTGATGCCCTATTTCAGAGTACGTTTCAACTAAACTGCTATGTTGAGAGACACAGACAGAGAAGTGGATTTCACTACACGCTGCAGCTTATGCAGGATTTCTAGGTATACAGTACTGCTATGTTGGAAGTACACATCAGGGTGGTTTAAGTGAGGGTTTTGTGTGACAAGATCGGGGCATACACTTGTTTGGGCTAAAAAACTCCAGCAAACTCAAAGCAGAAACCTCAGTATTATTTTACTGTGAGTGTACTACACGCTCCAGTGGGGTGCCGTGTCATGTTTGGGATGACTGTATCTATGGCAACGGCGCATTTGCCTTCACAAACAATCGCAGATGAACTATTTTACTAAAATAAAGTAAACTATGAAACAGAAGTGTACAGATTGTTTTACTGCATCCAATTTTAATAATAGTAAGCTAAGCTTAGTCTGTGCCTCGTGTCACATTACACCCTCGGGGTGATTAACTAGAACATTAACATAACCCCTGGTTGTACCTTATTCCTTAATTGGCAGAGGTGCAGCCAGTATTTCCCTGACCTCCCTCAATACCCTTGGATGCACTGAACTCACCCAGCTCAAATGAAACTGCTGTCCACACGACAAACTGTGCAAATAAATCAGGCACATTATTAAAGGATCAAGAGGACAAAACTGAGCTCTTCAGCTCGAGGACACCCACACAGACTGTCATTTCAACTAAAAAGATCTTTGTCAAAGCTTGACAAAGTGACCTTCTTCTGTTGTCTGTGGAACTCTGGTCACATTGAACCTGGCCCCTGCAGTTTTTTTTTACCCTTGGATGCAACCCATCTGGCCCATTGCTTTGTACACCTTCAGATTTCGAAGTCCCTTCAGGACTCTCACCTCCAAAAAAGAGACTAATGTCCACCAGTAGCATCATTTCACCAGAATCATAGGGGTTGCAAAGTTCCATTTGCGCAGAATCATAGGGCTAACGAAGCTCCTTCACCTACCTATTTTATATACATAAATGCTGGGAAAACCTTATTTTAGGGATTGCAGTGGACATCATAGGGGTTGCAAAAAAAAAATAGGTGTCTCAACTGCAACCCCTGGCTACCCATAAATGATGCCCCTGGTGTCCACCTCCCTCCTTACCTCCAAAGCTTTTGATACTTTTTGTGGTCTCTCTCCTTCTCCTTCCTCTCGAACATTGAACAAATTGTTCAAAATGTCTGCCTTTTTCTGGTCCACCTCTGCATGGTCCCCCCTTTTCTTTTTAACCTCACAGTCCCACCCCGGTCTTCCTGTTTTCACTTACATACCTAAAAAATGTCTTGAGCCCTTTGATTACCTCCTAGGCTATTCTCTCTTCAGTTTGCGCCTTTGTGCTCCTTAGTACTTTCCCCTGCTTCCCTCTGTTTCCCCTGATACATCTTTCTATCCTCTTCCCTCTGTGTCTCCTTATACCTTCTGAATGCTACCCTTTAAGCTGTTACCTTTTCAGCTACCTCTTTCGAGAACCATAGTTGTCTTTCATTTTCCTCTTGCTTTTGCTCACTTGTTTGATGCAGAGGTTTGTTGCCTTTACTGTGCTCCTTTTTATCTTCACCCTCTGTTCCTCCCCTGCCCCAGGCTCTCCCCCCTGCCAGGTCATCCCTGAGGCATTCACCCATCTTTATAAAATGTGCCCTTCTGAAGTCCAGGACCCTCGCCCTTGTGTGGTATGATTTTGCAGCATTCCTTATATCGAGCCACACCATACACTGATCACTGGTCCCCAAGTGGCCTTCCACCTAGATGTCTGCAACACTATCCCTGTTAGTGAGTAGCAGGTCCGTATTGCCCCATCATGAGTAGATTCACTGACTAGTTGCCTGAGGAATGCTCCTGCAAAGACTCAGGGTGCCCCTGATTCTAGATGAAGCCACTACTTGGAGACTTCAGTCTACATCTGGCAGGTTGAAGAAAATGCATCTGCCTGAGTTTCTTGAGCAACTGGAGAAATACACAAAGGGCTCAGCGAGAACTGAACTAATGACCCCTGACTTACAAGAACAGTGTTCCCAACCAATGAGCTATAGGGCTAACAACTGGAGTGCCCATCGTCTCTGACCATCCTCAGTTCAGTCCTCACGGCTGTGCTAGATTTCACCACTAGCAGGCTGATCATCTACACCACAAAACTAAATTGCTGTTGTTGGAGAGCACCCATGCCTGGTCAGCTACTTAGCTGCCAACAACTCCATCCTCAATAGAATTTCAGTCACCTACAACTATGCCTGCAGATTTGCTCATAACAAAAAACCTGCCTCCCATCAATGTGATCTATACATCTCCAAATTCTCCCTTTCCACCTCCGAGTTTCCCTCAATGAAGTCTTAATATGTAAAAGAGCATTTCTCAACCAATTGATGCCAGTTGTCCGTAGCCACATCTCTCTGATCAGCAACAGCTATGAAACTTGTTCCATGGGTGACCAAAAGCTGCCCCATCCCCTCATGAAAACATCACTAGATCAGAGCTTTTTCTTATCTGGAGCAGTCACAGCCTGGAACTCACTTCCCTTGGCAGTTACTGCTCTCCCCACCTTCGCCACCCTTAAGGCCTGAGTTACAGCCCACCTATTCCAGAAACTCCACTGTAAGTGTGCCTAGTCCGTCTCATACTTTTGCCCCCACCACCACCAACTGGACCTGCCTGACATCAGCGCCATTCCCCTGCTGTTACCATCTGCAGCCTCTGTGGTCTGTCAGCTGCACATATTGGAGTTATATATTAATGTCTCGCTGAAACCTGCTGTTGCTATTCACACTGTACATTATATTTTTACTGTGAATTGCACTCTTGATACCTATCATATTTGTTAGTGCTACGCTCACAGTGTTTAAATCTCTGTATTATGGTAATATTTGTCATCTCTAGTTGTTACTGTTACAAATCTTTTGTTGTATGTAACCATAATTGACTTGGACACTTTTGAAAAAGAGCTCTTGAGCTCAAAGCCCTTCAAACACAATAAATAAATAAAAATAGCATTTTCTGACCGCCCACAGCTGATAGCACTGAAGTCCTGCCATAGCAAAACTGCCATGGAGAGTCTTGTCCTGTTACCAATCAGCTCACCAGTCAGTACTTTAAGTTATAACCTGCAGACAGGGGGTGATGACACCTGTAACAAAAAAAAAGTGTGCCAAGAAGAAGAAAAGTCTTGCAAACACAGCAGTGCCCTCTACAGGCAAGCATACCAGTAGAGGGACTGCTAGATTTAAAATAATACTTTCCGGAAGACATATGAAGAGAGACTAAAGGAGCTTAATATGTATAGCCTCGAGGAAAGGAGGGAGGGGGGGACATGATAGAAACTTTCAAGTACCTCAAGGGAATCAACAAAGTCCAAGAGGGTAGCATCTTTCAAAAAAAGTGTGCAAGAACAAGGGGCACAATTTGAAGATAGAGGGGGCAGCTCAGAGGTAGTGTTAAAGTATTTTTTCACAGAGAGGGTTGTGGATGCATGGAATGGCCTTCCGGAGGAGGTTGTGGAGTCAAAACAGTGGTGGAATTCAGCATGCATGGGACAGTCCTAAGGCCATTCTAGGGGGTGGGGGTAGGAAGAAGTAGGCTGCTGGTTACTAGGATCTGCAGCTTATCCATCAGGTAGGGAAATGGGCAGACTGGGTGGGCCAAGCGGTCCTTATCTGCCGTCAAATTCTATGTTTCTATGTCTGCCCACAGCCGATGGCAGTGAAGTCCTGCCATAACAAAACTGCCACAGAAAGTCCTATCCTGTTACCAATCTGCACTACTAGTCAGTACTTTAAGTTGTAACCAGCAGACTGGGAGAGGAGTTGAGACACCTGCAAAGAAAAGTGAGCCAAAAGGTCTCAAACACAACAGTGTCCTTTACTGGCAAGTATCCCGTAGAGGGACTTCTTTACAAACAAACTCTGGTCTGAGCCGATACAGCTGCGCAGAGCTTTATAAGCACTGCCAGATTATGCCGTGCACAAGATGGTGGCGATAACATCGCAGTCTGACTCGGCAGCCATCTTAATGCACAGCACCCATCAGTTCTGCAGTTGCAGAAGAAAGAAGTGCTTACGAAGTGGGTGTGTGTTTATGTGTGGCGGCAGAGGGAAGGGCAGCATAAACACAACCACTGAACTGTGCTAGAGCACTGTGGATGCACAACGGACAGCGGTCTGGTCCTTTGCTTCCATAGCGCCTTCTGAGATGATGATGATGATGATGGCATAATGTCTGTGGAGCTCCACCCACATAGCCTTACAAACTGACCTTTCATTGATTTCACTCATTTTAAAAAAATTTTGTTTTGTAAGTATTTTATAAAGATGTCACCTATAGTAAAGCTCACTAGGAAGAAACCCAATTCTGAAAATCCTGCAACAGAGTTACTGCAAGAAACTAGCCAATTTAACCCTTAGTTGGCCGTGGACTGATATATCAGTCCAAAATTCATATCGCTCTAATTCTGTAGGTAGCCTAAGGGTTCGTGGGAGTTAATCCCTTGGTCATGCAGAAAACTGTGACACTGCACTTCATCCTGGCGGGCTTCATTGTATAACCCATTTTCTAAGCAAAATAATATCCTCCAGGGTGGGTGGTATGGGCAATACTGACCTTGCAGGGCTATAAAGCCTCCACCTGTGATGCTAGACCTCATTATGCCCTTGGGCAGTGTGTTATAGCTCAATACTACCCACCTTGCTGGGTATTATGGCTTACTTGCTACATCGATGGGAGATATTTCCTTCATATGAGAGCCTCATTTTTAAACATAAAGATGGAGAAGAATAAGCTGAGCACCAGTACTTAAGATTCTAATAGAATCGGAGGTCTTTGAAACAGTCGGAATTTGCTCTTTTCAAGATAGAAATGCCATATCCAAGCATAACTTGTGTGCAGTAAAACTCATTTTAAACACACACACTTGGATGGCCACAGGTGAGAAGCCCTGCTTTTGCTACTCACCAGTAATCAGAGCTTCCAAATCAGCACCCCTCAAATGAGGGGGACTTTCTGATTTTGGCCACTAAAATCAGAAGATTTTCACAGGCCCCTGATCTGTGTGGCTGACTAAATGTAAAATGGTAAAGTTGCATTGCAAGGCCCATAAAAATACAAAGGGGATGTTTTTTATTATTTGATTACGACAATTTTTGCAAAATGGGAAAAGTACACAAGAAACAGGTGGAATGTCAGAAAATTGGGCAAAATTAGTGAGACTCACTGGTAAATAAGAGGCTTTTGAAGTATATAGTCTTTCTTTTATTAAAAGCAACATATGAACATTTGGGAGGATGAAAATCAGATATGGTATGAGGAGTGGTTTTAGATTATTGAGTATCAGCACAGTTTATCTCTGAATTAACTGGAAACCACCTCTTGACCACTGGCCTCAGTCTGCATGCCATATACTTATTCACCTATCGAAAAATGTTTCATGTGCTTCACAGAGGTATTAGCCAACACCTCCATGTCGCATAGGTTACTTCTGGACTTGTTGATAACTCAGCTCTATGTGTACTTGAAGTGCTTTTCGAAGTCCAAGCTTTCCGTTGCTTAACCCTGATACAAAGTGACCCCCCCAGGCAAAAGTGAGTTAAGAGACAGGACTGCCACAGAGATCCTGTTACTTCCACAAACTGGAAACCCATCACCTTTTAGCAGATTGTTATTCATACTTTCTTGCATTTGCTCCCTGATTTCAAGATCTTTTGAAATCCCTATTCTAGGTGGCTCACATTACCATTTGCTTGCCTGAATTTTAAAAACTTCCCTTTTTTATATTAACAATTTTTATTGAGTTTTCATTTTGCAGACAAGATACATTCAGACACTGGAGCTCAAAACAAGAACAATGGGCAGCGTACATAGCTACATCCATCATGTTCTTAGTACCATTACATCCCTGTAGAGGGACCTAAACTGAGTAATAAAAGTCTCTACAGTAATTGTAATAGTATTAATGTCCAAGTCCTTTCATAATATGGAAAGAAGAAAAAGAATAAAGGGTCCTGTTCCATACCATTGGTAGAATAATGCTTGTACCAGATTAGTTTTGTAAAGAAGGGCTATTTCAATAACAGAAAGTGAGTCCATTTATAGTGTCCCTGATAATGTCCTGAAACAAAAACAGGTTAGTATTCTCTGTTGCCAGGCATGCAGTTGCAACAAAATCAGGGAGCCACCCCGAGTGTTTGCACCATCTTGGGTGACTAATACTGAGGAACAAATTTGGGGTTGACCTCTAGTTAATATAAGACCTAGCTGCACCACAGCACCTTGCATGTTTGATCGTGGCCTCTAAGTTTATAGGTTAACCTTTCCATATAGTAGATATAAGGAATAGTGTATGGGTACCCATACACAACAAGGCTGTGTTTTCATTGAGGGGTTGAGATGACATCATAGGGACCTCGAGAGCGATGCTCATGAGATCCCGATGTCATCTCAACCCTGAGATGAAAACACAGCAGAATTGTGTATGGGTGCCCATATACTATTTGTTATAGCATACGGTTCCCCACATTTGAACAAAAAAGTAACATTTGGGCTTGTTTCAGTTTTGTTTTCCGGTGTCGGCAGCTCCTGTTCTGTCTGCCACAAAGTTAGTCGATGTGGTCCCGTTCCATTTCAGTGGGACCCTCCAAGTTATCATGGCCAGACTTGATAAAAAAAAAGGAAGAAGAAAATGTTTAAATTGTTTTGGAATCATGGAGCCAAATACGGCAGTCCATGTTCATTCCATCTCGGTGAAGCACTCAGGAAAGGACGATACCAGTTTACTCCGACTTTTTCTGCAAACTGCTCTGTCAAATCAGGTGGTGCATAGCGGAGCAGTTCATGAATACTAATGATGGAATGTGCACAATAAGATTTAGAATGTGCACAACATTTAGAACGTGCATAACAACATTTCAGCAGCCACCAAATTCCATACATAATGAGCCCAAACCATATACTATATTAACTATCATAGGCCACCTGCTCAAGATACTTATTATTTTTGATAGCCATAGTCTGGTTATTGCCTTTGTGGTTGCATTAATAATATTAACAGTTTAAGAGTAGTACCCCTTTACTTCAGGGAGAGGGATCCCAAGCAAAACTAGAGATGTGGTCACCAAGGCTAGTTGCATAAAGATAGATTGGAATGCTCCTGATACTGTGAGACAGAAGTCATGTATATGCAGGCATTGCCAGTAAATATAGTTAATTGTAGCCTTTGATTCCCTGCATAGCCTCCAGCATCTGTTTTTATTTATTTATTTTACAGTATTTGGCCAGGAAAGGCACACTGAGCCAAGGCTTGTTTTCAGGTGCATCCTGGAACACAGGAAAGTTATGTGACTTGCTGACAGTCACACAGTATACAAGTGGTGGCTATGGGATTCAAAACCAGGTCTGTAGGTTTACAGCACAGTGCTCTTAATCACTGTGCAATACTGCCTCCCATCTACCATATGTATGGTCCATATATTGCATTTGAATAGCAGGAGTGATGAAGTACCTCATCCTGCTTTTCCAGGCATAATCCCTCCAATAAAACATCCCTGTTTGTTGTAGTAAACAACGTTATTTTATAGTAGTATGCAGAAAGAGCTGTAGTGGAAGCTTCAGGCTAACTTGCTATAATCCTGTTCCTTTCAGCCCTCAATTTCCTGTTACCATCCCAGTATAGTACAAAATATAGTTTTATTTATTTATATTTTGGATTTGCATACCACGGGATGACCTGATTTCACAAACAAAGTGGCGTGGGTATTTAAGCTGTGGTGATGTGAGCATACATGTCTAAATCTCCAGTCTTCTGCAGTCAGACACATAACTACTTACTCAAGCCATTCTAGGCAGAGCAAAAACCCGTTCTGACACATGCAGGCAGGGTGTACTTTTGTTTTTTTCAGAAATCAGTCATGTGTTTCTGATTTTACGTTACAGGTGCATTCAGACTTGGGTCCATTTCTTTCTTTTTTTTTTTTTTTCACATTCCGCAAGTATTTTTTCAGACCTGCCAGAGATGCTGTTGGCTGAAGCAGCTGCTGAAGTGCCTTCATTCATTTGCTTGCTTGCTTGTTAGGCATGGATAATTCCGTGCATTTGCAAGTTACCAGATTCAAAAAGAGTCACCATGCCTGCTCTTGCATGGCCTTGGTGAAATCTTCATCAGCTTGTCCTTCTAGGCTTTCCTCTTGAAATGATGAGGATGATGTCAGCCGAGTGTCTCCACTGTCCCTCACTCTGAGT
This sequence comes from Neoceratodus forsteri, assembly GCA_016271365.2. Taxonomy (NCBI): domain Eukaryota; kingdom Metazoa; phylum Chordata; order Ceratodontiformes; family Ceratodontidae; genus Neoceratodus; species Neoceratodus forsteri. The sequence continues at coordinate 902,949,938 of CM057456.1, read as the reverse complement.
GAACCTCTTGTCTCAAGGTTACGATGATATGCTCATGCTTTACCTTATTTTCCCTGAATACCATTTCATTCTGGCGTGTCTACCACTGACTTTCTTTGTTGTACACCTATGCACAAGAAGAAGCCCCATATCATTTAAGTTCCGTCAGTGCCTACTCACTCCATTCAGTAGCACTACTTACCTTCTCAACTCCCAGAACGGCACGGATTTGGGAGAAAAGCTTTGCATTTTCAGCACCAGACACCTGGAACAAACTCTGTTTCCAGCTTGCAAATGTTCAAGTCCAGTCTTTGCAGCCACCTTAGAACTCTGTATTTGTTTCCCTGTCTCCCCAACCATGATCATGTTGCAGAACGTGCTCATGCTTCTTGTTTGCGGTGACCCCTTTTTGTTAGCTGTCATTGATTGCTGTTTGGATATACTTACTGTACCTTTACAGTTTGTATTTTTACCTTGGCTGTTTTTGCCTTCGTGTACTTATTCCTGCTGTACTATGTCAATATGTTGACTGGTGCTATCCCCTCGGGCCCCCATGAAAAAGAGATGCTGCATCTCATGGGATTATCCCTGATGGAGTAATTTCAAAGAAATAAATTAATATATATTTTCCCATACTTGGGCAATGAAAAGTTGAGAGGTATGCTACCAGGTGTCATGGGGATGGTTGGCAGTGGTGACAGTCCTGTTCTTTAGAAACTGTTATCCTGAAACTTTCACCAAGTGCCTTTTGTGATGCAGATTACTCTTTAAAGCTCCTGCCAGTAGTGACTACACATACTTGTTAGCTTTAGATACTGTACAGTAATGATCTACCACGATCTACAATTAGGTTTGGAGGCATGTTCCCCAAATTCTACAGTGCTGGGACCCAACCCATTAGCTACTCCGACAACTAATTGCCCACATTTTACAAAACTCATCATGAACCTACAAATATGAGGGTGACTGTGTTTGTGTGTGTGTGTAGAGACTTTGAATTGCTTACTTCAGCTAAGCTGCACATGATGAGTGCACCATTGGAGAATGGCTTATGTTGATGCCAGAAAGGAGTTTTATATCAGTACATCTCCAGCACCTCGAGTACAGTACAGGTTTATTGATACAGGATCCATTAAACAGCTAAGGACATTTTGCATGAAAACAGGAACTTTGTCCTTTTCTATCCAACTGTTCCTACTGCTCATCTACAAAGTTGTAATCCTCTGCTTAGTATATCCCTTTGGGTTGCCTCAGGCTGCTTGTGAGATCACAGACAGACAATCAGTTTAACTCTGGGCATAGATAAGTGCCAGGAGCAGATGAATTCTAAGTATGGTCAATTATTTTGTTTCTCTCGTTCAATGAAAAGTTTCTTCTGATCTGTGAACTGGTCCCCATGTTGGTAACATGTTTTCTCTGCATGCAGGTCACTGGGCGGTTGTGAGAGAAGGTCTTACTAATCCGTGGATCCCTGATAACTGGTCCTGGGGGAGGAGTTGCTTCAGACCACTGCCCCGTGTTGGCAGAATTTTACTTAGAGAGGGACTGGAACAAGAAAGCGTCAACCCGTAATGGAAACGCAGTGACTGTTGAACACACTGAAGCAAACATAAAACACGAACGATGACAGGACTGGATACCCTCGCTCAGTAGAGCCGGAAATTCAGCCAATGAATGTCAAAGCACCGCACCTGCCTTTTTGTCCAGACTTTCAAACACTGACTGTGACATTTATCCCGAAGTGTCAGAAAGAGAGAGTTGAGATATATTTCATTGTTTAGATCATTTTATGCACTTAATTAGCTGAAAGGGTGCGTGCAGTATACCAGAAGTGTCTGTGAAGATGTAGCTGGGAAAAGGATGATGCACTTTTAACTTTGTTTCTTCTGTCAAGGATGTAAAGGAGAAAAGAGTTCTTTAAAATGTTAAAAAAACAACTTATGGTTGTAAATGCAGAGGTAAAGCAATAACAAGTAACTTGTTTCGTGTGTTACTGGATCCTCATAGTGCCGTAACATAGCATCGGTTGTGCGACTGTTATGGTCTTCAGTTGAAACACAACTAGAAAACGTTTCTGAAGTGCGATTCTGTTTCTGAAAGTACTGTATATTGGAGGTCTAGTTTGCATTAACCTTAGATCATGAATATTGCATTCACAATTTGCACTTAAGGATCCCCCCACACACACTCTTTCTACAATACCCACACCAATAGCGCACTACAGATTTCTACTTACCAAGAGAATTGCCAGGTATGCTGGGTAGTAGAGCAGGTAGGGATTCCTGTAAACTGGGGTACGTTGTTTACACAACATACGTATTTTGTCTCTGCTATGGAAGTGAGGTGAGGGGCGGACATGACGAACCTAGGGTCCCTTCCAACCTTAAATTGCTATCTTACATACTTCTACATGTTCCTTTAGTTCTGTAATTTGGGAATGAATGGAAGAGTCCTGAAAGTTGAGGGAATCCTGCAGAGTTGAGGGCCGAACTTACAAGACATTTTGCACATGCAATACAGTTGCTTCAGTAGATTTTTATAGTTTTTTTTTTTCTCAGCACTGGGGCCACAAAAGCCTGGACAGCTGTATCCATCACTTATTCACGCAGGTGGCCCAATTTTATGTCTGCTGCCAGGGAGTATTTTCTAAGGAATGGGCGTCTAGGTTAAAAGAGAGCAGTAAGAAATTGACAGTTTGCATCTGCAGCCCCCAATTACCCAAAGTAAAATTGTGATTTTCACGCAGTTTTCTTTTAATAATAAGGACATATAAAAACATAACCCTTGTCTTTCACAGTTCATTTTGCATTGATGTCATTCAGGAGATGAGGTCATAGTCCTCTGCTAGTTCCATCATACTCTGTTTCCATGGAAACTTAGCTTTAGGGCAAATTAACTAAATGGCAAGGATCTTGTTTTATGCACATCTCTTCTTTGTTTGTTTTACTTTTTTGTATTCCCCTTCCTGTCTCTTGCTGCTTCATTCTCCCTCAGGAACACCTATGATATGCCTTGTACCCTTTATCTGGATGTTGGCCTCCATGGAGGCTTGGTTATACCCCCAGGACAGGGTCAGGGTGTGTGGGATGTAGTCAAGGCAAACAACCGTCACTGAGGAGGCATGGGTGAATCAGTTAAAAAACCATAACTGCAGAACAGGAAAAACAGTGCATGTATCGCTGTGCTGTTGAAGCAGTCCTTAGTAGAAGAACGACTTTAAAAACAAAAGGATGCTGGACTTACAGACAGACGTACAGAAAAGCTCCTCCACCACCAATATTTCACATGGCACCATGCACGATTTGTCAGGCGTGCATTGTGTCGCATGAAAGGGTGGTGGTGGAGGAGCTGTTCTGTACTTCTGTCTGTAAGTCCAGCATCCTTTTGTTTTAATAAATATGACTTAAAATATATCAGATAAGTTGTAAAGTTATTTTTCTACTAAGGACTACGGAGTGGTATGTGGGATGTACCCTCAAGTCTTGCATGTCTGGTGAAACTTTTTTTAATAAATAAATGTCTTTAGGTAGCATCCCAGGCAGTGGTGCAGAGCTCGAATATATCAGGGGTCTGTTGTCTACAAATCTACGATCATTTTTGCATTTGCTCCCACCGCTAAAGATGCATGTATGCATGCACACAAAGCATGTCTGCATGCTGGTGTCAGTGACATCCCACTTTACCTGTGGCCCTCTGACTGGTCACCCACGTGGCAGTATCACGGCAGCGGACGTCACTCTCCCTTGTCGGAGGAGGAGCGCATTCTCTGGGGTGCTCAGGTTTCCTCCCGCCAGCCAGCTCCTGTCAACCCAGGTTCAATCCCAAAATATCTTTTATTTTTAAAGAGAGGGTGACTTGAAATTCCACTTTGTTTTTGGAATATTGGATAATCCAGGCCTGCTGATGCCAGTGGTGATATTTTATGATGATGACTGGCACCCCCTTTTTAATTTAGTTTTAGTTCTTTTTTTTGTTTGTTAAGCAGGTAGGCTCACTGCAACATCTGTTCCTTGTTTAGGAGCGACCCATGATCAGAGATGAAAAAAACTGTAACCGCAGCACTTGCAGGCTGTTGAGGGAGCTTCTCCCAGACTGGGTGGGCCAAGCAGTCCTTATCTGCCATCAAAGTCTATGTTTCTCAGCAAATGGTGCATCTTTCTGCCAACAGTGGAGGAGATGGGTTAGGCATCTCAGCTGTTGCTTTTCCACATTTAGCAGTTTTTTCCTTTCCAAACCAAACATATCATATCCTTCACTTCCTCTGGTCTGGGGGGGATAAAAACTACTGCGTAAATTTTTTTTTTCCAAAAATGAAGTTTTTAATACAAAATAAGGATTTCACACTGGAGAGTTGAACATTTTGTGCTTGCTTTTCTGTTTTGTGTCATGAAACGAGTGTTTTGGGCCCGATAGGGATGCTTTGAAAATAGATTGTGCAGTTTCTAAAGCTGTGTCTCATATGCATCTTAATGACCACTACTGTACCAGCACCCTTGTTCGTTAATAAGGCCACTAGCATACTCTGCCACCTGTAACATGCAGTCCAGAGTTGGACAACACCAACAGTAACTGAGTATCTACACAAATATTTTCAGATGCCAGATTTTGGTGACACCCCTTCCTTGCTTGTGCCTTTGAAGTGCTCTGTTTTAAGAATCATGTTTTTTGTAAGTATCGGGTTTTTATTAGAAAATGGATAGGGAATATCCTGCATCCTGATTGGCCAAATGGATTCCAAAGCCATTATGTTTATGGAGCGACAACCAATGATGTTGGGCTTTTATTATCAACCGGGGAAAGCACACTGATGTATCAGTACCTTCCAAAACAATATTTCACTTTTCTCTGATTGCCATCACAGCATAGTCACCACCTTTACTCATTAAGTCCTTCAAGTAACTGTAGGCACTAAAAATAAAAAAAAAAACTGAAAAATTGAAACAAAAACTACATACAGGGGATATGCAATGGGTGACTCAAAATATGCAATTCATCTTCAGGTGAGGGGCAGGAACCATAACTTATAAGTCTCAGAGCTACAAGTGAGTTATGAAAGTTCTGCCCCACACAAGTGATTATAAACTACCTATTTTGAGTCAGGCTATTGTATATTTGATGTACACAACAGTAGTTTACCAGTTATAGCTTTTAAATATGCAGTTTGTCTGAAGATTTTGCTGTTTTCATTGTTTTTAACAGCTGGCTTCAGTGCTGCACTAGGTACTGTATTGTGGTGTCATCAGCATTGTGAAAGCTGCTCTCAATTGGTTCAGTATTCCACTGTGATGACTGTAGCCTTAAATATCCCTTTGTTACAACATTAACAGCAATATTGTTTGATATATTGCTGTTACTGATGTCATAAAGGAATCCGTCATTTCCTTATGAAATTATTGTGAAGGTTACTATGAGGATCCAGTATGTAACTTGCTAGGTTATATTTAGAAAATGTTTTCAGTAAGACAGAAAAACACATTTAAAATAGCGATGTGGAGGCATCCATTTTGTGGACAGGAAGGATGTTGTGATGTTGTCACTGAAGCACCAGCTCTAACAGTATGCAATTAAGCAGGTTAAAACAAACTGCTCCTACAGACAAGGATCCTGTTCTATCATGAAGAGAAGCACTGGATTTTTTTCTTGCACTCAAACATAAAATCCTGGGTATTCCTCAGAATATAATCGAATCCCTGACAGCACAGTCAAATTGTTCTCACCTGCTGCACTGCACACTGTTAACACTGGTGAGGCAGTGACATCATCACAACACCCTTCCTGTCCATAAAATAGATGCCACCACTTCCCTATTTGAAAAGCATTTTTCTGTCTTACCGAAAACATTTTCTAAGTATAACCCAGCAGTTTACATTCTGGATCCTCATAGCAGCCTTTACAATAATTCTTTTCTTGCACTCTGTCAAACATAAAATCCTGGATATTCCTCAGAATATAATAGAATCCCTGACAGCACAGTCAAATTGTTCTCACCTGCTGCACTGCACACTGTTAACACTGGTGAGGCAGTGACATCATCACAACACCATTCCTGTCCATAAAATGGATGCCACCATATCCCTATTTAAAAAGCATTTTTCTGATTTACCGAAAACATTTTCTAAGTATAACCCAGCAATTTACATACTGGATCCTCATAGCAAACTTTACAATAATTTCATAAGGACGCATACGAATTCCCTTTAAAGGTAATAGGGATAGATTTTTACATAGTTAACTGGCTTCTCATTTTCATTTCCATACCAGTTATGTATTCCGATATGTTTTTACCAATTTATGATAAAACAAAATCCTCTAACTTTGGGGTGCCATCAGATCTGTGTAGAGCTGCACTGTCCTCAGCAACTATTGCTCTTTCTTTTCATATTTCAAAGACATTCTATGACATCAGTTGCACCATTCCATGCTGTTCATCTCAATGGCCTGGAATGGTGTCACCAATGTTGTAGAATCTTCAGGCAGTATGGAAAGAGAGAGCAGCAGCTGCGGAGGAGAAAGAGATTCAGAGTAGTTACAAAGGCAAAGAATTGAGGATTATTAATTTAACAAAAAAGTCAAAAAACTATCAGAATCTTGGATAGATACTAAAAGGAAAGCAGGAGGGCATCTCAAGTTGTAAAAAATGTTTCCTGTTACCTTTAATTCTGCAGAATTTTGAATCTGTATATTCCTTGGTAAACAAGCATTCCATATATTGAATGTGTGGACAGATGCTTGACAGGAGGGGAGGGACTACTTGTACTAGTTACTTGTATTAGAGGAAAACAACTTTTTTTTCAGTTTACTCATTTCCTAAGCATAATAAAACACCCTAGGGTGTGGGAAGTTATGTGGTAACCACACTGCTAGGTGCTGAAGGTACTCATCATAAAAACATCATGCCTCACAGTGTATGGGGGCTTGCAGTTATCACATAACAACCCATACCCTGGAGTGCATTATTACTTACATGCAAGTCCTGACATTTGTGATTAAGTGGGTGTAAACAGAGGTTGCCAACATCTAGGCTCTGTGTCTTTGTGGTAAAAGGAAGAGGGTCACTATACATTAGGTGCGTCACCAAAATAATAATGGTGTGCTGCTTAGCCCTGGCTGAGGAGATCTGGCATTAAGTAAGAGTGGTGTTCATCACTTAAAAAATATTGTGCGTCATGAAAGTGTTTTAATTTTGTACACATTGAATATGGTTGTACAGAGGCCCTGGAATAGTATTTTTAGGTACAGTGATCACCCCCTAGAAGACCTGGGGAGGAACTTATATTTCTCTCTTAGGGCCCAATAAGAAATACTGTACAATACCCAAGGCCCTGGCACACAATATCCTGAAAATCATTCACTTCCTGTATTTTTCATCCCTTATTGTATGCCTAAAGGAATTACTCCCCCCGGCACAGAAAGAAGGGCAGATCATAGTATTGGGCTTCCAGTGGAAAGACCAGGAGATTAAAGGGTATGGCAGCGGATTCTTCTCTCTCAGTGGGGAACTAATCTTTTGATTTTAAAAAGGTAGACATTATCCTGATGAGCAGTTGTAACATCATGTTTTTAATTTATTTTTCTAGTGATAACTATATTTGGCGGCGCTAATGCGGGCTCACATAACATTGAGAGGTGGTTGTTGTTTCTTCTCATCCCTGAAGTCAGTCAGCTTTATTTTCTAGGCCCCATGCCGAAAGCTTGAAGTGCTGCACAAACATTTTAATAAAAAAACGTTATTGCAAACATATAAAATCATTGTTTCATAAACAGCAGTATCATAACATAAGTAATATATATCCCTTTGTGGCCTTTGAACATGGGCATACTAATTTATGAAGCCTCTGCAAAGATATATATTTTTTGTTTTCTCCCCACCCCCACTCCTTCCACTGCATTGGTCAACTGATCTTGTACTAGCAGTATGTACTAAATGATGATGACCTCTGCAATCAGAGTTAGGGCCAGGGAGTCTAGGTCTGCTCAAAAACACGTCTCCCGGTTTCCCAAGGCCCTGACACTTGGCTTCTGAGCTGAATAGAAAGAAAATGCCTGACTGGTTGTCTGTCATAGACTGTATAATCTGTATATACAGTGTATATATACCTGGATGAAGCACTCTCTGATAAAGATGTGACACTTTCCTGTGTGACAAATTGAAATAACTTCCAGTTGAATTACTTTGTGTTGCTGTATGATCCTGCAAGAAATCACTGGCAGAAACATATGATTAGAGTGCTTCATCTTAGTGGGCAGCACATTACGGTTAATTGTTGGTGCTAATACTCCCCAAAATGGTGTTTGGCTGTGCAGATTTTACAGGCTTCTCAGGTGTTTGAAGACATGTTAAAAAAAAACACCCAAGGCATTGTTAAAATTGTGCAACGAGACACCTTATCAGATCCTACTGCTTAAATGTATACCTGCAACGAATATACGATATATTTATATATCAAGCACTGTTGCTATGTAAGCTCTGTGAGAGCTGGGATAATTTGACTGGTCCAAAGAGCTGCCAATTCAGTGAGGTGCAACAAAAGAGCATTGCTTAATGCCATCAGCGACACATACCTGTAACATGCCAGTGGCACGTCTGCTACGAAAATGGCATGCTGATGCCATGCATGAAGTCAGATAACAGTGCTTATTCATAAATACATATTCCCATTCCCAAGGTTTACACAGATCTTGCTTGTGCCTAATACTTATGGGTAACACAATCTTAAAGGATAAGGCCATGCCTAATGAATGACTGCATATTTTATTTCCTTTTATGTCCCTTCCCTGTGAATAGTGATCAGTTGTTTCCACACATGCAAGCCCGTCATGCCTTAGATGACAGTGCACACAGGATAACCACAGGAAACTATTGCTGCTTTCAATTTGCCCTAAACTTTGGACTGTTTAAACATATGCACTGTGAACAGGGGCAGAAGCTGCAAAAAAGGACTGTGAGACTGGTAGCAAGGCTTTATTTTCTAGTACTGTTTTGTAATTTCTTGTAAGATATTATCTATGAATTATACTAATTTAAGGGTTCAAAAGCTAATGTTGTCAATGGAGCCATGAGGTGTGGTTCCTTCACAGGAACACAGCACATACAGTTACCAATGGCTCCTGTTTGTTGTTGCACAAACTTTCAAGTGAGATTGTTTCCCCTGGTGATTATACTACCAACAGATTATAAAAAATATACATACCTTTTTCATTCTTATGTAGGTTTTGTACCTAGTAAGAGGATTCTGCTGTCTCCATGCGCAGGCTACTCTGATATTAGAAGACATGGTTAGCATTGACCTTCTCATGTACGATAAAGTTTACACAGAACTTCACTATGTCAACCAGCTAGTTGCTTGTTAACTCATGCATTCTTAACTCATTAGCAACTCATGAATAATGCATTGTCACTGACTATAGACCCTAATATTATGTAGCTGAAGTACATCAGAATTATGCCTCCACAACTTATTTCAACACCTGCAGCACTCAGAATTTGTTCCACCACCATGCAAATTCTGCACCCTACCTGCATTAGAAATTTGCACCCCTGGTGCCACATGAAGTTTGCTGCCATAATGGCATGCAAAGTTTGTGCCACTGACACCATGGGGTCTGTGAATGATGGTGCCAAAAGTAAGCCTTTGGCATGTGAAATTAACACCCTAAGGGTGCATAACATTGGTGCCGATGCCATGCTTAATTTGTGCTCTGATGCCATACAAAATTTCCAAACTACTTGAGATGTGGCCCTCCATTGCAGGAAATCTTTGCCCAACATAGTGCCTAATGTGCCCCCAATACTATGGAAAATGTGCACTCCCAGTGCCACAAAAAATGTACCAGTAGCTCACAAAGTTTGTGCCCCCAATAACATATGAAGAATGCAGCCTGATGGTTTGCAAAATTTGTCATCCTATACCATGTTAAATTTGAACCCCATACTACCTGAAATTTGCCATTGAAACCTGTGACATTTTTTATTTATTTAACAACAATCGGAATTGCAGACCTTTGAGTTGTAGACTCCTTTGCAAAGGCTCCACGTCAAGATACTGTAGAAAACATACAAAACAATGACAGTGTGCTTCCTGGGTGTTATACAGAATATATGCCCTAAATGCCACATGTAATATGCACCCCAGATGGGTAGCAAAAGAAGGTCAGTGCAAGTTGTGCTATATGTTCCCAGTTTATTCTTTGTGCTTCCTGCCCCCGTCCATTTTTTTACCAACACTGACGGTAAATGCGGGGAGTTGTGAGGGTCCTGGAACTCTCTTTCCTTGCTGCAGTACATTACAGGTGCAGGGTCTGACTACAGCAACGAGAGAATAGTCACCCTGCTGGGAATTATCCCAGGCCCGCCCACACAAACATACCCTAGTGTGCTGGTCGGCTTTGGCTCTGAAGTCCATGTCATTTTTCCAATTTTAAATCCTTACAGTCACTTTATTAGCATGCCAATGGCTTAAGCTACCACACGAACTCAAGGGATGAACCTGTTAGTGGTGCTAACAAAAATAATTTTCTGAGTGCTTTAGAAATGTTGCACCAGGTGACATAGGCATGCTGCAGCAACTCCATTGTTTTCAGTGGGAGTTTGTAATAATAAATACAGTTTATATGGTGCCTTTAATAATGTTAAAGTGCTACACAGTTCAGGATGCAAACAGAAAATTGTCAAGGGACGTTAAGGGCTGGTTGGTAGAGATCGGTTTTCAGCTTGCTTTTAAATAGATTGAGGTCAACACATGACATAATTTCCACTGAGAGACTGTTCCAGGCACATGGGCCATAGGTTGATAAGGTCCTGTTGCTGAATGTAGCCAATATGGTGGCAGGCATATTGAGAAGGTGTGTGTCAAAAGATCAAAGTCAATAAGTTGGTGAATGGTCATGAAGTAGTTCAGAAGGATATGGAGGGGCAAGTCTATGACAGCATTTAAATACAAATACAAGTATTTTGTTACCTATTCTATGTTGAATTGGAAGCCAGTGGAGTTTGGCAAATACTGGACAGGCAGAATCAAACTTTTGAGAACCAGTGAGTACTGGAGCAGCAGCATTTTGAACAAGTTGAAGGTGATGCAGGGTTCCACCTGAAGACCAGTTAGAAGCGATTTACAGTAGCTGGTGCAAGTAAACAAACAAACAAAAAAAACATGGACAAGAGCAGAGTCAGTGGACTCAGACTGGGACATATCTTCGCAGTGGTGCACAGATGATAGAAAGCTGAGTTAGTGCTGCTAATCTGAGATTCGAGATGCAGTAATTGATAAACTAGGACCCCAAGGTTATGAACCGCTGATGAAAAGAAGGGCCAAAGTGTAAGTCAAGATCGGATTGGTTAAGGGATTTGACCTTTACTCGTGTTGCTTATGAGAAATGCTGTCTTGCTGGCATTTAGGCTGAGTGAATCTGTAGTTTTCCATGGTTGGATATCGAGGCAATGAGACATCCAGGTAAGGGTCAGTTGCAGGGAATTTAATCCAGTTAGCTCGAGGTACTGTTCCTTGAGTCATACAGCAGCAAGACACAACTTTTTCACAACCACCACTGTTAATATGTAGCTGTTTTCATATAACTGACTAGCAGTCAAATGAGTTTGTAGGTAGCCTGACTGTTGCTCATTTTAAGATTCCTTCCTATGTCTTAGTAGTCCTGCTCTAATTGCACAGCAGAGCTAATAATAATTTGTACTTTCAGGAGCATTCAAACTAAATTCTTTACATAGAACTCTGTCAAGCAATGTTGTCTCCCATAACTGAGAAACATGTATGACCTGTTGTCATTTTATGTAAAGAAAAATTTGAGTTTACTCTGGAAACACTAGAATAAATCATTTTTTCTTTGCAAAGGGAATGTGTGTCTGTTTTCATTTCTGTCACAATGAAGTTGTAGGTTTTATTATTTATTATACAATGGCAAGAAAGTTTCCTGGTCTCTGATTGGTCAATCTTGGGCTGGACCTCTGATGTTATCCCAGCACAGCATCACGGGTCTAGTCTCAGCCTCACTGTGAACCTGTAGATGAGGTATATGATGAGCTAGATGACCTCTTTTTTTGCATCTCCTCTTAAGAAACAAAGCTGTTTTTCCACACTAAAAAACATTCTTTAAAATTATTTTTTTATTTTATATATAACAACGAGCCATTGTATAATAGCAATAATACCCTCCAGGGTGTGTGTCATTTGGGATAACGTCACGCCTCAGTTGTTGGACACACTCGGCCTGCGGCCTCGTGCCCAACCACCTGAGGCGTGACGTTATCCCAGCATGACACACACCTTGTTGGGCATTATTGCTTAAGTATGTTGATCCTTCTGTTTGGTAACATTTCATGAAGCTTATCTGTACATAACACACAAATGATAAGCAAAAAGGAAAAAATATCTCACCGTAGTAATATTGTTTTTTCTCAGGGCTCCATCCGTGGGATTTCCAACAAGTATCATCTCGCCAGAGTGTGATGCCCTAGACAGAGAGCTTAATGCCAATTTTAGAACTTGGAATACAAGTTCAAACTTTGTATTATGGTTACTCTCATCCTAGTGTTCTAACGCCAGATTTTTTTTATAGTGAGGGGAGACCACTAAAACTAGCTAAATCGCTACCAAAAAAATGTAATTAAATCTTAAAACATCAAACAAATTTAAAAACAACATGAAACATTTAACTGATCACATTCTAACAATTGCTGAGGAACAGCAATAAGGAAGGCTCAGTCAGCCTTAGATAAGAACTGGTTCTTGCAGGAACCTGTTTTCAGGTTTTGGGAGGGGAGGCAGAGTCAGGGTTTGTAAACCCACTGATGGATCTTTGAGAAGAAACAACATTACTATGATGAGTAATTTTTTCTTCAAACAACAGGAACCCATTGGTGATGTTTTACAGCAGTGTGGTTCATGTTAAACTCAGCTACAGGGTCAAGCCATACAAAAGTGAGGGTACTGGACTTTAGGAGGGCTCACTTTGGCAAGATGGGAGAATGCCTCAGAAAAGCACTAGCAAACAGGCTAGAAGGAGGTGTGGAGCAACAATGGGGAATTATCAAAACTGCCATCACAGAGGCAACAAGCCTTTGTGTGAAGCAAATAAACAAATCAAAATGAAAGAAAAAGCCACTATGGTTCTCAAGAGAGGTGGCTGTGAAAGTCAGGAAGAAAAGATAGCATTCCGAAGTATAAAGAAACACAGAAGGAGCAGGACAGAGAGCTGTACCAGTTAAGGCAGAAAGAAGCAGGGAGGGAAGTCAGAATAGCAAAGGCCCAAACTGAGGAAAAGATAGCCAACTCAGTTAAGAAGGGGGATAAAACCTTTTATAGGTACATCAGCGTAGAAAGACAAAGGGAGGGATAGTGAGGCTGAATAGAATGAACGGTGGGTGGGCAGAGGGGGACAGTGAAAAAGCAGGAATACTGAACGAATATTTCTGCTCAGTATTCACAAAAGAGGAGGGGGAAGTGCCTAATCCAATTAACAGAAGCACTCTTGATACGGGGGTCGATCCCAGTCCTTTCACAGAAGAAAGGGTTCTGCAAGAACTCCTAAAACTGAAGGTGGACAAAGCAATGGGTCCTGATGGAATTCACCCCAGAATTCTAAAAGAATTAAGGAAGGAACTAGTGAAACCACTGGCTACTCTTTTTAATAAATCATGGGAGGATGGTGTGGTACCCGAGGACTGGAGGAAGGCGGATGTGATTCCCCTTCACCAAAGTGGGACCAAGACAGAGGCAGGAAACTACAGACCTGTCAGTCTGACCTCTGTGGTAGGGAAAGTGATGGAGTCACTTCTGAAGGAAAGAATAGTTGAGTACCTAGAGGTCAGTGGAGCACAGGATCCAAGGCAGCATGGGTTCACAGCAGGAAGGTCATGTCAGGACGAATCTAATAGATTTCTTTGACTGGGTGACCAAAGTAGTAGACCAGGGAGGGCTGTGGACATGGCCTACCTAGACTTTAGCAAGGTATTTGACACAGTCCCACACAAAGATTGATAGTCAAATTAACCAGCCTGGGAGTGGGTCCCAGGCTGGTAGCCTGGTAAAACATTGGCTGGACAACAGGACACAGAAGGTAATTGTAAATGGAGTCCACTCTGAAGAAAGGGCGGTTACTAGTGGGTACCGGAGGGTTCAGATTGGGTCCAGTCCTTTTAATGTCTTCATCAGTGACATTGCAGAGGGACTGGAAGGAAAAGTATGCCTTTTGCAGATGACACAAAGATCTGCAACAGGGTTGATACACAAGGAGGTGTGGAAAGGATGAAAAGGACTTGGCAAGGTTGGAGGAATGGTCAGACGTATGGCAGCTAGGATTCAATGCAAAAAAGTGCAAAATAATGCACCTGGGAAACAAGAACCCAGGGGAAGAATACACAATGGGTGGGGAGGTAGTAACAACAACAAAACAGGAAAGGGACCTGGGGGTAATCATATCAGATGACCTTAAGGTTAGCAAGCAATGTGAGAAGGCAGTAGGGAGGGCCAGGGGTATACTGGGATGTATAGGGAGAGGCATCAGCAGCAGAAAACAGGAAGTTGTTGTCCCTCTGTACAGGCAGTTAGTGAGACCCCATCTGGAATACTGTGTCCAGTTCTGGAGACCCCATCTCCGCAAGGACATAGACAGGATAGAGGCAGTCCAGAGGAGGGCAACTAAAATGGTGCAGGGTCTGCAAGAGAAGCCGATGAGGAGAGACTAAAGGAGCTTAATATGTATACCCTTGAGGAAAGAAGGAGAGGGGGACATGATAGAAACTTTCAAGTACCTCAAGGGAATCAACAAAGTCCAAGAGGGTAGCATCTTTCAGAAAAGAGACTTGCAAGAACAAGGGGACACAATTTAAAGATAGAAGGAGAGGCGGTTCAGGGCAATGTGAGGAAGTATTATTTCACAGAGAGGGTAGTGGATGCATGGAACAGCCTTCCTGAGGAAGTTGTGGGGTCTAAAACTGTGGGAGAATTCAAGAATGCATGGGACAGACATAAGGCAATTCTTGTGGGGGGCAGGAAGATATAGGCTGTTGGTTAACTAGGATCTGCGGCCTATCCTGTAGGTAGGGAAATGGGCAGACTAGATGGGCCTAGTGGTCCTTATCTGCCGTCAAAGTCTATGTTTCTATGTTTCTATGTAAGCACACGCTCTAGCAGTACCTTAGGGGGATGACTCCAGGACCTATTTAGGAAAAAGGTTCTTCAAGACTTCACGACAGCAGTTCTGAAACTGGCATCCATCCTGGACTTATGTTCGGGCGTAGTGCTTTGTGAAGGTGTGAATTGTTTTCCAGGTAGCTGCTTTACATTTGTCTAGAAGGGAAATGCCCCTTGCAGTTGCCATAGAGACAGAGGTTCCTCTTGTGGAATGTGCCCTTGGGCTTCTGGGAGGTGCTTTTCCAGCTTTTTGATAATAGAACTGGATGCAGGAGTCTACCCAACAAAAGTAGTTCTCTTAGCTGCTGGCTTACCTTTGCCCACCTCTCCATAGGTAATGAAAAGCTGTGTACCCTGGGATCTGATGTCCTTTGTCCAGTCTATGTAGTGGCCTAGTGCTCTTTTTACATCCAGACAGTGCAATTTCTGTTCACCTGTGCTGGGGTGTTCAGGATTGAGTGCAGAAAGGGCAACTGACTGGTTAAGGTGGAATCAAGATCCTACCTTATGAGGAACTTCCTATTAAGCTTAAGGACTACCTTATCCGTGAGGCAGTATAGCATAGTGGTTATAAGCACTGAGCTGCAAACCTGGAGACCTAGGTTTGAATCCCATCAGCTCCCACTTGCATATTGTGTGACCCTGAGCAAGTCACTTAACTCCTTGTGCTCCCAGGTCACTTCGGAAACAAGCTCTGGCTTAGTGTGCCTTTCCTGGTTAAACAATTTTCCCTTTCCTTTATCCATGTGGAATATTATGTACTTTGGATCTGTACAGAAGGCTTGCAGTTTGCTTACCCTCCTGGCATACGTTATGGCAACCAGGAAAATTGTTTTCCATGTAACATTTTTTAAATCAGCAGTAGCCATAGGTAGGTAGTTAAAGTTTATTGTTCGATCACAGGTCATTACAATTTAGCAGAAAAAAGAGCACTTAAAATATACAATAAAAATCAGCATAGCAGTGCAGGTAGTATATAACACCAAGCATGTCATAAATATCAGTATGCTGAGAATTAAAATTCATTACACATTAGTATCTGTCAAATGTTAATTACATCCCAGCGTAGGATAATAGTAAAATGTCAAAAAACTAACTCCGTACTCATCTGTATCATATGGAGTAAAGTGCTCCTTGTCAGGTCTTACATTACATTGTATACACAGCTACAGTAATACTAAGAATGATTGAAATCGCACCAAAGATGCAGGCAGTAAAGGACTGGGAAAGGCGGATAATCCAATCAATAGGGAACTCATACAATTATTCCAGACCACAAAGTTTACAATCATAAGAGTGCAAATTTACATCAGACTTTGTACTTTTTGTATCCCTTCCAGAAATCAACAAGTCACAAACATGACTCTGTCTAATCTAGGACTACTCCATCTTTACCCCGCTATATGTTGAGCAGATCCCTGCAATAAATGCAGCCCTTCAATTGGTTAAGAACACATACACTAGCTTTGGCCCAAGTACAAGTCGGCCATGAACAGGCTATTCATGGCTTTAATTAAAGGTCCTTACCAGTCTTCCAATACCAAAACCATCATCAAAGAAGACCACGTTAGGGTTCTTTTATCAACCAATTACAGGATTTGACTCAGACCTGTCACAATAACCTTTGGAGCATTATGAGCCAAAATAATATAACAGGAGATCAACAATCCAAGTAATTCAATGACTGATTTACATGCGCAGATCCTAGGTCCAGCTCCCAAGTTCCATTTATAGATCAGCTTTTGCTCAATTAAATTTGAACTCACAAGCCCAATGCCTTAATCGTAAAACTGTTTCAGGCTGCGTATTTTAATTAGTATTCTCAACAATAACTATTGATTGTCAAGCTCCTTAAAGTCATAACTACATTCCAATAGACATGATCCCTGTTAAGGGTTTATTTGTTTTATCCAGTTGTTCTCAGCATTATGTGTGCAAGAAAGACATTGACAAGAAGGGCATTAATATGATAAGACATTCGCACTCCGAGCACTGAGAGTGCCATTAAAATTATACTAAATATACATACTCTGAACACAAAGAAAATATAAAAAGTTCCATATGTAATTTTTCCTTTTTTATGCCACCCCTATAGGTTCATTAACAGCATCTCCTTCATTCACACGCTTCCCCACTAGGAGAAAACAAGTAAATCTATTTAGACCAAAACAAAATCAGCGCACCATTTCTTATACAAAGGAGTCCGGCTTTTGTGCAATTCAAAGTACACATTAAAATAGTCATCATGCTGCTCCAGGTAAGTCATACTGTAGGTATGGGTATGACTCAACAATGTCAGCCACCTCATTCCTTATGTGAAGGAGTCCAGCTGTTGAACATTTAAAAGTACGCACTGAGATAATCAGTATGCTATTCCAATGTAATTCTTAGATCTGCTGTTAAGCAAACACAGAGGCCAGATATTCAAACTGCGCCAGTTTGTGGTGCAAGCCTGTGCACTGCTCAAAATAGTTGTGCAGGGTGTGCAGGCTATATTCAACGGAGTTGCGCTATGGCCCAACTGCTTTGAATATTGCCCCCTGGCCACCCTCACTGTGCATGGCACAGTGGAACTGCGCCAGTGCAAGTGGTCAGAGTGGAGCATTGAGATGCGGTGGTGCAAGTTCCATTGCGCCATGCACAGCACCTGTGATATTCAAAGGGTGACATGCAAATGGGGCCATAATTTATGCAAGGCACACAGGGGCCATTTGCATCTGATTATAGCCCCATTTGCATGCCATTAGCATGCAGGTGCGCCGATCCCCGACGACTTGCGCCTGGCGCCCTGCCAGGCAGCAGCCATCGGGGACCGACGCCCCCTGCAGCCCGATCGTGGGATGTACCATAAGGGATAATGAATGTCTCCAATCCCTGGTGGTCCAGTGGACCGCGATTTGCACGATCGCGGGCATAACTGTAACCCCCCCAGTAGCCTGATCGCGGGCATAACTATACTCCCCAGTAGCCCGATCGCGGGCATAACTGTACTCCCAGTAGCCCGATCGCGGGCATAACTGTATTCACCCTCCGTTAGCCTGATCCACGGGCATCAGTATCCCCAAGTTCAATATCCCTGGTGGTCCAGTGGACGAACAGAGCCGATTGCGGGCACCATTCCTCACCCTTCCAAGTCTGGAAATCCCTGGTGATCTAGTGGACCCGCCCATCCCCGGCTCCGTCAGCGGTGGGTGGCAGCACCCCACCACCTACGCCCGCTGCCCACCGACTGGAGCAGCTCTGTATGGTTGCGCCCATTGGCTCATGCTCTGAACCAATGGGCGCGCAGCCATACCGAGCTGTCGGTCGGCGGACAGCGGGGGCGGCAGGCAGGTGGGTGCTGCTGCCCACCAGCTGACGGGGGAGCGCGGGGGGGGCCCATGGGCGGGTGGGTGGGGGTCCACTAGATCACCAGGGATTTTGACATGGGGTGAGGAATGCCACCCGCGATCAGGGTTCGCTCGTCCACTGGACCACCAGGGATATTGGACTTTGGGGATACTGATGGCCGCGATCGGACTAATGGGGAGTTACAGTTATGCCCACGATCGGGCTACTGGGGAATATAGTTATGCCCGCGATCGGGCTACTGGCGGTCCACTGGACCACCAGGGATATTGGACATGGGGGGATACTGATGCCCGCGATTGGGGCATGGGGGGCGCTGCCAGGTACGGCGGGAACACGTCGAGGGCCACTCACAGGTGGCAGCTGCTGTGTTGCGCCCTGCAATGCAGCAGCTCACCTGTGGGTGGCCCTCAACTTGTTCCTTTTTTTTTTAGTCGTAACTTTGTGCAGGCGCAAGTAGGGGTTGCGCCGGCATAACTCTGCACGGCCCTGACTGAATATCGGGCTGTGCAGTTTATGCATGGGCACACCCCCCCACCTGTGCCTGCATACATTACTGATGCATCCCGGCGCATCGGGATTTGTGCGGCGCAATTTTCCCTTTTAAATATCGCACCGGGGCACATCAGTGGGTTGTGCATGGCACAACACCGTTGCGCCACGTGCAACCCTTTTGAATATCTGGGCCAGAATCTTTATCCTCGTTATTGAGAACACAGTTTAAAATTCCAAGTATCAAGATACATAAGGATTCGCTAGACCACCTTCAGAGTTCCTTCTCACAAGGCGCAGGCCAGGGTTCACAGCGTACATACTTTTGGAGTGCTGAATGCCGAACAGCAACTGTCAATCACAGGAGCAATATCAACCATCGCACCTCCTCCATATAGCCATGAAGGTGGAAAACAAAGAGGTTCAACTTAAATATAAAATTGTACCTTGGGGGGAGGAAATACCTCAGTGCAGCTTTTCCCCAATTTTGAGGCTACGTCCATATCAGTAGAGAGTAGGAACAGTTATCACAGCAGGCCCTGCTCCCCTTTCCCATTTGAGGCTTGTTAAATTCTAAGATGATAGCATGGAGCCACCTAACCACCTGAGAGTCATTTGACCTTATCAGGGTGCGCCTCTCTTGTATTTGGGCAGTAGGTTTTAATTCTTTCAAGTCTTCATGAAAAACTTAGCTCATTCAAACTCTGTAACCTGGAATCCATTATCCAGTCTCCAGGTTGTGCAGACCCATCTGAAAAGGAAAAGGAAAACGCCCACTGAGCATAGTATTTTCTTTAACATATAAAGCAAAGACACCCAGACACCAGGCAATGTTTTCATAGCTGCTGAAACAGTAAAAACACCATTACATACTTATAGTGCAGTCAAAATTGATACAGGTAGAACTCCATCTCTGTCTCTCCACGCTAGGGACATCTTGTCATGCTGTTGAGCACCATTTACAGCCAGACTCCTTGGCTTCACAAACTCACTTGAGGAACAAAAAATAGCCATATCATTGTCTAACTTCAAATTGCGCTGCGGGGATTTAAACAAGTGGCACCCAGTAATAAAAACGCCAGTGAGACTCCACTGGCTCCAAGCTGACAGAGCGGATGCCAAATCGAAAATAAAAACTGAATGGCTAGCTACAAATTTCAGCAACTAGAATTATTTTAAAATACAAAGTCATACAAACTTAACTTTTAACAGGAAACCCCCACATTGAGCTCTAAGTCTGGAAACAAACAGCAGCGTGAGCAGAGCAGCAGTGCAACCATCTTACTGCTCCACTCTTAAAATGGCAACAAGGTTGTACAGACACTGAACAGATCCATTACCCAGTAGCCATGGGCTCAAAGGGAGCATCTGTCAACTGGGCAAAACAGATTTAGGTCCTATGGAGGGACTGGGTCCCTTAAACAGGGATACAGGTGACCGAGGCCCTTAAAGAATAATTTAAAACACATTATGAGGCCAAGGACTTGCCTTTGCCTGATGATGTGTAGACTGACACTGCTGTCAGATGTATGTTAGATGTTGAAGGTCTCAGACCTAATGACTGTAAGTGTACCAGGTAGTCCAGAAATGTAGGCAGCCCTGTTTGCATTTGGATTATCTTCCAAGAGGCACAATAGTAGGAACAAACACCATGCACACAGACCAAATTGTGAGGGTGCCAGCTACTTAGAAGGCTTGCCATGTGATCTGGAACATCACAGAAAGAAGCCACACTTGACAAAGAAGGCACATTCAAACCACAGTTGCAAGTAAAACATTTGAGTTTATTTGCAAAACTCTGCACACAAACTAGTGACATTAAATCCGGTGCATCGGGGTCCTCACATGATCCTTAATCAGGGGTGTAGAACAGAGTGCCCTAATGAGTGCTAATATATAAAGTTTTTACTTCCCTCTGTTGTCATGTGGCCTTGGGAAATACACTGGAAAGGTAATTGTCTGATTCAAGTGGAGCTCTAACACCACCTTTGGAAGAAATTGTAAATTTTTTCTTAATATTACTTTTTTTTCCTGTGGAAAATCAAGTATGAGGAATCAATGCAGAGTGCTTGTAGCTCACTGACCCTCCATGCTGATATAATCGCCACCAAGAATAATGTTTTCTAAGTGAGATATTCTAGCTCAGAGGTGTCCATAGGTTCAAAAGGGTAGGACATTAACTGAGTGAGAGCCATGTTCATGTCCCAAGCTGGTACAGGTTTCTTCACAGGGGGATAATATGAGCAAGACCTTTTAAACAAATTGTTAACACACTAGGGGCCAGATATTCAAAACTTTGCCCGGGCTAAATTAGCACTGCCTGGCAGGCAAACTTAGCCTGGAGCACAAAACAAGCCATTCAAAAGGAATAGCCGGGGCAAACAGCTTCTGAATATAGCGTGGGAATGAGGCTGGGCAAACTGGGCTGGGAGTGCAGGGCAAACTTAGCCCTGGAATAAGACAGCTGTGAATATGCCAACCAGGAAGTGCAAACCACAACAGCAACACAGTGCACAGCGATGTGAAGGTAGGTAGAGATGAACTATGTGGCCAATGTGTGTGCCAGCAAATGCGTGGACCCAGTACAGCTGCAGGCAGCAGCGTATGTGAAAGTACAGTGTGCAAAACTGTAAAATATTCCCTAAACTGTTAGCGCAGCGCTAACATGTTTGCGCGGGTTTAGCACAGGGCTAAACAGTTATAACAGTTAAACGGTGCAAACACATTTGCCTGGCGCTAAACTTTGCCATATTCAAAAGTGACATGCAAATGAGCCTACTTAGGTAGTCTGTGGGCAAACATCCAGATTAGCATCTAATTATGCCCTGATTTTCATGCAGTTTGCACTGGGCTAACTGTTTAGCCCTGCGCTAAACCCGCGCAAACGTGTTAGCATTGCGCAAACAGCTTGGGGAATATTATACAGTTTTGAACACTACAGTACTTCCACATGCGCTGCTGCCTGCAGCTGTACTGGGATAACACAGCATAGGCACAGATGGTGGTGGTGCTGCATGCAACTGTCACATTGTAGGTCATGCTACAGTGCACAGCAGAAACTACAGTAGCAAGCGGGGCCAGTATTGTGTGGACAAAGCAATGCCTATGGTGTGTAGGGCAGTGATGATGACTGCACTATACACAGTGAGAGGCCCAACCTGCAGGTGTTTACTGACAGTAGACATTACTGTTACGCTGTTGTGTGACCCACAGATGCTGCACCTGTGGCATGGGATGCTCACAGTGACATGTACATTTCTGGCTTTCTGTACTGTGGCAGTTGTACAGCTGTGTGGTATGTGTCTGGGGGGGGCATATATTATCTGAAAGGCACACTGGTGTTGGGGTATTCCCAATACTGGCCCATGTGCACTGCATGATGTGTCCCAGCCTTGTGGCCACAACTGGTCTGTGGCACAGCCTCACCACCCATACATGCTCCTCTCAACATCCTCCATGCCCACAGTGCTGCATGTGTGTGGTGGCATCTGTTGGTGTCCACAGAAGTATGGTCCGCAGGTGTGTGCTGTATGGCCACACTGCCAAGCTGTCCACTGGCAGCAGGGTCACCACTTACTGCCTGGCATGGTTGGGACTGGTGGCAGATGATGGCATCATTGTGATGCCATCAGTTAGCAGCATGCTTCCTCTATGTTTGGCTTTATCTATGTGTCATATTTATTTGTTAGGGTCACGCAAAACCCGCGCTAAACCCACGCAAACACCGCGCAAAGCCATAGTGTTGCACAAACCTGATTGCCCAGGGTTAAGACAAGCTTTTCCTGGGCAGTAATGTGCACCGTGCTAAGTGTCACGCTAAGTCGCGCAAAACCACTTAGCGTGGCGCTAGTCGCTGAATATAGGATTGCACCTGTATTCATGTCAGTTTGCCCCTTGCATACATTATAATTTTGCCTGGCGCTAATGCCTGCACTATTTGGCCTTTTGAATATAGCAGACCCGCGCTAATCCCGCTCTAAACCTGCGCAAACGGTTTTTGGCCGGTGCAAAGTTTTGAATATCTGGCCCTTTATGTGCAAACAAGATTCTACTAAGGTCTTGTACCTAAATGCAGAATTGGCTGACAAATGCACTTTTAAATATGATGGCCTTCAGCCCAGGGAGTTAAATGTAATACATAGACCAAGATTAATGCAATTTCTGCATTCTCTGCTGAATTGGAATTGTTCCCACACCAGATTTAGAATCTTTTCAATTTTTTAAATTATACATTTTCCTGGTGAATGGCTTTCTGGCCACCTTAAGGATCTCTATAACCTAGGTAGAGAGATTAAGCTCCTAAAATATATCCCTTCAGCAACCATGCCTTCAGGTGAAGGGGTTCCAATTCTGGGTGCTTCACCTGGGCTTTTGAAATTGTCACAAGGTCTTCACACAGAGGTAGAGTGTGAGTACTTTTGGACACCTGGAGTAACAGTGAGTACTATTCCTGTCTGGGCCACTCTGGTGCCATTAGGATCATGGTTAGCTGTTCCAGTCTCACTTTCAGAAGCACTTTCAATAACAAATGAAAAGGTGGAAAGCACAAAGAAACCTGTTTTCCCAGAATATAGTCAGAGCATCTTTTGGGACTGTTCACAGACATGTAGAAGAACAGTAGAAGCTTCCTGCTCTCCCATGAAATAAGAAGATGCACCTTTGGGGTGCCCCCTCTTCATGGAAACTGACCATAGCGCAGTATGCTTCAGGGACCACTCATATGTGACATGACCCATCCTGCCGAGTGAGTATGCCAGAACATCATCCTTCCCTGCAACACTGACTGCAGAAATGTGTACTCTGGGAGTATAGGCCGGATCCTATATTTTAGTGCTTCTTTGTACAGTTTAGAGGACTTGCACCACCTTGTTTATGTAATACATTGTTGTGGTATTGTCTGTCCTTGTCTGTAGAACTTGATCCGCGACCAGTGCTGAAATGGACTTTAGTGACAAAACTCTGCAGTAGGCTCTAGCAGACTGATGTGTTCCTCCCTCTGCACTGTGTTCCTTACTTCCTTTACTGAGTGGTGTGATATATGACCTCCCCATCCAAGAAATGAGGCATTTGTTGGCAGGATTGAATTGTACAGGGCTGGTAGGAAAGGGACTACCTTTCGTAGATGCTTCACCTCCTGCCACCACTGGAGGGAGGTTAGGAGTCTTTCTGTATGGGTATCAAAGCAGCCAGTATATCCCTGAGCTGAGGCTAGTATTCTTTTGGGTGCAATTGGACTCCTCTCATGTACTGCCTTGCCCATGGTACAGAGGTGGTGGCTGGCATGAGTCCGAAATAAGAAAATCCATTGCAGTCACACACACACACCGACGTGGAAGGAGGCTGCATATTGTACCAGTGTCTGGATCCTTTCTTGTGGAGAAGAGCCCTTGCTTGAACTGTGTCCAGTTCTGCTCCAGTGAGATGCAGGTCCTGTGTGCATTCTAGGATTGGTTAGTAGTAGTAGTAAACATTTTATTCAGTTTAAATCAATGAATAGGATACTCAGCTGAGGCAAGCTCATTTCCAGTGAGGTCCCTGTTACATATCAATTTTACAAATAACACTAATTACTAATATAACAAGATGACAACTCATAGTAGATATAAATAATGATGGTCTCACACAGCACCCAAAATATCCTGGCAGTCTACAATATTACATTACGATACAGTAAAGACAATAACACTGGTTTAAGACAGGAAAATCCATTATACACAACACAATTCAGAATAGCAAAGTATTGTTTGTTGGGCCCATTGTATATACCATTTCTTTATGTTCCCAAAATGGAATTTAGCATGTAAAGGTCTGTATTCTAGAGGCACTGAATTCCATATCTTTGGTCCCATATAAAAAAATGTGATCTTCCTATTTCCAATTTATATACTGGTAAGGTATATTCCAGCCCCCCCCACCACCACCACCACCCTCACCGATCTTAGACTCTTTTTTATATTTCTAACTTGAATTTTGTCTAATATATATTCAGGTACCTTAGCTTTATAACACTCGAACATACAAACCTTGCTAATCTATTATATATAGTATCCAACTTTGAAAGTTCCACTGCCGAGGCCCCTGCAAATAATAAATCTCCATCGTCTAATAACGGTAAAATAAGCGAGTTAACATTATTCCTAACCTCCATGGTCATACAATGCCTTACTCAATATAAAGCATCCATTCATTTTCCTATTACTTTACCAAATGATTAATATGCATATCCCACTTAATTCTATCAGCAATCCAAAGGCCAAGATATTTGTAACTATAGACCTGTTCCAGTGTTACATGTTCATTCGTTTCAAGTTGCAATGAATGATTTAATCAGACTGTGCTTTTTCCCCTTGTAAATAACATTACTTTCGATTTTTTAGCATTTATGATGAGTTGTGACTGAAAAAAAAATAAGTCTGTAACGCAACAAATGCTTCCTGTAACATCTGTTCTAGGTGCAATACTGAAGTACCCCCTACATAAATTATGGTATCATCTGCATATAAGTGAAAGTTACAAGATGTATTAGTCAAAGTAATGTTATGCAAATAGATGTTAAATAAAATTGGACCTAATATAGATGCCAGCGGAACACCAGAAATAACGGGTCAGTTCTGATCTAAATCCATTCACTGCCACCAATTGTTACCTACCCATAAGGTATGACCGAAACCAGTCGACCACTCCCTCTGACATCCCATTCAGGTAAAGTCTGGACAGGAGGATGTCATGGTTGACAGATCCACTAATATTGTTCCCACCAACATCCCCCTGTCCAGACATCCCTGAATGTCACCCATAATTTTTAACAGTACTGAAGTGGTATCATTGATACACCTGGGTTATGTCCCTATCATCCCACATACACCTCACATACCTCACACTGTATTCCTGGTCTGTTATACTGTGATGCTGCTAATTTCCACTAACATTGTAGATTTGGGCACCCATCGTATAAGCATGAATGCTAGGAATTTGCTTTGCTGCTAATATATGCTAATATTTATCATGCATCGTTCATTATACCTCACATTTCTCTTTGTCTAAGCAAGCTGACAGAGAAATCCTTTGTTATGTCTTATATCATACATAAGCAAGAAATGCCACATGCAGTTTGAATCTGTCAGCATTTCTTTTGTCTTAGCTATAATGCTAAAGGAAGCATATTCTGTCTCATATGATACTCATTAGTAATTCTGTCTCCTAAGTCATCATCCAATGGAGAATGACTTAGGACCAATACATATTGTTCCTCATATCTGTAACTATGAGGTAATCTCTGTTGCTATGCTGTTATCTGTAGTATTTAGCTGTCTGAAACCCACTGTAGCTTCTCTAGAAGACAAGTACTCTAGAAGAGCGGGGAGAGAGACAAGACCTTAGAGAACCTAAGATCTACAATCCTGGAGATTATGTACATTATTCAGGCTAGTGGTGAGAAACCCATCTCCCTTGTGATTTTCTCTGTCACGTGCTTGGTGTAAGCAGTATAATAAACTTTATCAGTACTCCTTGCTTGTTTACGAATGTTTCTTGGCAGACACCGATCCACAAGATTCTGTATTATTATTATTTACCCTACACACCAAGAGTGTTTGGCAACATAAATGGCGACTGCGAGTGGAGTCTGGATGTTTGCCAAGTTTCATTTTATTTCCTCTGTAAATTAAAACACTGGGCAAGAAATCCCCAGTAACAAGCAGTGTCTTATGTTTAACTTGTCGGTCTGTTGTGTGTTCCACAGTACACAGTACACAGGTCCATGAGACTCCCAGATTATTTACTTCTGGACCTGTGTACTGCCACTGCTGATGGAGCATCAGTAGATAAATATGTTCAATATCTCAAGCAAGGCATCCAAAAGGTACACTTGTTTGCTTCACAATGTATGGGCAAGGCCCAACAACAGGTCCTATCCCATTGTAAACAAACTCAATCCAGCAGTCTAGCAAGTTAGACTGCCTCACTGTAACAGTCATTGATAAATGGTTACATGCCAGTCAAATAAACCTGTTTAAAGGAGATTAAATTACTTTTCCATACCCCAATGGGCGTAATAGTACTAAACTATGTTTTTCTTTTCTCTTCCCTTTTAGGTTCCAGAGAGAGAGAGAGAGAGAGAGAGAGATGCTTGCTTTTATGCTTATTATTCTTTTTAAAAGTATGAGTCTTCTTACAAGCCCAAATTGCACATCGTATTGCAGATGAGAACCAGTGACCTAATCTTAAACAGCTTGTTGAGGCAGAGTACCTCACACGCCCACATGATTTAATTGCATCCTGTGGGATTCACACTAAAGTCCTAAAAGACATGTTCATTGTCCAGAAGGGTAGTGAGGCCCTACTGAATGTTATGATCATTGCTTTGGATCAGTCTTAGAAGTTAGACTTGATCTGGACTCCTGTTTATATTTTATTGATAATCAGGAATTTTGCATCCAAAATTATACGGCAATAAAAGCCATTAGACCTTAAAGGTGTTTACCCAATGATGCCCCATGATTTGTGACACTTAATACTGAGTGCCCAAAATAGAACCCTGGCCCACCCAGTGGTCTAATAGCCACTTCTCAGCCAGGTATCATAGTTAATAATGTGCAATTCATGCACATCCCAGTGATTTTAAATATCACCTTTAGAACTTTGAACGATTTGTTTTATGTTTCACAACAAACATTTCACACTTTTTTTTTTCCTTTTAAATAATGATGTGATTGGAAACCCTGGCAGCATACCAGGTACTCATTAATGACCCTTCACAAGGACTGATAGTAATACACACACACAGGATTTTCACATCCTGACTGCTAATGATACATCTTATGACTGTAAACATACCCAAACACACTAGGCATTTTGGTTTTGTTTTTCTTTTTCTCATTTTTTTTTTATAAAAAAAGGAAACCCACAGGTATTGACTCAAGCCTATTTGGCTCTGACATATCTAATTGAAATAAGGCTGATATAGCCATTATTCAAACACATATGTTAAAGGTTCATGATAGTATGAGATATAATATCATAACCCCCCCCCATTGCATGGTATACATGATTTTGCTAATTAAGAGTAATTTACATTTACAATATATGATATTGTGAAGGGGGTTGGTCTGACAAATGTTCATGTTAATGAATACATTTTCTGCTCACATTAAGGAAGCAGATGAGCATCACATTGCTAGGAAAGCCTTTACACTGCCCACAGCTATTATGTTCTTACAACACTTTGGTTATCTCTTCCAGGATCTGGAATTAGGACATATCCTTGATCTCATACATGACAGACGTATGGGTCAGTGGCATTACCACATTTTGCACTTCTATTGCATGTGTTAAATGTTTATTTGAAGCTAGCACTATTCCCTTGTCAATGGCAAGGAACCTTGGATATGTCACTACACACACCAGTATTGCTCCATGTTTTGAAACTTATTCCTGCACAATCCAGGAAGCCATGTTTGTGACTTTCACAGTGTCATTGCTGCATTTTCATCTGGCAACATCCATCTCTGATCATCTGGCAACTGTCAATTCTATTGATCATCTTGATGGGAACTTTTATCGTGAAAAGGTTGAAACTACCTCCTTTCCTTGTTTACCGTGAGGTCTTGGAATCATGACAGACTCTGAACTTTGATTGTCGTACCTGAAAGGAACACCACCTTTTATGCAGATGTGACACCTTCCAACTTGTCTTACCAACATGTGAATACTGGCCTAATAACTGAAATTAGGCTTCCACTTGTGAACTTTCAAATAAACTGTATTCAGTCCAGCCAATTAAGATTCTACAATCAAGCTCATTGTTGTGCATACTATGAAGCAAGTCTGGGGTGGGGGCAATCCCCTAACTTCAGCAAAAAGACTCTTCTTCATCTGACCTACAATCAAGAAATCCATTTTCTTCATTGCTTGTTTACCAAGCCTGGCTGGCACCTCATACAAATTGAGTACTGTCATAAACTTTTACACATTGTGCAGATATGTGATCATCTTCAACTGAACACTGTTGCTGTTCCATTGTAAAACTTTATTGTGCAATCTAATGCACCCCCTGCTGAGGCCTATGAAAATACTGCTGCCTCCTGAACATTTGGATCAACCTTTGAAAAATCTGAATGCATCGAATTTGAACTATAAATCTTCATCTCACACTTGAAGAAACATTGGATTTACCCCTGGAACTGTTCGTAGTTTATGCCTTGCGGACATTGACATTTTGTGTCCTGTTTAAATTACGAACTGAAAAATGCCTTCCTCCAAGGTGGTATATTCTGCTGATGTGGAACATTGTGTGGTGACCAACTATACATTCTTCTGATATGGACTAAAAGTTATGCAAAGTGAACTTTTCTAACTTCTATTTTCACTCCCTAAACAGGTAATAGGTTATATGGTAATCATACATGTTCCCATCCAGGAACCAGATATCATTAAGTCTAGTCCTAACCATCTTGATGCTCTATCTCCATTTTTACTTATTTTTAATATCCATACAGGCAACTTAAATTTGTCTGTTCAATTTCTTCCCAATAGGACAGATACACACCTGATACATATTGGTAATTAATGACATTGTTTTGATATTGGAAACCCCCATTGAGAAGCTTTATTCCAAATGTTTATAGTAATACAAGGTTTGCTAACATTTTCCCTTATAATTACATTTTGTTATTTAAGGAAATCTCTGTAACACCACTGTGACGAGTTAAACTTCCTCTATCAGGTTCATGCCTTGGGCCTGTAGACGAATGGTGCCTAACTGCCGTCTTTTTGTTGTGTTGCCATTTTTGCAATTAGGGCAACAAAGAGGGAACTGTTACACCTGGGTTATGCTCTTATCGTCCCCCATACACTTCACATACACCTCATACTGTATTGCTGGTCTGTTTTACTGTGATACTGCTATTTTGCACTAACATTGTAGATTTGGGCACCCATCGTATAAGCATGCATGCTAAGAATGTGCTTTGCTGCTAATATTTATCATGCATGGTTCATTATACCTCACTATAATAGATATATCTAGATTATGTTTGTCTTTCATATATATCCCATATGTAATCTACCTAATCACTGAAAAGATGACTCTGAGGGATCATCAGTGATTATTGTATACTTATATTCTCATATAATTATATGTAGTGTGTGTTTTACACTCAGGCAGATATGCCACATGTAATAGAACCCTGTCAGCATTTCTCTTTGTCTAAGCAAGCTGACAGAGAGAAATCTTTTATGTCTTATATTATACATAAGCAAGAAATGCCACATCTAGTTTGAACCTGTCAGCATTTCTTTTGTCTAAGCTATAATGCTGATGGAAGCATATTCTGTCTCATATGATACTCATTAGTAATTCTGTCTCCTAAGTCATCATCCAATGGAGAATGACTTAGGACCAATACATATTGTTCCTCATATCTGTAACTATGAGGTAATCTCTGTTGCTACAGTATGCTATTATTTGTAGTAGTTAGCTGTCTGCAACTCACTGTAGCTTCTCTAGAAGATTAGTACTATAGAAGAGCGGGGGGAGAGACAAGACCTTAGAGAACCTAAGATCTAAAATCCTGGAGATTATGTACATTCTTCAGGCTAGTGGTGAGAAATCCATCTCCCTTGTGATTTTCTCTGTCACATGCTTGGCATAAGTAGTATAATAAACTTTATTAGTACTCTTTGCTTGTTTACAAATGTTTCTTGGCAGACTCCAAGACACAAGAATCTGTATTATTATTTACCCTACACACCAAGAGTGTTTGGCAACACAGTGTAATGGCCTAAAGCCAGATTGATATTTACTTACATTATTGTCTTTTTCTAGATAGTTATTTAATTGATCTCCAACTAATTTTTCAAACACCTTTGCAACTATAGATAGAAGAGAAACAGGATGATAATTTTATAGTACATCCCTTTGACCAGATATCAGAATAGGTGCCATCTTTGCATTATTCCAGACCTATGGGCATTCTGCAGTAACAAGTGACAGATTGAATACTTCTGCCACTGGTCATAATATCACAGGAGTGGAATATTTTAAAAGTATACCCAGGAAGGCATTTAGACTCTCAGATTTACTGATATACATTTTTAATAACTTGTCCTGAACTTTTCTAGGAGCAATTGGTTCAAATACAAAATTATCATTCCAATTCTGTTCATTTGGAGTGCCAAAGGCCGTATGTCCCCAGATTTGGTCTAATGCTTTTTTTACCCATGGTCACAAAGTACTCATTAAATTTACTTGCAACGCTGTCACTCATAGAAATATTCTTCCCATCTATAACAAAGAGTCCGGCAAATTCAGATTCTGTGAACCCTGTAATTTCTTTATTAGTTTCTAAAACTGTTTAGAATCAGACTTTTAGCAGTCAGCTCCTTGTATAGTAGCTCATTTAACTTCATCTAAATGTTGGCTGAATCCCCATCTTTTCCATTAGGAGCACTGTCTGCTTCACTGCTTCTCCCACACACCAACCGATCATCTAAGTATGGATAGACTGTAACTCCATGTCTTTGAAGTGCTGCTTCTACTACAAACAGGCACTTTGTGAACACTATTGGGGCAGAGGTCAGTCCAAAAGGAATTGCCCTGACCTAATACTGATTATACCCACTCTGAAGCATAAGTATTTCCTGTTGTTTGCTCTTAGTGAAGTGTGGAAATAAGCATCCTTCAGATCCACAGACCAAAGCAACTTCCTTGCTGTAAAGATGGAAATACTGTTTGCAAGGGGACAGTTTTGAAAATTTTTTATACTGTGTGTGTTCAGACACCTTGGGCTCACAAACACCAGAGAATGCCGCAAGTCCCTGGTGCGCCGATCATACGGTGCACGGGGCTTGCATCATTCTTGGGGCGCAGATTGCGATTTTCAAACACTAGCCCCAAATGCTGCAAGTTAGACCAGCTTTCCTCTGGTCTAACTTTGTGCTATTTGGGAGACACTTTTACGGGGCTTGTGCCACATCTTTGGTGCAAGCTTCTGTAAAGTGTGGAAATTGTCGCAGATGCACCCGATGTACTAAAATCGGGCGCAGTTGCGGCGACAGGGTTTGGCTCACTGCAAAAAACTAAGTGCGGTGGCACAGGACTTGGTGCAAGCCCTACGCCACTCTTTGAAAATCGAGCCCCTTATGTCAAGTATTGCTTGCCACTTTCCTCATTTTTCTTTGTGGGAAAGTGCCTTGAGAAAAAACTTTTTCCTCTTTGCATTACTGGTCCCTTCTCTACAGCATTTTGAGATTACAGTTTTTGAACCTCTAATTTTAATTGCTGCATCTCTTTTGCTGAATCTGGTTTGAAATTTGTAAATTTATTTTGTTTTGGATAAGTACAAAAAAGATAGACTGAATCCTTTTGTCAGAATCTCTAGCAGCCAGGTCTGGAAAGCACCTTGCAAGTCTAAGAACTACACTGCCTCAGACGACCTGTGTGGTAACTGACCAATAATCACACGGGTCTGGAAAGTGACTTGCAAGTCTTGGAACTACACTGCCTCAGAAGACCTGTGCAGTAACTGACCAATAATCGCACAGGTCTGGAAAGTGACTTGCAAGTTTTAGTACTACACTGCCACAGAAGACCTGTGTGGTAACTGAGACCAGTAATCGCACAGGTCTGGAAAGTGACTTGCAAGTCTTGGAACTACACTTCCTCAGAAGACCTGTGCGGTACCTGACCAATAATCGCATGGGTCTGGGAAATGACTTGCAAGGCTTGGAACTACACTGC
Source organism: Neoceratodus forsteri (assembly GCA_016271365.2). Classification (NCBI taxonomy): domain Eukaryota; kingdom Metazoa; phylum Chordata; order Ceratodontiformes; family Ceratodontidae; genus Neoceratodus; species Neoceratodus forsteri. The sequence goes on along the minus strand of CM057456.1, from coordinate 902,917,235 downwards.
CTCAGAAGACCTGTGTGGTAACTGACCAATAATTGCATGGGTCTGGGAAGTGTTGCAAGGCTTGGAATTACACTACCTCAGAATTCTCAGTAACTGACAGCTGGGAAAAACAAAAAAGGTTCAACTAACAATAAGAGTGAATTATCTGCCAACCAATCTGACCTCTGTGACGGGGCCATCCTAGCTGTTTGGTGTGAGAACCGATATACCAATGATGAAAATGTATTTACTCTTAATTTAAAGATTTATTTAGCCTTGTGTTTTCTTATTATGTTGGTGCCATTTTATAAATGCAATAACACACTTAAGGGCTTGCAGTTATTGGGTAATTACTGCACTCCCCCACCCTATGGTTGAAGGGCCTCACGCTGCTAACCCATGGAGTGGGGGGGGAGGGGTGTGCAGTAATTACCCAATTATCACACGTCCTGGCTTGTGTTATTGGTTATGTAATTACACCATCCCATGATTTATTTTATACGATCACTGAGCATCAGTCTCCCTTCCCCATGTGGTGTTTTATGAAGGAGTCATTGTAAACTCAGAAGAGACATTTGTGGCTTGCCCAGAAGAAAACCTTGATTAAGACAGAGCTATGCACATTTTCAGAGGTTAGTTATTTGTTTTCTTTAAAAACCCTGATGGAAACCATGCTGAATAGTACTATTAAATGGCACTGTGATGGCTTCACTGAAATGGGCAGTGAATCAGAAAGTACTGCGCTCGAGACACAAACAGCAGTTCTCGAGGGCAGCTGTGTTAAGGGCTCATTTCTTTTTATTTGGTATCAGTTTGGGGACATCTTTGGCACATTTAGTTCAACAGGACCATTTAGTTTAGTTTCACTTTCACTAGCAAAACTGTTGCAATCCCATGAACAGCTGCTGTGCTTGAGACACAGTGAGTTAGTGAGTCTCGAGCACAGCGACCTTGTTTCAAGCTGCATGTTTGCCGTAATGACCATCCGGTTATCACAGTAAATAATAACTGGTCATCAACAATGAAAAAAATTGATGACCAGTTCTTTCTTGTATAAAATATTACATGAGGTAGTATAAAAAATAATTTTACACATACCTGAAGTGTTGTATCCTACATAAACCCTGAGAGCGAAGTCTGAGGGGTTTATACAAGCATCCGGCACCAAGGGCATCTGTAAAATTTAAGTTTTACACACTGCTCCATGTCTTGTTTTATTTAATTGTTGTAGAGCATTTTTTTCCACAGCAATTATATAAATCCAAACTACTCTCCATGCCAGGACTGTAGTTAGGCTGAAGTAGGGAGGCAGTGTGTGCATTTATGGAGCAAGGGAAATCTGCCATGTGTGCGCCGTTATAACCAGCTGATTATAATGGTGAATTAACAGGGTTTCCCTATGGCAGAAAACATAGACGCATAGAATTTGTTAGCAGATAAGGACCTCATGGCCCACCCAGTCTGTCCAGTTTTCCCTACCTACTGTGTTACCCAGACCCTACTCGATCTCTGGTCATCTCCACCTCTTGCCTTACTTCCAAGGTCCTCTTGTGTCTGTTCCATGCATGCTTGAATCCTGTGGTCATTTTGGCATCCACCACCTCCACTGGTAGGCCATTCTAGGCATCTACCACCCTCTCAGTGAAGAAGCATTTCCTCACATTTCCTCTGAACCTCCCCCCTCCAGCTTCATAGCATGCCCACTTGTCCTTGAGCTTCTTTTTCTATGGAAAATGTTACCTTCCAGTACCTGATTAATACCTGTTAGGTATTTAAATGTTTCTATCATATCCCCCTTTCCCTCCTTTCCTCTAGAGAGTACATATTTAGCTCCCTGAGTCTCTCCTCGTAAGGCTTTGATGCAGGCCCTGCACCATTTTGGTTGCCTTCCTTTGTACTGCCTCCACCTAATCAATGTCCTTCCAGAGGTGGGGCCTCCAGAACTGGACACAGTACTCAAGGTGGAGTCTTACCAGTGATCTGTACAGGGGTAATATTACATCATTCTTCCTACTGGTGATACCCCTCTCTATGCACCTGAGCATTCTGCTAGTCTTCTCCACTGCCTCATCACTCTGCCTGACTACCTTCAGGTCATCAGAGATGATCACCCCAAGTCCCTTTCCTGTTTGGTGTTGTCAGTACCTCCTGTCCCAACTGGTACATAGGCCCCGGGTTCCTGTGCCCCAAGTGGATGATTTGGCACTTTTTTTGCATTGAAACCCAGCTGCCAAAGCCTTGACCATTCTTCCAACTTTTTCATCCTCCCTCATCCCCCACCCCCACCCCGGTGTGTCTACCCTGTTGCACATTTTTGTGTCATCTGCAAACAGGCATACTTTCCCTCCTAGCCCTTCTGCAATGTTGCTAATAAAAACACTGAAGAGGACTGGGCCTAGTACTGAGCCCTGAGACACCCCGTTGGTCACTTAGCCTTCTCCAGAGTGGACTCCATTTACCACCACTCCCTGACTCCTGTTGCTTAACCAACTTCTTACCCAGTTTACTATTTTTTGATCCACTCCCAGACAGGTTAGCTTGTTCACCAGTCTTCTATGTGGAATGGTGTAGAAGACCTTGTTGAAATCCAGGTAGGCCGCATCTACCACTTCTCCCTGATCCACTTCCCTGGTCATGCAATTGAAGAACTTGATCAGGTTTGTCTGGCAAGACCTCCCCCCTGTGAAACCATGTTGCCTTGAATCCTGTAATCCACTTGTGTCAAGGTATTTCACTATACTTTCCTTCAGTAGTGATTCCATTACCTTACCCACTACCGAAGTCAGGCTGGCAGGTCTATAATTTCCTGCCTCCTTCGTTTCCACTTTTGTGAAGTGCTCTCCTTCAGTCCCTTGGAACCTCCCGTTTCCAGTGATAAGCTGAACAGAGCTGTCAGAGGTGCATCAGCAGCATTTTGAGGTCTCTCAGTATCCTAGAGTGAACCCCATCAGGTCCCATTACTTTGTCCATTTTTGATTGTGCTAGTACCTTGAGGACTTTCTCCTCGGTGAAAGGACTAGTGTCCTCCTCCCTATCAGTTTTGACCTTGTCCCTTAACTTTGGCCCGTCACCAACCCCTTCTTTTATAAATACTGAACAAAAGTATTTGTTCAATATATCTGCCTTCTTTTGGTCCTCTTCCTCAAAAACCCCTCCTTTGCCCTTTATCCTTACTGTCCACCCATTTGATTTTCCTCTTCTCGCTTAAATATATCTAAAGAAAGTTTTATTCCCTTTTTGTATTGACTGGGCAATGTTCTCCTCTGTTTTTGCCTTTGCATGCCTAACTGCCTTCCCTGCCTCCCTTTGTTTCTCCTGGTAATTTTCCCTATCCTCCTTCTCCTGTGTATTTTTGTACTTTCTAAATGCTAGTTTTTTTTTGCCCTTATTTTTTCTGCTATGTCTTTAGAGAACCATAGCGGTTTCCTTTTTCTCTTGCCCTTGTTAACCTGCCTGATACAGAGATTTGTTCTTTTTTCATTGCCCCCCTTTATTCTTGCCCGTATCTCCCTGATTCCCCCCAGATCCTCTATCCCTGCCAGGGCGTCCCTGAGGCATTCTCTCATTTTCCTGAAATCGGACCTCCTGAAGTTCCAGTGCGGAATAGGTGATCTTACTTTGAGAAACCACTCATGCAGCAGGTTACACCATAAGGACTGAAGCCAGCAGGCTGCAGGACCCCACGGAAAACTTCTAGCTGGCTATACCCAGCGGGGACTGCCCCCATTGTCGGCCCCGCTCCAATGTCAGATACCTCATAAAAGGGGTGGTCCTCCAGCATCCCTCAGTTATTTTCCCACTGTCGACTCACAAGCATTGGCTCCATGGATGCCATCAGCTAAACGAACAATGCCAGAACTTTTCCAATGATTTTCTTCACACACCGTTTCTCCCTTCGCATGTCTTCATCCCCAACCCCTTTCGCCGACGGACGCCCCTCCAAGTGTGCATGCGGCAAGCAGATCCCTTTCAAAGGCAAGCATATGGCCTGCATACAGTGCCTAGGCCCTGACCATGATATCAAGGCCTGCACCATCTGCCAGCACTTTAACAACCGCACTAGGATCCGCTGCCAGAAGGCTCTTGAAACCTTTCTTCTTGAACAAAAAGTAAAGGCAATGGAGAAGGATTTGTCCTCCTGAGGGGAATCATCCCACAGGTCAGGGAAACATAAAGAAAAAAGAAAGGTGAAGGATAGAGAGCAATCCCCATCGAACCACACCTCAGTCTCCCAGACCAGCTTGGGCTCAGCCCGCTCAGATGTCCCCTTCATGGGGGCAAAGTCTCAGCCCCCACTGGCCAAGATTTGAACGTCTGGTGGGTCAGATACATCCGCTTCCCTACAACCTCTTAAGATCCAGCCTAAGGACTCCCTTAGCTGGCCCACTGGATCCTCTAGCCGATGTGAGGCCTCAGATAGGCATCACAAGCTGCCCTCCAAGTCGGCCGCCAAAGTAGGCCCTGACTCCCTGGACCAGCACCGGGACACCGACCAGAGATCGGTCTTCCAACCTCCGAGGGGCCCCTTGGATGCACCTGCCAGGCGGACCACTGAGTTGACGTCCTTAAAGCGGACATCAGACCCCAAACAGTTGACAGATCAGATGATCGCCAAGTGTCTGAAGAATCCGGCTCCTCAAACAGTTTCTCTGCTGGCTACACCAGACACGGACGCCGGGGTCCATTGGAAGACGATGCTACAGACGTCGGAGCCTGGCAAGCTACCGACGACCAGACGTCGGGTGACATAGAGGACTCGGGGTTGCCCCAAGACCTGTCGACAGATAAGTCCACCCCTCAAGGACCAGAACCCAGTCCCCCTGCAGGGAAACCACTGATGCCGGGACTGTCATCAGACCTAAATATTGAGGAGGTCAAGAAACTGTTCTCCTATTGGTGGGAGACCATCAGAAAGGATTTAGTCCCTACAAAGCCTACAAAGGAGAACCTACCTTCCAAGTCACCCACTTCCGAAGCACCCCCCCCAAAGAGGACACTCTCACACCTAGGGGCAGGTCTCAGGAAAAGTGAGAAGGAAATCGGAAGAGGTATCGCTCTAGAACCCATTCACGATCACCTAGCTTACACAGGCCTAAGAAACCTCACAGAAGAGCTCCTTCTTCTTTCTCTTCTTCTTCTTCTTCTTCTTCTTCTTCTTCTGAGGTGTCCCACCTGGACACCTCAGATATTTCCAGATCACCTTTTCCCTTCAGTGTCCCTTTTCCCGACCCCAAGGATCTACCCAGGTCTCCCCTGGATGATCCCTCATTCATGGACATAATGAGGCACATCCAAGAAAATATGGGCTGGGACACTGAAGAACTGGACCCTGAGAAGCAACGCCTGGCCAGATACTTGTGGCAAAAAGATCCAAAGCCTGTGGTGGTTCCACCGTGGGTGGATACTTTCCAGGATGCCATTAAAGCCACCTGGAATCACCCATATTCATCGCCCGTGGTCCCTAAAAAAGTGGACCGTCTCTATAGGGCCTTGGCAGAGGACCCATATTTGGGGCAACAACCTGTGGCTGATTCCTTGTTAATTACAGCCACCCACAACAGATTTCAGAGGCCCTGGCACCTTAGTACACAGCCCCCAGAACAGGAAGCCAAGCAGCTGGACTCCATGGGGGGGATGCACGAATGTGGCGGCCACCTGCTACATCAGGTCTTTAAACTATCTGACTCACATGGTGCAGTTTCAAAATGCAGTATGGAAACAAGGCCAAGACCTACTGAAGGATCTCCCAGAAGGAGACAAAAAAGAAGAGCTTCTGAAACTTTTTCAGACTGGCTCGGTTGTTGGGACACAAGTTCTTTGGGCTGCCTATGATTCGGCTGACTCAGCAGCTAGAGGAGTGGCAGCTGGTGTCTGCTTAAGGAGACACTCCTGGCTGAGGGTCTCGGGCTTCACACCAGATGTCCAGAAAGGCATCCTAGATGTGCCATATAATGGTTCCATCCTGTTCGGAAAGGAAGCTGAGAGAGTTATTACCAGACTGCAGGAAGCTGGCAAGGCTGTAAGGTCCATACAGGCCATGTACAGACCAAGGCAGAAGCCCTTTCAGAAAGGCCAGAACCATTTTCGTAACAGACAGGGTCAACAACCCCAGTTTGGCCAGCAGCCCAGGGGCAATTTCAGCTGCAAAGGTCAGCCAAAATTTTCCGGAGGCCAGGGACAGCGAAACACAAAGCCTCACCAGCCTTCTGGACAGAACCCCACCACAGCATGACTCCTCTCAGATCCCTGCCCCACTCTGGATCAAAGGGAAGAGAGGGTCGGGGGTCGCTTCATGCACCACCTCCCCGGGTGGCAGAGGATAACCTCTGACCAGTGGGTTCTACAACTCGTCAGATGAGGGCACTCTATAGAGTTCCTTGGCCACTCCCCCCCCCCGTCAAGACCACCGCTGCATTCCCGATACTTGGGACAGCATGCGCTGCTCATTCAGCAGGAAATCTCTGCCCTCCTAGAAAAGGAGGCCATAGAAGTAGTCCCATGGAACCAGAGAGGAAGGGGATACTATTCTCACTTCTTTCTGGTCCCAAAGAAGACGGGGGATCTATGCCCGATATTGGACCTCAGTGACCTCAACACCTCGGTAGCATACAAACACTCCTGCATGGTCACTCTTCCAGGTCTCATCCCAATGCTCAAACAAAATGCTTGGCTAGCATCCTTGGACATGCAGGACACATATCTCCATCTCCCCATCACTCAACCACATTGAAGGTTCCTGCGCTTTGAGTTACTGGGACACCACTACCGGTTTTGGGACCTCCCGTTCGGTCTCTTATCGGCACCACAGGTATTCACCAAATGCCTAGTGGTAGTGGCAGCAGCCCTGAGGAGACAAGACCACTACATCTTCCCCTACCTGGTTGACTGGCTCCTCATGGCTCCATCTCAAGAAGAGCTGAACAAGGCACTACAGGACACTCACTCCCTGTTCGAGTCACTGTGCATCACCATCAATCAGGAAAAGTTGTCGTTGGTTCCCACCCAAAGGCTACAGTTCATAGACATGGTACTAGATACACACCATGGCACAGCTTTTCTGCTGGAGGACAGAGCAGAACACCTATGGGCCCTGATCTGGTCCATCAGCACGAGGAAGCAGGTCCCTGCAAGAACCATGCTATCCCTCCTTGGGCATACGGCAGTGGCCATTGCCATGGTTCCCCTCGCCCGTCTCCACATGAGGGTCACTCAGTGGATGCTCAGAGTGCAGTGGGATCAATGGCAAGATCATCTTGATCATCCTATCAGGGTTCCAAACTCCATTATACAAGCCCTACAATGGTGGCTCATTCTGAAGCACCTTGTAAGAGGGGTCCCCTTTTCAACTCCTGCGCCATCTCTAACACTCACCATGGATGCATCAGGGTCTGGTTGGGGGCTCACCTAAACGGCACAAGGACACAGGGTGCATGGTCCCCACTGGAAGCTCATTTCCATATCAATGTTCTGGAGATGAGGGCAGTCCTGTACCCAATTCAGGCCTTGCATTCAGAAATTCCCCCAGGCCACTTGCTGGTCCAGACAGACAACACCTCAGTGGTGTACTACATCAACAAACAAGGGGGCACTCACTCCTACCAGCTTTGCTGGGAGGCAATGAAAGTTTGGAACTGGGCCCTGCAGAACGGCATCACTATTGTGGCAGTGCATGTTCCAGGTGTTTGCAACATGATAGCAGACCTTCTGAGTAGGTCACAATCCAGCAGTCATGAATAGGAACTCCTTCAACCAGTTGCAGAAATGCTGTTCGGCAGATGGGGGACGCCAGACTTAGATCTGTTCGCATCACCATTCAACGCGAAACTGCCCAATTTCTGCTCGCTAGATCCAGAGCCTAGTGTTTTCTGGCGAGACGCATTGTCCCTATCTTGGGCATTCAGGTTCCTCTACACCTTCCCTCCCTTCCCTTTGATCCAGAGGGTTATCCTCAAATTGCAAGCAGAAGGAGTGACCATGATCATGGTAGCACCATTCTGGGCCAGACAGATCTGGTTTCCGCTACTCCACCAATTGGCACAGGAGCCTCCATTTCCTCTACCAGTCAGCTCAGACTTACTGTCCCAGGAAGGAGGGAGGGCCTCTGGTTCCTCTGAACCTCAAGTCCCTGAACCTGCATGCTCGGCTCCTAAGGACATAGCCATCCTTAGACATGGAGTGTCTCATGGAGTTGCCGACATCCTGGTGGCAGCTAGGAAACCCTCCACTCACGCTACCTACACCATGAAGTGGTGCAGGTTTTGCCTCTGGGCGACCACATGGAATCTTGATCCACTCCACTGTTCAGAGAAGTCATTCTGGACTACCTCCTTTCCTCTTTCAGAACGGGACAAGCATACTCCTCCCTGAAGGTGCACCTTTGCGCCATGTCGGCCTATCATGCACCAGTTGGTCAAAAAGTTCTAGCGCAGCTAGAGGTGTCACGCTTAATGTGGCATTCTACACCTGAAACCAACCATCAGAGAGCCGGTTCCCTCTTGGGACCTTCTGTTTGTACTAGAGCAACTATCGCTACCACCCATTGAGCCAGCCGTAAGTTACGAGCTACAACTCCTCTCTTGGAAGGCTCTGCTTTTAGTTGTGGTTACCTCAGCCCGGAGGATCTCGGAGCTCCATGCACTCATGTGCAAGGAACCTTATTTAGTTTTTCACAAGGACAGGGTGTCCTTGAGAACTAATCCTAAGTTCCTCCCCAAGGTGGTGTCAGAACTCACACTCAACCAAGACATTGACTTGCCGGTGTACTTCCCTAACTACACCAACAAAGGAGAGGCTCTCCTTCACACCCTGGATGTTCACTGCATACTCAGATGCTATCTGGACAGGACTAAGCCCCTCTGAAGGACTGACCAGCTTTTTGTCTCCTTCGCTCACAGAATGACTGGGGCTCCAGTGTCCAAGCAGACACTCACCAAATGGTTGGTGAATTGTATCACCTTTTGCTACCATCACAAAAACAAACCCTTACCTGGCCAGGTAAAGGGTAACTTCACCAGGGCAGTGGCCACTTCCTTTGCTTCCCTGCATAACGTGCCAGCTGCTTCCATTTGTACGGCAGGCATATGGAGTACAGTGCATATTTTCATCCGGCACTATAGTCTGGACATTTCTTTCAGGCGCAGGGCAGGTTTTGGGCTTGCAGTCCTCCAACGGTTGCTTTCGTGAGAGATCCTCTTTCCCTTTCTCTCTCTCACCCTTGTATCCCACTCCCAACATCAGAGTTCATCTGCTACTGCTTGGTACTCAGTCCTTATGGTGTAACCTGCTGCAAGAGCTGTTTCTCGAAGTAAGATAGTACAGTTACGTAAGAACTTATGTAACAGTAGATCTTCGAGAACAGCTCTTGCAGCAGGTAGTTTCCCTCCCACCTTTCCCTCAGGAGGTTATCTTTCTTCTTACAATTCCAGACAAATTTTTTGTCCTTAGCCTTCTTCTGGAAGCGGATCCTCAGTCTCCCCTTCCGTATCACATCGCTATGCCGGGAGTCTCTGGTGGGAGAACTGAGGGATGCTTGGGGACCACCCCTTTTATGAAGTATCTGACTTGGGGGTGGGGCCAATGTCAGGGTAAGTCCCCCACCGGGTGTAGCTAGCTAGAGGTTTTCTGTGGGGTCCTGCAGCCTGTCAGCTTCAGTCCTTATGGTGTAACCTGCTGCAAGAGCTGTTCTTGAAGATCTACTGTTACGGTAAGTTCTTATGTTACTATTCATTCTTTAGTGGTACCAGAAGGAGGAATTGCCTATGCTCCACCACCCCAACCCTCCATGAGCCCACTATTGTCCAGCCCCCCCAACCCCGTCAGCAACCTCTGTAGTAGCGGTGGTGGACTAGGTGGTCTGTGTAAATACAAAAAACAAGGACGAACTCCACTGTAAACACTCAATTTTAAGCAAACAACTCCTTTATTGTGCTTTAATTACACTTGCAATGAGGCCGACGGTTTCGTGGCTACTGCCACTTCCTCAGGCCCATGTACATTGTTTTGTTCTGAACAAAAGTAAAATTAAAAAGACATTGTTCACTATATTATTTCAATGGCCTATGCAGCCAGTATAATGTTATGCTTGTGCAACTGTGTTACTTAGGTTTTGGCTGTTCGCACTCTCTATTCCAGAGGAATTACCACCCTGTAGGGGTACCAAAGGCAAGGAGCCCTCTAGAGGGTTCCACCCCTATTGTTGCAGTGGGACGATTCCCTTGGCTAAAGGTACTTTAGGAAGGATCCACTGGAGAGAGGCACTGACACTGGAGGAGGAGGGGAGGATGGTGGGGCAAAGAAAAAGTGCTTCAGAAGGCACAGGGCACCCGTCACAGTGTGGAGCAGGCCACAAGAGCAGGCCACACTGCCATCAGGGTGCAGGGGATGACTAGAGGGAGGCAAGGCAGGTGCACAGCCACAGGCCCTGACCACGCAAACCACAGCAGTGCAAGGAGATGGCGTGACACCAATGGCCACTGGCAGGCAGCCACGGGCAACACCCACAGGATGGCACAGGACATGCCACTGGGACCATAGCTGACAACACATCGTCCAACAGCACACAACACACAGACCACACAGCCCAGCAGGGAACATACATATGCCCCAGGACACACACACAGGCCACTGGGCACAGACCACCAGACACAAGCCCCAGTCGACCCCAGACATACCACACTGCCACCATGCACACCACTGCAGCATGGCACCATATGCCAACTGCAAAGCAGACACAGACACGGATGGCTATCAAAATATAAGTGTATTAAAATTAAACAAACAACAACAACAATAAACTATATACAGGGGAACAGGGAGAGGGGGCAGGGAACGGGGAGGCCACAATCAGGAAGGTAGGCCAGGGAAGGGAGGCGGGGGGACAGGGGTCATGGCTAGGCAGGGTACAATGGAGGTTTGGGGGGCAGGGGAAGGGTGGGTGAAGCAGGACAATGGGCCCCCAAGATGTGCATACCTACTGGCGCCTCGTCCGTCTTCGCCTCTGAGGCCGGAACAGGGCCTGCCGAATGATGCGGGCCACAGCAAGGGTGGCTGCCATGCAAATGGCCATTGTGTGGGGATTGCAGTGGCCTGGCTTGGACCTGGATGCACCCACAGCCCATCCACAGCAGCCACACACACATGCAAAAGGCGCAGCATGGTGCAATGGACCACGCTGGCAATGCACGGCCGTAATGGCTATGTGCATGGGGGGCTGTGGCCCACCCCTAACCCACACAACAATGTACACTGACAAAGTACTTACCTGCAGGCTGTGGTCTAAGCAGCGCCAGTCCACCTGCTCCTCCTGCCTGGCCAGCATCCCTTTGCCATGCGCCACTGCCATACTGCTGCTGCCTGGCAGCGGCACCCACCATCCGGGCTCTGCGCTGATCTTCAGGGCCTAGTAGGGAGACAGTGAGAGGCAAACATCAGCACCGGGCACCAACCCACGTGCCCCACCCCCCACCAGCACAGCATACCCCATCTCCCAGTGCAGTGGCGGTGCCATGGCACAGCACACCTATGGTGCGCCGCCATGGCCAACAGCGTTCCCAGCCACAGCCCCCCCACCTCCGACAGCACAGCGTGGCACCCACTGGCATCCCACAAAACAGCAACATGTCACGGTTGCGGATATGTGCACTCACCTGGCCATGGCACTGCACCCCTTCGGACGCGTGCCTGCAGTGACCTCAGATGGTCCAGATCCCTCCACCACAGGTCCTCGTACCTGTGGCGGCACTGCTCCCCGCTATGGCGTGACCCTGTGGCCTCCTCCAGCTCCTGGGCCACCCCCTGCCACACCTCTGTGCGTGGCTGGTCCAGGGGCACCTGCCCATATAGAGAACTAACATGTGGCTCCACCACTGCCACCAGGTTGACTAACTCAGCCTGGCTCTAGGTGGGTGCTCTCGGTGTGCTCTGATGTGGCATGCCTGCAGACAACACCGCTGAGCCAAAATGGTGCTGGGGAGCGCGCATGAGACACACGTGCGATGGGGATGTGCAACATGCCTGGCGATGTGCCGCCATCCCCAATCGCACATGCTTTGCCGATGCGTGATACAGCTGGGGCGATGCTGGCACATGCTGCAGGCACCCAGAGGTCAAAGGACACACGCAGGGGTCAAAGGTCTGCACACGCACTGTGTGCGACAGTGCAACAGGGCATGGTTAGCATGGTTAGCTATAGGGTCCAGTGTGCCCCATGAGCCAATAGTGCACGGGCGCCATTGGGTGTACAGCGCACGTGCCCCACATGCCCAATAGAGTCAGAGCACCGTGCCGCCTGTAGCGCATGGTGCATAGGACATGCTACCAATCTAGGTGACGTCAGTGCGCGCATGCGCTGTACCATGCGGAATGCGCCATAGCTTGTGCATGCGCATCCCCACTGTGCCATGTGCAATTCCACGATATTCAGCAGGCATATGCAGATGAGCTGATCAGCATATCCATGGCACATCGGAGGCATTTGCATCTCATTACAGTTGCGCATTCCCTCATTTGCATGTGATGCGCTATAAAGGGCGCCATGGAACTGCACAGGCACCAGACCGGTATTGCATCATTCACAGGTAAGACACCAGGCAGTGGTCATGTCAGGACAGTGGAAGGGGGGGCGTGCCCCGTGTGTGGCAGCCAGCACTAACCACATGTCCCCACCCACAGAAGGGAGCATGTCGGTGCAAGAGGAGAATGAGGAGCAGGGGCCTGCATGGAGGCAGAGGCCCAATTTCACGAGGGCCAAATGAGATGCCCTGTTTGACACTTACCTGGACCTGGAGCCCCTTCTGAGTGGCTCCACAGGCACCCTGCAGGCCAGGGTGGAGGCGTGGGAGGGAGTGGCCAGGGCCGTGAACCTCCAGGGCAGCCATCAGAGGTCAGCACAGGAGTGCAAGAAAAAGGGGGGCACAGACCAGCAGCAGATAAAGGAGAAGGTGGCTGCCATCCATGCCGCATGGGCCACCACAGGTGGTGGACAGCCTGAGGTGCCACAGCTGACACTGCAGGAGGAGCTGGTGGTGGCGTCCATGCGGTGTAGCGCTGTGGAGGGTGTACCCAGCGGTGGATTCCAGACAGGGGGAAGCCCATTGCTGCATGGTGGGTACAGTGGCACATGGGGATGGGGGTGTGGGGTGCAAGGGGGCAGGGGTTCGTGGTGATGGCACTAACGTGTATGTGTTCCCTTACAGATCCTGAGCGCCTGCATGCAGCTGCAGGGGTGGCGGTGCCCATCCACCTACACCAGAGTCCGGGGTCCGGACCACTGCTGGGCCTTCCCCACTGTCCGACCGGATGTCAGTGGCGTGGGCATGGACGAGGCCCAGGCAGTGTCTCAGCAGGATGCCAGCCATGGCATCTTGTATGCTGAGACACTGATCAGGGCGGGGTCCGGGTCCGATGACGACATGTCCACTATCCTGGACAGTGGTGATGCCAGCCGGGGAGGCACCCCTACCGTGCACCGGACACAGCAGCACAGCCAGTGCCCAGGTGGCGCTTGACGACCCTCCAGCCACACCGCCTGGTGAGGTGGTTGTCGATGTACCTGCGGCGCAGCCCATACCATGTGGCGGTGGTGGTACAGCCGCCCCAGAGCCATCACGTGCATAGCAGCTGGAGGGGAAGCAGCGGCAGCAGGACGGTGCCGAGGGGGGTTCGGTGCAGTGGCGCTGCCATTGCGCACCGCAGCCAGTACAGGCTCAGGTGCCCTCACAGCAGCCCCACCTGCATGGGCCTGCCGCTGGGCCACGCAACACCATGGGTCAGCATGCCCAAGCCCAGGGCACCGACCCTCTGACCGAGCACACCCATCTGCTCTGGGCATCCGTGGAGCAACAGATGCTGGTCGTGGCAGGGGTGCGTGCACTCCGTATGGAGCTGCGCCAGTCCACAAGCAGTGTGACCGGGACTTTGAGCAGCTCCTGGTCGAGGCCACATGTATGTGGGAGGACATGACTGCAGGCCTGGATCAGCTCACCGCTGCAGTTATGGCCAGCCTAGCACCACTGGCCACCCTGGTGTGGGGCCATCCACAGCAGTCACCATGGAGTGCATTCTCCAACCCTCAGTCCTGGCATCATGCGACCATGGCATTGTCGGCGCCAGGATCCGCTGTAGGCATTCTGGGCATGCCTGGAGTGGGCCTGTTAAGGGATCTGCAGATGTCTGTGAGGGACCGGTCGCATACCCACAGCGTCACACCTGGGGGACCATCTGTGTCACTCCCTGTGGCCGTCGCACAGCCAGAGTCTGCTGGGCAGCCTTGGTGGGGCCGTCCACGTGTCTGTGGCGGCCATGCAACTGCGTGGTGGTCATGATCTGCCTCCCTCCCTGTCTGCTGCCTGCCGCAGCCCTGTATGCACAGTGGCGTGGTGTGTGCATGTGCATACCAGGGCCATGTGGTCCATTGCCCATGCAACATGCCCACCCTGTGCACACCCACCCAGCCGCTGGCCACCATGGCTTGTGCATGATGATGCCATCACATCACCAGCCACCACTGTGCACAGGTTTTCAGCATCTGACACGTGCCTGTTGGCGGCTTCGGGATGTGCATGTGTGGGTGCCCGTGTGACTGTGCCTGTGTGTGTGTGAGGTCTGCAGTGCCGTACTGGGTGCTTCTACAGTGTCCAGTCCCTTTCTGTCAACGCTGCCCTCCAACCATGTCTGTTGTGGGGCCCAGCCTGGCATGCCTGTATACTGTGCCCTGGTCCCTGTGTGTGGTCACATTCACCTACCTGCGTGCACCGTACTGCTCCTCTGCAATGGTGTCCCGGTGCTGCTGGGCCATCCTCTACAGCTGGGGTTCCCGTCATCTGGGGGGGGCTGCCCACCACCGTGTGGTCCAGCGTCCGCGTCGTCCCTGCTGCTGTTCCCCTCTTTGACCTCAATGGCTATCCCATGGTCAGTGGCCATGTTGTGTAGCACACAGCTGGCCAGGAATAGACCACAGGCCTTCGAGGGGCTGTACTGTAGGGCACCACCAGACCTGTGCAGGCAATGGAACTGTGCCTTCAGCAGTCCAAACACACGCTTGTTGATGTTCCATGTGCTGGCGTGTGCCTCATTGTATCTCTCCTGCTCTGGGGTTGACGGGCACTGGTACAGGGTGAGCAGCCAGGGTCAAAGTGGGTATCCGCTATCACCTGTGTGGGGACATGATGGGTTAGCACCGTGGTCTATGTGTCTGCCCCTCTGCCTACACAGTCAGACCCCCTATGACCCCGGCATTGCATCTGCCCCCCAGACCCTGCCCTGCTGTGCAGGGCTGCCCATTCCAGCTGCATACTCACCTACTAGGTGGCCGGTGGGGATGTCCCCACTCTCAAACCTGTGGCACAGTGCAGACTGGTGCCAGATGAAGGCATCGTGTGCTCCTCCAGGGTGTGTGGCACAGACTTTGATTATGCACCCCTTGACATCGCACACCACCTGGCAGTTGACGCTGGGGTAGCCTTTCCTGTTGATGTAGGCCACCCCCTCCAGCCCCGGTGGTGTGCGGATGCCTACGTAGGTGCAGTCAATGGCCCCTAGCACACCAGACATACACACAACCCTGTGGAACTCCTGCATGTTTGCTGTATGCTCTGCCTGTGTGCTGGGGAAGTGGATGTATTCTGCAGCATGTGGCAGCAGTGCATTGAGGAATTGTGTGAGGAGCCGCAATGCGGCTGACTGGGTTATGCCTGTGGTGTGCCCTGTTGGTCTCTGGAAGGTGCCCGTGGCAAGCAGGCACAGTACGGCCATGACCTTTGTCTCCAACGACAGGGCGTGGCTCTGTCTTGTGGGTGCCTGCATTTCATCACTGCATAGCTCACAGAGCTGCCTCAGAATCGCCAAGTTCAGGCAGTACTGGCCCACAGTCTCAGTGTCACTGTACTGTTCGAATGTGGTGTGGGCACGGTACCACCTGTTCCAGGCATACTGCCGCCGGGCCCTTCCACAACCGCGCCGCTCAGCCGCCTGCCTCCTCACACCCCTCATTACCGCCTCCATCTGGAATATTGCACTGGCCATGGCCTGGCCTGGCCTGTCCTGCCCCCTCGGCTCACGTCCTGGGCTACCCCGGCTGTGTGCTGCTGCCTGGGTCCCTGCACTGGATGCACTCCTGTGTTGGGGACCCACACACACACTCTGGTCAGCTCATGCTGACAGGCACAGTCAGGGTTGCACTCCCTGTCCCACTGCCCATTGCACTTCCTACCTCTGTGCCTGTTCTGCACCCCTGCTGCTGTCCTGCCTGGCCACTGGACCTCCCTCTGTCTCTGTCTCTCTCTCTCTTTCTCTCACTCTCCGTCTCTCACCCCTACTCCCATGGGCGCAAGCCTCCATCCCCTTCTTGCTCCATCCTTTTATGGGCTCAACTTTGCTCTGCACATGTCCCTGTTGCTCTGCGCTTGCGCCATCGGCTTGCTGTTGTATATCGCACTGTGCAACTTATTCATGGTTACGCCCCCTGCACTGGCACATGCATTCATTTGGGTTGCACATTGGCGCACTACGTTTTGTGCTGTGCATTGTCGGCCGCTGAATATCACTCATTGGCTCATGTCCGCTGTTGCACTGGCGCATCCCACTTGCGCCTTGCACAACCACTTTGAATATCCCACCCACAATGTTTTATCCTTATTTAGTTTGTTCTGGAAAGTAAAAAACAATAATGCAGAAGTAAATATATGCACATTCCATCCCCTGTGGTAAATTTATCTCTGTTCCTTCTTATTGTTAAACAAAAAAGAACTTGTTTAATAATATGCCTACGCTTGGACAGTTGTCACAAGACTCCTAAAATCCCTTTACTTTAAATTGCCTAAAATGGCTGTTTCTGTCCAAAGAAAAAAGAACAAGGCTTAGTAAGTCCTTAGTTCAATCCTCCTGTGTTACATAAACATCACAGCTTTGTAACAGAAAAGAATAAAGAACTCATCAGGGACACAGGTAAACGGAGTTCCCAGCATCTCCTTCACCACAGGAGTAACTGAACTCACGTTCTAGTGCAATTTAAATATTGCAATGAGTGGGGGTGGGGGGATAG
This sequence comes from Neoceratodus forsteri, assembly GCA_016271365.2. Lineage (NCBI taxonomy): Eukaryota > Metazoa > Chordata > Ceratodontiformes > Ceratodontidae > Neoceratodus > Neoceratodus forsteri. Next base: position 902,900,218 of record CM057456.1, on the reverse strand, counting down.
GCGTACATCATGTAAGATGTTGTAACCCTGCCCACTCCGGGTGCCAGCCTTCTCTCTCAATGGTGGTATGTGAGAGCTGTTCCTTCAAGGCTCTGGCAGTGGTGCAATGGAAAGTGTGGGACTGTCCAGGCCCAGAACCAAGGACCGGAAGGTGGTTCACCTCCCCACTCAAGAAATTTTTAACAATTATCAAACAGAGAATCTTTTTAGTTATAACTTCATTCTCAACAAATTAAGCTCAAAAACGGACTTCTTACGTGCTATTGTATGCTATTCAAAATGTCTAAAAATCTGAAATTCGATTTTGAATCACAGCATATACATATCATGATACAATTTGTAAGATATTCTTTAGAGTGGCCGTGTAATGAATACATATTGTCACCTTGTGACATAAAAAAGTAAAGGACTCACCAGGGATACAAGAGAACAGAGTTCCAAGCATCTCACTGTAACAGGAGCAGCTGAATTCATGTTCAAATGCGATTTGGATATTGCGATGGGTGTCGGGGGGGGGGGAGCAAACGTCACTAATGACGTCATAACCCCGCCCACTTCTGGTTCCTGACTATTCTCTCAATGATAGCATAAGCAAGATGATCCTTCAAAGCTCCGACAGTGGAGAGGTGGAAAGAGTAGGACTGTTTAGGTTTTATTGTAGGACCAGAAGGCGGTTCGCCCCTCACTTGAGGAGACTTTCTAAGGAGGAATCCTTTTTGATTGTAATTTCATTCTTACTAGTTATGCTGTTTTAAATGCCAATGAGCATTACACTCAGTTGTGATTCACAGTATAGACACTTCAAAGTCCATAGTTGGCAAGCAAGAGTCCAGGAGAAAAGAGGGATGAGGGCAAGAAGTCAAAATTGCAGTTTCTTAAATTGTTACAGTGGAATAAAGTTCCCAGTGACATCCTATAGGCAGCCTCATCTCATGTAGCTGATTTTTCCATTTAGTTTAAGTTCCCTTCAGTTATATCCAATATAGGTTCCAGTTGCAAGTTTCATTAAGTCCCAAATGTGGGTTAGTACTGTCCATCAGAAAGATCCAGTAGATCTCCCGCCTCAAGACTAGATCTTTCCAAGTTATGCTATTGTTAACTGGTTCATTCACTCTCTCTAGGCCCAAGAATCTAAGTGAAGAGGCAGTGTTTCCAGCTTCATTGCAGTGTCTAACTACTGTGAAGTTCTCATCCCTGTTTCTTATATCACTTTTGTGTTTGCTGATGCATGTTCTAAGCTCTCTATTTGTTTTCCCCATGTATAGCCTGTCACAGGGGCACTGTAATATGTACACTACATGATCTGTTCTACATGTAATATATTGCCTTATCTCAAAATGCTTGCCAGTAAAAGGATGTTGAAAATGTGTCTTGTTGCTTGTGTTGTGGCAATGGAAACAGTGACTACATGGGTAATTGCCATTTTTTAAGGGTCCTAGCAGAAGCTGTCTGGCACGGGGTTCCTGTATAGTGTGTACAGTGTGGACCAGCTTGTCCTACAATGTTGGGTTCCTTTTGGAAGTTACTAATGATAATTCCCTGAACCTCTGGTTTTGTGGATCGCCTGTTTGTAAGATGTACCAATTATTACTGATTATTCCTCTTATTTCCCCACTCAGATGGCTATAGGCTGTAGAGAATACAATTCTGTTTTCTACTTAATGTAACCCCTAGGTGGCACTGTCCCAAGGGCTGCTACCCCTGCCGGCTTGGCTAGTAGCAGGTTAAGGGGCTTGAGTTCTGAAACGGGTGTCTCCACCTGGTGGTCAGGGTTGGTAGTGGTCAAGCTAACCTGGGCACAGCCCTCCAGGACACTGTAACCCCTCCCTCTTTCCTTACTAGTGGCTGGAACAATACACAATAATCACTTTCACAATACCCTTGATACACCACACAAGTACCCACACTGTTTGCACTTACCACCAGGGCTTTCCTCTGGTCTCGGCCCTGGGGACCCCTGTAAAACAAGGTTATACACAGCAAATAACAGCAGTACAGTACTCTTGCACAAACTGGAACCACAGTCAGGGTAAATGCAAAAAAGAGTTAGATCTGATTTATTTAAGGGACGGGCATAATCAGGTTAATTTGCTTAAAGGCTGTGTCAATCAAACAGTTATGCTTGCACTTCAGGGTCCATAAACAGTCACACACCCTGGGTACCCAGATGGAGAATGGTGGGCTAGCCAGGAACGTTGCAGCTGGTTGGGGCCCTGTGATGGAAGAAAACAACATGCACAACGCACACTATTTTTAATCCGGAGCCGGAGGGCTCAGTTCATGAAAAGAAAACAACAAGACAATCAGATGACACACTTTTAGATTAGGCTGTTATTGTAGGGAGCTACCCTGATGATTACTCACGATACCCAAGACTGGACACAGGCTGGATGAAAATCGAGGCAGCAGGTGGTTAATCTGGAGTGCCAGGAGAAGCAGGGCCCACACGAATCGCCGAGGCATCGTTCCTGTTCAAGCGTGGAGCAGGGGGCTGATCCCCAGGCAGGTCTCTCGTCAATGGCTTTCTCTGTGCAGCGGGTAGTCTGGCTGGGCCAGTGCGGCAAGGCCCCGGCCAAATGGAGACAAATTCGGATACAGTCCATTTTGGGCTGGATACAGCTTCCAGCAAGCAGAACACAGTTCATACAGTGGAGAACCAAATCACAACCCACTAACAACTCACAGCACATTTACATGTAAGGAAATTCTATTGTACCAGGCAAACCGCTCTCTGGTCAGGATCGCAGAGTCTCTGCACAAACCAGGGATTCAAAAGCAGCTGGAAATCCTGACAGGCCGATCGCACTCAACAAATCTTCGGTCTTCTTCAGGTTAAAGCCTGGTCACAGTCCAGTGGCTTAAATAGTCCTCACAACTCAGATTCAGTCCGAATAAACTCTATTTTCCCTCTCGGGGACAGCAGGCAGACAGACAGGCCAAAACTCAGCCCTTTCACAGTTCTTCCATGCAAAACTACACAGAACTGCTGTTCAAAAATCACTTAAGCTGTTACTTCTTCACTTCTCAGCTCAAAACCGAAACTAACTGCAGCAGCCTGGGAAATTCCCCAAGATCCTTAAGATTTGGTTGGCTGATCCTCCTGTTAGTCACAACAAAGGCTCCCCCTTCAGGTGCAAAAAGGCTCAAAAAGCCCAAAACTACAATTCCTACAGATTTTGACTCCAGACAGATCCTGTAGTACTGATTGGTCCAATTCGCAGTCCAGGACCATGATAGTAGAGATAAAAAAAAACAGTGATTGCTGCAAAGAAGGCAGGTTAGATAAACTACATTATCACTCTAAATGATTTTCAGTAAATAGCTACATCTTTCAACAGAGTTCCCTCTCATATTACTTATGACTGCAATCCAGGCAGCTTAAAGAGACAGTACACTGAGGCTATACAGGCACTCTCTGGCAATCACATTTAAACTGCTAAAACGCAGGGCACCAGCCTGGCAGTGAGCATTTAGGCAAGCTTGAGGAAGACTGTTCAGGAACCCCCATTTGTAGGGGGGTTACACCTGTTTCTCTGGTTTCCCTTAAGTATAGTTTCCCTAGGAATTTCTCTGACTTCCTGTGCAGATTCTAGCAAGTGTGCTCTCTTGCATCCTCTGTTCAAAAACCTCCTGGTCATGTTGTCTGTTTCCTCCTCAAAATCCTGTATATTACTGCTGTTCCTCTTTGCTCTTATAAACTGTGACTTAGGTATACTCCTCTTCAGTTTGGGGTCATGAAAACTCAAAATGTCGAGTTGTATTCCTGTCAGTGCCTTTTCCGAACAGTTTGGTTTCCAATCTACCATCTCTCTTGTAGATAAGTAGGTCAAGGAATGCTACCTGTTCCTGACCTGCCTCCACAGTAAATAGTAGATTTGAATTTCATGTGTTTAAATAATCCCTGAATCTATCTAAGTCCCATCTGCTTCCCTCTCACACGGCAAATATATCATCAAGGAAGCGTTTCCACTCTTTAATGTTGTTAAAAAAAGTTTATTCTCTGCATCTAGAACATGTACAGATTCAAAATTGCCCAAACAGAGGTTAGCATAAGATGGGGCTATCATGCTCCCCATGGCTGCCCCTTTAACTTGTATGTAGAAATCTTCCTCAAATTGGAAATAATTTCTGTTCAACACCATCTCAGCCAGTCCTATCAAGAATTCCTGAGGAGGAAACTGGTCCTCTCTTTGCCTTAACGCTCTTTCCATGGCTGCTAGCCCTTCTTCATGAGGTATGCTAGTGTATAAATCCTTCACATCAAATGAGACTAACCAGACATTTTGGATATTGAGTTCTTTTTGATTAAGGGCAGTGATAATATCAAGTACGTGATTTGTGTCCTCAATGTATGTCGGCATCTTCTGTACCTCTTGTTTAATGTGGAAATCCACATATTTTGAAAGAGGTTCCAAAATAGAGTTCACCCCCAATACTATGGGCCTACCTGGTGGTTTTTCAGCATTTTTATGTACTTTTGGCAATACATAAAACCTAGGTGTTCTAGGATTCTGTTTGATCATCATGTCCATTTCTCCCTGCACACACCATTCCTGGTCTACTCCCAGTTCCAAAAATTCCTTGATATCTTCTGTTATCTCAGGGGAAGGGTCGCAGGTAAGCTTTTGGTAATGTTCTGTATTCCCAAGTTATCTTAAGCATTCCCCTTTGTATTCCTTACAGTCCCAAAGTACTATCCTTCCTCCCTTGTCTGCTGGCTTAATGACAAGGTCTTTGTCTTGTTCTAACAATCTTAGTGTTTCTCTTTCATTTCTAGTGAGGTTGTTGTACATGGGGGTTAATTTTCTATTTCCTATCATTGTTTTCATCTGTTGTTCCACCACCTTAATGTAGGTCTACACTGTGTCTCTTCCCCCAAGGGGGTGTAAATGTTGATTTAACATCCAAGGCTTTTTGTAGTTCTTGTCTACACGTGGATTGTACTTGTTCCTCCTTGTCTTTGTTGCTAAACCAATCTGCCAATCTAATTTTTCTAAAGAATTTCTGGAGTGCCACCTCCAAGAGGAAAGGATCAATGCTTTTTGTGAAAAAGAGAGTCCTTTACTTAAAACCAAAATTTCACTCTTAGAGATGTCTCTATCACTTAAATTAAAGATGGGTATCTGTTCCTGCATGGTGTCTTCTGTCCTCTGTGACCCCTTTCTCTCTCTCTTCCTCTGCCTCTGCCTCCTCTTCCACCTCCTCCACCACTCTCTCCTCACTGGTTTCCTGGTTGAACTCTGTGTTGTTGTTCTTCTGTCCAGTAATGGCCCCTTAGTTCATAGTACCTCTCTTTCTGGACTTCGTGGTCTGTGTGTTGTGTGTGTAGTGTGTGCTTGTTCCTGTCTGCGTTTGTGGGTTCTGGTCCCCCTCTAAAAAAGGACCTCTGCCCCTCTGTTGCCCCCAGGGTTTAGTGTAGGTATTAGTGACGTAGCTATCACCACTGTCCGAGTCAGTCTGATACTCTGATTAACCCTGGTAGTAAGGTGTACTCCTGTTGATTTTTGTGAACCAGCTATACACGTTATTGTCCCTATAATCTACTATATCATGTTTAAACCTTTAAATCTTTTGTTGTTTAATATATTCCTCAAAATCTGCAAGGTCCTTCTTGATTTTTTTCTAGTGCTGAGGTAAATTCCTGATGCTGGACCCTAGCTTTGTATTCTTCCTTGTAACCCTGTATTTCTTGTGTAAGTTTACTCTTCTGTTCTATGATGGCCTCAATAACGGCCAGCATAAAGTCTGTATAACACTTGTTCCTGATTCCTGTCCACTTCTCATTTAGTTTGATGATCATGAACCCCAGATTGGGTTCCACTAATACCCTTAAAACCCTGGGGATCCTTTTATTCTTGATATACTCTCCTAGTGATAAAGCATGCCATTCTAATCTGATATCTTTTTGTTCTAGATGGTAAATCTTATTAATAAGTGTCTTGTCACTAGTCGTTTCTGTCCAGTTCTTTTCATAATTCAGTAATCCTAAAACCCTTGTCTGCTCTTCAGCGGAGAACTGGTATGTTATCAGTGTCTCTTCTGGTCCTTGCTGGAACTCCTGGAATGGAGTGTGGCTGGTAGTAGAGGCTCTACTACTCTGTCCTTGGTTCATATTACTCTATACAAGTGATATTGGAACCCATATAATAGGAAGATGTAAGGGTTAGGGGAGGAGGAGAGAAGGAATATACATGGTGTAGGATCAAAACCACCCTGTGATGCAATTTTATTTAGGGGGGACCCTATACAGATCTTTTGTATTGGGGCCACTAGAACTAAGGATGTCTAATCCTAGTATTTCTGGAAATGTGTAAAAGGTCTAGGATTCTAAAGTTCAAAATGGAGTTGGGTCATCCTATCTAGACAAAAGGCCATCAGTGTAAATACAAAAAACAAGGACGAACTTCCCTGTAAACACTCCATTTTAAGCAAACAACTGCTTTATTGTGCTTCAATTACACTTGCAATGAGGTCGACGGTGGGGGTGTAGGTCCTCCGAACCCAAGCCAACTTGACCATGAGTCTGGTAACCTCCTCCCTCAGCCCAGAGAGGAGTCTGCAGATGGGGCAACACCGCAGTCTCCAGAAAGTCTCCCTGAAGACTGCTGCCCTACAGCTGTGGCACTTCACCACTCTTAGCATAACTACCCACCTATTGCCTTTTTTTCCTTTCTTTTTCTCTCTTCTTTCTTTCCTTCCTTCTTCCTACAAACTCAGATTAATATCTTTTTGTAGCAAATGTAATGTCACTCTCCCAACCTCGGATTACTCAAACACAATCTCAGGATAATAGATAGATAGATAGAGAGATCGATAGATAGATAGATATTTTATTTATAAAGCATCCAATTCCGTAGAACTCTGGGTGCTGTACAGTACAAATAAACAACAAAATACATATAAGCAACAATTCATCATAAACTTAAAATTCTATCCATCCCATTAAAATGAGTATATCAATCATTAAAAGCCTGCTGGAACAAGTATGTCTTCGGTCCCTTTTTAAAGGCTTCCACTGAGGGGGCCTCCCTAAAATAACCAGGGAGGGAGTTCCACAGAGTAGGCATCACCACTGAGAACACCCTGTCCCCAGAATGCCGCATCCTAACTCTGGGAACTCCAAGGAGGCTTCCCCCAGCAAAATGGAGTGCTCAGGGTCGACAGTAGGGGATAAGGAAATCTTGCAGATAGACAGGTCCCCTTTCATGTAGGGTCTTGTAGGTCAGGAGCCTTACCTTGAAGACAGTCCTCCACCTGACTGGCAGCCAGTGCAGTCTGCAGAGGACTGGGGTGATATGGTCACCCCGTCTCACCCCAGTCAATAATCTTGCCACCGCATTCTGCACCAGCTGCAGCCTGTGGAGGTTGCCACCAGATAACCCTAGGTAAAGGGCATTACAATAGTCCAGCCTGGAAGTGACAAATGCATGCACCAGTGTGGTCAGATCCTCCAGCCGGATCAGGGCTCGGATTCATGTGATGTTCCTGAGATGATAAAATCCACTCCTGATGACAGCCGACACTTGAGCATCAAGCGTCAAACCATCATCCAGGATCACACCCAAATCCTTCACCTGTCTAAACAGAGTAAGGGAAACACCCCCTAACACTAGACTGGGGGGTAATCCCTCACCACGCCCTCCACCCCAATGAACTGGATACACAGCAAGTACCTCTGTCTTGTCTGGGTTAAGTTTAAGCCAGTTTTGAGTCATCCATGCCTGGATCTCATCGAGGCAGCTGTTAAATACAAAGGCTGACACCTGGGTATTGGATACACAGTACAATTACAGCTGGGTATCAATCAATCAATCAATCAAAATCTTTATTTAACCAATTGGACACCCTTGAGCAAGGCTCATTTTCGAGGTGGACCTAGGTGTAACAAATACAGAATACAGGATAATACACAACAGTTACAATACAGTGATGTAAAAAGCATGGTCATGAACAGCAATAAGAAGAGGTAATACAGGTTGAGTGCAACATATATAGAATCAAGCAGAAAGTGCAACAAAATTGTGATGCAAGAAAAACAAGGTAATACACAACAATTAGAGACAACAGTAGCTGAACAAGCTTGGAGACCCGGCACCAGCTAATGCAATATAAGGCTATTATAGTAGCTCTAATATCTTCATTTTGAAGCAGCTTACAATAAGGTGATGAATGAACTCACCTCAGGACTGTGGCATATATTCCAACATATAATCCTTTATTCCAAACGAAGTAAAATCAAGTACAATACACAGCACTTGCTACAATTGTGTATCAGTTCATAGCTGCTCACACTCACTTCCTGGTTACCATTCCCAACACATCACCAAGCACCTGACATGTTTCGCTCTTACTCGCCCTTTCTCAAAGGTGTAATAGGTGAAGATCAAATCCTGTTTATAAAACTTAACAATTAAAGTGACAAGCACACCAAAACCATTTAAAATGTAAGACTCGATACAGTTTAAAACTCAGCAGTATTATACTTATATTCTGGGGATGATTTGTACAACTCCCATTACTGTTATATGCACTAACTTGTCTGTGCTAAAAAAAGACAAGATAAAGACAGAAAAATTACATCTAAAAACATAATAAACAATATTCTTATACAGTCTTTAGCAACACACATTATGAAAATGAAAAACAAAGGAGAACATGGTTTTACATTTATTGATTTGGAAAAACCAGTGATGAGTAGAAGAGGGGGTGATTATGAAAACCTCTTACTTAAATGAGAACAATATTGGATTGTAGCCTTTAAAGGCATGGAAGGGAAAGGACTAAATGGAAGATTAGAGTTAAAACCGTTAAAAAAAAAAGTAATAAATATACTGTAGAAATTGTTAGACTGTATAAGAATATTTTTTATTATGTTTTTAGATGTAATTTTTCTATCTTTATCTTTTCTTTCTTCAGATTTGCACTGGAGTCTAACCAAAAGACAGAGAAATTGTGCAATCTCTGATTCTCTCTTTTAAACTGTATCGAGTATTACATTTTAAATGTTTTTGGTGTGCTTGTCACTTTAATTGTTAAGTTTTATAAACAGGATTTGATCTTCACCTATTACACCTTTGAGAAAGTTTGAGTAAGAGCGAAACATATCAGGTGCTTGGTGACGTGTCGGGAGTGGTATCCAGGAAGTGAGTGTGAGCAGCTACGAACTGATACACGATTGCAGCAAGCGCTGCGTGTTGTACTTGATTTTACTTCATTTGGAATAAAGGATTATATGTTGGAATATATGCCACAGTCCTGGGGTGAGTTCATTCATCGCCTTATTCTAAGCTGCTTCAAAACGAAGATATTAGAGCTACTATAATAGCTTTATATTGCCTTAGCCAGTGCGGGGTCTCCAAGCTTGTTCAGCTACTGTTTTCTCTACATTTTTTCAACCTCAAGCACAGCCTCTGTTCCAGGTGCAAAAGTACCCTTTGTTTCACTGACATTCTAATTTACTAAATGCATGGGTTATTTTAGAAAAAAAGGCTTTACTTCACACACTCACTTGGCCTATAAGTTTTCCTGCTGATTGCGAACATATCCAAATGGAAGGATCACGGCAGGGACAACAGGAGAGATGCTCCCTAAAAGCACTTGTGATACGTAACACTGAAAACATTGACAATTTTCAGAACACACTGAATGAGGAAGGAAATACAATACAAGGCCCTTATAATACAAGACAAGCTTTTTTACATTTTGAGAAAATGGCTTATAAACTCAAACAGCTTTACTGGGAAGAAATAAGTTTAAAAGCTTATTTAGAGGTTGACAGAGTACCCTGAGGCCTCCGAGTTCTAAAAAATCAGAATTGTGGCAAAAACAGAGAGGGATTCCAGGAGAAGTGGGATAATATCAGTCAGAAGGCGGGCAAAGAGTACACTGAATTAATCCTTTCGGAAAATGCTCTGATACAGAAGGAAATAGGGGAAGAGCTAAACAAAAGAGAAGCTACGCTTACAGCTTTTTCCAAAAACCCACAATACGATCCTCTGTTTGATACCTTCACAGAAAACTTGAGAAAGTATGATGAAAAAATTAAGAATATTAAGAAATCAAAATGTGAATGAGACAAAAGAGATTATAAAGAGGGACACGTTTATGATTGGACCACAGTAAAAATTACGACTTCAAATTTAGAAACAACAAAGAAGAAAATTGATAAATTAAATAACCAGATACTAGTCCAAAGTGAACTAAATAAGGACACTAACAGTTTTTTAGGAGAAGAGGAGGAGGAAGAAGAGCAAACATGTGCTACCCCCGGCCCCTTCCATAACCGCAAATGCCCTGGCGCAGTCAATGCCAAACACGCTGGATTCCAGGAAAAGAACAAGATGAGGGGGTGCTAAGAGGAGTTGGAGACAGAGGAAGAAACAGAGGGAGAGCTTGGCAAAGATGCAGGAGACAGGGGAGAACTCCATATTAAATGTGGTGAACTTATCGGACTACAATTTGTCAGAACTTGAAACTACATTATTGAACAAAGGACTGTCTTTTGTAACTACACGCAAGTTTGACAAATTTGGAACTATAATAGATATTCAAAAAATGGGCAGAAATTTAAGTTTAATGTCTTTCTTCAATCGACAAGAACATTCTAACATTGAAGAAATGGGAAACATGGAAACAAATGGAGGTGAGTCCTCACAATGGGAAATGGAAGAGAAATATCCATTTAAGGTACCTTCTACTTTTTGCCTCAACATGACTCCAGCATTATTAACTTTCATTAAAAGCTGTGAACTGGATTTGGACACTTTGGAAAGTGAGGAAAATCCTAAATTCTTTCACAACTTAAGTAAGAACGACCAAATAGTGTTAAAAAAGCTGGTAGAGAATCAAGACCTTACAATTAAACCAGCAGACAAAGGTGGGGTGATTGTAATACAAAACAGTAGCGATTATGATTTGGAAATTAAGAGACAGTTACATAATACAGAATATTATGAGAAATTAAAGGGAGATCCTACACAAGCCCTTAAAATAGAGATAGATCGATACTTAGATTTTGTATTGAATGAAGGTTTGCTGGACAAAAAAGTTGTGTAATATCTTTAGGTAGCCCACCTTGTCAGAGCCAGTTTTTACTGTCTTCTCAAAATTCATAAGAGTTTAGTAAAGCCGCCAGGCAGACCAATAGTGTCCAGCAATCAAAGTCTCACTGAACCCATGTCAAAATTCATAGATTACTATATAGCACCTATAGTAAAAAATGTCCCTTCATATATCAAAGACACTAAAGATATGCTAAATGTAATCAGTGATATTGCCATTGAAGAAGAAAGTCTGTTGGTGACCCTTGATGTGAATGCACTTTAGACAAATATCCCTCACGGTGATGGCTTAAGAGCAATGGAATTTTATTTAAATTGTAGAGAGGTTTTAGATCCACCAACCGAGGTATTGGTGAGTCTAACAAATTTGGTGTTAAAATGTAATGCCTTTTTCTACAAACAGGATTTTTTTCTTGCAACAGAAAGGTGTTGCCATGGGTGCTAGCTTTGCTCCCAATTTTGTGAATCTTTGCACGGCTAAATGGGAATTAGAGACAGTAAGAAATCAAAATAACCCATTTTTGAATAAAATTTATATCTGGAGACGTTTTATTGATGACATTTTTGTCATCTGGAAAGGAACAGAGTCAGAACTTGCCGAATTTGTTAGATTCTTAGAAGGAAGCAATCCTAATTTGAAATTCAGTGTTTCCTGTAGTGAAAAAGAAATCAGTTTTTTGGACTTAAAAATAAAGAAAGACGATATAGGGGGACTGACAACTGACCTATACAGGAAACCAACTGATAGAAACACCTAATTACAGGCTAATTGTAGCCATCCAGGAGATGTCATTAGAGCTATACCTAAAGGATAATTTATTAGAACTAAGATAAATTGTGGGACACAAATTTTATATGAAAAAAGTGCAGATGACTTACAACAAAGATTGCTGACCAGAGGGTATGCAAAGAATATTGTACAAAAAACAAGGGAAGAAGTAGAGAAAATTCCGAGAGAGGACTTGTTAAAAGAAAAAGAGAAGAAAAAAAATAAACAAGATATCCAGACATGCTTTATAAGAACATATAATGCACATTCCAGGGAAATTGCCAGTATAGTTAAAAAGCATTGGCACATTGCATGTCGGGACCCAGGTCTAAAAAATTTATCAAAGGAAGTTCCCAAAATAGTTTATAGAAAGGGACAGAGTTTACAAGACCATTTAGTTCACTCAGTACAGCTACTAGATTTTAACCCAAGAATGTGGTTGCCACAAACAGATTATGGTAACCACAAATGTGGCAATTGCAAATGTTGACCACAAGTAGTCAATAGTAAAGTTTTCAGTCATCCTCTCACTGGTAAAATGCACCCTGTAAGGGGCTTTATGGCACGTGTGACTAAAGGCCTGATACATTTTGCAGTCTTTAAATACAGTGCATTTTATGTAGGCAAAACAAAACAGGCTTTTAAAATTCGGATAGGAGAGCAGAATAGAGCCATAGAAAATGGTGATAAAAAAATGCTTTAGCAACACACATTATGAAAATGAAAAACAAAGGAGAACATGGTTTTACATTCATTGGTTTGGAAAAAACAGTGATGAGTAGAAGAGGGGGTGATTATGAAAACCTCTTACTTAAACGAGAACAATATTGGATTGTAGCCTTTAAAGGCATGGAAGGGAAAGGACTAAATGGAAGATTAGAGTTAAAACCATTTAAAGAAGTAATAAATATATTGTAGAAATTGTTATACTGTATAAGAATATTGCTTATTATGTTTTTAGATGTAATTTTTCTATCTTTCTTTTATTTTTTCAGATTTGCACTGGAGTCTCACCAAAAGACAGAGAAATGGTGCAATCTCTGATTCTCTCTTTCTAAAGCAGGTTTGCAACTATATTTAGTGCCTATGGTTATATTAACTTTGTTAGCACAGACAAATTAGTGCATATAACAGTAATGGGAGTTGTACAAATCATCCCCAGAATAGAAGTATAATACTGCTGAGTTTTAAACTGTATTGAGTGTTACATTTTAAATGTTTTTGGTGTGCTTGTCACTTTAATTGTTAAGTTTTATAAACAGGATTTGATCTTCACCTATTACACCTTTGAGAAAGCTCGAGTAAGAGCAAAACATGTCAGGTACTCGGTGACGTGTCGGGAGTGGTATCCAGGAAGTGAGTGTGAGCAGCTACGAACTGATACACAATTGTAGCAAGCTCTGTGTGTTGTACTTGATTTTACTTCATTTGGAATAAAGGATTATATGTTGGAATATATGCCACAGTCCTGGGGTGAGTTCATTCATCGCCTTATTCTAAGCTGCTTCAAAACGAAGATATCAGAGCTACTATGATAGCCTTATATTGCCTTAGCTGGTACCGGGTCTTCAAGCTTGTTCAGCTACTGTTGTCTCTACATTTTTTTCGACCACAGGCACAGCCTCTGTCCCAGGTGCAAAAGTACCCTTCGTTTCAAATACACAACAATTACAATACACTAGCATGAACAGCAAGGGCGTGAGCAGTAGTCGAGCTAATTAATGCAGGTGCAAAAAAACCACAAAAAATTGTACAGCCAAACAAGCTGAGCAAACAAGTAGTGTTGCAGATAAGTTCCACAACTATGATGCATATGTATGGGTTATGAGGTGAAGGTGAGCTGTCTGGAACCCCAAGGACAACTTAGAGGACTCACTAGGGGTAGGGGAAGGATGGGGGAGAGGGAAGGGGTAGGAAAAGGAGAGGGGCAGCAGTTATGGAGTAGAGGTGCGCAGTGCAAGTTTTGATATGTGATCTTCTAGTAGGAAGAAAAAACGGATGGCAGGGCGTAAGCAAAAGCAAGTACAATACCGGAACTGGTCGGGGAAAGGAAGAAGGAGGAGAGAAACAATGAAGAGGGAAAGGTGGAGCGAGTGAGAGAGAGGGCCAGGCAGAGGCTGGACCAGTAATTAAAGGAGGCTGCAGTGAAGTGCATAGAAGTGAAAACCCAGCCTGTACCATCTGATAATGTCCTCCAATGGCAGCATACACACCATGAACAACAAGGGTGACAAGACCGAACCCTACGGAACCCCACAGCACAGAGGCTTTGGGTTACATGAGGCTAACCCCATAGTCACCCTTTGCACTCTGCCTGTCAGGTATGACCTGAACCAGTTGATGACATTACCGGACAGGCCACACCAGAACCGCAGGTGGTCAAGCAACACCTCATGGTCCACGGTGTCAAATGCTGCAGAGAGGTCAATGAGGACCAAGATACTAATCCCCAAACGCAATGTTAACTCACAGTCACAGTTTACTAACCCCCAGATGCAATGTTAACTCACAGTCACAGTTTACTAACCTCCAGATGCAATGTAAACTCACCACCACAGTTTACTAGCCCCCAGATGCAATGTAAACTCACCACCACAGTTTACTAACCCCCAGATGCAATGTAAACTCATCACCACCACAGTTTACTAACCCCCAGATGCAGTGTTAACTTACAGTTTACTAACCCCAGATACAATGCAAACTCTCACCACCATTTACTAACCCCAGATGCAATGTAAACTCACCACCAACACAGTTTACTGACCATCAGATGCAGTGCAAACTCCCACCACCATTTACTAACCCCCAGATGCAGTGTAAACATACCACCACCACCATTTACTAACCCCCAGATGCAATGTAAACTCACCACCATCACAGTTTACGAACCCCCAGATGCAATGCAAACTCCCACCACCATTTACTAACTCCCAGATACAATGTAAACTCACCACTACCAGTTTACTAATTCCCAGATGCAATGCAAATTCCCACCACAGTTTACTAACCCCCAGATGCAATTTAAATTCACCACCACCAGTTTATTAATTCCCAGATGCAATGCAAACTCCCACCACTGTTTACTAACACAGATGCAATGTTAACTCGGTCACAGTTTACTAATCCCCAGATGCAATGTTAACTCTCAGCCACAGCTTACTAACCCGTAGATGCAATGTAAACTCACCACCACCACCACAGTTTACTAACCCCCAGATACAATTTAAACTCACCACAACCACAGTTTACTAACCCCCGGATGCAATGTAAATTCACCACCACAGTTTACTTATTACCAGATGCAGTGTTAACTTAGAACCACAGTTTACTAACCCACAGATGTAATGCAAACTCCCACCACCGTTTACTATCCCCAGATGTGATGTAAACTCACCACCATCACAGTTTACGAACCCCCAGATGCAATGTAAACTCCTCACCCCATTTACTAGTCCCCAGATACAATGTAAATTCACCACCACCAGTTTACTAATTCCCAGATGCAATGCAAACTCCTACCACAGTTTACTAACTCCTAGATGCAATGTAAATTCACCACCACCAGTTTAATTCCCAGATGCAATATTAACTCTCAGTCACAGTTTACTAACCCCTAGATGCAATGCAAACTCACCACCACCACAGTTTACTAACCCCCAGATACAATGTAAACTCACCACCACAGTTTACTAACCCCAGATGCAATGTAAATTCACCACCACCAGTTTACTAATGCCCATATGCAATGCAAACTCCCACCACTATTTACTAACCCCCAGATGCAATGTAACTTCACCACCACCAGTTTATTAATTCCCAGATGCAATGCAAACTCCCACCACTGTTTACTAACACAGATGCAATGCAAACTCCTTCCACAGTTTACTAACCCCCAGATGCAATGTAAACTCATTACCACCACAGTTTACTAACCCTTGATGCAATGTTAACTTACAAATACAGTTTACTAACCCCTAGATGCAATGCAAACTCACCACCACCACAGTTTACTAACCCCCAGATGCAATGTAAACTCACCCCACCACAGTTTACTAACCCCAGATACAATTGAAACTCACCACCACAGTTTACTAACCCCAGATGCAATGTAAATTCACCACCACCAGTTTACTAATTCCCAGATGCAATGTTAACTCACCACCACAGTTTACTAACCCCCAGATGCAATGCAGACTCCCACCACCATTTACTAACCCCCAGATGTAATGTAAATTTGCCACCACCAGTTTACTAATTCCCAGATGCAATGCAAACTCCCACCACAGTATACTAAGCCCCAGATGCAATGTAAATTCACCACCACCAGTTTACTAATTCCCAGATGCAATATTAACCCTCAATCACAGTTTACTAACCCCCAGATGCAATGTAAACTCACCACCACCACCACAGTTTACTAACTCCCAGGTGCAATGCAAACTCCCACCACCATTTACTAACCCCCAGATGCAATGTAAACCCACCACCACCACCACAGTTTACTAACCCCCAGATGCAATGTAAACTCACCACCACCACAGTTTACTAACCCCAGATGCAATGTAAACCCACCACCACCACCACCACAGTTTACTAACCCCCAGATGCAATGTAAACTCACCACCACCACAGTTTACTAACCCCAGATACAATATAAATTCACCACTACCGGTTTACTAATTCCCAGATGCAATGTTAACTCACAGCCACAGTTTACTAACCCCCAGATGCAATGCGAACTCCCACCACCGTTTACTAACCCCCAGATGTAATGTAAATTCACCACCACCAGTTTACTAATGCCCAGATGCAATGTTAACACACAGCCACAGTTTATTAACCCCCAGATGCAATGTAAATTCACCACCACCAGTTTACTAATTCCCAGATGCAATGCAAACTCCCACCACAGTTTACTAACCCCCAGATGCAATGTAAATTCACCACCACCAGTTTACTAATTCCCAGATGTAATATAAACTCACCACCACCACAGTTTATTAATCCTCAGATGCAATGTAAGCTCTTCGCCACCATTTGCTAACCCCCAGATACAATGTAAACTCACCACCACCAGTTTACTAATTCCCAGATGCAATGCAAACTCCTACCACAGTTTACTAACTCCCAGATGCAATGTAAATTCACCACCACCAGTTTACTAATTCCCAGATGCAATGTTAACCCTCAGTCACAGTTTACTAACCACCAGATGCAATGTGAACTCACCACCACAGTTTACTAACCCCCAGATGCAATGCAAACTCCAACCACCATTTACTAACCCCCAGATGTAATGTCAATTCACCACCACCAGTTTACTAATTCCCAGATGCAATGCAAACTCCCACCAGTTTACTAACCCCAGATGCAGATGCAGCGTAAATTCACCACCACCAGTTTACTAATTCCCAGATGCAATGTTAACTTACAGTACACCACCACAGTTTACTAACCCCCAGATGCAATGTAAATTCACCACCACCAGTTTACTAATTCCCAGATGCAATGCAAACTCTCACCACAGTTTACTAACACAAAGACGGAATGCAAACTCCTTCCACAGTTTACTAAACCCAAGATGCAATGTAAACTCACCACCAGTTTACTAACCCTTGATGCGATGTTAACCTACAAACACAGTTTACTAACACCCAGATACAATGTAAATTCACCACCACCAGTTTACTAATGCCCAGATGCAATGCAAACTCCCACTACTGTTTACTAACCCCCAGATGCAATGTAACTTCACCACCACCAGTTTATTAATTCCCAGATGCAATGCAAACTCCCACCGTTTACTAACACAGATGCAATGTTAACTCGGTCACAGTTTACTAATCCCCAGATGCAATGTTAACTGTCAGCCACAGCTTACTAACCCATAGATGCAATGTAAACTCACCACCACCACCACCACAGTTTACTAACCCCCAGATACAATTTAAACTCACCACAACCACAGTTTACTAACCCCCGGATGCAATGTAAATTCACCACCACAGTTTACTTATTACCAGATGCAGTGTTAACTTAGAACCACAGTTTACTAACCCACAGATGTAATGCAAACTCCCACCACCGTTTACTATCCCCAGATGTGATGTAAACTCACCACCATCACAGTTTACTTAACCCCAGATGCAATGTAAACTCCTCACCCCATTTACTAGTCCCCAGATACAATGTAAATTCACCACCACCAGTTTACTAATTCCCAGATGCAATGCAAACTCCTACCACAGTTTACTAACTCCTAGATGCAATGTAAATTCACCACCACCAGTTTATTAATTCCCAGATGCAATATTAACCCTCAGTCACAGTTTACTAACCCCTAGATGCAATGCAAACTCACCACCACCACAGTTTACTAACCCCCAGATGCAATGTAAACTCACCACCACCACCACAGTTTACTAACCCCCAGATACAATGTAAACTTACCACCACAGTTTACTAACCCCAGATGCAATGTAAATTCACCACCACCAGTTTACTAATGCCCATATGCAATGCAAACTCCCACCACTATTTACTAACCCCCAGATGCAATGTAACTTCACCACCACCAGTTTATTAATTCCCAGATGCAATGCAAACTCCCACCACTGTTTACTAACACAGATGCAATGCAAACTCCTTCCACAGTTTACTAACCCCCAGATGCAATGTAAACTCATCACCACCACAGTTTACTAACCCTTGATGCAATGTTAACTTACAAATACAGTTTACTAACCCCTAGATGCAATGCAAACTCACCACCACCACAGTTTACTAACCCCCAGATGCAATGTAAACTCACCACCACCACAGTTTACTAACCCCCAGATACAATGTAAACTCACCACCACAGTTTGCTAACCCCAGATGCAATGTAAATTCACCACCACCAGTTTACTAATTCCCAGATGCAATGTTAACTCACCACCACCATTTACTAACCCCCAGATGTAATGTAAATTTGCCACCACCAGTTTACTAATTCCCAGATGCAATGCAAACTCCCACCACAGTATACTAAGCCCCAGATGCAATGTAAATTCACCACCACCAGTTTACTAATTCCCAGATGCAATATTAACCCTCAATCACAGTTTACTAACCCCCAGATGCAATGTAAACTCACCACCACCACAGTTTACTAACTCCCAGGTGCAATGCAAACTCCCACCACCATTTACTAACCCCCAGATGCAATGTAAACCCACCACCACCACCACAGTTTACTAACCCCCAGATGCAATGTAAACTCACCACCACCACAGTTTACTAACCCCAGATACAATATAAATTCACCACTACCGGTTTACTAATTCCCAGATGCAATGTTAACTCACAGCCACAGTTTACTAACCCCCAGATGCAATGCGAACTCCCACCACCATTTACTAACCCCCAGATGTAATGTAAATTCACCACCACCAGTTTACTAATGCCCAGATGCAATGTTAACACACAGCCACAGTTTATTAACCCCCAGATGCAATGTAAATTCACCACCACCAGTTTACTAATTCCCAGATGCAATGCAAACTCCCACCACAGTTTACTAACCCCCAGATGCAATGTAAATTCACCACCACCAGTTTACTAATTCCCAGATGTAATATAAACTCACCACCACCACAGTTTATTAATCCTCAGATACAATGTAAGCTCTTCGCCACCATTTGCTAACCCCAGACAATGTAAACTCACCACCACCAGTTTACTAATTCCCAGATGCAATGCAAACTCCTACCACAGTTTACTAACTCCCAGATGCAATGTAAATTCACCGCCACCAGTTTACTAATTCCCAGATGCAATGTTAACCCTCAGTCACAGTTTACTAACCCCCAGATGCAATGTGAACTCACCACCACAGTTTACTAACCCCCAGATGCAATGCAAACTCCCACCACCATTTACTAACCCCCAGATGTAATGTAAATTCACCACCACCAGTTTACTAATGCCCAGATGCAATGTTAACACACAGCCACAGTTTATTAACCCCCAGATGCAATGTAAATTCACCACCACCAGTTTACTAATTCCCAGATGCAATGCAAACTCCCACCACAGTTTACTAACCCCCAGATGCAATGTAAATTCACCACCACCAGTTTACTAATTCCCAGATGTAATATAAACTCACCACCACCACAGTTTATTAATCCTCAGATGCAATGTAAGCTCTTCGCCACCATTTGCTAACCCCCAGATACAATGTAAACTCACCACCACCAGTTTACTAATTCCCAGATGCAATGCAAACTCCCACCACCATTTACTAACCCCCAGATGTAATGTAAATTCACCACCACCAGTTTACTAATGCCCAGATGCAATGTTAACACACAGCCACAGTTTATTAACCCCCAGATGCAATGTAAATTCACCACCACCAGTTTACTAATTCCCAGATGCAATGCAAACTCCCACCACAGTTTACTAACCCCCAGATGCAATGTAAATTCACCACCACCAGTTTACTAATTCCCAGATGTAATATAAACTCACCACCACCACAGTTTATTAATCCTCAGATGCAATGTAAGCTCTTCGCCACCATTTGCTAACCCCCAGATACAATGTAAACTCACCACCACCAGTTTACTAATTCCCAGATGCAATGCAAACCCCCACCACAGTTTACTAACCCCCAGATGCAATGTAAATTCACCACCACCAGTTTACTAATTCCCAGATGTAATATAAACTCACCACCACCACAGTTTATTAATCCTCAGATACAATGTAAGCTCTTCGCCACCATTTACTAACCCCCAGATACAATGTAAACTCACCACCACCAGTTTACTAATTCCCAGATGCAATGCAAACTCCTACCACAGTTTACTAACTCCCAGATGCAATGTAAATTCACCGCCACCAGTTTACTAATTCCCAGATGCAATGTTAACCCTCAGTCACAGTTTACTAACCCCCAGATGCAATGTGAACTCACCACCACAGTTTACTAACCCCCAGATGCAATGCAAACTCCCACCACCATTTACTAACCCCCAGATGTAATGTCAGTTCACCACCACCAGTTTACTAATTCCCAGATGCAATGCAAACTCCCACCACAGTTTACTAACCCCAGATGCAGATGCAACGTAAATTCACCACCACCAGTTTACTAATTCCCAGATGCAATGTTAACTTACAGTACACCACCACAGTTTACTAACCCCCAGATGCAATGCAAACTCCCATCACCATTTACTAACCCCCAGATGTAATGTCAATTCACCACCACCAGTTTACTAATTTCCAGATGCAATGCAAACTCCCACAACAGTTTACTAATCCACAGATGCAATGTTAACTCTCAGTCAAAGTTTACTAACCCCCAGATGCAATGTAAACTCACCACTACCACAGTTTACTAACCCCTAGATGCAATGTAAACTCACCACTACCACAGTTTACTAACCCCCAGATGCAATGCAAACTCCCACCACCATTTACTAACCCCCAGATGCAATGTAAACCCACCACCGCCACCACAGTTTACTAACCCCCAGATGCAATGTAAACTCATCACCACCACAGTTTAATCCCCAGACGCAATGTAAACTCACCACCACCACAGTTTACTAACCTCCAGATGCAATGCAAACTCCCATCACCATTTACTAACTCATAGATATAATGTAAACTCACCACCATCACAGTTTACTAAACCCCAGATGCAGTGTAAACTCATCACCACCACAAGATGCAATGTTAACTTACTAACACAGTTTACTAACCCCCAGATGCAATGTAAATTCACCACCACCAGTCTACTAATTCCCAGATGCTATGCAAACTTCCGTCACAGTTTATTAACCCCCAGATGCAATGTAAATTCATCACCACCACAGTTACTAACCCCCAGATAGAAACATAGAAACATAGACTTTGATGGCGGCAGATAAGGACCGCTTGGCCCACCTAGTCTGTCCATTTCCCTACCTACTGGATAAGCTGCAGTTCCTAGTTAACCAACAGCCTATTTCTTCCTACCCCCCCACAAGAATTGCCTTATGTCTGTCCCATGCATTCTTGAATTCTCCCATAGTTTTAGACCCCACAACCTCCTCAAAAAGGCGGTTCCATACGTCCACCACCCTCTCTGTGAAAAAATACTTCCTCACATTGCCCCTGAGCCATCCCACCTCTAAATTCAAATTGTGTCCCCTTGTTCATGTACATCTCTTTTTCTGAAAGATGCTACCTTCTTGGACTTTATTGAGTCCACTGAGGTACTTAAAAGTTTCTATCATGTTCCCCCACTTTCCTCAAGGGTATACATATTAAGCTCCTTTAGTCTCTCCTCGTATGGTTTCCCTTGCAGACCCTGCACCATTTTAGTTGCCCTCCTCTGGACTTCTTACATCCTGTCTATGTCTTGCAGAGATGGGGTCTCCAGAACGGGATGCAGTACTCCAGATGAGGTCTCACCAACTGTCTGTACAGAGGGATAAAAACTTCCTGTTTTCTGCTGGTGATGCCTCTACCTATACAACCCAGTATCTCCCCAGTCCTCCCTACTACCTTCTCACATTGCTTGTTAACCTTAAGGTCATCTGATATGATTACCCGAGGTCCCTTTCCATTTTTGTTATTGCTACTACCCCCCCCCATTGTGTACTCTTCCCCTGGGCTTTTGTTTACCAGGTGCAACAGTTTGCACTTCTTTGCATTGAATCCACTCTGCCATACTTCTGACCATTCCTCCAACCTTGCCAAGTTCCTTCTCATCCTTTCCACCCCACCCCGTGTATCAACCCTGTTGCAGATCTTTGTGTCATCTGCAAAGAGGCATACTTTTCCTTCTAGTCCCTCTGCAATGTCACTTATAAAGACATTAAAAGGGACTGGACCCAGTACTGAACCCTGCGGTACCCTACTAGTAACCTCTTTTCTTCAGAGTGGACTCCGTTTGCTATTACCTTCTGTGTCCTGTTGTCCAGCCAATATTTTACCCAGGCTACCACCTTGGGACCCACTCCCAGGCTGGCTAATTTGTTTATTAATCTTTTGTGTGGGACTGTGTCAAATGCCTTGATAAAGTCTAGGTAGGCCATGTCCACAGCCCCTCCCTGGTCTACTACTTTGGTCAACCAGTCAAAGAAATCAATTAGATTCATCTGACATGACCTTCCCGCTATGAATCCATGCTGCCTTGGGTCCCAGCCCTACTGGCCTCTAGGTACTCAACAATTCTTTCCTTCAGAAGTGATTCCATCATTTTCCCTACCACAGGGGTCAAACTGACAGGTCTGTAGTTTTCTGCCTCTGTCTTGCTCCCGCGTTTGTGAAGGGGAATCACATCTGCCCTCCTCCAGTCCTCAGGTACCACAACATCCTCCCATGATTTGTTAAAAAGCGTAGTCAGTGGTGTCACTAGTTCTCCCCTTAATTCTTTTAGAATTCTGGGGTGAATCCCATCAGGCCCCACTGCTTTGTTCACCTTCAATTTTAGGAGTTCTTTCAGAACCCTTTCTTCTGTGAAAGGACTGGGATTGACCCCCCTATCCAGAGTGCTTCTGTTAATTGGATTAGGTACCTCCCCCTCCTCCTCTTTTGTGACTACTGAGCAGAAGTATTGGTTCGGTATCCCTGCTTTTTCACTGTCCCTCTCTACCCACCCACCATCCATGTAATGTAAACTCATCACCACCACAGTTTACTAACCCCCAGATGCAGTGTTAACTTACAAACACAGTTTACTAACCCCAGATGCAATGCAAACTCACCACCACCACCACAGCTTACTAACCCCCAGATACAATGCAAACTTCCATCACCATTTACTAACCCCCAGATGCAATGTAAACTTATCATGTCCACAGTTTACTAACCTCCCAGATGCAATGTAAATTTACCACCACCAGTTTACTAATTCCCAGAAGCAATTTTAACTCACAGCCATAGTTTATTAACCCCCAGATGCAATGTAAACTCAACATCACCACAGTTACTAACCCCCAGATGCAATGTAACTTCACCACCACCACAGTGTACTAATCCTCAGATGCAATAATGTAAATTCACCACCACCATTTACTAACCCCCAGATGCAATGTAAATTTACAACCACCACAGTTTACTAACCCCCCAGATGCAATGTAAACTCACCACCACCACAGATGACTGCCTCACAGATGCAATGTTAACCTACCACCACAGTTTACTAAGCCCAAGATGTAATGTAGCTTACCACTACCAATGTAAACTCATCACCACCACCACAATTTACTAACCCACAGATCCAATATTAATTCACAACCACAGTTTAATACCTCAAGTTGCAATGTTACATCCTCACCCTCAGGATGATAACCCCCTAATAACTTGGCTACACAGAATTGTACTTATTTGATTGACTGCCTCAGGTGCTTTGGTCTCCTCTCCTGTCTCTTGCTGTGTTACAGATGGACTCATCAGAATGGCCGACTGACCGGCAGACTACTGGTGGACTCCGGCAGACTCGAGGCAGACAGTTGTGCTAATCCTTGGCACATGGTTCTTCATGCGAGGGGTGCTTGAAAGCTTCTTCTGTTAGAAGCAATAGTAAGTGGGGCTGGGTGCCCATAATTGGCTACTGAGGATGCAGGGGGCGTGGCTTGCTCTTGGATTGGCTCCCACTGGAGCCCTGTTGCTGCAGCTGAGCTCCGTTGTTTTTTCAGATTCCTTGGGGCAGGGGCAGGGCTCCCCAGTTGTTATATATATCTTTTCTCTAATCTCCTATTACTTGCTGTTGCTGATGCAGGCAGTTGTCGGATCTTTGTAGTCATCTTGCTCCCCGATGTCACAGTCTGTTTCCACAGTGGGGATACTGATCATAGCTGCCATTCCACTAACAAATACAACTTATGAGTAGTAGTCCTCCAAAGGACATGGGGGTGAGCCTATTTCCTCATTACTTGTGACTTTAGGTGTAATGGGTTCCTCCTCCTTTAAAGTAGCATTCCTCCTCTGTAACACTAGGGACAACTAAGTGAAGAATTTTAGATGTCTGTTCTTTCATGGTCTGGAAGAAAAAATTAATCACCATGGTAATGTTGTTTCTTCCAAGGGATCCCTCACTATGCTTAATAACAGCAGTCATTCCCCCTGGAATGAGCAGCCCCGGAGATTTGGAACTTTATGCTAATGGTAGTACTTTAGAATACAGTTCAAACCCTGCTGCTGTGGTCACACTGACCCCTACTTTCTAATATTAGATTTATTTCTAGAGCTAGGGTAAGCTGTGACCACTAAAACTAGCCAAATGGCTACCAAAAATATTTTAACAAAATTTCAACAAAAATGTTTGCAAAATGTTTGAAACAATGCAGAGCCAAACTTATCTAGTTTGAAAAAATAAATCAGTTCAGACCTCTGAGCAACAACTGTAAAGGAACTGTAACAAATAATGCTCAATCAAAAGAACTGATTCTTGTCTGAACCTTTTGCCAGGTTCTGGAAGGGAAGGCAGGGACTAGGGATTGTTAAACATAGTGAGAGATCCTGTGGAAGAAACAACACTACTATGATAATTTTTTTTCTTCTAACCCCAGGAATCCTTCACTGAATAAGCAATAATGTACGACAGGTTGTGTGTCATGCAGGGATAATATCATGCCTTGGGTGGCAGAAGCACAAGGCCATAGGCTGAGTGCATTCAACAACTGAAAAGTGAAGTTATCCCAAACTACACACATTCTTCCTGGAGTGCATTACTGTGATTAAAGAATGATTCATTTGTGAAATAAAGTTACAAAAATGTGTTTACATTTTTATCTCAATTTGTGCAAGGGCAGGTATATCTAATAAAAAAAAGTCCACAGTTTCTAATTTTTCCAGCAGGTGGTGCTAGTTCTGGTGTTCCACCTCTCTCTCTCTCTCTCTGTTCTGTTACTACTCCTCCCATTTGTTCCTGTTTCTCTTTAACCAGTAAGTTCCAGCCTCAGCCCCCACCATTTTAATTTGAACAGCTTCTGGCTGGTTCATTTACCTCTGTGTGCTGCATTTGCCTCTGTCAACTTCGCTCCATGCCTGGAGATGCCATCCTCCAACCCACTCTCACTTTCGCATTCATCTGCCCACTCCATGATTGAGGTTTGCTGTGCATGTTTCTACTAGTACGGTTGTTGTGTGCTTGACCAGGAGAAGAATGAAGATGGCAAAAGAAAAAGCAATATATAAGTAAAGCATGGTGTGCTTTTGAAAAGCACATGCACTGGGACAAGCCAGTGGGAATTGTGTCTGAAGCGGATTGGTTGGGGAGCGTCTGAAGTTGATCATGATGATGGCTTCATTTAACTTTTGGTTTTGTATTTAAAACTATGCAAACGTAGCACACTTAATGTGCTTATGTGTCATGTTGGACACATTCTTTTCTTCCTGGTTTTGGCATTGACTTGAAACAGTGGGGGCGAGGTTTAAAAATTGTGAAAGTACTGGCAAAAGGAGAAGCAGCCATGCCAAGTGTGAGCAACTTGGACATGGTCTGTGGATTGCTTGTTTTTAACATTTAATGCAGTCATGTGAGTGCGCTGGGACTTGAAATGCTGGGACGTGATCCATTGTGTTGTGCTGGGATAACATCACAGGTCAAGGTTTCAGCTGACGAGTCAGGTTCCGGAATTTTTTCCTGCCATTGTATAGTTATGTTTCACATCAGCAGACTTCATATCAGTACCCTCGGAGGCTGGGTACAGAACCTAATTAGGGAAAATGTTCTGCAAGACAGCAGTACCAAAAAAGCTGGCATCTCTCTTGGACAGTATGTCCAGAAAGTAGTGCTTTGTGAAAGTGTGCATTATTTTCCAAGTAGCTGCTTTACAAATATCTTGCAGGGGGATACCCCCTGATGCTGCCGCAGAGGTACCTCTTGTAGAGTATGCCCTGAGCCCTCTGGGTGGCAGTTTGCCAGATTTGTCATAAGAGAACTGTATGCAGGAGACTATCCAACAAGTAACAGTTCTCCTGGATGCTGGTTTGCCTTTTTCCAGTTCACAATAAGTGACAAACAGCTGAGTGCTAGTGGACCTGATATCCTGTGTGTGGTCCAGGTAATAAGTCAGTGCTCGCTTGACAGCCAAGTGGTGGAGCTTTTGCTCTCCTAAGCCGGACATTTCCTTAAAAAAAAAAGGGGAAAGGCAATTGACTGGTTCAGGCAGAATTCACATACCACCTTGGGGTGGAATTTTCTTTCCATTTTCAGGTCTACCTTATCCCTATGGAAAATTATACAGTTTGGATCTGTACAGAGGGTTTGCAGCTCGCTCACCCTTCTAGCAGATGTCATTGCCACCAGGAAAATTGTTTTCCAGATGACATACTTTAGTGCAGCAGTGGCCATTATCTCAAAGGGTGCCTCCATCAGTTGGGCAATGCACACATTCAAGTCCCAGGAAGGGACAGGATCCCTCACTGAAGGGTACATGTGAATAAGGCCTTTGAAAAACCTTTTGAAAATGGATGGTGAAGACAATGATTTGTCTTTGCCAGTTAATGTGTAAGCTGACACTGCTGCCAAATGCACCGTCACGGTTGAGGGACTTAGGCCCGATGGCTGTAGGTGGACTAGGTAGGCCAGGACTGTAGACAGGCCTACCCCGATGGAATTAATCTGTCCAAGAAAACACCAGAGGGAAAACCTTTCCCATTCTGAAGCATAACTTTCCTTGTTGCTAAACTTCCTAGAAACTTTCAGCACTTTCATTGCCTCCTCTGAAAGCTTTAGCCTAGAGAACTCTAGCTGTTCCGGAACTATGCTCTGAGGCATAGAGTTCTCAGGTCTGGGAAAGTTATCCTGCCCTGAGATAGTGTCAGCAGATTATATCTCTGTGGCAGATTGCTAGGTGGCTTGTTGGAAAGAGACAGGAGCATGGAATACCAGATCTGCAAGGCCCAGTCTGGTGGTATGAGAATAATTGTTGCTGACTCCCTTCTCAGTTTTATGAGCACTCTCAGTAAGACTGGGAATGGAGGGAAACTATACAGAAACTTCTCTGACCAGTCCAGAACTAGTGCATCCTCTGGGATTGAACCCATGGCAGGGGGTCTGCAACTAAAGAGCAGAAACTGGTTGTTTTCTCAGGAAGCAAACAAACCTATTTCTGGTGTACCCCACCATCAGAACACAGATGCCAGCACATGCTGGTTCAGTGTCCATTCACGCTTTCTCTGGCTGAGCCTGCTCAGGGAATCTGCCAGTACATTGTCCTTCCCTGGTAAGTGTACTGTGGATAGTTCTACTTCCAGGGAGTAGGCTAGGTTCCAAATCTTCATGGCTTCTGTCAAAGCTTTTATGATCTTGCTCCTCCCTGTTTGCTTATGTAATACAGTGTTGTGACGCCGTCTGTCTGAATTTGTACAGACTGACCTTGGATCTGGGAGGAAAATACCTGCATTGCCAGGTGTACTGCCCTGAGCTCCAGCAGACTGATGTGCTCCTGTCTCCTGCATACTCCAGGTGGCACTTACGGTGTGGTCCTCCAGGTGGGTGCCGCATCCTAGGAGGAAGGCAGCTGTTATGGGGATAGTTGTGGATATTGCTGGAGGAAGGGAATTCCCTCTCTGAGGTTGTCCTCTTCCTTCCACCATTCCAGTGCCTTTAGAAAGCTTCTTGAACAGGCATTGGCTTGGACAGTCAATCCCATCTCTAAGGCCAGTGATCCCTTACGTGAAACTGAATGTGTCTCATTTGGAACTTGGGCCCCTGGTACCACCGCAGTGATTATGTCATGTGTCCTATTAACTAGAAAATCCCTTGCAGCCCTTGGCTGACCTGCTTTGAAGGATTCTGCAGTTGCAGTCAGATTTTGTACCTTTGCTTGAGGAAGAATAGCCTTCCATTGTTGGGTATCTAGCTCTGAAAGAATAAAGTCCAGAACCTGAGCTGGTTCTGCTGTAACTTTTGAAGATGTATAAGGAATCCCATCAAGCAATAATACCCTCCAGGATGGACGGTATTGGGCAATACCGGACCGCCCAGGGGCGTAATGAGTCCTGACGCCACAGGTGGAGGGCCTTATAGCCCCTGGAAGGTCCAGTATTGCCCAATAACGCCCACCCCAGAGGGTATTATTGCGTTTAAAAAATGGGCTACCTGTGGCATTTCTATGTGGGATTTAATAAAAATAAAAAAAAAATTAAAAATACAGTGAAATGAAGTTAAAGTCTTTATGTTGTAAAGTAGTCCTTCCTTTTCTGTGCTGTTCTATGTCTTGTTGCTACCCCTACAGAGCTATCCTGTTCTTCTCCCCCACCATTTGCTCTACCACATCTAGAACAAGATACAGAGTTTCTTTTACAAAAATACAGTTTTCTGTCTGTCTTGCCAGATTCTTTTTTTCACCCTACTCAGAAATTGCGATCTTGCGTGACCCTGCCATGCAAAAGCAGGAGGTGCAGAGCAAGAAGTACAATGTGGCAGGGCAGCATAGAGTGTCGGTGTTTTATTTTTAAATTTAATGAGCACAGTTCTGTCTCTAAATGCAGCTGTTGAGAGTGTTGTCTAGCTGCTGCCGAAAATGAGTTGTGGTTGAATTATTTTTTTTATTTACTACTGAGCATCCTGAATGTGGAGGAATGGCTTCCAATATAAGGTCGGGACACTTGATGAATGCGTGGAGAGACTGAGGTGAGTCCAAATGGACAGCAGCAGCAGCAGTGGCAGAAAAGGAAGTTTTTTTTTAAACTTGAAGGGATGTTACTTCATGGGGAGGTATGGGTTACTGCCTGACAGAAAAGCCTTCACTGTGTTGGATTAGGTATGGCCAACAGGCTTGACTGGAGTAGAGAAGTGGAGTAAGCTGGTGTGGGGCGTTTTATAGAAAATGCACATCGTATATGAAGGCTGTCTTGACTGCAGGGTTTAAAACAAAAAAAAGGTGTGTTGGTTTTTGAAATGGTTCAGTACATGCAGCAAAGTGTTTCTTTTTTTGGCTGCAGAATTTATTCAGGTTAAAGTTAAAAAGATGGGGTGGGGGGAGTTGGTCGGACTGTAACTCTCCCACTAAGCAAGAGAAAAATAATGGTGACATCTGAAGTTTGAAAGTTCTGAGTGGCACCATGATCCCAGTGATGAAATTGGCACGGCTGGAACCTGTTTTTAACAGGGCTATATCTGTAATAATCAGTTAATGTACCCCCTGGCATCACTGGTAGCCAATCAGAATGCATACATTTCTAAGCCCATTTACAAAATTCTCTAGAGTATTCTGTATGAGCTGTATAGAGGAATTTGCTTCCTGCTGTGTTTTTCCTGAAATCAGTCAATTGTCCAGGTAGTGAAAAACCACCATACCTTGCCTTCTTTGATATGCTGCCACCACATTTCACACTTTGTGAAAACAATAGGAGCAAAGGTTAGGCCAACTTTCTGTGACTGGGTCTGACTGGCATGTGAACATAGGCATCTTTCAGATCCAGTGACCCTAGCCAGTCTCCCACTTGTAATGATGGTATTACTGAGCCCAGTGTAACCAGTTTGAACTTCTCTTTCTTTAAATGTTTGTCCAGGTATCTTAGGTCTACAGTGGGTCACCACTCCCCATTTTTCGTGTGGGTCAGGAAGTATCTGCAGAAAAGACCCCTGCCTCAGTGACTGGCGGGTACTTCCTCCACTGCTTTTGTTTGCAGTTATTTCTTTATCTCCAGCTCCAACAGGTTTTTTTTTCTGTTGGGGTGTGAGGCTGAAACCCTTTAGGTTCTGCAGCTGATGTAATTTACTGAACTGCAGGGGCAAACCATGTCACACTATTTCCAGGACCCTCTTGTCTGTGGTGATTTATGACCATTCCTGGGAGTAGTGAGCCAACCTTCTCCCCACTGGCAATGGATAGACAACCTGGGCAGAGTTGTCAAGGTTTTTTTTTTTTTTGCTGGAGATTAGGGGCTGGAGCTGCCACTGTTACACACCCGGTGTCCCTTCTCCACCTGCCTTTATAGTAACCTCTTTGAGGTGGGTAGTCATAGGAAATATAAAGTTGGTAGTAAACCCTACCCCTCCCTTCCCTTCCCTAAGGCCTGTAGGAAATAGAGGCCTTTTCTCTTTCAGTATTACTCCTGTAACTGGTTTTGTATTAATCCACCTGTAACCCCCCTGCCAAAAAGGGGGCTTACCTGCAGCCCATCAGCTGATGCCTGCTCTCCTTCAGCACCTCCAGGAATAACCTGCTTTTTGTTTCTTGTTCCCCTGATTCTGGCCCGAGTTCCTCTGTCCACTGTGCCCTAGTAGCTAACCGAAGTGTAAATCCAAGCCCTGCGGGGCTTAAGAGTTTGAACTGTGATCTCCCACTCAGCCTTGCACTCTGTTGCAGTGGGGATCGCGCAGGCACAAGCGGCACCTTTGATCTAGCTGACTGCTAGCATTGCAGCCAAAACCGAGAGTGTTCTGTTGGTCACGGGATTCCCAGAAGCTAAGTGGGACCCAGTGACCAGGGACAGGGTCTTGAGCATCCCGTAATCAAAAAAGTGAAAGAGTTCTACGAGGCAGTAATGATTGGGACTCACGAATATTAATGAGCTGGAGCCATGATCTATTTGAATATTCATGAGGGTGCTGTCTGCCCTCGGGGAAGCTTGTTTTCACCAACCGCCAAGAAAGTAAAACAAATAAATGTTTTAAACAAATAATCTAACTGCCATATGTTTTTGGGAAACATGTGTTGCAAGGTGGGGGGGGGGGGGGGAAGGTTTAAATAAAATAGATGTTTGATCCTGCAGCACCAGACAAATGTTTGGGACTCAGATAATGACAGCCTGTCTGCTGCTGCAAGGTGTCCTTAAATAATGGCAGTAGTGATAGGAAAATAGACTGAACAATGTCTGATCTGTGCAGAGGCAGCACGTACACAACCAGGGCTATTAGATTGTCGGGCATTTGGGCAAATACTTATTTCATTCTGGCTGCACCAGGACTTTTATTTGGGTCTGTCACTAATCTGCTTAAAGGACAGTGGGTTAAGCAGCCATTGCAAGCAGTCACAGCCAATCAGAAAGTTAGAATAACAAAGCCAGGATTTGTGGGACCTTAGCTAAAGCTCATGGGAAAATACCAAGTACTTATGGGGAACTGCAGGGGCCTAATTTCAGGTGCCAAAACAGTAAACCAACAGTGCATCGAGTGAAGTTCATGCATAATTCATTTTTTTGATTGACAGGCCCTTCAGCCAATCAGAGGTCATGCACCCAATAGCATCAGCCAATCAGGGGCCTCAGGAGAGCCCTATAAGAGACTGTGTTTTTCAGCATTTTGCCAGATTCGAGCAGAAACCCCCACAGGGGTGGGGGCTCTGGCCCCCAGCCATGCAGCCAAGCCTGGAGATCCAGCAAATCCTCTCCATCCAGGAGGGGGTGTTTGCCTTCTTAGTAGTTAAAGTTATTTAGTTTAATGTAGTACCTGCTAGTCTGGGGGTTGCCAGAATATCCCCCAAGTGCTAGCCCTCCCTTCCATGTTGGGGAAAGACGTGGACTTGCAACCAGATGACATCAAGCCAGCTGTGAGAGAGCTGAAATTCCACTTCATTTGTGAGAAAACTGAAGACATCAGGAACCTTGATTGTGGAAATTCTACCGTGAGGAGCCTGAGTGAGTACTCTTGTAACCTTTGGTGCAAGAAAGAAAGTAACCCTGCTGAATTGGGGCTGTCTATGCCCAAAGTGACTGTGCTATGTGAGATTGTTCTTTGGTTTGCACCTTACAGCTGCGCACAGCCTTAGCCCAGCATGGGTAGACCTCTATTGAACTCTTTTTGCTGATTGTGACTGTCCATTTTGTCTGCATCCTACTACTGCGTATAACCTTAGCCCAGCAAGGGTGGACCCCTTAGTGTGAAGCCTTTGTGACTGTGACTGTTCTGGGGGTACCCATCGTGAGCCTAGAGCAGAGTAGAAATGTACTGATGTGTGATATCTGCTGGAGCCTACAGGACTGGAAGGGGAGCACACAGTAAGGGGCTCAGTCTGACTTTGCCTGGGAGGTCCAATATTGTGCTATCTGGTTAAGACGTCCAGTGGAGCCACCAGCCATAGCTGCAAGCCACATAACGGATTGAGACCCTGAAGTTAATTTGGATGTGCCATAATCTGGAAATGACTGTTTTCTGTTAGTAATCTGACCAAGGCGGCCCTCTTGGCCCCTGGTTGAAGGCACTATTCTTTCATTGAATGTACCGGGTGTGTCTGAAATATGAATGTGCTGAATGTGCTAAACATATAAATGTGATGGATGTTCAGAAATGCTAGTATTATGGCTTAACCAACGTAACCAGCTGGTTACTGCCTGACTGTGTTCAATTCATCTAATGGAGGACAACTGTTGCACACTTCTTAAGGATTACAAATAGTTGTTTATTAGATTGCTCTCAAGTTTAAGCCTCTTTCCTCTTTTAAATCAACCTGGCCAATGCACAGCTGCACCATCCACCAGGCCTACAACCAGCTACAGGACTTTGGTAACTGGGTACCCAGGGTAAAGTGTGAGATTGCGGGGTCTTATACAATGTCTGGGGAACTGGTACCAGTGGTAGGAAATATGAAATGTGTTCCATCTAATTATTAAGGCAGCTAGGTAGCCAGGGCTCTGGGTATCATTCCGATGGTGTATCATGGTTCTTTTTCTGCTTAGAACAGGTATCTACCAGGCTGGAGGGTTTTCATCAGTAACCAATCCAAACAACCAATCAAGCATACATTTGTAAATGTAATCATTGCATAACCTCTACTCCTCCTGTTTCCCCATTCCTAACTCCTATGCCCCCTAAATAAATATTGATGGTACTGTTTTGTAAATGTGTTGTCATGAGCATATTATTAAATATAGAGTCTTTAATTGCAAAAGTGTCCAAATGTGGGGAAATGCTATTGGGTCATGTGGTGGGGTGGCAAATGGTTATAGTGGGTGGTATGACATCCCAGGGGGTTGTACCAGGTAACAGCTAGCCCACTTAAAAGCTATATTCTGGGTGGAGGCACTGTGCATTATGAAACATCATGGAAAAGAACCTGTTTAAAGTAAGTTTGGAAACCCAGGCCCCTCAACCTTGTTTAGGCCAGGCAAGGCAGGGGTAGTAGCCCTTGGAGTAGTGCCACCTAGTGGGTTACACAATGGAGGCACTGCTGGGATTGTACTGTTAGCCATGCTCCATGGGTGGCTGTCATCACTTAACTACTAGAAATGTATTTTGGCACCAAAACTGCTGTAAGACTGCTTACTGCTAGCACAGTGAATGTTAGTGAGGAAAACACATGCCCCCTAGTGTTCAAAAGTGGAATTGCACTGAAAATATTTTGCAGTATGAAATTTTGTTTTATTAAGGGCCTCATGGTATGTAACAACTGATTAATGCTCACAGTTATGGAAAAAATGTTTTAATTATTAGAATAGGATGCATTTGTCTAGAACAGGATGTATGGTAACCAATGTAGACTAGGAAGCCGTATGTCTAAGACTAAATGTTTGAAGTGTTTGATGTTATTGATAATTGCTTAGATGGTACCCAAGTGTGCCAGGCTTAGCACACCCTTAGCGTGGATGCTAAGGTTCATTGCCATAGTAAAGTGTAACCACCCCTGCCAAAACGGGGGCTTACCTGCAGCCCATTAGCTTGTGCCTGCTCTCCTTCAGCACCTCCAGGAATAGCCTGCATTTTTTTCTTGTTCCCCTGGTCCTGGCCTGAGTTTCTCTGTCCCTGGTGCCCCAGTAGCTAGCCCAAGTGTAAATCCAAGCTCCGCATGGCTCAAAAGTTTGAACCACAATCTCCCACTCAGCTTTGCCCTCCGTTGCAGTGGGGATCACGCAGGCGCAAGCAGCATCTTTGATCTAGCCGACCACTAGCATTGTGGTCAAAACCGAGTGTGTTCCATTGGTCCCGGGATCCCCATCAGCTAAGTGGGACCCGGTGACCATGGACAGGGCCCTAAGTGCCTTTTAATCAAAAAATTGAAAGAATCCTATGAGGCAGGCTGGCCCGGTGGTGCTGAGGGGTGAGGCGCTGAACGCCACACCTTGCGCCACACTGGCGACCCAGGTTCGGACGCGAGCCCGAGGTGTCAGGGGTCGGCAGGGAGGGGATGGGATTGAGTATCCGGAAGACTGCTCTCCCATCCCGGGGAGGGATCCAGGGAGTCACCACTCCATAGTGACCCCTGGTGACGACCAAGGGCACCACTAGAGTGATGCAGAAAAAGGGGTGGAGTGTGGCAGACGTTGGCGCCTACGCAACGTCATTGCACGCTCACACTCCAAGGGATCTTTCAAGGAGGAAAATGGCAAAACATACCCATGGCAGCTTGATAGCCACAGCTTCACCGACCGGCGAATGCCTGTATAGAGTCGTATGCCGGTAGTGGATCCAGGCTGGGCACGGGGGCATCGGAGTGGGACCCTCTCGACGGTACAGCTGCCTATGCCAGCTGGATATGCACAACTCCGGGGTCGGCAGTGAGGAGGAGCGGTGGCTGGAGGTAGGTAGGGGATTGTGGCTGCAGGAGGAAAAATAGAGATATGATATAAAAAAAAGATTCTATGAGGCAGTAATGATTGGGGCTCGTCAATATTAATGAGCCAGAGCCCGCATCTATTTCAATATTCATGAGGGTGCTGTCTGCCCTCGGAGAAGCTTGTTTTTGGCAACCACAGAGAAAGTACAAGAAATAAGAAATGTTTTAAACATAACCTAGCTCAAGGCCAGCCCTTTCTCCTGGCCTAAGCTCCTGGCTCTAGTTCTTTCCTCTCCCCCCTCTCCCCCTCCAGTTCCCCTTCTGCCCCTTCATCTGCCCCGTCCTTCACCTACTACCCCTACTTTCCATGCTCCCTGTTGGATCTTCATGACATTCGTCCCTTCCTCACCCTCCTCTCCCTTCCCTACCATTCCCCTTCCCTTTTCCTCTGTCTGTCTGTCTCTCTCGCTCTCTCTGTCTCCCCTTTCATTGTTTCCCCTCTCCCTTTCCCCTGTAACCCCTCGCCCTCCTTTCTCCCTCCTTGTATCTCTTCCTGCCGTCCTGTATCTGACCCCTCCTCATCCTTTCTCACCTTCCTTTCCTCCACTATAACCCCCCCCCCCCAATCATCGTCTCTTGCCTTGGCCATTCCCCTTCCCTAGCTCTCTAACAACCTGCCTTTCTTAGCACTTCTACCCACTTCAGGGTTCCCTTACTAGTTCTTTGACAACAGACCTGTTGCACTCCAGCAGCTCTGGCTATTCCCCCACCCCCCAGTGTATCAGATAAACTGGGCCTGTAAATGCTATTTACTTGCTTGTTATACACTGTACTATTTTCCCTGAAGCTTGTAATCTTTGTAATGGATCATTCTGCTTTGTTTATTATTTGTGCTGTATTTATCCCGTCTGTATTTTTGATTACGTACTTGCCTTCTACTTGTTATGTGTTTGTCAATAACATGGAGCATCTGTAAATGAGCCTCTGGCTCAAAGGTCTTATTTATTTATTTATTTATTGAAATGTTTCACCAGGAAGGCACGCTGAGCAACAAGCTGCTTGTCTCCCAGTGAGACCTGGGGGATAGGGAACAATGGGATAGAATACAGAGAAATGTTACAATGTTGGAATGCAGTTTGCTTACTTGCATACAGTGAGAGCAGGAGGAATTACAGGTGGATAACATTGGCTAACAATACAAGTGAAGTTTAGTAGATATGAAGACACATATAGCAAATTGGCAACAGTTGTTGACAGTTGGTAACACTGGAACACATATAATACCTTGGCAACAGTATGTAGCACTAGATGGTAAGGTGACCCAATAGTAATTGGTAGTCATTAGTGTAACATAGATATTCAAGATTTACAGTGATTGGAGTAAAGAGAATGTGACAGGGTGAAATAGGACCCTGTCCCAGTTGTTTTGTAGAAAGTGTTTAAATGCAAGAATCTGTTCTTTTCTTTCCTGTCTTCTCTGTCTGGTTGTGCAACCAAGTTTTCCTGTGAGACCTCGGACTTGATCAACCCAAACAGTCTCGCAGTTCTTTGCCTTGCTGTCTGTCAACTTTCCATTGCTGGCTGTCTTTTTTCCTCCCTTGTATATCTGCTGATATAAAAATATATGCAAATCATTGTATGGAAATGTAACTGATATTGGGATCCCTTTTGTTTACAAAATACATAGTGTTACTGTTGAAATGTATATATTTATAATTTGAAATGACTGCAAAAAGGTGTTGGAAACTTGAGATTACATTAGTGCAAATTTTTAAGCCTTTTGCAAAAGCTGTGGAAAAGGGGCCTCAGCTCAAGACATACATTGTGTTCTACCAGCTGATATTTACAAAAACAGGATGCTTGCTAAGGATGGGGGTTGAAAGGACTTATAAGAGAGCTGAGCTGCAATTGCTTGGAGGGAAAGAAAAAGGGACACAGAGACTGCAGGAAAACTATTTTATTTTACCTTTGTAAATAGTTATACTGAACAAGTTTATTTTTTTACGCTACTGCTACTGTAAATAAATATTTTTGGTGAATTCTACAACTGCTCCTGGTTTTCCTAAGCTTCGTGACCTGTGCCTCGATGACAGAGAGGAAGAATGGAAGGAGGGAATGAAAAATTGCGGAGAGTAGAATGGAAGAAGAAAAAGAAATTTATGGAGAGACGCAGACAGCTTATGATTTTTGAGGCAAACAGAGACGACAGTGTGGACTAAAGTGCATATAAGAGGGGTATAGGGGTAGGTTTCACATGCTTAACTGCATGTAGGGGTAGGCCAATGTTAGGCTACGTTAACCAGAAAGGGGGGGTAGGAGGAGAGGAAAAGTAAAGTGTGCAGGGTGAATGAGAAAGAGATATTGTAGGTAGGGGGTATCCAAAGGGTGAAATGGGGGGGAGTTGAAATTCATCAGTGTCCTATTATCCCTATCTAAGCAGAGCAGTGGACAGCCCTACTGATAGGACACCAATTATAGGCGATGAGAGTTATTTATATATAGTGATGCGAGAGGGGGGGTGTAGGGGGAGAGATGTGTGAGGGGGTAGCAGAGGTCAACTATAGTAGGAGTAGTACCCCACCAGTGTGCTGGGTGACTCTGCCTGTACAAGACGGTGACCTAGCAGTGACTGAGGTCTATCTGATTTCTTCAAATAAAATAAATAAAAATAAATAAATAATGTAACTGCAATGTATGTTTGGGGGAAACATGTGTTGCAAGGGGGGGAAGAGTGTTTAAATAAAATAGATGTTTGATCCTGGCTGCACCAGACAAATGTCTGGGACTGAGATAATGACAGCCTGTCTGCTGCTGCAAGGTGTCCTTAAATAATGGCAGTAGCGACAGGAAAATGGACTGAGCAATCTGTCTAATCTATGCAGCGGCAGAAAGTACACAACCAGGGCTATTAGACTGTGGGGCATTTGGGCAAATACTAATTTCATTCTGGCTGCACCAGAACTTTGATTTGGGTGGGTTAAGCAGCCATTGCAAGCAGTCACAGCCAATTGGAAAGTTAGAATAACAAAGCCAGGATTTGTAGGACATTAGCCAAAGCTCATGGGAAAATATCAAGTACTCATGGGGAACTGCAGGGACCTAATTTCAGGTGCCAAAACAGCAAACCAACAGTTCATCAAGTGATGCTCATGTATAATTCATATTTGTGATTGACAGGCCCTCCAGCCAATCAGAG
Source organism: Neoceratodus forsteri (assembly GCA_016271365.2). Lineage (NCBI taxonomy): Eukaryota > Metazoa > Chordata > Ceratodontiformes > Ceratodontidae > Neoceratodus > Neoceratodus forsteri. The sequence goes on along the minus strand of CM057456.1, from coordinate 902,861,764 downwards.
GCCATGCACCCAAAAGCTTCAGCCAGTCAGGAGCCTCAGGAGAGCCCTATAAGAGACTGTGTTTTTCAGCATTTTGCCAGATTTGAGGGGGAACCCCCACAGGAGTGGGGGCTCTGGCCCCAGCCATGCAGCCAAGACTGGAGATCCAGCTAATCCTCTCCATCCAGGAGAGGGTGATTGCCTTCTTAGTAGTTAAAGTTAAAGTTATTTAGTTTAATGTAGTACCTGCTAGTCTGGGGGTTGCCAGAATGTCCCCCAGGTGCTAGCCTTCCTTTCCACATTGGGGAAAGATGTGGACCTGCAACCAGCTGACATCAAGCCAGCTGTGAGAGAGCTGAAATTCCACCTCAGTTGTGAGAGAACTAAAGACATCAGGAACCTTGATTGCGGACAGTCTACCATGAGGAGCCTGAGTGAGTACTCTTGTACCTTCCCCTCCCCCCGGTGCAAGAAAGAAAGTGACTTTGCTGAATTGGGGCTGCCTATGCCCAAAGTGACTGTGCTATGTGAGATCGTACTTTGGTTTGTACCCTACAGCTGTGCACAACCTTACCCTAGCATGCGTGGACCTCTTTTAAACTGTTTTTGCTGATTGTGACTGTTCATTTGGTCTGCACCCTACTGCTGCTTAAAACCATAGCCCAGTAAGGGTGGACCCCTTAGTGTGAACCTTTTGTGACCATGACTGTTCTGAGGGTACCCATAGTGAGCCCAGAACAGAGTAGAAATGTACTGATGTGTGATATCTGATGGAGCCTACAGGACTGGAAGGGGTGCTCTCAGTAAGGGGCTCAGCCTGACTTTGCCTGGGAGGTCCAGTATTGTGCTATCTTGTCAAGATGTCCAGTGGAACTGCCAGCCATAGCCACAAGCCACAAAATGAACTGAGACGCTGAAGTTAATTCGGATGTGCTATAACCTGGAAATGACTGTTTTTCCTAAGTAACCTGACCAGGGTGGTACTCCTGGCCCCTGGTTGAAAGCGCTATCCCTTCATTGAATGTACCGGGCATGTCTGAAATATGAATGTGCTGAATGTGCTAAACATATAAATGGGATGGATGTTCAGAAATACTAGTATTATGGCTTACCCAATGTAACCAGCTGGTTACCGCCTGACTGTGTTCAATTCATCTAATGGAGGGCAACTGTTGCACACTTCTTAAGGATTACAAATGGTTGCTTATTAGATTGCTCTCAAGTTTAAGCCTCTTTCCTCTTTTAAATCAACCTGGCCAATGCACAGCTGCACCATCCACCAGGCCTACAACCAGCTACAGAACTTTGGTAACTAGGTACCCAGGGTAAAGTGTGAGATTGCAGGGTTTTATACAATGTCCGGGGAACTGATACCAGTGGTAGGAAATATGAAATGTGTTCCATCTGATTATTAAGACGGCTAGCTAGCTAGGGCTCTGGGTATCATTCCAATGGTGTATTGTGATTCTTTTTCTGCTTAGAACAGGTATCTACCCGGCTGGAGGGTTTTCACCAGCAACCAGTCCAAACAACCAATCAAGCATACATTTGTAAATGTAATCATTGCATAATCTCTACTCCTCCTCCTGTTTCCCCATTCCTAACTCCTATGCCCCTTAAATAAATATTGTTGTTACTGTTTTGTAAATGTGTTGTCATGAGCATATTACTAGAGAGAGTCTTTAATTGGAAAAGTGTCTGAAATGTGGGAAAATGCTATTGGGTCATGTTTTGGGGTGGCAAATGGTTATAGTGAGTGGTATGACATCCCAGAGCACTGTACCAGGTAACAGCTAGCCCACTTAAAAGCTATACTCTGGGTGGAGGCACTGCACATTATGAAACATCATGGAAAAGAACCAGTTTAAAGTAAGTTTGGGAACCCAGGCCCCTCAACCTTGTTTAGGCCAGGCAAGGCAGTGGTAGTAGTCCTTGGAGTAGCACCACCTAGGGGTTACACACCCTTTTCATGTAAACCTCTGTTTTGTCACCAAATAGGGAGTTTCCCTCAAATGGGAAATCCATAGCTTTTGTTTGTTTCAATGTTTGGGGAATAGCAATGAGGTATTTAGTGTTGTGTAACTGGCAGTACTTTTTGTGGCTTTACTCTAGTCCCACCCTTGAATAGTAGATATGTAGGTAGGAATTTGTAGGGAATAGAAGGCCCATGAACAAGGGTGAGAACAGCACCGGAGAAGGAGGAGGAGGGAATGGTGGTGGACAAAAAACACTCCCTAAGCAAGGGAGTTGCGTTAGTGGAGGGTTTACATAGAGGCTGTGGGAGGGGAGGCATTATTCCCCACATTGAACCTTGGGCTAAGCCCTCCCAGTGTCCTAGGAGAGGTTTGTGGTTCTGAGCTATGCAAACCTCCTCAAGAACACTGCATGTGCCAGAACCCTAGAAACAGTGTCATCAGTATCCACTGTCATATGGAACTGGGAAGTAGTAGCATCCACTGCTGATCTCTCCCCCATCTCAACCCTTCCCTTCCTCTCTCCATCCTACCTCATCATCCCTCCCTCCAACCCTCTACCTCTCTATCACCTCCCCTTCTCATTCCCTTCCATTACTTCCTCAACCCTATTCCCACCTTTCCAGCATCCACTTCCTCCCCTACTACCTTCTCTACTCTCATCCCCTTCCCTCATCCTATCCCTATTGCTTTGTCCCCCTCCCCAACTCTATTCTTGCTTTTCCTATACCTTATTCACCTCCCCACTTCTCTTCTATCCCTCCACCTGTCTTCCTCTCCTTTATTCCCTCCCCCTCTCCTATCGCTCTATGCTCCCTCCTCTTTTTCCTCTACAATGTATCTTTCCAGTTGCCCCTCCCTGTGACCCTTACTAATTGTTGACCACTTCCTACTGATAGGGAATCTTACCCTAATCAGGTTCTTGGTGATAATTAGAGAGGCAAAGAAGTCACAAACAAGTTGCATATCAGTAATAAACTTGTTTATTAGTACAAAGGATATTACAGTTGCCCTAAGCAGTTCTTACCATGAGGAACTGGGAGCCAAAGCTTAGAGTTCCCCTATACCCCAAGGAGTGAAGAAGGTCTCTGAGGAGAAAATGTAATGCATTGCATTATATATTATGATAGTTACCATAGTTACCAGAAGCTAGAAACATTTCTAGTTACAGGTGATGAGCCCTATTGGCTAAAAGTGAGGTGGCTCCACAGTTATAGATAACATTGTACAATTTTGCTAAGCTCATCATTTCTCAGAACAAAGAAGGTAAGCTACAGATGGTACATGTAAAATACAGAATGTAGTGTGATTATACACAAGTCCAAAAAGGTGGCAGTACTGACATATATATATATATATATATATATATATATATATATATATATATATATATATATATATATATATATAAAACAAAGACATGAATGTCTTGGCTTACTACATGCAGGTTTCATGCATTAGAGAAAATAAAGTGGATTACAATCATTACAAATCTTGACATCTACTCTTATATGGTAGATGCCTGTGCCCTATGGGTTAGTATAATCTATGCATAACATAAAGGTTGTCTAAGGTGTACAGTAGGATGCCAATTAGGGTGCAGGGACCTTGTATAACATCCCCCCTTTATTGTCTTACCAAGAAGGCAACAACACTATGGGAAAGTGGTGAGAACAACTGTCGTTTACAGACCCAGTGCACAAGCCTTGTAAAGCAATTCGAGCTGCTCTTGATGCTTTTTGAGTGTATGCCTTAGGCAGCAGAGCATAATAATTAAATAAAATATCAAAAAGGCTTGTATAATAACAAAACCCTTAAAGGTTATTTGTAACCAAGTGTTGGTAAGTGCACTATTGAAATCACCATCAATGATAAGAGCATTAATTGCCTCTGATGCACCAGTGAGGTTGTTACTGATGTGGATGAGGTGTGTGTGTGTCCTTTCTCTCTAAAAATGATTTTAATGTCAATGTGAGTGGGTCTATGTGTACATTAAAAATGGGTAAATACTGAGATAGAGCAAGAAAATATTCAGGGTCACTGTCAATAATGTCTGGTTCAGTGATGGGAACAGGGATTATCACTATGTGTCCAATAACAGTAGTTTGATGAGGAATAAAACAAAAGTTAGGTTGAGTGATATTGCATACCATTGACCATAAGTAAAAGGTGTATAATTAATAACAATGCAGTACTGTCCATCAGAATTGTAAGTCATTTTTACAGTAGGTAACTGCCATTTTTGCAGTTGGACTGGGCAGGTGTAAGATTGATTCGATATTCTTGTAGTCAGCCAATGAACCTCCTTATTATAGGCCTTGTAGAGTTGATCATAGTTTGCTAGTGGTGGTGCTGATGGTGCTTCCAGGGTATCTGTGTCATTGGCAGTAATGTCCTTGTCCATGGTAAAAGACCAATCAATGCTGTATGGGGAATAACCACAAACAGGTTTAATAATGTCAAACACGTCACAACACAAATAATGATAAACCTTCTTGGCACAGCAATCCGTGTGAGGAGAAACCCATGCTTCCAGGATGGGGTGGTAGACCAGGAGGGATGGCAGATCAATGCGCTCTCTGTAGATGTCCTCATTGAGATGCCCAATGGAGTTAACTGTAGCTAGTTTATCAAATAAAGCTGTAGTTGGATCAAAACGGGGTAATGAAATGGTAAAGGGTGCAAACGTGGTATCTGAAATAGTGCATTTCTTAGCAGTAAAACAGGGTCCTGTATTAGGATGCCTGATAATGAAACCTAAGTTTCATGCAGTAGATATGGGAATAGCAATAGACCGAGACATGCACATGTCAACACATGTAGGGTTTTTGCAGTGCGGGCAATACCATTTTGAAAGTCGTCTATCATGAGTAAGATCAGGGATACATCCAGAATCCAGATCACGGAAGAGGTTATTGACGGTGGTTATGACGTACGAGCCGTAAGCAGAGCAAAGGAGTTCCCTGGCAATATATTGCTTGTCTGTCTCCTTATTGTTTTGTGCAATGAGTGTATTTATTTTGTCTTTAGTGTCAGTGAATGTTTTAGCAATTTCCTCCATGTTATATACTGTGTATCTTTCTTCCTAAGTCCATCCACACCATGTAACAATGGGGGAATGATGTCATTAATCATACCAACCTGAAATTTTTGAGAGTGAGCTTTGATTGTAGCAATGTCTGCCTTATTCCAGAGACATTGTAGAACCAAAGATACCAGTTAGTGTGCCTGTGGCACCAGTGACATTTGATGTGTCACGTTTCTATTTCTTAGAGTGTGATTTGTTCTTCTTAGAACGTGGTTCAGATCTAAATAAACCTATGTGTTCTACAGTGTTAACACCAGCAGTAGGATCCTGAGTACGTGTCTGATAGGTTGCCAGACTATCTAATAACATAGAACTGAAAAACTTTGATGTGTTAGTGGTATGACACATTCCAAATTCTGCCATAATCCAATGCCAATGAGTGAGGTTAAAAAGAACAGGAATATGCATATATTGCAAATTACTAATAAGTGTACCAGGTGAAGAAGTTGCAGTTACACCACTGAGTGGGACAGGTTATTGTGGGGGACATTCAAGAAGTTCTACTTCAGTGGGAGGAATGACAGCTAAGTACATGGTGGCTAAGGGCCATGGAATGTAAAGCACAGAATTGCTTTGCGGAGTCTTTGGAGAACCTCTCACAATAGGCAGGGTCAATTATAGCAGTAAGATTATATAAACCTGAATGTCTCTGGTTGGTTTGCTGAAGAGATAAAGTATCATTTTTGGAAATTTTGTCATTTGGCCAACCACGAAAAGTTCCTTTGGAAAGGTGGGCCACAGGGACAGCTTGTCCATGAAAATTTGTTTGCCATTCAATTTGTAGGGTAGATTTATCAGGGGCTACAACTGAGGCAGTGAGGTAGGCATCTTCATCTTCCTGTACAGTGATCAATTTGTTTGGGACTATAATAGGTACTCCTTCTGGACTGGCAGCAGGAGGGTGGTCTAGATGTGGAAGGATGTGATCTACCATGCCCTGGATGCAAGGGAGAACTCCTAAGATGAGGAGACTCAAATGCAAGATAGTCATCTTGCCAAAAGACCTGTAAGGAGAAATGAGAAGTCAGTCAGTACAATTCCACCCAATGTGGTTAGGAAAAGTAATTATACTCCTTTATAAAGCTTCAACTGGTTTGCATGTAACCATTTGTCAGTAAGTTTTTTGTTTTGCAGAAGTCTAATTTGATAGACTGCAGGACTGAGCTTGTTGACAATGGGGTAGGGTCCTTCCCATTTATTAGAGAAGGCATGTGTAGGGTGAGCAAATCTCAGTACCATTACCTGATCTCCAACTTGCCAATCCACTTCTTGTGCGTGTTTGTCAAACTGTATTTTGGACTGCTGCTGGGCCTTGCCCATGCAGTGAGCTGTGTACAAATGGGTTTTAACCAAATTTTTTTTTTAATTTAGCTACATACTTGGCTACAGACACTCTGTCTGCAGTGGGTGTGTTCAGGTCAAACAAAAATGTTCAGGTAATCTCATGGCTCTACCAGTCATCACCTCAAAAGGTGTCAGCTGGGTGGTGGTTGAGGGAGTACCCCTAATTGCCATAGGGAGTAAAGGCAATAGGGAATCCCAGTCCTTGGGATTGTCCTCAATGAATTTGTACAGCATTTGCTTAATCCATCTGTTGGCTCTTTCTACTTGACCTGAAGATTGGGGATGATATGGTATGTGGAACTTCTGGTGTACCCCCAGAAGATCAAGAGATTCTTTCATGAACTCACAAGTAAAACTGGTTCCTTTGTCAGAGTCTGCCTTGAGAGGTAGGCCCCACCCGGAGAAGATCTTTTCCACCAAGGTTTTTGCAGTAGCTTTTGCAGTACAAGTCTTTGTGGGAAAAGCTTCCACCCACTTGGAGAAGAGATCAGTAACTACAAGTGCACACTTGTTCCTGCTAGTATTGGTCAAGGGACCAATAAAATTGATCTGTATTGCATGCCAAGGGCCAGAATGTCTTTGTGGCCATAACTTATCATTACGTTTGGTTGGTATTGGGTTGTTCTGAGCAGAAATTAGGCAATTTTCAATATAGTGTCAGACATCTCTGGTAATGCCAGGCCGCTAACCAACAGTCTTGAGTCTTTGGAGTGTGTTTTCCACTCCCTGGTGTCCACCAGTAGGGGTATCATGTACCTGGTGGAGAAATTCGGTCCTCAAATTTTGAGGGACTACCCACAATTTGCTGGGTGAATCATCTGGTTGTTACCAGATCAGTTTATAATCTGAGGACAAATGCAACCTACTCACATGTCTCTTGTATGGATTATGGGTAGGTAGATCTTGTTTAGTTCCTTTATCAAGGAACCTAAACACTTCCTTAAGTTCAGGGTCTGCATGTTGGGCAGCAGATAGATCCAATGGAGAAAAGAGTTCAGGTTTCTTACTGATAGCTGCCACATGTACGACTGCCAGGGCATCTGGATGGTCCATCATCCAGGTGCCCCCCCCCCGAGCACCTTCTTTTACAAGGGTATCTGCTTTATCATTGAAGATGTGATAGTGATCTGACTTGGAGTGGGCTTTAACCTTGTGGATGAAAAGTTTGTGTGGGAATGTTTGGGCCAATTCGTAAATGTAAATCACAAGTCCTTTGTATTTTACAGGGGTGCCATCAGAGGATGCAAAGGAGTTCTTCTGCCAGAATGGTAAGAATTCAGTAAGGGAATAGCAGACCCAGTTAGAGTCTGCAAAAATGATGGTGTCCTCGGTTCCATGCTGTATGAAATCGAGGGCGCAGGCCACAGATGCCAGTTCTACGTACTATGATGATGCCACACTGCAATGTTTGGAAAGTCCAACAGTGTTACCACTGGGGTATACAACCAGCACTCCAAGTCCAGCTACCTGTTCTCCTTGGTAGTATAAGGCAGAGCCATCTGTAAAAACATGACACAGAGAGGTGTCCTTGAGTAGCTTGGAAGTGGCTGGAAGAAATGGGCCTGGGTCAGGCAGGTCAAGTGGTTGTAGTGTGCAGTCATGGGGTTCTCTTTGGTAAAGAAGTCCATGGACCAAGGTGGAAGGTATTTTGGCAGAGTGGACATGGATGTCATGGTCCTGGAGAAGGAGGGACCAGTGGGTCAGTCTGGTTTTGGAGATTGATCCATCCTTTACTCTGTCTGATAGCAAAAAGGTTGTGGGAGTGTGGTTGGTGTTGATAATGATAGGTGAGTACCCGATGATATACAAGAAATGTTTGACTGCCCAGTAGGTGGACAGAAGGTTCCTTTCCGAAAGGCTGTACTTATGCTCCGCTGGTGTCAACATCTGGGATGCATATGCAATACGCCTCAGAGTACCATTAACTTTCTGAGCAAGGACAGCAGCCATAGCAATGTCTGAGGCAGCTGATTCCAGATGGAAGGGTAATGCTGGATTGGGGTTTACTAAGGCTGGAGCAGAGGCCAAGGCCTGTTTTAGTGATGTCACAGCCTGAGTGTGTATGGGGCCCCAAATCTAGGGGATGTCCTTTTTCAGAAGTTCATACAGAGTGGCGGCCTTTTGAGGAAAGTCACAAATAAAGTCTCTGGAGTAGTTGACCATTCCCAGAAAATGCCTGAGTGTTGCTACACTGGTGGGAAGTGGCAAATCTTGTAGGCCCTGGATCTTTTTCCAGGCTGGGCTCCTGTCCTTATCAGTGATTTATAGGCCAAGAAAGATGGCTTCTTTCTAGCATAGTATTTTTGTTTGTTTGTTTTTTTACCAGGAGAGAGACACTAAGCTGAAAGCTTATTTACAGGTGTGACCTGGGAGCACAAAGAAGTTAAGTGACTTGCTCAGGGTCACACAGTATGCATGTGGGGGCTGTGGGATTTCAAACCCAGGTCTCCAGACTTGCAGCTCAGAGCCTTAAACCACTTTGCTATACTGCCTCCTCAAGTTATGCCTTTGCAGGGTTGCATTTAAGGCCTGCTCTCTGTAGGAAGGTCAGCAATTCATCCAAGAGGTCAAAGTGTCATTCTTGAGTGGCAGTGGCCAGCAAGAGGTTGTCCACGTACTGCAAGATACACTGTGGGGCAGAGAAACCTTCCAGGGTGTCCATCATGTGTGGATGGAAGAGGGAGGAGCTGCTGTGAAACTTCAGGGGCAAACTGATCCATGTGTACTGCCAACCTGCAAAGGTGAAGGCAAATTTGTATTGGGTCTTAAAGGGCTAATGGCAGTGACCAGAAACTATTGGAGATATCAAGGGCACTGAACCATTTGTGGTCAGGGGTCAGCAAGTTGAGCACATCAGGTGCTGAATCTACTGTAGGTGAGCAGCTAGGGGTGACTTGATTAAGTCTCCTGTAATCAATTGTGAGTATCCAAGTTCCCGTGGGTTTCTTCACAGGCCAAATGGGTGAATTGGCAGTGGAAACACAAGTCCTAATCACACCTTGCTTGAGGAATGACTGGATAGTTCCCCTGAGTGATGGTAGGGACTCAGCAGGAAAAGGGTATTGTCTTTGCCTCTCATGCACTGGGCCTGGGATCTCGATGGCAGTGTGCATTCTGCCACAATCATGTTTATTTGTGGCAAATGTGTCCAAATGTTTTTGCAGAATGGGGAGCAGTCTCTTAAAGCGATCATGATTTTGGAATAGATCGATGATGTCATATTCTTGTCATTAGTGGTTATGGCTGCAACCATGTGGGAATCAGAGAGCATGACAGTATGATATTGTCCTCTGATTTGGACCAGTAGCATGTTGACCAGGTCCAGCACACAGCCGTGTGGTGCAAGAAAATCAGTTCCAATTATTTTCTAGAATCCCTCTCTGGAGGCTGAGAGGAATGGGGCACCATACTTTGTCACAGGCAGCAGTTTGCACCACTCCTTCATGGTCAGGGTGATTGTATACATACTCAGCACCCTGTTTGTCCACCTGGTACTTTTTTTGTCAATGCCAGTTGCTGAAGTGGGGGCTGACAGGACCTTGAAGGTGGCTTTCTTTAGAGACTTGTGGACAGGCAAATATAATCTTCTTGTTAGGGCTAGGACCATCATGTCTAAAAGTTCAACCTCATCCTCATCCTCTGCCTTCTCTGAGGTGAGAGACTGAGGATATTTGCCATCTGCCTCACGAACATAAAATGAGAGAGAGGTACAGTCCTCTGAAGACGCAGGAGGGTAACCAAGCTCCTGTTGAGGGGAGCTATCTGGTTCTATAGGATCCCCTTCCTCCTCCTCCTAGTCATAATACATTCCTGCCTCCTCCCCCACAGGTATCAGGGCAAGGGAGGCTGGCATGGTTATACAGGCATCCATAACTTGGAAAGCCTGGAAAAATTGCCATACTTTAGTTATATCTTCAAGTGAAGGAAAGTTACTTTTTCTCACTGGCACCTCCTTTGCCTTTTCAGCAAGAGGGGCACTGACATGCTTTTCCTTATGTGTTTTCTTAGTGGGCGCCGTGTCCGATGCCTACCTACTGTCCACTGGCATCTCCTTTGCCCTTTCAGCAGGAGGGCAGTGATGTGCTTTTTTTATGTTTTTTTTAGCAGACACCATCTCCAATGCCTACTCCATGGCTCTTTTAATTTTTGGGGTATCAGGGCTCCCCTTTCAGACACCCTGCTTTCCGTGACTTTATTCTGAGGGGCTGGACTTCCACCTGAGCCTTGCTTTGAGGAGGAGTGATATAGTGAGGCCATAATTACTTTAAATTTTAAATCCAGTTGCAAAAACTTTGGAGCAAAACTCAAAGCACAGTTATAACTAATAAGAAGTGGCCAGGCACCAGATCATGAATTGTGCCTGAAATAAACACATTTTTTTTTTTTTTTGCCTGTGGGTCTTGTTCTTCCTTACATCAAATGCATAAGAAAACAGCTCCCAAAAGAGAAAATACCAACTGCGATTTGGTCCCAAAGAATAAATAATGGGAAATGAACCATTTCTCAAAAGAGGTGGCAGGGGAAGGTTAAGGAAAAAGGATAGCATTCAGGAAATATAAGGAAACACAGAAGGAGCAGGACAAAGAACTATAGCAGTTAAAGCAGAAGGAGGCAGGGAAGGCAGTCAGAATAGCAAAGGCCCAAAACTGAGGAAAAGATAGCTAACTCTGTTAAGAAGAGGGATAAAACTTTTTATAGGTACATTAGGGAGCAAAGAAAGACCAAGGGAGGGATAGAGGCTTAATAAAGGGGAGGGAATGTGGGCAGAGGGTGACAGTGAAAAAGCAGGGATACTGAATGAATATTTCTGCGCAGTATTCACAAAAGAAGAGGTGGGGAGGTACCTAAACCAAACAGTAGAAACACTCTGGATAGGGGGGGTCGATACCAGTCCATTCACAGAAGAAAGAGTTCTGAAAGTACTTTTAAAACCGAAGTTGGACAAAGCAATGGGACCTGATGGGATTCACCTCCAGAATTCTAAAAGAACTAAGGGGGGGGAACTAGTGACACCACTGACTACCCTCTTTAACAAATCATGGGAGGATGGGGTGGTACCTGAGGACTGGATATGATTCCACTTCACAAAAGTGGGAGCAAGACAGAGGCAGGAAACTGTAGACCTGTTAGTTTGACCTCAGTGGTAGGGAAAATGATGGAATCACCTCTGAAGGAAAGAATGGTTGAGTACCTAGAGGCCAGTGGGGCACAGGACTCAAGACAGCATGGATTCACAGCGGGAAGGTCATGTCAGACGAATCTAATAGATTTCTTTGACTGGGTGACCAAAATAGTAGACCAAGGAGGGGCTGTGGACATGGCCTACCTAAACTTTAGCAAGGCATTTGACACAGTCCCACACTAAAGATTAATATACAAGTTAGCCAGCCTTGGAGTGGGTCCTAAGGTGGTAGCATGGGTAAAAAATTGGCTGGACAACAGGACGCAGAGGGTAATAGTAAACAGAGTCCACTCTGAAGAAAGGGGAGTTACTAGTGGGGTACCGCAGCATTCAGTACTGGGACTGGTCCTCTTTAATATCTTTTTAAGTGACATTGCAGAGGGACTGGAAGGAAAAGTATGTCTCTTTGAAGATGACACAAAGATCTGCAACAGGGTTGATACACAAGGTGGGGTGGAAAGGATAGAAGGGACTTTGCAAGGTTGGAAGAATGGTCAAATGTATGGCAGCTTAGATTCAATGCAAAGAAGTGCAGAGTAATGCACCTGGGAAACAAAAACCTAGGGGAAGAGTACAGAGTGGGGAGTGAGATACTAACAACAACAAAAATGGAAAGGGACCTGGGGGTAGTCATATCAGATGACCTAAAGGTGGACAAGCAATGTGAGAAGGCAGTAAGAAGGGCTGGAGAGATACTGGGATGCATAAGGAGAGGCATTACCAATAGAAAACAGGAAGTTGTTATCCCTCTGTACAGACAGTTGGTGAGACCCCATCTAGAGTACTGTGTGCAGTTCTGGAGACTCCATCTCCACAAGGATATAGACAGGATGGAGGCAGTCCTGAGGAGGGCAGCTAAAATGGTGCAGGTTCTGCACCAGAAGCCATACGAAGAGAGACTAAAGGAGCTTAATATGTATACCCTTGAGGAAAGGAGGGGGAGGGGGGACATGATAGAAACTTTTAAGTACCTCAAGGGAATCGACAAAGTGAAAGAGGGTAGCATCTTTCAGAAAAAGAGATGCGCAAAAACAAGGGAGCACAATTTGAAGATAGAGGGGGATGGTTCAGAGGTAATGTGAGGAAGTATTTTTTCATGGGGAGGTTTGTGGATGCCTGGGATAGCCTTTCTGAGGAGGTTGTTGAGTCAAAAACAGTGGGGGAATTCAAGAATGCATAGGACAGACATAAGGCAATTCTAGTTGGGGGTAGGAGGAAGTAGGCTGTTGGTTAACTAGGATCTGCAGCTTATTCATTAGGTAGGGAAATGGGCAGACTCGGTGGGCCTAGCAGTCCTTATCTGCCATTAAATTCTATGTAAAATTAGAAGTAAACACAAGCTCAAACAGAAAATCATCCCGGTTTCCAAGCCAAACGGAACCAGGACTAGATAATTTGAAGAAAGCACCTTAAAGTTTTTTGGGTGTTTTTTGCAGTGAAAGTGGGATGCAAAAAGGGAAGCCATGCTACAACAGGCTGCCCAATTCCCAACCCTAACTTACACAGACTTGAAAGCGGGGTGGTGTGGGGGGCAGCAAGATGGCCGTAATGCTGCTCCACTCCCCCAGCACTGCGTTTGCTCCATGCCTGCTCATGCTTTTGGAATTTTTTGAACTTTAAGGGTGCCATTTCATTTGCTAGTACAGGGCTAGCTTTTAATGTGCTGAACAAAAGCTTTGTTTTAAACTAAGCTACAGCAGTGAACTTACAGAAATTTGCCAAGTACAGCTCGAGGTACACTACTAGTTGTGGCATTTATGCTCAGGAAGAAAAAATTACTAAACATAGTAATCTTCTTTCTTCCAGGGTATTCTTCGATATCATTAACTCTAGCAGTCAGCCTCCTGGATTGCAGTGCCCCAGAGATGAATGCAAATTTATGCAAATAGTGGAACACTAATTGGCTCGTGATACCAATCAGATCTGCTGCCCTGTCAACTGTAGGCATTCTAAGATGCTCAGATTTCAAATAAGCCTGTACCTAAGTCTCATACTATGCTAACGTAACACTTTAAACTAGTAATAATATTTTAATTTGATTAAACCCCCCTTATTTTTATATTTCCCTAAGCCAAATGGCAATGGCCAAAAAGACCAATGAAATAGGAACTGGGCCAACTGGTTTAAAAAAAGATTTTGTGCCAGCGAAGGCCAACCAACACACAGTAACACTTGTACTCTTATACTGATAGGAAGACTTTAAAGCAGTACCTTTGGAGGAGGGTCCAGAACCATATTTAGGGAACAAACTCTGCAGCACTGCTGTACAAAACCTGGCATCATTCCTGGACTGGATGTCCAGACTGTAGTGCTTTGTGAAGGTACGTACAGATTTCCATGTGGCTGCTTTGCAGATTTCCAACAAGCGAATATCTCTAGTTGCTGCTGTTGTAGCAGTTGTACCCCTAGTGGAATGTAGTCCATTAGGCCTACTGGGGGCTCTTTGCCAGCTTTACTGTAACAGAACTGTGTACATGCCACAATCCAGTGTGCAATTGTCCTTTTTGAAGCTGGCTTACCTTTACCCACATCATCACAGGTCAGGAACAGCTGTTGCTTTTCCTTCCTATGCTCCTTTGTATGCTCGATGTAATAGGTCAGGGCTCTCTTTACATCGACACTATGCAATCTACGCTCCACAAAGCTGGAGTATTCGGTGAAGAAGACTGGCAAAGTAATAGAGTGATTTAGGTGAAAGTCAGAAACTACTTTACGAAGGAATTTCCTGTTAGTTCTGAGCACCACTTTGTCTCTGAGTAATGAAATGTAGTATTGCTCCAGACAGAGCCTGTAACTTACTTATCCTTCTTGCTGATGTGATGGTTACTAGGAAGACCATCTTCCAAGTGACAGATTTCAGATGGGCATTGGCCAGTGGTACAAATGGGGGCTCCACGAGCTTGGTAATACAGATATTTAGGTTCCAGGCAGAAGCTGACTCCCTGTGAGGGGGATGCAGATGGGCCACCCCTTTAAAGAATTTTCTAAAAATAGGATTAGCTGCTAAGGAGGCTCCATTGCCAGCTGACAGATATGCAGAAATGGATGCCAGATGGACTTTGAGTGTTGATGGCTGAAGTCCCAGAGTATTTAGGTATGTCAGATATTCCAGCAAGACTGACAACCCAGACTCCATGGAAACCACCACTTGTGAATCACACCAGATAGCAAACCTCTTCCACTTGGAAATATAGGCTTTCCTAGTTGAAGATTTCCTAGAACCCCTGAGCACCTGTAAAACATCTGAGAGGTGTAAGTCAGCATATTCTAGGTCCTCAAGAGCCATGCCTTGAGCCTGGAGAGACCTGAGGTTCAGATACAGAATTCTGCCCTGTGAGGATGTTAGGAGATTGTGTCTGTGTGGAAGGTGTATTGGTTGCGCCACCGACAGGGAGAACAACTGTGAGTACCAAGGCTGCCTTGCCCAGTCTGGAGCTTTCAGAATCATGGTGGCTGACTGGGACCTGAGCTTGATCAGGATGCTGAGCAACAAAGGGAATGGAGGAAACGCATACAGAGTTTTCTTTGCCCAATTCAGCACCATGGCATCCACAGGTATTGACCCTTTGGCTGGTGGTCTGCAACAAAATTTTGGCAACTGGTGATTCTCTTCTGAGGCAGAGATCTATCTCTTGAGTGCCCCACCTTCTGAATACTGTCTCCAGCACCTGTCTGTTGAGACACCATTTGTGGTGGTTCTGGCTGATTCTGCAACGGGCATCCACCAAAGTATTTTCTTTCCCTGGGAAGTGCACTACCATCAGGGACACTTGTAGAAAGTATGCCAGACCCCAGATTTTCATTACTTCTGTGCAGAGCAGGTCAGACCTTGTCCCTCCCTGCTTGTTGATGTAATACATAGTGGTGGTATTGTCTGTTCTCACCTGTACCCTTTCCCTTTATCAGGGATGTAAAAGACTGAAGTGCTAGAAGCACTGCCCTGAGCTCCAGTAGGTTTTGTGTAGCAGTGACTCCATGGGAGACCAAGTGCCATGCACTGTGTGTTCCTCTAGATGAGCCCCCCAACCTAGCAGGGAAGCATCTGTTGTGGGTACCATGGTAGGAGACTGAATCTTAAATGGTACTCCCTCCCTCAAGTTGCTTCTGTCCTGCTACCATTGCAGGGCCTGTATTGAGGTCCTTGACGCTGGCACCAACTTTGACTGAGGGTCCCTTTTTTGGCACCAGTGGGCCCTTAGATGGAATTGGATATCTCTCATCTGAAACTGATATTCCTGTACTGTGCTTGTAGCTGCAGCCATGTGTACCAGCAGTTGGAGAAAATGTCTTGCAGGTCTTGGCCTGTTTAGGATGAAAGAATCTGCCATGCTCACAATACTGTCTGTTCTGTCTTGGAGAAGGAAGACCTTTCCCTGTACAGTGTCCAATTGTGCTCCTATGAATTGCAGTACCTGAACAGGTTGCATTAAAGACTTTTGGGTGTTTATGAGGAATACCAGAGACTCCAATCTCCTGTGTGAGACTTGAAGCATCTCTTACTTGTTGTGGGTTTTTTTCCCCACCACTAACCAGAACACAGACTCCCTGCCTTCTCAGGTGCGCCACCACTGCTACCAGGCACTTTGTGAATACCCTTGGAGCAGAAGTCAGGCCAAAAGGCAGAGCTGCAAACTGATAGTGGCCTGATGGTAGTCTGAACCTCAGGTGCTTTCTGTGGGATTCCCTTATGGGGATGTGGAAGTAGGCATCTTTTAGGTCCAGTGATGCCAGCCAGTCTCCTTGTTGTAATGTGGGTCAGATCATTGCCAAAGTAACCATCCAGAACTTTGGTTTTATGAGATGCCTGTTTAGGGATCTCACATCCAGTATGGGTCACCACTCCCCATTTTTCTTTGAGGTCAGGAAGTACCTGGAATAGAAACCTCTTCCCTTTTGAAAGGAGGGAACTGGTTCTACTGCCTTTGCTGCCAACAGTGAGAAAACCTATTTTTCCAGCAGTTTCCTCTCTGCTGGGTCTGGGCACCTGAACAATCTTGGTCTTAACCTGGGGAAAGTTTTGAAACTGAGGACCAGTCCTTGACCCACCACCTCCAATACCCACTTGTCTGTGGTGATGGATTTCCAGTTTTGGAAGTAGTGGGTCAGTCTGCCCCTGGACCGGAATAGGGGAGGCGACCCTGACTAGCACATCAGGGGTTCTGCTTCGACTATGTGGTAGGCTGAAGGGATTGTTCTCCCCTTCTGGAGCCTCTGTGATCCCTATATCCCCTATAGTACCCTCTCTGTGAGTAACTAGTAGTAGCTTGCGCCTGGTCGAAAGGTCGGATATAACCCCTACCTCTACCTCCCCTTCCATAGGGCCTGTATGAAGTAGAGGCCCTCTCCCTGGCGGAGTTACTTTTGTAAATTGCCTTATATTCATCCACTTTTTTCATATACTCTTCTGTTTTTCGTCCAAACAGAGTATTATTCTCCACCGGGAAGCCCATGGCCTTGTTTTGGGTGTCTTGGGTAAGACTGGTTGCCCTAAGCCAGGCAAAACTTCTGAGGGCTATGGACAAAGCCATCCATCTGGCTGCATTGTCATTCGCATCCACAGCCATGTGGAATTGATATTTTGTGGCTTCCAGGCCACACCTGGCTGTTTCAACAAGGTCAGTTTGCAGGCTTGTGGGGTGCCTTGTCAGCAATGGCCATAATAGAATTCCACAGGGTTTTCTGATATTGGGCTGCATAGCCCATGTAATTAGCCTCCATAATGCGCAGGGAGGCTGCCAGGTATCCTTTCTTGGCCATCCCATCCAGTTTTATGGAGTCTTTTTCTGGTGGATGTGTAGCCAGGGGTACTTTAGCCTCATCGCAAGTTGCTGTTTGCACCACCCCTTCATGGTCTGGGTGAGACAATAGAAATTCTGCCCCCAATGGATCAAGCTGATATTTCTTGTCAGCTTACTTGTCCACAGGCAAGATAGTGTTTGGGGTGTTGAGGATCTTAAGTACTTGCTTTTTAAAGCATTTAATAGGCAACACCTTTCCTGTTGGTGTTAGCCTCATCATATCCATAAACTGCACCTCCTACTCATCCTGTTCAGGATCATAAGGAATGAGGTCCAGAGCTTCAACCATCTGCCTCACAAAAGTTAAGTGTGAGGACAAATCCTCAGTCACCTGGGGGATCAAACCCATGTTCGGGAGAAATTTCTGGTTAGATCAGTTCATCCTCATATTCCTCCCCAAAATCATCCCTGGAGGGATCCATAGCCTCTGCAGTGGACATAGACTTGGGTGCTGAAAAACTAGCCGGTTGCTGGTTAACCAATGCCAAACCAGTCAGCAAGGCCTGCAAGATTTGGAGGGCCTGTGCCACCTGGTCAGCACATGAGCATGTTGCCTGGAACAACTGGGAGCCCCTTTGCTTTTTCAGTCGAGGAGACAGTGTTCTTTTTCTTGTCCAGCTTTTTCAAAGGAGGTGACTCCTTTACTGGTTCTCCCAGCCTTTTCAGCCAGATGTCTCACCTTTTTCAGGGGTGTTTGAACAGACATCTTTAGATATATTTTTATCAACGGTCGGAACCTGTATAAGCTTTCTCTTTAAAATGTTTTTTTAAGTTTTTCCATGGTTTTCTCAGGAAAACGTTTACATATCTCACACTCAGAATCAAAATGTTCAACCCCAAGACAAAACAAGCAAAGTTCATGCTTGTCAGCCTTGGCAAATATTTCCTGGCATTTGATATAATTTTTAAATCCCGTAGGTCCAGTCTTTTTCTTAGGTTTATCAGACATTGCTACAATAAACTTAAGAAAATTTAAATTTAAAGTCTAAAGTTTTTTTATCAGTTCCTAAACCGAGAAGTAACCGGAGAGTTACCGCAAGTTTAAATGTAAATAACTTGCGGTCAGTTCCTCAACCGAGGAAACCGACAAAATCCCAGAAAAAAATTACCCAAATAAACCGGTTCAATAAATTAATTAGTTCAATAAATAAACAACAAGTTAACTAGAGAAATAGTGATTTAACACTATAGTAAACCAAACTAAGACAGTTCCTAACCGGTTACTAGGAACGGACGGGGAACCACAAAACTAACTAAAAATGAACTAAATCACACTAAAACTATAGCAGGCAGCAGAAATGAAGTCAAATAAAAATGATACTTATGGTTTTGGACAAAAACCAAGTTCTCTCAGTAAATGCTGAGGAGTAGTCTCCAAGATGACCAACTAGGCAGGTGGAGAAAGAAATCTGAGCATCTTGGAATACCTACAGTTGACAGGGCAGTAGATTTGAATGGTGGCAAGAGCCAATTAGTGTTCCACTATTTGCATAAAGTGCCATTCATCTCCGGGGCAGTGCAGTCCAGGAGGCTGACTGCTAGAATTAATGATATTGAAGAATACCTGGGGTTAGAATTTTTGTTACCTGCTGTTCTGTTTCACTGGTCATTTGACTCCAAGAAGAATTCGAGAAGATTCATCCTGTTTGCCTTTAATGTTCTTTTTTGAAAGTTGTGAAGGTTTGCAGTGAAACAAAAAGTTACATGCATATTTTGTCCTGATTAAAGGTATGCCAACATTGCCTGGGGCTGGGGGGTCCTAGTACTCCCATCTATATGAAATTTACTATGCTCAGTGGAGTGCTTGTCTTTTTATTTTCACAGGTGTGTTCTAAGGAGCCCAGGATGAAAAGCTGGCAGAACACAGCCGACGGACATTTTGGGGATCGGGAAGTTTTGGAAAACTTGAGCAGAAATAATTCTTAAAATGAATATTTACGTTTATCCTGGAGCTCTGCTTGTACTCTAAACCCCCGAGGTCGGCGCAAATTTTAAAAGGAAATGGCCTCTCTTTCAGTATCTGAAGGAGTCTGTCATTGTCAGACGTACCATTTTGTTTTGTCTATCTGTCGTATGTTACTCAAGAGAAGCGAACGACCTAGGTATGCGCCGTACTACCAAGTTTAAAAGGGTAAGCTATATATATATATATATATATATATATATATATATATAAAGTTAATGCCTTCAACACATCTTTTAAACCATTAAAAGGAAAAGAGGATGTAGCAATTGAACTCATAGCGAGTCGTTGGAAATGACATGCTAACATAAGTCGGACACCCTTTGTGTGCAAGTAGTCTGATTAAATTCATGGACCTCATGTTAATGAGGCTGCTTAGGGCTTTAAGGAGCAAATGCTTGCTGGTTTACATATGATTTGAACTTGTAATGCCAGAGAGTCCCTTTGTTTCATCAGAGTATGATATTGAATGTTTTACGCTTGGACTCCAGAGTTAAGGGAGCCTTGAATGCTGACATAAAAAGGAATGGACTTTTGTGTGTAGTGGAGCCATAACTTTGCCTGGTTTATACAGCAATTTACTGTTGATAGTTCATGTTTGGATGCTACAGAAATGTTCTACAGCACTTACGTTCATATGTTTGTCCAACAATTTCCAAATACTTTGGGCATTCTGTGTTTTGAATTAATCACCATTTAGAAATCTGTTCAATTATATAGGATAAAAGGATATGGATAGCAGAAATCACATGGTTTAAAGCTTACAAGGTTTGAAAAATATTTAGAATGAGGTGGCTACCTGCAAATTGAAACTGGATCTTTTAGGTTTAAAGGGCTATTTATTTTTATTGAATATAATTAACTTGCCCTGACTGTCATTGGCACAGTTTAAAGATGATAACTCTAACTAGGGCTGTATATGGTATTCAGACATACTGTGTATTATTAAGATAGTCATGAGTAAAAACTCTTATCTAATAGCAGGAATATAAACTTATTAGGTTTACAGAAACTCCTGCAATGATAATGAGCTAATCCAATGATAAACTAGTTTCTTTTGAGGCGGATGATGGTCTGATGATGGGATGGGAGACCTTAGAAAGGACCTAAGGTGCCCATTGCAGTCATTTTGGGGAGACTTCCTGGCTGTACTGGGGACTTGAACTTCTCTTATTATACCCTGATGGCCTATTATATTGCTGTAGAAGGCTAAGAATGGAGCTGGATTTTAAATATACAGTACTGATAAATATATAATTAGTAATATGCTCTGCTCTAATATTTGTAATAATGTTTACAATTATTTATGGCATTTAATGTAGGAAACTGTCAAAATTTGTACTATTTTTAATTTAACAGGCACAGATAAGAGAGCCAGACCATAAACTGGTCTGTGCCGGTTGGAAACTGAATATACGCATTTATAGTGTGTGTAACTGTGACATTAAATTTTTTTACACTGTGCATTTGAATGTTATGTTTATACTTGTTTCTAGTTTTTAGTATACTGTAATGGCTTATTAGCCGAACAATGAGACCAAACTTGAAACACAGAGTTAATCAAACACTAACTGAAAGAGTCAAATAAAGAGCAAAATAACCAAACTGTAGTATCTCTGAAGCAGGAGCAACTTCAGGGCGCTGCTTCTTCTCAGGCGGAGAAATAAATCTGCCATTACAGGGCAGAGGTGAGTGGACCTCACAGCAGAGTTCTGAATTACATTCTACGTTCTTTAATTGGCACAACATTCTAAAGCTCCACAGCAAGCTCAATCCAGGGGCCTGAAACTGTTAAACAACTAGCGAGGGATTCCTGGGATTTGAAGTGGACGTATACACTTTTTTGGCCATGCTATCTAGTACTATCCAGTATTATTAAATCTTTCTCAAGAAGTTGGGAGTATAGGGGCACTATGGCCTTGTCACAGGCTGCAGCCTGGACCACTCCCTCATGATCTGGATGGGACTACATGTACTCAACCCGTCTGTCCACCTGATTTTTTTCTCAACTTTTTTGTCAATGCCAGCAGCTGAGGTGGGTGCTGCCATGACTTTGCTAGCAGCTTTTCTGAGGGATTTGTGAATGGGTAGAAGCAACCTATTTGTGGGGCAAGTCCCATCATATCCATGAATCCCACTTCATCTTCCTCAGTTTCATTGGAGGAAACATTGAGGGTGTTTACTATCTGCCTTAAAAAGCAGTAATGTGATGTATAGTCCTCTAAAGACCTAGGAGGGGGGCCACATTATTGCTCAGGAGATCCATCTGGTTCCAGGGGTTCTCCTTCCTCCTCCTCACAATACATTTCAACCTCCTCCTCCTCCACAGGCATCAGGAATGGAACTGGACCTTGGGGGCGGGGGGCAACCATATTAAACAGATCTCCCATAGATTGGAAAAACCTGGAAAAATTGACATGCCTTTGTTATACCTTCAGCTAAGGGCATTTCATTAGAATCAACTGTTGGCTCTTTTCCTTTTTCAGGAGAAGGGGCAGAGACATGTTTTTCTTTTTGTTTTTTTCTTAGCAGGCACCATGTCCTGTTTCTGCTCAGAAGCTCTTATTTTTGCGGATTCGGGGTTCCCCTTTCAGATACCCTGAGACTGGTACCATCTTTAGCAGCTTTATCTTTCTTTTCTGTCCCCTTTGAAAGGAACTGCTGCTTACTCTGAGGGGCCAGACCCTCATATAAGCCTTTTGGTGATGCAGAGGTAGACTGAGAAGCCATAAAGTCTTCTACTTTTTTATCCTTTTTGAGTCTTAAGGTAAAACTTTTTATAAAGATCACAATTTAAAAAATCGTGGTCTGGACCCAGGCACCTTAAACAGAACTTATGACAGTCTGCCCTTGCCAGGAGCTGAAAATAAATAATATAGTTTTGAAAGCCTTTAGGTCCTGTTTTGTTTTTTGTTTTGTTTTTCAGGCCTGCCAGTCATGTCAGACACTGGAGACCTAAGAGAAACGTTTCCAGTTCCCAATTAGGAAAAACAATTTGACAGCAAGCCCAAATAATATTAAGAACGAGCTTCTGTTTAAAAAATGCAGTTCAATTCCTCAGTCAAGAACCGCAAATATACCTGTAAATGACTTCAGAAAAATTCTGTGATCAATTTTTTGCAACCAAAAATGTCTTGGTATCCTGAAAATGGAACCAAATAAAAATAAAATGAAAACTGTGAAAGTAGTCAAATAAAGATTTTAATAAAATTTAAAGACAAAAATGGCAGTTCCCTAAAAGTGGGAAAAATGCTAATGAATGGCCATCCCTGGTTACTGGGAACCGATTGTGAACCAGAGAATTATCCGAGAAAACACAATTTACAATAAATAACACCCTAACTAATGCAGAGTTATCAAAAAATAGACTAAAACACTTTAACAACTGTTAAAAATAAAATGAAACCATAAACTGGCCAGAAGTGAGGAAACTACTTGCAGGTGACTGCTCTCTTCAGCAGAGAAATAAATCCAACGTTGGAAAGCAAGGGTAAGAGTGACCACACAGCAGGGTTTGAGCTTCATTATAAAGTTCCATCATTAGCATAAGTTCCAAATCTTCAGAGCTGCTGATTCCAGGGGAATGATTCTGTTATTAAACATAAGTGAGGAATTCCTGGCGTTAGAAGAATGGGCACATTTGTTTGAATTTCTTCATTGGGGGTATCTGAGCATCGCCAGCAAGCTGGACTGGTTCGTTTATCTTCTCTTTTTCAGGCTCCAAGTGTTTTTCTTTCTTGTTTTTTTTTAAGGCTATTTTTGGAAAGTGAATCCTCTGGCTGCCTTTCTTGGAGTCTTTTTATTTGAACATTCCTCAGCCAAGGATTTATGCACTTTTGTGAGTTTCCTTGCAGACACTACTTTAGACTGGTCTTTAAGGACAGCTGTTTCAGCTGACATTATCACAGGGATGTTCTATAGGGGAACAGTCTTTGGAGCTAGACAGTGTCGCTGGAGCTACAATAGCAGTCAATTTCAGGTATTTCCAGGTATTTTGCAATATAGCTAAAGAGATTCTTGATGGTGGCTCATCTTAGTACTGCAGGCATGGTATTTCTCTAGAGATATCAAGGAAATTTCAGGAAATATCTGGCTTTGTTTTTGGCTGCAGTTGTAATAAAGACTACCTTTTCAGCATGGTTTTGTTGGTAGCACATCCGTCATTGGGCTAGAAGGTTGTGGGTTCTAGTCCCACATTGGGACTGCGCTCATACCATAAATGCTGGCACCAGAGTACCATACTGGGAGTGCTGTACTGTCAAGGTGTGCCATCCTTTGGATGAGATATTAAACCAGGGTCCCTTCTGCCTGCCTATCTCTGGTGTTGTCCTGGTGGGTATCCAGGTGCAAACAAAAGAATCCAAGGCAATTTTTGTAAGAGTTGGGGAATTTTATTAGACAAAAGAAAACAATACAAAAATAATGATCACAATGGCAGAAAAACAATAATCTGAAAATAAAACAAAGACTCCAATCACAAATAATACTTAACACGATATTAAAAACCAAATAAAATGAGCAGATAATACTTAACAGGGTATTATAAACCAAAGTAAAGGAAAATAAAAGTTTAAAAGAAATAACAGTGTATCAAAACAGAGCAAAAAGAATACATTTCGTCATACTTACTGTAATTTACTTTTCTGTTAGCTCCAACATTATCAATGGGGTTTAGTACTGGTGGTTATGTGCACCCCTACTAGGGGAAATGGCATAGCCCAAGGCTGTAATCAGGATAGAATCCTAGGCACCTGAACATTCCAGACAGCAGCAACTCTCAAGTCACCATTGTCCATGCAGTGCCTCTAAATATGGAAAAAAAATTTGTCCACATAGATCATACCGGTCATCTTGACACAAAAACACACATATCAGCTGCTTACATAGATAGGAAATTTGCCAGAATAAAATAAACAGTCACCTACCTCGTCAGATGGTAGAGGTAGGAAATCAAGTCTTGCCTTCCAATTTTCCAATGGCATGGAAAGTCTTTGCAGTGTCGAATCAACTAGAACAGACTTGGCCAGCCTGGTGACACTGAGGTTTGAGGCGCTGGACGCTACACCTTGTGCCACGCCAGTGACCCAGGTTCGGTGACGGACTTGGATAGCCGGGGGTCGGCAGGGAAGGGAGGGGAAGGAGCATCCAGAGGACAGCTCTCCTCTCTCTGGGGTGGGATCCAGGGATGCCTGGTGTCCTGGCAGCCCAGAGATTGGGGGCACTACAGGTTCACTGGCTAACATAAGGGGCGGAGTGTGGCAGATGCCAGCAGGGCAGCCGTGCACAAGCATCATTGCATGTGCACTACTTGGGAGGAAACAAGGAGGAAAAATCCCTTTCTGCAGGGAAAGGCGATGGCACCTCTGCCCCGGGCCACACTCCCAACACCAGGCACTCTCCTCTCCTCTCCATGCCATGCTTGCCCAGCCCGGCACTCTAGACTGTAGAGCACCCTGGGCAGATAGGGTGGCCCCACCTCAGGGGGTTCAGAGCTGGGGGGTATGTCGGGCTGGAGCAAGGGAGTAGGACATGTCTCAGGTGAGAGGTAGAGTCCGTGGGAAAAGAGGATGCCGGAGAGAGTTCCCTGAGAACAGTGAAGAAATAAAATTGTAAAAAAAAAAAAAAAAAAAAAAAAACTAGAACAGACTTGTCAAAGGAATTAATGCAAACAGTGCAAGTGCTCACCTGTAACAAAGGAGGCACCCTTAATTATTATTTGAATTCGAACCTGTTAAATCTGCATGCTAGCAACCAACATTCTAATGCAGAACTGCTCACTCTTTTTTTCATATCCATATAATTACAAGCACAGCAGGTAAACTACAGAAGGATATCCAGACAGACAATCAAAGTTTTATAACAAAACAATGAACATCCCAGTGCTGGCATATCTGACAATATTGTCCCGGTGGGCTCCATTGACAATGTTGGAGTTAACAGAAAAGGAAATTACAGTAAGAATGAAGAAATTTCTTTCTGTAGCACTCCACATTGTCAATAGGATTCAATACTAATGAGTTCTAAAAAGCAGTACCCATGAAAAAACAGGTGGAGGAGAATATTGTCCCATACGTCAGCCATGTACAGGAACAAAATTACCTGCTAACTGCTGCCAGTAAAACTCTGTGACCAAAGGCTACATCAGCAGAACTTTGAACATCCAATCTGTAGTGCTTGCTGAATGTGTGGACGGAGGATCACGTGGCTGCCTTGCACTATGCTAAAACAGATGCCTTGTCTTTCTCTACCCAGTAGGTGGCCATAGCCCAGGTGGAGTGAGCCTTTATGAGAGCTGGAGATCTCTTCTTTTCTATGACATAAGCCTTGGCAATGCATGCCCTCATCCACCTAGCCAGAGTGACCTTGGAGGCTTTTTGTCCCTTTTTGACTGCTCCGAAAAGAAAGGACAACTTATCCAATTTCCGGAACTCAGCAGTCCATCTAAGGTATGTTCTAACAGCCCATCACAAATCTAACTTGTGCAACTCCTTCTCCTTTGGGTGAATAGACTGTGGACAGAAAGATGGGAGACAGATTTCCTGGTTCACATGGAAGGACGTGGGGACCTTTGGAATGAAAAATGAACTGTTCTGACCAACACCTTGTCCTTATGCATGATGAGGTAAGGTTCTTTGTGGGACAAAGCCTGGAGCTCACCAGACCTCCTCGTTGAGCACATAGCAACTAAAAAACACACCTTGTAAAACAGCACGTCCAACGGTACCGATGAAAGCGGTTTGAAAGACTCCTTACAAACAGCATTCAGAACCAGATTCAGATCCCATGGAGAAACAGGGGATTGGAACAGAGGTCGACTCCTGCTAACAGCCTGCAGAAAACTAATAACCTTCCAGTTGGTCCCTAAGGAGGAACCCAAGGAGGCACCAAGGGCTGATACCTGGCCTCTCAAGATGCTCAAAGCCAAACCTTTCTCTACTTCTTCCTGCAGAAAATCCAAAATATGCAGAACCATGGCTTTGAAAGGCCAGCTATCTTTTCCTCTGGCCCAGGCCAAAAAAGTGGTCCATTATGCAAGCATAAGCTACCGACGTGGAACTCTTTCTGGCAGCCATCAGGGTGTCCACTACCTTCTTAGAGAAACCCTGTTACAGGAGTCTCCTCCTCCTTTCAGGAGCCAGGCCATGTGCTGCATCGCTCCCGGATTTGGATGCAGAATGGGATCTTGGGAGAGAAGCTCCTCTCCACCGCACTAGAAGGCTAAACAGTGCATGTTGAGCCAGGTTCACTAAGTCCGAGAACCACGACCTTCTGGACCACTCCGGAGCTTCAGAAGAAAGCTTCCTCTTGAGTGCCTTATCTTGCGAATGACCCTGGAGAGGAGCGGCAGATGAGAGAAAGGCATACGTTCTACCAAAATTCCATACTTGTGACAAGG
This sequence comes from Neoceratodus forsteri, assembly GCA_016271365.2. Classification (NCBI taxonomy): domain Eukaryota; kingdom Metazoa; phylum Chordata; order Ceratodontiformes; family Ceratodontidae; genus Neoceratodus; species Neoceratodus forsteri. Next base: position 902,835,041 of record CM057456.1, on the reverse strand, counting down.
CATCCACTGCCTCCACCTTTGGACACCAGTAGCAGATGAAGAACCACTGTACTTAGGCATCCTGGCTAGAGGTGAACAGGTCAATCTGTGGATGACCGAATCTTTGACACAGAAGGTTGAGCACCTCCAGGATCAACATCCACTCCCCTGGATAGACATTCTCACAGCTTAGCCAATCGGCCTGAATGTTCAACTCCCCTGCCAAGTGAACTGCTGACAGAGAGATAAGGTTCTCCTCTGCCCACAGCAGGAGACTGGTGGCTTCTTCTAGCATCTCTCTGCTCTTTGTGCCCCCTTGATTGCTTATGTAGGCCACCATGACAGCATTGTCTAACCTTATTTTCATGGCTTTTGACTGCACCCGACTTTAAAAGTGAAGGAGAGTGAGGCGCACAGCCCTCATCTCCAGAACATTTATGTATAAGTGCTGTTCCTGCGCTGACCAAGTCCCTTGAATGGAGATGTGGTCCAGCATTGCCCCCCCCCAAACCTAACAGGCTGGCACCAGTCATCAGAATCAAATCATCTGGTGAGATCTCCATGGGAGACCCCTTGCTCAGGTTGTCCAAACTCACCCACCAACTCAGAGACTGCCATAGGAGGGGTGAAGCTGGGATCCTGGCCTGATAGTCCTCTGAAGCTGGATCTCAGGCTGACAGCAACAGGGTTATCACGGAAAGGCGAGTCCACGGGGCCAGTTCTATTGCTAATGAGGCCCAGAATCTGCAGAAGGCTGTGAGCTGAAGCAGATAATTGGCTCCTCAGCCACTGAACCTTTCTCGATAGGGTCTCTTTCATGGCTAATGAGAGGAGGACCTTCCACTCGTCCATCTTGAACACCACCTCAAGGTGCTCCAGGGTCTGTGATTGCTTGAGAGAGCTTCTCTCTCAATTCACCACCCAGCTGTATTACTCCAAAACCTCTAGAGCCCTGGCCACTGACTTCCTTGCCAATGGCGCAGATGGCACTTGAATGAGATCATCCAGGTATGGATAGACATGAAGTTCCTCCTGCTGGAGCTGAGCCACCATGACTATGAGTACCTTTGAGAAAATCTTGGGGGCTGATGTTAGTCCAAACGGGAGTGCCCTCTACTCAAAATGCTGTCCCAGGATTGAGAACCAGAGGAACCTCTGATGAGACTGCTGGATGGGATTGTGGAGATATGCATTCCTCAGATCTATTTTTGCTATGCTACCATGCAATAACTGTGAAGGAATAACAGCAAAAGCAATTAGGACGAGAAGAAGAAGGGCGAACGGCAGATGGGGGAAAGTGCAGGAGCAGTCGCACATGCGGGGGGCCCCATCATTTTGTATGACCATCACAAGCAGGGCATTAGGAGGATAGCGTGCCATCACCCTTCTAACTTCACCCTTTTTCCTGTTTGCCCTTTTTCCTTCATGGTTATGACCCGACACCATAATCCTCCAGCTGGACAGCTTGGATGATTAAAGATAAGGACTACATCTTGAAGATCATGTGGAGAACAAACTTGTTTAGGTGTTTCAGATCCAGAATAGGCCTGAAACCCCTCAACTTCTTGGGAACTACAAAATAAACTGAGTAGACATCTTGGCCTTGCTCACTAGGAGACACCGGAACAATCACCCCAATCTGTGTGAGGTGGTTCAGTGTCCGCAACACCGCTTGCCTCTTCATGGGGTCTTTTGGTACCAGAGACAGAAGAAAATGCTCCTTTGAGGGAATGGTTGAAAACTCTACTGCATTTAAAGCCAGAATCTGGGCCCATCTTGTGTAAAAAATGTGCAGTCTTCCACCAAGGGAAGGGAGGCAGAGATGGGTCCCCGTTCCCTCATTGTGAGGTGCCCGTTTTTCACCCTAGACCACCATTGCATCTTCAGGCAAGGGCTCCTCTGAAAGTATTGCTCTTGAAACTAGCATAAGATCCTTTACTCTGCTGGCTCCCGATGTTCTGAAAGGGACAAAAAAAACCTCGATACTGCTGCTGTCAGCTGCCTCCTTGACCTTTTAGAGTTGAACCAGTTTTTGTCTGCTGTTTTGACACTGGTAGGTGGCCCTTTTATCCTAGATATCCTTCAAAATATCATCCAGGCCAGAAACAAATAACAAGCCTCCCTTAAAGGCTAAGTTAAACAGCTTGGTCTTCAAAGCCTGATCAGCAACCTAATGCTGAAGCCACATGCCTCGCATTGCGGACACAATGTGATAAGTGAAGTGAGCTGAAATGTGTAAATTCTCCACTGTGGCATCCCCTAAGAAGGTGGAGGCCATGGATACCAACTGCAAAATACTCGCCCCCTTCAAATCTGGGGGAACAAAGCTGACCAGATTCGTAACCCACAAGTTTAAGGCTCTGGCAACAATGACTGATGTATAAAAGGTACAGAGGTTTACGCCATTGGAGGCTAAAGCTATTCTGCATGAAGCATCCACTTACCTGTTATGCGAATATGCTAAGGCCAAGGACCCTTCAATAGGAATAGTAGTGTGTCTGATGGAATTATGTACAGCCTTATCTGTCAGAGGAGGGGTTTCTCACTTGCGGGTATTTTCTTCCAGAAAAGGGAAACACCACACTTTAGGCCTCCGTAGATACTTTCTTTGGTCCCCATCACACTGAATAAAGTTAGTAAAACACTTGGGAGCAGAGGAGGATGCAGACAGAATAGGATTTACAACTAAAGCCTCCATGGATTGCACCTCCTTCAGCTGCAATGTCCTACAAGCCTTAGTTATCAGGTAGGACAAATAATTTGGCATCAAATGGGAGGATAGGAAACCTCCCCTTTGGCTCCATCTACTCCTCTTCCTCCTCCTCCTCAGAGGGTTCATCCTCCTCATCATCAAGTAACTCCTTTGGGTCAGGATTATCTCCAAGATCCCTGATATCCTCATCCTGACCCTTTGTATGAGCAGGGTCAGAGTTTGCCTGCAGGTCTATATTAGCAGCCTTGTTCTGCTCCGGTGCACCTGGACGTGCCTATGTGGCCCCCTGACCTGAGGGGGATCTGGTTTTGCGTTGGGTGTGTCTGATGGGAAGTCCTGCGGAACATAGGGGGTCAAAAAGCTCTCCTATGAGTAACAACAAGGATCTATGCAATTCTGCTTTACCACTACCTGCTGGTACACCAGGTGCATCCCCCAACTCAGAGTGCCTACTTGGAGGAACCGTAAGAGACATATTAGCTTGAGTAACACAATGGGGGCAATATGAACCCAGAGGGCAGGGTTGTATTACACTTTTACAGGTCTTACATCTCTTTAAAAGTAGAGATCTCCGATAAGATACGGTGCCAAAAACTGATCCTGTAGGTGCCCAAAAGGTAAAAATAAAGTTTACCCAAAAACCAGTCAGACAGAACTACTGCCATGATCCCCACCTCTGATTGTGAGGGGGGAGAGAGGGAGAGAGAGCACTAATAAAAGCTCCTAGCCACCGAGCCTGCTACGAGGAAACTGATTGCAGTGAGCCAAATGGGCTGAAAAACAGAGTGAAAACAGAGCCGGTGCATCTAGCACTATAGAAGTGCAGGTGTGTGCTCTCTCTCAGGTGCACATGCGTGACGTCACGATGTTGCGCATCACATCAGCATGTTGGGGGGCATGTGCGCACAATCACAGGCACGTGAAAATGCACAGAAGCTATAGAAGCCTCTGAAGGAAACAGGGTATGTGCCCAATAGATGGGGCAAAACAGTAAAAACAGCGGGAAACTGTGCAGCTCAGTGGAGCCACTGAAAAAAGCACCACATATCCTGTGACAAAAAAAAAATCCCACAAAACACACAGAGGAGACTCTGACCCTGACCCCCCCCGACTTCTTCTTCCAAAGACTAAAATCTCAACTTGTGACAGGCTTTTACTTTCTTTGTGTAAGAACAGCACTGCCAGTGCTGAGAGAATTTAAAGGAGAAATGTCCCTTCAAACACAGAGGAACCAACAATTAAAGTGAAAATGTTCCCTTCAAACATAGTGCGCATAGAAAACATCTTCCAGGACACACACACAAACCTAATTAGCCCAATGAGTGTGGGGGGTACTGACACCCAAAAGTCAGAGGGAAAGCCTCAGGGAACACCCTAACTCAAAAAAGACCAACAAAGAACAGGTATTTACTGGAAGCACCTTTTTTGTTGTTGTTTATAAAATCGGAGACCTCCTAAAAATGTATAACCCTGAACTATGTGGCAGACGTGGCCCCCAATTTAAGCACAGGCAGTGGAAATGGGAAAAGAAAAAATTACTTACCATAGTAATTTCTTTTTTTTTTTACAAGGGATCTCCATGTAGTATTAAACACTTTTGCAGTCAGTCTACAGCTGCTGACTGCCCCGGAACTTTGAGTCTGGAATGTATGCAAATTAGAAGAATTTGGAACACTATATTCAAAACTGCTGCCACTTTCTCCCTAACTGCCAGATTCTATTTTGTACATGAAAGGCTAATCACTAACTAAAATTAAACACCCTCAACACTATTGTCCTCCCCTTGGTGGAGAAGATGGAAACCAAACAGGCCAAGAAAATCACAAAAAAGACAGCAAGTGATTCTAGCTATTCTTGTGTGTATTAACTATTATAAAAAAAAGTTAGGCCAATGATTAATGGCAGCATTAGAAACTCCCATGAAAGTACTGCTGAAACTGATCAGGTTATGTAAGGGGAGGTAGGGATGGGGGGTCTGGTACTACTATGAGATCCCTTGTAAGAAACAAGATTACTATGGTAAGTATTTTTTTCTTGAAGATCCAGGAATCTCCTAGTAGTATTAGACACTATTGCAGACTACGAAGCAGTGCCTTGGGAGGAGGGTACAGAACCTATTTAGGAAAAAGGTTCTGCAATACTGCAGTGCCAGTCCTAGCATCAGTCCTGGACTGGACGTCCAGGTAGCAGTGCTTTGTGAAGGTGTGAACTGTACTCCAGGTAGCTGCTTTACAGATTTCCAGTAAGGGAATATCCCTTGCAGCTGCCACAGTGGCAGCAGTTCCATGAGTGGAATGTGCACGGAGGCCCTGTGGTGGCTGTTTGTCAGCCTTATTGTAGCAGAACTGGATGCAGAACAATATCCAACATGCAACTGACCTCTTTGAGGCAGGCCTGCCTTTTCCCACTTCACCACAGGTAATAAACAGTTGTGAGTGGGAATCCCTAAGGTCCTTAGTATGTGCAATGTAATAGCTGGAGGACCTTTTTACATCCAAGTTATGAAGCTTTTGTTCACCTGAACTGAATTTGGCTGTGAAAAATACAAGAACTCAGTTGCCACCTTGGAAGGAACTTCCTGTTAGTTCTGAGGACTACCTTGTCCCTATGGAAGATAATGTAATTGGGATCAGTGCAGAGAACTTGCAGCTCACACACTCTTCTTGCTGAAGTCATTCACTGGAAAAAAGTTTTCCATATAACAAATTTTTTGGTCAGCTGTAGCCCATGGCTCAAAAGGATATTCCATGAATTTGGCTATGCACAAATTCAGGTCCCAAGGAGGGAACATATGTGCCAACCCTTTGAAAAACATTTTTTTTTTAAATGGGTATGAAGCTATTGCTCTCTGAGCACCTGCAGATGAATAAGCAGATACTGCTCCCAAGTGAACCTTAAGGGTTGCAGGCCCGAGGCCTAGAGACTGCAAGTGCACCAGGTAATCAAACACTGTGGGCAAATCTGCCCTGAGGGAGTTGACTCTCTTAGGCTTGCACCAAATGGTAAATCTTTTCCATTTTGAAGCATGTCTTTCTTGTAGAGGTTTTCCGAGAGACTTTCAGTACTTAAAGTACATCTTCTGACAAGTTAAACTCAGAAAAGTCTAACTCCTCAAGAACCAAGCCTTTAAGTGAAGGCTCTCGAGGTTTGGAAAAACTGTCTGCCCCTGGACAGCTGTTAGAATCTGTGGGGCAGACGACTACGGTGCCTGGTGGGCAGACTGAGCAACAAAGGGTACCAAGGCTATCTGACCTAGTCTGGATCAGCCAGTATCATGGTTCCAAATTCCCCATCCAATCCAGGGCTAGTGCATCCCTGGGCACTGTGCCCAAGGATGGTGGCCTGCAGCAATACAGTGGAAGCTGATGATTGTCTTTTGAGGCAAACAAATCTATTTCTGGGGTGCCCCACTGCCTGAAAATTGTAACCAACCCTTGCCTGTTCAGAACCAATTCGTAGTGATCCTGGCTGATTCTGCTGAGTGAATCTGCCAGTGTATTGTCCTTCCCTGGAAGATGAATGGCAAACAGATGAATCTCCAGGGAATAAATTAGGGACAAAATCTTCATGGCCTCTGTGCACAGTCTTGAAGATATGGTATTCCCCCTGCTTGTTGATGTACCACATGGTGGTTGTGTTGTCTGTCCTGACTTGGGCTGACTGACCCCTTAATTAAGTGGCAAAGGCCTTTAGAGCAGGAAGACTGCTCTCAATTCCAAAAGGTTAATGTGCAGTTTGGACTCTTGAGGTGACCAAATTCCACTGATTTTGAGGTTGCCAGTGTGCGCCCCCCACCCTAGGAGGGAGGCATCTGTTAGGACCACTGTGTGCTGCTGCTGCTGAAAAGGGATGCCCTATAGAAGGTTCCCCTTTTTTTACACCATTGCAGGGCCAGTAACAGAGTTCTTATAACTGGCACCAACTTTGAAATGGGGTCCCCTCTTTGGGACCAGTGTGATCAGAGGTGGTACTGGATATCCCTAATTTAAAACCTGGAGGCTGACACTACTGCTATAGTTTAGGCCATGTGTCCTAGCAATGCTAGGAGCTGTCTTGCAGTTCTGGGCTGACCTAAAGCAAAGGAGTTTGCTAGGGTCAGCCGGTCAGTAGATTTGACACCCTCTCCTGTGGAAGAAAAACTTTTCTTTGTATAGTGTCCAGTTCTGCTCCAATGAATTCCAGTGGCTGAACTGGCTACATCTGAGATTTTTGAGCACTGATAAGGAAATCTAGTGACTCCAGGGAACTCTGGGTCACCCTGATGGAATCCTTTACCTGTTGGTATGACTTCCCTATGAATAGCCAGTCATCCAGGTAAGGAAATATACAGATTCCCTGTCTTCTGAGGTAAGCTGCCACCACTGACAAGACACTTTGTGAATACCCATGGGGCAGAAGTAAGTTTGAAGGGAAGTGCTGAAAACTGGTAATGACCTGAGGAGAGAGAGAGAACTTTAGGTACTGTCTGTGGCAAGGTCTAATTGGAATGTGAAAGTAAGCATCTTTCAGATCCAGGGATGCCAGCCAGTTTCCTGTTCTTAGAGCAGAGATAACTACTGCTAATGTTATCATTTTGGTTAGAAAGTAGTTTGAGTACAAGCCCCTTCCCCTTTAGGGAATGGGGACTGACTCTATTGCCCTGGCTTGCAGGAGCTTCCTTATCTGCAACTCCAGCAGCATGGTCTTTGTTGGAGCTGGGGGCCAGAAAACCCCTGTGGCCCTGGAGTTTTGAAGATTGCTTGAACTGCAGGCAAAGACCCTGACTTACTACCTCCAGTACCCAGACGTCTGTGGTAATGTTTTCCCAATGTTTGAAATAGTGAGACAACCTGTCCCCCTACCAGGTGGGGGTGGGGGGGGGCAGCTTGAACTGTGCAGTCAGGGATTCTGTCCAGATTGTGATCTTGAAGCTGGGCTGGCATGCTTATCAGACCTCCTGCCCCTGCCATGCTCTCTTATCTGTGTGTACTCTACAGGCATAGGATATGGGGCATAAGATCTGGGGTAGTACTTCCTACCCCTACCTTCAATTCCTGTGGATCTATAAGAAGTGGAGGCCCCTTCTCTCTCTCTCTCTCTCTCTCTCTCATTTACTCCAATGGGTGGTTTTGTATTCCTCCAACTTTTTCATGTATGCCTCAGTTTTGTCACCAAAAAGGGAATTATTTTCACATGGAAAATCCATAGCTTTTAGTAATGTGTCTGGTGTAAGACTGGTTGCTCTGAGCCAAGCAAACTTTCTTAGTGAAACTGACAAGGCCAACATTCTGGCCACTGCCTTGTGAATTGGTACTTTGTGGCATCCAAAGTCGTCCTGGCAATATCTGCCACGTAAGCTGCTTGTAGGAGGAGAAGGGAAGATCCCACATAGCCTCTCTTCCTCATTGTGTCAATTTTTCTAGAATCTTTGTCCAGTGGGTGAGATGTCAGAAGGACTTTTGCTTTATCACAGGCTGCAGGCTGTATAACACCTTCAGGATCTGGATGGGTATACAGATAATCAGGGTATACAGATAATCAGCAGAAGCCCTATCCAGTTGATATTTCTTTTCGACCTTCTTGCCCAGGAAGGTGTCTACAGTATTTTAAAAATAACCTTCCTTAAGGAATTTTAGTAAGGAAAGGACCACCTTTCTAGTGGGAGTAAAACCCATCACATCCAAAAAATCTGCCTCACCTCATCATTGATTGATTCTTGTGAGGGGAGGCCCAGGGTGTCAGCCATTTGCCTTACAAAAGAGAAGTGGGATGAAAAATCATCATGCTCATTTTGAGGGGACCAAACTCCCCTCTTCAATGTAAACTTCAAGCCCTTGGTCACTGGGAACCAGTGGTAGGATTTGAACCGATGAACAAAGTATAGAACCTGCATTTTGTAGAGCCTGGAAGACTTGCAGGGCTCTGGCAATTTCCTCCGCAGAGGGAATTTTACCTTTGTCTGTTGGGAGCTCCTTAGCGTCTTCAGCAAGAGGCACAACCTTTTTTTTTTTTTTTTTTTTAGCAGGCACAGTCTCAGATGTCTGCTCACTTGTTCTTTCTTTCCTTTTTATGTTTGCTTGCATGCATGTGCAAGAAACATAGTGCAACCATTCGAGTTTTCGTAGGTGTGCCGACCCCACTTCCAATGCCCTGCTCCCTTTTGCAGGCTGCACCGCGCCAATGAATGTCTGAGCTGTCTATGACAGCCGTTCAGATGCAGTGGCATACAGTTGAAAGGAAAACATCACGGCTCGTGTAGGCAATTTGCATACTGCCATCCATCGGCAGTATGCAAATTGCCTACACGTCAGCGCTCACTGCATCTGAACTGTCATAGACAGTTCACCCCCCCACACACCTACATAGCATGCTGGGAGCCCACCTCAGTGTGCTCATGTAGTCCCGAGTCCCCCCCCACACACTGTATGGCTGATGGGGGTGCTCAATCCCCCGTCGGCTGCGCTGCCCACCCAACAGATTTCCAGGTGCTATACTGGTAGCCCACCCCAGCGTGGCAAAAGTCTGTATGGTGATGGGGTCCCCAATACCCCATCGGCTCCCACTGTACCTCTACAAAAATCCTGACTTAGTTGCCACGCTGGGAGCCCACCCCAGCGTCGAAAACGTCCATATGGTCGACGGGGGTGCCCAATCCCCTGTCAGCTCCACTGCCCCACCAAAACAACCTGAATAATAATATTTTTATTTTTAAGGCGCCTTTCAAAAAGCCAAGGCACCGTACAAGATAAAATCAAACAGTTCAAATAAATAAACAATCATTAAAATCAGACAATACCATAAATAAAATGGCATAAGATGATCAGTCACCATAAGCTTGGTGCCACAAATGAGTTTTTAAGGCTGATTTAAAGCCCTCCACAGTCAAGCATTCCCGTAACCAACGAGGTAGAGAATTCCATAGTGTGGGGGACACGAACATAAAAGATCTGGCCCCCGAAAAATTCAAACGTACCTTAGGAATCTCTAACAACCCCTCGTTGGCTGAGCGAAGTGATCACCCAGGGCAACAGGGAATCAGGAGCTCTTTCAGGTAGTCCAGGCCCAGTCCATGTAGGGCTTTGAAAGTCAGCAAACCAACTTTAAAGGTGATCCGCCACTGAACTGGCAGCCAGTGCAGTTCGTGCAGCACCGGTGTAATATGGAAAGACCGAGAAGATCCTGTCAAAAGCTGGGCCGCCGCATTTTGCAGCAGCTGCAGGTGACAGATTTCTACCCCAGAAAGCCCTAGGTATAGGGAATTGCAGTAATCTAAGCGCGAGGACACAAAGGCGTGGACCAAGGTGGGAAGGTCGCTGGACGGTACCAGATGTTTAATCCTGGAGATATTCCTTAGATGGTAAAAGGAAGATTTGATGACAGCCGACACCTGCAAATGCAGGGTCAACCCTTCGTCAAAAATAACCCCCAGGTTTCGCACCTGGTTAGAGGTCTCGAGAGGGACATCCCTGAGAACAAGTCCAGAGGGTGACCCACTTCCCAAACCTCCTGTCCAACGACCAGGTTCCACAACCATCACCTCAGTCTTACCAGAGTTCAACTTCAGCCAGCTCGAATCCATCCACTCCTGGATTTCTTTGAGACAGTTATTAAAGATCGAGAGAGCTCTATCCTGGTCAGGTGCAAAAGAAAGGTAGAGCTGGGTATCATCGGCATAACAATGAAACCTAAGCCCATGCCTTCTTACAATGTCTCCAAGGGGTAGCATATACACCGTGAACAACATGGGCGACTGAACCGAACCCTGAGGAACCCCACAAGACAGAGAAACTGGATCTGATGAAAATACTCCAGATACCACTCTCTGAGTTCTTCCAGTGAGGAAAGATGTAAACCATCTGAGGACAGTCCATGTTATTCCACATATGTACCTCAGGTGGCTAAGTAGCAGCCCATAGTCCACGGTGTCAAATGCTGATGATAGATCTAGAAGAACCAAGATGGAACGGTTCTTCTGCTCTCTAGCCATCAGATCATTGAGCACCCGAACCAGTGCTGTCTCGGTGCTATGTCTCTTTCAAAAACTGGACTGGAGGGGCTCGTAGATGTCATGGATGGTCAAGTGGTCTTCCAGTTGTGCTGCCACTACTTTCTCAATAACCTTCCCTTAAAAGGGAAGGTTAGAGATAGGTCTGTAGTTAGCGTGGCAGTTTGGGTCCAAAGTAGCTTTCTTCAAGAGAGGTATCACTACCGCCTCTTTCAGAGTTAGGAAACTCCCCAGATTCCAAGGAGCACCAAAGTATCCTTGCTAGGACCGGACCGATAACATCAAAACAACCCAAAATCAGGGAACTTGGTCCAGGGTCCAAACTACAGCATGTAGAGCGTACACCCTGGATGATCCGCATGACATCCACGAAGTCGAGGTGGCTGAAGGTACTCCAGCAAAACAGGGGGACAGTGACCTCATGCTGATCACAAGCAATACCCAGAGAGTGCGCTGGCAGAAGCTCTGCCCTGATGTCGGCCACCTTATCAGTAAAGAAACAAGCAAGGTCATCGCACTCTATGTGCGAAAAACGCTTTCTGAACCTGAAGACAGGCTGGGTTGCACAGTCTGTCCACAGTTTGGAACAGCTGAGCTGGTCAGTTCTGAGCTGCCACAATCTCCCTGGACAGGAACTTTGCCTTCTTACGGGTGATTGTGGACTGACAGACTTGATAATGGTCCATCAATCTAAGGCGGTCAGCATCAAGGGTGGATTTCCGCCAGCGACGCTCTAGCCTTCGTCTTAGTCGCCTCATCTCCCTCAAAACCCCATCAAACCATGGAGATCGAGGGCGAAGGGAAAGAGGACGAACTCGGACTGCAGCAATGACATCCAGTGCCCCCGAGACAGCCATATTATAGGCCAACACGAGGGTCTCTGGATCATTAATTGCCACAGAGAGGGACGATAGGTCAAGTACCGCAGATAGGCTCTGAGACCTTATATCTCTTAAAGGGCGGTACCTGACCATCTCCACAGGGGGAGGCCTACAAGGGGGGTGCTAAACCTAAACCCCATGGTGTAATGATCAGACCATGCAACTGGTTCCATCCCCAAACTGGAGGCCTCGATCCCTAGGAGGAAAACCAGGTCGAGAGAGTGTCCGTACTTATGAGTAGCAGTGGTAACCACCTGTGTAAGGCTAAGTGATGTCATTAACTGGAGGAAGTGCTGTCCAAATTGCAAGAGTTCGTCATCGACCTAGGCGTTAAAGTCGCCCAGAACCATCAGTCTGGGTGACTCCAACGTCATGTCGACGATGAAGTCTGTGACTTCCTGAAGGAATCACTTCACATCACCGTGTGGACGATGGATGAGGGCAATCCGACAATCTACACCTGCTACTATGGTACACTTTAACGACTCTACCTCCTCAACTAGTACACTCGTGAAGTTCAGTTCAGTCTTGAAACAGACCGCTACCCCTCCCCACGATCCAATCTCGGGCGGTGCATCACCGAGTACCTGGCTGGAACTAGAGCCTCCAAAATGGGGCCAGAATTTTCATCCAGCCAGGTCTCGGTGATGCGAGCCAGGTCCACTGTTTCAACAAGATCTGCAATAACTGCAGTCTTGTTTTTAATGGACCTGGCACTGCATAACACCGCTCAAGTTGGACAAACCTCTCGGGCCGCCCGAACCATCTGCCTACTACAATCAGTAGTGCCCTTGGGTATGGAAACCAGACACGAAGCCCCCCTCTCTGGGTTCCATTTTGCCCCAGGGCATCTCCTGGAACCTACTACCCCAATGTGATGGTAGCCCTCATTCGCTCTCCACTGTTCGCACCCCTCCTCCTCCGACTCCTATGAGTGATACCCAAAGCTCTGCACCATTGGTAGGTAGAAAATTGGAGAGAAGGAGGAAAAAAGGGATGGAGGGCACGAAGAGTAGAGGGCAAATAGTGCACAACTGCAGGAGCTGACATCCCAGGCATTTAATAGCTCAAGCACTAGAATAAATAAACCAAACAGATAATTATAATACAAAAATCCCCAAAACAACTATCTAAATAATAAAATAATTAACAGCTATTACACACCCCAAACCCAACATATAACAATTTAAAATTAAAAACCTAACCCTAACAACCTAAACTTTAAATCATTCAATCTAAAAGTAATAAATAACCAGGTCTCGTAAGAGACACCAGTTAAAACCTTCCAGCTGCCATGCTAGGAGACCACCCCACCGTGGCAAAAGTCTTGCGTTGTCTTAAAATAAAATGACCTATAAGAAAAAACGGTCCTTCGCTGACTGTCTTGATGCCCCTCCTCCACCCACGCCCACCCTCTGCGCACCCTACCTCCCCACACACCCCCTCACTCCATACTTACCTCTGGAGTCTGGCGTGATGATCTTTGGTGGACCGGGAACACGTCTGCACTCTTCAAAGCCAACTGCGAACTCAGGAAATGCCGGTAAGCTGTATAATGGAATAAATAGGGTTTTTTCAACTTTGATGCATATCTCAGGCATTTTTGGAAAATTTTTCACCAAATTTTCAACATGTTGGGTTTTAGACCCCACCTCATGAATTCTGGCACTGTCATTTTGTTATTCGGTCCCGAAGGTGATTTCATGGTCACTGCGCGAACCACCTTTCAGGACCAAGTAACGAAACGACAGTGTCACAGTTCATGAGGCAGGCCCCCATGTTGAAAATTTGGTGAAAAATTTCACAAATGACTGTTTTACGAGTGCATTGCGAAGTTCTATGCATGCTCGTAACATCGCAAATTTTTTATATTTTCACTCCAGATTTTCAACATTGCCATTTTACCATACCTCCTTATGAGCAGTATAGCTGTCATTTTTCACATCTCGCCCAAAATGCGTTTTCGTGCAAGTAGAGCACAATGGCACGGTCGGTGTGCGAAATCAATGTTCAGGACAGATTAAGAAAATCACAGTGACACTGTTCATGAGCAGAGGTCTTAAAATGACTATGTTGAAAATTTGGTGACAAACGTCCATAAACTGACTGTGTTACGAGCGTGCATTGCGCAGTTTCCACGCACCATCGTAAGTTCACGGATTTGTAATATTTTCAGTCCAGATTTTCTACATTGGCATTTTTTCACACCTCCTTATGAACAGTGCAGCTGTCATTTTTCACACCCTGGCCGAAATGTGTTTTCGCACTTCCGGCGCAGAAATGCGTGGTTGCTGTGGGAAATCAGTGTTTGGGACACATTAAGAAAATCACAGTGACACTGTTCATGAGCAGAGGTCCCAAAATGCCTGTGTTGACAATCTGCTGTAAACAATCTCCAAACTAATTACATTACAGGTGTGCGTTGCGCAGTTTCTACGCACGCTTGAGACTGCCAGTTTTTTTTTATATTTTCACTCTAGATTTTCAACATTGCCATTTTTTATACCTCCTCATGAACAGTACAGCTGTCATTTTTCACATCCTGTTCAAAATGTATTTTTGCACCCGTGCTGCCAAATAGCATAGTCGTTGTGCAAAATCAACTTTCGGCTAACAAATTGATATTGCCACTGTTCATGAGGTGGGGGTCACAAAAAACCCATGTTGAAAAATTGGAGTGAAAGTACCAATGAACGCCTGCACTGTTAGGGTTTCCGGCCATAATGCCCCACCCTGTAGAGACTGACAGGCATCAGGGGTGTGACTTGGGATTGTCGCCTGTAATACTCATACCATTCCACCACCACCCACACTTTGCAACCAGTGACAGGCATCGAGGTGTGCCTTGGACTCTTCGGCCCCAAAGTTCACCCCATTCTCCTATACTGCACCCATCTCATCATATTTCTTTATGGAATGGGGTGAGCATAAGGCCCAAAGACCCCAAGGCACACCGTGACACTTGTCGGTGCCTGCAGGGTAGGGTGTGGTGAAATGGCATGGCCGTTATGCCTGACGACCCAAAGGCACACCCCAATGTCTGTCAGTCTCTGCAAGATGGTGGTGGGATTGGCTTCAGTTCAATACTTCACTGCCATTCCTATTATGCATCTCTCTAACTTCTACACTACCAATGCGAATGCCAGCAAGCAAACATTTGGCATTGACAAATGCTTGTTTTTAGCAAGCAAAGTCTTGGATGTCTGCTCACTTGTTCTTTCTTTCCTTTTTTTTAGCAGGTGCAGTCTCAGGTGTCTGCTCACTCATTTTTTTTGGTTTTGCTTAGTATGCTCAGACCCCTTTCCAGTAATTTTGGGGCCTGAGTTGTCCTTAGAGAGTCTCTCCTTTGTCATAAAGAGGGATGAAGAAGGACCCTCTTCACTTTGCTTTGGTGACACTGAGGTGGGAATAGAAGCCACCTGCTCTAATCCTTTTGCTCTTTTTTCTCTAATCTTTTGTACAAAAAGTACTACTTCAAAATTAGAGAAAATATGGATGGGATAAAAGGACTCTTGTGTACAAATTGTGGCAATAAACCTTAGCAAAGATTTGAAAGCACTTTAAACATTTTTAAAAATCTGTGGGTCCTGTCCTCTTTTTTTGGTCTGTCTGACATGCCAAACTGTCAGAAGACTGAGAAAACATGTACCAGAACTAAATTTAGAGCAATAGTGGTCGGTTTCTTATGTTTAAAAGAAACCGTGATTAAAACAAGCTTATTTGTTTTGTTTTTTTCAAAAAGGGATCAGTTCCTACAATGAAAAGGGAATCGACTGCTACCCAGAAAACAGGTATTCAACTGTGTTTACTACTAAAAATGTGATTGGTTCCTAGAAGCAAATGGGAACCGATCACAATTAAAATAAAGCAATTTTAAATAAGTAAACAAAATAAAGTTTAAAACTAAACAGCTAGCGGTCAGAACCGCAAGTTACAATGCTTTATACTAAATAAATCGGTTCCTGGGAACCGCGATGGAACTGCTAAAAATGAGCTAAAATACCTACTGTAAATACACTAAACTTAATAAATAACTATAATAGGCAGAATATGAATAAAATAATTGAAAAAATTCCACTTTTTCAACAAAATAAACAGACTTGCAGCAAAGTTGCTTTGCAGTCTTGGGGGCAAGTCCTTCTCACTAAATAGAAAAACTGGGTAATCCCACTCGACAGTGACTTTTCGACAGCGAGGTCCCCTACAGCGACTACAGCGCCACGTCACTGTAGGGACCCTGCTGGAACTCAGCACTGTCTAGTCCTGCACCCCCCCAAATCAGCTACCACTGAGTTGATAATCCTAAATGTGGGGGGGGGTGCAGGGGGAAAAGCCCCCCGAAGAAAACACTCACTTTCCTTCTAAACCAGCAGCCAACTGAAAAATGCGGTCAACCTGCCAGTATCGCTGTCTGGTCGTTCGACAAAAATTTTGTCGACAACCAGTCGTGGATCCCAAAAATTGAATCTGGCAGTTAGGGAGAAAGAGGCAGCAGTTTTGAATATAGCATTCCAAATTCTTCTAATTTGCATATTTTCCAAACTCAAAGTTCCGGGGGCAGTCAGCAGCTCTAGGCTGACTACAATAGTGTAATACTACTACGAGATTCCTGGGTCTTGAAGAGCAGGCTAGCCAACTTGAAAGCCACAGCTTAACAGGCAACATTTTTAATTTAGAGGTGCTCCCTGTCACTAGGCAGCACCAACCTGCTATGCAGAAGTGCAGCCCCTAAAGCTGGAAGTCAAAATCTTCTTCAGAGAAGCTTTTTAGTTGTTCCCCCTTTTAATGGCACAGCAAAGACTGGAGAGTTGCTGTTGTCCAGAATGTTCAGGTGCCCAGGATTCTATCCTGATTACAGCCTTGGGCTATGGCATTTCCCCTAGTACGGGTGCACATAACCCATTAGTACTGAATCCCATTGACAATGTGGAGGGCTACAGAAAGAAAAAGAAAAAAAGAAATTAACCAATCCCAGTTCAACTGGTTCCAGTTATCGCACTATGCAACCCTTTCCAATAAAGGTAAAACATCTACTCAGAGAGTACCCCAAATTCATACTGGTATAGCAATCTGAGTTTATACATAGTCTTAGATAATATGGCATGGAGGTTAGCATATTTTTGCTGTAGGGAGAACTGACAGAGATTAATTCAGATTCACCATTTAAAACAGGCAAAAATAATACCAAGGGTACCAGGGTGCCATTTCTGGCATCCTCCCAGAAAAAAAAAACAACTTTAAACCAAGGTTTTATAAATCAATGACAGAAATAAGGGCTCACCCTATCACTCTGCCACCAATTTCCAAAAGCCCTTAAGGTAGGAGGAATTGAAAAATGGGTGCCCCATGGTTTCCAACCATTGGGGGCAGTTCTTACAAAGGCAATAGTGATCCTAGACTGCCTTATGTTTGTGTGTACATGTCTAACATATAGTCTGTTATGCAAAACATTCACAGTGTATCCCACATCTTCCTTGGAAGTCTAGAGTCCATCAATTGCCATGGGATGCTCTGAGCAGTGCCCCCGTAGGCTACCCTAAAAACAAATGGCCAGAAAAATGACTCCCCAGTATACCTTGGTAACAAACTTTCATAGATTGGGGAAAAATATGAGCTGTTTCCAACTTCCAACATTCAATTTTCTGCAGAATGCCTGAAAAATAGGCCAGCAGGTTTCCGTCCCCTACTCTTCAATGTCTAACTGAGCCCTGTTCCCATGCCTGCAAAAAAACATTTAGCCAGGAATGCAGAAACAGAGTTAATAACCTGTCTACTCCAGACAGTACTGGGTGAAAATTACTAAAGAAGAAAGCCAAAAAGAAATAAATTACCGGGTGTATTATACCCAAACCTTCCTCAACACGTTTGCTGGGCATACATTATGTTTCTGACATATTCAAACAATCTTGCACAAGTGATGCGGAGGAGGGTCACCAATGAGTTTACAAGCATTCCAAAGATGCCAATCCATCTTTGTGTTATACATAAATTAAAATATGCATTGCCATTATGTCCTGTTAGTCAAAATTAAAACTTTCATTTCTTTCTTTTTGTTACATTTACAGATCACTGACAGAAACAAAGGAATAAAATCAGACACAAAGTTCCATGTCTGATGTACACCAGAGTCAGCCAGGATGAAACGCTCTATGACAAGCATGTCACACTTTCCTGCATGAAAAACTGGAGTAAGTGTCAATGGATTACATGGTGTTCTTGCAGTATTCTGCAGCATGTCACAGGCAGAAACTGTGATAATAGCATTGCATCCTTGGCTGTAGTATCAGCCTGTTTTTGAGTTGAAACCTTTTAACAGTGATTATCAGACGTACCATACAGCAAGTACAAATTAAATTACCATATGACACAAACCAACACACACACACACAAGAGGTAGTCACATAACCTCATTCAGCTATAGAGCTTTTTAAAAATTATATTCATTCCTGGCTAGGACAAAAACAGGTACTGTACATGTACAGTCAAACTGTGGTAGAGTTTAAACCAGTAAACAAGGAACATTTGCAGTGATATCAAATTTAATTTCTGCTCTTTTAGTTTAACATACTCCAGACTGCAAAGCAGTGGATGGGTTTCTGACATCTCCTTAACATAATACTTTGAGAGAAAACAGATTCTTTTTTAACAAATCATTTTATGAACTTCAGGACAAACACTTCTATTGTATAAGTAATAAATAACTAGCTGACGGATATTTGTATTTTTCATATTCCTGTTCTGTTGCAGTGTTATAAACTTTGCTGAAAGCACCAGTTGCCTTCTAAGATGTTTTACACCTCAACATCATATTAAAGCCTCCAGTTTGGCATCTGTAAGCTGATTGACTTCCATGATCTTCTCCAGCTGTTCCATGTATCGGCTCTGGTCCTGAAGAAAATGAGGTATCCTCACATTCTCCAGCACAGCAAACTCCTTCAGACGGTCCACATCTTCAAACGAAACCTTTTAGGATGAGAAACAGAAAAACTATTTTCATGAAAGCAATATCATGGAAAGCGCAGTTATACATTCCATTCCTATCATGACTCAATAAGGCAAGGAAACATTTCAGCAATTACACCATGGGTCCAATATTCAGAACTGCACCAAGCAATGGTGCAAGTGGCTGCTCAGTGCAACTGAGCTGGGCCGGAGCAACAAAGGGAAATATATTCAGGAAAGATGTACAATGGTGCATCTCTTCTGAATATATCAAAAAATGTGGGCAGCACAAATACAATGTGCCGGCGCATCCCCCAGACAAGTCTAAATACCTGGAATGAGAATGCACAGATATTCAGACCTGAACATGCAAATGGGGCCATTATGCATGCAAGGTGCAATGGGGACATTTGCATGTCATTATGGCCCCATTTACATGAGTTGTGCAGGACCAGCCGGCGAAATGTGCCTGGCGCCCTGCACAGCATGCGGTACTGTCAATGGCATTCTGGTAGTACCCCCCTCCCAGCTCAGTATGCCGATCCCCATGACTCCCCAAAACTGAACAATAAAATATCCCTGGCGGTCTAGTGGTTCCCCTCTTCCCATCCCACACCCTGATCCCCAGAATAATGTGAAATTAATATCCCCAGTGGTCCAATGGTCCCCCACTCCTCAGAACCCCATCCACCCCAGGTCATCTCGGGCTGCACAATCTGCCATACACCTCCAGCGGCTGCACATTTGAATAACAGGTACAGTAACATACTGCACATTCAGTGGTCGACAGTGTCAAACCAGCGGTTTGCACTGTGTACTGTCCCATTCAGTCACAACTTTGTGAATGAATGCTGCATTCATTCACAAAGTTGTGACTGAATGGGACAGTACACATTGCAAGCCATTAGTTGACACTGTCGACCACCAGAGTTGCTAATGTGTTACTGTACCTGTCATTTAGTGCAGTCATGAGGAGTGTGTGGGCAGGCTGTGCTGCCTGCCAATGACTGGGGGAGGGGTGATGGGGTCCTGAGTGGGTGGGGGCGACCACTGGAC
Source organism: Neoceratodus forsteri (assembly GCA_016271365.2). Classification (NCBI taxonomy): domain Eukaryota; kingdom Metazoa; phylum Chordata; order Ceratodontiformes; family Ceratodontidae; genus Neoceratodus; species Neoceratodus forsteri. The sequence continues at coordinate 902,815,486 of CM057456.1, read as the reverse complement.
CACCAAGGATATTAATTTTGCATTATTCTGGGGATCAGGGTTTGGAGTGGGGAGGGAGGAACTGCTGGACTACCAGGGATACTGTACTAACAGTATTATGGGGATTGGGTACAGAGCAGGGAAGGGGCACCCTAGACCACCAGGGATATTTCTTTCATTCATTGTATGGGGATCAGACATGGTGGTGGAAGGGGCCTACCAGGGCATGGGGTGGGTGCATGTGTATGGTGTTCGTGGAGGTAGCCATCCACGTCTGGCGGCTGCTGTGTTGTGCCCTGCAATACAGCAGCCTGCCTGTGGGTGGCTACCAGTTGAGCCTTTTTTTACAGGCTCAACTTTTTGCCCATGTATGCAGCACATCTCTGGGATGTGCCGACAGAAGCACCGCACATCCCGGGCTGAATCTCGGGATGTGCCGCATATTCATGGGCACACCCCCCTGGAGATGTGCTGCATACAGTATAGATGCACCTTGGTGCATCTGGAGTTGTGTGGCACATCTCCTGGGTTTGAATACGGCCCTGGGGTGCAAGTCTGGAGATGTGCCAGCGCAACTCAGTTGCACCAGGCGCATCTCCTTTGAATATCTAGGCCCATGCCTCTTAGTGCACGAGGCTCATCATCTCAAAATTGCCTGATGTTGTGCTGTGGATCCAGGAGGACAGGTGGTGAAGGTGGGCTTGGGGGAAGTTGAGGGACAGGAGACAGCCACATGTCACCATCTTGAGGGGACTACCACATGACTAGCTAGTGCCAATCAGCAGCAGAAAGCTAGTATTTAAATCCCACAGGTTCAAGCGACCTCTCATTTGACCCCAGAGCATTAGGGCTATGGAAAAGGAGGACAGCATCTACAGTAGCGTCATCAAGGAGTGTCAGCAGGGGACTCTGTCCATTTGTTCACAGATTAAGGCAAGACAAACCTAGTTACTCCCTCAAGAGGGTTGAATGTACAAGTAAAGGAGGTGCAGTGGTGCAATTGTATCTCAGATATCCTCACATTTTTCACATGCTGGTAATGCTGGAAACTGTAAGGAGTTTATGCCACTACAGGTTTCTGTTAAAGGTCTGGGATAAAAAATATGTGGTAGGCTTTTATCCGAGGTGCCTATTTTTAAAACTTCTTTATTGCACATTTCAACTGAACACAAAGGACCATTATAAACATGTAGATAATATCGTTTGACAGGTTTCTGTAAGTAGCAAGAAATGAAGAGAGTACATTTGATAGATCAAACCCCTGTCTAATACATTTTGGAATCCAAAATTCTATCTAAGAGTTACTTGTTTTACCAATCATCCATCATGTATTATCCAGAGCCAGTGTGGGCATATCAATAAAGCAGGTAAAACCAATCTGATTAACCAAAAGAACAAACTCTGGTCAGCTAATACAGCTGCAAAATGATGAATTTACAGCATAGCCTTCTTATTATGCCACCTCACGAACCACGTCGGTGAAAGTGTTCAAATCCCTGTCGAATTGTGATTGTGTACCACCAAAACAGCATTCCGCACCCCAGGTGCAAATACACATTTTGGCCAGGATCTGAAAAATGACAGCTGTCACATTCATGAGATAGTGTGAGAAAATGACTAAGTTGAAAATTTAGGGTCACAATATTAAAATTACAGAAGTTATGAGCAAGCGTAGAAAGATTTCAATGTACGCTTGTAACTTTGTCATTTTTTACACATTTTGACCCCACATTTTCAAAATAGCCTTCTTATGACCACACCTCATGAGTAATGGCAGTGAAATTTTTCAAATCCTGTCCAAAAGGTGATTTTGCCAAGTGACCACAAAATCACCTTTCAGGCCTAATTTGCATAATTCTTCCACAATTGTTTATGAGGTGTTGCAATAGCCATCTGCTTGTTATTAATTGTATCGTATTTTGCTATAAATATAAGTTTCTTTGAATTTCTGCTTGTGAAACATGGCAGTCAGCTCAAGGCATCCTGGGACATTAGATTTATGAAAATGTACTGTTATCTCTGAGTGGAAGGAAACAGCTAACTTCAAAAGAAACTAACACATGCCTAACACAACCTGTGTGGAAATCATAAAAGTCATGTTCTCAGAGAGTTGGTGCTTTGAAGTGAAAACATTGCCGTTTTTACCAGGTGACAGGAGGGAGAATGCTTCTTAGTCAGTCTATGTCAAAGATCTCACAATGTTGAGAGGTGGTTCTCAGACAGTTTTCTTGAGAGAGCAAAGGGATATTGTGACCCATCATAAAACATGCTTTGTGGCTCACTAATCAGGAAGTATATATATTTTTTTATTTGAATGTTTAGCAGTGTGCAGGGGCATGTGACTGATCAATTAATTACAGGACTATGAGTGACCTTGTACCAACAGCCAGAGCAGTGACATCACAAGGAGGATGGGACTTTATCGCTGACATTGGTGAAGCTTGGCTGAAAGAACTGACACTTTTGTTCTGGACTTCTAAGACACACTTCTTTTCCTCGACTCAAGAGAGACACTTCTGCCAAGACTGGTAATTCAAGTGTGAACCTTTACCAACTGAAACTGAGTTAGAACTAGTTAATTCAGTTGCAAGGTGCTTTGTTTTGTAATTATTCATTTTCTTTCTGACTGTAATAATTATATATATGTGCTCTGTTTTATGTACTGTATTTATTTACTGTTTTTAGTTTTAGTAAATTTGGTTTTCCTTAAACTTGCCTGAGACATCTTCTCATTTTGAGTGTGAATGGTGGAACAGTATTGATAATTCTGACATAACTGTTAAAGTGTTTAGTGTGTCACCATATGCAGCTGTGCTAACAAGGGTCTGTGTAAAGATCCAGTAAGGTTAGAAAAACACCTGAGTCTCAATTGGATCAGCAGGGGCTGTGAACCAGGTTGGTTGTATGCCCGCTGGGTCAAGTACTGTGCTGCTTTCCCCAAAGAGAGTGTAATAGTTGGATGTGTTACCTGGGTGTGCCAGCTAAAAAGGGTTTATAACTGACCCCAGGACTCAAGACTGGTAGTTGCTCAAACCCAAAACAATCAGAGGGCTATCCCTGTTTGTCCCCTGTTCACAAATTGCACTTCAAGGTTGGGCACTGTGGGTGCAGAGGGCCTGACCACTGGAGTGGGTTTGTGACAAGGTTTGGTTCCCAAAGAAGCCATGTTGAAAATCTGTAGAAATGACAAAGTTATGCCTCAAACCCCCATCAAAATACACTGAACTGCATTTACCTTAGTTTCTCATATAGCAGTCAGCAGTTCCAGCAGCAAGATGTGCCTTCAACTGCAGAGTGGATCTTCACCCTGGCACCTCTTCAGGTGAGTGAGGGGGTGTGGGGTGGTGATTGCTGAGTGGGGAGATTGGGGTGGCAGGGGTCGGATCAGGGAGGGACTGTTTTAATTTTTACAGGTTTACTGAAGAAAAAAAAACTGAGGAACAGTTTTACTACAGGTTACATTTTTTAAATTAATATGTGGATGGCAATTGGAAGGGGCACTAGACACTAGGGCAATATATGTGTGTGTGTGTATATATATATATATATGTTGCAAAAAACTTAATGCTTCAGTTAGGGTCAAAGCAACAAAAGTTGGGAAATGAGGTGCTAGCATTTCCGTAACACTCCACCCTCACAAACCAGGCAGGAGAGCAGGTGTAGGGTGTGCCTTGTGCTTCTCAACCCTAATGCCCACCTCATTCCATCTATAAATAAGGTCAGATGTATAGACATTATGAGAATGTGGTGGCGTTGGGCTAGAAGCCCAAGAAGCACACCTCCCACCTGCTCCCTTGCTGTTAGGAGGGTGGGGGTGTTATGGAACCTAACGCCTATTTCCCCAACTTTGTCACTTTGATCCAAACTGGAGCATTAACAAAGTTTTTTGCAACTTATTTCCTTATTTTTTGAGATAGTATAATAGTATCTTTATTGTACTGTAAGAGCGCAGGGTCCTCTGGACCATGTGCTCCCATCCCTCCATAGATACGTGTGTGTGTGTGTGTGTGTGTATATATATATATTTATAGTGTAGATAGATAGCTGTGGAAGCACAGGGGCCTCCAGGCCCTGCACTTCTACTTATAGGACAACAGTAACCAAACTGTCAGCATAGCCACCTTATTACTCCACCTCATGTACCCGAATCCCTGCCAAAACATAATTCTGTGCAACTGCAATGTCATTCCACCACAGTTACAAAAACACATTTGGGGCAGGATTTGAAAAATGACAGCTGTGACACACATGAGGTGGCGTAATAAGAAGGCTATGTTGAAAATCTGGGATCATAATATTTACAATTTCCAAAGTTATGACCGTGTGTAGCGAAATTGCAATGAATGGGCATAACTTTTGCATTTTTTCATATCTTGACCCCAAATATTCAACATAGTCTTCTTGTGACTCTACCTCATGAACAAGAGCAGAAACAATTTCCAAATCCTGCCTGAAAGCTGAATTCACCAAGCAACTGCAAAAATCACCTTTTGGATGGGAGTTGTACAATGGCAGTCCTACTGTTCATCAGGTGGGGTCCCCAAAAGGCCATGTTGAAGATTTGGGGTCAAAAAATTTACAATTACAAAGTTACAAATGTACGTATTGAAACTACAACAAACGGTCGTAATTTTGAAATGTTTTCATATTTTGACCCCAAATTTTAAACATAGATTTCCTATGACCCCACCTCATGAACAAGGGCAGAAAGAATTTCCAAATTCTGCCCAAAAGGTGAATTCTGCAAGCAACCACAAAATCACCTTTTGGGCGGGAGTTGCAACATGACATTCCTATTGTTCATGAGGTGGGGTTCCCAAAAGGCCATTTTAAAAATTTGGGGTCAGAATCTCAAAAAATGGCTAAGTTATGCATACAAGTTGAAACCCCACTGGAATACGTTGAACCAAATTTACCTTAGTTTCTCATAGTGCAGTCACCAGTTCCAACAGCAAGATGTGTCTTCGATCGGAGAGTGGATCTTGAATCTGGGCCTTTTCAGATGAGTGAGGGTGTGTGGGGTGTACTGGGGTGTGTGTGGTGGTGGGTGCTGAGTGGGAGGTGGGGGTGGGGGTGCTGATTGGTGAGGGATCTTTTTTTTTTTTTACAGGTAAAAAAAACATTGAGGGACTGTTTTCTTTATTTCAGTTTTTTTCTTCAATGGGAGGATGGGTGTGCCACTAGACATCAGAGAAATGAAGGATGGCAATCGGCAGCTGGGGGGGGCCACTAGACACCAGGGCAATGGAGAACAGTGACTGGAGGGTGGGGGTGCCACTAGACACCAGGGAATAGCCAAACAGTAACAGGGACAGTGATCGGAGGGTGGGGGGTACCACTAGACACCAGGGAAATGAAGAATGGCAATCGGAGAGTGAGAGTGCCACAGGACACCAGGAAATAAACAAACAATGGGGATGGTGATCGGAGGGTAGAGGGTGCCACTAGACATCAGGGAAGAAAAAAAAACTGATGGGATGGTGATCGGTGGGTGGCAGGGGTGCCACTAGACAAAAATAATAAATTAATGGGGGACAGCTATTCGTGGGTTGGGGGGGTGCAACTAGCCACCAGGGACAGCAATAGAGAGTGGACTGGAGGGGGCCACCAAACACCAGGGATACAGTGGATGACAGTTCAGACTGCAGCCGGCAGCACGAGTTCAGCTGTGGCTGCAGAAGTCAAGAAAATCTGCGGTTCTCATAAAAAGAACGCGGGGCAAGTGCTCCTCTTGCTTAGCTGAGCATCCAGGATTTTGGGTGCCCAAAGTATTTCTAGACCTACTTTTGAAAAACAAACATCAGAATCTAGTTAAAAGGGGCCCATTTAGCTAGGTTCTGGTGTTTGATTTTTAAAATGACAACAGTGTTATGTATTTTCCATGCTTTTTAGTTCATGGCAAAAAAAAAAAACAAGATGGCGACTCATTACAAATTATTTTTTTCTAGCAAAAAAGGATTGGCACCTCACAAAAAATAATCCTTTTTCGTGATGCCAAATTCTTTGTCAAACTTTCACCCCCTGTCCTAGAAAGTGATCTTCCTATTGAAAACAATGAGAACATAAAAATTTAATAACTTTGCAACAGATTAATATTTTTTCACCAAACAAATGCATTGCAGTTTTGTTACCTAGGCTGTTTCTACCATAAAAAAAATCACACCAAAATTCCATACCATCTGGACGCAAGGCGATGAGAAAAAAAGTCAAAAAATGGCAACGTTTAAGGTTTTTGCACTATGCGGATCTCAGAATCCGTACATCCGACTGGAGTGAAACTTGTCATGTTAAGAGATCTATCCCATGGGACAGTGCATACCAAAGTTTGTGCAAATCCATTGATCAGGTGCAAAGTTATTAAAATGCAAAATCTGAAGTTTAACATTAAACATGCTGCTCAATCCCAACTACAAGGAAGTGACCACACCCCTATAACATATATATATGTGTGTAATGGATAACTCACTCTTAGTTGTGCAGTTGTGCTCTGATATATGCACACCTTGGTGTGTGTTGTACGCACAAGGCCGCAAGGGGCGTGTGTATATCAGAGCTTGACCGCACATCCTAGAGTGGGTTATCTATCTTATAAAATGGCAAAATTGTTTTTTAGGGGCGGTAAACGTGCAGGTGTGCGGTCACGCTCGGATATATGCACAGTCATGTGATATGTTTTATACAATCAGAACACTGGATTTGGGTTTGGATGATTCCTCCATTTTATAAATAAATATATATATATATGTAGTCTGAGTGTGTGTGAGAGTTTCTGAATGGGCTGGGAGTCTCAGAAACACTGTGGGACACAGATGAGTGTCTTTTGCAATGCTAAGTGAATAACTTGCAGGTCTCAGTGAGAAAGAGAAACTGTTTTGTAAAGCACTTTCATTTAGAATGCTGGCTGTAGTGAAGCTGAGATCAGCATAGTAATGGGCTGGGAGTCTCAGAAACACAATGGGATACAGGTCAGTGTCTTTTGCAGTGCTAATTGAGTAACTTGCAGGCCTCAATGAGAAAAAGAAACTGTTTGGTAAAGCAGTTTAATTTAAAATGCAGGTTGTAATTAGTGAGTGGTGACATCAGTATGGATAAACAGCATTTATCATCACTGTGCCGATGTCATCATTTATCACACCCCAGTGAAGATATCTCCATTCATCACACTCTAGAAGCTCCCACCTCTATTATATATATATATATATATATATATATATGTATGTATAAGGAATATGCGTGGGGTGCCTGTGGGCTAACCAAGTTATTTGTACAGTAGCCCAGTGACCTCGAGTAACCTCACGAGTGTTCAGATATCTCAAGTCTAAAATGTGTTGCCACTCCCCGGTTTTCTTTTGGGTCAGGAAGTATCTTGAGTAAAGTCCCTTTCCCCAGTGTGAGGGAGGTACCTTTGCACTGCATTTGCTTACAGCAATTTATTTGACCTCCATCTCCAACATGAATCTTTCTGCTAGAATGCGAGAGTGGAAACCTTTGTGATTCTGCAGTCTTGGGAATTTTCTGAACTGCAGGGACAAACCCTGACTCACTATTTCCAGAACCCTTTCGTCTGTTGTCATTTTTGACCAATTCTGAAAATGATGAGTTAATTCCCCCCCAGCAATGTATGGGCAACCTGTGAAGACTGGCCAGGGGTTTTGCTTAGCCCGAGTCTTGAGGGACAATCATGCAACTGCAAGCCCGGTGGCCCTTCTACCCCTACCTCTGAAGAAACCCCTCTGTGGAGGGAAGTCATAGGTAACGTAGGTGGGGAAGTATCCCCAACCTCTACCTCTCCTTCCAGAAGGCCTGTAGGAAGTGCAGACCTTTTCCTTCTCAGTGTTACTCTTGTACATAGGTGGTTTTGTATTCATCCAGCTTTTTAATGTAAGCTTCTGTCTTGTTACCAAACTGTGAATTTCCCTTGCAGGGGAAATCCACTGCTTTTGTCTGAGTGTCCTGGGATAAGTTAGTAGTTCTAAGCCAGGCAAACCTTCTTAATGACACTGCATGGGCCATGACCCTGGATGCAGTCTCATTTGTGTCAGTTACCATATGGAATGGGTCTTTGTGCCATCAACAGCTGATTTGGCTGTGTCAGCCAAATCTTGTGCCAAGTCACCAGTAACCTTCTCGCTCACTGCCAATATTGAGCTACAGTTGATTTTTTGGTATTGAGTGTTGTAAGCCAAGTATGCTGCTTGCCTTAATAGCAAGGAAGCTGGAGTACTGTACAAACTTTTCTCCCCATACTATCCAGCTTCCTGGGATCTTTTGCAGGAGACTGAGAGGATAGGGTACCTTTGCCTTGTTGCAGGCAGTAGCCTGGGCCACTCCCTCATCATCAGGGTGAGAATACAAGCATTTTCATTTTCTCCAAGGCTGCTAACACATGTAGAAAAAGGTACTGCAATTCTTCCCCATAGTCTTCCATGGGGCGTGCCCCCCTGTGCTTTCCCTCCTTAGATGTCACAAAACGTCTAAGTGCAGGGGTGGGGCTAGCAGACCGGGAAGTGGAAGTGATCAACTGGCTGTGGGTTCGGCTGGAGTTATAACCCCTTCCCTCCCACACAGAATGTGAAACAAAATTATAATTTTGCCACCAAAAGCCTAACACCAACATAAGGTAATGGGCTATAAAGCCCATATATGAATCTTAGAAATTTCCTTTAATCTGAGGACCAGAAAGTGTGACCAAACATCAGGAGGGGGAACTTAGAAAGTCAGCGAGAAGGAAAATTTGCATCACTCAGAGGATTGTGACAAGCTGGAACAGCTTACCCACAGAGGTGGTTGACAGCAATATTCTCACAGGATTCAGAAGGTAACTAGATTTATTTATATATATATATATATATATATATAGTTGTGTGTGTGTGTGTGTGTGTGTGTGTGTGTGTGCCTGCGTGCATGCGCAATACCTGTGAGGATACAAAATGGCAAATATTAATGGTATCATCAGGGTGGTCAGACCTACAGTGAGAATATCATGTTTATCCTCACTCTAGGTCCTGTATCCACACAGTAGGTCCACCACAGGCAGATACTGCACTTAACCGCAGCCACACAGTAGATAGTGACTGGCTGGAATCGGCAGTGCGAGCAGCTGACTCCAATCACTTTCAGTTTCAAACTGCTCTGAGTCACCAGCTGCCTCATGCCCCAGCTCCAAATCCAACTCGTTCACTCTAAAACTGGACCTATCTCTGTGCACAGCTCTCTCTTTTCTGAATAAAAAAAAAACCCTACATTTTAAATAGAAGCACAAAAGCAGTCATTCTTAAAACTGCTGTAGTATAATGTAAACTTCCCCTGAATGCCTTGTGAACATCTCCCTCCCTCTACAAACCCGACTTCAGACATCCCGACCTGCGGCCATTACTACCATGTTCCCGATGCCACAAAGATGCGCTCTTTTTTGGCCAGTGCCACAAACAATATCCCGTTGAGGAGAAACTATCCCATCCTCACACATTCACTGCTGCCTAAGACCAATCCTGATGCACAGCCTCTCCTCATCGTCAGTGGACATCACAGAGTGGCCCCAACCAGCTGGTTTCCACTCAGTCATCTAAACAAGTGAAAACAGCTTTCAATGAAAAAGAAAATGGAATTCTGAGTCACCTGCTCTGGAACTGCACCTCCTGTAAGCTTTCTAATTCTTTCTGATGCTCACGCACTGATAAATAATGTTAGTTCAGTGCTCTGATCACTTTCTACTTGGTCATCCTAAACATAATGGGGAAAACTAATACCATGCCATGACTTTACAACAAAAAAAATGTCAATGTCATAGAAAATTTAATGGGGCATTGCATAAATGAGATATGCCATAGCCCCAGACTGAGAATATCATTGATATTCTCCCCGCCACGCCACTTGTGATGTCATAAGGTCAAACTGCACTCTGGAAGAATATCAACGATATTCTCAGCCAAGCTGTGGCATATCCCTTCTATATACAATACGGATATTACTAGGTATAACTGCTGAGAAGAAGTAGACAAAAAAGAAGGGCTTCTAGCCTTCTTTTGTCTGTAATGCCTATGATCCTATGTGACCCAAAGAATCAAAACAACAAAGACGCATAGCTTTAAAAGTTTTTAAAAGTCAAGTGTTTGGTACCACGTAAGACCAAGGTGGAGATCTTCATCCAGCAGAGACTCTGGGCAAAATTTTTGAAATTGCTATGATGGGAAAACCAAAAAAAAAAACAGTAGACATCAAAACCACAAAAAGGGAAGGGCCCGACCATGTGGGCAACCCCGGGCATCAGTTGCCAAGCACCTCCAGTGGAAAACCTTCCCTGGCATCCTTGCTAGCAGCTATACAAGGGCTCGATAAGAAAATGGAGGAATTTAACTGCCGTACAACACTCCTAGAAAAAAAAAACTGACTCAGCTCAAACCGCTGCCAGTAAGGCTGGAGATGTAGTGGAAAAAGCACTGGTTACTTGCACCGGGCTAGTTAAAGAAAATTCTACCTTATGGGTGAGGCTGGAACAATTGGAGAATTACTCAAGAGCTGCGAACATCCGAATACTCGGCTTACTGGAGACGATGGAAGACGCTGACTTGAAGTCTTTCTTTGCAGAGTGGATTCCAGCATCCCTTGTCTTGGAGTCACCTTTTTCTATCCCAAAAGCATACAGCATCAACCCAAGGCGGGCGGCACAGGAGGAGAATGTAGCCCGTACTGTCCTGATGGTGACGGGAGGTCCTGAAGAGAGGGAAGCTTTATTGCTTGCGGCTAAATGATCTGGGGGAATTAAAATGGACACAGGGACAGTAAAACTTTTCCCAGACTTGAGCTACAGCACCAGGTCTTGAAGGAAGGCTTTCAATGGTGTCTGACGGAGTCTCAGAGAAGTGGGTGTAAACCGTTACCTACTCATGCCAGCACAACTTAAAATTCCCTATGGAGGAAAGACTTTTCTATTTTTGAACCTCTCAGATGCTGGGAAGTTGGTGGAGAAGATCCACAAGGAATTTACATCAGGGGTTGTGGAAGAAGAATCGCAAGATGACTCGGACACTTAAGTAAAACAGTTAATGAAATGCTATTCAGTTAAGAAAAGACATAAAAGTGCTCACTATGCCTGTTGTTTTGCTCAAAGCGATTTAATAGATAAGGCTCTTAAGGGCTTTGGGTGATGGGTTGGGGTTCAGGTAACATTCTGATTCATTAGGCATATTTTGCTGGTATAAGTTTAATATTATTGAAGTGGTCTCATGGTCAAAATGGCGCTTTGGCACTTTGCAAAATCTTCCTTCTGAATTCCTTACAAACCCCCATTGAGCACTCGTATCTCCTGCCGTTGCAAAACTATGCATCAGGTTTAGCTTAATTAAGACACAGATTGCTGGATGTACTAGCTGCTGCTACCATCACTTAATCTTCTCAGATTAAATCTGCTCTAATGTGTTTTTTACCTGTTAGTTACACTCTCTCTATGCTTGTAAAGCTTTAATATTAACATTTTGCAGATGTACTGGGCACCAAGCCAAGTTTATGGCTGTAAACTTCTAGCTAGCAAGATTTTATGGATAAAGGTGTGGCCCATGCCTTGTGCAGTGTACAGGTTTGTTAGATATTAATGGACAGTAAATATTAGAACAGGTGTTCCCAGTGGTGTACCACAGTAAAGAGGTGCTATTGTATTCTTTTTTGTAACACCGTTTAATCAAGTGTATAACCTTTTTCACCTCCAATGGATTGCATTATTGTAATACTTTTTCCAAAAATGCAACAAAATGAAAGTTTAAAAAAAGTCAAACTGCTAATATCAAAACAGATCCCAGTCAGTCATGGTTCCTGGAACTGACCAGAGATTTGAGAACAGATTTGCGAAAATTTAAAAAAATAATAAACACTGAGTGGGAACAGAATAACTTTTAGGCAGTTTAAAAAAACTTAGCCTTGTTTGTGAGGAAGTTAACATCAAATTACTTTCTTCACTGGAGAAAAAGATATGCCATCGGAAAGACAAGAGGCATGAGACCAGCACAGTGTCAAAGTCATCCTTTGAAAATAACCAGTCCTTTAAAATACCCCCTCCTACTCCTCCTGTACTCTCAAAGTCTCGCCCCCTTCTCGAGGCACCTTATTGCTGGCAGCATCACTTTGTAATTATTTTTTGACCACTTCACCAATGTATTTAATGTGTACATTGACTGTGTTATTTTGCACCTTGTTATCCTAGCTATTTGTGGTTTTGCTGCTCTCTAGAGCTGACCCTCTAATAACTGCACCATACTGTACTGTCAGTCATCACTGTGCAGTAATTGTGAGTGACTACTCTGCACCTATGCACTTCCCTGTACATTTATTGAGTGGCATGTTTTTCTCTCGCAGCTACTTCTTATTGTCTCCACATGAATTATGTTTACATGTAACAATATACTGCACGTTATATTACATTGCTGTATTGTTTTTTGTGCTGTTATTTCCTGTTTCCCTCCCCCAGGATGCATCTAAAATAAGATACTACCAACTCAGTATGGAAAGGGAAGGGAAGGGAAGGGAGGGAGGGAGGGAGGGAAGGAAGGAAGGATTCTCAGAGACAAAGTATGCTCAGATTTGTTGCAGTTAGTGTGACAATATACATCACATTCCTGTTGTTAGACTTAGCCTCTGCTAAGGATTTGAAGCACAAATTATGTTGCGAGAAAAATAATGCAACCTATCTGGGAATTGAATCCAGGCCCCTGGCATACCATCCTAGTTTTCTTTATTAACTGAGCTATCAGGCTAACTGGCTAACCATCACACGTAATATGCTGTTATCATTATACCACAGTATTACAGAAGTAATCATTTTTGTACCAATAAGAAGTCTCCTCAAACTCTTGTGTCAGGGAGAGTTGGCAGGAGGGGACACACATCCCCAAATCTTCGAGAAGAGTTCTTGCAGCAGGCAATAAACTTAAAGTCTCCAGAGGGACCACCCAGCGTCGGCCAGCAGCGTCAGCCAATAGTATAAAAGGCGGTCCCAGACCTACCTCAGTTCTCCGGCTGGAGACCCGGAGTATAGGATGAAAGGAAAACCGGGTAGGTTCTTGCCCAAAGAAAAGGCAGAAACAAAAAGACCAGTGGAAAGGAGGGAAGGAAAGCAATGCCTGCTGCAAGAGCTCTTCTCGAAGATCTACTGTTACAGTAAGTTCTTACGTAACTGTACTATCTTACTTCAAGTTAGAGCTCTTGCAGCAGGCAATAACCTTAATGGCTGAGTCCCAAGCAATCAAGGGAGAAGGAACAGACAAGCTTGTGAGGTGGTAAAAAAACACAGCCAGCGAGAGTGAGAAGAGCAGGCCCTGGAGAACTGCAAGGCCAAACCCAGTCCTACGCCTGGAAGCCACGTCCAAGCTGTAGTGCTTGACGAACATGTGAACAGAGCTCCAGGTGGCAGCTGCGCAAATGTTTGCAGTGGAAACGTTCCTCAGAGAGGCTAAGAAAGTAGCAACTCCCCTGGGGGAATGGCCTTTAACTTGACCGGCTAAAGGCTTGTCGTATTTTTGGTAGCAGTAAACTATGCAGTTAACTAACCACTTAGACAAAGTCTGTTTAGTAACTGGTGCTCCCTGAGACTTGGGAGCAAAAGACGCAAACAACTGATCAGTCTTCCTTAAAGGACCGTTATGATTCAAGTAAAAACAAAGCATCCGGTGAATGTCCAGAGTATGCAACAACGCTTCTACACTGTTAGAGTACTCTAGATAATACATAGGCAGGTCAAAGTCCTGGTTCAAGGTAAATTCAGACACCACCTTGGGCAAAATGTAGGATTATTCCATAAAGACACCCAGTCCTCATGAAAAACCAAATAAAGCTCTTTACACATTAGAGCGTGAAGCTCGGAAATCCTCTGAGCAGAAGTAACAGCAACTAAAAATAATGCTTTCCAAGAAAGAAAACATAGCTCGCAATGCGTGGCTGGTTCAAAAGAGGGGAGCGTGAGTTTCTATAACATAAAGAGGAGGTCCCATGGCAGAACTGGGTTCCTAATGGGAGGTCTCATATGTAAAATGCCCCATAGGAAGGTATGGGACATGTCCAGCTGACGAAGGAGTTTATCCTCTACAGGTGCATGGAATGAAGAGATGGCACAAAGATGCACCTTGACGGAGAAATAGCACAGGCCTGTGTCAAACAGAGAGAGGAGATACTCAAGAATAGAGTTCACTGGACAGAAGAAGGGGTCCAGGAGATGGGCAGCTGCCCACAAAGAGAACCTCTTCCACTTCATGGCATAGGTGGATCTCGTGGAGGGCTTCCTTGCCACCACGAGGACATCGGCCACTCTGGGAGAAAGCCCATACCTGGTGCCCACTAAGTCTGCAGGAGCCAAGCATGCAGATGTAGGGACTTGAGATCTGGATGAACTAGGATGCCCTGATCCTGGGAGATCAAATGCGAGCTCAGGGGAAGGGGGATCGAAGGTTCTGAGACTAGCTGTTGGAGCAGAAGGAAAAGATCTGATGGGGCCAGAAGTGAGTGATAAGAATCATCTCTGCTCCTTCTACTTGAAGCTTCAAAAGTATCCTCTGAAGAAAGGGAAAGGGAAGGAAGGCATAAAGAAACCTCCCTGTCCAACAACAGGACAACACATCTCGCCAGAAAACTCCAGGCCCTAGATCTAACGAGCAGAAATTGGTCAGTTTGGCATTGAGTGGGGATGCGAAGAGGTCCAACTCTGATCGACCCCACCTGTCGAACAATTGCTCTGCCACTGACTGGAGGAGCTCCCACTCATGTGCCTTGGACCAAGACCTGCTTAGGCTGTTGGACAAGACATTTTTGATGCCTGGAACATGAACAGCAGCGAGTTCTAGGCAGCATTCCATGGCCCAATGCCAGACCCTCATTGCCTCCCTGCAGAGGGAACAGGAATGTGTCCCCCCTTGCTTGTTGATGTAGAACACCACAGACATGTTGTCCAATTGGATGAGGAGAGGGCCCGGTGGGAGATCAGTCTGAAATGCCTGCAGAGCGTTCAGAACCACTCTCATCTCCAGAATGTTGATATGCAGGGACTGCTCATCTGAGGACCAGGAACCCCAGGTTTGTCTGTCCCTCAGATGAGCACCCCAACTGAGACCTGTGGCATCAGTCATCAAGACTCTCCTCAGGGGCTCCTGTTGGAAGAGGACTCCTTTGGATAGCTTGTCTGGGTCCATCCATCAGTTTAGGGTCCAATGAACTGGATCTGAGACCAGAACCCTCTGTTCCAGGTCATCTGTATGTTGGTCCCATTGCACCCTGAGTGTCCATTGTGGGACTCTCATGTGGAGGCAAGCCATAGGAATGATGGGTATGGCCACCACCATATGGCTGAGGAGTCTTAGATAGACTCAGGCCGGGATGTGGGGAGCCATAGAAACCATTCAGGCCTGTCCTCGCAGGTGAGCTGCCCGGTCCTCGGGGAGAAAGGCCTTGCCCTGACTGTGTCAAGGACCGCCCCGAAGAATTGGAGTCTCTGGCTGGGCCATGGGGACAACTTCAGAGGATTCAGGGTGATCCCCAATTCTTGGAAGAGGGTAAAGGTGTCTCTGAGAGTGCAAAGCAGCTGTCTCTTTGTGGGAGCTGTCAGAAGCCAGTCTTCTAGGTAAGGGAAGACAAAATGGCCTTGTCTTCTGAGGGCTTCAGCCACTACTGCTAAGCACTTGGGGAAGAGACTGGAAGCAGAGGATAGGCCAAACGGTACAGCCCAAAACTGGTAGTGTTGCCCCTGAGAGAGGAAGTGCAGGTACCTTCTGTGAGGCAGAAACACTAAGATGTGCAGGTACGCATCCTGCATATCTAGATAGCCGAGCCAGTCTCCCTGGCTTAGGAGGGGGATCAGTCCCAGAAGAGTGGCCATCCTGAACCTCTTTAACTCAATCTACTTCTTGAGGGAGCTGAGATACAGGATGGGACGAAGATTCCCAGTCTTTTTTGGGAACAAGTAGAAAGTGGGAATAAAATCCATTTCCCCGTTGGTCTGGAGGAACTGTCTGTTTTTGCAATACGGCCAGGATTTCCCCTTCAATGAGGGAGATGTGAGAAGGAGGGTACCGGGAGTACCCTGGAGGGTTTTCTGGTGGTCTCCCCAGGAACTCCAGGCTATGTCCTCTCTCTATTAGTTGGAGAACCCACAGGTCTGTCATGATCTTGCTCCATCCCTCTAAGTAGAGGGAGAAGAGACCCCCTACTGATTCCCCTACAGACTCCGCTGGAGGAAAGAAGTAGGGCAAGGAGTCATTGTGAGTCTCCAGGAGTGGGCAGAGGGGCCTGGGAGGGTTTTGAGGCTCTAGAAGCAGAACTTCCAGGGGTCTGGGAGGTTGCCTTTCACTTGAAGTTACCCCTCTGCTGAGGCTGGTTTCTGGGCTGCTGACCTGAGGTCTTATGAAAAGGCTGTTTCTTGAATGGCCTCTGGTTCGCTTTATACATTTTCTGCATGGACCAGATGGCCTTCACTGATTCCTGGAGATGGGTGATCAATGTTTCCACCTCGTCTCCGAAAAGAACCGAACCCTTGTAGGGGAGTTCCATTATGCCAACCTGCAGGTCCTGGATGAACCCAGAGACCCTGTGCCATGTGTGGCGCTGTAGGCATATGCCAGTGGTGGCTGCTCTTGTGGCCGTGTCCACGGTGTCATATGAGGCACACAAGACATTGGTGCCCACATCTGACCCAGACTTTAGAAGGTCCATGAGCTTGATCTTCTGAGTCGAGTCTGGGAGGGCCTGTGCAATCTCTAGTCCCTTCTCCCACAGGGCATTCTGGTACTGAACCATGTGGGTAAAGAAATTAAGGGATCCAATGGAGCAAGTTGAGGAAGAATACACTTTCTTGCCCAGCTGAGCAATGGTTCCGGACTCCTGATCAGGAGGTTGATTACTAAAGTGCTTCAGCCTGTTTGACCTATCATGGTCCTCAGTGATTACCATCAAATCAGCTTCAGGGTGCTCGACCAGAAATGGTTAATCTCTGGGCACCATGTATAGCCAGTCCGATTTTGTAGAGATGGCTGAGGCGGAGGTTGGGTGCTTCCAGGTGAGCCTTGTCAAATCCTGGAATGTGTCCACCAAAGAAGGACCCACAAGAAGCTTAAGTTCCTTCTGCCTCAGGCATTTGGCTAGTCTCCACCTTTCTGGATCCAAGTCCTCCATCTCCCATCCATTAGAGGCCTGGATGTGCCTCATAACATCCATAAATGACAGGTCATCCAGAGTCAACCTATGGGTGTCCTTGGTATCTGGAGAGGAAGGACAGCCTATAGGCTCTGAGAGGTCTGGCCCTGAGGGAGATGAACAGTCACTGAGTCCACTGAACTGCCAGAGGAAGAGGAAGAACTAGACCAACATCCGCTATGGGACCAATGTCAGTGTCGGACTGACGAACGGGAGGAGGAACGTCAATGTTCACGTCCCTGGTGTTTGGACCTTCCTCTGTGCCTGTGATCAGAGCTCTGGAAAGGACTCCTTGGCTTTGAAGTCGGCAACCTTGGCTCTGCGGCTCCGGTTCTGGTTCGACAACCACCAGTTCCACAGGCTTCAGAGGGAGGAGGGGTTCCACCAAGCCGCAGCAACAGGAATTCTGTTGATGGCCATTACAGCAATGGCACAATGCTGACAGCTGGCATTATGCCGTCTGGGACACAAGTGTTTTTTGTGGGGGGCTTTGCCCCCCACACACACCATATGGGGGTCTCTCCACCCCATATATAGTTTCCAACTCCAAGTCGGAATTGTTTTCAGGGAGGGCGAACACCCCAAAGACAGCGGCGTTGGTAACACAGCGGACCAGTACAGTGAACAGCCGATTCTGTCACTGTACTGGTCTTCGCTGCATTACCATCACTGTAGCAATGGTATACGGAGAGGAGGTCCCACTTGATTTTGTTCCATCAAAAGTGGAACAAATCTTTCACTTCACTGAGGGGGACCTGGGGGGCCCGAAGGATCAGCAGGCACCTGGGGTGTCGACAGGCCTGGCATCAGTGCAACCATTGTCAGAGGAGCTGCTTCATAGGAGCTCCAGTGGATCGACTAGGTGCTGCAACGAGCCATGAACCAGCTTGTGGAGAACCTCCCCTTGAAGAGGTATTCATGCTGGCAGGCGATGTCAAATGGGCCGGCGACGGAGTTGGTGTCATCGGGTTCGATGTCAGAGTAGTTAACATCTGGGTAGTCATCGGCAGGTGGCAGATTAGGGTAGATGTAGTCACTGGTTTAGCCGGTGCTCATGGTGTGGACACCGGAGAGCAAGGAGTCGGCGTCATCAGGCCCTAAGAGGAGGATGCCTGCCCCTGATGACAGTGTGCTGTGTCTGAAGACCTGGCAGTGACCATCGTTGGGACCATGCAGGCAGGGGCCAAAGTCTTGCTGCCCAACTTGGAGCCAGTCCCAGCCACTGAAGTGGAAGCAGATGCAGGAGGTATGGCCTTCACCTTCAGGGGTGTCAGGGCCAGAGTCAAAGCCCCAGACCCTGACTTACCTCCGCCTGACGCCAGGACCAAGGCTGGAGGTTTCACCACCGGGTGCCTGGAGGAAGTAAGGACAGACCAGGATGAGTGGTCCAACCCCCCATAGGAGGAGGAACCCGAGGAACCCTTCCTATGATGGGGAGACCTGCAGCGGGGAGCAAGAGCAGGCCTTCTCCCTATCTTTGTCCTGGGACTTACACCTTCTGGAGTCCTTCTTCTTATCCTTATGGGACTTGGAAGAAGAGGCAACCGAAAAAGATGAAGACCCTTTCCCCTGAGGTTGTTTCTGCATTGTGGCAAGCTGCTGTTCTAAAAGGTAAGCTTTTAGGGCCTTCTGGCGGCAGATGTGAGTCTGATGGTTGAACATTTTACAGTGGTCACAGGCCGCGGTGTTGTGGCTCAGGCCTAGGCAGAGAAGGCAGGCCTCATTGCCGTCTTTCGACGGTATCTGCTTGCCGCACGCACACTTCAATCTTCACTGTTCGACTGAAGAAACAGACGATGACAGAGAAGACGATATGCAGGAAAGAAAAACGGATTTTTTGAAAGAAAGAAAGAAAGAAAGGAAAAAATGCTGGAAGTGCAATGGCGGTCGAACTGTAGCAAAAAAAGCATCCGAGGAGGCCGATGCAAATGGGTCAATGGCAGGAAAAGAACTGAGGTGGGACTGGGGACCGCCCCTTTATACCATTGGCTGACGTCAGGGTGGGCTGATATCAGGGGCAGTCCCCCGCTGGAGACTGCTAGCTAGAAGGTTTCTGTGGGGTCCTGGTGTCTGCTGGCTTAGTCCTTAAGGTTACTGCCTGCTGCAAGAGCTCTAACTCGAAGTAAGATCTGTGGTTTAGATGAGTTACTTACCAGGAAAGCTGTGGCTCCTACTGCACTGGTGGAGTGGAAAGTGGGTCTTCAAATGGTTACGTGGGGATTGTGGCTTGGGATGGTGGTCCCAGTGGCAGACCAATCAGGGCCCTGCACAGAGGAGCAGCAAGAGACTCCAACAAACAAAGTATCCCCATGCCCACTTGAGAGCTGGTGAGCAAGGGACTTCAGGGAGCGAAGAGTCATTTTTGAAGACTATAACTCCTTCCAAGTGAGCTCCACATCATGACCAAATACTTTCCAGTTACATCAAGGTGCCTTAAGGACTGACTGCTGAACATCAGTGGCAAATCAGCAACATGCATCCAAGAATATCTGTGATACTGATACCAGATACAGCATCCCAAGAAGAAGCATCAAAGGCATTGTATGCAGGATGCACTAAATGCTTTCCGGACTCCAAGCCGTACGTAACACACTGATTGACTTCCTAGCCATATGCAACTGCTGGACTTCATCCCCATAGCAGATAAAGACTTCTACATGCTAGTCTAATATTTAATCACATAAGCCTGGTACTTTGTAATATGGAGACTCAGTGAGGCAAATGCATAAGTCTGCCTATAACATCCGATTTTCTGGATTTATTACCAAGGGGAAAAAAGAGCTCATAGGATGGGGAGTCCTGGACCTATCTTAAGCGGCCATAATGCCCACAACCACATCAATTTCAGGCTGGGTGGTGAAAAAAAGCCTTGGTAGAGGGGGCAACATATAATTTACCTGCCTTGTGAGGGACAGACGGTAATATACTAGGTCTGTACCAGGCAGCCAGTGTAGCACCCTTTATAGCAGGATAAATGGAAGGAATGATCAGGGAAGGAGATGTGGGGGCCTCCAAGAATTCATACAGATTCCTCTTACTGGGGAGGTGCTAGTGAGCCACCAGCCAAGACACCAGTTTAACTCACCAGCACTGCTCAACTAAACCCTTATTTATGTTCATCTGCCACATTGCACTCGTACCCGGTTAAAACAGTAACTAGAATTAGACTCCTTGAACTTTAAGCTTTTATCCTCTACCAGTTTTGTTCCAGTCTGTTCACTGTATGACATATATCTTCACCCCCTTGAGAGTAGATGAACCTCATGATGTCAACCAACTTGAAGACCACGACGGGCAGCTGCAACAGATGTGGATGAAAAATCAGTGACCTTAGAAACCACAGTAGTCATAATAATTTGAGGCAAGTGAGTTTCCCTGAACAAGTCAAGCAAGGAGATGTACTTTTACTGGGATGGCCCGCTGGAGATCAAACATGCTTACATGACCCTGGCACCTAAACCT
The DNA here is from genome assembly GCA_016271365.2 of Neoceratodus forsteri. Lineage (NCBI taxonomy): Eukaryota > Metazoa > Chordata > Ceratodontiformes > Ceratodontidae > Neoceratodus > Neoceratodus forsteri. Next base: position 902,794,879 of record CM057456.1, on the reverse strand, counting down.
AAGCCAGGGGCCCCTCCTAGACTGCTACTGGCCAGTTTCCTCTGGTTTACCATCAAAGAAAAAACACTGTCACTCACCAGAGAAAATAAATATCTGCAGTTGAATGGGTATTGCATAATGATTTTTTTTAAACTTTTCTCCAGAACTGGCCAGACAAACAAACAAACAAAAAAAGGCTATATGAGAAGGTAAAAAAGGGACCTAAAGCAGCTAAGTGTGCCAAACACCCTGCCAAACTGAAACTGCTCAGGAATGGAGTCTGGCACTCCTCTGATGCTCCACGGAAAGCGTGACAGTTTATTCTCATGTATTAGCCGGGGCATCAGGTCACTCCCCCCATAGTCTAAATAGGAAGACACTGCAACATGGACTAATTTTAGGGTCGAACAGACTCACTACTAAAGCCCAGTCAGAGCAGGGCACAAGCAATCCAACTTTCCAAAATTAACAGCCCAGAGGCCTGGAATATGGTGACGCTGAAGAGGTAGAAGGCCTAAGAGTGCCTTTCTCGCATTTCCAACTTTATACATTGCCAATGCAGCAGGAACCACAGCTATGACTTGAGGAGTCATCATTGGAGTCATCGTCCTCAACATTGCTGGAGTAGAAGTCCACTATCTCGACAGCCCAACCGAACTTTAATGGAATAAGATCAGAATCAATTTGGAGGGGAGAGAATTCTGACTAAGACAACCACCGGGAGGTGGATTTTGTGTGACACCCAGCCAGCAGGCATCAGGGTTTTAGGGGGAATTGAATCCAGGCCAATTGTCACTTACCAGTACCTACAAGAAGAGGCATGAAGCTGACTCAATGCAACAAAAGGGTTTTATTAAACAACTCAACATTAACAATTTTCAAAACTTAACGTTAGCAATAACAGCATAGTACTCACTCTATGCAAAATGACTGTTTCAAAGGCCAGCTTATTACTCTATGAACTCAGCAATACCTGACCAGGTTATACTACTAGTTACTCTAAGGTATAGAACAACTTATTAACTCTTGTGATCGAAGCTGTAATTATCTGTGCAGCACCAGGTTGAGCATTAGAAAAAGAATAAGGTGCCTCTGGACATCCCAGTTTCCAGTTGCCTTGATGGTGCAGCTGATAGCGTAACTAGAATGGTATTCCAGGTGGTCTAGGTCCTAGCTAAGGCACTTATTTCTTTCTCTCTTCTGTTTGTATAGCAACTTATTAAACTCTGTTTAATCATAAACTCTGAGAATAAGAGGTTCAGCTACCAGGTACCTAGCTGAAGTCTCACAAGTGTATTCTATCGAGGGGTTTTGTCAGAATAGGGTGTGGCGTCACAAGGAGTTTGTCAGGTGGGTATCAGAGCAAAGGGTCATCAGACATGGGCTACTTTACCCCCTAACAGGTCGCTGGAAAGGATGCAACTAAATAACAGAACCAGTAAATCAGAGGATCCTAATGGTGCTGGCTGAAGACCCCAAATGGGTAGCTGGAACAAAAGTTGCTGTAGATCCAAGAAGAACAAGAAGGAATTCTCAACGCATCAGCTGTCGGCCCCCCAAAGGGTCGCTGGGACAGAAGCTGCTGCTATAACCCCAGATGCAAAGGATGAGAAACTTCTCAAGGCATCAGCTGTAGGACCCCCAACAGTTGGGTGGGACAGAAGCTGCTGTGGAAGATGCAGACAAGGAATGCTGGTCTTGACATACATTGATCTGGAAGGATGTGGAACCTAGAAGAAAAGAAATTCCAACTCCACTGTACATCAGAAGTCCTTAACTAGCAAGCTGGTGTGGCTCCTACACTTCCTAATTTTCCTATCGGGGATGGGCTGAAGGTAGAATGTAAGAAATGTGACCTGCCCTATCACCCTAATCTAGCTCGACACTTGGCCCAAGGACTAACAAGTGCACATCTAGACTGGTACACGATGGATTAGCTGCTGGAATAAAATCTTTTTGACAAGTCTGATGTGGATTCTTTGGTAAGCACAGGTCAGTGTCTTTCACAGTTTTATCCACAGTTTAGGCACATTCAGGGTAGATAGTCACAATTTATACAGCAGGTGCCAAAATGTAGGTAGTCTTACGTTGGTCAACAAAGTATTCATATAGAGTACCAGTAGTCAGACAGTCTATTGCAGGGCTCTACACACTTTGAAGTCAACTGGAGGGGCAGCAACATGTTAGACAGATATGCAGTTCACTTACGGCCACTTTCAAATAGGCAGGTATGCAGTTTGGTTAGGGTACTTTCAAATGGGAAGATTATAGAAAATAGGCAGGTCTGCAGATGATAGGGGCACCAAAATGTTAGGCCAGCACTACAGGTACCACACGATTAGACAAGTCATGTATGTGGCACTAACACATCTGGTAGTTCATTCAAGCAAAGGGGCACCACACAAGTTCAGATAGGGACATTAAATATCTAGGCAGACTTTACAAAGTTCAGAACATGCAGTCTGTTAGAAACGGCACAATCACTTAAAATGCAGTTCATATAGACAATAGCAGAAATAAGTATTGTATACTGTCACTTTAGTAGTACTTTGATAACCCCTGCACACTAAATGCCAGGTTGCTTTGTCACCAGGAGCCCTAGATCAGGGCAGACACATGTGAGGGGAGGCCTGAACAGACTAGGCTGGATAGTTATGCCTTGGCCGTGAAGCCAAACTTAGGCTGTACAATGGGCTTGGATATACCATACCAAGCTACAACAGGGACCACAGGCAACGCCCTCCCTCCCACAGGCACATTAGTTAACCTTCAGTATAAATAGTAGGAAAGCAATATTTTACATAATTACCCATGACACTCTACGCCCGTCGTAGCCTCTGCTGTGGCTCCAGTTATTTGACTCCCTTCCTTGGGCCAAATCACAATTGGCAGATTAGTATATGTTTTGCATTAGAGACCCAATGCTCTGGGGCTGCTCTGCTTTCTTTGGCTTGCGGCAGCTATGCTGCTTTTCTGAGGACCTGTCTGCTTTTCCCACCTCTCCTGTTTCTGGCTGGAGCTAGCCTGCAGTGATCAGTTCATTTTTTCTATCCTAGCTCCTTGCTCTGGGCTGTTGTCTTTCTTTGAGCTACTAGCTCAGTCTGATGCTTGCCCTTGCTGGGTGTCCATATCTAGGGCCTGCCCTGTCCCTTCCTTTTGTATTCCACCCCACCTGGTCCTTCTATTATAGTAGTGCTGGTCCTGTCCCTTTCTCCCCCCTCCCCCGGGCTTCCAATATGTAGACACTGGGACCTTGCCCTTCCCCTCTGTCTCTCCTGGGCATTTTTCTTATTTGGGGCCTGCTCTGCCCATTTTTTCTTTCTCTGTCCTCCCCCCCCCCAGGCGTTTCTTCAGAACTGATGCCTGCCCGCCAATTTGCTGCCTTACCACTGCCTGCAGCTATTTCCTTCATAATAGAAAAACTAATGTCCAGTACAACACAGTGGTCTGCACCTGTCATTTGATGCTGCCACTTACTCAGTGCCCCAGTCTGGTCATTCCTCCGGATGGAAGATGCTGCTACTAACACTGAGGGAGGCTGGGATAGGTGGTCTGCTGAGGGGCCTCGCTGGGCCTGATGGACTTTCCCTCTGTGGATGAAATCGCTTGTTCTCTCACCATCGTGACTCTGCTTCTCACCATCGTGGCCCTGTTCCCTACCATTGTCGGTCATGAAGTAGACTGTTAAATGATTAAAAAAACAAGAAAGTGGATTTAATGTGATTGTGCGCACTACAGGAACTGCTGATTTTGCTGTTCCTCTTCCGGCTGCCCTCTCTCAATAAATGACTTTGCCACTGCCACTTCTGGGGAACTGCCAACGGGATCCTCTGACCACCACTGGATGACTGAGGGGACTAAACACATCTCCAGACTGGCCAGGACACAGCAAGGGACCTTGCAAGGCTGAGGCGAGTCCCTCCTGTAGTCTTTGGCCGGCTGGTCATGGGGCTCCTTTTCTTTAGCCTCTTCTCTCTGCTGCATTTCATCAACGAACCATTCCCACCACACCAGAGCCTTTACAACTCACTAATGTTTGGGACCCCAAGTCCCTGGCAGCATAGGGGACACCCAATGGCCAAGTGTATGCTAGCACTATTTAAAACACTGTGCTGGCGCATAGGCATATGCCATGCTTAGGGCAGGAAATGCCGCTGGGGAAAAAGGTGGCAGAATACTCATAATTTAAAAAAAAAGAAAAGCACAAGCAAACTTTTTTCCTGTGGGGGCCCCATTCACTGTTTACTCATCCTTCCTACCACTGTATATTTTACTGGGCAAGGGGTATGAGGGCACATTACTGGGGAATGCTGAGGCTACTGCAGTCCTTACTGGGTGCACTGATGACCCTAGGGAACCTATTTACTTTAACTCCCCTCAACGCAGCCATACTGGTGCTCTTGGAGCACTCAGATGCCCCTTTTCTGTGAGGCATCAGGGAATGCTAAGTGTGGGGCACTACACTGGGCTCCCTCACCGACCTGGCTCCTGAGACAAGGGATCGCTCCTCCATTGTTAGTATGACACCAGCCCCTGAAGATCTGTCAGGACTGAGAATGGGGCAGCCATAGCTGCATGATATTGAAATTTCTTCTCCGGCTCAATAGGCAGACACAGGGAGCCCAGACAGAAGAAAACACTATTTCGGGTTCACTCACATGATGCCCAAATGAGGTTGGGTTCCAGGATGCATTTACGTTCCCCAGGTTGGCTCTAAATTTGCCTGCCTGCAGATATAACCTAAACAAAAGGAGGCCTGGGAAGCTGAGGCACAACCACAGCACTGATCTATTTTCCATTCCTAGGTTAGTTGCTTCTCTCCCTGCTTTCCCCTCTGAAGAGACCAAGGGATATTTGGGTCTCCTGGAGATCTGCGGAGGTGGGAGACTCAGGGACAGCCTGGTATATTCGGCATGTGCTCATCTAGGATCCCTTTCACTCGGTGAGCTACATGCCACAGTAAAATTTTATTATAAATGGCCCCCTACCCCGTAGGAGTGTCCTAACCTATGGATATAAAAGTTCTGTTCACCAGAGAGAAAGCGAAGATTGGAAGAAAACAAGCTGGGGCTTGTGGCAAGTTAGCCCAAAGGGACACAAAAAGGACAGAGGAAAAAAATACCCAAATAAAACTCACCTACAAATCTAAAGAGAATAGAAGGGACACACATGCAGTGGACATGCAGGACAGGAGCATGCAGGTGTACCTGTAGCCCCTAGAGGGGTAATGGTAGTCAGGTTAGGTGAGCCAGAGCCGTAAGTGAAATGAGGACCCACTCAAGTTCTTAGTAGGCATCTGCTGAGCTAGAATCTAGATGAACATGTATATTAGGCAGCAGCCCTGAAAAACAGTACACAGTCTCTGGCTTAGTACAATAAACAAGCATTTGTCAATGCCGAATGTTGCTTGCTTCTATGTGCTGTTTAGGTATCTGGAAGTCATTGGAGTGTAAATATTGAAAATTTGCGAACTTACGAGCATGCGTAGGAACTGTGCAACGCACACTCGTAAAACAGTCATTTTTAGGATTTTTTTCACCAAATTTTCAACATAGCCATTTTAAGACCTCTGGTCATGAACAGTGTCACTGTGATTTTGTTAATGTGTCCCATACATTGAGTTTGCACACCGACTGCGCCATTGTGCGCTACATGGGCGGAAACATGTTTTGGGCAGGATGTGAAAAATGACAGCTGTACTGCTCATAAGGAGGTGTGGTAAAATGGCAATGTTGAAAATCTGAGTGGAAATATTGAAAATTAAGAAACCTACTTTAGCGCATGCGGGAACTGCAATGACACTGAAACAGTCATTTTTAGGAATTTTTTCATCAAATTTTCCAACATTGCCATTTTAAGATCTCTGCTCATGAACAGTGACACTGTGATTTTCTTAATGTGTCCCATACACTGAGTTGCACAGCGACTGCGCCATTAGCTACATGGGTGGAAACATGTTTTGGGTGAGATGTGAAAAATGACTGCTGTACTACTCATAAGAAGGTGTGGAAAAATGGCAATGTTGAAAATCTGGGTGGAAATATTGAAAATTGCAAATTACTCGTGACGCGTAGGAACTGCTGCAATGCGCTCATAAAACAGTCATTTTTAGGAATATTTTCACCAAATTTTCAAAATAGCCATTTTAAGACCTCTGCTCATGAACAGTGTCACTGTGATTTTCTTAATTTGTCCCGTACATTGATTTAGCACACAACTGCGCCATTCTACGCTACATGGTGGAAACACATTTTGGGTGAGATGTAAAATGACAGCTGTACTGCTCATAAGAAGGTGTGGTAAAATGGCAATGTTGAAAAATCTGGGTGAAAATATTGAGGAATTCAGCGAACTTACACGAGCCTGCGTGGCAACTGCATAGCACACTTTTCATAAAAACAGTCATTTTTGGAATTTTGGCACCAAATTTTCAACATGGGGGTTTTGGGCCCCCTTCTCGTGAATGATGTCACTGTCATGGCGGTATTCAGGCCCGAAGGGTGTTTTGAGTCACTGCGCGAAATCACCCTTGGCCAAATAACGCCATGACAGTGACATCATTCATGAGAAGGGGTCCCAAAAACCCCATGTTGAAAATTTGGTGCAAAAATTTCCAAAAATGCCTGAGATATGCAATAAAGTTGAAACCCCTATCTAGCCCATTATACAGCTTACCGGCATTTCCTCAGTTCGTGGTCGGCTTTGAAGAGTGCAGACGTGTTCCCGGTCCACCGAAGATCGTCGCGCCGGAGTCCGGAGGTAAGTATGGGGTGTGGGGGGGTGTGGGGAGGCTGGGTGCGCAGTGGGTGGGTGCGGGTTGTGGGAGGGGGTCGGAGACGCACGGGACCGCTTTTGTCTTACAGGTAAAAAAAAAAAAAAAAGACGTGTGGGACCGTTTGCCACGCTGAGGGTAGGCTTCAGTGTGGCACAAGGACTGATAGGGGTGGCGTTCAGCGGTAGGATGATGAGCACCCGTGTTAAAGGACTGATTGCCCGCTGGGGTGGGCTCCCAGCGTGGCACTAACTGTGGGAAGGCAGCGCGGCTCAGCCGATGAGTTGGGCACCCGTCGGCTGCCAGCTCTGATGCGGGGTGCGCGCCTGCCCGGAGTGGGGGAGCTGCGCGTGAGCAGCTTCTTATCGATGCTCACTCAAGGCGTGGCTCCCCTTTCAACTGTATGCCACTGCATTTTGGGCGTGTCATGACAGCTCCAAAATGCGATAACTCTGAGAGAGCAGCATCTGCCAGCACACTGCCTGAATTGGAGAAGGAGGTGACACACCTCCGAAATCTCCGATGATGGCACTATGTTTCTTGCACATGCGTGCAAGCAACATAAAAAGGGTGTAGACAAAGGCAGGATTTCACTGCATTTAAGATAGACACTGAAAACATGTCCCAAACACAGTTTAGAATGGAGTAGTCCCCAGGACCGCCCACATCACATCTCCATCAGGCAAAAACATAGCCTCTTCTCTCTTTTTTTTCAGAAAAGGAGGTAAGCTCTTGCTACACAAATGGGGAAGCAAGAGCAATTGTGTCTGTTGATGGATGTGGCTACTCCGGAACCCTGGCGGGGGGGCACGAAGAGAAGAGAAGCCATAACCTGTCACTTTTTTCTGTCACTCATAATCTCCCTTGTAACATACTTGTTTACAGCAAGGAGTCCATGGAACTCAGAGGCATTGTCAGAAGTTAAGTCTGAAAAGAAAATGTGGACTGAGAGAGTTGCCAGCATAAGGGAAACAGTGTCCCTTTCCTGCAAGGAAGAAAGGGCAGGCTGGGAAGAACACTTTGCTCCTTAAGGTCAGGTGCCACTGCTGAAATACAACTATAAGAAAAGAAAAAAATTACTCACCGTAGTAATGTTGTTTCTTCATAAAGGATCCATCAGTAGCATTCACAAAGTGCAATCACTCCCCAGGAATGAGCATCCCAGGAGCTGGAAATTACGCTAACTATGGAACATCGAATTACAATTAAGTTCAAACTCTGGCCTGTGGTCATGTTCAACCCTGCTTCCTAACGTCAGGTTTCTTTCTTTTTTTTTTTTTGGGTGATCTATTTTTCCACCCCCCGTGCTCGCTGGTCCTCCACTCCTTCGGGCTCTACCAAGTTCCCTCTGACCCCTTCTCTCCTTGCCCGGCCCTCCACTGATCCCCAGATCACAGCCAACCCCCGGGATATCCCGGTGTATCCCTTCACCAGGTGGGTCCCTCTCCTCCGAGAGGGAAGGCACCGGGGGGGGGGAATAACCCCAGTGTGCACTTCTAGGGCCCGGTGATGCTGCTGGGGAACAGGAGGCACTGGGAAGGCACTGGAGGCCCTCAGGAACAGAAAGCAATCATCCAGAAGCCAGCAAGCGATTTTCCTGGCTTTTCTTAAGGTGCGTGATGTCCAGACGTCAAGGCAAGAGCCGACGTCTGTCACGCACCACCCCTAATGACCCCGATGTGCTGCTCTACCACTGGCCTCCACCAGTGGTCGCTCCGGCACTGGGTCGCGATCCCTTCCCTCCCTGGAGACAGCGAGCAGTCGTGGGATGCTCTAGCTGCCTCCCACCGGCCGGCCGGCCCTCCAGCGACCCAAGCTTGTTCCTGAACCCGGATCACTGGCGTCGCGAGCGGAAATCCAACCGCTGCACCGACAGGCCAGCTCAGGTTTATTTCTAAAGCTTGGGTGAGCTGTGACCACTAGACTAGTTAAATGGCTACCAAAAAAAAAAACTTCTTGTAAAAATTTGTAAGATGTTAAAAAACAAGGCAGAACAACAAATATATATTGAAAAGGATTTGTAATCAGACCACTGAGCAACCATTGTAAAGGCACTGTAACAAGTAATGCTCAAGCCAATAGAAAAGAACGGATTCTTTTGTGAACTTATTTCCAGGTTCTGAAATGGGAGGCAGGGTAATGGATTGTGAATGCTACTGATGGATCCCTTAAGAAGAAACAAAATTACTGCGGTGAGTAATTTTTTCTTCTAACCCCAGAAATCCATCAGTGTATTCACAAACTGCAGACTACACAGCAGTACCTTGGGAGGCTGGGTTCAGAATCTATTCAGGGAAAAGGTTCTGCAAGACAGCAGTGCCAAACCTGGCATCTCCTTTGGATTGTATGTCCAGCCAGTAATGTTTTGTGAAAGTGTGTACTGTTTTCCAGGCAGCTACTTTGCAAATTTCTTGCAGGGGGTTGCACCTTGATGCTGCTACAGAGGCAGAGGTGACTCTAATAAAGTGTGCCCTAAGGCCCCTGGGAGGCAATTTACCAGTTTTGTCATACCAGAACAGTATGCAGGGAGACTATACAATGAGAAATGGCTTGCCTGGATGCTGGTATGTCTTTTCCTACTTTGCCATAAGTGACGAAAAGTTGACTGCTAGTGGACCTAATTGAAAGGCTATGCCTGTATTTCTATGTGGGGGGGGGGATAGCTCCTCCCCTATCTCCTATAAAATACCTCAGGCTCCACCCACTCTGCTTAGAGCGAGTCACACGCGCTGCGCTCACTGGGGTACTGCTGGTCCGTGGCTGCTCTCCTTCTCTGTTTCATCCCCCCCTTTCCTCTCTGCTTCATTCCCCTTCGTTTCTGCTGTCTCTGTGGCTATTTGTCTCCTCCCCCTTCCGTTTTCTCTGTATCTTTTGTTTTCTTTGGGGCTCTCAGTGCTCTCCTCCTTGGCATTCTGCTCCCACGTGGTGGCTGGTACCTTGCCTCATTCTGCCGTCGCTGCTTCTCTAGTGCCTTGCTCTTTGTTGCCTGTTTGGGCTCTCTTAGCTTTCTGTCCCCCCTCTCTTGAGCAGCCACTGCTCCATGCAGCTGCTCCGTGTCCATCGCTGTACAGCCGTTACTGCTCGACTTCTCTTCAGCTTCCTGGTTGCATGCTGTTGCATGCTTGGCTACTGCGCCTCTTCTCCAGCCGATCCCTCAACTACAGTCTGTTACAAAGCCGCAAACATTACTTTGCCCTGCTACTGCCTACAAATCGGCAGGTGCTACTCCTATAAAGAGCATGAAGATTGTAATGGACACAAACGATGGGGTGGTATGCATCACTATGGGTTTCCATGCGGAACAAGTAACCAGGAACCAGGATATTATTGTGAATATGGTGCTTCATGCCTACTTGTACACAGTCTGTGCTCAGAGATCCTAAGGATTCAGACAGCAGCTGTGACTACGCTCTTACGGCAACCCAGGTGTAGCTCCCTTCGTTGTTCCTCAGACTCATTCAAAAGCCTGCTGTGCGGCCATTTCACCACCTGCAGACCTGACCTTATCATTGCCTCAGCTTCATCTGGCCATACACTTAATGCCTACTACAGAAACGGGGATGCTAACGTACACTGTCTGTGCTCGACCTGACATTCTTGAAGTGCACTGTTGCTCATTCTGGGACATGGAAGGGATGAACTGCACTCCACTTACCATGATGCATCTGCAGCACTTATCTGTGTGTTTCAACTCTCCATTGCAATTCTCCATTCTGCACTTCCTCATTTTCACCTGGTTTATGCTCTCTCTCTCTCTCTGCATCCTAAATACGCAGCTCATTCATGCTCCCTTAATTCATCTGCTCCATTGTTCCCTATTGCTCAAGTTGTCCTGCGTGGAAGTTCTGCTGTCCTGCTTGCCTCCGTGAGGCCTATCTCGACCCTCTCACTGCTTTTCCCTCAAGCAGTCCATGGAAGCCGTGCCTCTCCTGCCAGTCTTGCTAGCCTTCATAGAGACCTAGCTCAGCTCGCTCTTTACTCTTTCCTCCGGCTGACCTTCATAGAGGTCCGGCTGCCCTGCTAGCCTATGTGGAGGACTAGCTTGGCACGCTGTCACTCCTCCTTCTTTTGGCTGCCCTTTGTGGAGGTCCTGTGGGCCTGCTAGCCTTCATAGAGGCCTAGCTTGACTCGCTCTCTTCCCCTTCCTCCAGCTGACCTTCACAGAGGTCCAGCCGCTCTGCTGCCACGTAGGTGATTAGTTGCCTCCGTCCACTTGTGGACTCATGTCGTGTACTCCAGCCGTGCACTCTCTCATGGCACTCTGCAACCTGCTCCAAATCCTGTTCCTGCTGACCATCATCTGAGCCTCACTACTGCATCACTCATTCCGCTTTCCAGTGTCCCTCTGACCATTGTCTCCTTCAGCTTGGTCTCTGCCAGGACATTCGTGCATAGCCCTCCATTGTTGGCTCTGGATGTTGTTTCTACAGCCTCATGCCTCCCCTGCGCCACTGGATTCGACTCCATGCCAGCTTCCCTCTTCATGCCATTTTAGCTCCTGCCTGGATCGGATGGCTCATTTCTCTCCTCCTTTGCAGCACGTTGGATCTCCTTCTGCCAGCCCGTCCTCTTCAGTCTTGTCTGCCTGCTGTTCGCCTTGCTCCTCTGGATCTGGATTGTAACAGGACCTTCATTCCGTCTGCCTATCTTGTCCCTGTGCCTCTGCGGTGTCTCCTTCTCCCTGGACTGGATCTGGTTCTGCTCCTGCTGCCTTCTCTGCCTGCCTGTTCTGGATTGTTCTCATCCTTCTTTGGGCATTTTCATCAGATCTCCATCTGCCAGAAGCTTTCATTTCCATGTCACTTACTCTTCTCTGACTTTTCCATCAGGATTGGACACACTGCCAGGATGTCTCTCCTTCAGTCGTACTAGCCAAGTTCTGGACATTGCAGTCGCTTACCCTCGCCTGCTTGCACCTACTTGCACTTGTCAAGGATATCCTTCTTTGCTCTGTTGTGGACTTACATCTTGACTACATCTCAAGATATTTGCAGTCAATCCCCTTGGATGTTTCTCACCATGCTGCTTCAGTTTGTTTTGGAATTTGCTACTGCTGCCGTCTCCTGCCAGGACTCTCAGCTGTGCTCTATCCCATAGTGCCATTCCTTTCTCATGGTTTATGCCTCGGACATTAACATACTCCAGTGCCATCAGGCTTATTGAAGGTAGTCGAGTTGTGAACTCATCTGACTCAGTCCTCTTCACCGCATTCTTCTACCATCCCTTGATCATCAGGATCACAACGTTTGTAGCGGACCTGTCACACCTAACCTCATAAAGTCTGTCTTTCCAGCTTGCCACCTTGTCCTGGCTCCTGCTCAACGTACGGATATGCCGTCCCTTACAGGGATAATTTGCTCAGCAATAGGAGGTTCTTCTATTTACCTGCTTACTTACATGCCCTCAATGGTCTTCACCGTTCTACCATACACACGTTATCCAGTGCTGCTCCTTTGCTATTATGTTTGCAGACGTATGAGTAGTTCCAATTATCACTACCACTGCTGACCTATGTGCAGTCCACTCTGCTTACGCAAGCATAGCTTCATTCCTACCATCCCCTTGGCTTCAGCTTCTGGGATGTCTGCTGCGCTCACTTCTACCCTACAGCCTGCCTTGTCTGCCAGGGCATGGAGATTTGAATTCTTCTTCTCTACACCTGCCTCGCCCCACCGGGGTGTGGAGGTTCGAATATTTCTACTCTACACCCGTCTCATCCCACATGGGGGCATGGAGGTTCGAATATTTCTACTCTACACCTGCCTCGCCCCACATGGGGGCATGAAGGTTAGAATATTTCTACTCTACACCTGCCTCACCCTGCGCGGACGCATAGAGGTTCTCCTAGTACACTGCGACCTGTCTCACCCAGCTCGGGGGCTTGGAGGTTCTACTACTCACCGATACCTGTTTTGCCAGACAGGGCCGGAGGTTTCTCAGGCTTTTCTTGTCTAATTTTCACTTACCTGCTTCACCCCACTCAGGACCTGGAGTTTCCAATTGCTCTGCCTTCTTCTAGCTACACAGCTTACTCGCTTCGCCACTAAAGACTCTATGCTTTGCATAACTTGCAAATTGGAACATGGACCACCATTCTTCCTATGCTGGTTTGTAGAGAAATAGTCATTCGATTACAGGTCCTTCTCGGAAAAGAATTCCTCACCTTCCGGATTGCTTTCGACCGGTTCAACACTCGACCCTTCAAGATTGATTATGCTGTCAAACGGATTCAAATTTACTTTGTATCAAACTTCTTGTCCTGGACAGTGATGTCTACTGGACTGGGAATTTTCTAAAAGGATATGCTACCATCTTCTCGCTGGACACACATCATCAGTACTTCAACTCCAGTTTCCCTGCTTCTCATTGGATTTAAGATCTTCAATCAACTGGGTTTCAGATTAGCCGACAACCTAATATTTGTTAATTTAGGAATATTCTCCTTTAGTATGCCCAGAAGGACGGGCGGGTCAGTAGCCATGGGTCCTCAGAGGTTTCCCCCAAAGGGGGGTTTTCCTCTCCTGTGTGCTACTGGCCACATTCTCCAGAGTTGGAGAAGGTAATCATACCTGTACTTATAATTATTCTCTTTTTGGGGTCTCAATCCTACTCAACTAAGCTTCCTTCCAAAGGTGGGATACAGAGAAAGGCCAAAACATCAAGTCCTAACAAGCTGTTATATCATCTGTTCAAGTATCTAGGCACTATTTCATATCCAATCTGGTTCATATGTACTACATTCACTGACCTATGTTCATATCCATGGTGATGTATCTAAGCACTAACCATTTCACACAGCTCATACATCCTGCAGGCATTGTTCTGCTTACTGGTCTGACTCCTTGGTATATAAGCACAACCTATATTGTTCATCTGTACTGTACGTAGCACAAGCACTGAGCCATGAACCACACATAGAACATATTTTGTCTGGTCCAAGTAGTAACGGAGTGCCCTTTTGACATCCAAACAGTGGAGTTTTTGTTCCCCAGAGCTGTTTTTTTTAGCAAAGAAAACAGGAAGAGCAACTTCAGACACCACCTTAGGAAGGAATTTCCTGTTTGTCCTTGGTTACTTTGTCCCTATGAAAAATTATATAGTTTGGATCTGTGCAAAAAGGCTTGGAGCTTGCTCACCCTTCTAGCAGATGCCATTGCCACTAAGAATATTACTTTCCCGGTGACACACTTCAGTGCAGCAGTGGCCACAGGCTCAAAAGAAGCCTCTGTAAGTTGGGCAATACACACGTTTAAGTCCCGTGGAGGGAGAGAGTCCCAAACAGGTTGATACAGGTGATTAGGGCCTTTGGAAAACTTTCTGAAAATAGATTGTGAGCCAAATGACCTGTCTTTGAGAGCTGATGTGTAAGCTGATCCTACTGCCAAATGCACCTTCACGGTTGAGGGCCTCAGGCGCAGTGACTGAAGGTGAAGTAGGTAATCCAGAACTGTAGACAGACCTGCCCAGATAAGGTTTATCTGTCTTGGAGCACACCAGAAAGAACACCTTCTCCATTTTGAAGTGTGTTCTCCTTGTTGCTGGTTTTCTAGAAACCTTCAACACTTTCACTACTTCTTCTGAAAAAACGGAGACCAAAAAAGTGTAGTTCTTCAAGAATCATGTCCTCCTCAACACAAAAACTGTGGGGTCAGTAACTGATGTAGCTCTTGCAAAATTGCATGGCATTGGCCACTACTGTAGCCAATGTGTAACGTTGCTTGTTTCTGGACATGGAATAAAAAAATTCAGCACTTTGCATTCGAGTTGTCCAGTGGGTTCCCTGAGTGCTGCATTTTCTTGGGCTCTGTGCTCTTCAAGAATCATGCCCTGAGGCATAGAGGTCTCAGATCTGGAAATGTTACCCTGTTCTGAGACTGTGTCAACGGATTGTATCTCAGTGGCAGATTGATAAGAGGTTTTTTAAGAGGGAAAGCAGCATGGAGTACCAGGTTAGCCTGGCCCAGTCTGTTGCTATAAGGATCATCATTACTGACCCCCATCTGAGCTTTATGAGCACTCTCAGTAAGAGTGCGAATGGAGGGAAGGCACAAGAAACTTCCCTGTCCAGTCCAGCACCAGTACATCCTCTGGGACTGGACCTATTACTGGGGGTCTGCAATAAATGAGTGGGAGCTGTTTGTTCTCCCTTGAAACAAACAGGTCTATTTCTGGTATACCCCACTGTCTGAACACTGAAGCCAGCACCTGTTGGTTAAGAGTCCATTTGTGTGTAACTGCCCTACAAATGGGGGTTCCCAAAAAGTCTTCCTTGAGCTTGCCTAAATGCTCACTGGCAGGCTGGTGTCCTGCGTTTTAGCAGTTTAAATGTGATTACCAGAGCCTGTACAGCCTCTGTGTACTGTCTCTTTAAGAGCTGCCTGATTGCAGCATAAGTAATCTGAAGGGGGAGCTCTTGCTTAGACTGACAGACAAATCACCAAACCAAACCTTTTGGATCTTGGGGCAGTCCCGGGCTGCTTGCAATTTTCAGTTAGATCTAAGCTGGAAGCTGAACAAGGAGCTGAAGTGATTCTGAGCAGCAATCCTGAGTGGATTTGCATGGGAGAACTGTGAAAAGGCTAAGTTTTTGGTCTGCATGTCTGCCTGCTGCTCCTGAGAGGGCGAGAAGAGAATTATTTTGGATTAAATCCAAGTTTGTGTGACTAAAGTAAGCTACTGAAGTGGGCCAGGCTCAACCTGAAGAACACCCGAAGATTTTGCTGAATGCGATTGGCCTGTCAGGAGTTCCAGCCACCCCTAAGCTCCCGGTATGTGTAGAGACTTTGCTATTGTGAACGGGAAGTGCTTTGCCTGATACAGTAGAATTCTCTTACATGTAAATGTGCTATGAGCTGCTAGTGGGTCGTGAGTTCCCCACTGTGTGAACTGTGTTCTGCTTGCTAGAAGCTGTATCCAGCACCAAAACGGACTGCATCCAAATTTGTCTCCATGCGGTCTGGGCCTTGCCAGACTGGCCCAGCCAGACTACCTACTGCACAGAGAAGCCATCGACGAGAGACCTGCCTGGGGATCAGCCCCCCTGCTCCACGCTTGAACAGGAACAACGCCTCTGTGACTCGTGTGGGCCCTGCTTCTCCAGGCATTCCAGATCAACCACCTGCAGTCTCGATTTTCATCCAGCCTGTGTCCAGTCTTGGGTATCGTGAGTAAATACTAAGGTAGCTCCCTGCAAAAACAACTTAATCTGAGTGTGTCATCTGATTGTCTTGTTTCGTTTCCTCTACGAACTGAGCCCTCTGGCTCCAGATTACAAATACTGTGTACTGTGCATGTTGTGTTTTCCATCACAGGGCCCCAACCAGCTGCGATGCCGGCCAACCCTGGGCAACAGTCCTGGCTAGCCCATCTCTTCTCCACCTGGGTACCCAGAGGTGCGACTGTGTGTGTGTGGGGGGGGGCTCAAAGCGCATGCACAACTTCTTGATTGTTATTATAACCTTTAAGCTAATTAACCTGATTTTTCCCCTCCCTTGTTCAAGTCCCCTGAATAAATCAGATCTAACTTTTTCTGCATGTAATCTGATTGTGGTTCCAGTTTGTGCTCAAAGTACTGTACTGTTGCTATTTGCTGTACATAACCTTGTTTTACAGGGGGTCCCCAGGGTCGAGCCAGAGGAACCAGCCCTGGTAGTAAGTGCAAACAGTGTTGGTACTTGTGTGGTGTACCAGGGGTATTGTGAAAGTGATTACTGTACAGTGGTCAGGCCACTAGAGGGGAAAGGGGGAAGGTTACAGTGTCCTGGAGGGCTGTGCCCAGGTTAGCTTGACCACTACCAACCCTGATTTCTGGGTGGAGGCACCTGTTTCAGAACTCAGGCCCCTTAACCTGCTACTAGCCAAGCAGACAGGGGTAGTAGCCCTTGGGATAGCACCACCTAGGGGTTACACCTTGGAGCCACCACTGGGATTAGTGTCCCCTAATGGCCAAATTTGCAAATTGTTGTTAAAAATAAATGGCTACCCCAACAGAAGTGGCTGTACACCAGTTGGTGGGGTGGTGTACTGGGCAGGAGATCTACCTCCAAAATGCTATACTTATCCTGGATATTCCTCTGGGTACCGATAAGGACACTGTAGAGGGAGTACTTTCCAAGGTTGAATGTTTACAAAACCCAGTGGTGGTGGGTCAACAGGCTAATCTGCTCGCCCAAAGTTTCATGGCGTTAGTAGAGTATAAGGACCCAGTAGACAGTTCCAAAGTGCCATGGACTATCACCCCTGAAGGAGCCCTAACTGCCTGGAGAGTGATAACTAAAGACAGTAAAGACCCTGGGGAGAATGAGGCCCCCCCCACTATCTGAGACTTTTGAGGAGAAATTTGCTAAGTTGTTGCTGGAGGAAGGGAAAACTGTGAAGGACTTAAAGAAACTATTCCTGCCACCTGGGGGTGTCCTCCCCCAACACCCCATCCCGCTCCAGCACCCGTTATTGCCCCTCCTTCTGTGCCCGTGCCAATGCTGGCTCCTACGTCTGTACCTGCCATTAGTCACGACTCTTACCGAAGGTTGAGAATCTTCTTCGGCACCCCTCCAAGGGGAGGATGATTTGGAGACCTGGATAGACTGTGTTGCCCCTTTGGTACCTGAATAGCAGTGTGCGGAGGCTGAGAAATGGAAAAGGATCATAGAAAGTTTGAGGGGTCCACCCTAGAGGTCCACAAACCCTGATGCATCTGCCCAGAAGTACCTATCTGCACTCAAAGGCAATTTTGGGAGCACTGAGTCAGGGGAGAACTTGATATGGAAATTCAAGGTACAAAACAATGGCCAGGGGAAAGTTTGTCTGCATATGTTACTCGTCTGGAAGGAGCACTGCAGAAGGCTTACCGAAAAGGTGGGGTAGCTGCCAGTGACTTAAACCATGTGAGGTTGGGGCACATACTGCAACATGCAAAGCATTCTAAATTGCAGCTCTTTCAATTAAGGCTCCCAGATTGAAGGGGTAAACCCACCGGACTATTGTGACTTGATAAAAGAACTCCGAGAGGTTGAAGATGAAGAGGGGGATTGTAATTCTAGGGTGAGTGCAGCCCAAGTGATCACAGCATCGGAAGGCCCTTCCGAAGTGGGGACCAATGAGGGTGTGCCGCCATGGGATGACCTGCTGAGGGAGTTCAGGGAAACAAAAAATAGTCTCTTTGTGAAGGCCACTCCTGCAAGTACAGGCACCAACCCTTATCCAACTGCATCTGCTATGGGGGTGGGGGTGTCCACCCAGGCATCACCTGCTGACAGCAGCTCGAAACTCGATGTCTTGACTATGGAAGTAAGAGAATTGATGAGATGTCTCCAAATGCTCACCACACAGCAGACAGAGATGGCACCAAGGTTTTCAATTGGTAGTACCACCGCCCCAGCTCCCAGTGTGATGCCTTGGCCACCCCAAATCCCACAAAACATATTTTGCCATAATTGCGGGAAGGATGGGCACATGAAGACAGAATGCCGGTCCACAAAAGACCTAGATAAAGTTGTATATAGACTTCAAAGTGAGCTTCGGAGAACGAATCAGCGGTCAAGGAGTGCCCAAAATGACCGCAGTGAGGGTTCAAGATGTAGTAATTCAAATCCCTGTGTGGCTAAATCATCTGCCCAGGCCCCTGCTGCTGTCCCTCCAGACTGGTCCAAAATAGTGGGCCCTTCAATGGAGACTACCATGGCTGTGAATGGTATTCCTACTCGGGCTGTGCTGGACATTGGGTCGCAAATGACCATTGTATTTAAGGACTGGTATGACAAACACTTATCTGCTGTGCCCTTACAATCCCTGGAAGGCCTACATGTGTGGGGGGCTGAGCAACAAGTCTTATCCCTACCTAGAATATGTCCACCTCTGGTTGTCATTTCCTGCAGCTGTAACTGGTGTAGAGGTGCAAGTCGAGAAACTGACCTTAGTGTGTCCCCCTACTGGACTGTATGATGGGGTTCCCCTGTTAATTGAGACCAACGCCCATATGTTTGGGAGACTGGCACAACTCTGTCACGAGAAACAAGGGCGACGGACTGGGAGGGCCCTAAGAATTCCCGCTCTGATCAAGAGGGCCTGTGATTTGCAACAGAACCCCAAGGGAGTGGATCAGGATGAACCGGTAGGGGTTGTGTAAAAGGAGGATCCCGATTCAATGGTACTGGCCCCTAATGCCCAGTGTACTGTTCAAGGGGAGGCCCGCCTCCACAAAGATGTCAAGAACAAAATACTGATGTTGAACGTGCCAGGCGTTGGAAAATTGCCGGAAAGATAATTGGTTAAGCCCAGCATCTTGCCAGCTCATGCTCATGGCTATGCATGAGTGATGGTCCAGATTCATAATGTGTCAAATCGGGAGATCCGGGTGAACAGAGGATGCACGCTAGCTACAGTACACTGCGCAGGCACTACAGTGTTGCCCAGCAACAAGCACCCTGGCAAGACAGATAGAGTGACTCCCGACTTGCTTGATTTTGGTGACTCCCCATTGCCAGCTGTATGGAAGACTAGAATTAGCCGGAAACTTGCCCTGAGAGATCAAGTGTTTTCGTTGAAGGAATGGGATGTGGGATGTGTCCAGGGTGTGGAGCATCACATACGTCTGCACGATGAACGGCCATTTCGAGAGAGGTCTCAACGCCTAGCCCCAGCAGACATAGATGATGTGAGAAGACACTTGCAGGAAATGCTCGCGGCTGGTGTGATACAAGAATCCAGGAGCCCATATGCTTCTCCCATTGTGGTTGTGCATAAGAAGAATGGAACAGTACGAATGTGTGGATTATCAGACCCTCAACAGGCAGACCATCCCTAATCAATACACCATGCCCCGTATACAAGATGCTCTGGATTGTCTGAATGGGAGCAAATAGTCCTCGGTGTTGGATCTTCGCAGTGGATATTACCAGATTCTGATGGCTCTGAAGGACTGTGAGAAGACAGCCTACATCTGTCCTTTGGGGTTCTACGAATTCTTGAGAATGCCACAGGGGATATCCTGTCCCTTACATGTAAATGTGCTATGAGCTGCTAGTGGGTCGTGAGTTAGTTCCCCACTGTGTGAACTGTGTTCTGCTTGCTGGAAGCTGTATCCAGCCCAAAACAGACTGCATCCGAATTTGTCTCCATGCGGTCTGGGACTTGCCAGACTGGCCCAGCCAGACTACCCACTGCACAGAGAAGCCATCGATGAGACCTGCCTGGGGATCAGCCCCCTGCTCCACGCTTGAACAGGAATGACGCCTCTGCGACTCGTGTGGACCCTACTCCTTTCTTCTTATATCTGGTATAAGGGCGTTTAGCACTTTAAACAAGTATGTTCCTTTAATTAGGGACTACTTAAATGATTCCATTGGAGCAGATAATATGCATTGACAAAGCGTCATTAGTGACGTGAAACATGCGTCTGTGAGCGCACGAGGGGTGCTGCTGTTGTGTATTTGTATCCGAAGCAGTTTTTTATGAATTAAATGCTTTTTTTTATGACCTATTGAGTACAGGTCTTTTTCTTACACTCGCTAAACTCGGTAGCCCTACTTTTGAGGTTGTATATCTGATGTAGTCTGTAGTGGCACTAGTTGTGGAACAAGTGGCCACCTTTTCTGCTATTCAATGGTTCAATTGAGCTTTAAGTTTTTGTACATAGTGCAGGTAATCTTTGGCTTGGACCCCATCGGGAGAGACCCCAAAACAGACATCAACAGGCAGCCGGGCCTCTCTCCTGAACATGCGGCAGTAGGGAGAGAACCCGGTAGCATCACTCTTCGTGCAATTGTATGCATGTACCAAGGTGCTAATCTGCTGGCTCCATTTATGCTTATCTTTGGGGTGGAGGGTGCCTAGCATGTCTAGCAGGGTGTGGTTAAAGCATTCTGGATGAGGATCCCCCTGCAGGTGATAAGGGGTAGTTCTTGACTTTCGCACCCCCCATAGAGAGAGCATTTCTTTGATTAGCCAACTCTCAAAGTCCCTGCCCTGATCAGAGTGAATTCGCTGGGGGGCACCATAGTGGACGAAGAAATTTTCCACTAGCACCTTGGCCACGGTAGATGCTTTTTGATCTTTGGTGGGAAAAGCTTGTGCATACCATGTGAAATGGTCCGTAACCACTAGCACATTGCCAATGTTTTGCTGATCAGGCTCTAAACTTAAGACATCTATGCAGACTAGTTCCATTGGGGTGCTGGTAGTAATGTTGACAAGGGGGGGCATCCCTCTGAGACAGGGCTTTTCTCTGTGGGCAGCGACCACAAGTCCTTACATGGTGCTCAACATGGCCCCATCTTGGGCCATTAGAATCAAGATCATACTAGGTCAAAGGTCTGGTCGATACCGAGGTGGCCCATATGATTGTGGAGGGACCTCAGTACCAAATATTTGAAGGCTGTGGGCAGGTCCAGTTGTTCCTTGTCCATTTGGCCACCCTGATCTACTGTCTTTCTATACAACAGCTGATTAAGCAGCTTCAACCTGGGGCCTTCTTTAAACAGTAAAGTGGTTTGCAGATCAGAGGAACGCAACTTGGACACATCTTTTCCTGCACGAAGGGCTTCAAGTGCTGGCTGAATCATAGGATCTCTGGATTGAGCCCATTGAATGCTGTCATTGTCAAACTGAGGTAGTGCACTAATATCTAGAGCAAAAAGTGGCACACGCAGCGGTGTGCAGGTGTCAGAGGGCCCAAGCAATCTGCTAAGCAATCCACTGTGTCCATAGACATCTGTTCATTTCTGTCAAACTTTTGGCACAATGCTCGGATGTCAGGTTCAGACAACCTGGCCCAGTCGCTCTTGAAAATGGGCCTCTGGGATAGAGTGTTAGCATCAATATCACAGTTCAGCCCGGTCTGTATTTGACAGCATAATCATATGTTGACAATGCAGAAAATGCCGCGCCGTGGCATCTAGAATCCAGGAAGCTGCCAGAGTTTTCAAATTTTGGGGCTGGGGCCATGTAGTCAGATGGGCTTCAACTTTACTAGGATCAGTCTCTATTCCCTCTGTAGACACTATGTGCCCCAGATACTTCACAGAGGTTTGGAAAAACTGGCACTTGTCAATGGACAGCTTGAGGCCGAAATCTTCCAGTCGGTCTAGTACTTTGAACAGTCGACTGTCATGTTCCTCTAGGGAGCTCCCAAACACAATGATATCATCCAAGTACACCAGGCATTCCAGCAAACTCATGTCTCCCACCGCTCGTTCCATCAGTCACTGGAAGGTGACTGGGATGCCCGATTTGAATCTGCCCTATTTTGCACAGTTGTTTTTGTATGCTATTTATCTGACACTCAGTTGCAATGTTTTGACATTACTGCCTGTACTGCATTATGCCCTTTATGTCATGGTTTTTGTAACCTCATCATTAGTCGGGTTTGTAGTTCTTTGAAACTGTCTTCTCCATTTCCCTTTCTCCTGGGTCACACCTGAAAATGAGCCTTGGCTCAGTGTACCTTTCCCGGTTACCAATTTTCAAATAAAAACTAAAATAAATATCCCTAAACTCCACCTCCTCTTCATCCTCCTCAGTTTCATGGGAGGAGACTGAGATGGTGTTCACCATCTGCTTTACAAAGAAATAATGAGATGTATAATCCTCTGAAGGCCTAGGAGGACAGCCAAATTCCTGCTCAGGAGAACCATCTGGTTACAGAGGTTCCCCTTCCTCCTCAGATTGATAATATATCTTTTCCTCCTCCACAAGCATTGGGTATATAACCGGAGTCTGCGGGGGGAGGGCATATACATGAAAGCTGTCATTGTCTGCAATGCCTGGAAAAATTGCGATGCCTTTGTCATGTCCTCTGATGAGGGAATTTGTTTTGAGTCAGTTGTCTGCTCCTTCCCTTTTTCAGGAGGAGTGACAGAGACATTTTTCTTAGCATATACCATTTCCAGTGGCTGCTCAGAGGTTCTTGTGTTTTTGACTGATTCAGGGTTCCCCCTTTCAGACACCCTGATTTCTGTACCATTTTTTGTAGCTTTATCTTTCTTGTCTGTCCCCTTTGACAGGGACTGCTACTTACTTTGAGGGACAGGACCCTCTTCTGAGCATTTAGGTGACAGAGGTAGACTGAGAAGTCATAAGATATTTTTTAGCCCTTTTCTTTTGTGTTTTAGGGAAGGACTTTCTACAGAGATCACAATTTATAAACTTGTGGTCTGGACCCAGGTACCTTAGACAAAGCTTGTGGCAGTCTGCCTTTGCCAAGAGCTGAAAACAAATAGTACAATTTTTATAGCCTGTAGGTCCTGTTTTCTTTTTAGTTCTGTTAGTCATGCCAAACACTGATGTCTCGAAAAAATCATTACTGGTTCCCAAACAGCAAAAGATAATTTGACATAAAACTTAGAAACAGAATTTGCCGCAGATAAGGACTGCTTGGCCCACCTAGTCTGCCCATTTTCCCTACCTATAGTATCACTGCAGATCTTACTTGATCTCCAGCCCATTCACCCACCCCATTCCCTTTCCCTAAGATTCCTTTATGCCTATCCCATGCATTCTTGAACCCTATCACTTTTTTTGCCCCCACCAGCTATGCTAGAAGACTGTTCCAGGAATTCACCATTCTTTATGTGAAGAAGCACTTTCTTACATCTCTCTTTAATCTACCCCCTCCAGCTTCTTATTATGCCCCCTTGTCCTTTAGCACCTTTTGGTCCTGAAAAATACTTCCCTCCTGTTTACCCATTTACCCCCATATACCCATTCCATTTACCTCTATTTAAGGGTATCTATCATATCCCCCCTCTTCCAGGGTGTACATATTTAGGTCCTTAAGTCTCTCCTCATAGGGCTTCTGATGCAGACCCTGCACCATTTTGGCTGCCCTCCTCTGGACCTCCTCCACTCTGTCTATGCCCTTCCAGAGATGTGGTCTCCAGAACTGGACACAGTACTTTAGGTGGGGTCTTACTAGCGATCTACACAGAGGCAATATCACCTCCCTCGTTCTGCTGGTGATACCCCTCCCTATGCACCCCAGTATCCCACTAGCTCATCCAACTGCCTTGTCACACTGCCTGGCCACCTTTAGGTCATCCAATATGATCACCCCAGGTCTCTTTCCTTCTTGATGTTCATCAGTACCATTCCTCCCATTTTGTACTCTGCCCCTGGGTTTCTGTGCCCCAAGTGCATTACGTTTTACTTTCTTGCGTTGAAACTCAGCTGCCATACCCTTGATCACTCCTTGAGTTTTTTCAGGTCTCTGCTCGTCCTTTTGCACTCCACCTAGATTATCAAACCTATTGCAGATTTTGGTTTTGTCCACAAAGAGGCAGACCTTCCCTTCTAGCTCCACTCTAATGTCACTTATAAAGATATGAAAGAGGACTGGTCCCGGCACTGATCCCTGAGGCACCCCGCTGGTCACCCTCCCTTCCTCTGAGTGAACTCCGTTTACTACCACCCTCTGTTACCTATCCCCTAACCAATATCTTTCCCAGTTTACCACCTTTGGACCCTCTCCTAAGCTACACAGCTTGCTTACTAGTCTCCCATGTGGAATAGTGTCAAAAGCCTTACTGAAATGTTGGTAAGCCACATCCACTGCTTCATCCTGATCTAGTTCCTTGGTCACCCAGTCAAAGAAATCTTCACATTCATCTGACATGACCTCCCTCTCATGAATCCATGCTGCCTCAGGTCTTGTTACCCACTGGATTCAAGGTATTCCATAATCCTTTCCTTCAGCTTTTACTTCATTAACTTTCCCACCATGTAAGTCAAGCTGACAGGCCTATACTTGCCAGCCTCTTCCCTGCTACCACTTCTGTGAAGTGGGACTACATCTGCCCTCCTTCAGTCCTCCAGAACCACTCCTGTTTCCAATGAGCTATTAAACAGGACTGTCAAGAGGTGCAGCCAGTACATCCATGAGCTCCCTCAATACCCTGGAATGCACCCCATCTGGCCCAATTGCTTTGTCCACTTTCAGACTGGAGAGTCTCTTCAAGACATTCTCCTCTGAAAATGGACTAATGTTCACCTCCCTCAAATGTTCCTATGAATCCACCTCCCTCCAATGCTCCTGTTACTTTTTTGTGGCCCCCCTTCTTCTTCTTCTTCCTCTGTGAACACTGAATAAAAGTATTTATTCAGGATGTCTGCCTTTTTCTGGCCCTCCACTGCATAGCCCCTCCTCCCTTTTTAATCTTATTTTATTTAGTATTTGTTAACCGGGTAAGTGCACTAGCCATAAAATAACTATTTTCAGGCATGACCCAGGAGAGTACAAACATGTAGAAACATACAGAGTAACAATTCATAAGTGCATTAATTACCTGGAGTTGAGCAGGATACAGTACATAAGAAACCAGAGTAGGCAAAACATTTACAATGCAATTGCAAGAAATCAGAAAACAGTTGACAGGAAATGTACAGTCAGGGATTACATCGAAATACATGGTGAGATATAGCTATGCCAGGGGGTCAGCAGGGGAGGAAGAGAGGCTATCAGAACATTAGGAACATAGGTGTATATATGTCAGGCATTTCACTTGTGGGAGAGTAGGGAACAGGGCTGGGACCAGGAGGTAACAGGGGGTGGGTTGAGGAGAGGTCTTGACACAGTTAGATGTAGGCCATCAGACATCAGGTAGGCTCAAAGCAGGTGCATACATCTGCAAATGATAGATATTGTCACAGTTCTCTCTTAAAACAACTGTGTAAGTCAGCTAGTCTAAGGTTGAGGAGCAGGGCTTGATCCCACCCCTGTCTTCCTCTTTTAGCTTACATACGTAAAAAATGTCTTGCTCCCCTTTGCCACTGCCTGACCTATTCTCTCTTCAGTTTGCACCTTTGTGCTCTTTACTGCTCTGCCTGCTTCCCTCTGTTTCCCCGATACACCTCCCTATCCTCTCCCATCTGCGTCTCCTTATACCTTTTGAATGTTACCCTTTTAGCCTTTACCTTTTCCGCCACCTCTTTCGAGAAATATAGCAGTCTCTTTCTCCTCTTGTTTTTGCTCACTTGCTTGACACAAGGGTTTGTTGCCTTCCCCATGGCCCTTTTTAGCTGTGCCTACTGTTCCTCCACCCAACTCAGGTTATCTCCCCGCCAGGTTATCCCTAAGACATTTGCACATCTTTTTAAAATCTGCCCTCCTGAAGTCCAGGACCCTCACCCTTGTGAGGTTCAATTCCACAGCTGTCCATATATTGAACCACACTGTATGGTGATCGATGTTCCCCAGGTGGCCTCCTACCTTGACATCTGCAACACTGTCACTGTTAGTGAGTACAAGGTCCAGTACTGCTCCATCATGAGTGGGTTCACTGACTAGTTGCCTGAGGAACGCCCCCTGCAGGGAGTCCAGGATGTCCCTGCTTCTAGCTGAAGCTGCAGCTGGGAGGTTCCAATCTACATCCAGCAGACTGAAGTCCCCCACCAGCAGCACCTCCCCCTTTTCTGCCATCCTGTCAATAGCATCCACCAGTATGTTATCTAACTTCTCCTCCTGTTCTGGAAGTCTGCATCATTCCCCATCTCTAAGGTGACCCACAGTACCTCTGCTCTCCCCTGTATTCCATATACAGTATATCTGTTGCTTTTATGCCTTCCCTCACATAAAACACCACCCCCCCTCCTTTCCTTCCCTCCCTGTCCCTCCTGAAGAGAGTATAGCCTGGAATGGTGATGTCCCAGTCATAGTTTTCAGTGTACCATAACTCCAGGTCAGCCTCTGTCATTATGGCCTCTAGGTCCAGAATCTTATTTCCTGGACATATAGCATTTGCACGTATGGCCTTCCAGATTTTGTTACCACCCTGCTTGTTACTCCTTTCTTTTCTGCCTTCTTTCTGTCCCCCCTCTCGTATAATGCTTCCATTCCCACCCCTTTCATTTCTATCACCCTGGTTCCTTTATTAATTTCAACCTTGGGGATTCCATTTCCCTTGAGTTCTTGAGCCTTCATCTGTCCTTTGGGGTTCTACGAATTCTTGAGAATGCCACAGGGGATATCGGGCATCCCAGCCACCTTCCAGTGACTGATGGAACGAGCGGTGGGAGACATGAGTTTGCTGGAATGCCTGGTGTACTTGGATGATATCATTGTGTTTGGGAGCTCCCTAGAGGAACATGACAGTTGACTGTTCAAAGTACTAAACCGACTGGAAGATTTCGGCCTCAAGCTGTCCATTGACAAGTGCCAGTTTTTCCAAACCTCTGTGAAGTATGTGGGGCACATAGTGTCTACAGAGGGAGTACAGACTGATCCTAGTAAAGTTGAAGCCTTGACTACATGGCCCCAGCCCCAAAATTTGAAAGAACTACAACGTTTCCTAGGATTCTGTGTCTACTACTGCCGGTTCATTAAGGACTATTCCAAAGTGATTTGGTCACTCTTGAATCTTACCCAGGGTTACCCTCCTATCAATCGAAAATACAAACAAGGGGCCATCAAAGAACCAGACAAAGCATATTTCCACCCAGGTGAACTTTTTGGGTCCTGTTGGACA
Organism: Neoceratodus forsteri; assembly: GCA_016271365.2. Classification (NCBI taxonomy): domain Eukaryota; kingdom Metazoa; phylum Chordata; order Ceratodontiformes; family Ceratodontidae; genus Neoceratodus; species Neoceratodus forsteri. The sequence continues at coordinate 902,767,675 of CM057456.1, read as the reverse complement.
CCTGACTGTGAAGCAGCTTTCCACGAAGTCATATACCAGCTCACCCATGCCCCCATCCTCGCTTATACTGATCCCACCAAACCCTATGTGCTGCATACTGACACCAGTCTGCAGGGTCTAGGAGCTGTACTGTATCAAGACCATGAGGATGGTTTGAGACCAGTGGCGTTCGCCAGTAGTAGCTTGACCCCGTCAGAGCGAAACTACCCTGTGCACAAGTTGGAGTTCCTTGCGTTAAAATGGGCCATTGTTGACCAGTTTCATGATTACCTCTATGGGGTGAAAATATTGGTGAGGACTGACAATAACCCATTGACCTATGTACAGACTTCAGCTAAGTTAGATGCCACAGGGCGCCGGCGGCTTTCTGCATTGTCAACATATGATTATGCTGTCAAATACAGACCGGGCCTGAATCATGATATTGATGCTAACACTCTATCCCAGAGGCCCATTTTCAAGAGCGACTGGGCCAGGCTGTCTGAACCTGACATCCGAGCATTGTGCCAAAAGTTTGACAGAAATGAACAGATGTCTATGGACACAGTGGATTGCTTAGCAGATTGCTTGGGCCCCTCTGACACCTGCACACCGGCTGCGTATTGCCACTTTTTTGCTCTAGATATTAGTGCACTACCTCAGTTTGACAATGACAGCATTCAATGGGCTCAATCCAGAGATCCTATGATTCAGCCAGCACTTGAAGCCCTTCGTGCAGGAAAAGATGTGTCCAAGTTGCGTTCCTCTGATCTGTGAACCACTTTACTGTTTAAAGAAAGCCCCAGGTTGAAGCTGCTTAATCAGCTGTTGTATAGAAAGACAGTAGATCAGGGTGGCCAAATGGACAAGGAACAACTGGACCTGCCCACAGCCTTCAAATATTTGGTACTGAGGTCCCTCCACAATCATATGGGCCACCTCGGTATCGACCAGACCTTTGACCTAGTATGATCTTGATTCTAATGGCCCAAGATGGGGGCCGATGTTGAGCACCATGTAAGGACTTGTGGTCGCTGCCCACAGAGAAAAGCCCTGTCTCAGAGGGATGCCCCCCCCCCTTGTCAACATTACTACCAGCACCCCAATGGAACTAGTCTGCATAGATGTCTTAAGTTTAGAGCCTGATCAGCAAAACATTGGCAATGTGCTAGTGGTTACGGACCATTTCACACGGTATGCACAAGCTTTTCCCACCAAAGATCAAAAAGCATCTACCGTGGCCAAGGTGCTAGTGGAAAATTTCTTCGTCCACTATGGTGCCCCCCAGCGAATTCACTCTGATTAGGGCAGGGACTTTGAGAGTTGGCTAATCAAAGAAATGCTCTCTCTATGGGGGGTGCGAAAGTCAAGAACTACCCCTTATCACCTGCAGGGGGATCCTCATCCAGAACGCTTTAACCACACCCTGCTAGACATGCTAGGCACCCTCCACCCCAAAGATAAGCATAAATGGAGCCAGCAGATTAGCACCTTGGTACATGCATACAATTGCATGAAGAATGATGCTACTGGGTTCTCTCCCTACTGCCGCATGTTCAGGAGAGAGGCCCGGCTGCCTGTTGATGTCTGTTTTGGGGTTTCTCCCGATGGGGTCCAAGCCAAAGATTACCTGCACTATGTACAAAAACTTAAAGCTCAATTGAACCATTGAATAGCAGAAAAGGTGGCCACTTGTTCCACAACTAGTGCCACTACAGACTACATCAGATATACAACCTCAAAAGTAGGGCTACTGAGTTTAGCGAGTGTAAGAAAAAGACCTGTACTCAATAGGTCATAAAAAAAAGCATTTAATTCATAAAAAACTGCTTCGGATACAAATACACAACAGCAGCACCCCTCGTGCGCTCGCAGACGCACGTTTCACATCACTAATGACGCTTTGTCAATGCATACTATCTGCTCCAATGGAATCATTTAAGTAGTCCCTAATTAATGGAACATACTTGTTTAAAGTGCTAAACGCCCTTATACCAGATATAAGAAGAAAGGAGCAATTTAAAAGTGTCAATATCTCACATGCACAAATATATACAAAAAAGGCTGACCAACATGAATATATATCAATTATGAATGTGTGAAGATATATATATGTAACCCCTAGGGGGCACTATCCTAACGGCTACTACCCCTGCCTGCCCTAACTGGGACAGGGCGAGGGGCCCAGATCCGTTGGCGGGTGCCTCCACCCAGAGGTTGGGGTTAGAACAGTCGCGGTTGACTCGGTCACAGCCCTCTGGGTTGCTGCAGCCCCCCTTTCTTCCCACTAGTGGCCCACATAGTTCAATTTCAGTGTCCTTACCACATACACTTACCCCCGGCACGAACCAATCAGCTCACTCCAGGGACCCCCTGAAAAGCAAGGTACAGTTACACTGTATTCACTGTGCAATATTTCCCCATTAATACACAAACTAGCCAGTGTACTTTTGAAAAACGAGCAATCTGATTTATTCATGGGGAAGACAACAAGGACCCGGGGGAATCAGGCTGATTAGCTTACCACTACAATATATGAATGGTTACCTAAGGCTCTGTGCACAGGCCTAACCTATAAGTTACTGTCTCTGGGTACCCAAGCCCTAAAGGCTAGTTCCTCGATGCAGCTGGTTGGGGCCCTGACACAGATGAACATTTAAATCCTAAAATGATTTGATGGAGCCAGCAGGCTCAGCTAATGTAGTCAGCAAAGCAACCATAAAATCCTGCTCTGGCTAGCAACGTTTAACAGGGAGCTACCCTGATTTAGTACTCATGACTCCAGAAGGAAAAGTGCTCTCACCTCATCCGCAGGGCTGAGTCGGAACTTCAGATACTTCTCCACACATTTATATGAGAAATAACAGAGGGGTACCATACCAGGCAGCTGCTCCTATGGCCTGACCGAACTCACAGCTATCGGGAGACTCACTGCAGCTTCAACTTTCCTGACAGACCAAGCGCGATTCGGCAGATTCTCCAGTCCTCTACAGGTTGAGCCTGGTAGGTAGCTGTGCTTTTACACAGCCTCCTCTGATCGCCATCTGACGGATTCAGTCTGAAGCTCGCTGGCTATTCAAACGGCTGCCTCAGGCCTTTCACGCACTTCCCGCATGAACACTCAACAGCGCAGGAGCCCAGAGCTCCTTCCTCATCTGCAGCCACAACACCTCTGCCCCTTGGCAGTATGGGACAATCCTCTCCGCTCGGGCGACACCCGATCCCATTGGTTGGCTACAGATGCCAGTCACTTAATCTTGCTCTCAGTGGTGCGAAAAGGCGCCATGGTCCAGACTTCACTTCCCACAATTACTAGCTGTATCTTCATTGGTCAGCTGACTCCATTTGAGATACCCCTCACCCCTATTGGACCCTTCAGAACGTCCTGGTCCAAAATGGAGGGGCACAACGCACACAGTCTCAGCTGCAAAGGAAACGGGTTAAACAAACTGCATTTCCATCAACATGCTACCTAGTCCTGGCCAAACAGTTACATCTCCTAAACGGGCTCCCTCTGGGCATATAGCGACCACCACAAGGGGAGCGATTTCACCACAGCTCAGGCCGGACTTGAACAAAGAAACCCCAGTCCCCCCATCCAAACCACTAACACCTGCAAGCAGGCAACTCTTAAAGAGACAGTACTGGGCTGTTAGGAACCCCCATTTATAAGGGGTTACACCTATATACATATATATATATATATATATATATATATATATCCCTCCCCCCGGCACATCATACACAGTTACATCAATATATTTATTTTGTCTCCAACAGAAGAAAACTATTGCAGAAAAGCCTGAATTTTGTCCCTACGACTCATTTTAATGAGTTTCAAATTATGCTGGACTTACATCTTTTTACTAGGAAGTTGGTTTTACATGTATTTTTTCAAACAAACTGAAATGAAGGCAAAGATTAAGATGATCTCAAAATAGCAAGCAATTTTAGAAGACCATCAACTTTTGTACCCCCTAGGAACAGTGTGGTCAATGTTTTTCATAAGACTTGTGAACAAGATATTTTAAAGTTATTAAAGGAAGAGCCTCCTCTGAGATTTCAAAATTGCACCATACAAGAAATCCTGAGTGGATCTTCATGGGAGAACTGTGAAAAGGCTAAGTTTTTGGTCTGCATGTCTGCCTGCTGCTCCTGAGAGGGAGAGAAGAGAATTATTTTGGACTAAATCCAAGTTTGTGTGACTAAAGTAAGCTACTGAAGTGGGCCAGGCTCAACCTGAAGAACACTGAAGATTTTGCTGAATGCGATCGGCCTGTCAGGAGTTCCATCTACTCCTAAGCTCCTGGTGTGTGCAGAGACTTTGCTATTGTGACCGGAGGGGGGGGGCGCTTTGCTTAGTACGGTAGAATTCCCTTACATGTAAATGTGCTATGAGCTGCTAGTGGGTCGTGAGTTAGTTCCCCACTGTGTGAACTGTGTTCTGCTTGCTGGAAGCTGTATCCAGCCCAAAACAGACTGCATCCGAATTTGTCTCCATGCGGTCTGGGCCTTGCCAGACTGGCCCAGCCAGACTACCCACTGCACAGAGAAGCCATCGATGAGAGACCTGCCTGGGGATCAGCCCCCTGCTCCACGCTTGAACAGGAATGACGCCTCTGCGACTCGTGTGGACCCTGCTTCTCCTGGCATTCCAGATCAACCACCTGCAGTCTCGATTTTCGTCCAGCCTGTGTCCAGTCTTGGGTATCGTGAGTAAATACCAGGGTAGCTTCCTGCAACAACAGCTTAATCTGAGTGTGTCATCTGATTGTCTTGTTGTTTCGTTTCCTTTACGAACTGAGCCCTCTGGCTCCGGATTACAAATATTGTGTACTGTGCATGTTGTGTTTTCCATCACAGGGCCCCAACCAGCTGCGACGCCGGCCAGCCCCGGGCAACAGTCCTGGCTATCCCATCTCTTCTCCACCTGGGTACCCAGAGGTGTGACTGTGTGAGGGGAGGGCTCAAAGCGCATGCACAACTGCTTGACTGATATAACCTTTAAGCTAATTAACCTGATTTTGCCCCTCCTTTGTTCAAGTCCCCTGAATAAATCAGATCTAATGTTTTCTGCATGTAATCTGACTGTGGTTCCAGTTTGTGCTCAAAGTACTGTACTGTTGCTATTTGCTGTGCATAACCTTGTTTTACAGGGTGTCCTCAGGGTCGAGCCAGAGGAACCAGCCCTGGTGGTAAGTGCAAACAGTGTGAGTACTTGTGTGGTGTACCGGGGGTATTGTGAAAGTGATTACTGTACAATGTTCAGGCTACTAGAGGGGAAAGAGGGGGGTTACAGTGTCCCGGAGGGCTGTGCCCAGGTTAGCTTGACCACTACCAAACCTGATCTCCGGGTGGAGGCACCCGTTTCAGAACTCAGGCCCCTTAACCTGCTACTAGCCAAGCAGGCAGGGGTAGTAGCTCTTGGGATAGCACCACCTAGGGGTTACATGTGGTTTCCCTGGCTGATTCTGCTTAAAGTTTGAGCCAGGACATTGTCTTTCCCTGGCTGGTGTACTTCAGACAGCTCTACTCCCAGGAAACAGGCTAGGTTCCAGATCTTCATGGCTTCTGTGCATAACCTTGAGGATCTAGTTCCTCCCCGGTTTGTTTATGTGATACACTGTTGTGGTGTTGTCTATTTGGACCAGGACAGACTGACCCTGAATCTGGGAGGAAAATGCTTGCATTGCTAGGAGCACTTCCCTCAGCTCTAGGAGTCTGATATGTTCCTGAGTCTCCTGTGTATTCCAGGTGCCACTTGAAACCTCCAGGTAGGTGCCACACCCCAGGAGGGAGACATCTGTTGTGAAGATAGTTGTATGAGATTGTTGGATGTTGTGAATTCCCTCTCTGAGATTGTCCTCCTGTTTCCACCACTCCAATGCCTTTAGCAAGATGTCTGTGACAGGTACCAGTTTGGACAGAGGATCCCATCTCTGATACCAGTGATTTCTTATGTGATAGTGGATGCCTCTCATCTGGAACCTGGTACCACTGCAGTGGACAAGGCAATGTGTCCCAACGGCTGTGGAAAATCCCTTGCTGGCCTTGGCTGACCTGCTTTGAAGGATTTTGCAGTTGAAATTAGGTCTATTACCCCTGCTTGTGGAAGAAAAGCCTTCCCTTGCAAGGTATCTAGTTCTGTACCAATGACATCCAAAACTTGGGGTGGTTCTGTTTGTGACTTCTGAAGGTTTACCAGGAAGCCTTGGTCCTTTATGGTGCTTTTCACCAACTGTATAGAGGACTTTGCTTATTGCTGTGTTTTTCCTGTGAGTAACCAGTCATCCAGGTAGGGGAAAAAAACACCACACCACGCCTTCTGAGATGTGCTACTACCACAGCTAGGCACTTTGTGAACACCCTTGGTGCTGAGGTGAGCCAAAAGGTAAGTGATGTGAACTGGTATTGACAATTCCCAAGTCTGAACCTGAGATACTTTCTATGAGTGGGTCTGACTGTTATGTGGAAGTAGGCACCCTTTAGATTCAGTCACTCCAGCAAGTCTCCCACCTGTAGAGATGGTACTATTGAGTCAGTGTGACCATCTTGAATCTTTCCTGTTTATTTGTTTGTTCAGATATCTCAGGTGTAAATTGGGTCAACTCTCCCCATTTTTCTCGTGAGTCAGGAATTATCTGGAGGATAGACTCTTGCCCAATTATGAGGCAGGTACTTTCTCCTCTGCTTGTGACTGCAGTCATTTTTCCACTTCCAGCTCTAACGGTATTTTATCTGTTGCTGCATCAGGCTGAAAAACTTTTGGGCTGTGCAGTTTGGGGAATTTTCTAAACTGCAGGGACATACATTTGCCCGCTACTTCCAGGACCCACTTGTCTGTTGTGCTCTTTCACTATCCCTGAAAGTAGTGGGCAAACCTTCCCCTCACTGGTAATGGATGGACGACCTGGGCATAACTGTCAGGGGTTTTGTTTCTGTTGGGGTTTAGGATCTGGAGTTACAGGTGCACATCTGGCACCCATTTTGCCCGTGTCCCTACAGTAACCTCTTTGTGGTGGATACTCATAGAAAGCATAGGGCCATGGATAGTAGCCCCTACCCCTACCACCCCTTCCATAAAACCTTTAGGAAGTTGAAGCATTTTCCTTCTCAGTATTGCTTTTGTAGGTGGTTTTGTACTCATCTGCCTTTTTCATGTAAGCCTCTATTTTGTCTCCAAGTAGGGAGTTTCCCTCAAAAGGGAAATCTATAGCTTCTGTTTGTGTGTCCTGGGAAAAGGGTAGTAGTGCTAAACCAGGTAAACATCCTTAAGGATGCTGCATGGGCAGGAACCCTTGAAGCAGTGTCATTTGTGTCAATTTCCATATAAAACTGGTACTTTGTAGCATCCATGACTGATCTAGTGGTGTCAGCCTTGTCCTGTGCTAAGTCACCAGTTGCTTTCTCACTCAGTGGCAGTATGGATTTCTAGAGCGCCTTATGGCACTGAACTGTGTATGCCAAGTAAGCTGCCTGCCTGAGCAGCAAAGAAGCTGATGTATACACTTTTTTGGCCATGCTATCCAGTTTCCTGGAATCTTTCTCATGAGGCTGGGAGGAAAGGGGGACTTTGGCCTGTCATATGTGGCAGTCTGGATCATCCCCTCGTGATCAGTGTGGGAGTACAGGTATTCAACCCCTTGTCTGTCCACTTAATACTTTTTTAATTTTTTTGTCTATATCAGCAGTTGAGGTAGATGCTGACATGACCTTGTTAGTGGCTTTCTTGAAGGATTTGTGAATGAGAAGAGGCAATCTCCTTGTGAGGGTTAAACATGTTGAGATGACCAGCAAGGCTGGGGCACCACCATCACGGCTCACTCCTGAAAGACCCTCATGTTGCAGTGACTACTGTGTGCCAGTTTTCAGAGACAGCAGCAGTGACACAGGATCAGCATCCAATGAGACCTACATCCAACAGCTTAGGCCTTCTGGGGCCTGTGAGATCTGCACAACCGCTGTGACAGTCTCCCTGTGCCAACTTTTGAGGTTTCAGCAACACCATCCACATCTCAAAAGGAATACACTCAGGCAAGGATCAAGACCACTGTGTTGCTCAATCAGTAACACCAGGAAGACCTGAGGTAAAGGACACAATAGACTTCCTTCTTCAAGGTATTATGACTAGATTCTCACACGAGGCACAGAAGTAACAGTGACTCTGGCAACCTCTGGATATAGAAATATGGCATGATACCAACTGCATATAAAATGAGTTTCTGTTAATGAATCTTCTTTTTTCTTTTTACTGCTATGGACATGCTGTAAACATTTCTTAAGCCAGAGATTTTTTCCTTTTTTAAAGATTATAAAAGACCCAGGACAGCTGGTGGCCCAGTCCCATCAGCATTAGTTCAGCATCCTAGCATTCCGGCACCCTGCACATTTTGAATCTGCCCTATTTTGCACAGTTGTTTTTGTATGCTATTTATCTGACACTCAGTTGCAATGTTTTGACATTACTGCCTGTACTGCATTATGCCCTTTATGTCATCGTTCTTGTAACCTCATCATCAGTCGGGTTTGTAGTTCGTTGAAACTGTCTTCTCCATTTCCCTTTCTCCTGGGTCACACCTGAAAATGAGCCTTGGCTCAGTGTACCTTTCCCGGTTACCAATTTTCAAATAAAAACTAAAATAAATATCCCTAAACTCCATCTCCTCTTCATCCTCCTCAGTTTCATGGGAGGAGATTGAGATGGTGTTCACCATCTGCTTTACAAAGAAATAATGAGATGTATAATCCTCTGAAGGCCTAGGAGGACAGCCAAATTCCTGCTCAGGAGAACCATCTGGTTCCAGAGGTTCCCCTTCCTCCTCAGATTCATAATATATCTTTTCCTCCTCCACAAGCATTGGGTATATAACCGGAGTCTGCGGGGGGAGGGCATATACATGAAAGCTGTCATTGTCTGCAATGCCTGGAAAAATTGCCATGCCTTTGTCATGTCCTCTGATGAGGGAATTTGTTTTGAGTCAGGTGTCTGCTCCTTCCCTTTTTCAGGAAGAGTGACAGAGACATTTTTCTTAGCATATACCATTTCCAGTTGCTGCTCAGAGGTTCTTGTGTTTTTGACGGATTCAGGGTTCCCCCTTTCAGACACCCTGATTTCTGTACCATTTTTTGTAGCTTTATCTTTCTTGTCTGTCCCCTTTGACAGGGACTGCTACTTACTTTGAGGGACAGGACCCTCTTTTGAGCATTTAGGTGACAGAGGTAGACTGAGAAGTCATAAGATATTTTTTAGCCCTTTTCTTTTGTGTTTTAGGGAAGGACTTTCTACAGAGATCACAATTTATAAACTTGTGGTCTGGACCCAGGTACCTTAGACAAAGCTTGTGGCAGTCTGCCTTTGCCAAGAGCTGAAAACAAATAGTACAATTTTTACAGCCTGTAGGTCCTGTTTTCTTTTTAGTTCTGTTAGTCATGCCAAACACTGATGTCTCGAAAAAATCATTACTGGTTCCCAAACAGCAAAAAGATAATTTGACATAAAAACTTAGAAACAGAATTTGCCGGCAGATAAGGACTGTTTGGCCCACCTAGTCTGCCCATTTTCCCTACCTATAGTATCACTGCAGATCTTACTTGATCTCCAGCCCATTCACCCACCCCATTCCCTTTCCCTAAGATTCCTTTATGCCTATCCCATGAATTCTTGAACCCTATCACTGTTTTTGTCCCCACCAGCTATGCTGGAAGACTGTTCCAGGAATTCACCATTCTTTATGTGAAGAAGCACTTTCTTACATCTCTCTTTAATCTACCCCATCCAGCTTCTTATTATGCCCCCTTGTCCTTTAGCACCTTTTGGTCCTGAAAAATACTTCCCTCCTGTTTACCCATTTACCCCCATTTACCCATTCCATTTACCTCTATTTAAAGGTATCTATCATATCCCCCCCCCTCTCTTCCAGGGTGTACATATTTAGGTCCTTAAGTCTCTCCTCATAGGGCTTCTGATGCAGACCCTGCACCATTTTGGCTGCCCTCCTCTGGACCTCCTCCACTCTGTCTATGCCCTTCCAGAGATGTGGTCTCCAGAACTGGACACAGTACTCTAGGTGGGGTCTTACTAGCGATCTACACAGAGGCAATACCACCTCCCTTGTTCTGCTGGTGACACCCCTCCCTATGCACCCCAGTATCCCACTAGCTCATCCAACTGCCTTGCCACACTGCCTGGCCACCTTTAGGTCATCCAATATGATCACCCCAGGTCTCTTTCCTTCTTGATGTTCATCAGTACCATTCCTCCCATTTTGTACTCTGCCCCAAGTGCATTATGTTTTACTTTCTTGCGTTGAAACCCAGCTGCCATACCCTTGATCACTCCTTGAGTTTTTTCAGGTCTCTGCTCGTCCTTTTGCACTCCACCTAGATTATCAAACCTATTGCAGATTTTGGTTTTGTCCACAAAGAGGCAGACCTTCCCTTCTAGCTCCACTCTAATGTCACTTATAAAGATATGAAAGAGGACTGGTCCCGGCACTGATCCCTGAGGCACCCGCTGGTCACCCTCCCTTCCTCTGAGTGAACTCCGCTTACTACCACCCTCTGTTACCTATCCCCAACCAATATCTTTCCCAGTTTACCACCTTTGGACCCTCTCCTAAGCTACACAGCTTGCTTACTAGTCTCCCATGTGGAATAGTGTCAAAGCCTTACTGAAATGTTGGTAAGCCACATCCACTGCTTCATCCTGATCTAGTTCCTTGGTCACCCAGTCAAGAAATCTTCACATTCATCTGACATGACCTCCCTCTCATGAATCCATGCTGCCTCAGGTCTTGTTACCCACTGGATTCAAGGTATTCCATAATCCTTTCCTTCAGCTTTTACTTCATTAACTTTCCCACCATGTAAGTCAAGCTGACAGGCCTATACTTGCCAGCCTCTTCCCTGCTACCACTTCTGTGAAGTGGGACTACATCTGCCCTCCTTCAGTCCTCCAGAACCACTCCTGTTTCCAATGAGCTATTAAACAGGACTGTCAAGAGGTGCAGCCAGTACATCCATGAGCTCCCTCAATACCCTGGAATGCACCCCATCTGGCCCAATTGCTTTGTCCACTTTCAGACTGGAGAGTCTCTTCAAGACATTCTCCTCTGAAAATGGACTAATGTTCACCTCCCTCAAATGTTCCTATGAATCCACCTCCCTCCAATGCTCCTGTTACTTTTTTGTGGCCCCTCCCCTTCTTCTTCTTCCTCTGTGAACACTGAATAAAAGTATTTATTCAGGATGTCTGCCTTTTTCTGGCCCTCCACTGCATAGCCCCTCCTCCCTTTTAATCTTATTTTATTTAGTATTTGTTAACCGGTAAGTGCACTAGCCATAAAATAACTATTTTCAGGCATGACCCAGGAGAGTACAAACATGTAGAAACATACAGAGTAACAATTCATAAGTGCATTAATTACCTGGAGTTGAGCAGGATACAGTACATAAGAAACCAGAGTAGGCAAAACATTTACAATGCAATTGCAAGAAATCAGAAAACAGTTGACAGGAAATGTACAGTCAGGGATTACATCGAAATACATGGTGAGATATAGCTATGCCAGGGGGTCAGCAGGGGAGGAAGAGAGGCTATCAGAACATTAGGAACATAGGTGTATATGTCAGGCATTTCACTTGTGGGAAAGTAGGGAACAGGGCTGGGACCAGGAGGTAACAGGGGTGGGTTGAGGAGAGTCTTGACACAGTTAGATGTAGGCCATCAGACATCAGGTAGGCTCAAAGCAGGTGCATACATCTGCAAATGATAGATATTGTCACAGTTCTCTCTTAAAACAACTGTGTAAGTCAGCTAGTCTAAGGTTGAGGGCAGGGCATGTCCACCCCTGTCTTCCTCTTTAGCTTACATACGTAAAAATGTCTTGCTCCCTTTGCCACTGCCTGACCTATTCTCTCTTCAGTTTGCACCTTGGTGCTCTTTACTGCTCTTCCTGCTTCCCTCTGTTTCCCGATACACCTCCCTATCCTCTCCCATCTGCGTCTCCTTATACCTTTTGAATGCTACCCTTTTAGCCTTTACCTTTTCCGCCACCTCTTTCGAGAAATATAGCAGTCTCTTTCTCCTCTTGTTTTTGCTCACTTGCTTGACACAAGGGTTTGTTGCCTTCCCCATGGCCCTTTTTAGCTGTGCCTACTGTTCCTCCACCCAACTCAGGTTATATCCCCACCAGGTTATCCCTAAGACATTTGCACATCTTTTTAAAATCTGCCCTCCTGAAGTCCAGGACCCTCACCCTTGTGAGGTTCAATTCCACAGCTGTCCATATATTGAACCACACTGTATGGTGACCGATGTTCCCCAGGTGGCCTCCTACCTTGACATCTGCAACACTGTCACTGTTAGTGAGTACAAGGTCCAGTACTGCTCCATCATGAGTGGGTTCACTGACTAGTTGCCTGAGGAACGCCCCCTGCAGGGAGTCCAGGATGTCCCTGCTTCTAGCTGAAGCTGCAGCTGGGAGGTTCCAATCTACATCCAGCAGACTGAAGTCCCCCACCGGCAGCACCTCCCCCTTTTCTGCCATCCTGTTAATAGCATCCACCAGTACGTTATCTAACTTCTCCTCCTGTTCTGGAAGTCTGCATCATTCCCCATCTCTAAGGTGACCCACAGTACCTCTGCTCTCCCCTGTATTCCATATACAGTATCTCTGTTGCTTTTATGCCTTCCCTCACATAAAACACCACCCCCCCTCCTTTCCTTCCCTCCCTGTCCCTCCTGAAGAGAGTATAGCCTGGAATGGTGATGTCCCAGTCATAGTTTTCAGTGTACCATAACTCCAGGTCAGCCTCTGTCATTATGGCCTCTAGGTCCAGAATCTTATTTCCTGGACATATAGCATTTGCACGTATGGCCTTCCAGATTTTGTTACCACCCTGCTTGTTACCCTTTCTTTTCTGCCTTCTTTCTGTCGCCCCTCTCGTATAATGCTTCCATTCCCACCCCTTTCATTTCTATCACCCTGGTTCCTTTATTAATTTCCACCTTGGGGATTCCATTTCCCTTGAGTTCTCCCTAGTTTCTACTTCAGCCCGTTGGGGAGGCAGTTACTGCCTTCTCGATTTCTTCCTCCATCCCCCTCAGCTAGTTTAAATGTTCATCAAAGTAACATATAAACTGTCCACTAATGACTGCAGTGCCCTTCCTGGAAGGATGCAGGCCATCACCCCAGAAAAGGCCCTTATTTCTCCAGGTGGATCCCCAGTCCCCAGTGTATCTGAACCCCTCCTCTGAACCATTCCATCATGAGTTGAAGGTCTTGGTGTGAAGATCCCTCTCCTCCCCCCTTTTGAAGACAGGAAGCACCTCAGCAAAAGCCACTGAGTTAGCTACCTATCTAAGACCCCTCCCCAGCTCCTTAAACTCCCCCTGCACTATTTCAGTCCCATCCCATACCAGGTCATTAGTCCCTAGGTGGACCATGACATCTAGCTCTGCCTCCCATCCTGCTGCCAAGCAATTCTCTGGATCCACTTCCCATCCCTCCAGGCTGTGACGCTGTGTAGGCATCTAACCTCCCTCTTCCCCCTTTCCTATTTTCAAATCCATCCCCCTCACAATCAAGTCCCCCACCAGCAGTTGGTTTCTCCTCCTCCTCCCCTGGAGTTCTCTTCCTCCCTCCTTGGGATTTCCACTCCGGAAAATACCCACAACCTCCTGGGCCACTACCACTGGTGCCTCCTCCTGGCAGTCCCACCTCACCACAGGAGCGTAGGAATTTCGTAGCAGTACTGGTTGACAAATGTGCCTCTGACCCACCACCCCCACCCTTCCAGAGCTCACTGTAGTCCAGCCATTCCTCCTCCTCCCTGACACCCTCTGGGGTAACAGTGTCAGACTGGGTGGCCCCTGGGTGTGGGAAGATGTCCCTTGAATCCTTGCCAACCCGGCCTGGAGTCTAGTGACCTCCTCTTTCAATCCAGATAAGTGCACTCAGATGGGACTGCAGTAAAGTCTCCTAAAGGTCTCTCTGAAAACTGCCGTCCCACAGCCACTGCACTGCACCTCTCCTAGCATTTCCAGCTTCTAAACTCCATGTGTTACCTAGAAATATTTATGTACCCTTACACCTGATAGTGTTCCTAGCGTCCCCCTTTTTTGAGTGTGTGTCTGTAGCTACTTGTGCTCTCCTGTACCTGGTGTACTACCTCTTATACTGTTACCCTAGATAGGGTGCTGGTCCAATTCCCAGTTTAGGCCTACCTGTTACCATCTGCCCTTCCCAGCAGTGAATGCAATAACAGGACTGAACAGGTGTCTTACCTTAGTCACTGGCAGAGTCCCCTGCATCTCCACTTCCTCCTAGTGACACCTGCTGATTCCACTCACTCGCCAGAGACAAATGTGCTGGACACATTAGCAGGGAGTCTTTTTACAGTGCTCTTGTAAGAAGGCCAGGGAAGTCTAAATGCAAACAACTACTTCACTTCTGCCTACGCCACACCCCCATTTACAGCTATCCTCCTGAGCTAGCTAACTGCAAGGATGATTATCAGCTCTCTTCCCCCAAATCAGGCTAGCACAATAACTACTGTGTTTTTGTTTTTACCCAGAAGGAAGGTCCAAATTTACCTTGCAGACTCTACACTTTTAATAAAGTATCCGTCAGCTTACCTCCTAGTTAGAAATGTTCTAGCTACCTTAGTCAGCTGCCTCATTGCTCTGATAGCAAGACTCCCAGGGCAAGACTGCTCTGTTGGCAAAATCTGGACAGCAAGCTCAAATATGTTAAAAACAAGGGATTAAATTTAAATCGAGGTTTGGTTCCTTTTTAAACAAAGAACAGCTTATGTTTTTCACCTCTCGAAGTGGTGAGGTAAGAAATTTGTACAAAAATGTCTTGGTTTCCTGGAAATCAGAATCAAGTGTAAAATAGCCAAAAAATGCAATATCAATTCTAAACAAAAAGCTTTGTATATAAAAATATAACAAAATCTAGTGGTTCCTTAAAGGCAGGAACTGTGCTGACTAGCGGCCTTCTCTGGTTCTGGGAACAACTCATGAAGCGGAGAAACCGGTAAGTGAAGCAATTATAATTTATTTATTTAAATGATTAAAAGTTTAACCAGGAAGTACATACTGAGCTGATAACAGCTCATTTCTAGATGAGTCCTGGGGGAGAGAGGAGGGGAGAGGGAGATATCTAACAATATACTAGGAGTTGTACTAGGCTATGATAGATGTACAGAGGGTGGTATGCCCATATGAGTACATCTTCCAGCGTGCTGGAATATATCACCGAAGGTTTCACAAATGAATGTCCACATTCTTTTTGAAGATTTCAATGTTACCAGAGTTTGCTATATGACTGGGAAGTGAATTCCATAATGGAATAATTCTCTGTGTAAAAAAGAATGTTCTATTGTCAGTTTTAGGGTAAGTTAATGGTAATTGGTAATTATGGCTTCTAAGGTTGCACTCTCTAGTAATAAATGTCATTCCCAGTTCGGACATTAATTCCTTGTCTCTAGTTATTTTATACATAAATAGTAAGTCACCCTTTGTTTTACGCAATTCCAGTGGGTATATGTTTAACTCCGCCAACCAGTTTTCGTAGGTTTTATTATGCATATTATCATTCATCTTTGTGATCCTTCTCTGAACCCCTTCTAATCTATTCACATCCTTCCTCAGATGTGGGCTCCACAACTGGGAGCAGTAATCCAGATGAGGTCTAACATAAGCCCTGTATGGGGGCAATATACAATTCCTATTCCTTGATAGGAATGATCTCTTGATGCAACCTATTATTTTATTAGCCTTATTAACCAATTGCCCACAGTGTTTACCAAATGTTAAATCAGAGGAAATAATTATTCCAAGATCTTGTTCATCACTAACTGTGTTTAATGTCCTGTCATTTAATGTATACTGATGTTTGGTGTTTGTTTCTCCCAAGTGCATAACTACACATTTGTCTGTGTTGAAAAACATTTAGTTCTTCAGTGCCTATTCCTTAAGTAATTTCAAGTCATGTGTAATGTTTTGTATATCTTCCTCTGTTTTGACTTTGGATACTATTTTTGTGTCATCTGCAAATTTTATAGCACGATTCTTTAAGTTAATAGTCATATCGGACACAAAGATAGAAAACAGAACTGGTCCCAAGACCGAACCCTCCGGCACACCACTGGTCACGTACTGCAGTTGAATAATGTCCTCTAATACAAATTGTATACCTTTTTTTAACCATTCGTCTACCCATTTGATAATGGTGCCATTTATCCCAAGTTTACACGTCTTTTGAATAAGAGTTTTGTGATGTACTTTATCAAAAGCTTTGCAGAGATCTAAATAGATAATGTCCACTGGTATTTTATTATTCAGTAGTTTGCTTATATTTTCATAAAATACCAGATTACTTGTAAGACACAACCTTTGGTTTTTAAAACCATGTTGCGATAAATCTTTCAGATCTTTGCTTACCATATCCTCCTCTAATTTTATTTTTAAGATTGATTCAAATATCTTGCCCAATATCCTTGTTAAACTAATTGGTCTATAGTTTGTCATATCACAAGGACAGCCCTTCTTAAAAATAGGAGTGACCATAGCTGTTTTCCAGTCATTTGGAATAGACCCAGTGGATAAAGATAGATAGAAGATTTTGTGTAATGGATCTATCAACCATTTAGATAGTGTCTTGATCAGTCTTGGGTGCAATTTATCTGGTCCCGGTGATTTATTGATGTTTATTTTATCCAATTGCTTTTTTATTTCATTTCTTGTTATTTCAACCTGATTATTTTGTGAATTATTGTAGCTTAACGTTGAGTTGGCATCTGTAGAAATAGCTTTATTAAATACCGAACAGAAATATGTATTTAACTCTTCAGCCATTTCTTGAGGGTTAGCAACTTCTTTGGGACCTATTTTGAGGGGACCAATGGACTTGGGGACTTGTGTTTTTATTGCTAACATAGGAGTAAAAACTCTTACCCCCATCTTTTATGTAAGGTAGTTAAAATTATTATTTTTTTCTCTGATTTGATTTTTTTACACTCCCTGAGTATTTTTTTATATATGCGTTTGTTATAGTTGTTATTATCCCTAGTTAATGGTCTGAATGCCCTTCTTTTTTTTTTTGCAATTAATTTTGAGATAGTCGGTGTCAACCAAATGGGTATTTTCCCCTTGTTGTTATAGGTAGTTTTGTTAGGGATATGTTCAGCTTCTAATGCTAGGATTTTATTTTTAATAAATGTCCATATTTCTTCAGGGACTGTGGAACCATTGTCCCATTGTCATTTATAGAGTTCCTCCAAAATCTTATCAAAGTTGGCTCGATTATAATTTTTAAAAACTGTGTTGCCACCTATTTTTTTGGCATATAATAATAATGTAAATATAAAATAAGTAATACAAGCAGAAACAAAAATGTAAGGTAAAGAATAAATGAAGGCAAAAACTAAAGAAATTAAAACACTGTCAATATTTACCGAATTATACACTGGCAAGAAAGAATCTAGTATTCTCATTGGTCACACTGGCACTGGAGCCGTCATGTTACCCTGGCGTAACAACATAGCTCTAGTCCCACCACAGTAATGACTGCACGTAAAGTGTAAAAAAAAAAAATTCACTCCACTGCCTACGAGCAGCTTTTCCTGCTCTGCTCCTGATCCCTCACACCTGCATCAGTGCATCAGTCTATAAAAATACAGATCACAGACCACACTGTCGTGGTATTCCATTTTCTTTAAGGATAACCGCAAATCAAAACCTCTATTAATTCAAACCTGCAGGAAGAAAGAGTGGAAGCGAGCGAGCTCCTAACGTCTTCACTGTCGCCATCACGCGCTCGCTCTTTACTGCTCACATTATGCTCTTCTCCCCAAATAAGAAAAACTAATGTTTGGCATACCTTTCTTCTCCAAGTACAGAGAAACCTTACTGTACTGGAAGAACCTGAATCAGATCCAAAAAACAAAAAGTGAAACAGCTGAACGAGCGGGTCTTCTCAGTGGGATGGTCAGTTTCAGTGCTGCTAAAGACTCGCTCCTCAGCAATTTTCACCGGTTCCCCTAGACAGCAGCAGCAGTGTATCTGTTAATCACCTCTCTGTGTCTGTGTGTGTGGGGGCGGTAGACTTGGGAAGGGGTCAGGGGAACACAAAGCGAGCCCACTGTGGGGAAAAAAACATGTGGAAGGCAACAACATATCAGGACTATTTTTCATCTTTGTATACCTACCCAGTAAAAATGGCTTAAAATACATAAAAATATATTTTAATTAATTTTGTTCTACTTTTTTTTTTTTTTTTTTTTACAAGAAACCATTGTATAATAGGAATAATGCACTACAGGGTGTGTGTCATGCTGGGATAACATCACTTCTGGGGCGATTATTTGCACTTGGCCTGCGGCCTCATGCCTAATCACCCCAGGTGTGACGTTATCCCAGCACAACACACACTCTGTCATGCATTATTCCTTTAATAAACAAAAATGGAACTGCAAGAGAGTGCAATACTAGAGAATAGAGAAAGGAGGAGAGGTCAAAGGCAGTTGCAAGTAGGATGACAAAAATCAGAAAGCAGCGCCTTTAGGGAGGAAGAAGGAGAAGAGGCAGAATGAATAGAAAGGGGAAAGGAGGATCAAAGTTTAGGAAAGCAGTAAGAAAAGGCAGATTGACTATAAATACACCCCCAATAATGCAGAGTTATTGAGAAATAACAGAAAGAATTAAACAAAGCACTTAACTAAAATGAATAAACCATAGACCGGCCAGAAGTGTAGAGTTGTACTTCAGGGTGACTTCTCACTTCATCAGATAAATAAATCTTATATTAGGAGGCAGGGTGGAGTTTGACCATAGAGCAGGGTTTGAACTTCATTCTAATTCAATGTTCCATAATTAGCCTACATTTTCAGTTCTGGCACTGGTCATTCCTAGGGAATGATTGTACTTTTTGAATACACTGATGGATTCCTGGGGTTAAAAACAATAAAACAGCTCACACAACTGTATTCAAGAACTATTTCTTTTGGGAAACTGCAGGATGCCTACAGAATGCTGGCCAGCTATCCCTATGTAAGCCCCCTATGGGAGCTTACTAGTACTGCCTCAGTAATATACTGCCATGGGGCTTGGGACCGCCTGCTGGCAGGTGGGGCATGGGCCCCAGGTAGTATAAATGGGTGGGAGCTGGCACCAAAAAGAGAAAGGAAGAGAAGAGGCTCATGGAAGAGTAGTGCCCGGTAAGGGATTGGCCAGTTTCGGTCATAACCGCGAGGTTCGGGGCCAGGGTGGGGCATTTGCCACCCCGGCCTACCGTCCTTGAAGTTTCAATGTGTAGTGGGGTCATAGGGCTGTTACAGCATTCTGTCTGGTCAATGCAGGGTTCGGGGCCTCCACGTCAAAGAGGTTGGGAGCTGGGGTGCGTGAAGTAGTGAAGCCTGCATCCATGATCCCTAGTACCAGGGCAGGTAGGTGTTGAAGGGTTCCCATATCGTTTGGCCTGGTCAGCTGCCACAGGGTCCTGGGTGTGCAGGTCAGTGGTGGGAGCCCGATTTGGTGGAGGTGCAGTGGTGGCAGCCTGGGTCCTGGTCACCTGTTTGGGACTTGTACTGTGTCTGCCTGGGCAGCAGAATTTAAATGGCTCTGATGTTTGCAGTGCATTGAGAAGTCGAGACTGCCAGGAGCAGCTCGTATGTTAGGTGCTGTTTTCATGGGGTGCTTGTAGTGTCAGCATGGTGCTGAAGTGAGCTGTGACCCACCTTAGTGAATGAATTAAGTATGTGCAGGTGGGAGAATGGAAGCTGCCAGTTCATCTGCAGCCCTTTCAACCCTAGGAAGTCTGCTGGCACCAAAAGTCAGAACCTGATTAGTCTCCTATGGAGAATGTAGCAATGGTCCCATTCCCTACCCCCCTACCTGGCCTCTACCCTCTCACAACAACCCCCCCGCATACTCCCTCAGAAGCACTGACCCCAGGCTCCTCCACATTCCCTTTATGTGCACAACCAAAGGCCAGGCCGCATTCAACTTCTGCATCCCACAGCTATAGAGTGCCCTGCCAGCTGATATAAGACACTCTCCCAACCCTAGCCATCACAATCGCCTACTCATCTCCCACTTCTCCTCCTGCTGCTCTTGCTACAACTAATGTCAAATTATGTACAAATATTGTGTTTCTGTACTCAATTGTAACCATCTAAACTATTCCTGTATTCAATCTTCTGACTGTCTGTATCTATCTGCCGGTTGTCTGTACGGCGGATGGACATTTATTGTGTTGTTAACTCTGTACCAAATGTATGTACCACTGTCTTGGGTCTTGACCCCCAGGTCGCATCTGGAATCGAGCAACTCTGCTCAGTATGCCTTCCTAGTTAAACTTGTAAATAAATAAATAAATAAAGATCTCTGTATCACATATTTGCTGCCAGAATGAAAGCATGGCATGTGCTATGAGAAAAAAAACATCACCGTTTGAACTGTTTCCCTACACTCCATGGAGTGGCCATTTTATTCTCCAATTAAGTCTGCTTTTGCATTTTTACATGTGTGTAAATTTGTTACAGCAAAGCCATATAAAACCCATCATTGTGTACTCTATAATGAATTGGGGAGGTTACCACCTAAACTAAATTTTCAACATGACTTAGGTTGTTTGCTTAATAACATACTTAGGCTTGAACATAAGTCTCCTTTATTCACTCTTATTGAACTTAGGGATGAAACTAGAACATTACTGTATGTTCCTCTTACCTTTTTTGCCTAGCTCTACCCAGAATCACAACTTGTAGGGGCTAGCGGGCTTTTTCAGCCATCTGTCCTAAATTGTAGAATTCTTTGCGCCAGGATTGTAAAATAACCACTAGTCAGGCTATTTTTAAAGAAATGTTTTTTCAACTACTTGCAATCTCAAGCTATTTGTAAATGTTTTTAAAAATACTGTAATTGTTATTGTATTTATTGTATGTGTGTCTTGTATTATATTGTGTACCACGCTTCTTAGCCTCTTTGTGAGGCTCTGGGTCGTTCCTGAAAACAGGCCTTGGCCCAGTGTACTTACTGGTAAATAAAGAAATTGACTGATTGTGGACAATGAAGTTAATCAATGTTTTCTGTGATTTGCTAAATACAATTGCTCCCTGAGCTGATCCTTGTGACTGTGTTTCTGGCTGTACGTGCCCCCATCCCCCTAAGTACCACCTGGCATACCCCTAGACACTGGGAGGGGGGCTTACAACATGGCAGCTCATCCTAGATTTATTTGGGGGTGTCAGAGCATACCTGAACTGATTGTTGGGGTGCTGCAGTGTTGGAGTGTGCTTAAGGCCTGTACGAGTGGGATTCCTTTTCCAAATGCCCGTCATCTTGGACTGTGATTTTCGCGCTTTTGGGAAGTGGTGCCATCTGGTCTGGGCCAGGAAATGGGGCATGCATGTATTAATGTATGCATGAGTGTGGGAGAGCTGCTCTGATTGGCTGAAACTATTGGAGCAGGGGTGAAAGAGTAGCTGGTGAATTGGAGGGAGCGCCATTTTGCAGTGGAGAAAGAGAGAGTGTAGTATCTACACCACAGTTCTGCAATCGAGGTGAGCTTCTTTGTTTGCACTGAAAAGAAGTCTAGGAAGTTACTGTGAGCCCTGGCAGAGGCCCCTTCAAAATCTTCTAAGGAAGTGATGATACCAGCATCTCTGTTATCCCGCTTATGGGACATCATGGAAAAGAGTGACTCACAGGACAGATGTGTCATCAGTAACAGCTCTGGGACTGATGTGAGGGTCCTTCCAATATGTTTAAATTGCTCCCAGAAAGCACCCCCACTGCCTCACACACCCCTGTAGCCTTATGTTCCCTCCTGGGGGTGGCCTGTACCCACCTTGTTCATCTCGATAGCCACAGTAACCAGAATGGAAACATGGGAGGAGGTGGACAAAGCACTGAGTGAAGTGACACCTGTGGAGAAGGGCAACAGGTATCTGCCCAGCCCTTCCCCGCCATCAGATCTAGCTCCTCCCAGTGGCAGAGAGAGAGAGAGGAGAGGCCATGGCTGGGCATCAGCACTCAAACCTAAGGCCCCAAAAATGCGTGATTTGGCCTCTGCGGCGGCAGTGATCCCCAAACAGACCGGGCTGACCAGGCACCGAGTAAGACAGAGGAGCCTTATGTAGAAATAAAAGAGGTGATGTTCAACGAAGGTTCTAGCATGGAAGGCGAGACATCAGAATGAACATGTGTAGTGGTACCTGCTCCAGGTGTCACACCGACCTCCCTAATCTATGAGAATCAAGCAATAGAACAAGACATCCCAAAGTCTCACCGGTTCCCCATGTTCATACCCCAATACGGTCCTATTCTTGGCTGACACCTGCAGGAAGTAGCCAAAAGATATAGACAGCCTCAGACCCATGAACTCCCGGGTCCTGACATACACCTTGGGAAGTTGGCTGCTGCAAGGGAAAGCACCAGTGAAACATAGAAACATAGACCTTGATGGCAGATAAGGACTGCTTGGCCCACCCAGTCTGCCCTTTCTCTACCTACTGGATAAGCTGCAGATCCTAGTTAACCAACAGCCTACTTCCTCCTACCTCCACTGTAATTGCCTTATGTCTATCCCATGCATTCTTGAATTCCCCCACTGTTTTTGACCCCACAACCTCCTCAGGAAGGCTGTTCCATGCATCCACCACCCTCTCTGTGAAAAAATACTTCTTTGCATTGCCCCTGAGCCGTCTTCCCTCTATCTCCAAATTGTGTCCCCTAGTTCTTGCACATCTCTTTTTCTGAAAGATGCTACCCTATTGGACTTTGTTGATTTCCTTGAGGTACTTGCACATTTCTATCATGTACCCCCTCTCCCTTCTTTCCTCGAGGGTATAACTATTTAGCTTCTTTGGTCTCTCTTTGTATGGTTTCTGGTGCAGACCCTGCACCATTTTAGTTGCCCTCTTCTGGACTGCCTTCATCCTGTCTATGTCCTTGCAGAGATGGAGTTTCCAGAACTGCACGCTGTACTCCAGATGTGGTCTCACCAACTGTCTGTACAGAGGGATGACAACTTCTTGTTTTCTACTGGTAATGTCTCTCCCTAAGCATCCCAGTATCCCAGTATCCCCCCAGCCATTCTTACTACCTTCTCACATTGCCTGCCTACCTTAAGGTCATCTAATATGACTACCCCAGGTCCCTTTCCATTGTTGTTGTTTTTAGTACCCCAATTGTGTACTCTTCCGTGGGTTTTTGCTTTGCAGGTGCACTACTTTGCATTTCTTTGCATTGAATCTAAGCTGCCATACTTTTGACCATTCTTCCAACCTTGCCAAATCCCTTCTCATCCTTTCCAACCCCCCATGTGTATCAACCCTGTTGCAGATCTTTGTGTCATCTGCAAAGAGGCATACTTTTCTTTCTAGTCCCTCTGCAATGTCACTTATAAAGACACTAAAGAAGACTGGCCCCAGTACTGAACTCTGCGGTAACCCACTAGTATCCCCCCTTTCTTTAGAGTGGGATCTGTTTACTAATACCCTCTGCGTCTTTGTCAAGCCAATTTTTTACCCAGGCTACCACCCTGGAAACCATTCCCAAGCTGGCTAACTTGTTTATTAATCTTTAGTGTGGGACTGTGTCAAATGCCTTGCTAAAGTCTAGGTAGGCCATGTCCACAGCCACTCCCTGGTCTACTATTTTGGTCACCCAATCAAAGAAAGTAGTCCATAGTATCCCCTGATTGATCCCAGGCTGAACGTTGTGTCTGCCGCAGGATAAGAAAAAAGTATCCTGGAGAGGATTATCCCTACCTCTACAAATGCTTCTGGGACATTATCGAGGACCAGTGAGAGGACTGGGTACATCAAGTTGCCCTATACAAAGTGAGGCAGTGTTGGAAGATGAGCCTTTCAGATCAATCATTGCATCAGCAGAAGGCCATCAGGCAAGCCAAATCTATATGTGCCTTCATGGTATGGACTGGTATTACCCTGTTCATGACCTTCGCTCTGGTACAGGATGTGGAAGGCCACAGAACCATGTATTATGTCATCAGCAAAGATTTGTTTGGAGAGGAGATCACAAAACCTGATCCCAAGTACTATTTTGCCAGGGACCGCACCCAGAAGGCACAGGTTTCCTGCTCCCCAGTGCCCACTATATAGTGCAGGACTGAGTTGCTGTTTTTGACCACCCCTCCGCATGGACACCTTTCCACTGGACTGCAGTACCCACCACTTTTTGGGTGAGATCAACCCTTTTGTTTTGTTTAAGGGGAAAAAATGTGTTGCCATTATTTAGCTGTGCAGTTAATCAGTTAGCTACGCGTTGTTCTGAAAATAGCTTCTATGTCTCAGCAGCATTTACAAGGACTGATCATCACACAGACTTACAGAGACTTTACATGGACTCTAGTCAGTTGCTTATGTCATAGCACATCGGTGCTGCAGTCAGTTAACAGTGAAGGTGTGTTTGGTGGGTGTCTGAATGTGTGTGTGTGTGTGTAGGAGTATGTGAAGAGTGTAAGGGTAAGAAAGGGGGAGGTGTGAATAATTAGCCAGTCTGCAGTAATGATCTTTGGCATTAATAAGAATGTTACAGTGCTGTTTGTTGTTTAGGTACCCCTTGATTGAGAGCCTTGTTGTCGTTGTTTAAAATTTTTAAAATTCATGCCAGTGAAAATGTGGAGAAAACCAGAAGTCCCCTGATGGAGGCAGCAGTGTATGGCAGTTAGTATATAGTCAGTGTGTGGTCAAGCAGGGGAGGAATGCCCCTGCTGTAGTACCTGGCAATCCATCCATGGGAAGCGGTGGGTGGGTCGCCCAGGCCCTTAGGTAGTGGGGTAGATTGTAGTGTAGGTAGGTTGTCTGGTTTTTAGGTTAAGGGAATGGAGTTCTCACCATTTTGGTGGTGCAGCCAGCTCTGCCTGGTAGTGCCTGGGGTGGTAGTGTGTGCATATCTCTCCCCTGGGTGGCTATCGAGGTAACTGGCCAGGCATTCACCAGGAGGTGAATGTCTTGTGTGGGGGGAAGTGTAAACCCCCTATGGGAGCTTACTAGTAGTGCCCCAGTAATATGCTGCCATGTGGCTTAGGACTGCCAGCTGGCAGACGCGGCCTGGGTCCCAGGTAGTATAAATGGGTGGGATTTGATGCCAAAAAGAGAGTGAGGGAGAGAAGAGGCTCATGGAAGAGGAGCGCCTGGTAAGGGATTGGCCAGTTTTGACAGTAAGGACTGAGGTTCGGGGCCAGAATGGAGTGTCTTCCACCCCAGCCCATCACTCTTGAAGTTTTCGGTGTGTAGCGGGGTGATCAGGCCATTATAGCATTCCGTTTGGTCACTGCAGGGGTCGGGGCCTCCATGCCACAGAGTTTGGGAGCTGGGGCTGTGGAGTAGTGGAGCCTGCATCTGTGATCCCTGGCACTGGAGCAGGTATGCGTGGAGGGGTTCCCATGTTGTTTGGTTCGGTCAGCTGTCACAGGGTCCTGGGTGTATGAGTCCGTGGTGGGAGCCGGATTCGGTGGGGGTGCAGTAGTGGCAGTCTGTGTCCCGGTCACCTGTTTGGGACTTGTCCTGTGTCCGGCTGGCTAGCAGCATTTAAATGGTCCTGATGTCTGCAGTGCACTGAGGAGTCAAGACAGCCAGAAGCAGCTTGTATGTTAGGTGCTGTTTCCATGAGGTGCTTGTAGTGTCTGCATGGTGATGGAGTGAGCTGTAACCTGCCTTAGTGAATGAACTAAAGTATGTGCAGGAGGGACATTGGAAGCCACCTGTTCATCTGTGGCCTTTTTGGCCATAGGAAGTCTGCTGGCACCATCAGTCTGTGTCTGATTCAGCTCCCAGGGGGAATGCAGGAATGAAGATTTCTGGATCAAACATTTTGCTGCAAGAATATAAGCACGGACTGTGCTATGTGAAAAAAAAAAAACACTGTCTGAACTGTTTCTCCATGCTCCATGGAGTGGTCGTCCAATTAAATAATTTTTTTCACTTTTACATGTTTGTCGACAATTAACTTAATCAGTGTTGTTTTCAGTAATTTGCTAACCAAAATTGCCCCCTGCACCCCCCAAAAGGAACTTTCAACACCACCCCCCCAGACCACCTTCAGAATCAGGTAAATGAGCTGATCCTTTTGACAGTGTTTCTGGTTGTGAGTGCCCCCCTCCCCTTGAAGTACCACCAGGCATACCCCTAGACACCGGGAAGGGGGGGGGGCTTACTCCTACATATTGCCTCTGGTGGGAGGATTCCTCAGGAAGTCCTTTCCTGCAAGACAGCACAGAGATTCACTCCAGAGGAGGAGGAGGAGGAGCTAACTACTCCATAAAGTGACAAACTCTTGTTGCTCACAGAGTGAAGAACCACTGACAGGGCTATCATGTGGAACTGGGTTTGAATCAAGGCATTAGGAGGGTGCAGTTCTGCATTTATCAATTAACAGGGATATAGCCTAGGTACATGGATGTACCCTTTTCAGGAAAGAGAGGGAAAATAGATTGAAAGGACAAAAATATATTGGTTGAGATGTGTGTGTGGTTTTATCTCAGTCTCAGTTCCCCAGGGGGAAAAAGAGAGGAGCAGGAGAGAGAAAAAATTCCTCACCATCGTAATGATATTGCTTTTAATGGATCCAATAGTGAGCTGGTCATCTAGGTAAGAGAAGACTATTACACCGAGCCTCCTCAAATGTGCTGCTACCACAGCTAAGCACTTTGGAAACACTCTTGGTGCAGAGGTAATGCCAAAGGGAAGATCTGTGACCTGGTACTAGCAGTTTCTTAGTTTAAACTTTAGATATTTCCTGCGACTGGGTCTGACTGGAACATGGAAGTATACATCCCTCAGATCCAATGAGCCCAGAGAAGGGATGGGATCACTGTACCCGGTGAGACTCAACCATCCTGAATTCTTCCTGTTTGACTTGCCTGTTTAGATATCGCAGATCTAAAATGGGTCACCATGCCCCATTCTTTTTGTGGGTTATAAAGTACAGGGCAACAAAAGCAAACTAAAGGGATCCAATCAAAAAAACCAAAATACAGGCTCTCAGCAGAGAAGGACAAAAATACAAAAATAATCATGGGGGATTCAATGATAAAGGAAATAGAACCACACCTAAGTGACGATGCCCCTGTGGAGGTGAAAATCTAATGCTTCCAGGGAACCACGGCACAGAAACACACACACAACGTATTGTCAGGATTATGAAGCAAATAGGTGACATAAATGGCATTGTCATTCACATCGGTACAGACAATATCACGGGTACATCACTGAAGGAAACTAAAACACACATCTCAGCACTCAGCGACAAACTCACCCTTTTTTCGTCCATCCTAGCCTTCTCCATGGTACTCCCAGTTTGGGACAGGAGGTACGGCTTACAAAAAATCAGGGACAAGGAGATCAAAGAGTAAAATTCATGGCTACAAGCTTGGTGCCTAGATAAAGGACACCACTACATGGGGGACTGGAATGACTTTTGGGACAGGAGGCTCTTCAGGTGGGATAGCTTCCACCTCACCAGGAAGGGAGCAAGAGTGCTTGGGCAGAAACATGACGTCTTTGTGGGGGGTTTAAACTAGCAGATGGGGAGAGAGTGACTAAACCAGACTTGCAAAACGGAGTCCACATCACCTCTCCCCACACTACTAAAAACACTAAAGACAAAATAAACACTGGCAAAAACTAACCACAAAGATACAAAGAAAACAAAGTAAACACAAATGAAACGAAACCACAAAGACTGAAGTGGAAGGCAATGGTAATAAATGCACGTAGTCTACCAAATAAAATAATAGAGCTAATAGCCTTTGCTGCAGAAGCAGAACTTGATTGGATAACAGTAACTGAAACATGGTTTAATGAAAACTATGAATGGGACGTTGCCATTTCAGGTTACAATCTCTTTAGAAGAGACAGGAGGGGGAAGGGGGGTAGCTTTGTACATAAGGGAGGGCATAAAAGTGACCGAGGTCCAGAGAACACAAACAGGGCCAGAGATCCTATGGACCACAATTGAGGAACGAAGAGGCTTGGTCACACGGGTTGGAGTAGCCTATAGGCCTCCAGCATACGACACAGAGGCAGACAAAAGTCTGCTATAAAATATAACTAACATAACCTACAAGGAGGATGTGATCCTGGTGGGAGATTTCAATTCACCTGATGTAAAATGGATATCCTCCATGGCCACTTTAGCCAGATGTAGAGACATTATCAGAGCACTAAGAGGAGCTGGACTGGAGCAACTTGTTGCTGACCCCACGAGGGAGGGAATCTATTCTAGATTTAGTCCTAACAAACAGTACAAAGGTCATAGGGGTTGAGGTCGGGAGTCATCTGGGGACAAGCGACCATAAAACGGTGTGACTTGACATCAGTGGAAAGGAGGATTGTAGCCACTCGAGGACCAAGGTCTACAATTTCAGGAAAGCAAACTTCTCACTGATAAGGACTTGTCTCAGAAAGGTGCTGGAGAAGAAACCTCCAGGTGGTGTGGAGGAGATGTGGAACCACCTCAAGGAAGCATTAAACCAGGCAGCAGAAGGATGCATAAGAACAGTCAGACAGGATCTAGAAGGCAGAATTTCACTGTTCGCTGATGACACAAAGCTCTGTAACAGAGTAGACACACCAGAGGGTGTAGACAGAATGAGAAGGGACCTGCAGAAACTTGAAGAATGGTCAAGGGTTTGGTAGTTGAAATTCAATGCAAAGAAGTGCAAGATAATGCATATGGGGCACAAAAACCCAGGCACAATATATCAGTCTGGGGGTGAGGATATAGCATGCACCAAGCAGGAAAGGGATCTTAGGGTTGTCATCATCTCTGATGACCTCAATGGGGAAACAGGTGACAAGGCATCAGGTAAAGCAAATAGGATGCTGGGATGTATAGGCAGGGGCATCACCAGCAGGAAAAGGGAGGTCATAATCCCTATACAAGACACTAGTGAGGCCCCACCTGGAGTACAGTGTACAGTTCTGGAGACCATACCTACGTAAGGACATAGACAGGGTAGAGAAGGTTCAGAGGAGGGCAACAAAGATGGTGCATGGATTGCATCACAAGTCCTATGAAGACAGGTTGAAGGAACTGAACATGTACTCCCTGGAGGAGAGGAGGAGAGAGGATATGATAGAGACATACAAGTATCTTACAGGGAGGAACAGGTGCAGGAAAACACTATTTTAAGTGAAAAGATGTTTCAGGACTAGAGGGCATGGGATGAAGTTGGAGGGAGGGCGATTCAGAGGAAACGTGAGAAAGAATTTCTTCACAGAACGGGTGGTGGACAAGTGGAACACCCTGCCAGAGGAAGTGGTGGGGCTGAAACAATCACGGATTTAAGAATGCATGGGATAGACATAAAGGAATTCTAGAGGTCAGGGGTAAGGGGAAATAGACTTCTAGGAAAACAAACTGAACTTACAAGCTCAAATGGGCAGACTAGGTGGGCCATAGGCCCTTATCTGCCGACACTGTCTATGTATGTAGAAGAAACCCAATCTGGTTCACAAGGGAAGTAAAAGAAGCAATAAGAAAAATAAAGCAGCATTCAAAAGGTACAAAGCCACAAAAAAGGATGAGGACTTGGATCTATATAGAAACAAATTGAAGGAAGCCAGTAGAAAAATAAAGAAGGCCAAGGTGCAAGCAGAGGAAAATATTGCAAAAGACATCTCAGGAGGTACATAGAAATTCTTAAGGTAGAGAAAGGAAGAAAAACAAAAGTGGGAATAGTCAGGCTCAAATCAAAGGTGGGTAAATGATAGAATGGGACACTGACAAAGCAGAAGCACTAAACAAATTATAGTTCTGCTCAGTATTTACAAACGAGGCAGAGGGAGATGGAACCAACTTGAAAACTGAAAACAGACAAGTCACGGGTGTGGACTTAAACTCTTTTTTTAGTAGAAAGGGTTATGACAGAACTAGCAAGGCTAAAAACTGACAAGGCCATACGCCCGGATCGGATCCATCCAAGGTTACTAACAGAACTAAAAGAGGAGCTGGCAACACCCCTGACAGATCTCTTTAACAAGTCTCTAGAAGAAGAGATAGTTCTGGAGGACTGGAGGAGGGCCACGTACCTATTCACAATGGGGGAAGCAGGGAGGAGTCACGTAAGTACAGGCTGGTCAGTCTGACCTCTGTGGTGGGCAAACTGATGGAATCCCTGTTCATGGAGAGGATCACAGAGTTCCTGGAGGCCAGCAGGCAGCAGGACCCCAGGCAGCACTGGTTTACAACAGACTGATCCTGCCAGTCCAGTCTGATACAGTCTTTTGACTGGGTAACAAGAATAGTGGACCAGGGAGGAGTGGTAGATGTAATCTACCTGGACTTCAGTAAGGCCTTCGACTCGGTACCACACAGAAGGCTGCTGAGGAAGCTAATGCAGATGGTGTTGTTAGCTTTGCCACTGCCAGTCAGATATATAGACATATGGTGTTATATTCTGTTGTATTTTGTGTATGTGTACATGCCACAAGAATGCTGGTGTTAAGGAAAGGTCTCATTGGATAGTGAGAGAGACTGGATTTCTTTTAAAATGTTTAACCTTCCTCTGATCTGAGAGGAACCAGCTTGCTTGCCAGGAAGCTGACAATTACTTGTCAAAGGCTTGGGGGGTAGCTGATCAAAGGGTATTTCCCTGGTTAACTAACCGAGGGAAACAGAAGTAAAAAAAAATGTTCAGGAGATAGCCCTTTTTTCACCTCAGAGACAGGATGCTTTGGTCCCAGGAAACTGTCATGGTATACTGCCTTTGATGAGATGAAAGGAAAGGATAGAAATATCCATTCTGGCAGGCTATTGTGAATTCTCTTACAGGTGTCATAATTGTCAGGGAAGTAAGACATCACAAGGTAGCCAGAAAATTGTGTTGTTGGGAAAGCACAAGACTGACATCTGCTGGCCTAAAAGTTAGGACAGACCAGGGATTTTGACACTAGATGAAGAGCTTGAAAACCAGGGGCTCTCTCTTTTTGCTGAGCATCTTCGAGAGACACTCTTCTCCTGACACACATGAAGCAAGACTGCTATCAAAGGATACAGAAACTTTCATTTACTTTTCCTGGACTTCAATCCACTACGAACTTAAGGTAGAACTTAGCTAACAGTTTTAAAGTGTTTTTCTTTGTATGTACATGTCCACTTTTTATTTGTGCTATTCTGTGACCAAATTGATCAAACATCTTTGTTGTAATGTATAGTAATTATTTAGTAAAGACATTTGTTTTGTTTAAGAAACCTGCCTGAGTGAAATTTCTATATTGCATGTGTGACTGTGGGATGTTTCAGAAATAATCTGTGACTAAACTGTTATTGCTAAGGGGTGCCATCATAACCTACCAAATCGAACAAAGGGTCTGAAAAGGAAATTCTGGATAAAGATAAGGGGAATACCAAAGTCTCAAGGAAGGGTCTGTGGGGATTTGAACCAGGTTATTGCATGCCTTGTGGGAGAAGGCAGACTCAGGGTCACCACACTACCTTGAAGAGGTTGTAAGGCTGTAATGCCTGGCTCTTCTCCCTTTGTGTAATAACCAAGAAGGGTTCATATTTGGCTACAAGACTGGAGACTAGTATTGTACCCTGATCCAGAGTAAAGAGGGGACTCTGGGACTTCATGGCGAGTGTTCAGTTGTGAACACAGCGAGCACTATAAAAGGACACGAAGGGGGTATCCCCAGTTTCCCCCTCCCTGTCATGGATTGCACTTAGGGGTGGACACTGAGAGCTCAATGGACCTGACCATCAGGAGTGGGTTTGTGACAGATGGGAGTTGGGGAAAAAATAGTGCGGGTGGAAACTGGTTAGAGGGTAGAACCCAGAGAGGGTAGTGGCAAATGGAGCTGTAACCCCCCCCCCGCAAATGGGGGTTCCCAAAAGTCTCCTAGGAGCTTGCCTAAATGCTCCCAGCCTGGATGGTGTTTGGCATTTAAGCCGTTTATTTGTGAGTGCTTTTAGAGCCTCTGGTACTATCTCTTTAAGAGCTGTCTGCTTGCAGGCAGGATTAGTTACATGGGGGGACTGTGTGGTTCCCTGCTCGAGTCCTGCTCGAGCTGCTGACAAGTCGCTCCACTTCTTCCATCACTAAGTGGGCAGAGTGAGCACTTTTCAAAGATGTAATTGTTTGCTAGAGATCAGTTAGAATGTTAGTGGAAATGTAATTTGTCTAACCTGCCTTTCTTGCAGCTGGAACTTTGTGTGCTTTACCCCTCCATTTTGGATCTGAACTGCAGAATAGATCCAATCAGGTAGAAGGGGTACCTAAAATGGAGTTTAAGCAGACCAACCAGGATCAGGACTCTCTCGGGAGACGGCTGGCCATAAGGGATATAGCCAGTAATTCCGGGAAGTGAAGTTCTGGACTGTGGCGCCTTTTTGCACCAATAGGGGGAGTGCTGAGTGATTGGCAACTAGGCCCGCCAATTGCACCAGGTGGCGCCCAACTGTAATTCCCTGCCTGGTGTCTGGGAAGGCAGATC
Organism: Neoceratodus forsteri; assembly: GCA_016271365.2. NCBI lineage: Eukaryota > Metazoa > Chordata > Ceratodontiformes > Ceratodontidae > Neoceratodus > Neoceratodus forsteri. The sequence goes on along the minus strand of CM057456.1, from coordinate 902,735,224 downwards.
CGTTGTGACCGTGCCTGGGGAAGGAGCTCCGGGCTTCTGCACTGCAGAGTTTCGTGCGGGAAATGCGTGTGGAGGCCTAAAGTCGGGTGGCGCGTTTGCCGTGGTGATTCGGACTGAATCCACTGTTACTGAGGAAAGGAGAGGCTGAACACTCAAGAACCAGGGTCGCCCTAGAGAGGACTGGAGAGACTGCTTTATCGCGCTCAGTCTGTCAGGAAAGTGAAGCTGCATTGTGAACTCCTGGGTTGGCAGTAAGTGTGATCGGGACCTGAGAGCAGCTGCCTGATATAGTAACTTCTTTTGCATATAAATGTGTGGGGTGTGTCCTGCTTGCAGAACCTTGTTCCCCTGCTGTGCGAAGGGCATCCAGAAATCCACGACACCCTCGGGGACAGCGTCCAGCATTAAGTTAGTGAGTGCAAATCAGGGTAGCTCCCTGCCATCTGTACCTTTAATTGCAAGTGTTTCATCTGATTTTCTCTCTTTCTTGCTACATGAACTGAGCCAACCGGCTCCGGATTACAATTGGGTAGTGTGCAAGTGTTTTTCCATCACAGGGCCCCAACCAGCTGCACCGATCCTGGCTAGCCCCCATCCTGGGCACCCAGTGAAAGTGACATTTAGGGACTCTGAAATTGCGCACAGTACTGTGAATATTAAAGTGATTGATCTAATTAACCTGATTTCCCCCTGTCCTTGTTGCCATCCCTTAAATAAATCAGATCGGTTTGTTTCAGCAAAGTTACACTGACTAAGGTATGTGTTTATGTTAAAGTATTGTACAGTGGCTATTATATTACATCATCTTGTTTTACAGGGCATCCCCCAGAGTCAAGCTGACCGAACCAGTCCTGGGAGTAAGTGTATCTGGTGAAGGTACTCCTGGTGCATTGTGTGGGTCACCAGTAGGCATAAAAGGGTGTCTCAGTGTCCCAGAGGGCTGTGACTACGTTAGTCGAACTACTGTAAACCCTGACCTTGGGGTGGAGGCACCTGCCATAGAACCTAGGCCCCTCAACCTGTTAGCAGTTAGGCAGGCAGGGGTAGTAGCCCTTGGGATAGTACCACCTGGGGGTTACAGAGCCATATCTAGTGAAAGGGGGATGACTATTGGGGTGCTGTAGGGATCAGTCCTGGGGCCACTACTTTTCAACATATTCATTAGCGACATTGCGGAGGAACTGGAAGGGAGGGTGTGCCTATTTGCAGATGACACAAAAATCTGTAATAGGGTTGACACAGGAGAGGAGTACAACAAATGAGGAATGACCTCCGCACACTTGAGAAATGGTCTTCTACATGGCAGCTAAAATTTAATGCCAAGAAGTACAATGTTATGCACCTCAAAAAGGGCAACACCAGGGCTGAATACCACTTGGGAGAGGAGAACTCATCAGCTCCAGCCAAGGGCTTGACTTTGGGGTCATTAGCTCAGAAGATTTGAAGATCGGCAGCCAGTGTGAGAAGGCAACACTAAAAGCAAACTGTATGCTGGGATGCATAGGTAGGGGAATCACGAGCAGATGGAGGGAGGTAATCTTGCCTCTCTACAGGTCCTTGGTGAGGCTCCAGCTTGAGTATGGAGTCCAGTTCTGAACGCCATACCTGAAAAACGATAATGACAGGGTGGAGACAGTCCAGAGAAGGGCTGCTAAAATGATACATGGACTCCAGGAAAAGAGCTATGAAGACAGACTAGGAGTGCTCAACATGTACTGTCTGGAGCAGCAGAGGGATGGGGGGATGTGACAGAGACTTTTTAGTACCTCAGAGTCTAGGCAAATGAGCTGTTCCAGTTAAATACATCCACAATAACATGGAGTCATAGCCTGAGGTTGGGGGGTGTTAAGAGCAACAAGCGCAAGTTCGTCTTCATAGAGAGAATGGTGGCACAATGGAATGGGCTACCTGAGGAGATAATGGAAGCCAAGATGGTTAGGGAGTTTAAGAACTTGTGGGATAGACACAGAGGAACTGCCAAAACAAAGGCAGGGAAAACATGGGTGGGGGGGGGTAGTTCAAAGTAGGGAAAATAAAAAACAGAGGCAGACTAGATGGATCAATGGTCCCCATCTGCCGACACATTCTATGTATCTATGTACCTTGAGAAAAAGCCTTCTCCCACTGTGAAAAAAGGAACCTTTTCTACTGCCTTTGCTTACAGGAGCCTTTCTACCTCCAACTCCAGCAGGATTTTTTCCCACTAGAGAGTGAATTGGATTTCTTGGTTTCAGCAACTTTGGGAATTTTTGAAACTGAAGTGACAGACCTTGATACACTATTTCCAGGATTTGCTTGTCTGGGGTGATTTTTTTCTCCCCCTTTTGGAAGTAGTGTGTCAGACCCCCCACCCCCACAGGAAATGGCTGACAGCTGACCTGGGCAAAATTATCAGGGATTTTGTTTGGGCTGTGTGGCTTGAGCACCAGTGGTGCAGCCTAGGTCCCCGTCTGCCGCTACCCCTCTAGTACCCTTTTCTTGGCTGGTAATCATAGCCAGAATAAGATCTGGGGTAATAACCTCTGCCTCTACTATCACTTCCATAAGGCCTGTAGGAAATGGAGGCCTTTTCCTTTTCTGTAAGGCTCTTATAAATGAATTTTTGCTTATTCCATTTTTTCATGTATGCCACAGTTTCGTCACCAAACAAAGAATTAGCAGTATCTTCAAAAGGCAAAGCAATGGCTTTTGCCTGAGTATCCTGAGTAAGGAGAATTTTCCTTCAACAGGCTTCATTTACATCAACAGCCACGTAGAACTGGTATTTAGTGGCACTGAGGGCTGACTTCACAGTTACTGCTAGTCTCTCCCACTTCACCATTCACCTTTCACTCATAGCCAGCACTGCATTCCATGGTGCTATCTGATACTGAAGTACACAGGCCATGTAGGCTGCCTGCTTGAGCTGCAAGAGGCAGTTGAATACATTTTTCTGGTCGCAGTGTCTGGTTTTCTGCAATCCTTCTCAAGAAGCTGGGCAGAAACAGGCACCTTAGCCTTCTCACAAGCTGCTGCCTATACCACCCCCTCGTGATCAGCGTGGGCATACAGGTACTCTACATCCTATCTGTCCACCAGATACAGTATTTCTTTTCTTTTTATGTCTGTGTCAGCAGCAGTGTGTGGTGCTGACATTATTTCAGCAGTGACCTTCCTGAGTTTCTAATGGATAGGGACTAACACTCTTCTTGTGGGAGCTAGACCCATCATGTTCATGAACTCCACCTCATTAATATCTACCTCTGTTTCTTCTGAGGGGATACTGATGGTGGAGAGAGGAAAAGATAACAGCTCCAACTTGGAGAGAGGAAAAGGTAACAGCTCCAACTGGTACAAAAGAGATCTAGGGGACCACTGTGTAGTTAAGATGGTAGAATACCTGCTGACCTAGTGGCATGGAAGGCTGAGATGCTGGCGCCTTACTTCCAGCCATGCTGGTGACCCAGGGTCAGGAATGAACCAGGGTCGCTCCTTGGCCAGCCGTGTGAGGGAGGATTGAGTGTCCCAGGATGGCTCTCCATCCTTAGGGAGGAGGAACTCTGAATCCCGTGGCTTACCTGCCACCCAGTGGAGGCTGGTTGACAGCACCAGTGGGACCAGCAGATGTTTGGGGAGGGGGGAGGATGAGTGTTGATATAGCTATTATGTGCATTAGTACACACATACATGTGTGTATCACTCATAGATGTCCCAAGAGAGAAAACAGAGGAAAATGCCTCAGCTCATTCAGCATCCCCGCAGGCATCACATCACCCTATGTGGCTGGCCACCTGCCGATACTGCTCCATGTAAGTGGTGGTAAACCTGTAAGACTATGAGACGGGTCAATGATGGGGCTGGGGGATGCCACCAGACTGGGGATGCAGGCAGAGAAACAAACGATGACAAAAAAAAGATGGTAGAATCGAGTACAGACTTAACTCAAAAGTCTACATGCTTCCAAAAGGACAAAGAATTTAGTAGGGTAGATCCAAAACTTCTCAAGAGGAGCAGATAGCAGGTGTAATTGGATAGAGGTCAGGAGCACAATACTATCCTCTTACCACTCCATAAAGAGTAAAAAAGAAGATAATGGATGTGAAAACATGAAACGTGAAAAAGCATAAATTCCAACAGGTAGGTATGGAATAAACAGCCAGCTCAACAGGCTGAGGAATACCATGCAGAAAATCCTACAGCATCTGCCTCTCCCTGCAATACAGGAAGGTTAAAAGCTGCACCTTATCCCAGGTACCAGGTGCTGCCACATGGCAGAGGCTTAGAGGTATAGACAAGGTGGAGTCAAGAGCGCTTTGAGGAACAAGGGGAGAAAAAGAAACTCACAAGGACTTTATTTTTTGTGCTGGAAGAGGGTATGTTTGGGGACTCACATCCCAATTTTATCTTTGTGGCAAGAAGGATGCCAGTGTGCTAAGGAATAACAGGGTAAGGTGCCCAGAGGTCCTAGCTCTTACCTGAGCAGGAGAAGGTGAGCGGGAGCATGAATGAATCGTTAAGATATTCTGGAAGATCAACAATCTTGGAGAGTACGTAATTTTCTTATCTTCCAGGAATCGCTCTTCACCATTCATTCACAATGATGGGTCAGAGTACCAAGCTTTCCCAAAAATTGAGGAGTTGGCTCACTCTAAGACTGGGAATTGTTTAAAAAGATCAGTAATAAAAGTAAAAGTATGATAAAAAAAGGCAAGGAAAAGATATTATAGAAATAAAGTAAATCAAACAAAAAATCCTGCCCAGTATTGGAACTTAATTAAAGATTTGGAAGGTAGGGAAAGGAAACATTCGAGTATAACTTTTAAGAATGAGTTGGGAGGGGAGATGTCAACAAAACAAGTAGTAAATAATCTGAATCAATACTTTTGTTATCTCCCAGACATAAAAATGGAACAGGTAGATGGTCAACAGAATTATGGTTTTCAACAAATTAAACATTGGAGACATATTATAGGGAGAATGTACCAAGTTTCTACTTTCGAGTAATTAAAATTGGTGAAGTAAAGAAACAAATAAGGCAATTAAACCCACGGAAAGCAATAGGGATGGATAAAATAGAGACAATCTTTCTAAAAGCTTCAGTAGAACAAATAGGCCCAATCTTGACTAATCTTTTCAACTTTAGTTTCCAGCAAAAATGTTTTCCAGATTTTTAGAAAAACTCTAAAGTGATTCCTGTATTTAAGGGAGGGGATAAAAATAACCAATCAAACTATCGACCGACAGCTTTACTGTCGATCATCCCGAAGGTCTTTGAACGTCTGGCCTGTGCCCAGTTATAAGAATATCTGGAGAAGTACAAACTATTGACAGATTGTCAAGCAGGCTTCAGACATGGGAGGTCGACGGGCACTGCCCTGATGGACTTCTTGGACTCTGTGGCAAGTGGCCTTGAGGCCCGGGAGTCTGTCGGGGCGGTGTTCGTCGACCTCTCAAAGGCCTTCGATTTGGTCGATTTTAACATACTAATGGGAAGGTTGGCCCAGATAGGTATATCTGAGCCTGTTCAAACCTGGTTACTATCTTACTTAACTGAACGTAAACAACAGGTTTGTACAGATGGAATAATGTCAGACATGGAGGACACCTTTAGGGGTGTCCCCCAAGGTTCAATTCTGGGTCCTCTATTATTTTTGATCTATATAAATCCTCTCCCATCTTGCATTAAAAATAGCAAGATTTATTTGTATGCTGACGATATGGCTCTTATAGGAAAAGCTACAAATTTGGATGATTTACAAAAAACTCTTCAATTTGATTTTGATATTTTATAAAATTGGTTATTACAATCCAAAATGGTTCTTAGTACAAAGAAAACTCAAGTAATGCTTTTTCATTCAAAAAGTAAATTGCCTCATAATCATACACCAAATATATATCCATTAAAAGGTCAAGTGTTAGAGCAGGTTCAGGCATATAAGTACTTGGGAGTCTATATGGATAGCTCTCTTACCTTTTCTACACATATAACAAACGTAACAAAAAAGGTTAACTCCAGATTGGGTGTGTTAAGAAGGAAAATATCGATTCTTTCAAGAGAATCAAGAAATAGAGTGGCTGTACAATTACTCTTACCAACACTAGAACACGATAGCTTAATGTATCAATTTGCTTCTAAATCATCACTAAATTGTCTGGATAAAATATATTATAGAATAGCAAGATATGTGGCGAAATGCCCTTTTCCACTCATCATTGCATCTTACTTCAAGATCTTGGTTGGGATTCCCTTGCAATTCATAGAAAAACAATATGTAGGGTATAAAGCCTTTATGGAGTATGGGGGGAAGTTAAGCATGATGTGAATTCCCTTAATATTTCTGTTTCTTATAGGTATAATTTGAGGCAATTGAAATATAGATGCCAAAAAGTTCCTTTAGAAATTAACACTTATAGCAGAATGCAATGATGTTTCTATTTACAAAAAATATGGAATGAGATAAATTCAGAAATTAGGACTACTGATAGCTTAGGTAAATTTAAGCACTCTCTAGACTCCATCTTGAGTAACAGATGTGTTTGTTATGGTGTCACTTAGGACACTATCATCTGTTCTCTTGTTCGGACTCTGTACTGTTTCTCAAATTTTCTCCCCACTGTTTCTGTGTGTGCTGTAAATGGGGTATACGGTAGTACTTGCAGATAAATTTTATTTCTTCTTCTCCCCCCCCTTCCTTCTTTTTTTGTTAACTCTTCTGGATTGGAAATTTTGGAAATGAAAACCCTTTGTACTAAATTGTGTACTTAACTATATATCCTTGTCCATCTTACGAATGCTTATATTTATTCTCAAGTATAAAAATCTTTAGATTTTTGATATACTGTGAAACTCCTGCTTTTGTATGTAAGCTCTGGAATTATGTGTTGTGATATCTATAAGATTGTTCCTGTCATATATTTTATTACATGACGTTTTGTACTACTTGAAACTGTATTTCAAAACAGGACAACTTTGATAAACAGGGCCTCTTTTGGTCCTAAAAGTTGCTGCCTTGCTCACGTGCAGGACATCACTATGTCAGCCTTGTGAGCGGCACCAGCACTGACGTCAGTACCCTCCTTAAGCTGCAAAAGACTTTGCTCCAGCAGGGTGCTAGCACCTCTGGCTTAGAATAGTCAGTGTGAATAAATGGTGAAGAGTGATTTCTGGAACATCATGGGTTGGCTTTTCAAAAGGTTTTGGGACTAAGTCCCAGACTGCAATACCAGTTGCAGAACGAAATCTCTGCAGCTGTGGAGATTACTATTTTCATTCGCAGCAGCTACGGAAGATACTACAGCTGGTCCCACTGGACGTAATATTTTCCCACAGCTCTGGGCTAGGCTGCAGCCTCGTGCCTCACAACGCACCCCGGGCGTGCATTAAATACCTGTAAACCCACACACTGTCGTGGGTTACTGCTTACTTAGTTCCATTCTCCAGGGCACCATTCACTTAGAAAATGATGCACTTTTATATAACCATTATTGTTCGATTCCAGTTGTTGTAAACATAACATTCACATAACAGTAGATGTCAGTGATACAGATATAAACAATGTTATAGTTTTATTTTTAACTGCTTTGTTTAGAATGCAACACAGGGCCATTGTGATGTCATCAGCATTGTGAATGCTGCTCTCCCATTGGTTAAGTATTTCATTAAAATGGGGTTATTGTTTAAATAAATTTATGCAATAAGTGTGGACATAAATCCTATATAATGTATGGTAAGTGCCTATTAACCACCATAATCAGCAGTCACACGGCTTTGTTATGCACTGTTTAGAATTTTAAAAGTTGTTAACCACACTTCGGAACTTCCAAACAGTGGCATAACAAAAAAGAATGCACCAGAGTTCCATAATTCTCACACATAGAATGTAAACAGTGTTTTTTTGACCATACACTATAAAAGATGATGGCTGGGGATCGGGTGACAACCACGCTGAAATCACCTCTTGTGGTTGCTAGGGCTACAGTAAACCTCTCGAGCTGCACTCTCAAGGTTTACCATGTTGCCCTAGCAACCACTCGAGATGATTACAGTATGGTTATCACCCGATCCCCAGCCATTATCCTCTATGTACTAAATCTGAACTACTATGTGATAAATTCAAAATTTTTCATTTATATGCATAGTAGACACATTATCACAGATTTATACACATAGTAGATATGTCACAATCACTCTTATTTAGAATGTTCAGCCCCAGTACCAGTACTAACTATATTCAAAAGCAAATAACTTTAAAACAAAAAAAGATAGCATAGTGCTGTGAGCATGAAAGTTGTTCAGCACAAAATTATCTACAAAATGAATAGTATTTCATTTATAGATACCTTATAGATTTTTTTATAATTAGCAAAAAAGAGCAGAAAATGCTATTTTTGTTCACTTTTTTGATAAACATAAGCAAAAAAGATAAACAATCAAAAGCAAATGTCTCTGCACTGACAGAAAGCATCCCTATTGCATAAATGAAATATACAATGGTGAGCTGTCAGATAAATGATTTATCTACACTTGTGCTGTTTGACCTCAGACATCTCACCGTGCTTCACCGCGACTCGTGAGGTTACCTGAGGTCAAACAGCACTTGTGTAGATAAATCATTTATCTGATAGCTCACTATTGTATATATCCTTCATATATATATATATATATATATATATATATATATATATACACACACACACACACACACACACACAGTATATATGACAAGTTTACCACATAAATAAAATTGCTTGCTTTCACAGCAGATCTGTCATTAACCAAAATAGAATGATTTAGTTTTCAGACATAGATACTGTATATACTAACATATAAAACTGCCAGCAGAAAAAGTTACACAGGTCTATCAAGTCGGCCCGTTGTGCAGCTTTTAGTTTCATATCACTACAGCTGCCCCCCACCCAAACCCCTCCCTCCCTTCCTCCTCTTTTCCAGTCCTTCCCCCCTTTGTGTTCTTGTACTAACCCTGCCCTTGACTCAATCCCAACCCCACTTAAAGCTATCCACTGTCCTTTGAACGATTAACTACTCTGGCAGTGCATTCCAACCCACCACCACTCTTTTTGTGAAGTAGTGCCTCCTCATCTCCCTCCTAAATCTTCCCCCTTCCAACTTCAGATGGTACTCCCTAGTGACCCTTCCCCCCTTTAAGCGGAACACTTTTCCCTCCCTAACTTTGTTTATGCCTTTCAGGTACTTAAAGGTCTCTATCATGTCCCCTCTTTTCCTTCTCTCTTCCAGCGAGTACAGGTTGAGCTCTTTTAACCTTTCCTCATACAAGTCCCCTAGTTTCATGTTCATTTCTGTAGCCCTGTGCTGCAACCCCTCCAGTAATCTCCCATCTTTTTTGAGGTATGGGTACCAGTACTGTACACAGTACTCCAAGTGTGGCCTCACCAGTGATCTATACAATGGCAGGATGACCCCCCTTTCTAGAGGTGATCCCTCTGGCAATGCACCCCAGCATCCTATTTGCCCTTGCTGCCACCCTCCTACACAGTGCCGATACCTTCATGTCCCCTGTAACTATTACCCCAGGTCCCTTTCCTCCTCTGAAGCTGTTACCTGTTAAACCCTAACTGTCACTCCCTAGACCAGTGTTCGAGTTTAGCTAGATCCTCTCTGAGTGCCTGCCTTCCTTCCTTATTGTCCACTTTTACACAAATCTTAGTGTCGTCCGTGAACAGGCTGATCTTATTCTAGACCCCCTCTGCAATGTCTCCAATAAAGACACTGAACAAAACAGAGCCTAGCACTAAACCCTGCGGTACCCCACTTGTTATTGGCCTTGGCTTTGATGCCCCCCTCTTATCACTACCCTCTGTTGTCTGCCCTGCAGCCACCTCTCCACCCAACCCACCAGTTTTTCTGCTGCCCCCATGTCCCTCAACTTGCTCATTAACCTCCTGTGTGGCACCGAGTCAAAAGCCTTGCTGAAGTCCAGACAGAGGATATCCACAGCATGGCCTTTGTTAACTGCCCTAGTGACCCAGCCAAAGAAGACGATCAGGTTAGTTTAGCATATATCAAAATGATTTGAAGGCTGGCTTAAAAATTGTGCTTGATCTACTTACGGCTATAGTTGACAGACTGGTAGTAATATTATGTGAGTGCTCTTTTTCTGTCCCTCTGTCAACAAAAGCCCTGGATGCTGTCAGAAGTTATGCTGTTTAACACATATAAGATGCCTCTGCTTTGTAGAAAGTTTAAAAAATAGTCTGTTTCAAAATATAAATCATGGCAGATACATACATGGAGCAAGGAGAACACAATGCCTGCTCCAGCTGCCCTCTAAACACAGTACATTTTCAGCTCACCTTTCCAAGAGCTGCCAGAAGCTGGAAGTCGATAGTCTGCCTGTGCCGTAAAATTTTAAAGATGCCATCCAAGTAAACTTGATCTTTGCTGAAACAGCCTAAAGGAAGTAGAAATGGCATAATTACAAACTATACTCTGCTTAGTTGAGCTTGTGGAGCCTAGCGGCCCCTAGCCATTTTGTAAAAAATATTTTTCCGTACATGCTCCCGTTTTCCTTTCTGGGAATATAGCAGCCCTAGTTGTTGTACGAATAGCAAGCATGCTCTGTCCTCTCTAAACACAACTATTTTACTGTATTAAGAAGTTTACAAGATGCATTTATGCTCTGGCACGTTCTCAAAGGCTTATGAGTGAGTCCAAGCACCCTCCTTTTTATAGTCCATCCCTAAAAGGCATGAAAAAAACAAACCCTACAACATAAAAGTGCATAAAGTGATGTGCCAGCATATTCTTAAAAACTACCACCAAAATATGTAATGTAAGGGGCGTGGCCAAGCTGAATCCGGGATGGCAGCTTGATTCCGGAGCTTTGTGCCTATCTATTCATTATCTCATCCATCTGACTCCCTGGGACCCCTTTGGTGCAGAAATTTACACTACAACACTGATAAGAGGTATGCCTGCGAAGATGTCTAGAAAAACAAGGGTATCTTAACTTTAAAAGCAGCAGTACTGGAGGAAAGTTGTCTGGAGCGGAGGCCTTACCTCCCCAACATGGCACTCCGGCGGTATCTGAGGACTCGATTCAAGCATCTGGCTCAGAGAACCTCATGGTGAGCCCTTCTTTCTTAGCACTGGAAAGCATTTTTAACAACCTAAAATATGACCCAACATGTAAAATGAATGCTGGATTTGAGAACGTTTCTGCTCAGCTCGACCACCTACAAATGACGGTAAACTCGCTCGGAGAGACTGTTGAGCAGCATGTGACAAGGCTTACGGAGGTTGAGGAGAGACTAAGTACACAGGAAGATCTTAGTACCCAGTTACAGCCTAAACTCCAACATGCTCTTTCTGAAACTGAAAAATTGTGAACGATCCTTGATGACCATGAGAACCGGGAGAGGTGCACTAACATTAGGGCGGTCGGCTTCCCAGAAGGTGCCGAACGCCGCGACTGTGTCTCCTTCTTTCAGTCCTGGCTAAAAGATCATGTGCAAATCCCTCTGGAATGCACCTTGGAAATATAGAGGGTGCACAGGACACCAGGCCGCAAACCGACTCTGAATAAGCGACCCCGGCACATAATTATCAAGTTTCTGCGGTACCAGGGCTGCCTGCAAGTGCTAGAGGCTGCTGGAAAAGCAGCTCCCATTCGGGTTGCATCTCAAAAAATCAGCATCTTTCAGGACTATTCACTGGCTCTGCAGATTGAGAGGCAGGCGTTTACTCTGGTGCAAAGAAAACTGCATGAGCTAAGCTGGTCATTTGCACTGGTGTATCCAGCACATCTTATCATCAAGCGGCAAGGAATGTCCCAGAAATCCTTCACTAACCCTGAAGCGGCTCTCAAGTTTATTGAGCAGGAATCTCATGAGTGAGCAGAACCCTCCAGATGAACATAATTTGGTGTTGATACCACCGGAATGTACTGTTTATATAGCTTTGGGGTGCTGAAGCCCTAAATCATTCGTGATGCTGGGTCTGGGGTGGGGGGGAGAGGCCTAGAGCTGGGCTCGGACTGTAACTCAGAAGAGGCCTATCAGGGCTGGTCTGGGCACTTCTCCCCCTCACCCCTCCAGCCTATGCGCTAGATCTGTCCTGAATAAGGAATCGTTTGGCTTGGGTACAAGCCTAAATCATAGGGCATCTCAAGCACATTGCATGCTCGGCCTACATGGTTCTTGGCCCGACTGGGCCAAAGTTGTGACTGCTGTCTCAATTTGACTCCGTGGCAAGTAGCAGATATTGGGTACTTTTTCCCAGTCAACGTACAGTATGTTGCCCCAGATTGAGGGGCACGGCTACTATGCTGCCTCTATGTCTCAATAGTTCTAGGCCTATGCCAATAGCTCTCGGGCATGTTGTATGTTATCTCTGCACTGTTTAGAAGGGGGGATCCTGGGGGGGTGAGGGTTATGTGGCCTGCAGGGGAGCAGAGCGAACCACCTAAGTACAATGGTGTTATACATGTGTTTTCTTTCTCAAAAAGTCAGTTATAGGTTAGCACTAAGGGGTTATGGGGTGAATGAGCACCATTTAGATAAATCTGCTGGTTAAAATTGTCAGGGTTGGCTCTTCTGCCTACAAGGGACCCCGGTCAGGGGGTGCCCTGGGCAGGAGCTTATCCAGGGGATGCCTGGACCAAAGTCTGCTGGATGATTATGGTTGAGGATTGTTTACAGAGGAGCCTATCCCCTGGCAGGATTTTTTTCCTATATGGCGATGGATGGGCCAGTCAGAACTTCCACGAAAGTAAAGGGGACTTCTTTTACTGGGTGCTCTCAGGTGAAATAACCTAGGCGGGGGAGGGATTCCTACGAGGATTGGCGCTAGTGGCATAGGGGTGTAACGTTTGGAAATATTCTTGTTTAGTGCCCTGCTGCGCTTAGTTATGGGGGTCAACAAACAGTGGAGGGGGGGAGTTTATGAGGAGAGTAAGAGGTAGCTATATTTGTATTGGGAGGGGGTCAAAGTTGAGTAGTTCAGGCGGAGGATTTAAGGCTGAAAGGTTGCTACAGAAAAACATGGATCGGCAACTGTTGGGAACAGTTTATATTCGAAGAGATGTGTGTTGAGTACGGGGATCAGAGTGCAAATATATGTTTGAGAAACTGTTATGGGTAATCTAAAACTGATAACGTGGAATGTAAATGGACTAAAAATGGTGGTCAAGTGAAAAAAATGTGATCCTATATCAGAAAAATGAAAGCAGGTGTGATCATGCTGCAAGAACTCCACATGACTCAGGAAGAGGTAACTAGGCTTGGTTCATCGTGGGGGTGGTACACAGATTGCCTCGCCCTTTACCTCCAAGGCAAGGGGAACCTGTGTGTGGTTTAGACCAGGGGTTAGGGTGCAAGTGCATGCCTCCCAGACTGATGGGCAGGGGAGATTTGTGGTGGCCCACGCCACGGTGGAGGAGGAAAAGTTGGTTCTAGTGTCCCTGTATGGCCCTACCTATGACTGCCCCAAATTTTTCAACCACCTGGCCCTAACACTTTCTACATTTCCAGATAGGCTGATCATAGGAGGGATTTCAACACCTACTGGGACCCTTTGGTGGATCACTCCAACCCACAATTCCAGCGGCTCCCCAGAAGTGTAATAGCTCTGAGGAACCTGAACAGACAGCAAGAGCTTTGCAGGAGATGTGGAGATTCAAGAACCCAAAGGGGAGGAGTACTCCTTCTACTCCCATGCCCGTATATATTCGCTTGGATTACTTTTTGGTATCCCCTGAGTTTATAGGCTGTACAGCAGATACACATTATGGCCCTATATTGATATCTGATCATGCTCCCCTATATCTGGAGCTGGAGGGAGGGGAGGGGAGGAAGATGTTGGCGTGCGTCAGTGGAGGTTGGACCCAACTCTGTTGAAGGACCAGCAGTACACAGAACAACTGACAAGGAAGCTTAGAGTGTTCCTTCAGGTCAGTAAAATAGAGGACACATCTGCCAGAACTACCTGGGAGACCTTAAAGGCATATGTGAGAGGGGAGTCTATCTCCTATGCTGCACACAAAAAGAAACAGGAGGGGGCAAAGGAGCAGGAGGTAGAGGAGCAGATCTTAAAGTTAGAGAAACAAAATATGGGATCACTGAGGGATGAGGATGTAGCAGTATTAAAAAAGTTAAAGGGAGAGCACAATCAATTAAGTTCCAAGCGAACAGAGAGGGACATAATTTTATCCAAAGCAGGCCAATACTTTGACAGAGATAAGTCAGGGAGGTTGCCGGCATGGCTTGTAAAGAAACAAATGGTTGAAAGGTCCATCCTAGCTGTTGAGAATGAGAGGGGTGAGTGTACCACTAACAAACAAGAGATAAACACTATCTTCAGGGATTTCTACAAGGAATTGTACACATCCCAGGCACCCCAGGATGGGAATCCACAGCTCTTCTTGGAGGGCATTCCCCCGCCCACCCCATCTGTGGACGAGAAGAGCCTTGGCAGACAGCTCACTTCCCAAGAAATCAAGGAGGATATCTGGGCATCTAAGCCTGGGAAGGTGCTGGACCTGATGGCCTCCCTTTGGAGTTTTACAAGAGGTTCTTGGGAGCTAGAGCCACTGATTATGAGTATGTTGGAGGTGCTGGAGAGGGGCTCATTGACAGCCTCACAACAAATGGCTACTATTACAGTTCTCCCAAAATGGGGAAGGACCCTAAGAGATGTGGTTCATATCAGCCCATCTCACTGCTTAATGCAGATTATAAAATCATAGCAAAAATCTTGGCGAAACGGTTGGAGAAGATCCTACCAAATGTTATACATCCAGACCAGGGGGATTCACCTAGGGCAGACAGGCCAGACATAATTTAAGACGGGTTGTGAATGTTATGTGGAATGGGTCGAAGAAGGGAGGGGGCCACAGGGGTCTTTTAGCTCTTGACGCAGAAAAGGCCTTCAACTGGGTCAAGTGGCCTTTTATGTTTGCAGTCCTAAAAAATTTGGGCTGCATCTGACCTTCTGTCAATGTGTACCCTGTCTGTACAAATTCCCACAGGTGCAAATATTAACAAATAACTCCCTCTTAGTCCCATTTCAGCTTTCAAGAGGCCCACGTCAGGGTTGCCCCCCCTCACCACTGATCTATGTCCTCCCTATTGCAGTCCTAGCCTCAGCCATAAGGAACCACCAGGAGATCAGCGGTTTCAAGATTAAAGAGGTTGAACACGTGATTTCGCCTTTTTGCGGACTATGTCCTCCTGTTCTTAGCAGACCCACAGAGGGTTATGCCAGCCTTGACGCCTTTTTTTAGTCAATATGGCCCCCTGTCTGAGCATAAAATTAATTGGGGAAAGAGTGACTGGCTCCCTTTAGGGGACATTACCCAACCAATACAAATAGCTGGAGCTAATATTGCTCCCTCGAAGGTTATGGGTAAATGGAGAAAAGGACAGGGATGGGGCAAAAAGAAATAAGGCCATAAAAAATGGAGGGTAATGAGTGCCAATGCCCGTAGTCTAGGTAAAAAGCTCCTCGAAATGGTAGCCTTGATGGAAGAGGGATGCCTGGATATTGTGACAGTCACAGAAACATGGTACATAGAGAACCATGACTGGGATGTCAACATACCAGGGTACACAATCTACAGGAGAGACAGGGAGGGTAGAAGAAGAGGAGGAGGAGGAGGAGGAGTAGCTCTCTATGTGAGGGAAGGGATCAAAGCAACAGAACTAAAGGGTAAACAGGGAGGACAGGAGGCACTGCGGATCACCCTGGAGACTGGAAATGGCACCACAATCTGCACAGGGGTTGTATACAGACCCCCATCTCAGGGGGAGGAAATGGACAAGAAAATGATAGAAGGCATCCTTAGGATGGCAGAGAAAGGGGAGATATTGCTGATGGAGGACCTGAATATGCCAGATGTTAACTGGAGCACCTTTGCTGCATCCACATCCAAGAGCAGGGCCATTCTCGATGCCCTACAGGGGGCATGCCTCAGACAGCTAGTTTTGGAACCCACTCGGGAGGGAGCAATCTTAGACCTGGTACTCTCAAATGGGGACAGAGAGAGGATCTCAGATCGAGAAGTGGGTAGCCATCTGGGAACAAGCAACCACTAAACAGTGTAGTTCATGATAAACTTAGCTGTAGAGTTAAGCCATACAAAAATGAAGGTATTGGACTTCAGGAGGGCTGATTTTGTCAAAATGAGAAAATGCCTCAGAAAAGCACTAGCAAACAGGCAAGAAGGTGGGGTGCAGCAACAATGGGGAAACATCAAAACTGCCATCACAGTGGCAACAAGCCTTTGTGTGAAGCAAATAAGCAAATCAAAACGAAAGAAAAAAACACTATGGTTCTCAAAAGAAGTGTCGGGGAAGGTTAGGGAGAATAATATAGCATTCAGGAAGTATAAGGAAACACAGAAGGAGCAGGACAGAGACCTGTACCAGTTAAAGTAGAAGGAAGCGGGGAAAGCAGTCAGAATAGCAAAGGCCCAAATTGAGGAAAAGATAGCCAACTCGGTTAAGAAGGGGGATAAAACCTTTCATAGGTACATTAGGGAGCAAAGAAAGACTAAGGCAGGGATATTGAGGCTGAATAAAGAGGAAGGTGGTTAAGCAGAGAGCAACAGTGAAAAAAGCAGGATACTTAACGTGAATACTTCTGCTCAGTATTCACAAAGGAAGAGCAGGGGAGATACCTAATCCAGTCAATGGAAGCACTCTGGATGGGGGGTGATATTAGTCCTTTCACAGAAGAAAGGGTTCTGAAAGAACTCCTAAAACTGAAGGTGGATAAAGCCATGGGGCCTGATAGATTCACCCCAGAATTCTAAAAGAACTAAGGGAAGAACTAGTAACACCACTGACTACCCTTTTTAATAAATCATGGGAGGACGGTGTGGTACCTGAGGACTGGAGGAGGACAGATGTGATTCCACTTCACAAAAGTGGGAGCAAGACAGAGGCAGGAAACTACAGACCTGTTGGTTTGACCTCAGTGGCAGGGAAAATTATGGAATAACTTCTGAAGGAAAGAACTGCTGAGTACCTAGAGGCCAGTGGGGCACAGGACCCAAGGCAGCATGGATTCACAGCAGAAAGATCATGTCAGACAAATTTAATTGATTTCTTTGACTAGGTGACCAAAGTAGTAGACCAGGGAGGGACTGTGGACATGGCCTACCTAGACTTTAGCAAGGCATTTGACACAGTCCCGCACAAAAGATTAATAAACGAATTAGCCAGCCTGGGAGTGGGTCCCAGGGTGGTAGCCTGGGTAAAACACTGGCTGGACAACACGAAACACAGGGCAATAGTAAATGGAGTCCACAGTGAAGAAAGGGGGTTACTAGTTGGGGTATCACAGAGTTCAGCACTGGGGCTGGTCCTTTTTAATGTCTTTATAAGTGACACTGTAGAAGGACTGGAAGGAAAAATACGTCTCTTTGCAGATGACACAAAGATCTGCAACAGGGTTGATACGCAAGGTGGGGTGGAAAGGATGAAAATGGACTTGGCAAGCTTGGAGGAATGGTCAAATGTATGGCAGCTAGATTCAACGCAAAGAAGTGCAGAAGTAATGCACCTGGGAAACAAAACCAGGGAAGAGTATACAATGAGGGGGTGAGATACTGACAGTAACAAAAATGGAAAGGGACCTTGGGGTAGTCATTTCAGATGACCTAAAGGTGGGCCAGCAATGTGAGAAGGCAGTAAGGAGGGCTGAGGGGATACTGGGATGCATAGGGAGAGGCATCACCAGTAGAAAACAGTAAGTTGTTATCCCTCTGTACAGACATTTGGTAAGACCACATCTGGAGTACTGTGTACAGTTCTGGGGACCCCATCTCCGCAAATACATAGACAGGGCAGAAGCTGTCCAGAGGAGGGCAACCAAAATGGTGCAGGGTCTGCACCAGAACACATATGAAGAAAGACTAAAGGAGCTTAAGATGTATAGCCTCGAGGAAAGGAGGGAGAGGGGGACATGATAGAAACTTTTAAATACCTCAAGGGAATCAACAAAGTCCAAGAGGGTAGCATCTTTCAGAAAAAGAGATGTGCAAGAACAAGGGGGCACAATTTGAAGATAGAGAGGGGACGGCTCAGAGGTAATGTGAGGAAGTATTTCTTCACAGAGAGGGTTGTAGATGCATGGAACAGTCTTTCTGAGGAGGTCGTTGAGTCAAAACGGTGGGGGAATTCAAGAATGCATGGGACAGACATAAGGCAATTCTAGTGGGGGGTAGGAGAAAGTAGGCTGTTGGCTAACTAGGATCTGCAGCTTATCCGTTAGGTAGGGAAATGGGCAGACTAGGTGGGCCAAGCAGTCCTTATCTGCCATCAGATTCTATTTAGGGGTGCTACTCCCCCGGAGGCTGGTGGATCTAGGGGACATCAATTACAAGCCTCTGGCTCAAAAAATCAAGGAGCAATGTGGCAGGTGGAAGACACTCCCCATTACACTTCTGGGGAAGATGAACCTAGTTAAGATAGAAATCCTACCGCAGTGCCTGTATCTTTTCTAGGCCTTACCTGTGTTAGTTCCCTCCCAATACATAAAGTCCTTGGAGGATTCCATAACATCTCTCATTTGGGCCAACCGTAGACCTAGAATCAAGAAAGACGTTCTATGACAACCTGTAAAAAAGGAGGGGTCTGGCCCTCCCTAACTTAAAACTTTATGCTATGGCAGTGCTGCTGTCCCATATGCTTGATAGTCTGGAGGAGGGGGAAGGGAGGCAAGTGTGGGTGAGAATGGAACCAGAGTCCCAAAGAGGTTCTATACTCGGCCAATACATTCTACCCCTGGGGCAAGAGAGGGAATGGGGATGCTGACAAACCCATTTACTAAAACCACTGTCCAAGACCTGGCAGCGGGCCTTGCGGATCTTGGGGGGAATGGGGGTTTATCCCCAGAGGGTTCTGTTCTCCATAGTCTGTGGGAGGATGGATTCCCCCCCCCTCCCCAGTGAAAAGAAGGGAAAGGAGTATATCTTATTTCTCATTTGCTCAAAGACGGATCCTCCGAACCTTCCCAGAAATAGTGCAGGACCACAAGATTCATTCATCTCACTATTTTATTTACCTACAGGTGAGAGCAAAGTTGGCTAAGTATATAGTACCGGGGAAGAACAAGGTTATCCTGTCCACAATCCCCCTTGAGGAGGTCCTTCACAGATGTAAGGGTCATGGGCAAAATAAGCCCATGAAACTTTTCTATAACCTTTTATTGGGCACTCAGCTGGAGATGTTGCAGAGGCTAAGAAGTAAATGGGATGAAGATTTACAAGGGGATACCTTAACAGGGGGTGACTGGTTGTTGGTTTTGGGGAAAAGCATGTCTTGTTCGATACACAATAGGCTTAGAGCCATTCAGTATAACATTACTCATAGATCCTACTTTACTCCTGCTCTTGCACACAAGATTAACCCTCAGTTACCTGATCATTGTCCAAAATGTTCCTCCCAAAGGAGTGCATTTTTTCATAAGGTGCGGGCTTGCTCCAAGGTGAATGCCTTTTAGGGTGAAATAAATTACCTATTAAATAGGACCTTGAGCTGTTCCATCCCATTTGATCTGGTAGATGTTTTGCTGGGGGGTCTATAGGGAGGAGATGGCCCATCTAACGTTTCACACCCATTGAGAAGGTTAGCCCTGGTGGTGGAGAAACAGGTGTTGGCTCAAAATTGGAAGGCCCAGTCTCTGCCCACGAATGCCCAGTGGTTCAACACTTTACTTACTAACATGAAGCTAGAGCACACTCAGCATAAAGCTATGGGCTCCCTCCACAGGTATGAGATGGTATGGGCCCCTTTGGAGGGGGTCCTTGATGAACCCTGGTTTCCGATCTTTTAGAATATCCCCTAAAAGGACAGGCCTTGAATGGGTGGAAGTGGGATTGTGCAAATAAGATATGTGTGCCCAGTAAACGTACTAACTGGGTTCCTCTCTTAAGTAGATGACTAGCCGAATTGTATCGGCAGTGTGGTGAAAATGAGTCCTCTGCGCTCTCCATACACACAGTTTACGCTTAGTAGACTGCAAGTTGGTCTCTAAGGGGAGGATCCGCTTTACAAGTGTATGATGGAACTAATGAGTGTAACCGTCAATGGAATGTTGATTGCTAGAGTTACAAGTGATCTGTACCTAAAGCAATTATGAATTGTAATTTACCTGTATCCCATCTGCTGATCCTTTCATAAATAAAGTTAAAAAAAAGAAGTATAAAAAACTGTGTCTTAAGCCTTAGCAGCCTTCTAATCCTTCTAATCAGTCGAACACAGACACGGCTATTATAATCTTAGCTACAGAACAAGGTAAGCACAGCAGGGCAGGATACAAGACGCAAAATCCACCAAAGTTGCAAAGCCCGTTTAGCGGAAGGGACCGTTCTGATAAAAAATTACTATTTTATAACCTCTTAAAGACAAAACTTACTGTGAATTATTTGGACATTATCTGTAAGTTGTGGACTAGATTTTAGATCTTCTAGATTTCAGAGTTTATTTCTGATAGGATGAAACCACAGAGCAGAGCACATTTACAAGGTGTCCTATGGAAACAACAGCTCACATAAAATGTTACAGTGCATATACAGTACAATAAATATTACCAAGACTGTAAACATAAAAAATACCAATACTGACATTCATTTAATACACCAGATCCCTGTAGCACCACTGTGTTCCTTGGGACCACATGGGGACCGCATGTAATCCCCAGGTGCAGATCCCGTGCATGGACCTGTGGACTGCGCCAGGGGTGCTGCAGCCCCTCACCAGGCATCCCATAGGCCTACTGGGTGAATACCGTGCATGCAAGATAGTGTGGTATTAACCGTGCTGTCTATAGAGCACATGTAGTTACAGCAGCAGGGGTAGGACAGCACTGGGAAGATACTGCTACCCCTGTCGCTGTACACAATTCCGGCATAGCTCAAGTTGCTGTGTGCAGGGTGCCTGGTCGAGCCGCTCCCTTGGTGGAGTGGCTAGGGCACCAGCACATGGTGAAATGGGAGACCTGGGACCATGGTGTTGCAAAACTTTGTGGAGGGTTTTTTTTTCACCGGTAAACTTTTCCTCCCCACAGAGTTATCTCCATTCTCCAATGTCTGCAACCCCCCTAGTTTGTTATTTAATTCTGGGGTGTGTGGGGTGTGAAGCCCCCCACATAAACTGATGACAACCATAGAGTATTAGGGCTTGCACTGCCTGCATTTGTCAATATTTTGCCTTACGATATCGCAACGTACGCCCTTATGCTTGTGGCGTGAAATGCCGCGTGGTGCCTTTCTGTATGGTTGACCCTGTGTCTCCAATCAGATGTCCAAGTTGGCTCTTCAGTGGATCCTCTGCTCCGTGGGGTACGGGGATTCACAGTATATGGCAGCCCATGTCAGTCCTCCAAGGCATATATCCTACAAGCAGTTTAAAAAATACCATCCAGTGCTGGTGAACACCCCAGCACCGCACCTATGATCCTGAGGCTGGGTGTTGGTGGTGAGATGGCTGTTCGGGCCCAGGTCATGGTGGGATGGCTGGGTAGTGAGGGCCTGTAGGTGCTATGGCAGTCCTAGCGCTGTGTAGCATATACCCTCTCTGTTGGCCACATGCATTGCCCCAGCAGCACTGTGGATCTGGTGGGTTTTTGCATCTACCACCTAGCCTGCCCCAAGCTGGTTGAGTGCATAGCTGGTCACATGGCCAGGGGCTGGGCAAGGAGAGGGAGTGTTGTCACTGCTGTGGATGCTGCGGGGTGCTCAAGTGGTGCACATTCTGTGCACAAGGGGCACTTCATAGCTTTCCCTGGCCCACTGCAGGTGTGAAGTGGCTGCACACCTTTTGTGGATCAAGCCCTTAGTGCAGCCCAACATTAAATCTGGTGGGAATGTAAGGGAGACCCCAGGAGGTAGTGAGAGGTTCCCAGCAAACCTATGGCCCACAGAAGGTCCCATTGAAGACACAGTAGGTGTTCACCTTTTTGGGGGGCAGATATGACCCTGTTCCTGACAGATGCTGCCAGCTGTGCTGAAGATGGTGAGAGACCTAGTGAAAGAAATCAAGCTGTTCGCCCATGTAGGAAATATGCATGCTATCTGTATAGGGAGTCCCAAGTTGGGATGAATATCGGAGATGATGCTGCTGGGAGAGGGTTTGGAGTGATTGCCAATCTCTTCCAGAGGACAGACTGGGATGTGTGCTGCCATGTCAGTGTTCAGCACAGTATCTGGTAAAAACAGTGAATTCTAAAGAGCGTGGGCATTACCAGCACATTAATAATAGCAGGGATCATATAAGCATGCCTGGAATTACAGCAAGCTACTGTTTTGCACAGATCGCTTTATTTGGTACAGATGTGAAACGGTATGCTGAGGATCTGTATTGGGTTTGGGGGGAGCAGCTGTATTGTTGCAGGTTTTGCTGTAACACTAGGACTATCTCTGAAAGCATACAAGAGACTTACATATGAAGAAACAAACAAAAAGTTGTATCAACAAAAGCAAGAAGGTACTGTAATAGTATTTATACTGGAAGTGTTGTGCCTATACTTTGCTGTGTATTAAATATTTATAATGTATGGTAGAACGCTGTTAACCTTATGAAATCATCATTTCCTAAGGTTGTTAACCTATCGATGTGACGTAGACATGTTGTTAACCTATCGATGCTACGTCACATCGATAGGTTAACAACAGCGATTGGTCTGAGCATGTGCGCGCTTTTTTTTTTTCCAGCGGGGAACTGACGGATGAACAGCACGGTTAGGAAGGACTGAACGGCCATGGCGGTGACTAGTTAGCAAAAAGTAAGCAGCCTTTTTATGTGGGACCATACACTATAAAAATAATGTATGGTCCTCTTTACCGGCAACGGGGTCAATATTGGCAATCTCGAGGTTGCCATGGCGACGCAACCTCCGAGCCGCCTCGAGGCTTTACACGGTCGCCCTGGCAACCTCTCGACAGTTAACTGACCGGTTACTGATAGAGGACCATACATTATCCTCTATATAGTGTATAGTGGAATGTTGTTCTGTGTAGAATTCCATCCCTTTCAAAATGCTGTTCTAACACAGTTCCAAGGTCATGGAATGCTTTTCTACCCTACTGTGGTAGAACAGCATTCTAGAACCTCTAGAGACTGCATGAGTCAGTTTCATTTTGAAAGCAAAAGAACTCACAAAACACATTTTTCACACAGTTCTATACACTATAGAAAATACAGGATGAGCAACTCTATGCACAACCAGTGTGTTTTGCACCTCGGGGTTCTTCGCTCTCGAGGTCAGAGGGAATCAGAATCCCTCTGTGGCAGAACACATTGGTTCTGCATAGTTGCCCATCCAGTATTCTTTATGTGCAAATGTTTTGAATACAGTGTTTGAACTTTATGGGCATCAACTCATTAAGAAGCGGTCACTGGTATCCAGATTTGTAAGAGACACTTTTGCCAGATTGGACCAAAAGGAATTTGCGATGGACTTCAAAAGATGTTTCACAGGAGTGGACATCCCCTCCTCCCCTTCAGACAGTTCCTGCCTTTGAATATTTCTTGCGCAAGTATCCACCGCATGGTGAAAGTCTTTCTTTGCCTGCTGTTCTGTGTAGAAACTATTTGAAGGAACTATGGCTACAGCATGAAGAGTATGAGAAAGACGCTAGTTGCAGACATGGATTTATACCTGATCCTCAATGAAACAATGGATGCCTTTGGACATAGTGCACTTGGTGTACTGGCTTAGCT
This sequence comes from Neoceratodus forsteri, assembly GCA_016271365.2. NCBI lineage: Eukaryota > Metazoa > Chordata > Ceratodontiformes > Ceratodontidae > Neoceratodus > Neoceratodus forsteri. The sequence continues at coordinate 902,711,542 of CM057456.1, read as the reverse complement.
TCACAAACTGGAAAAGCAGCCTGTGTTGACTGATATCAAGTTGCTGGAGCAAGTCTCACATGACTGTTTCCCAGACTTTGCTACTACACGCATAATAAAAATGCAGTGAATTTTGACAGAGTATTTGCAATTGCCACTGACCTTGGGTCCACATCGCCATTTCCCTCCATCCATACCACCCTGCGGACAACTGGAACAGCCACTTCCCCATCTCTACCACCTGAAACCTGTGCTGTAAGATGACTGGGAGCCGCAATGAATGAGCATGTGTGCTCATTTATTCAGCTCAGTGAGCGGCCAGTCGTGGAGGAGAAAGGAGGGCTGTGCTGGTTGCCCGCTCGGAGTTGGGATGGGGGAGCCGGGTGGTGATGGACTATCTGCCAGGGAGGGGGTCCACTAGACACCAGGGAATGAGGAAAGGATATATTTCATTTTTTATATGGAGTGCGATCGGCGGGTGGGAGGGGGGTCACTAGACACCAGGAATGAGGTTTTCATTTTTTTTTTTTATATGGATGGGTGATCGGCAGGTGGATGGGGGGACTGGGCACCAATAATTTTTTTATATGGGGCTGGCAATCAGCGGGGGAAGGGTGACACAAGAAATCAGGTGCCACAGCCCACAATTGGCGGAGGGTGGTTAATGAATTAAACTGTGGGGGTAAAAGCCGCAGAGCTGAACAGTGACAGTGATCAGTTCTGCTGAATTTTTTCATGCAGTTTAATACATTAACCCGCAGAGTTCTTACATTTATTCTGCAGTTTTTAGATGGAATTTCCTTGAAAGTGGGCAAAATGATTTCTGAACTTTTGCGAAAGCGAAAGTCTGACTTTTGCTGAAATTCTGCTGGCTGAATTTTTTTCTTCCACAAGTGCCAGTTGCACACACACCATGGTGTCACTGTAAAATATGTGAAATGTGTAAACCCAAAGATCCTAGCAAGGTAGGCGATCTGGTAAATTTAGAACAGAGTAATAAAGGCTTTGTCTCAAGGTCCCTCTCTTCCAGGACCTTGCCCTGCTCTGCAGGTGCCCGAGTGGCCGGCGCGGACCTCTGCTGGCGGTTCCCCTCCCGAAGCCCACCAAACAAGCACACAAGGACCCTGCCCTGCTCTGCAGGAGCTGAGCAGCCGGCATGGATCTCTGCTGATGGTTCTTCTCCCGAAGCCCGCAAAACAAGCACACAAGAACCCTGCTCTGCAGAAGTCGAGTGGCTGGCGCGGATCTCCGCCGGCGGTTCTCTTCCCGAAGCCCACCAAACAAGCACACCAGGTACGGTACCCAAAGCCTCCTGAAGCCGCAGACTATTGGCCTCCGCAGTCACCAGCTTCACCACCATTGGCTACTTCTTCCACAGCCTGCTCATTACTGGACAGTGAGAACTTGGCGGTTCCTTTCAATTGACAAGCACTCAGAGGTGCCTTTTTGCTCACTTTAAGAAGCGCTGCACCCAAAATAGTTGTGTTGTAAACCATATAATTTGTCTGCATAATCTGTATGTTGTTAAACCCACTGCCCAGTGTATAATTATCTGAGATGTTAACCTAATTCCTGAACGGTACTACTTGTGCATGGCCTGTTGCTCTCCTGCCTAAGTTAATTTGAGTTTTAGGACTACTCCCTTAACCACCCTAAATTGTTTGCCTAGCCGATTGAAATTACTGTTTTTCTTACTGCTAAAATAATGTATTCTCTCTGATTTGTGCTCAGATCTTCATCTCTACAGCCTAAACTATCCTAACCTCACTCCTACGACTGCTGTTTCTTTTTTCTCCAGCTGCATTACTTCAATCTTTCTCTCTGACCTAACTCTCCCTCTTCTGAATCCCTTCGGCTCCATTTTGGTCCCCACTAACCCACTTAAACAGCTATCCACTGTAGCCCTAAGTCCCTCTTCTCGGTGGCATCTGCAACCCCCATCTCGCTCTCTGCTCCACCTGGCGCCATTTTGAAGTAGGAATACTTAATCCTGTTAACTCCCTTTGTTTCCCTTTATCGCTGCCTGCCCTACCTGGCACCATTTCGAATCAGGAATAGCTAATACTGTTTAACTCCCTTTGTTTTTCCAAATTTCTGCCATTCCCCATCGCAGTACTGGCAATCTGCCCAGCCCCCCACTACGCTGCTAGCTATGCCTTTTTTCTCACCCCCCCAAGCCTTTGTTCCCTTCGTACCTCCCCTGCACTCAAGCCTGCCAGTTTCTCGGCCTTTAATTGCCACAATCTTGACTCTCTCCCTCTCTCTCTCTTCTAGGACCCTTCCCTGCTCTGCAGGAGCCGAGCGGCCAGCATGGATCTCTGCCAGCAGTTCCCCTCCGAAGCCCGCCAAACAAGCACACAGGGTACAGTACCCAAAGCCTCCTGGAGCTGCAGACTATTGGCCTCCACAGTCACCAGCTTCACCACCATTGGCTACTTCTTCCATAGCCCGCTCATTATTGGACAGTGAGAACTCGGCGGTTCCTTTCAATCGCCAAGCATTCAGAGGCGCCTTTTTGCTCACTTTAAGAAGTGCTGCTCCCAGAACAGCTGTGTTGTAAACCATATAATTTTTCCCACCCGCCTTCCCTGACCCCGGCCTCTATTAAATACTCCCCCTCCCCCACTCTCACCCCGCCTACCTACTCTTCTCTCCCTTATTGCTACAATCCTTGCATAAATTGTGGAACAGCCACATGTCCCATTACAGACACACTTCTTTCTCTCTAGACTGGTTCCACTTAAGAAACTGAAGAAATGCAGCCACTACTGAGCCTCTTAATTCTGCTCACCTTTCTCCCTAGCTTAATGCTTCGCCCCTTGGCACAGCCCACCATCAGAGCCCATGATGGCCTATAAACAAACTTCACGTGCTGCTTAAAATCTACATCTGCCCCTATAACCACCCCAGATAATAACTACAATAGAGAACTGTGCAGTGAACCACTGCTGCAGTGCAACATCTACCCCCTTCCACCACCACTCACCAACATGCTCTTAGTAACAAACAAATACCCTAAGAGAGCCAATGTAAACAGAAATTGTTCCCAGTCCTTAAAACAACTCAGACTGTGTGCTACTCAGCTACTCTAGCTTCTCCTACTCATATCTGGGAACACACACCCCAACTCTGGCCCACAGGGCATGGACAAATTTGTGCCTGATAAGCTAAACTCACTCAGGACTGCCTCTATTAATATTAGCAGTTTACCAGCCAAACTTGATTCTCTGCAAGTGTGGGCAACCCAACACAGCCCTGACATCCTATCCATGGTAAAGACGTGGCTTACCCCCAGAATACCTGATACCGACATCCAACTGGATGGCTATAAACCATTTAGACTGGACAGAGTACGCAAACGTGGTGGTAGCTGCGTAGTCTATATCAAGGAGCACCTGCAGGGTCAGGCTCTCCCACCTATAAAATCAGGCCATAATGTTCAACTTCTACCAGTAAAATTAGTCCTTGGAACTAATGGAAAGAACATCACACTAATCTCCACTTATATCCCACCAAAGGAGCAGGCAGCTGGATTTAATGTACTACTGGAGTACCTTACAGGCCACCATTTAAACTCTGAGGTAATCGTACTCGGTGACCTCAATGTAAACTGGCTGTCCCCAGAAGCAGCACCATACAGAGATACCCTCAACTCCTTAAACATCTCCCAGCTAGTTGAAACACTGACATGCACTAACTACCGTGATGGCACTAGTACTCTACTAAACCAGGTCTTGACTAACCGCCCTGAGCGAGTTGCTGGCACAATTGTCCTCCTAGACTCCATCAGTGACCAGTCCCCCATCCTCTGCACCTGGTCAAACAAATCCTCCAAACCACCTGCAAAATGGTGATAACCAGGATTCTACAAAAAGGACAACTAGGCTCCCTAAAACAGCTACTCTGCCAACTTGATTGGTCTTCCATCTTCTCCGCTACAAATGTAGACAAGGCATTAGAGTACTTCACAAAGACTTTCAACTCAGCCTGCAATATCTTTGCACCCCTCACTACTAAAAAAATCAGAGGCTCCCACAAGTCATGGATTACACCTGCACTCATTGATCTCATGCATACCAGGGACAACCTCTGGCATATAGCCAAAAGCACAGGAGCACAACCCGACCTCCAAAACTACCACACAGCCCGCAACAAATGTACCCAAGCAATACGCCTGGCTAAATCGCGCTTCTACCGATCTGAACTAGACAACTCCTGGGGTGACTGCCGCAAATTCTGGGCAAACATAAAAACGCTAACAGGGATCCCTAACCGATCTCCACCAGACCTACTGAACCTGAATGGGAAAACAATCCAAGACCTAAAAACCATAGCGAACACCTTTAATAAGGTGTTCACTGACCTTAGCACAGTGCTCCCTCCCACTTACCTCAGCTCTGTCAACAATACCCCCAGCCCAACGGGAGCGGCCGCCACACCCGACCATAACAGCCTTGCCCCACCATTCTATCTGAGGGTCATCAAACCAACTGAAGCCAAAAAATACCTCATGCAGGTATTCCACAAATCCAGGCATAGTAGTGATGGCTGAGACTTGAAACTTCTAACACTCACAATAGAAGAGGTACTGGTCCCTTTAACAAGAATACTCAACCTATCACTGATCTCTGGACAGTTCCCAAAGCTCTGGAAAGCTGCAGTCATAACACCAGTTTTCAAAAGTGGTGATAAGACCACTCATACAAACTACCAACCAATCTCAATTCTACCCCCAATCTCCAAGGCCCTAGAATGAGTGATCTATGACCAGCTAATCGAACACCCTGATAAACACCGAATTTAGTGCAAAGAACAACATGGATTTTGAAAACTACACAGCATGACGTCTGCCCTTGTTGAGTTCACTGGATTCATACATGACTCACTGGATCGAGGGCAGTTAGTGGGGATCACCTTTATTGATCTCACTAAGGCCTTCAACACAGTGAACCATAATCTCCTGCTAGCTCAACTGCAAGAGACCTCCGTGTCCACCACCTCCCTGAGCTGGTACCGAAACTACCTCACTGACTGATGTACAAGTCAAAATTGGCAATATACTCTCTGATAAACTTAATGTAAGCAAGGGTGTCCCCAAGGGTCTATACTAGGCCCACTGCTCTTCAGCCTCTTCATAAACAATCTCCCAAAAGTGTGCCATGACAAAATCCTGTTGTATGCGGATGACGCAGTTATCTATTCCAGCCACCCTGATCCCATCTCTCTTGAGCAAGGGCTTCAGCGCAATGTCAGCCTGGTCGAACACTGGTTTACCGATGCATGGTTACTACTCAACTACAAGAAAACAAAATCTATGCTTTTCTCCTCCCCCCACACAGCAAAGCTAAATCAGCCCACCTAACCATTCGAAACATTAAAAATGAAACCCTTGAAATGGTACACACTTTCAAATACTTATGGATCATACTGGATAGCACCTTATCGTACACACTGCGTATCGACTATGTCACAAAGATGGTATGCAATAAAACTGGATAATTACATACACACAGACATTGTCTCACTCCCGAAGCACGTAATCTAGCAGTAGCCAGTTCAGTGCTCTCTGTAATAGATTATGGCCTCATAGTCTACAGCACTGCTTCAGATTCTACCCTGAAAAGAGTTGACACTGCCTTAAATAAGTCCTGCTGACTAGTTCCGGGAGCCCCGCTGCTAACACACATGTGACCTATACTCACATACAGGATGGTTGAACCTTGACAATCGCATCATATACCAAGCCTGTCTCCTGTCCAATAAACCCACACTTGTTCTTACTCCATCAGGTGTCCACTCTATGCTTCATCAAATCACCCCCCCCCAGGCTGATCAGTGGGTCACTCAACACCCAATACAAAGTCCCCTACCGGTGCATGACCCAAGGGCAGCGCTCTTTTATGTACTGTGCGCCTAAGTGACTAAACTCACTACCAGCTGACCTTCTATCCGAACCCACGCTTGGACCGTTCAAGAAAAAACTCCATTTACACTTATCGAGCCGCATGATGTTCTCTTGCCCCTTGAATTTACTAGTTCCTGGCCTCGGGCACGTAACCTTCATCCTGGTCCTTCCTGTTTTTGCATACCACCCCCTCCCCTACCACAGGATCACTGCCTTGACCTTTCTTCCATGACAAAGGGCTGCCTGGCACACCTGAGCTCCCGGCATGGAATCCCGCCCCTCCTCTTCCCTACTCCTCATGTTCTACCTAATCCTTTTGCCTGGTACTATGCCTCCTTCCACAATAACCTTCCCAAGATTGACTTACCACTGCTCTAAATGATACCAATAACTACCCGTTTGTCTGTATCTTGTCAAAGAGCCCTAATTACCTGCCTATCGGATTGTTAATGTTATGAGTTATGATTTAACTACTGTATATTGTTACCTACTGTATGTTCTTGACTACTTGCCTTTGTAATCCTTAATTCAATTTTTAATGTATTTTTCTCCCACCTGACGTGGAACCTTTATAAATGAGCTTTAGCTCAAAGGTTGTAATCCGAGACTTGAATAAATAAAAATAAATAAATAACTTCTCTCACCTGTCTTCCAATATTGCAGAGGACCCTCTGGTGAGCATGCCATCTTACCCCTAGATACGGTAAGTATCCCTGAGCTATACTCAGTCCCACTGATGCCAAGAGAGGGTTATCATATGGTGTCAGTTATCAGCAGAGAAGAAAATGGTACAGCAGCAGCTGGGAAGGTTGCAGGACTACAATATCTGGCTCAGGGGTTGCACATAGGATTACTTCTGTCTTAACACCCTGGCTGTTACTTGAGCTTTTTCAGGGTTTGTGGTTGAAGAGCTAATAGTGCCTAAAAATAGCAGGCAGAAGAGAAAATTCTAACCCCAGGAATCAATCAGTGTATTCACAAAGTGCAGTCATTGAATGAGCAGCACCAAAGACTGGAACTTTATGCTAATTATGGGAAATTACAATCAAGTTCAAACTCTGCTCTATGGATCATGCTCCACCCTGCCTCCTAACATCAGATTTATTTCTCCGCTGAAGAGAGCAGTTGCCCCGAAGTCATATCCACACTTCTGGCCAGTTTATAGTTTAATTATTTTAAGTCTTAGTAAAAGTTTGTTTTAGTTATTTCTCAACAACTCTGCGTCAATTAGGGTGCAAACTGTATAATTTATTAAATCAGCATTTTTTTCTCTCCGATTCCTGATTGGTTCCCAGTAACCGGAGAAAGCCGCTTTTCAGCGCGGTTCCCACCTTTAGGGAACCACAATATACTTGCTATAATTTTTTGAAACACTCCTTTGTGTAACTGCTTTTGTGATTTTTGTGTCCTTTCACTTGGTTCTGATTTCTAGGGAACAGAGACATTTCTTCACAATGTTTTTTTAACCTCACTCTCTTCTGAGGTGAAATTAATATTAGCAGTTCTCATCAAAAAGGAACCGAGCTGCATCATAAATGAATCCCTTGTTTCAACATATTTAGGCCTGCTGTCAAATTTACTTTTTGCCATTTGGGAACTTGTACATTTGGGAACCAGAAACTTTTTTTTCTGGTCTTTAGTGTTTGGCATGACTGAAAGACCTAAAAAGAAGACAGGACCTGCAGGCTTTAAAAACTGTACTATGTGTTTTCAGCTCCTGGCAAAGGCTGACTGCCCTGAGCTTTATTTAAGGTGCCTGGGTCCAGACCACAATCTTTTAAATTGTGATCTCTGTAAAATGTTTTGCCCCAGAACACAAAAGAAAAGGGCTAAATAAAAAAAAGAGATTGTATGGCTTCTTAGTCTGCCTCTACATCACCTAGAGGTTCAGAGGAGGGTACTGCCCCTGAAAATAAACATCAGTCCCTGTCAAAGGGGTCAAAAAGGAAAGCTAAAGCTGCTAAAGATGGCACAGAAATCAAGGTGTCTGCAAAGGGGAACCCGGAGTCCAGCAAAAACAACAGAGCCTCTGAGCAGTCACTGGAAATGGTGTCTGCTAAGAAACAACAAAAAGAGAAAATGTCTCAGTCACTTCTGAAAAAGGAAAGCAGCAGACAACTGACTCAGTACAAATGCCCCCAGCAGAGGACATGACAAAGCCATGGCAATTTTTCAAGGCATTCCACACCATGGGAAATCTTATTAATATGCCTGACCCCCCACCGGCTCTGGTTCCATATCCAATGTCTGTGGAAGAGGAGGAATTGCATTTTGAAGATGAGGAGGGGCAACCTCTGGAACCAGATGGTTCTCCTAAGCAAGAATCTGACTCTCCTCCTAGGCCGTCAGAGGACTAAACATCTCATTATTCCACTGTAAGGCAGATGATGAACATCCTCAACATTTCCTCCCATGAAACCGAGGAGGATAAAGAGGAGGTGGAGTTCATGGGTATGATGGGACAAGCCCCTAACAAGGAGGTTGCTTTGTCCCATTCACAAATCCCTCAAGACAGTCACTAACAATGTAATCTCAGCACCCACCCCAACTGGTGTTATTGACAAGAAAACTGAAAAAAGTATCACATGAACAGATAGTAGGCTGAATACCTGTACTCCACCCTCTTCATGAGGGGGTGGTCCAGACTACCACTTGTGACAAGATCAAAGTGCCCCTCTCCTCCCAGAAAGAGTCTAGAAAACTGGATAGAAACACAGATGATAGCAGAAAAAGATCAAAGGTTCACTGAGTCTGCCCGAGTTCCCTATTTAGCCCTGGGACCTACTGTCCCTCCATGGTCCTAGCCCTTCCCATCCTCCCTCTTTCTCCTCCCTGATTCTGCTGCCCCTAGCAACCACTATACCCTTAATTCTGTCTCAACTGTGCTTAAAACTATCAATGGTTTCGGCACCTACCACCTCAGCTGACAGACTGTGCCATGGCTCCACCACACTTTCTGTAAAATAGTCCTGCCTCATGTCCCTCCTGGACCTCCTTTCTGTTAGTGTCCACTCATGTTCATGTGACTGCAAGCTAGTATTCAAGCTAAATAGTTTCCTGCAGTTAGGCTTGTTAATTCCTTTTAGGAACTTGAAGATCTCTATCATATCTCCCCTCTCCCTTCTGGTCTCCAGTGAGTACATGTTCAGTGCCTTGACACGTTCCTTATAGGACCTGCCCTGTTGACCCTAAATCATTTTTGTTATTCTGCATGACACCATTTCCAACCTGTCCCTATCCTTTCTGAGGTGAGGACCCCAGAACAGGATGCAATACTCCAGGTGTGGCCTCACAGGGGATCTATATAGGGGAAGTATTACCTCTTCCTTTCTACTACCTGATGAGGGAGCAAGATGGACGCCCGAGTCGAGAGCTCTGTATCCATCCTACAATAATTTCATCCATCCCTTACTCTACAACTGGAGACTGAAGACAAAAAAGCTATAGAGACTATTTTCATGGCTACAGCAACAAAATCAGCTAAGAAACAGACTCAGCTGAACTTTAAACCAGTAGGTAATACCCCCAAACAACTAGGCCAGGACCACCCGGTAACATGCACAACCACCACAGTAACTACAGCCACTACACAGGCGCGCACACCCAGCATGCCCTCAACATCGGCAGCTAAGAGCCCGTCCATCAAAACCCTAATTAACAGTCTAAAATACAACTTACAAACCCAGATGCAAGCCAGGTTTGAAAACATAAATACACAGCTTGGCCACCTTTAACAAACCATCAACTCGATGAGGGATAAAACTGAAAAACACAAAGAACGTCTTACCAAGCTGGAGACTAGATTGAGCACAAAAGAGGATGCCCAGCTCCGGATGGATCCCCTGCTCCAGAAGGCTCTCCAGGAGATCGAGCAGCTCAAAAGAGTTCTGGATGACCACAAAAATAGGGAGCGCCACTGTAATGTTTGGCTGATCGACTTCCTTGAAGGGACTGAAGGATAAGACTGTGCTGGTTTCATGCAGCAATAGCTGTTAAAAACTTTCAAAATGTCAGAAAGCACAACTGCCGAAATACAGCGAACCCATTGATCCCCTGGCAGATGCTCATGCCCAAATGAACATCTGAGGCATCTGCTAATTAACTTTTTACAACACCAGGATGGACTACTAGTTTTGGAGGTGTCAAGAAAGATGTATCTGGTCCTGGTGAATGGCCATCGGGTCAGCATATTTCCTGATTTCTCCAGGAGGCTGCAGCTGGAGAGACAAGCCCTTCTGGATGTCAAGAAGAGACTTCATATCCTAAAATGCCACTTTTCATTGGTCTACCCAGCCAGGTTCCCAGTAAAAATGTTAAGACCTTTACCAATCCCAACACTGTTCTCCAATATGTGCGAAGTGAGCTGAAGAAGGAGGGGCAAGTGGTCGATACATCTCCACCATGCTCAGCCACATGAGAAGTGATTCTGCTTCAAGGTACTGTTACTGATCATTTTGGTTTTGATGGACATCAGTGGGGTGTGGGACTGGGGAGCCAGGGCATTCAGATATTCTGGTCTGCAATGGGCTTTGCTCAGCCTGTCATGGTGTGACCGGGTCTGTTCCCACTCTCCCTAAAGCATCGAGGGCAAGGCCATCAACAGGAGTTTTGGTAGCTGGCCCAGCATTTCTGTTTTCTACATGCTACAACACTCTCGAGGCCGTGCAGAACTCTTTAAAGTCATAGGTGTGAACCTCCTGGCTCCTATTTGTTTGTCTCAACCCCAATTATAGATCCGGGACATGGCGGGCCTTTCGAGGGGACAGTTCAGCTGTTTTTGGGTAGCCTGCTGGGGGCTCATGACTAGCTGTCTTCTTGGACCCATGCAGAACAGAGGTCCCCAGTTTTAGTTCTTTTGTGAGCTTCACTACTGAACAGTGTTAAAGAGATCCTAGGGTGCTCATGGGGGGCTTCTGGGCTGCAGCTTTGGGCGATTTATTTTTTGACTTTCATTTTCTAAATCTCAGACACTGGTCCGGGGACAGGCTTGACTGTCCGAAGGGCATAAACTGTTGGGACCTATAAACATTATACAGTTCTGAATTTCAAGCTAAAGAATTACTGCTTACTAATAATATGACAATTTTAAATTATTCCTGCAGGAAAATGTTGATGCTTATTTTTGAAATTTATTTTATACAATTGAATTTGCCTGTAACCTCAGTCTTTCTACCAGTTATATCTGCAGGAGGTACTCATGGGTTCAGGCTAAAGTGGTAGAGTATGTTTACATAGTTTCTACTCTATTAGTTGGGGGGGGCTTGGGAGGAGGGATGGGGAGATATTGGTGGGGAGATAGGAGGGGAAGGGGGTACTCATAATGTCATGTTTTTTCTCTTCTTTTCTGACATACTAAATGCGGATGGGAATTTATATGACATGGGGAGGGTCATATGGACTACATCAGAAAGGGATAAGCAATAACAGGCAACTCTGCACACGGCATTGAGGGGGAGGGGCTCTGGGGCACAGCTTAGAGTGCTCTGTGTCGGATCCGCCCACCGTACTCTAAATGCAGACTCCCTATGGAGCACTTTGTCTATTTAATACACAATCATGGGGGTGCGGGAGGGGGATAGTGGGTGGACCCTGTTCACTCTCTGTGCCTCTCACTTAGCTCTGGTTGGAGGTGCTTGGGGTTTTAGGGGGGGTTTATCTCCCACTGACGAAGCAACTCCAAACTGATCCTTCTAGGATGCAATACTGGCTAGGGGTTACAAGTACTAGTCTACAGTAGGACAGTTACGAAAAAACAAGCATTTGTCAATGCCGAATGTTTGCTTGCTGGCATTGGCATTGGTAGTGTAGGAGTTACAGAGCTGCACACTAGGAATGGCAGTGAAGTATTGAACTGAAGCCAAGTCCGTCACCACCCTGCAGATAGTGACAGGCATTGGGGTGTGCCTTTGGGTCGTCAGGCATAACGGCCACGCCATTTCACCACACCCCACCCTGCAGACACCGACAAGTGTCACGGTGTGTCTTGGGGTCTTTGGCCCTTATGCGCACCCTATTCCATCAGGAAATGCGGTGAGATACATAGATACATAGACAGTGTCGGCAGATAAGGGCCTATGGCCCACCCAGTCTGCCAATTTGATCCTGTAAGTTCAGTTTATGTTTTCCAAGAAGTCTGTTGCCCCTTAGTCCTGACCTCCAGAATTCCTTTATGTCTATCCCATGAATTCTTAAATCCCGTGATTGTTTCAGCCCCCACCACTTCCTCTGGCAGGGTGTTCCACTTGTCCACCACCCATTCTGTGAAGAAATTCTTCCTCATGTTTCCTCAGAATCGTCCTCCCTCCAACTTCATCCCATGCCCTCTAGTCCTGGAACATCTTTTTCGCTTAAAAATAGTGTATTCCTGCACCCTGTTCCTCCCTGTAAGATACTTGTATGTCTCTATCATATCCCCTCTCTCCCTCCTCTCCTCCAGGGAGTACATGTTCAGTTCCTTCAACCTGTCCTCATAGGACTTGTGATGCAATCCATGCACCATCTTTGTTGCCCTCCTCTGAACCTTCTCTACCCTGTCTATGTCCTTACATAGGTAAGGTCTCCAGAACTGTACAGTGTACTCCAGGTGGGGCCTCACTAGTGTCTTGTATAGTAGAATTATGACCTCCCTTTTCCTGCTGGTGATGCCCCTGCCTATGCATCCCAGCATCCTATTTGCTTTACCTGCTGCCTTGTCACACTGTTTCCCTACCTTGAGGTCATCAGAGGTGATAACCCCAAGATCCCTTTCCTGCTTGGTGCATGCTATATCCTCACCCCCCAACTGATATATTGTGCCAGGGTTTTTGTGCCCCATATGCATTATCTTGCACTTCCTTGCATTGAATTTCAACTGCCAAACCCCTGACCGTTCTTTAAGTTTCTGCAGGTCCCTTCTCATTCTGTCTACACCCTCTGGTGTGTCTACTCTGTTACAGAGCTTTGTGTCATCAGCAAACAGTGAAATTCTGCCTTCTAGGTCCTGCGCAATCTCACTGATGAAGATATTGAATAGGACCGGTCCCAGCACTGATCCCTGTGGTACCCCACTGGTCACTCTTCCCTCTGTGGAGTGACAGCCATTTACCACCACCCTCTGTGTCCTGCCACCCAGCCAGTTACCTACCCAAAACACTACTGTCCTGCCCACACCCATATTCCACAGTTTGTGCAATAGTCTTCTATGTGGCACAGTGTCGAAGGCCTTGCTGAAGACCAGATAGGCCATGTCCACTGCCCTTCCCGATCCACCTCCCTAGTCACCCAGTCAAAAAATTCAATGAGGTTGGTCTGACATGACCTCCCCCTGGTGAAACCATGCTGCCTTGGTGCTATGTAACAGGATGTGAAAAATGACAGCGGTACTGTTCATGGGGAGGTGTAAAACATGGCAATGCTGAAAATCTGCTGTGAAAATATTAAAAAACTGGTGAAATCATGAGCATGCATAGAAACTGTGCAACGCACACCCGTAATGTAACTAGTTTGGGGATTTTTTACAGCAGATTGTTAACACAGGCATTTTGGGACCTCCAATCATGAACAGTGTCACTGTGATTTTCTTTATCTGTCCCGAACAATGATTTCCCACAGCGACCACGCATTTCTGTGCTGAAAGTGTGAAAACATATTTCGGCCATGTTGTGAAAAATGACAGCTGTACTGTTCATAAGGAAGTGTGGAAAAATGCCACTGGTGAAAATCTGGACTGAAAATATTACAAATTCATGAACTTATGAGGATGCGTGGAAACTGCACAATGCTCACTCGTAACACGGTCATTTTATGGGGTTTTGTCACCACATTTTCAACATAGCCATTTTAAGACCTCCGCTCATGACCAGTGTCACTGTGATTTTCTTAATCTGTCCCAAACATTGTTTTCGCACACTGACTGCACCATTGTGCGCTACATGTGCAGAAACACATTTTGGGCGAGATGTGAAAAAATGGCAGCTGTGCTGTTCATAAGGAAGTGTGGTAAAATGGCAATGTTGAAAATCTGGCATGCAAACATTACAAATTCGGAAACTTGCCAGCATTCGTAGGAACTGCGAAACGTGCGCTCCTAAAACAGACAATTTTGGGGAATTTTTCACCAAATTTTCAACATAGCCATTTTAACACATCTGCTCATGACCAGTGTCACTGTGATTTTCTTAATCTGTCCCAAACATTGATTGCGCACACCGACTGTGCCATTGTGCGCTACATGCGCTGAAACACATTTTGGGTGAGATGTGAAAAATGACAGCTGTACTGCTCATAAGAAGATGTGTTAAAATGGTAATGTTGAAATCCAGTCTGAATATTAAAATTTGAGAACTTACGGTATGCGAGGAACTGCGCAACGACCGTCAGAAAACAGTCATTTTAGAATTTTTCACCAAATTTTCAACATAGTTTTTGAGGGCCCACCTCATGAACACTGGCACTGTCATTCCATTAATCGGTCCCGAAAGATGATTCCGCGCAGTGATCATGAAATCACCCTTCGGGCCTGAGTAACGCCACGACAGTGACAGAATTCATGAGGAGGGGTCCCAAAAACTCCATGTGGAAAATTTGGTGCAAAAATTCCAAAAAATGCCTGAGATATGCATCAAAGTTGAAAAAACCCTATCAATTACATTATATAGCTTACCGGCATTTCCTCAGTTTGTGGTCTGCTTTGAAGAGTGCAGACGTGTTCCCGGTCCACCGAAGATCGTCGCGCAGCAGTCTGGAGGTCAGTGTGGGGTGAGGGGTGTGGGGAGGCAGGGTGTGCAGTGGGGGGGCACGGGTGGGGAGGGCCAATGAGACCGCGAGGGACCGTTTTTTCTTTCAGGACTTTTTTTTTTTTAAAGGAATGATGCGGGGCGTTTGCCACGCTGGGGTGGGCTCCCAGCGTGGCATTGGAAAACTGCTTGGGGGCTGGAGCCAACAGGGGATTAGGCACCTCGCCGACCATAACAGTTTCTGCCACGCTGGGTGGCCTCAGCATGGCACCTGGAAATGTTTGGGGCCCTCCGAGACGTGAGCTGACGGGGATTCGCACCGCCGGCCATTACACTGTTTGCTACGCTGGGGCACCAGAAAGCTTGTTTTTGTGGGGCTGGGCCGACAGGGATTGGGCACCCTGTCGGCCATATAGTGTGTGCGTTGAGGGGAGCGCGCATGAGCACGCAAAATGCAGTGCTTGCGTGCTGGGGGGAAGAGCTCTGCTCACTGAAGCGGAGCTCTCCCTTTCAACTGTATGCCACTGCATCCGGAATCTCAGATGATGGCACTATGTTTCTTGCACATACGTGCAAGCAAACATAATTACTCTCCTGTAGTAATCTTGCTTCTTCCAACAGGATCCACTAATGTTATTACTTCTTGCAGTGCTCCTTTAAGACAGCACTGCCCCGGAGCTAAATAGAATGTATGCTAATGATGGAATCTTTAGCACATGCATTCAGTTCAAAAGCTGCCCAGCTCAGCTGCCTAAGTTCTATCACTCAGATTTCTTTGGGGCCTGCAAAGAGGCCCTTACTACAACTGTAATTAGAATTAACATAAAAGAATGGCCCCAACTGGGACAACCAATAACTATTGATAAAGAACCCCCCCCCTTTTTTTTTTAATTCTTTTTATGGCGCCATCACCCAGGGAACTCTCTCGGGCATCCACTGGTCCCTCAGCTCTACCTCCAAGCCTGAAACTCCTCCACTTCCCGGCACCAGTCCGGCTATCCCCCCAGCTCTGAGCCCCCTGAGGTAGGGCCGCCCTTTCAACCCACGGCGCTGTATCTACAATTCAGGCCAGGCTGGGCTTGGCCCAGGACTGGAGAGAGCCCGGCTATTGGAATGTGGCTGTGAAAGGTGGTGCCGTTGCCTATCCCCGGGGACAGGGTTTTTTTTGCAGCTTGTGGTTACGCCCTCTCTCCCCCCTCCCCCCACAAAGCCAGAGCGTGTACTGATGCCAGGGACATCTGTCGCAGCTCTGCATGCCCACTAAGTGTGCCCTAGGCATTGCAGTGCCTCCGATCTCCAGCAGGTGCTGCTGCGGTGCCGGGCAAACCCTGAATCCCTCCCCCCCGAGAGGGGAGAGCAGTCCTCTGGATGCTCGATCCTCTCTCACCCCTACCAACCCCCGATGGCCCGGGCTCATTCCTGAACCTGGGTCGCCGGCATGGCGTGAGGTGTGGCGTCCAGCGCCTCAACTCTCAGCACCACTGGGCTGGCTAAGAACCCCTTTTTTAAATGTCAGATTCACCTGAGAAGGGGAACAAGCCTATAGGGCTAAAACATTTAAAATGAGGAAAGATGCCAACAGCAGACAACCCCTCCAGCTGATTAGTCAGTCAGTGCTGAAGAGGTCTTTTTTGGTTCTAGCTGGGGAGGTAAGGGTGGGAAGTAATAATATTAGTGGATCCCATTGGAAGAAACAAGATTACTACAGGTGAGTAATTTTTTCTTCTAACCCCAGGAATCCACTAATATTATTATTTCTTGTAGACTACAAAGCAGTAGCTTTGGAGGTGGGCACAAAACCTGTTTAGAAAAGAGACTCTACAGGACTGCTGTGCCAAACCTGCCATCACTTCTGGACGGAGCATCCAGGCTGTAATGCTCGGTAAAGGTGTGGACTGACCTCCAGGAAACTGCTTCACAGATTTCCAAGAAGGGAACCTCCTTGGCAACTGCAATGATGGCAGCTGTACCCCTTTTGGAATTGGCTCTGAGCCCAACTGGGGCTTCCCTGCCCACTTTTGAGTAACAAAACTGGATACATTGAACTAACCATCCATACACAGTTCTTTTAGTGGCAGGTTTCCCTTTACCTACCTCCCCATGGGAGAGGGAAAATTGTTGTTTATCCTGTCTATGGTCTCTGGTGTGAGTCATGTAATAACTCAAAGCTCATTTTACATCAAGGTTGTGGAGTCTATGCTCCCCTGAGCTAGAATGCTCAGTGAAAAAGACTGGCAAGGTGACAGACTGCTTCAAGTGGAAGTCTGAGACCACTTTGGGAAGGAGCTTCCTATTAATCTCAACACAAACTTGTCCTTATGAAAAGAAATATAATCCTTTTCAATACACAGGGCCTGGAGCTCACTTATCCTCCTGTCAGAAATGATGGCCACCAGAAAAAACTGTCTTCCAAGTAGCAAACTTGAGGTCTGCAGAGACCATGGGTTCAAAGGGGGGAAGCATCAGCTGAGCAATCCAAATGCTCAGACCCTAGGCTGGCACTGGCTCCATGTGAGGGGGGTACAGGTGAGACAACCCCTTGAAAAATCTCCTGAAAATAGGATTTGATGCCAAGGATGCAGCCTTCCCAGACGAAATATATATATACTGATACCGAAGCCAAGTGCACTTTGATGGTTGAAGGTTGCAGACCCTGGGAATGCAGGTATGTTAGATAGTCCAGTAAGGCTGGTATGCTAGCTTGAGCTGGAGCCACATTCTTACCCATACACCATACAGAGAACCTTTTCCATTTTGAGGCTTAGGTTTTCTTTAGTAGAAGGTTTCCTATACCCTCTAAGAACCTCCAGGACTCCTGCAGATTTGCAAGCCTGCATACTTTCCTCAAGAGCCATGCCTTGAGTCTGAGGTACCTGAGGTTGGGGTACATGACCCTTCCTTTGGAAGGAGGTCAGTAGGTTGTACCTCTGTGGTAGGTGGATCAGTTTGGTTACCAACATCGAGAGCAGGAGGGAGTACCAAGGCTGTTTGGCCCAGTCTGGGGAAACCAAGATCATTAAAGCTGGCTGTGATCTGAGCTTAATGAGCACCCTGAATACCAGTGGAAAAGGAGGGAAAGCATAGAGATATCTCCCTGTTCAATGCAGGGTCAGAGCATCCAGGGGAACTGTTCCCTTGGCAGGGGCTCTGCAACAATACAAAGGTAGGTGGTGGTTCTGGTGGGATGCACACAGATCTATTTCTGGGATGCCCCACCGCCTGAGCAGGACATCCACCACCTGCTTGTTCAGTGTCCATTCGTGATGGGCCTGGTTTCCCCTGCTCAAGGCATCTGCCAATATGTTGTCCTTGCCAGGCAGATGGATTGCTTGTAAGGAGGCAATGAGAGAGTAAGCTAGGCTCCAGCTTTTTATTGCCTCTGTGCAAAGGGGAGCGGACCGTGTCCCTCCCTGCTTGTTGATGTAGTACATTGTTGTGGTATTGTCTGTTCTGACTTTACCACCCTTCCTTGGAGCAAATGAGAGAAGGCCTGAAGGGCCAAGTAAACTGTTCACAGCTCTAGCAGGTTTATATGCTGGAGTGATTCTGCACTTTTCCATGTGCTGTGGGTAATGTGCTCCCCTAAGTGAGCACCCCACCCTAGCAGGGAAGCATCTGTCATGAGAACCAGTGATGGGGATTCCTGCAGGAAGGGGACCCCTTCCCCTAAGTTGTCCAGTTTCATCCACCACTGGAGTGCCTGTATTAACTCCCTTGTTACTGGGGTGGGTTTTTAGAGAGAGTCCCACCTCTGGCACCAGTGTGCCCGGAGATGGAATTGAATGTCTCTCATTTGAAACCTGGCACCCAGGCTAACAATTGCAGAAAACTGTCTTGCTGGCTTTGGCTTGTTCAGGACAAACAAGCTTGCCAAGTGCAGAATGCTGGCTGCCCTCTCTTAAAGGAGGAAAGCTCTTCCCAGAATGGTGTTCAGTTCCGCACTTGTGAACTATAATACCTGTACAGGGTTTAGGACTGACTTTTTGATGTCGATGAGGAACCCCAAGGACTGCAATAGGTCCTGGGTTACTTGTAGGTGCTCTCTCACCTGCTGGTGAGACTTTTCCACGATTAGCGATTTGTCCAGGAAGGGAAAAACTGAAACACCTAGTCTTCTTAGGTGTGCCACCACCACTGCCAGGCACTTGGTAAATACTCTTGGTGCTGAAGTGAGACCAAAGGGTAGTGTTGAGTACTGGTAGTGGCCTGAAGGGAGTATGAACCTTAGATATTTCTATGTGACTCCCTTATAGGAATATGGAAGTATGCATCCTTTAGGACTAAGGAGGCTAGCCAGTCTCTTTTCTGTAGTGTTGGCAGAATCGTGGCCAGTGTGACCATCTTGAACCTGGGCTTTACCAGGTATTTGTTTAGCAGTCTGAGGTGTAGTAAAGGCCGCCACTCGGTGTTTTTCCTTGTTGTCAAAAAATAACTTGAATATAACCCTTGTCCTTTTTGTCTAGAAGGAACAGGCTCTATTGCCCTTGATAAGAGCAGAGTCTGAACCTCCTGTTCCAGCAGCTTTCTTTCTGTGAGAGGAACTGCCCTGAACAGTCTTGTTCCTAAAGGAGGAAGGGATTTGAAACTTAGGGACAAACGCTGACTCGCCATTTCCAGAACCCACTTTTCTGTGGTGATCTTTAACCATTCCTGGAAGTAGTGAGTCAGTCTGCCTCCTATAGGAACTGAGGAGGCTGCCTGAAGAGAAAAGTCAGAGATTTTGTTTTGCCTGTTGCTGAGGTTGGGCAGACTGGGAGCCACGCCTGGATCCTCTTCTGCCTCTAGCTCTAACGAAACCACCCTGCTGTGGCTGGTACTGCTGCTGTGTCACCTCTTGTACCTGGTAGAAGGGTCTTCTTATAAGAAGACCTACCCCTGCCACCCCTTCCATTTGTTGAGGAAGAGGGTGAGAGCAGTATTACTACAATGGGTGGCCTTATATTTGTCCGCCTTTATTAGGTAGGCCTCAGTCTGTTCACCCAAAAGTTAATTATTTTTGACTGGAAAATCCATGCCTAGCTCTGGGTATCCTGAGTGAGGTTAGTAACCCTAAACCAGGCAAACCTCTTCATAGCCACAGTAGCTGCCATACCCCTGTCAGCTGTATCATTGGTGTCTGCTGGCATTTGGAACTGGTACTCAGAGGCTTCCATACTTAGCCTAGCAGTATCTAATAGTTCTGATACTGGTGTGTAAGGATTAAATCCTGCAGTCTCAAGCACAGACTGCCACAGAGCCTTTTGGGACAAGGCTGCACAGGCATGGAAACTGGCATGCCTCACAGTCAGAAAGGCAAGCAGGCATCTGTCAGTTTTTCTGGAATCCTTCTCAGGAGGATGAGAAAACAGAGGCACTTCAGTTCTTTCACAGGCAGCCTGCTGCCCTATTCCCCAGAGGTTAGGATGAGTACTGACCTTGATACTGCCTATCACACTTCTGTGACAGCGTTAGGTGCTTTGAGAATTTCCATGATGTCCTTTTTTAAATAACTTGTACATAGGAAGCAAGAGCTGTCTAGTGGTGTTAACCCCCCTTAGCTCCATGCACCGAACTTCCTCCTCGTCTTGCACCTCTTCCCTAGACCATTTTCCTTACAAAGGAAAATTGTGGGGAATGATCCTCAGTAGGTCTTGGGGGAGTGAACCAAACTCCTGTTCAGAGGAGACCGAAAGTTCGATTCCCTCCTGTACCTCATACTCTTCTAGTTCCTCATACTCCAATTGTTTCAGGAGTGGAGGGGGAACAGATGCAGATGTTAGCCCTTCTTGGGCTCCAGCAGTTGGCTGAGGGGGTATAAAGCCCTGCAGCACTTACATGATTTTCAAAGCCTGTGCCAGGTCAGCAGGCGAAGGTACAGTAGCAGGCACCTGAGGAGCCCCTTGTGGCATTCCAGCCAGGGTCTCAGTGTGCTTAGTCTTTAACAGTTTCTTGGCAGGCACTGGGGAGTCAGACGGTTCAATGCCTTCCTTGCCAGGGCTCTCACCTGTATCGGGGTGGTTTTTGTGGCCCTGGAAGGTTCAGCCAAAGATTTAGAGAGGGTGGACTGGTCAGAGCCCATGGACCCCTCTTCAAACTTTCTTTGCAGTCTTTTCTGGTGTTTTTTAGGCGTCTTAGGATGGAAAGACTTGCAATTTTTAAAATCAACAGAGAAGTGTTGTTGTTCAAGATAGACTAAGCATAAATTATGCTTGTCTGTCTTGGCAACACTTCTAACATTTTAAACAACTTTTAAATAATTTTTAAAATATAATGGTCCTGTTTTCTTGTTAGTTTTATCTTAAATTCTGGGAGAAATAGAAGAAAACAGGAACCATGAACCGATAAAGAGAAAAACCAAAGTTACTGGTTTTGCAGTCGGTTCAGGAACTGAGAAAAGGCTGAAACTTCTCGATTACGATCGGTTCCAGAACCGAGGAACTGACTACTGGAACCGAAAGACTCAGTTCAAATTAAACAGTTTTTAAATAAAAAATACAGTAAAAATGATCAGAACACACTTAAAAGTTCCGATCTAAGGTAAATAACAGTTGGTTTGCCCCCCCCCCCCGTTCACAGAAACCGAGAAGAACTGCAAAGCACACTAAAAATACATTAACATTCACTTACTGTGGTAAAATAAAATAAACTAAACACTAAAACTAGGCAGCTATGAATAAAAGAAAAAATTACTTAAGTTTTTTTTTGGATCAAATGTCACTTCAGGAATGACTTGTGAGAGAGAAAATCTCCAGGGCGTCTAGTCTTTGCAGCAGAGAGAAGAAATCTGAGGGATAGAACCTAGGCAGTTGTGCTGGGCAGCTTTTGAACTGAATGCGCGAGCTAAAGATTCCACCATTAGCATACATTCTATTTAGCTCCGGGGCAGTGCTGTCTTAAAGAAGCACTGCAAGAAGTAATAATATTAGCGGATTCCTGGGGTTAGAAGCACTGGCTTTTCCACAATGAGGAGTGGGTAATGGGGATTCTTTCTCATTTGGAGAACTAGAGGGGAGGAAGAAGCAGGCAAGGAAGGGTAGTAAGACGTCAGTCCATAGTAGGGCAACTGACTATGAGGAGGGGGAACGGGGATTTGGGTACGTTTGAGGTAGTTCTAGTTGGGAATTGTTTTTTGTGGGGGATGTTTATAGTGTTAAGACGTTGTTTGGTTATTTACTGTTAAAGGAAAGCTGTCCAAATACCAGTCTCCGCCTCAACAAAACTTACCCTCGGTTTAGCTTTGTGAAGTAGAACAGTGTTTTCTCCTGGGGTATTTTATTTTAATTCTGAAAAGTCCACTACCGGAGGTATGGCAGGCGTGGGGGGGCTCCATTAACTGTAAAGGTGCGGCGTTGCAGCTTGCGCTGTCGGCTGGCGATAGGCGGTCTGTCGCCGCTGTCAGTAATGAACCCTCCCCACCGCCATACTTCCAGGTAGCAAACTTTTCAGAATTAAAATAAAATACCTTGCAGCGCAAGAAAAACGCTGCTCTTACTTCACAAAGCTAAACCGGAGGGTAAACCTTGTCAGGGAAGAAGACTGGTATTGGACAGCTTTCCTTTTAACTGTTTTGTTTTTATTTCTATGTTAAAACTATCAGCAGTGCACTATATCCATGACAGAGTGAAGGTAACTTACAGGAATGTAATTTTTGCAGCTCACATACGTCTTCTGAGACAGGGATGGGTCAGCTAAAAATAATATAATGGAACGTCAACGGCCTCAAGATGGTAGTCAAGAGGAAGAGGGTAATTTCATATGTTAAAAAAATCAGAGGGGATAGCCTTCTCCTCCAGGAAACCCACCTTACTAAAGAGGAATCGGATAAATTGTCCAAATCATGGAGGCACCTATTGGTATCCAGTTTCTGTTCAAAGCTAGAGGAGTAGCCATTTGGTTCCAACCGGGGTTGAGGGTTCAGATTCATTCCTCTCTTTTGGACCCCCAGGGATGACATGTAATTGCGCATGTCTCATTAGAGGGAAGAAGGTTTACTTTGGTTTCTCTGTATGGCCCAAATTTTGATAACACAGACCTTTTCTATCATCTGGCTATGGCAATGGCACCATTTCAGGACAATTTATTTGTCGGAGGGGATTTTAATACATTCTAGGAGCCTATAATGGACCACTCTGGTTCCAGAGCTCGCCCCCCTCCAAAATGTGTAGCGGCCCTTCAATAATTTGGTCAAGAGAGGGCCCTGACAGACATCTGGCACTATGTTCACCAGGACTGGCACAAGTATTCCTTCTACTCACAAGCACATAAATTATACACCACAATTGACCTCCCTTTGCTCTCCCCAGACATCCTTAGAGGGGTCACCGGTGCCTTATATGGGCCCATCTGTATTTCTGATCATGCCCTCCTAGAGGTGGCACGGACACTAAGCAGAGAACCCATTCCAAGGCAGCAGTGGTGTCTAGACCCTGCTCTCCTCAAGGAAAAATCTTTCAGACAGCAGATGGCAAGCGAAATAACATCTTTTTGTTAAATAATAGAATGGAGGAGACTTTAGCCATTGTGACCTGGGAAACACTAAAGGCCTACATCCGGGGATTCTCTCTTACGCAGTCCATAAACGTAACAAGGAAAATCATGAAGAAAAGGAGCTGAAAGTTAAAGTGGCTCTACAGGAGCCTAATGCTTCCATGTCCTCGGTGGCTAAGAATTTTGGACTCTCTAAAAGCCAAGTAGGGTGAGTAAGCCTTAACAGAGAAAAGATCTTGGCTGAGTTTCAGATGAATGCCAACCCCAACCGGAAACGGGAGGGGAGGATGTCTTGCATTTGTGGTTTACTCATACGGTTACCAAAGGTGCTCGTTTATCAGGTCCCATTCTTAAGAACAAAGTCAATGAACTTACTGCCCACTTACACAACAAAACTTTCGAGGCCATGGATGGGTAGCTCTCCAGTCACTCCAGATGGAAATCCTGGCACAACATTGTGACTAAAAAACAGTACGGAAAGTGTTCTGATGCCGATTCTCAGTCTGCATCGGAATGGCTTCAAACAGTTCTCCCCTGTCATGTCTGAGAACTCCCCAGTAAACATATTCAATGCCAACAAAACAGGCTTGTCCTCCTGGGGGTACCCAGACAGCGTGTTAATTCACAAGGACAGTGATTTGGTTGGTGGCAAGAAGTCAAAAGACAGTGTCTCTTTTGAGCAGCACTAACCTTACCGGGACTGAGTAGCTGCCGCTTCTCGTCATTGGTAAAAGTAAGAGACCGAGGTGCCTACCTAAAGATTTAACACAGCTGCCAGTGACATATGTCAGCTCATGTAATGCCTGGATGACTGGAGCTCTATTTCATGAGCGGTTGTCAAACTGGCATGTGAAACTCAGGAGACGACGTCGCAAAGTGTTGCTCTTTATTGACAACTGCAGTGCTCACCCCCCTGAGTTGGCAGGAAAACCTGAAAACATTAAAATGGAGTTTCTCCTTCCGAACACCACAAGTCTTATTCAGCCCATTGATATGGGGGTTATCAAGAATTTCAAAGGGCATTACAGAGCACTGCTTTCATCATGCATTGTGGGCATAACTGACAGTGGGTCCGAAGATTTAGCATCTGAAATTGCAAGAACTGTAAATCTACTGGATGCAATTTTCATGATGCATAAAGCATGGACTGCTGTCAAGGAGCTCACAATAGCAAACTGCTTTAAAAAGGCTGGATTTGTGCTTGATCCACCTACTGCTGGACAGCCTGTCATCGCTGATGTCCTGGCAGATGTTGAGAAGCCAGTAAACATGATGGAGGAGGAGTTCAAGACTTTCGTCAACTGCGACCAATCGGTCGAAACAGAGGGAGAACTGTCAGTGGACAATATCTGTGCCTCTGTTAAAAGAACAGACTGTGACACTGAACAAGATGCAAAGCCTGATGCAGATGAAAAAAATCTGATCCCCGTAACTCACGTAGAGGCACACTTGCACGTCACAGCTCTGTGTGACTGGTGCCTGCACCACGAACGAATCATCGAGTGGGAGCAGTTGTTCAATTTGGAGGACCTTATTTTTAAAACAATGGCAGCGACACAAATCAGAAACACATCACAGACTTCTTCCAGCTGCTGTGAGAAGAAAACGATGGAGGAGCTAAGTTTTAATATTCATTTATAATAAGGTTTGAATGATTTTATGCAGCCACAACAAACAAAACCAACTAAACTCTACAAAAAAAAAACCTGTAAATCACAATTCACTGCTGTACAGTACTGGTACAATCCAGTGCTATACTGTCCTTTTAATTATTTTTTCCTTTCAGTGTCCTGTTACCGGTGAACGAGGATAAGGTAAGGTTGTTCCATTTGAAAATTAGCATATTCTCTTTATTGGGACGGCTGCTTAAATGGGACGATTGACTTGCCACAAGGGTGTCCCTTTTAAGCGGAATTGACTGTACTCCAAATGTGGCCTGACTAGTGACCTGTACAGTGGCAAGATCACATTGCCATTTCTGGATGAGATTCCTCTCAGAGTACACCCCAGCATCTTGTTGGCCTTAGCTGCCACCTTCCTGCACTGAGTTGAGTTGTTCATATTACCCGTTATAATCACCTCCAGGTCCTTCTCCTCCTCTGTGACCTCTATCTGAACCCCTCCTAACTGGTAGCTCCTCCTTGGCTTGGGTTCCTTGTTCCGAAGTGCATAAGCCTGCACTTCTTTGCATTGAAGCTCAATTGCCACTTGTCTGACCACTCCTCCAGTTTGATCAGGTCCTCCTGTAGCCCCTGTCACCCCTCTACAGTATGTCATCCACCACTGCCCCTATCTTGGCATCATCTGTGAACAGACAGATCTTGCTCTTAACACCATGTGAGATATCAGATATGAATAACCCAAACAACACCAGACCCAGGACTGAGCCCTGTGGCACCCCACTTGTCACCGCCCTTGGGGAAGAGAGTGCCCCCACCACCACCTGTTGCTGCCTCCGCTTCAGCCAGTTCACAATCCAGTTTACAATCTTTGTCCCTGCCCCCACATACTGCAACTTATCCCCCAGCCTCCCATGAGGCACTGAATCAAAGGCCTTGCTGAAGTCTAAATATAGCACATCCACTGCATGGCCTTTATCCAGTTTCCTCATTACCCAGTCATATTGTTCAATTAGGTTGGTCTGGCAGGATCTTCCAGAGGCGAATCCTTGCTGCTGGCTGTCCTGGAGTCCATTTTCCTCCAAAAAAGGTCACCAGCCTCTCTTTCAGGATTGCTTCCAAAAGTTTTCCTACAATAGATGTGAGGCTTACAGATCTGTAATTGCCTGGTTCATCCTTTGGGCCACCACTTGAGCCATCCTCCAATCCTGTGGTATGCAACCTGTGTCCAGGGAGGTATTGAACAGGTCTGTCAGTGGCCCCGCCAATACCCCCCGCCAGTTCTTTCAGCACCCTGGGATGAATGCCATATGGATCTGGTGCCTTATCCACCCTGAGTGCCTTCAGACCCTCCAGTACCCTGCCCTCTGTAATTACCCCATCTGTCACCCCTTCCCCCCTTGTCCACCTTCCCCATCCCCTGAGGTAGCTATCCACCCTTCTCCTTCGTGAACACAGAACAGAAGTACTCATTTAGTGCTTCTGCCTGTTCTTCCCCCTTCTCCACCCACTCCTTGTCCTTCCTCATTATCTGGTCCCAGCAGCTCCTTCTCTCCCTTATGTCGGGTGGCGTATGTATCAATGTAGTCAGGTGGCGGGAAAGGCCAATGGAATGTTGGCATGCATAGGCAGGGGCATCACTAGCAGAAAGAGGGAGGTAATAATGCCCCTTTACAAAGCCATGGTGAGGCCACACCTGGAGTATGGAGTTCTGTTATGGAGGCCTCATCTCCACAAGGATATAGATGCAGTGGAGAGGGTTCAGAGAAGGGCAACCAAGATGGTGCAGGATATGCAGGGAGAGTCATACGAGCAGAGGTGTAAGGAACTGGATCTGTACACGCTGGAAACAAGGAGGGAAAGGGGAGACATGATTAAAACTTCTAAATATGTAAAGGGGCTCAATAAAGTGGGAGAAGAGTGTTTACTTAAGAGGAAGGAGGGGGTCAAAACTAGAGGGCACAGCCTCAGACTGCAAGGAAAAAGATACAGGGGCAATGTGAGAGAGCATTTCTTTACAGAGAGGATGGTGGAGCCCTGAAACAGACTACCAGACGGAGTGGTGGGGGGCTAAATTGGTGGAAGAATTCAAGAGGGCATGGGACAAGCATATGGGTCTGCGTATCAGGGGGAGGTGGGGGGCTGCCAGGGAGGGGGGAGTGTAGGGGGAGGGGAAAGGGCAGACTAGACGGGCCAGTATGGTCCTTTTGTGCTGTCAAGCTTCTATGATTCTTTGATTCTATGATTATGTATCTGAAAAAGTCTTTCTCCCCTTCCCTGATGCCCTGTGCCAGCCTAAGCTCCCTGGAAGCCTTGGCTGCCCTGACCAATCTGGTTACCTCCTTAGACTTCTTCGCATACAATCCCTCCCCCCAGACTTCTTGAACATCCGAAAAGCTGCTTTTTTTGCCCTTACCCCTTCCAAAACCTCCTTGTTCAGCCAGCTTGACTTCTTAGCCCTACTCTTCTTACTCAGCGTCTTGGTACATGACCCAGTAGTCTCAATCAGCCTAAGTTTGATAATATCCTACTTCTGATTTGCATCCATATCAGGCCTAATTCCTACCAGGTGCCTTCCCAGAATTTCCCCCATCTTGATAAAGTCTGCCTGCCTGAAGTCAACCACCCTGGTTCCTGTACCTACATTCTCACTGTTCATGCTGAGCATGAACCACACCAATTGATGGTCACTCCCAGCTAGTGGGTCCTCCATCCTCAGGTCCCTCACAGCCTCCCCGTTAGTTAGCACTAGGTCCAGAGTGTTTTCCAACCGAGTTGGCCCACTGACCATCTACACCAGGAAGCTATCCTGGAATGCATCCAGTAACACCTGCTCCCTTGCACTTGAGGTGGTTGGGGTTCCCCAATCAACTCCTGGCAGATTGAAGTCCCCCATGATTACCATGTTCCCTTTCCTGCATACCCTTCTAATCTGCTTTGCTAACTCCTTGTCCAAGTCATCTGTCTGAATTGGTGGTCTGCACACCACCCCCATCCGCAGTATCCTACTTTTATAATCAAGGAACTGCATCCATAATACCTCTGTTTTACCCTCCTTCCCCCTCATCCCTTGTACACCTTATCCCTTCTCTAACGTAAAATTGCCACTCCTCCCCCTCTCCCCATTCCTCTGTCTTTTCTATATATCCTATACCCTGGAATCATCAGATCCCAGTCCTGGTATTGTGTGGCCCAAGTCTCCATGATAGTAGCAATGTCCACCATCCTGATGGCCAAGACAGCCTGTAACTCAGCTATTTTGTTCCCTAGGTTCCTTGCATTCAGGGAGACCACCCTCCACCCAGTTCCCTTCCTTACCTTAACCCATCCTCCCTAATCCTGATCTCCCCCCCACCCCGTGGCCCTACCCTGGTGCCATCCCTGTTAGCATGGGGGTTTAGCTTGTTTGGCTCCCTATCTGGCAACCCTGTATACCTGCTGCACACTCGCCTCCCGCCCATACTTCGTTTAAATCCACCCTGAATGCTATGTACTCCCCCAGCCTTTGTTTCAAGACTCCTTGACCCACCTTACTCAAATGCAATCTGTCCTTTGCCTACAGATTATTGTTGTCCCAGGTGTTTCCCCAACCTCCCACCAGCCCATATCCTTGGGTCTGACATCACTTTCTCAGCCAAGAGTTAAATTCCTCTATCCTTTCTTTCCTCACCATGCTTGACCTGGGTACGGGGAGCACGTCCAAGAAGGCCACTGAACTCCCTACCTCCAAACACCACCTCCCCAGTTCCTCAAACCTCTCCCTTCCCAATTCAACCATACTGTACCTCTAGTCATTTGTGCCTATGTGCACCACCACATGTGGTTTATCTCTTCCCCTCCTAACACACTTGAGCAAGGACTATCCCGCCCTACTCACTGTCAATCCAGGTACTGATTTCACCCATATCCGACTATGCCATTCTCCCTTCCCTCCCCATCTGACCCCTTTTAGGATTGAGTCCCCTAGCACTAAGACCCTGCCCCCCTTCTCCCCACTGTTGCCCTGTACTGTCCAACTATCCCTACCCCCACCTTGAACATCCACCCTCTCCTGCACACTTGCGACATGATCTGCCCCCCCAGTCAAGTCCGCCGCCCTATCATGCTGAACTGACCCTCCTGCTATACTCACCACCCCTCCCCTATTGTCCATCTCACCCCATGAGTCTCCCTACCTCATAAACCTCCTTCACATCCTCTCTGGATCCCCCCTTCCCTTTTGACTCCTCTGCCCTGCCCCCATGCCCTCCCGTCTACCCCAATCCATTTTCATCTTTCTCCCCCCTGCCCCCAGTTGCCCCCTATGTTTTCTCCACCCTCTTTCCCTCCTGCCCCTTCCTGGAGAGCCCCTTCCTCATCATCCACCACTGAAGCCAGTACAGCAAACCTATTTCCTGAGCAACTACTGAATGCATCTCCCCTAGTGCCACCCCAAGGTTCCCCCTTATTGCTTCTAAAATTTTTCACCCCATCCCCTATCCTCCATGATACCACAGGCTCAGTACCCCTGGTCCCCGAGGAGATGACCATCCTGCTCCAATGCTCTCCCTCCTTCCTATAATCCTCGTTAACTCCCTCCCTAGCCACTGGACCTCTGTCTCCAGTCCCCTCAGCCTGAGGGGAATGGGACACCCCCCCTAGCTTCCACAGTATGCCCATCCAGATAGCGGCCCCACAACCATTGCAGTTGTAACTTCCTACAAATTGGGGTTTACTAAGATGTCTTCCTGGGCTGCCTAATGCCCACTGTCAGGATGGTGTCCTGTGTCTGCAGTAGTTTTTATTGTCTGCATGAGAGTGCTATAGTAAGCCTCTCTTTAAGAGAGCTGTATTCTGTGTGAGAAAAGTAGTCTGGATTGGGTCCGAGTAATTAAGGCTCGTGACCAGCCCAAATGTCTGTATTTCAGCTCCATTCTGCAGTCGCTATTTGTACAGAGGAAGCTCTGTTAGGAAAAATGATTATTTGTTGTTTATCTGCTGTAATAATAACAATAATATAGAAGTTTGTCTAACCTGCTTTCAATTGTAGTTGGGACCTTTTGAATTAGAGCCACCATCTTGGTTTTGGACTGCCAGTGTTGGACCAATCGAACCTCAGGGGACCTAAAATGGAGACTGTCCCTAGAGGTCTTGTGGGATTGAAATCTGTAGGAATGGTAGTTTTCAGGTTTGGCACCTAAACGGACCTGAAGGGGGAGCCCTTCCTGTGACAGACAGTTTCCTCAGCCAACCAAACTTTTTGGATCTCAGAAGAAATGCCCAGAACTGACTGTAGCAGAGTTAGTTGTGAGCTGGAGTTTGGAGAGTGAACAGCTCGAGCCATCGAGCAGCTGCTCCTGCGTAGGAGCACGGGAACATCGTCAGGAAGGCTGCGCTGGCCTGCCTGACACATCTTCCTGTGTGAAGAACTGCTGTGAAGAGAAAGTTGGACTTTATCTGATTTTCAGATTGGAATCCGGAATCTGAAGAGAAAAAGTGTGTTATTGTTGCCTGCTAATGGACTGAAGACTTGCTCCAAAAGCGATCGGCCTGTCAGGTACCGAAGTGAGCCTCAGAGTGAAAGGTTTGCGCAGAAACTCTGCTGTATTGCAAACGGACTTTATCCAAACTGTGGCTAATAGTTTTATTGTTTATAAATGTGCTGAATGTGTAGTGTCGTTCGTGATCAGGTTCTCCACTCTTGTTTACGTTATGCTAGCTGGAAGCTGCTCCAGCGCTTGTTACGGACTAAATCCAAACTGCTTGCTCTGTCTGGGCCCTGTCATTTCGGCCTAGACTGCCGCTCCTATCGCAGAGACATTTCCGAAGAAAGACCCGCTTTGTGTGACTGTAAAGGAGGGACTCTTTGTGCATGCATTTTCAGTCTAAAATAATCAGATCTATTAATCATCTGCTAGATTCCTGCCCCACCCCTGTTCATATTCCCCTGAATAAATAAGATTATGTTGTTTTTACATTTTATCTGGCTAGTGTGTACCTTTTTGGTGGGGGTATTGTACTTCCATTGAACTGCTGCCTTACAGGTCTTATTTTACAGGGGGTCTCCAGGGCAGCTGCAGACAATCCAGCCCTGGTGGTAAGTGCAAGGGGTGTGAGCAAGTCATTACTGCCATATGGTACATGTGAACGTTTTGCTACTATACTGTTTAAGCCACTAGAGGGGTTGGTGGGGGGGTTATAGCATCCCGGAGGGCTATACCAACAGCAGTTATGCTACTCCAGAACCATTCCTCCAGGTGGAGGCACCCGTTCAATGAGCTCAGGCCCCTCAACCTGCACATAGTCACGCAGGCAGGAGTAGTAGCCCTTAGAATAGCGCCACCTAGGGGTTACACAGTTAACAATCCTGTCTATCCTGGTACGTCTGCTGTCCTCCTGCTCCCCTGTACCAATCCCCCAATCCCTTCCGCCAACTCCTTCTCTACTTCCTGTACCAGTTCCCCGCATCTTCACCACTCATTATTGCTGGGTGTAAGCTGGAGGTGCACACCTGCACAGGAGCTTTTTTTTTTGGGAGGGGGGTTGGCACTGACAGTGCCACCCACAAGGCTGACACACTGCGTGGCGCACGAGGGTTGGCCGTTAGGAGCCAGAGACTCCTCCTCCACCCCAGTTCTGTTCTGCCAGAGAGGATGAAACAAAGGGGGACAGAGAAATCCAAAAAGAGGCGAGAGAGCTAAGGGATAGGGAAAAAGGAAAGGATATAAACTGAAAAAGGAATAAGCCGACCAGAGGACAGAGGGAATCGAATCTCTCAACACTCCATTCAATGCATCAGTTAAGGTTGTTCCACAGTGACAAAAGTGAGGAAATTCGGTGTTAGGGTTGAAACCCCCCCCCTTGCACCCCCTCAGCCCGCCCCCCCCAACCGGCATCGGGGTGTGCACTGGGGTCGTCAGCCCTAACTCTCACCCCATCACATGCATGAACAAGCTGAGGCATAGGAGAATGGGTGAGAGTTAGGACCAGTGACCCCAAAGCACACCCCGCTGTCAGGGTAATGGTTACGCACATGGTGACACAAACGTAAATTGTAAAGCAAACGTTAATAGAAACGCAGGTGCAAAGTGACGCCAAAGCGAACAGTGACGCAAACAGAGATGCAAGCACATATGGAAACGCAACTGGTAATGCGCACGGTCTTGGTACCACTATTGTAAATGCAAATGATAACTGTAACAGCAACAATAACGTGAAAGGAAACAGAAATGGAAAGGCAAACACAAGCGCGTAAGGAAACACAAACCCTAACGTGCACGGTGACGGCACCGCAATTGTAAACGCAAATGGTAATGGTAACAGCAACAATAACACCAAAGAAAACAGAACCACAAATGTAAGCGCCTATGGAAATGCAAACCGTAACGCACACGGGCATGGGAATGCAACTGGAAACGCAAATGGTAATGGTAAGAACAACGATGACGCAAAACGAAAGACAAATACAAATGAAAACGGAAGGGCGGCCGCCAACAGAAATGGTAATGCGCACAGTGATGCTAAGTGAAAGACAAACACAAACAGTAGTGGAGACACAAATGGTAACAGTAACGCAAACGGAAATGCAAAGGGTAACGCATACGGTGGCGTACACGGGAACGCTAACGCAAACGGGCATGGAAACACAAGTGTAAAGCCTACATGTAACAGTAAGTGGAGTGCACACCATATTGTTCCCCAAAAGCTCCACTGAGAAACACAGTGCAAACAAAGAATGTATGCATAATAATGGTCCTCGGAGCAGAAAACGAGCAGTTGTAATACTAAATTGGTAATATCTCAGTAACCGTACGACGTAGAAAAAAAATTAAAATTTTAGATGATTCATGAGTTTCCTGGCTAGGCGTTCACTAAATATTGTGATGAAAATTCCGTATCTCGCACCGTTTCCTAGATATGAGCCCCGAAAGGTACGGCGGACACCACCATGTTTGTCTATGGGGAAAAAAACATCAACTTCAGAGTACCGTAACTTTGTATCCGTGCAATATTTTGTCACCAACACACCAAAAGGCACAACTGTGAGATGTTGCCTGCCTTCCCTCCAAATTTCAGGCCAAAAGACCAAACTGTTTTTTTACAGCAGGGTGGCAAAGAATTCATGTCATTTTGGCCATAGTCTAGAAAAGTTGTGATTTGCAACACCTTTTGCAGAAATTTGCGAAAGTGTCACAAAAGCGACACTACTTTTCCCAGAAATTTGAAAAACATATTTCTGGGGTGTTTAACCCCAAAATAAAGAAATGGCTAGCATCCTCAGGGCTTGAATAGGTAAACACAAAAATAATTATGTCCCTAGATGGTCCCAATTTTAAATGCCTAGCATTTCTGTGATCAGTAACTGAAAACAAAATGGCGGATCTGTGACACTACTAAGGCCATTTGCGACACTAAAAAGTGCATTTGCGACACTTTCGAACTTTTTGTTAACTTTTCCCATTGACTTATAATGGGAACTTTTTTTTTTTTGAACTAGGAATTTATTGAAATTTTATCTGTCACACACGGTTACAAAAACTTACGTTCAGCACATACACAATTTAAAGGAGGAAAAACATCAATCACAAACTATATATTTGATAGAGCAAGAAAAGAGGGGAAAAGGAAAAGAAAAAGAGAAAAGGAGAGGCATGACTTCTTCAATACCACATATTGCTCAATGGTCCAACCTGTCCCATAGTCAAATACACATCTTATGAGTATATGGCTAACACTGCAAACACATGTTTATTTTCTTTAGAAGCCATATAATGAAAAAATGGTAACCATCTCACTTTAAATCTTTCCACAGACAGCCTAAGCTTAGCTGTCAGATATTCCATCTCCAAAATCCTGGTACATATTTCATACCAGGACTGTACTGAAGGGCTGCTGGGAGTAAGCGAGCATCGGGTAATTGTCTTAAGGGCCGCCACAGGCCAAAAAGCCAATATTGTGCAAGTTTTGGAAAAGGAGTGTCAAAGATCCTCACCACCACTCCATGAATGTCATCCCAGAAGTCCACCACCAATCCACATTGCCAAAAAATGTGAGAGTAAGTACCAGTGGATTGGCAATTTCTCCAACAGAGATCCGAGTTATGTCACCCAAAATGCTTAGTGACTACTGGAGGTCTGAAGTACCTGACCACCCCCTTCTGGGAACTTGTTTTTTGAATAACTTTTGAACCGTTTAATATTTTTTCACGAAATCTTCAAAAGGCACATCGGGGACCCCGGCCGCACGTTCCGTGAAGTTTTCATACCAGTCGCATAAACCGTGCGACCTGTAGGCGCAAGCAAAGAATGCACAAAAAAACCCATAATTGCATGCACGAATGTCGCTTAATAACTCCACAGCTGTATATCCGACCAGTACAAAAGGTACCAGATCCCAAAATCTATGGTTATGCCCCGTGCCTGCCAAATTTCAGGCAAATCCGTTGAACGGTGGCAAAGTTATTAAGGTGCAAAATTTCACCATTTAACCTTAAAAGGGGTACTCAACCATAACTATGGTAGCACTACCGTGGTACCATAATATATATACTGTACATATATGGAGAAGGGGGACCTCTGCCATGCTAATCCGGAAGACCACTGACTGATTTTTAGCCTCAAAACCCTGCGAGGTATGAAGACACGGGAGCAAGGATCCCGTCAACTTCAGGGACCACTGGACCTAGGTCCAGAAGAGAATTTGAGATAGTCTTGTAAAATAAAAAGCATGGTGGGGTCTGATCCCCTTCCCACCCTAAACCCACTTTCGGGATGAAAGTCCTGAAGCATGGCCCTCTTAGTTTACCACCTGAGGGTTTAGCCAAGGGGAAAAAACTTTAGCAGGAGAGGATTCTGTCCAGAGTGATCCCAATAAGTAAAGGGGCAGCAAGAAAGAAGAAAAGAAGGGGGGGTCCCTAAAGGCCCCCCCATGGAATGCACTGACCATGATGAAGTCCCCACCCTTAACAGGGTGACAATGGAACAACAGATCTGGGCCAATACATGGATTGAACCCTACAGTGCACCCCACTGAGAACCCCAGGGAATTCCCTCCAAGGGCAGGGCAAAGGCCCTACTTGCCACCCTCCTAGTTTGTGTGCTCTGTGATTTTAGAGAAGGAAACAGAGGTCCTTGAGGTACCAGGGGGACTCTGCCCCCAACTGGCCTCAAAGAGGGGGAGGGCGAGCAGGGTGGAGGTGGCACCCAGGAGCTAAGGCCCAAGGGGGGAAGGTGAGTGGAAATTAGTAATAAATGGTGAAGATACAAGAGAAGATCAAGAATGACGGTAGGTACATAATTTTCATATCTTCCCTTGTCAGTCTTTACCATTAATTACTGCACGGTGAGTACCAAGCCCCCTGGAAGGGACCTGGCACTGCCCTGAGGGAACAGCATCCCTCAGCCTCCTATGGGGGAGATGCTATAAGGGAAGACCCTATAGCTGTACTAGACCAAAAATGGCCTAAGGCTGGTCAGGGTGAGGAGGTGCCCCCAATGGCTGGGGGGATGGAATGTGCCCCTGCAGGTTTCTTCTCACCCTGCGGGAGAAAAGATGGGTCCCCCAGAAAGAGGAAGAAATCACCCTACGTCGGGCAACAGATACCAATCTAGAAAGATGAAGCCATGCTGTCCACCTGATGCAGAACACTGTCCTCGCCAGTCTGGAAGCCACCTCACTGGTGTCATATGATGCCCTTGCTTGGTGCCTTGCAAGATCCAGACCCTGAGCAGAGAGGGCAATGGCTTGCCTAGATTCCTCCAAATCAGGCAAGGATGTTAATACCTGTGCCAGCATCGACCAAAGGTGCCTGTTGTAGGCAGCGTGGTGAGCCTGATGTGAGCTGATGCAGAGTAACACATGAGCTGAGGAGAAAACTCTTCTTCCCCACCGGTCGAACTCAGTAGAATCCCTATCTGGTGGTCGGTCGTGTACCAAGTGTTGAAGCCCGGAAAGAGTATCTAAAGACGTCAGCCCCGAGGTTGGGTGAGGCAGAGAACCAAGAGAGTCCTGGGGAGCGCAATACCTCCTCCTGCAGTCCACTGAGGCTGAGGGTGAGGCAGCTGGTGACTGCCAGGTGTGGATTGACGCTTCCTGGAAGGGAATAGGCCAGAGAGGCACCACAATGTGGTCTGCACTAAACTCGCTCAAAAAGGAGTGCATCTCCCACTAGGTATTGCATCTTACCGCATGAGAAATATTACCACATGAGAAATATGGAGCTCCTGAACCAACTTCAAAAGAAACCACTGATAGTCAGTGAAATCAGTGTGGGAGGAACGGTGGACAGAACACTCCTCTTCCTCAGATGAGGAAGCCGAGGAAGTAGAGGAACTCGGATGCTCAGAGTCCTCCTTCGTCGGTGGAGACAGGTGAAAGACCTGCTTGTTCATGGCTTGCACATACCCAGGGAAGGCCGCCACAGTGGCCCTGAACGTCTCCCAGGTTAAGGGTCCCATAGGACCCACACAGCCTGGGAGAGGAGGAGGTGTCTGTAGAGGGATTAGAAAGGTCACCTAACCGAAAGTGCTTGACCTCTGCCAGGGCTCTGAGACCCTGCAGTAGATCCTGCCACATGGGGGAATCCGGGGGTTGATCCAGTCAGCGGATGCTGCACATGTGAAAACAAATCCTGGCCAAGCCCTGAGGGAGAATCTCCCCTGTGGTGCAACTGGGGTTGCATGGATCCAGAAGGGCAACCCTTAGTGCTGCCCACTAAGGGTGCCCCTGACATCTCAGAGAAGGAGAAGTGGGGCTCAGGACTGTGGGTTCCTACAGACCCCCCACAGGGTAGTGCACGAGGGCCTCTGCACTTCACCCTGGCCTATCAACCCCTCAGACTCCAAGGCCACCCTCTTCCTCGAACCCAGTGCCAAGGAGTCCCCCAATCCTGCCGGCCCCTTGAGGGAGGCTGCAGAAGAAGGGGTCCCTGTCCCCACTAATGTAGCCAAGGCAGCACCAGAGGTTGCAGCTGCCCCGGCCACAGAGCTCGAGACAGTCGCACCAGGCCCCCTGGAACTGCAATCCACCGCAGTGCCCCCAACACCAGAGTCGGGGTGAGGGCCCACAGAGACCTCAGACTCTGGGGAGCCCAGAAGGCGAACACTGGGCCGCCTGGTGCCGCATTGAAGAGGGCCCTCCCCGACTCCAAGAGTCAAGACACCAGTCTGGATTGGCCAGCGAGTCATCCACCTCCAAAGAAGAGGCGACCACACATACTGCCAGACTAGCGACCCCAGGAGCTCTCCTACCAGCGGCACCATGAACAGTGCCACTGCGGGACATGGTACCGCCTGTGGTATCATCCCAATCATAGACACTGCGAATGGTGCTGGGATCTGAAACTGCGCCGGTAGGTGGCATCGAGGGTCCACCACTGCCGGGCCCTGCAACTGTGGGCCGGAACACCGGGGGAGCCTGCACCTCTGTGGAGGTGACTGCTGTGGCAGTGCTCTCGACCCGGCTCCACAGGGAACCAAGTCACTCCTCTGGCACCATGGAAGAAACCTCCTCGACGGCAAGGCTGGAATCAAAAGAGGAGGCTTCCTCCTCACCGGGCCGTACAGACCTGGGAGGGACCCAGAGGCAAGGTCATGAGATCTTGCCATGGCATCCCTAGAATGACGCCGTCCTCCAAAGGTTGGCAGGGCCCTGCCAACTTTAAATATGTGGATGTTCAAGAACTCGGCAGTCCATGGAGAAACAGGCATCGCAGTTGTCCATATCGTGGTTGGGACCCAGGCAACGCAGACAAACGTCATGTCAGTCCGTTACAGAAAAATTCTGGCCACAGAGACACCAACGCATGGGGGCGTGGCACGCTTTGAATTTTTTCTTAGCCCCCAAACCGGACTTGACGCAGAAAGAAATTTAACAAAACTCACAGAAACAGGACCTGGCACTGTTGGTAAGAAATAACAGGAATGGGCTTATCGGTATCCAACGGCGTCAGGTGATATTCAGAACTAGGACGGAGATGAAGAAGCAGGAAATGGAAATTACGTACTCACCGTAATTCTTGATCTTCTTGGACAGAGTCTCTACCACTCAGTCACACTAATTGGACTACGTTGGAGGTGCTAGGACCGGGCGGGAGCCAAAAATCTTCAGGAGGGACTGCACCGAGGTTGGGCCGTGAGGAAGTGGCACCACAAGACCGGCTCACACCGTATAGGTTACCTCTGCGTCGACCCTCCAACTGCCTCAGTACCTTTTTTACTAAGGAGGTGCAGCGTAACTAAACTAGTAAAACTAACCTATGTCAGACATAAGAAGGGTCAACACACAAGAGAGTCTTTACAACCCAACCATCGAGGAAGTGAAGACCAACAACAGACAAATGAGCTCAGGGATGGAGGGTGGGTGGGTGTCTAAATGAGTAGTGGAGACTCCATCCAAGAAGATCAAGAATTACGGTAAGTACATAATTTCCATATCTTCCTGGACATAAAGTCTCCACCACTCATTCACACTAATGGGAAAGTACCGAGCTAAATAATCCCCCGAGAAGGGTGGCAAGAAAGAGGAGCTCACTTAGGACAGAAGTCCATTAAGGATTGACCTGCCAAAGGATTGATGCTGCCTGGCATGGACATCCAAAACACAGTGCATCACAAATGTGTGCACGGAGCTCCAAGTAGCTGCACTGCAGATGTCTGCAATGGGCACATTTCGTATTTCTGTGAGAGATGCTGCTACTGCTCTGGTAGAATGGGCATATACCCTGCCTTCCAGCTTAACCTGTGCCAGGGAATAGCAGTGGCGAAGACATGCCACTAGCAATGCCAAGATACATCTGATAGCAACAGGCTGACCCAGTCGGGCATGCTGAATGACACAAAGAGTTGCTTTGATTTGTGGATCTCTTTAGTTCTGTCCAAGTAGAAGCGCAAGACCCACTTAACATCCAGAGAATGTAGGGTACGTTCTCCCTCATTCTGGAAGTTCTCAAGGTAAGTGGGAAGAACCAAGGGCTGGTCCACATGTAATTCCGAGACCACTTTGGGGAGAAAGTTAGGATGGGTTTGAAGAACCACCATGTCCTTGTGAAATAATGTGTAAGGAGGGTCTGTGACCAAGGCATGTATTTCAGACACTCTGTGAGCGGAGGTAATGGCTACAAGGAAGGCAGTCTTCTAGGTCAGGAACTTCAGCTCACATGTTGCTAGAGGCTCTAAAGGTTTATGGGTGAGCATGTCTAGCACTAGGTTAAGATTCCAGGCAGCTACCAGTCTCCTGACTGGTGGTCTGATGTGTATTATACCTTTAAGGAATCTCTTAACCAAGGGTAACTGAGCTATAGACAATGTGTGTATGGGCTTGTGATAAGCTGAGATCACACAGAGATGGACTTTCACAGTTGAATACTGTAAACCTGCATTAGACAGGTCTAGAAGATATTCCAAGACTTTGTTTGGTGGGCAAGAAAAGGGATTTAGGGAGGACTTTGCACACCAAATGGAGAATCGCTTCCACTTTGCTGTGTACGTTTTCCTAGTAGCTGGCTTACGTGCTGCTAGGAGAATGTCTGAGACTCTACATGAGACATTAAATCTACCCACTTCTATCTCCTCAGGAGCCAAGCGTGAAGATGAAGGGATCTCAGGTTGGGGTGGACCACTGGTCCCTGGGTCAGAAGGTCCGTACAAAGTGGTAGTTGTTTTGGTGGAACCTCCGATAATCTGTTGATCAATGGAAACCAAATCTGATGAGGCCAAAATAGGGCAATGAGAATCATTCTGCCCCCTTGTGCCTCCAACTTGAGCAGTACCCACTGAATTAAGGGAAAAGGAGCAAATGCATACAGAAAGCATCTTGTCCACCGCAGTCTGAATGCATCCTGATAGAAAATGCCAGGTTCTGGATTTCTGGAGCAGAATAGAGGCAGTTTTGTGTTGAGTGGGAACGCAAAAAGGTCTAGGTCCGGTGTGCCCCACTCTTTGAGGAGCAATCACGCAACGTTTACATCGAGAGACCATTCATGAGGATCCACCTCTGTTCTGCTGAGGTGATCCACTAGATCATTCTGGACTCCTGGTAGGTAAACTGCCTGGATCAGGGTTTCGTGCTCTAGACACCATTCCCACACTCTCATCGCTTCCCTGCACGGGGATAAGAGTGCGCCCTGTCCTGTTTGTTGATGTAGTATATCACCGCTTTGTTCTCCGTCTGAAATAGAATTGTTCTGTGACAGAGAATGCCCTTCAGGGCTTGGCTAGCATACAGGACCGCTTTCACTTCCAGGACATTTATGTGGAGTTGAGATTCATCCTGACTCCACAGACCTTGGGTGTGGAGATCTTGACAGTGAGCTCCCCATCCAAGTAGAGAAGCATCTGTGGTGATGGTGATCTGAGTCTCCAGTGGAGCAAAGGGAAAGCCTTTCAGAAGGTTGTCCTCTTGAGTCCACCAGGTGAGTGACCGCTTGAAAGGTTGTGTTACCTTGATGCAAAAGGACTAGGGGACTAGGAAGGTGTGGTGGGAGACAATTGCGGTCTGAGCATCCACTGAGTTGTTCTCATATGAAGACGAGCCAAGGACACCATGAGACCCAGCATTTGCTGCATCAACAGAGCTCGGACTGAGTTGCTCTCTTTGATGAAGCGAGCCATCTGGAGGATATCGTTCCTCCTGTCCTCTGGGAGGAAGGCCCTTGTATTTGAGGTATGCAGGAGGGCTCCTACAAAGAGAAAGAGTCCCCCTTGGGCAGCTGAGGAGGGACCTGGGCCGGATTTTCAGAGGGTGGCACTAGGCACTTTCGGGCCCTGTGCCTTCTGCTGCCATTTCTTTTGTGGTTGAGGGGCGTGCCAGGTTCTCACCCTGTTGAGGGGCTATAGGAACCGGGCTAGCAGTCTTAATAGCCATTCTAGTTTTCTGAATGGCCTCAAGTGCCTGCTCCACTTGTGGGCCAAACAGATAAGCACCATCAAATGGTAAGTTCATGACTCATTGCTGGGCATCATTTGTGAATCCCGATGTTCGTAGCCATGTGTGGCGACGGGTACATATCCCAGCTGCAGCTGCTCTAGAAGCAGTGTCAAAGGCATCCATAGCAGCCTTAAGTTGCTGATTATTGGACTAAATACCTCTAGTGATAGTTTGGAGGAGCTCTGAGGAAACATCAGGCTCCAGAAGAGCCTCCACAGAAGCTTTTAACGAATGCCAGAGGGTATACTCATATTGACAGAAGTAGTCCTGGTAGCTAGCAATACGCATACTCAGGGTAGCAGTTGCAAAGACTTGCTTCCCTAATGTGTCAGTCTTATGAGATGCTTTATTTACTGGATGAGCCGTGGACTCCTGAGGAAGGACGGCTTTGTCATTTTCTGCCAGGGCCACTATTGCGTCAGCGAAGGCTTGAGAGGCCAGGATTGGTAGATCCTTAGGGGGAGCATACTTCCTGTCTATGGACTCAGCCACGGAAAGAAT
Source organism: Neoceratodus forsteri (assembly GCA_016271365.2). Taxonomy (NCBI): domain Eukaryota; kingdom Metazoa; phylum Chordata; order Ceratodontiformes; family Ceratodontidae; genus Neoceratodus; species Neoceratodus forsteri. Next base: position 902,670,455 of record CM057456.1, on the reverse strand, counting down.
AAGCACTGGATTGTCCCATACCATTTGTGAGAGAGTCACGAAAGAGGGTTGTACCGGAGGAGTCAATTCCACAGGGATCTCTGGGACATGCAAATATTAAAGGCATAACAACTTCCCCGGGTCCACCTTTGAAGTCTGGAGAGAGAGACAGAGAGTGGAATTCATATTCTTCAGTAAAGGCTTAAAAGACAGGTCCTTGACCAGAAGCTCTGCTGAAGAAGAGGGCTTATTTTCCACTCCAAGAGATGAATCCGCATCAAAGTCATCTCCTAATCGCAAATCAGGATCAGGCTCAATGTCGTCTCCTACTAGCCCAGGAGGGATAGTATAAAAAGGAAAGGGAGGAAAGAGAGCAGGAGGAGGTGCTTCTCGAATTGGAGTAGAGAATCCAGTATTCCGCGGCAGTGCTGGCCCATGGACCACAGCGCTAATAGTGGCGCCGATCACGGTGCCACCAAAACCGGAGTCAGAGACAGCACAGCAATCGGCACCACCCAGCGCCCAGAGACCCCATCTCAACTCTTGGAGCACCCAAGGATGAAGATCTGAAAACATGAGTAGGAGAAAATGGTACCTGTGCTGGCCCCTGCACCGCAGCCATGTAAGGGGGGAAAGCACAAGGGCGCGGTGTCGACGGCACCGGAGAGGGTGCTGCACGACTAGGCAGACCCAGCCATCCTGCATGCGGATTCGAAGCCCCTAGGCCAGAAGGCCCTGGGGCCGACTCTGCAGGCTTGGAAAGTTGGGACAACCACCGAACCCACTGCTCCATAAGAGCGGCTCAATGATGAAACTATTCACCGAAAGACCTCCCAGGGGGTGGGGAGGGACTACGGAGTCTAGGATGTTGGTCACTAGGATCAGAAGCTGCAGGTGACCAGTCAGAGTCAGCCTTCTGTCCCCTGTTCTGACGATCATCGTGCAGACATACCGGAGGGTGACCACGAGTGGTAACATTTCTTCTTCGATCAGTGGGATGAAGAAGAACTCGAGGCCAAGTGGTGTCAGGTTCTCAACGAGGATCGAGAGTGGGCCCACTTCTTTTTCTGCTTCTGGAAGGACCGCCCTTCTTCCTGAGCACCGGACTGCCCATAGTCAGAACCCCCCCCCGTAGAGGGCGGCGGACAGGACCCAGCCCCACTGAATACACAGCTTTCATGCAAAGTCTCCCTACTGTCACCGGCCCTGTTCATGGTTGAGACTGTCAAAGGTGGGCTGAAAGGGACTTCTGAATAAAAATTTCTAATCTTTTTTTTTTTTTTACTAAAATAATAAATAAATACTGTGTATAAAAACCTGCAAATCAAAACTAAATGACTAAGCTGCTGTCATACAGACAAAGATTTGACTCCCACTGGGTGAGCGATGTCGTCACTGAAGTGCACTCGACAGCATAAAAAAGGAACTGAGGTGGTTGGAGGGTTGACACCGAGGTAACCTATACAGTGCAAGCTGGTCTCACGGTGCTGCTTCCTCATGGCCCTACCTCAGTGCCAGCCCTCCTGAAGATTTTTGGTTCCTGCTTGGTCCTAGCATCTCCGGCATAGTCCCTTTAGTGTGAATGAGTGGCGGAGACTTTGTGTCAAGGAAGATCAGCGTCAAATTTGGCAAAGGTCTGGTGATGCAGCAGTAAACTCTGGAACTTGCACAACAGATGTAACCTCGACAGCAGAAGAAACAGAACTGGGGTGGAGAAGGAGTCTGTGGCACCTAACGGCCAACTCTCGTGCACCACGCGGTGAAGCCGACCATGAGCAGCCAACCCCCCTCCCGTGCGGGGCGCTGACGCTTACATCCAGCAGTAATGAATGGTGAAGATAGACAAAGGAAGATCATTACAAATAATACATTCCATCAGTCACTATACTCCTCAGAGGTACCCCATGATTCGACCCCTGACACATTTCTACAGGATATCCCCTTGACAGCTTTAGACTCTAGCTGAGCAGAGGAACTTCATAAGCTGGTTACCCTACCCAAAATTCAAAAGACCATATGGTCTTCTAACACAGATAAGGCACCAGGACCGGATGGAATTCTCACGGAATTCTACCGAACCTTCTGGCCTGAATTGCAACAACTATTGTTCCTGATGGTACAAGAGGTGCTTGGAGGAGGCACTCTACCCAACTTCTAGACCCTGGCAACCATCACAGTCCTCCCAAAGCCAGGGAAGAATCCCCTAAAATGTGGGTCTTATAGACCCATATAATTTTTTTTTTTTTTACTTATCTGTTTCTACCCCAGGTCCCCCGGTTGGCCCTCATCATGAGCCACCAGTCCAGCCCCACACCCCGAGATCAGGCAGCATCCCTTCTTACCCCATGGATTACCCCCTATGGCATGGCAGTGAGAAGCCCCCCCAAGCTCACTCACTTCAAATCAGATTCAGTTCAGGGAGCGCCATTCAGGGTTGGGGCCTGCGGCGGGTGGCTGCTTCACTCTGCGTGACCAGCAGGACCATTTTCCGACAGTTGCTCCCTTATCTGAGAGAGGTGTGCACTGATGCCAGTGGAGGAAGCGCGCACGTGTCTGCATGCGCTCCTCCCGGTGCCTGTCCCATCTCAGCCCACTTGTACACAGCACTGGTGCACTGCCCCCCAGCTTCCGCTAGGGGCCAAAAGAGCGCTGACCACTGGAGTCCCCCCTCCCGAGAGAGGGACAGCAGTCCATCGGAGGCTTGATCCCTCGCCTCCCCTGCCGACCCCTCATGGCCCGTGCTCTTTTCCAAACATGGGTCACCGTCACAGTGCGAGGTAAGGCGTCCAGTGCCTCACCCCTCAGTGTCACTGGGCCGGCAACCCATATCATTATTAAATGCAGATTATAAGATCTTAGCAAAATTACTCACTACCAGGATCGAGGGGGTTCTCCCGGACCTCATTCACCCCGATCGGGGGGGTGAGGGGTCGTGAAGGGCAGACAAGCCAAACATAATATTAGGAGGACTCTGAATATCATGTAAAAATGGAGTTCGGGGGTGAGGGCTAGAAACCGAGGCCTTCTCTCACTGGACACAGAGAAGACCTTCGATAGAGTAGAATGGCTATTTATGTTTGCTGTCCTTAGCAAATTTAGATTTGGTCCCAAAATTTAATCATGGATAGCTACTTTATAAAGATCGCCCTGGGCACAAATCCTTACTAATGACACCTTGTCCAGTCTTTTTGGCTCTCAAGAGGAACCAGGCAAGAGTGCCCTTTGTTCCCGCTCCTGTACAATTTAATAACTGAAGTCCTCCCCCAAATAATCCGCACCCATCCAGATACAGAAGGTTTTGTCCAGGGGACTAAATCTCATGTCATCTCGCTGTTTGCTGATGATGTACTCCTTTTTATTGACAATCCGGGAAAAGATCTGCCAGCTTTGACCTTTTTAAAACATATGGACCCATATCAGGTCATAAAATCAATTGGACAGAATGTGAGTGGCTCCCCCTGTCAGGGAACAATAACCCGATTCAGATCAGTGGGGCATACTTACATCCAACTACAGTTATTAAATGCCTGGTATCAGCCTCCCCAGGAAGTTGTCCAGCTTGGGGGATGTAAACTATAAACCTCTTCTAAAGAAAGTCAAGGAAGATTGTGAAAGGTGGAGATCCGTTCCTGGTCCATATAACGCTTATAGGTAGAGTTAACCTTGTTAAAATGTGCCTGTTGCTGCAGTGTCTCTACTTGTTACAAACTCTACCCATCTTTGTCCCAAATACACACTTTTTAAGTCCCTCAATGGAAGCATCACTACCCTATTGTGTAACGAGCGAAGGCCTAGAATTGAACAAGAAATGCTACGGCAACCACTCTGTAGGGGTGGTCTGGGGCTTTCCATCTTGTGCCTTTATTATTAGGTGGCACAGCTGGCATTTATGATGGATTTGATCCTGGGGTTGGGCAGGGAGTGGTGTGGGTGGAACTGGAGGCGGCAACATTAGAAGCACCACTTTACAATGCTCTTTTCATCACTTCCCTTCACAGACGCGTAGTCAAATTTATTCTAAACCCTTTCACCAGGTCCACAGTAAGAGCTTGGTTGGTGGCACACCTTACCTAGGGGTACCCTCTGGCCCTCTCCCATGAAGCATCAATTTTGCACACACTTTGAGAAGGACATACAGTAATATCACACCACCAACTTATCAGGTACTGGCTGTTTGGAGGAAAAAAGGCCTTACTTTGATCTTCTACCTTTATAAAGATAGGATATTAAAGCCATTTCAACAGCTAGTAAGGGAGTTCTCCCTTCCACCTTCCCTTCTTTTGCCTTTTTCCAGGTAAGATCTAAGATTTTTGATAGCAGGGAGGGTCTTGGCCCAACTGGTCCCAGAAGTTCCCCATTGGAGGAGGCTCTGTTGGGCGAGGGAAGGAGTCCCAGACCGAAACCCAGGACTAAAATATACAAAACACTCTTGGGAGCACTGCCGGACTCTGTGGGGAGGATACGAGAGAGGCGGGAGGGGGCTCTGTCCCTGGATGTGCTGAAAGGAGGAGTCTGGACCCTTATTTTAAAAAGGGGATGGAATGCTCCAAAATCAACAGACTAAGGGTAATACATTACAACATACTCCACAGAGCATAATTTACCCCAGCTCTCTCCCACAAAATTAATGCAGCAAACTCAGACCAGTGCCCTAAGTGTAAAGCTTTTAAGGAAACTTTCATTCATATGGTGTAGGAGTGCCCCTGAGTGACGATGTTTTGGCAGGACAGTACTTCTTTGCGATGCAGGACCCTCTGAATAAACCAATCATTAGATCCCACAAATATTCCTTTGGGCCTGCCGGGAAGGCGGGGGGGGGGGAGTGGGTCACCTACTATGGAACCTGGGTATAGTTGTAGCAAAGCAAGCATTAGCACAGCAGTGGGGCTCGGAGATGGTTCCCACAGTCTCAAGGTGGGTACAGCTCCTATTGCATTGTATGAAATTGGAACATACCCAATACAAGGTGAACAATCAGGAGGAAAAATACCAACAAACCTGGAGTCCTCTGAAGGTGGTACTGTCAGCCCCCTGGTTCCCAACCTTTTAATCCCCTCTGGGGGGCAGGCTCCCTATTTACGCCCTTCTTCAACTCTCTTTGTGATCTCTTTGGGCCTTGTTTTTGGGGAATACCACTGACATTCCAAAACAGAGACTAAAAAACACATATTCGGTGGTTCTGGTTTTGGGTTTGGAACTCTCCGGGGGCCTCAAACTCCGGGCAGTTGGTCTCCTTCCCCTAGGACGGTGGGGCACCCTGTTGCTGATATTTATGTAATTTGTTACTGATTCTGTGCACAAATTACTAGTGGACCACTGTATAATGGGACTTCCTCCCTGAAAAAAGATTAATTGTAAACAGTTAAAATCCAGACCAGTTTAATTATAGTCTCAGTGCCGTAAATGTATTGCCACATTTTTTTCCTCTGTGAAACCTGTTAAAACTGGATATCTATTTGAAATGAATGTACTGCTGATGTCTTTAATTAAAGTTTACAAAAAAAAATATTCCTCCTGATACACGACTATCTACCTTGCTATATGACTTGTTGCATTGACTCAATTGCTTTAGGAAGTCACAATGATAACTCTAAGGCCTTATTCCTCAGTCATGGTGCTAAGCCTCACTCACCCATTCAGTACTCTGTCGTGGGGTTCTTGTTCTTTAAGTGTAGTACCTTGCACTTTCTGGCACTTAATTTCCACTGCCAAACCTTAGACCACCCCTCTAGCTTTTGTAAGTCTCTCTGCTTTTCCTCTATTCCCTCATCACTATCCATTCTCTCACAGAGCTTAATGTTATCTGCGAAGAGACACAACCTGCCCTGGATTCCCTCACCTATGTCGCTGATAAACGTATTCAACAGGACCGGGCCCAGGACAGTTCCCCATGGTACACCAGTCGTGATCTCCCTCTCTTCTGATTTAACCCTTTTGACCACAATCCTCTGCTGCCTCCTCTTTAGCCAGTTATCTACTCAGTTTACTATGGCCTTAGCCACACCCAGATCCTCCATCTTCTTCAGCAAGCATATGTAAGACACTGAGTCAAAAGCCTCACTGAAGCTGATGTAGAGCAAATCCACAGCATGGCTCCTTTCAAATTCCGTCACCCAGTCGAAGAAAACTATAAGGTTGATCTGATGAATCCATGCTGTTTATATCCAGGAGACTATCGCTCTCCAAGTAGTCCACAAGGTCCACTTTGACCAGTGACTCCAGCAGCTTCCCTACAATACAGGTAAGACTGACAGGTTTGTAGTTCTCTGCTTGTTCCTTGTCCCCCAACCCTTATGGAGTGCAACTACGTCTACCACCCTCCAACCCTTTGGAACCACCCCTGTCTTAGTGAGCTGTTGAACAGACCTACCAGGGGTTTAGCCAGTTCTACTGCAAATTCCCCAAGTATCCTTGGATGTAACCTATCTAGTCCCTAGGCCTTATCTATCTTTAGGGCTGCTAGCCCTTTCAGGACCCTTTCGTATATACATATTGGCTGCCTCATCTCTGGGACCCCCTCAGTGGCCACTCTGATGCCACTCTCTGGCAAGGACTCCTAGTGAAAAATCAGCAGAAGCAATTAAGGATGGCAGCCTTTGGCCTGTCTTTCTTTATCACCCTTCCCACCCACCCAGATAGCCTTACCATTCCCCCTCCTTTCTTGCTGTTTTCCCTAATATAGCTGAAGAACTGTGTTTCTCTAGTCTTAACCCCCTCCACAATATGCAGCTCTGTGTTTGCTTTTGCCTCTCTAACTGCCCTCTTTGCCGACCTATTTATTTTTCAGTTTTCTCCCCACTCTTCCTCCTCCTGCTTTTCTTTATACTTGTAAAAAGCCTTTTTTTAGCCCACATTGCTTCCCTGATCCTTGCCGAGAACTATAACAGTCTCTTGAACCTGTTCTTTTTGGTTACCGTTCTCATGCATACTTTAGATGCCTCAGGAATGGCAGCCTTATTTGCCCTCCATCTTTCACCACCCCACCTGTGTTATCCACCACTACTAATTTATTCCTGACCAGCTCCCTTAACCTATTGAAGTCCATCTTTCTAAAATCATGGATTTCAATTCTCGGTTGTCGTTTACCAGACCCAAGGGTCAGTTCGAACCAAACAGAGTTATGGTCACTGCTCCCCAGTGGCCCCCCTACTCCCATAGCTCCTACCACTTCTGAGTTGGTAAGCACCACAATGAGAATTGTGGTCTGCCTGTGGGTTCCTTAAGTAGTTGTAGCAGTAGACAGTCTTAGAACACATCTAGCAAAGCCTGACTTCTGGTGCTCCTAGCCACAGGAATATCCCAATCGATGTCTGGAAGATTCAGATCAACCACCACCACAACCCCCACCCCTTTGCTACCCCTCTTTCAAGTTCTTCCTTGAATTCTCTGTCCCTTTCCTCCCCCTGCCCTAGAGGTCTACTGAGCACCCCCAAACACAGTTTCTTACCTGAGGCTGCTGTGAGCTGCACCCACAGTTACTCTGTCTCCCTATTATTTATTTGAATTTTTGTAACCGGGTAAGCCCACTGAGACAAAAAGTCCCTTTTTCATGGGCGACCTGGGGGAGGGTACAAGGGGAGGTACAGAGATACAAAGTAAAACAAGAGACACATGTACAATAGAATGTGGAGCACAATAAATGAACAAAAAGGCATATACATTATATACAATAATACAGTGAATACAGATGCTGCAGTAACAAGTGTTGCAGATAAATACATGCTGAAATGGCAAAATTATACATATCTACATAAATGCCGTAAGTAGATCAAGCAGTACAAAATCATTAGTAAGAGATACAAGCAGAATGGGGGACTAGGGCGAGGAAGAAGACAGTTAACAGAATGGGAACACAATGCAACCAGAGTAACCCCCGAAACAACTCATGGGGGTGTTGCAAGGCAAAGTGAGAACGAAAGCAAGGAAGGGAGCAGGATGAGAAAAATGGAGAGGGGGAGAAATGGGTTGAATGGTAGGCGTGGGAAACCATTAGTTATAGGTGCAGACTTGAGGGGAAGCAAGGTGAGATTTAAGAGATCTCTTGAAGGAGTAAAGAGGAGCAAGTCAGAACAGTAGAGAGCAATGTGTTCCAGAGGGAGGGCACAGAAAAGGCAAAGGCACACCAGCTCACTGTTAGGCTGGGTTTCGGGATGACGAGAAGAGGAAGGCAAACTGACCTTAAGGACCTCGTAGAGGTTTTACGTTGGATGATTTATGAGAGGCAGGGAGGAGTGAAAGTATGGACAAGCTTGTAGGTCAGGCAAAGGGTGGGGTAGAGAAGTTTGACTTCAAAGGATGGCCAGCCAAGGGAATCAAGACATAACAATGGTATATCCTGGCATTAGCACCCAGAGTAAAGCGAACAACCCTGTGGTATGTTTGCTTAAGTTTAGCAAGATGGGAGACTTGAGCAGAGCGGAGAATAGGGGCACCATAAGAGATGAGCAGGAGCAATGAGGTGGATGCTATGGCCAGGCGGGAGGGGAGTGTAAGGTAGAATAACAGGCAGTACAGCAGCCCAAGCTTTTGGTGGATGGTCTTGACCACATTTGAAACATGCATGTTGAAGGAGAGGTGGGAGTTCAATGTGACACCAAGATATTTAAAAGACTGAACCTGATCTAGGGGGTCACCTCGGGAGGAACTGATCACCAAGGGAGGTGGGGGGGTAGACTTAGGGGTCCAGTGGTGGAAGAGCAGCAATTTAATTTTCTTAGTGTTGAGCACCAAGAGCTTATTGAGGAACCAAGCTTCAAGAAGATGGAAACCTTGCTGCAAGAGGTGATTCAGCAAGGTAGGTTCAAAAGAGGACCGGGTACAAGATAGCATCATCTGCATACAACTGAACTGATATGCCTCCACAGTGCTGCAGGAGTTCACTGATAAAGAGAATAACAGAGGGCTGAGAATGGACCCCTGAGGGACATCATCCATTATGGCATACTACCCCTGATGTACCCATCTTTGGCCACCATTAATGCCATTCTTGGCAAAAAGAGCTACTCCTCCTCCCTACCTGTTCTTCTATCCTTCCTGAACATTGAGTACCAAGGTACTGTCAATTCCCAATCGTTACTTTCTAAAGCCCACGTTTCTGTGATGGCCACAAGGCTACGTCAGTATCTGCCATCAGCGTCTGAAGCTCACTGATTTTGTTACCTAGAATCCTGGCAATAAGGCATATCCACTTCTATCTAACCCCTAATCTGACTCTGCTGCTAACCTTGTACTTTCCTTGTCCTCTCATCCCCTTGTGCTTTTCTTGGTGTTTGCACCCTTTGTATTCCTCCCTCTAATGTCCCTTCACATTAGTCCAGTTAGGGCCACAGCTTCCTTTGTACCTGCTGTGCTGCTACAAGCCTCCAGATGTGCGGGAGTACTAGCTAGGATCCCCTTCCTGTCACCTGCCACTGTGGTTCCCCTAGATCCAGTCTCCCCTGCAGTCAGTTTAAAATTCTGATGCAGACATCACACTTCTGCCCCAGTGTGGCAGGTAGCATCATTAATATTCATGCAGCACATTAATATTCGTTAGCCCTGAAACACTTCCAGTTTCAAACTTAGTTTTTTCAGAGTACTGAGGTTCCTTACCTGCCTCATTTTGGTCACCGGTCCCCAATTAGGTAAACGGGGGCACCGGAACCACTGAAATACCCTCTGTGTGACAGCAATGGTGGTCGGTAAATGTAAAGAGTTTTTGCGCATGTGCGAGCACTCACTAGCACAGGAATGCAAGAGGAAATGCGGTGGCTTACGGCTTTAACTCCCCAAGCCCCGATATGGGCTAAAACAAACACGGAGGCTGCTAGGAAGATCAGGGGCACAAGAATACCTGAGCCAGGCAGCAGTGCCCACTGGAGCCAAAAAGGGGGACACCACAGGCGGAACAGGCAGACGGGAGAATGGGGACAATTCAAGGTAAGCCCCCCAGGAGGGGTTACAAGGATTTCCATTAATTTCCTCACCACTGATATGAGACTGACTGGCCTATAATTGCTAGCTTCATCCTTGCTGCTGTTCTTCTGAAGAGGGACCACATCTGCTCTCCTTCAGTCCTTCTGAACCACGTCTGTTTCTAGTGAGCTACTGAATAAGGCTGTCAGTGGGGCAGCTAGCACTTCCCTGGCTATCCAAACAGAAATGATTAGTAAAGGTGTGGACTGTAGCTCAGGTAGCTGCTTTACATATCTCTTGGAGGGGGATGCCCCTTGTAGCTGCCACAGAGGCAGTAGTAGTTCTAGTAGAGTAAACTTTAGGCCTCCGATAGGCTTCTTACCAGTTTCCTCATAGCAAAACTGGATACAGGACAGTACGCAATGAGATATAGTCTTCCTGGCTGCTGGCTTACTCTTAGCAACCTTTCCGTAAGTGACAGATCATTGTGTGCTGTCAATGTTGGTGTCTCTGGTTGTGCTCAGTGTGGTTTTTACATCAGGACAGTGCAGCTTCTGCTCACCTGTGTTGGAATGGTCAGAGAAATGCACAGGTAGGGTAACAGATTGGTTCAAATGGAATTCTGGCAGCACTTTAGGAAGGAATTTCATTTTTGCCCTTAGAACTACTTTATCCCTGTTATGAGACAATGCAGCTGGGATCTATACAAAGAGCTTGCAGCTGACTAACTCTCCTGGCAGATGTCATAGCATGGTGGAAACTGTTTCTCAGGTGACATACTAGATGTTTTCTGTAGCGACTGGCTCAACAGGAGGCTCCACCAGCTGGGCAAGGCATAAATTCAAATCTTATAGAGGGACAGGTTCAATGAGAAGGGGATGCAGGTGATTCAAGCCCTTGAAAAATCTTTTGAAAGTAGGTTACGAAGCTATAGATTTTCCTTCCTAGTAGGCACGTAAGTTGACACAGTTTGAATTCTTCCAAGGAGATCATCTGTCCAACTGAGGGAGAAGCTAATCTGACTGGAGACTCCACTGTGAGTTTACTATAGAACATGTGTGGCTGAGTCTCTTTTGGTATGCTAAAGAGTTTAGTCCCTGAATCTTTCACCAGTTTTCTTTCCTTGTGTGATTTCCTACCCCTCATGGCACCATTTGCTCTCCCCTCAGCTGGTCTCTTGGCCTTAAAGTTGCCACCACTTGTGGAGGGCTTACCTGAAACATGTGATGAGATATTGACATTACCAGATCCCTTTATGTTCACTGAGTTTTGCTCTACGGGGGAGCACTGTGATGAAACAGATTCTAAAAAGCTACTGTTTAGATTCTCTCCGCAACAGTTTTTGGACAGACTCTAAGACATGATTCATAATCCTGCCTGTAATGATCAGGTCTCAAGCATTTAAAACACAGATGATGGCCATCAACCTTAAGGATTTTACTGATGCAGCTCACACACTTGTTAAAACCTGGTGGGCCTGGGCGGCCCTGATGATCCACTGACAGCATGATGAGCTGCCGTGCAGACCCCCAGGTTCAGCTGCCAACCCAGGTGGTCATGTCAGGAGGTAGGCTGGGCTGAGGCAGCTGCCGAGTGGTAGTGTGCTTCAGCTAGAGAGGGTTGATGACAAGCTCTGGTGCCTCAGCAACCTCTGCGGCTGGGCCAGGGATGTTGCTCCCGCTGCTGGTAACGTGCTGAATGTGTGCGAGGCTGCGCTCACATTGGGGAGGTGGGAGGGACCAGAAAAAGAAAGAATAAAAACCCACAGCCATCGAAATGATAACCTGGGCTCCTGGCTCCCCTGAGTTCTATTGCCTGCTGGCACAGGATCCATAGAAACATAGAAGATGATGGCAGAAAAAGACCAATGCCCCATCCAGTCTGCTCATGGGTCTCTACTGACCCCCATGACCTGGCATCGATCAGGGCTGTACCCCTCCCCAACAGTTATCCTATTCCTTCCGCATCCTTGTCCCTACCAGTGATGACTATCCCCTTCATTCTATCCTAAGCACATTTGAAACCACCCATGGTTTCACCTGCCACCACCTTAGCCGGCAGGTAGTTCTATGGTTCCACCATCCTTTCTGTAAAGTAATACTTTCTCACATCCCTCCAGAACCTTCCTCTGTCGGTTTCCAGTCGTGCCCCCTTGTTGTCAAGCTGGTGTTCTTTATAAACATTTCCTGGAGCCCACCTTGTTTATTCCTTTCAGGAATTTGAGGTCTCTGTCATATGCTCCCCTCCCTTCTAGTCTCCAGTGAATACATATTCAGTGCCCTAAGTCATTCTCAATAGCACTTCACCTGCTGACCCTGAATCATCTTCGCTATCCTGTGCTGTACCGCCTCCAGTCTATTATTGTCCTTTTTAAGGTGAGAGCTTCAACTGGACACAGTACTCCAGATGTGGTCTCGCCAGGGATCTGTAGAGAGGGAATATTAATCACCTCCTTTCTTCTACTGTTAGTACTCCTCCCTATACATGCCAGCATCCTGTTATCCTTACTACAAGCCCTGTCACATTGGCTAGCCTGCTTAAGGGTGTCGCTAATAATGACTCCGAGGTCATGTTCCTCTGCTACAGTAATGAGTTTTACTCCATCAATATGATAGTCTGTCCTGGGGTTCTTTTTTCCTAGGTACATTACCTTACACATTCTGCCATTGAAACTCAACTGCCAGACCCTCGACCATATATCTAGCCTCTGCAGTTCTTCCTGTGTTGTCTAAAGGCTTCAGCACTAGTCACTCTTCTGCAGAGCTTTGTGTTTTCTGCCAAGAGACCAAACCTACACCAGATCCTTTGTCCAATGTCACTGATAAACATGTTGAAAAGGACTGGACCCAGGACAGACCCCTGCGGTACCCCACTTGTGACCTCACTCTCTTCGATTTGATATAGTGTATCACTACCTACTACTGTCTCCCTTTTAGCCAATTCTCCACCCATCTGACTACATCCCCAGCCACCCCAAGATCCCCTAACTTCTTCTGCAGACATCTGTGAGGCACAGAGTTGAGAGCCTTGCTGAGGTCAAAATACAACAAATCCATGGCATGGGCTTTATCCAGTTCCTTTGTAACCCAATTAAAAACGACTAATAAGTTTGTCTGACATGATCTCCTCATCACAAAACCATGCTGTTTACTGTCCTGTAGACCATTACTCTTCAGAAAGTCCACAAGGTCTGCTGTGATTAGCGAATCCATCAGCTTTCCAACAACAGAGGTGAGACTAATGGGTCTGTAGTTGCCTGCTTGTTCCTGCCCACCTCCCCTTTATGCAGTGGAACCACGACTGCCACTCTCCAGTCCCCTGGGAAAAACATTTGAATTGAGCTACTAAAAAGGCATGCCAGAGGTTCAGACAATTTATTTGCTAACCCTTTGAGAACCCTCTGATGAATCCCATCTGGACCTGGGGCTTTGTATGGCTTGAGGGCTGCAAGCCCCTTTTGAATTCTATTCCCAGTAATGTTGGCCTCCCCATCATCTCCCAGTATGATTAAACATATGCAGTCAGCCCAGAATCTCTGACTGCCCCAGAGCTGTAGTGATGTAATATGGAATATATGCAAACAATGGAACTAGAATGCTACATTTAAACTGCTGCCTCTAGGTGGACTGTGTTCCATCTAACAGTCAGATTCATTTTTGTAGCTGAAAAATACTAGACTATATGAATTAAATAATTCTAACCCAACCAACAATAATAATACCCAACCCCTGGTCAAGAGGACGGGATTCCAACAGGATAAAAACAATACAAAGGGGAGCTGGGTCCCCTAGTCATCTCTGTGTGCAGGGTCTTCAGGTTTGAAAATACTATCTGACCTTTAACAGCTGTTAGAAGATTATATCTCTGAGAAAGATGAATGAGTTGCTTGATGGACAAGGTGGGTGCCATGGCTGCCTGGCCCAGTCTAGGGCAACCAGGATCATGACTGCAGACTGACTCCTGAGTTTGAGAAGGACTCTCAATAGCAGTGGAAATTAAGGAAACGCATAAAGGAATTTCCCTGTGCAATCGCCTCTATCGGCAATGTGCCCAATGAAGGGGGTTTGCAGCAATAACGAGGAAGCCGATGGTTTTCTTTTGAGGCAAACAGATCTATTTCTGGAGTGCCCCAACATTTGAAAACTGACTGTTAGATGGAACACAGTCCACCTAGAGGCAGCAGTTTGAATGCAGCAGTCTAGTTCCATTATTTATATACATTCCACATTATATCACTACAGCTCCGGGGCAGTCAGATATTCTGGGCTAACTGCATATGTCTAATCATACTGGGAGATTCCTGGGGTTTGAAGTAGTAATTTAGGACTGTAGCCTTTTGCTTGTCCTTCTTTATCAGACAGCCCCCATCCAACAGTCTAACTACTCCCCCAACCCTCCTTCTTTTTTCACTTATATAGCAGAAAAATGCTTTTCTCCATACTTGATCCATACTTGATCCCCTCAGCTAATCGCAGCTCTGTGGAAAAGTATGGCATTCCACAAATACAAAAAGAGGCAGAAGGATACAGAAAGGGAAGAATACCTCCAGCAGATCAGAGGGGCAATAAAGGTGATAAGAGAGGCAATGGCAGACACAGAATTCCTGGATCCTGATCAATATGGCGGACAAAGCCTTGGGGGAATGATGGCCCTCCCCTCTCCCGGAGCCCCTGCAACAGAGGATAGAGTCATGGGGGTAGCCAGTACACTATTGGGGCTGGGGAGAAGAGGAGACATAAGCTTAAACAGGGTACATTCCTGGGACTAGGGTACATCCCTGACGGACAGATGTGACTAAGTACAAAAATCTCTATAAAATTTAAAAAAAAATTGGTAGGCCTGTGCATTTTTTGGGTTTTGTTACATAAGGTGTGACAAACAAATAGCTATTTCATATCTGAAGCTTTATTCATAAATTGTGGTTTGGAACTGAAATATACCAAACAACAGGAGAAAACAACTTTGGTTCCTGCTGAAAATCAGAACTGAAAAAGACAGCAAGAGGAACCAATCGAAATTGGTTCCCACTGTAGTCATAACAAAATCAAACCCTAAAATACTGATCAGTTTTCATGTAAGAAACCAAGAATTTATACAGTGCAAAGTCTGAGGCATCAAGTCTTTACTGTGGGTGAAAACAATCTGGCTGTTGAGGGTCAGGGCTGCATGATCAGTCCTTGGATTCCTTCAAACTACTCCGATGTTCTGGGGCAAAGAGCAAGTGCAGGTCATTTGCTTAAAGAGGTAAGCAGATCAAAATAATAATGTTGTTAGCTCTGGGGACAGTGGGGGAAAACAGGGGAAAATGGGGACAAACAAAATACATACCCTGACATGCAACTATCAAAAATAATTTTTAAAACAGAACAATTATGTGATGTCTGAGTCCCTGGGCCAAATGTCATAGGTCCAATTTTTAAAGGGAATGCGTACCACTCTCTATATAATTATTGTAAAGGTTACTATAAAGATACATCATGTAAACTGCTAGGTTATAGTTAGCAAATGCCTTTAGTAAAACAGAAAAATATATTTAAAACTGTGGATGTGCAGGCATCAATTTTGTGGACTGGAAAACTGTGATGTCACTGCCTCACAAGCCCTAACAGTATGCAGTGATGCAGGTTAAAACAGACTGCTCTTACAGACAGGAATCATATCAAATTATGAGGGAAAGCCCTGGATTTTCTTCTTATATCATGCCAAACATAAAATCCAGGGTTTTCTTCAAGCATAATAGGACCACAATCAGCACAGCCCAATTGTTCTCACCTGCTGAAATGAACTGTTAACACTGGTAAAGCAGTGACTTCATCACAACACCCTTCCTGTCCACAACATGGATGCCACCATAATCCTGTTTAAAAAGTATTTTTCAGTGTTTTACTAAAGTAATTTGGTCAACATATCCTAGCAAACCAATTTCTTGACAACTATAGTAATTGTTGAAATAATCTTATAGAGAATCATACACATTCCCTTTTTTAAAGGGAATGTGTACCACTCATTGTATAATTATTGTAAATGTTATTATATAGATCCAGTATGTAAACTGCTGGGTTATAGTTAGCAAATGCCTTCAGAAAAACAGAAAAGTAAGTTTAAAATTGTGATGTGGAGGAAACCATTTTGTGGACAGGAAAGGTGTTGTGATGATGTCACTGCCTCAACAGCTCTAACAGTGTGCAGTGATGCAGGTTAAAATAAGGAATCATATCAAACTGTGTGGGAAAGCCCTGGATTGTCTTCTTACACCATGCCAAACATAAAATCCAAGGTTTTCTTCACAGTGTAGTACGACTGCACTCAGCATAGCTCAATTGTTCTCGCTTGCTGCAATGAACACTGTTAAGACTGGTGAGGCAGTGACATCATTACAACATCCTTCCTGTCCACAAAATGGATGCCATCATACTCCAGTTTAAAAAGTATTTTTCAATGTTTTACTAAAGTGATTTGGTAACCGTATCCTAGAAACCAATTTCTGGTCAACTATAGGTGCCTATGCACTAATGGGTGGAAAGTACCCGCCAGAGGGACGTACACCGCCCACAGACAGGTACCATCATGTTGGTATGCACTAATGCCAGCCACCTGTCCACAACCCCACCCCACCCCCCGCACACAGAAGTGCACAGGGCGGATGGGGCGGAGTAGCAGACCCAGGTAAGCAGCCAATTGGATGCCCGTTCTGGGTCCCAGAGTGGATCCCCTGCACAGGAGGTGCGGGTCCGGGTGTGTGCATAGCATACACAGGCACCTGGGCAATGCACAGTCGGATCCTCTTGTCCGGTGGTCCCCTCTGCCTGATACCCACTCCCATGATCCCTTGGCCTGCCTGGCACACAGCAGTCCGCTCCCAACACCAGAGAACTGCCCGGTCCTTGCTTCAGGTTACACCCCCCCTCTCCCCAACAGAACCCCTGAACTGGTCCCAATGTCAGCCCACCCACCCCCAGACACATCTGTGCCCCATCCCCATAAATGCAGACATTCCCCTGGACACAACTATGCCCCATGACCATATAAGCAGACACACACACCCCCAGACACATCTATGCCCCGTGACTGTATGTCTGCACACACACACACACACACACATATACACACACATCGCTGCCCCAGCCAAGTCCCAGCACCAATGTGCAAGCCCCATCCGGTCCTAGCATCAATAAGCACCCCCCCACAGAGCCCCGGCCCAGGTCCACTATTCAGTGATGACCTCCCCTCTACAACCATAGCCCTGTCCCGGCGGCCCCTTTACTGTGATGCCCAGCAGTCCTGCCCAAACCTCGACCTCTGCCCCCAGCTTTGGGGGTTAGTGGCCCCTCCCCACCGTGGTGGCATCTACAACATCCCCTGTACCCGCATGTCAGTGCTGCTGCAAGAGACAGCCAGTGGCACATCCCACTGCACACTTCCTTGGCCACCGGCTGTCCCAGTGATGCTGGAAGCATGCTGCGGTGGTATTGTCGGTGCTGCTGGGGTGAAGGTGCCACTAACCACCAATGCCAGGGGCAGAGATCGGGGATCAAGGTGGGAAAACTGCTGGGCATCACAGTTTAGGGGCCACCAGGACAGGGCTATGGTTGGAAAAGGGAGGTTGTCACTGAATAGCAGACTGAGGCCGGGGCTCTGTGGGGGTGCTTATTGATGCCAGGACCAGGCGGGGAATGAGGGGGCTTGCATATTAGTGCCAGGAACAGGCGGAGGCAGAGATGTGTGTGGGTGTGTGCAGACATACGGTAACGGGGCATAGATGTGTCTGGGGTTGGGTCTGCTTGTACGGTGATGGGGTATGGATGTGTCCGGAGGGGGTCTGCTTGTATGGTGATGGGGCATAGATGTGTCTGGGGGAGTGTTTCCATTTATGGGGATAGGGTGCAGATGTGTCCAGGGAGTGGGTGGGCTGGCATTTGGGACAGGTGCGGGGGTTCTGTTGGGGAGGGGGTTTGACACCAGGCAGGGTTTCCCTGTGCTGCATGGTGCATACAACAGTTATGGCAGGGTCCCCCCTACCATATCTAGTGCCCGCCTATGCCCCCTATGTGCAGCACTATGCACCTTTGTGCATGACGCATAGTGTGGGCATGCACCCATCCTTCCCCCAAGATGACCCTGGTGCACAGCTGCCCGCACGGTCAAGGAATCAGGTGTGCACCTGTGGTGAATACCATCGGGGATTCCCAGGACCCCTACTGCGCGGCATTCCTGCATATCTATGCCTATGTGCTCAGTTTCCATGGCACACTGGCATAGTGCAAAGGGCCCATAAAATTGTTGAAATAATCTTATAGAGAACTGTACACATTCCCTTTAAGTCCTGAATATGAAAACTATTTATGCTGTCCCGCTGACGCAGCAGAAAGATTCACCACTGTGGCGCCGATGACCTGGTTCAGGAACAGACTTGAGCGTTGGAGGGCCGGCCAGGGGAGAGAAGGCTTGAGTGTCCGATGACTACCCGACTTCTCTTGGGGGGAGGGTGGGGTAAGAGACCGGCGCCTACTGATCCCTGGCAGAGGCTGGGAGACAGCAGTGTGTCCAGCTCCACTTTCCAGGGGAGCAAGACAGATACCGCTGTATGCCATGTGACCTTCACTCATGATCCTGGGGGAGAAAAAGGAAAAGATGGTGCATGGGCTGATCGGGTGACGGCCTTCTGGACCCTCATCACCAGGGACTCCTGTTCCATGAAATGCCACCTCAGCAGCACCCAGGACCACTGGATTGCCAGTAAGGCACTCCCCCTCGTAGGAAGGGGACCCACCCAATGAAAGAGAAACATCGGGGTACCCTGGGTGGCTGCTATGTGGGACGGTAGGTGGACATGAGGGTGCTCGGGGTACGAGAATCGGTCCATGAGAGGCCCAAAAGAGTGACCAGCAAGTGTGCCGGGGCAGGGGCACTAAAAAAAGAAAACTATTTATTAGAAAGAAGCAAAAATACTGTTAAAAGAAAACTACAACCTTGCTGAAACGTACCTGGCTGAGAAGTATCGGTCTGTCCCCGTTTGGCTCGTACACAGTAGTCCCACCTTGTGTTTGGGTCTTTCACAAACTTTCCCACATCTCGGAAGAGCTCACTGAAGGACATGCGGCTGGCCTGGTAGACTGTGTAATACAAGAGGGCTGCTCTCCAAAGGAGGGGGTCCTTGCGAAAAAGGACGCTGTGAATACTGGCAAGACCCTCCTCCGTAGGGTTCACCGACTTTAGCCCATGCTTTTTACGGCCATTCCAGTTACACCAGGGCTGCTGGCTGTTGTTAATTCCTCGAATATAATGAGTCCCTATAAGACAGTTAAAAAGTGTTCAGGAAACAAAATGCACTGCATAATAAGAAATCTCTCAACATGTGAAAAAAACATACACGCATTAGATGGGAAGAAAGAAAAATGACTTCCCATAGTAATAATGTTTCTTCTAATGGGTCAGACAGTGAGCCAATACAAAAGCTGCATCATCTCCACTCTGAGATGTTGCCTTGGAGTTTAGCATGGTGCTGTAGAATCAGAACTCCATTCAGATGTCGCTGTGTGGTGATGCTCTCACTAGAGTTCTAATATCAGATATGTACTGAAGAACAGAAGGAGGCAGCTAACTACCAAAACTGCAATGCTTATAGTAAGCTAAATAGGGAAAAAATAAGCACGCTTAAAATGTTTCAATTTTTAAGTAACTATACCATAAATATTTTAAAAGACATTTAAAATATAAATATAAAGTGTGTAACAATATTCAAATGTTCATACAGAAAAGAATATTTAAACCCATGTTACATTTAGTAGCCTTTTTCTGATTAGGCTCTAGAAGGGGAGGTAGGGATGGGATTGTATTACTCTTGGACCCAACAGAAGAAATACTGTAGAACTGACTGAATTAGCGGTTGCCAGATTTCACTGATGCTACTGTACAGGCATATTCATTTCTGATTGAATTAGCTTATCAGCGGTACAGGGCAGTTAGTTTGTATTAATCCACAGTGAAGAAAGGAGGGTAACTAGCGGGGTACTGCAGGGTTCGGTACTGGGACCGGTTCTCTTTAAAGTCTTTATAAGTGACATTAGAGAGCACCTGGAAGGAAAAGTATGTCTCTTTGCAGACGACACAAAGATCTGCAACAGAGTTGATACACAAGGTGGGGTGGAAAGGATAAAAAGGGACTTGGCAAGGTTGGAGGAATGAACTATATGGCAGCTCAGATTCAAGGCAAAGAGGTGAAAGGTAATGCATCTGGGAAACAAAAATCCAGGGAAGAGTACACAATGGGGGTGAGATAATAACAACAACAAAAATCGAAAGAGACCTAGGAGTAATTATATCAGATGACCTAAAGGTGGTCAAGCAATGTGAGAAGTCAGTAAGGAGGGCTGGGGGATACTGGGATGCATAGGGAGAGACATCAACAGTAGAAAACAGGAAGTTGTTATCCCTCTGTACAAACAGTTGGTGAGACCCCATCTGGAGTACTGTGTACAATTCTGGAGACCTCATCTCTGCAAAGACATAGACAGAGTGGAGGCTGTTAAGAGGAGGGCAACCAAAATGGTGCAGGGTCTGCACCAGAAGACATACGAGAAGAGACTAAAGCAGCTTAATATGTATACCCTTGAGGAAAGGAGGGAGAGGGGGAACATGATGGAAACTTTCAAGTATCTCAAGGGAATTACAGTACAAGAGGGTAGCATCTTTCAGAAAAAGAGATGTGCAAGAACAAGGGGGCACAATTTGAAGATGGGGACGGCTCAGAGGTAATGTTAGAAAGTATTTTTTTTTCACACAGAGGGTTGTGGATGCATGGAACATCCTTCCTGAGGAGGTTGTGGAGTCAGGAACAGTGGGAGAATTCAAGAATGCATGGGACAGACATAAGGCAATTCTAGTGGGGGGGTAGGAGGAAGTAAGCTGTCGATTAACTAGATTCTGCAGTTTATCCATCAGGTAGAGAAATGGGCAGACTAGGTGGGCCAAGTGGTCCTTATCTGCCGTCAAATTCTATGTTTCTATGTATTAGTCCGATTATAATAGCGGTCCATTTAAATTTGTTATTTCCTCAAATAGTGAAAATAGCGAAAATAAACGGACTGCGATTATAATCTACTCTACAGTATTACTAAGGTATTTTTTTTTAACAACATGAGTCCACTAGTGATAGCACACAAAAACTGCAGACTTCATAACAGTACCTTGGCAGGTTGGGTAGTCCAGAACCTATTTAAGAAAAAAGGTTTTGTAAGACTGCTGTCCCAAACCCAGCATCTCTTCTGGAGAGAATGTCCAGACGGTAACATTTAGTGAAAGTGTGTTCAGTTTTCCAGGTGGCTGCACTGCTGATATCTGCCATACGGATGCCTCTTGAGGCTGCCACTGAGGCTGCATTGCCCCTTGTAGAATGCGTTCTAATCCCTAAGGGGGGGCTACTTACCTGCTTCTTCATAGAAGAATTATATGCAAGAAGCCTACCACCCAGGTCTTCTTTACCACAGGTTTGCCTCGACCAACCTCCCCATTAGTCATAGGATCATAGGATTTATACAAGTCCAATAGCATTAATCATAGTGACTTGACAAGGTAACAAACAGCTGGCTGTTGTCACAACAGACATCATTTGTCCTGTCAGTGTAGTAGATGAGTGCTCTCTTGACATCCAGTCAGTGCAATCTGTGTTCACCTAGACTTGAAACGGATGGAAAAAAGTACTGGTAGAGTGACTATTTGGTTAAGGTGAAATTCTGACACCACTTTTGGGAGAAATGTTCTGTTTGTCCTCAGGACAGCTTTGTAGCTGTGCATGATGATGTAGTTAGGCTCTGTACACAGGACATGAAGCTCAGTGACTCTCCTAGCAGAGGTCACAACTGTGAGGAAGAGTGTCTTCCATGTTACAAATGTGAGGTCCACAGAGGCCATGGGCTCAAAGTGGGATGCACTAGTTGTGCCAAGCATATGTTGAGGTCTTGGGGGAGGGTGCAGGTTACCTAATAAGGGATTGCAAGTGAAGATGCCCTTTGAAAAATCTCATGAACACAGGGTGTGAAGCTCGAGATTTTGGCTTCCCTGCAGACTGGAAGGCTCATACTGCTGCTAAATGGACTTTCAGTGATGACGTCCTCAATCCTCTTGTGTGCTGGTGTTCTAAGTAATCCAGAACAAAAATTACATTTGTTTCCAGAGAATAAACTCCCTTACCTGAGCACCAAATTGAAAATCTTTTTCATTTTGAGGAATAGGAGTTTCTTGGACTGTTTACTTGAGACTTTTTGAATATTTAGTACTCTGCTTGACAGTTAATGCTAGAGTATTCTAGGGGCCAGATTTTCCAAGAGGCCTGCAGGCTGATGGAAGCTGTGGCAAACACCAGCTTGTGTAGACCGCCGGTGTGCCAGGGACCCTGCACTTTGATTTTAGTACAGGTGGGGTCCCAGCGCCAAACTCTACAGACTTGGCAAAACTGCTGTCATGTGTGAAACAAGTGGCACATGGTAAGCAGTTGCTGGAGTTGCCCATCACCCCCAGGTGAAAAAATAGCTGGCACACCGCTGCCAAAACAACTGCAGCAGAGAAGGCACAGTACCCACCAAGAGTCTGAACCTACAGTTTTGTAGGTGCACCTGATGAGGTTGCACGGAGTTGGGGAGCTATGTGGGAATGGTGAGGGGCATTGTGCATGTACCTGCATGGGGCAGAAGCTGGGAGCTGGGGTGTTATATGGGTTGGGCAATGAGGGTATGGGTACAGCTGAGGGCAGGGTGATAGGAGGACCTGGGGTTAGATTCACAAAAAATCGCAAAGCACAGCACAAAAGTTTGTGTTGTGCTTTGCAATTGCCTAGGTGTCAAAGGTTGCTGTTCACAGTTGGATAATGCACCTGCACTATCTAATTGTGAATAGGGCCAGGACAAGTCAGTGCTAAATCATTACTGCTACTGCTAACCCCACTAGCACTGCACTGAAATGCAGACAGGAGTGTGGCCCAGCAATGAATAGTGCAGGTGCGCTATTTAGAATTCATAAAAGCAGTCATGTAAATAAGCCCACTGGGCATGCTAGGCACCCTGTGGCTATTAGCATGCTCATTATGGGCCCATTTGCATAGGCTGCACTGGAGTTTAGCAACCCCACCCCCACCCCAACAGGCAATTGCCGCCCGAGTGTAAAACTATCAGTTTTCCTGGTACTAGTGTGCCCCTCAACCGAACGCCAGACTGAGTACAAAAATATACATTTCCCTGGTGCCAGTGCCCCCCACAATCACTGATCACCGGACTGAGTACAAACAAATACGTTTCCCTGGCATCCAGTGGCCCCCACCCCCACCGATTGCTGATCCAATACTAAGAATAGGTTAGCCCTGATGTCTAGTGGTCCCCTTCCGCGATCACCAGCCTGAGTATAATGCATGAATTTTCCCTGGTGTCCAATAGTCCATCTTCAGCCACCCGGTCTCCCACCCAATATAAGGATATCTTTTCCCTGGTGTCCAGTGGTCCCTCCCCCCACCGCACACATGTCCCATGTCAAAACACATATTCCCTGGTGTCCAGTGGTCCCTCCCCACCCGATCCCTTGCCTGATGTAACAATACATTGTCCCTGGTGGCCACTGCTTCCTTCCCCCACCCGATGTCTCGCCTGACCTGTTAAACATATTCCCTGGTGTCTAGTGGAACCTCCCCCATTGATCCCCATCCATGGTATGACAAGCCCCAAAACATAGCCCTTCAGTCCCATCCTGCAATCTCCACCCCCTAGCCCCTCCCTCATTCGTAACCTGTGGCCCCACTTCCTGATCTGCTTGCATATCAATATGTACTTCCCCAATGTTGAGTGAAACACCTAACTCCAATCTCGCAAATGCTCATTAAATATACTACATTTCTTGGTGTCTAGTGGGCCCGCCTCCACATCCTGATCCCCTGTATGATGACATAAAAACATTCCCTGGTGTCTAGTGGACCCCCCCACTCCTGCAGGTAGTGCCCCATCACTCCACTCCCCATCCTGAACCCAAGCCAGTGACCATCACAGCCCTCCACTCTCCACCATGACCGGCCACCAACTGAGCTGTCAATGAACGCATACCATCAATCAATGAGCATGTACTGTATACAGTTATTGACAGCTCAGTCGGTGGCTGGCCATGGTGGAAAGAAGAGGGCTGTGCCGGTCATCAGCTCGGGTTCAGGATGTGGGGGAGCGAGGTGGTGGGCACTACCTGCTGGGGTGAGAAGGCGGGGGTCTGTTAGCTGCCAGGGGATGTTTTTATGTCATCATACAGGGGATCAGGATGGAGGGGCGGGCCCATTGGACACCAGGGAGTGCAGTATATTTAATGAGTGTTTGCCAGATCGGGGTTAGGGAGTGTGGTCCACCAGACACCAGGAATGTAGATATAGATATACGAGCAGATCGGGGAGGGAGGGCCACTGGCCACCAACAAGGGATGGGCTGGGGGGTGGAGATCACAGGACAGGACTGGGGCCGGGGCTGTGTTTTGAGGTGGGGGCTTGTCACACCAGGGCTGGGGATTGGGGGGAACGGTCCACTAGACTCCAAGGAACATATTTAACAGGTCAGGTGAGGGATCGGATGCAGGGGGGAGGGACTAGGGGCCAGGAGGAACAACATATTGTTACATCAGGAGCGAAGGATCGGTTGGGGGAAGGGACTGCTGGACACCAGGGAAAAGATATCCTTATATGGGGCGGGTGATCAGGTGGGGGTGAGGGGCCACTGGACACCAGGCGTCGTTCATGTACTTGGGTCAGCGATCATGGGGGAGCCACTGGCGCCAGGACAGTTTTTCTTTGTCACTGGGCCAGTGACCATGGGGGGCACTAGGCACCAGAGACCGTTTTTCTTTATAATCGGGACAGTGGTCACGGGGGGAGGGGGCAATGGATATCAGGGAAACTTTGTACATTATAACTGGGCCACCAATTGCGGAGGGCAACCACTAGACACCAGAGAAATTTCTTACTTTATAGTCGGGCCAACGACTGGGGGGGAAGGTACCTCTGGATGCCAGAGACTACTGTGCAGAGGGTTGGGCAGGGGGCTGCCACCACAGTACCTCTGTCAACCACTAGAGTTGTGCGGGATCGATTGGTGGTATCTGCTCCGTGCAAGGGGACCGCGCAAAAGGCCCTTGCGCAGAGCAAATGCTTTGTGAATCAGACTGCACCACATATATATTCATACATACATATTCAGGTCCCCTTCCCCTCATTTGCACTGTGCCCCCTTCATACTTTGCCCGGCACAAACTGGGCTTCTTTGAATACCAACTCAGCACAAAACCTGGTTTGCTTGGGCAAAACCGGGTTTGCGCCGGGCAGAGTTTTGTGAAACTTGACCCTGGGGCACTATGTGGGTTGGGGTACTGGGGGCATGTGGTAGTACCGGGATCCTCCTAGTGGAGAAAGGCAATTTGAGGTGCTATGTGGCGTAGGGAATGGGGTATGTTTCCAGACTGATCCCAGGTGGGCGATGTGCGTCTACAAGCTGTGCGAGGACTGAATGCCATGTTCCAGGACAACTGGATGGTGCTGATGTTCCATGGGTGGAGGGAGGGTCACCCGTGTTGTGTGCGGGTTGCTGTGTTGGGGAAGTTGAACGCTGTGCATCACAGGCATTGCCCACATAGTGCCAGCCTTCCACAGGTTGGTCCTTGTCCAAGGGCTCCTCATTTGGGTTGTACCCTGCATCTCCCAGGACCTGGTAGGTCCTCACACCAAAGGAGGACACAGTAAGCACTGAGGACTGGTGGATCCATAGGCTGGGATGGCAGCAGACATCCGACCACAACAAGAGGATATGTGATCCCCCTACCCAGAACTTCCTTAAAGTGTGGCACAAGGGCTGTTATAAAAGCTCCAGGGTGGTCTGAACTCCAGCAAGCCTGCAGTCAGAAGGGGGGCTTCAGGAAACCCCAAAAAGGGAAGACTGCAACTCTGCCCTGGTATAAGACCCGCGCCATCATGCTGCATCCCCATCTTGGGCACAGGGCTGGCACAGGGCCAATTCAGTACAAGGGAACCCCTGATTTCAATGTAGCCTGCATTCAAAAATTGTGAATGCCGCATATTTTCATGCAAGGTGCCCCCTGCATCAATTCTGTTTGACACAGGCACTTTGCATCAGTACTGGGGCTTTGAAAATTGAGCCTCAGGTTTCAAGAACCAAGCCTTCAGCCTAGTGTTCTGAGATTTGGGAATTTTACACTGTCATAAGACAGAGTTGGAATGTCATGTCTCATGGGGAGAGAGACAGATTTTTATTTCCATATGTAGTTTTGCAGCTTTTTCCCTTTTCTCCCCTAACCCGGAGCCCCGGCAGACACATGCATGCATGTGCGTGGAGGTGCACAAACATGCTGGGTACCAGCTCGGCCCTTCCACCTCACCCCGGCAATCACTGCCACCCACTCCCACCCACACTTCCCATCGGCCCTCCACCCAATGGGATCAGAACTATGGGGGGTGGACAACCACCCCTGGAGGGCAGAGCTGCCATAAGCTGCTCGATCCCACTCTCTCCCTCCCTCCCCCCATACTGGCACCCTGATGACCCGAGGTCATTCTCAAACCCAGGTCGCCAGCATGGTGTGAGGTAAGGTGTCCAGCACCTCAGCCCTCAGTGCCACCAGGCCGGCAGCAAAAGACAGGATTTCTTTCTGACAGGGACAGTATGAGAGAGAACCATGGCTGCCTCACCCAATCTGTCACCAGAATCATTGCTGCTGATTCTTTCCTCAATTTCCACAGCACTCTGTGAATTAGAAGGAATGGTGGTAATGTATAGAGGAACTTTCCCTTCTGACTGTGAGTCAGCGCATCCTGGGGTAGAATCCCCCTGTGGGGTGGACTGTAGCAGGATAGCTGCAGCTTTTGGTTGTTCCATGAGGCAAACAAGTCCACCACTGGTACACTCCATCTTCTGATAAAGGTGTGAACCACCTGGTGGTCTAGTGACCACTCATGGTCAGTAGCAAGCCTGTTCAATAGTTCACTTGAGTCACAAGTGGTACCACAAGACCGGAGATTAGCACATGTGGTGCCCCTCCATAAGAGCAGTCCTAAAGATGACTCAGGGACTTACAGACCGGTCCATTTGACTTCAATCATGTGCAAGCTCATGGAGACAATACTTAAGGAAAGGCTGGTTGAGTATCTAGAGGAACAGGGTCTTCATGATATTAGGCAGCATGGGTTTATGGGATGGAGGTCGTGTCAAACAAATCTGATTTAATTCTTTAACTGGGTCACCAAAACAGTGGAAAGCCCAAACTTTCTAGGGTCTTTCTTATCACTGCAGTGGAGCATGGTGCCTCATGTTCTGTCCTTCCTGTGACTAGCCAGTTGTCCAGGTAAGTATATATCATTAGCACTTTCTTCTCCGAAGTGAAGCCACTGCTGCTAGGCACTTTGCAAACACCCTTGGAGCAGAGGTTAGACTAAAAGGCAGTGTGGCAAAACTGATACTGCTCTTTTCCTAATCTGAATCAATCTTAGGTATTTTCTGTGGGAGTGTCTCCCAGGGACATGGGACTATGCATCTTTCAGATCCAGTGATCTCAGCTACTCCCCGGATGGTGTAACTGTTCCCAGTGTTACCATTCTGAATTATTCCTTTTTTATGTGCCTGTTCAGGAATCTCAAATCTAGAATGGACTGCCAATCCCCCTTTTTATGGCTGCAGTGGGCATTGCCCTGCAGTCGTTTTGCTATTACAGTAGAAAAAGGGAGCTTTTCTGATTCTTAACAGACTATATAAAATTAGAGCTTCTGTGATATTACTCCGCTTTCATTCAGCTAAGTAGTATTTCAAAGCACTATTGTGCTAAACTTCAAGCTGGTTAGAAAGGGAGATAAGCAGACAACCCTGGAACTACAGTGTCAAATGTCACAGAAGAGAATGTTCATGTAGTAAATCTAATGACCCCCTAAACACAGTTCAAGTTACATTTTTTTGTTTTCTTTTTACAGTGGAGCTTTGAAATGGACTGTTCATATGCACTTTTTCATCTTTAAACTTGCCATGCTGTTGAAATTCTGTTGCTAAAATATTGAAAAAGGAGTTTGCCACAATTTTTTTTTACAACGGAGGTTTGAAATGGACTGTTCATATGCACCTTTTCATCTAAAAACTTACCATGCTGTAGACCTTGCATTAGCACTAGTAAAGTAGGGACTAGCTTGACCCTCTGCTTCAAATGTTGGGGGTCAGACCAGAGAATCCTGGGTCAAAAATTTGTAGTGGTTTTCTAAAATATTACCCAATACTTTTTCTGGTAACGAAATCCATGAAAATCTTTCCATATATAGGGTCAATGCTTAAGCACTGCTTTCACTGTTGTGCTTCAGAACCCTCAAAATTCCCATTTGGGCACTTTAGTAGGGGGTTAACACAAGCCCTGATGCTGTTGAAATTCTGTTGCTAACATACTGAAAAATAAGTTTGCTTGTCTGTGCTAGTTATGTGCCTTGTTCCTGAAAACTTAGGTCAGCTAAGCTAGCTGTTTTACAGGCAATGTGTTTTTTACCTTTGGATTTCAATAATCTTTACTGTGTCTATTCTCACTATTCATCTTGTTTGAGGTAGAGAAATATAAAGATGTTATTTAAATTTTGATATTGGTATCCAACCTTACCAATTTAAGCCCACAGTAGCCAATGTTAATCTATGTGAGGGGGCACAAGCTGCATCTGATTCTGACAGAGACAGACAATTCTGATTCAGATGACACAAATTGGAGACTTACCTTGGATTGGTTGGTATTTTTAATTATGAATACCTAATCATTGCTTTATCTGTAATCTAGGGGTCATTGCCCATTTTATTTAGTAACACAAAGGTATCCTAGTCCTTCATATCATCTGTTATAGCCCCCCCCCATTATACTGTACAGCAACTCATTGACCTATGCTGCATCAAAAATTGTATATCTATATTTTTTAATATGTCTTTGCACTCATCAGTTCTGAACTACAGTATATCAAGTCATACTGTTTATTATGTGTATGTGGGGAAGGGCTCTGCAGAGATACCCATGTGCACCCATTGTTATCATAATCTGATGGAGCTTCATATTATTTTATTATGGACTGTGTTTGGATATGGTTTCATCTTGTGTTGCAGTACAAGTATGTTTGTGCATTTTTTTCTCATTGTGTATGTTACCTATTCTGGTGTGTACACTGTGAGGGTGGTACTAACTGTCTGTTCCTCTACTGTCACCTGTGTGACCACATTCCATGTGTGGATGTTCATGGACAACGGTCGAAACTGGCATCGGCCACATTAGCTAAATGCTATTAGATTGTTTTGGGATAAACAAAAATCTTTGTAAGAATAAAAAAAGAGCATTGCAAGTCTGTTACCACTTAGAAAATGTCATAGTGATCCTGAGCATGCGCGTAACGTTGCCGTGGATGTGACACACATGCTCAGGATCACATTTCTGTTTTTGTGTGGTAAAAGTAAGACTTGCAACACTCTTCATTATTCTTACAAAGATCCCCATGCTCAGAAGAGCATGTACTTTTAGCTCTAACTATTGTCATGAACCCACTCGTGAGGGTCAGATCACTGAGTTCACAGTGCCCACCCCTTAGTGCAATCTGTGACAGGGAGGGGGAAAACAGGGATGCCTTTTTCATGTCCTTCCAGAGTGCATCCTGAGTTTACAGCTGAACACTCACCACCAGGTCCCAGAGTATCTCTCTATACTTTGGATTGGAGCACAATACCAGTCTCGAGTCTTGGGGCCAAGTATGAGCCCTTTTTCATGGCTATTACAAACAGGAGGAAGGCCCAAGTGTTACAATGTCTTTAGGGTAGCAGTGCATCATCTGATTTGGTCTTCACCTTATAGGACATGCAAAAGCCCAGTTCACACTCCCTGCAGACTTGTATGAGACTCTGGTATTCTCCCCAAATCCATCCAGATTGTCCCCATGGTCACTTTTAATGTGGTTGCTATCTGTGACCCTTCTATGCAAATAACAGCTGTCACAGATTATTAATAAATCTTCTACAGTCACACATACAATATAAAAACTCTCACGCAGGCATAATTTTTTTAGGAAACAAAAGTTTCACTAAAATATTTAAATAAATGCAGTACAACCAAAATAGAACATATATTCATTTAGGTTACAGTAAGGAAACAAATTTGGAAAGTATACAGTATAAACAGCTTAAAACTGTTTACCTACGTCTCTACCTTAAAGATGAAAATTTTCAAAGTCCTTTTTCTGTGTAGCAGCTTGGCAGCTGGTCTGTTGTGTCAGGGGAAGTCCAAAACCAGAATGACACTGAGTGACTGTGCTGAGAGTTTAACTATCCTTCTGAAAAATGCAGTGTCACCAACTTTTCAGATACAAGGAAACCAGTTTAGTTTCCCACCATGGCATGGTTTATGACAGTTCAGAATTAGCCTCTTTGAAGTCTCCAGTTCTGACAATAGCACATTGGAAGTGAATTTCACACAGTACTGCTAGAATGATCTTTCCTGACGAATATATCCTGTTCCCTCATAAAATGTGATATATTTATAATAGTTCCTGAGATCACGAGCAATCTGCTTCTGTAGTGCATGTTTATGGCATGTAAATGGCTTTTGGCACATCTCTGTCAAAAGAATGTGGGAATGAAAATCTCCCTTCCTGGCAAGCAGGTGGCCTTCAAATCAAAAGGTCACCCCTTTAAAAAAAAATCTAGGCTTTTCCCTGTGCCTTGAATTAACACTGGCATGGGCATACACAGAAATCACACAATACAATCTATAACATACATATAGGTTGCAAATAATGACTGGCAAATGGCTAGCTCGCAACAACTATCACTTACACTTGTTCAGAAAATTCACACATGCTCAATGCGTGTTCGCATCCGGTGGTGAAGGATCGGCCAAACAATAAAGTAATGTGCTTGGTCCAAGCTAAAATACATATTTTTAAAATTTTGGTAACAGATCTTACTGTTACTCATACTGGGGCACATCAATAGTTTACTTTGCCATATATGTTATTACAGGCACACTGGTCACACAAGTTCAATATAGTAGCTGAAAGCTTACAGTGCCCTTTAATATGTGCACTACTTGTGCACTGTATTTATAAAAGTTTCCAGAGAGCTGCAAAGTACAGTATGCTGAAACTGAATAGCAGCTAGAAGCAAACCATTAGGAAATTTTTATTAATGCATTGCAGTGAGCAGTGCACACATTAAGCAACTAACTGAAAATGCTAAACCAGTGAGTTGGAGGGACAGTTTAATGCAACTTTTATTGTATTTTATACTGGAATATATATATATATATATATATATATATATATATATATATATATATATATATATATATGTGCATATGTATTAGTCAGTGTATGTGTGTATCAAACAATTAGAGCGTGCAGTTAGGTGGCTCAGTGGTTAGTGCAAAAATTGCTAGTCTACATTCTTCTGCTATCTAGATCAGTTTCAGCCGTATGCAAGTCACTGCTGATTTAAATGAGGTTTATAGTGAACCCCCACCCTCCGATATCTGTCAGAGCCAGAAAAGAAGAAAATGGTCCCTCGATGTCTTTTGTTTAATCTGTAAAAATGTGTGTAGACAGTGCGCTGCTATGTTATATTGGAATATATGTGCATATATGTATATATGTATTAGTCAGTGTGTGTGTGTGTGTGTGTATCACAACAAATAGAAAATGCAGTTAGGTGGCTCAGTGGTTAGTGCACAAATTGCTAGTCTACATTTCCCCGCTATCTAGATCAGTTTCAGCCTTATGCATGACATTGCTGATTTACATGAGTTATCTAGTGGCAACACCCCCACCCTCCAATGTCCCTCAGAGCCTGAAAAGAAGAAAATGGTCCCTGTGTGTCTTTTTTCTAATCTGTAAAAATGTATGTAGACAGTGCACTGCTATGCTATACAGGGATATATGTGTATATGTATTAGTCAGTGTGTGTGTATCACAACAATGAGAAAGTGCAGTTACGTGGCTCAGTGGTTAGTGCAAACATTGTTAGTTTACACATTTCTCATTGCCCACAATACCATTATTTTGCAGCCGTATTGACTCTTGCTAGAATTTGTTCTTTCTTGTGAGAAACTATTTTGAGAAGAGGCCTCATCCCCACTTTGAGGGAGGGGGGTTTGCAATTGCCTCTGTATTAAGCAACTGTGTCACCTCCAGCTCTGACAGGATTTTGGAGTGGAGGAAAAGCCTTAGGATCCTTTAGTTTTGAGAAGTTTGTAAACTGAAAGGCTAAACCCTGACTCACCACTGCCTCCATCTACTTGTCTGTGGTGATGGTTTTTCACTCCTGGAAGCAATGAGACAAGCAGCATCCCAGTGGTAGAGGTTCTATGGTGGCCTGCAGAGAGTCTGGGATAATTTTTTTTTGTGATTTTGGAGCTAGTGCTTGTTTCTGCCTTGCACCTCTCCTGCCTCTGCCTCTTGGGGCAGTCACAGTAGAAATAAGGCTTTTGACAGTATTTCCTACCCCTACATCTCCTTCCATATGCCTGAAGGAAGTAGAAGCTTCCTCCTTTTGGGTCAGTTTCTTACAGGTTGTTTTTTGTTCATCAACCTTTTTCATGTAGACTTCAGTTTTATTCCCAAAGGGGGGGGGGCGGTCCCTCAAAAGGGAAGTCTATAACCTTTGTTTTGGTGTCCTCTTACAGGATGGTTGCCCTGAGCCAGCCAAAACATCCTCAGAGCTACTGCATGTGCTAGTACCCTTGAGGCTGTATCATTTGCATCCACAACTATGTGAAACTGATATCTGGTGGCTTCCACTGCATCTTTTTCAGTTTCTGCTAGATCAGTGCCAAGCTCACCTCTTACCTTTTCACATAGGGTTTGCATGGCACTCCAAAGGGCCTTTTGGTACTGTGCATTGTATGCCATGTGAACAGCCTGTCTTAACTACATGGTTGCCGTATAATCCAGTTTTCAGGAATCCATTTCTGGAAGCATGGAAGCTAGTGACACTTTATATTTTTCTCATGCAGCTGCCCACATAACTCTATCATGATCATGGTGGGAACACAAGAATTCTACCCCCTACTTCTCTGCTTAATATTTCTAATCAATTTTTTGTCAATGTCAGAAGCAGAATTTGGATGCTCCAAAATCTGGCCGGTGACTTCTTTGAGGGATTTGAGAATGGGTACTGTGAATCTTTTAGATGAGGTCAGTCTCATCATACTCAAAATTCAACCTCTTCTATGTCCTCCTCAGCCTCAGTTGTGGAATATCCAGAGTGTCAACCATATCCCTTACAAAAGCAGAATAAGAGGTAAAATCCTCACCGAGGGTAACCAAAGTCATGTCCAGGGGTTGTCTCCGGTTATTTTGGTTCCCCTTTATCCACTTCCTCCTCCTCCTCCAGCACAGGTTCAAAAAATGCCTGAGGTGGGGGGGGCAGTAATAGTGGCAAGGTTTCCCATGGCTTGAAAGGCCTGGAAAAACTGCCACATTTTTACAATGTCTTCTGCTGAGGGCATAGCACTCTTACACTGCTGACTCCTGGTCCCTTTTAGGGAGAGGTGCAGTCAGGTGCTTTTCTTTTTGTGTTTTTCTTGACTGGTGTTGATGGCACCAGAGAATCTGTAGCTTTTCTTGCCATCCTTAGCATCAGGGTTCCTCCTATCGGACACCCTGTGCTCTTTTTTCTGAGCTGGATGATAACTTGACAGCTTTATCTGTCTCTCTGATCATTGACTGCTGCTTTTCTGGCACTTTATATTTTGTTTGAGAGCTACTTTCTGATGCGTGCTTTCCACCATCTGAGGTACTTCCCTCCATTCTTCTTTTGGGAGAGCTGTTAGGTGACTCAATGGCAGACTGTGACTCTGAGTTTTGCCCTTTTCTTTTGTGTTTCTTTTGTGTTTTAGGGCACAAAAAGTGTACACAATCACAGTTTAAACTGTCATGGTCAGGGCCCAAGCAGTCAAAATACAGAATGTGGTGGTCTGCCTTTACCAAGATCTTGTGACGGAATTCACAATTTTAAATCCTGCTGGCCCCCTCCTTTACTTATGCTTTTCAGTCATACCAATTGACTGAATATAGCTGAAAAATGATTGCCTGTTCCTTAAATAACAGATTTTGAACACCTAAATCAAGATTGTTAGGCAGTTATTTTTTATCTTTTTAACAAAAATACCTGTTACTGTGCTACATCAGGAACTGAAAAGTAGTATTTTCTCCAGTTCAAGGGAACTGATCCAGAGCTAGAGAATACCATAAAATACCAAAAATTAGATTAAATAACATAACTAATGCAAATATCAAGAAAAAACAGGAAAAATAGGAGTTTATTTTATTTTATAAAAAAGGACTTAGCCGACTGAAGAGGGCTCCAAAGTGACTGTTCTCATCAGTGGACAAAACAAATCTCACGGTCGAACACTAGGTGGAACATCACCACACAGCAACACTTAAACAGAGTTCTGATTCCACAGAAGCACTGTAAACTCCAAGGCAACATCTCAGTTTGTAGATGATGCAGTTTTTGTATGGCATCATTACTGGACTCATGTTGTTGCGATGCTTTTTTATTAAAGGAATATTGTTATAGAGTTGAGGTTGTATAAGGTCACTGGGACCAGCAGATAAAGATAGAGGACAAAGGCTGAGGGTTTTTATCACTGCCCAGTGCACTGATGATGGCCCATCCTGCTGTGTGAGTCTGCTAGGACACTTTCCTTTCCCTGCAACATGGACTGCAGAAATATGTACTCTGAAAGTATAACCTCAATGATGGATCCCAAACTTCCAGTGTCTGTTCAGACATCTGAGGTTCAGAACTGGTGGTCACTCTCCTGATTTTTCTTTGTTAGGAAGTACCTTGAGAAAAATCCTTTTCCCATTTTCTACTGCTGGTAACTTCCCTACAGCACTGAGAGACTGCAGTTTTAGAACTTCCAGTTTTAACTGCTGCATGTCTTTTGGTGAATTTGGTGGTAATACTGTAAACTTTTTTTGTTTTGGGATGGTTACAAAAGACAGATTGAAATCTTCTGTCACGATCTCTGGCTCCCATTTGACTGTAGTGACAGACGGACACATCTGTACCTCATTGGGGGGGGCAGTTTTAGTCTGAGGTGTTTGAGCTGGAGTTGCTGCTTGCCTCCTGCCTCTTCGATCATTACCTCTATGTGATCCTTTGTATGGTCTACATGGCTGATATTGATACTGTCTGTGAGTGTGCCCTTTTCCAATGCCTCCCCTGTCATAGGGTCCGTAGTAAACTCTGGACTTCTTTTCTACTCAGTTTTTTAGTAGTTTTGCTTTAATCAGCCTTAGTCATAGAACTATGTCTGGTCTCCAAAGAGAGATGTATACTGCAGGAGGAAGTCTGCAGCTTTGTTCTGCAGATTCACAGATAATCCTCTGGTTCTTAACCATGCCTAACTTCAGCTGGATACTGCACTTACCAGGGCTCTGGTTGCTGTATTATTAATGTCCACTGATCTTTGCAATTGTTTTTGGCTGTGTCCACACAGCTTTAACATACCGCAGCATCTGTGACCTCTCATCAGAGAGCAAAGTGACACAAAAGGAAATGCAGATTTCCAGAGTTCTTCCTGGAAGTGCGATGTACGCTTCATACTTAATGCACCGCTCAGGACACACCACTGTTCCCTCTACTCTGCTCTAGGCTGGACCTCTCTAGCAGCCCAGTGTATGCTGCACATTGGTCAATGGACACTGAAGTTACTGTCGGGAAAGCTCCCTCATTATATATGCTCTACGGTCCATACGACATACAACACCTATTTCCTGCACAGCTCTGACCTTCTCCTACTGGATGTCCCCAGGACACGCACCAAGCAGGGAAGAGGTGCTATTAGTTACGTACTTCCATCAATATGGAACCACCCGCAAAATACACTGAGGATAACCAAGGTTGTTTCACTAAATTGCTTCAAGATCACGGCCAAAAATGCATTCAAGATAGTATGCCATTGTCCCAATAAGTAACCAGAATTCTTGTTAGCTTGCCCACCATCCAGCTATTTGTCACCACCATCCTTCACCGACCCTGTCCCCCATGTTTTTCCTTTTTTTTCCTTTCTTTGCACATCCATCACCAACATTACTGCCATGACCTCACACCCCACCCATCTGCCAACTATCCTCAATAACATCTATTATCACCATGCTCTTAAACTGTCTTTCCTTCTTCTGATTTGTAGCAAAATTGTAAATGAAAATTGCCAACCAGATTGTATATGCCCCTATAGTTAGATGCTTTCTATGTATTAGCTTGTTAGATCCTACCTATGTATTAGCTTGTATACTGGTCTAGTATTCTTGTCCCCTGTACTTTTACATTGTAATACTATACACTATGTGCTAATTTACACGTCTGTCAAACGCACACTTGTTTGTCATTGTCTTATCACACTAGGACCTCCTTGTGAATGAGCCTGCTCAATGGAGCCAATCCTGTAATAAAACTGAATTGAAAATGAAAGAATGCTGTTTTCCTCAAGATGAGTGTGGTAGAAGAGTACAATTTTTCCCAGTGTGTCAATTTTTCTGGTGTATGTATCATATGGTGCTGATGAATAGGTTGTTTTTGCTTTATTTATTCTTATTTTCAGTACAATATATGTTGAATAGTGTACATATTGTTCACATAGAAAAACAAAAAAAGAAGTGCATAACACACAATATATCATCACAGTTTTGTTTCCAATGTAAAAAGTCCTTAAAGTTGGTACAAGTAGGGAGCAAAGATAAGAGAGACACAGTTATCCTATGAATTAATTAAGAAACTTAAACAGCAAAAATCAATGAAGAAGAAACAAAACACTAGTCAGAAAAGTAAAACATATTCTACTGTACACAGAAACTACCAAAGAAATAAGAATTACACTAAATTATCTTATAGCTACTTGCTATAATATATACTCCTTGCAAAAAACTACATTAATGCAAATTAGGGTTGCTAGCACACAAAGCTCAAAGCCTGAAAATGTGCTATTACAGTCTTCCACCTAATGCCCACAAAGTTTGAAAATGTGCTATTAGGGTTGTCAAGCCGAACTCCCACCCCTCCCTCTCACTTCCCCTTTTTACCCAATGCCAAACTACAGGTTTAGACCCACACATCAATGATGTGGTACCTCATATAGGGCCACCATATTAGAAACACAGATGATGATGGCAGAAAAAGGCAGACGGTCCAGCCAGTCTGCCCATATTACCCTATCATACTCCAGGATCGACTGTATCTGGGGGGAGGTCTTCGCCCCACACTATCCCCCCCCCTTTGTTATCTGTGTTTCTGCCTCCCACTTCCTGCTGAGTAGCTAATATACCCTTGACTCTAGCTCAGCCATGTTTGAACCCATTTATGGTTTTGACACCCACCACCTCTGCTGTCAGACTACTGTATGGTTTAACCACTCTTTCCCTTCTTTCCATTTGATTTCTCTTTTTAATACATACACCGCATATATATATATATATATATATATATATATATATATCCACTTTCTTAACATTCAGGGATCATGTGGGAGGGCTCTACCATGGCAGCCTGGCTTTCTACTAATGCTACCCCCATGACAACCCTTCTAATGGTCAGATAAATTAGCCTGGTTAGGAATCAATTATATTGCCCTTAAATGTCAAACCTGCCTAGAATGGGCAATTTCTTTTCTCCCCACAACTAATGTTCCTCCATGTCCTAAAGTATCATATGCATATATATTCATATATATATATATATATAGAGGCAAAAAGTCTGTTTAATGCATTGTTAGGGTTGTTCCACAGCGACAAAAGTGAGGAAATTAGCTGTTAGGGTTGAAAACCCCCTTGGATCCCTGCCCACCCCCAACTGGCATTGGGGTGTGCATTGGTGTCGTCGGTCTAACTCTCACCCATTCTCTATACTTCTGCTGCTTTACACATGTGATGGGTGAGTTAGGGCTGATGACACACCAATGCACAATGTAATGAGGATAAACAGGGGTCAAGGGGTTTTCAACAGCAATTCCTCACTATCGCTTAATAAGTAACTAACTATGCATTAAACTCTGCCTCTATCTCTCTGCTCTCATATACACCTGCCGAGGCCCCAGTCCCACTTATGCACAGGGTGTCAGGTGCTCAGACTCCTACCCTCAACTAGGAGTTGGACTACTGCTGATTGTCTTGAACCTCCCAAGCCAGAGGAGGAGAGCAGTCCTCTGAACACTCACCCTTCTCCCCCAAACCAACCCTCTGGTGCTCCGGGCTCATTCCTGAACCGGGGTCATTGGTGTCATAAGCAGTAGCACTATTACTTGGGACAGTCGGCTGGCTTCTTTTTTTTTTTTGCATTTTAAAGTAGCCAACAAGATGTAGCTGTGCCTAAGCTATTACTATTGTTAAGCTACATCAACCTCATAACAGCAGCAAACAGCTGAATCAGCTATGCAGAAGCTTACCAATGCCACATATGCCTGCTGCTGCCATTCCGATGGAGAATTTCATCCAGAGGGAAGGAACAAAGAGGATAGGCTTCAGTGTCCCAACCCTTATAAAGCCTCTTTGTTCCTCCTGTCCAGGCCAAGATTCCTCCTCCTCCCCTGTGTGGCCCTACCCTAATGATCTAAAATCTCCCCTTTTCTCATCCCCCTGCCAACCTCCTCCCATCCACCTACTTCCAGGCACTGGGAAATCCTCACTGGCTTCAAAGATGCCCTTTGCAGGATGTCTATTCTGTAAAATAATACTTCCCCACATCCTTTTTAAACCTTCCCCTCGTTAACCTCCACTCATGACCCCTTGTCCTAGTTTCTCTGTTCCCGGTGAATAGCTCCTCACAGTCCACCTTGTTAATTTCTTTCAGGAACTTATAGGTCTCTGTCACATCCCCCCTTTTTCTTCTGTTTTTGAGTGAATATATGTTTATTGCCTTTAGCTGATCCTCATAGGATCTGCATTCCTGGTCCTGAATCATGTTGGTCATCCTACATTGTACCCTCTCTAGCCTGTCCCTGTCCTTTTCTAGGTGGGGACTCCAGAACTGGGCACAGTACTCCAGGTATGGCCTCACCAGTGACCTATACAGTGATAGTATCTCCAGCCTTCTACTGTCGAACTTTCTCCCAATGCACCCCAGCATCCAGTTAACCTTGCTGAAGGCCTTGTTACCTTGACTGGTTATTTAAAGGTACCTCATGTTCCCACATACCTTGGCATGCTGCTGTGGGGGTCAAAGGCTGTTATAACCAAAATTTTCCGTGTTGTAGTTACAGTTTAAATTAATGCTGAACTACCGCTGAACCTGGAAGTACTGCACAGGATCCCAATCGAGCGCATGCAAAGCCTCATTGATATTCCAACCCATTTAGTGATGTAGGTTACACCACTGCTGTTACTGTAATAGTAGCTGGAGCTTAATATACTTATTTTATTGCTTCCATAAGGGTGTTGATGCCTAAAATACCACAGCAACATCCTGTCCAAGTGTTGCTGCATTATTTTAGACATGAACACCCTTGTGGAAGCAGTAAAATAAATATAATAGGTCTACAGTTTCCCAGCTGTTCCTTGTCTCCTCCCATGTGCAGCAGAACCACATCCACCATCCTCCAGTCCCTGGGAACCACTCCTTGCTGCATAAAGGTACTGAACAGCCCCACCAGCGGTGCAGCTAACACTGATGCCAGTTCCCTTAGCACCACTGGATGCATTCCATCTGGCCATAGGGCCTTGTTTACTTAAAGGGCTGCTAGCCCCTTTTCAACTCGTTCACCAGTAAATTTCTACAGTTTCATTTTCAGGACCTCTCTATCAGCTGCCTTTATGCTGCTCTCCGGCAAGGGCCCACTATTCTCCCCAGTGAATACTGAGCATAAATAGTCTTTTAGCATAGTTGCTATCTGCTTGTTCTCCTCTACTACCCTGCTCCCTCCATTAGTCTGACAATTCATCCTCCCAGCTTTTCTTTTTTCTCTTATATATCTAAATAAAATATATTTTTCTCCTCCTTGCCTTCTCAGCCTCTGTGATCCTGACTGCCCTCTTGGTCTCTCTAATTTTTCTTGTTACACATCCCATTCTTCATCCCCCTGATTTTCTTTGTACTTTATAAAGGCCCTCACTGCCTCTCTGACCCTTTCAGAGACTCAAACTGGTCTCTCATACTTGTTTCATAGATACATAGAAATTGTCGGCAGATAAGGACCGCCAGGCCCATCCAATCTGCCCATTTTATTGCTTGTAAAAGTGGCCCATGACTCTACATGGTCATTGGCTGCAGCTTTACATTTATTTACCTTTATTCCTGTCCCATGCATGTTTATATCCTGCCACTATATGTGCAGCCACTACCTCCTGGAGTTTCTCTTGATAACTGTTCCCATGCATGTTTTTGATGCCTTGAGGATGACTCTTTTTATAACCCTTTATTTTTCTTCCACTCAACTGATGCTGTGGACCTCATCTATCCTGTCCAGCAGAATTTCCCACAGAAGGATGAAATCCACCCTCTTGAAGTTAGCACACCGGCCTTAGACGAGGGCTTACAGGTGCCCAGGACCACCTCTAACCATACAGTTTTGTGGTCACTGGCCCCAGTGGTTCCCCAACCCATAATCTGCCTACTCTTTCCTAGTTGGTAAGTACCACATCTAGAGTGGCTGACTGTCTAGTGGGATCCCTGATCTGTGGTACCAACATGCAGTTCTGCAAGACATCAAGCAGGGCTTGGCGTCTGGTGCTGCTGGCCACTGGGATGTCCCAGTTGTGTATATGTGAGTCTTCCTACCAGACAGCTCTATGAGCTGAACCCACAGTGATTCTACCTCCCTTCCCCCCCAACAGTAGCATCCTCTATTGCCTCAGTCCCTTCTCTGATGTAGATGGCAACCCCTCCACCACTACTCATCCCCTATCATGCCTATATAAGGTGTAGACTGGGATTTCTATATCCCATTTATTGTTCACACCGGCCCAAGTTTCTGTAACAGCCACTAGATCCAGCCCAAAGTCTGCTACCAAAGCCTACAGCTCACTAATCTTACTACCCGACTCCTGGCATTGAAGCATACCACACTCCAACATGCTCCTGCACCTTTATTGGTTCTCAGTTTCCCTCCCTCATCACCCTTCTCTAATAACCTTGGTGTTTTGTGTCTCCCTTTCCTTTCATGTCTTTTGTGTCTACCCTGCCCTTTCCCC
Organism: Neoceratodus forsteri; assembly: GCA_016271365.2. Lineage (NCBI taxonomy): Eukaryota > Metazoa > Chordata > Ceratodontiformes > Ceratodontidae > Neoceratodus > Neoceratodus forsteri. The sequence continues at coordinate 902,629,378 of CM057456.1, read as the reverse complement.
TGGACTCTTGCCTCCCATCTATTATTCCCTGAACACCTTACCCCCATCCCTGGGTGGGTCTTGTCTGGGTTCCCTACCATTCGCCCCTCCACAGTAGAGTCCCTAGTCTTTACCACAGCTAGTTTAACCATCTACCAATGCAGATGTCAAATTTGTGCCATAATGTACTAGGTCACGCTACTGTCAGGTAAAGACCATGACCTCTGAAGAGCCTTCTGTTCCAGAAGCCCCCAGTTCCCTATAAAGTGGTGCCCCTGCTACTGACATCACCTCTTCAACCGTCAATTTAGCTCCTAAGTCTCTGCCTCCCTTTCTCTATTCTTCCCATTATCCCCACCCTAGACAGGAAGGACCTCAGAAAAGGCTAAAGGAGGCTGAGTGCTTCTACAGACTGTCCCCCAGCCTCTGTAAGTCTCTCTTCACTGTCTCCAGGGGCTGATTTGCTAGATCATTGCTACCAAGGTGTACCAGTGCTCCCTGGTCCCCCATCTTCTGCTATGCTCCCCATCCTATCCCAGCCTCTGATATCTGATGCTCCAGGCAGACATCTGACCATCCCCTTTCCTTACCCACTTACCTACCACCCTCTTCACACCGCTAACAATAGAGTGCCCTGTCACTAGGATCCTCCATATCATATTTCATAATATTCAATATTTGTAAATAGCAACCCTAATCCCCATTCCACCCCAGCCCCTACCCTCATGATCCAAGGCCAAGCTAAAGGTCTGAAGTCATGCCACACAGGTCTGGTGTTTCATACACATCCTACTTATTTTAGGGCTGTAATAAGAATACTTGTGGATCACAGCTAAAGAGATTTACAGCCCTTTATGATGTGGCTTACTTTGCACACTATACTGTGGACTCATACAGGTTTGTAAGTACAATTACACATACTGTACACTTGTAATTTTCTTTCTTTAGGACACATACTTGAAACTACTCAAAGCATGTTACATGTCTAGAACATGTATAGTATACTATTTTATGCAGAGTCCTATGAAGCTGTATGAAACAAGTTACAAGTGGAGAGTAAATATCCTACTAGGCAATATGTGAAACAAAATGCTGCTGTTAAATGTATGTTATACCACACATCAGATTCACAATGACATACACCATCAAGCTTACAGCTCTGTAGTAACTGTGCAACTTAGTACTGGACCAAAAGAGGCTCACATGAACCAACACAGCCTTGTAGCATGGAGCTGAATGTGTAATTCAACAGGTCATGAGGGGTAAGGGGTGGATTAGGGATGCTATTTGCAAACGTTGGCCCTGTATGAGGTACCATCCCACTGATGCACGGTCCTATACCTGAAGCTTGGCAATGGGTGAAAAGGGGAGGGAAGGGGGAGGATGTGGGAATTAGGCTTGACAACCCTAATAGCACATTTCCAAACTTGGTGGGCAATGGGTTGAAGGTTCAAAACCATAACAGTACATTTTCAAACTTTGTGGGGTTTGAGTTTTGTGTGGCAGCAACCCTAATCTGCATTAACATAGTTTTTTGCAATGAATTGCATTAGTTTTTTAGACAGTAGAGTGGCAACATGCTTTGGACAGGGCCCCTGTGCAAAGCAGGAGATGACTCATAACTTTCTTTGTGCACAGCCCTTTGGGCCCTGAAGAAGCAAGAAGTGCAGGGCACTTTGGTTCCAGTGCACGACTCCTAACTTTCTTTGGGCACTGCAGGCCCTGCACAAAGAATGAAATGAGACATGACTTAATTACTATTTGGTTTATGTATGACGTTAATTGTTGTACAAAATGCATGCAATGTTTTTTTTTAAATCACTCATATTTTTGATCTTTTTTTGTTTCTCAGATATAAAAATTTTGTGTAGGACTTCAAAACTTCTTTATGAAGGATAGTAGTATAAGTTCATATATCTCATCAAATGTTAAATTTCAGCCAATCAGCGCGTGCCATATCATTTGACAGGTGGGCATGTCCTAAAATGGACCAATCAGCATCGTCCCTTGTTAAACCGATCCCTCTAAAATCGCTAGCCCGCCCTTCTGGCAGAAGTGACGCAACCTCGAACCCGTGTCCCGGCCCTTGCGCAGGAAATGACCCACACTGAAACCCTGGAAGTGACATAACACCACCATTTTGTAAGTGTCTTACACACTTGTTCTTGTACACTCCTCGAACCCCTGCCACCCACCATTTTGTAAGCGTCCTGCACCCCTTGTTCTCATACAGTCCTTGAACCCCTGCCACCCACCATTTTGTAAGCATCCTACGCCCCTCCTCCTCCTCGTACACTCCTCGAACCCCTACCACACCATCCTGGCTATAACACGAGTCCCATCATGCTAGCTTGAACTCCTGCCCCCCTCCTTTCTCCTGTACCCCCACCATCCTGGCTCGAACTCCTGTCCCCCTCCTTTCTCTTGCACCCCCACCATCCTGGCTCGAACCCCTGTCCCCCTCCTTTCTCCTGCACCCCCACCATCCTGGCTCGAACCCCTGTCCCTCTTCATTACCGTGCCCCCACCCACCCTAAAAATCAGTTAGGGTTTATGTAGTGTTATGTGCCCCCCCTGCAGGCTTCAGGGTATAACTGCAGGGGCATGTGTGTGTTTTTTATTCGGATATTTTCAGAAAGAAGTATCCAGGAGGCAACCTGATCATGCAGAGGTTTCACAGATCTGTGTGGAGACCCCTCCCCCCGGAGGGAAATTCATCTGCTTGTGTGAGTACCCCTTTTTCTGTTTTTTATAACAATATACAAAATAATTTAACATGCATCTGTAGGACTGTGTCAAACTTACATCAAAAGGATAGCTTTATGTATACACATGTAACATTTATAAGCTAAAATGGGGGACCTCTGTGTAAATAAGATGGTTCAGCAGTTTTCTCTGGATAGCATTGCAACATGTTGACTGTGTGTGTGTCCCTCATTAGGCACACAGGAAAAGCAGTGTCTTTTATGTATGTTTAAAATATAGATGGGCTTTTTGGAAAAAAATTAAAAAGTCATGTAGTAGGTTTGTAACCATTACCTGTATGTTTCTGTAATGTATCTGACTTGGGACCTTTGTAAAAGAACTCAGGGCTCAAAAGTATTAATCTTAAGCTTAGCTAAATAGGAAAACAAATGATATGTTACAAAGAAAAAACAGAATGTAAAATGATAATGTTTCTCTTTCAGAATAATTTTAAAGCACACAGTCTTAAAATGTATCTACAGCTTTGCTTAGAGTTAGTGCAAAAGAATACACACTTTGTGTGTGTGTGCTATGTTTTACTGAATTACTAATTTAAAGGACTCAGCTGTTTAAAAAAGACAGAATTTCTGTTTTGACTTTTAAAAACATAACTTAAGCTGGCACTCAGCTGCCGTTATAAACTGTGCCTCTTTGTGTTTTAAGATTGATAAAAAGCATCTGTTTTAATTAGACTGTGACCAACGTATTAACAGTATGGCATTTCTTTTTTGAACTCTCCACTGTGTAAATGAGAAAAACAGGTGTTTCTCATGATTAACTTTTTAACAAAATAAGTTTTATCTTCTGATTAGTGGTATGCAAGCAGTTTTACTGAATTACTAATTTAAAGGACACAGCTGTTTTAAAAAAAGACAAGATTTTCATTATACATTTTAAAAAGCTAACTATGCCATAAGCTTATTTGGACTTAACGAAGCAGTCTGCATACCTTTAAATTAGACTGTGACCAAAAGTTTGTCACAGAAAGGCATTTCTCTAATGCCTTCCAGCTGTCGCAGGAAGTGAAAAACAAAAGCCTACATTGAGTAGCCTAGGACTTATATATTTCCCCTTGGAGAACGGGTGGGGTGGTTTGATGGACAGTACCAGATGTTCAGATGTTTTTTCACTACTAGCTACGTACTTGGGGTGGGTGGTCTGTGTCATTTTTATATAAGCATTTCAATATACTGGAAGCTAAAGACAAAAGAACAGAATGAGACTGCCAAAACTACTTCTTGAGCTAAAAGAATTTTTAAAAACATTTAACAAGTAACAATGGAACCATGGTCTGTAGATGAGGACCTTATCCAAATGTTACATGAGCTGGCTAATCCACAGTTTACCACTACAGAAGGTGTGTATTTTTTAATTTTAACTAGAAATAGTAGATGTTACAGGTTTTAGAGTTTAAATTTTGTCTTATAAAAGTTTTAAAATACTGAAAGTAGTGACAGGGGTGTATTTTCTGTTTTTAAACAGCAGCACAGCGAACCCCTGCAGGAGAGAGAGGGAGAAAGAGACCATTACATGAATGTGATGTTTTTCAAAGGCATTCAAGAGTTTGTGCTGGTGTCATTAATGAACAGAATATACCTTGCATAACTGCAAATGACGTATAGGCATCTACAAGCAGCAGCTCAAGAGTTTTTGCTGGTGTAAATAATGAATAAAATATGCCTATAAATATTGTACATACATCTACGAGCAGTGGCACAAGAGTTTCTGACCAAAGGTTTAAAGAAAGGGACACTGACATGCTCAATGTTGGGAAAGCCTATATTCTTAAAACAATTGATAGTTTGTTTAAGGCCTTGGTAATTGAGGGCAGATTATCTAGTGAGGATTACGATCAGATGTTTAAATCTGAGCTTTTTAAAAGTTCAGGTACTTTATTGAGCAGTGTGTTTGGTTTAGTGCGTGCATCTAAGTTCTCATGCAAAGAGTTGAAAATAATGGCAAGTGCTGCCCACATGTATGAAAAGTACAGGGGTTTGGAGGAAACAGTGGCCAAATACAAAAATAAAATTACAAAGTGAAAGCACAGAAGCTCTCATAAGCTGAGTACAAAGGGTGGCAGCACTAACAAAATGAAAAAAAAATAACAAATGGAGTCAAAAAAGAAAAATCTGGGAAAAAAATAAAACAATCCGAGAAAAGTTGATAAGAAGAGTAAAACTTGCCAGGAAAATATTATAACGTAAGTTGTTACAGCATGTTGCTAATGTTCAGCAGTCTGAATTAGAAAACCATCATGATGATGAACTGGCAAACAGGTTGCCCCTACAGTATTTTTAGAATCTGTGCAGCAATATGAATGCATTTAAAAAAAATTTAATGCTACGGAATTTCATCAAAGATATAAGTTTATAAATCTAGATAAAATAAAATCTTTTACAGAGGCTATTGCTGCAATGCACCAGGCTATAGAAAATTTGTTAGACAGTGTGAAGAGAAAAACTCGGTCTGGTGACTTCATACAGGTAAGATTAAATGCTGCTTCTTTAAATCAACCCTTGTTCTCAAGGAAAACACGTCCTAATGAATTAAATGCTGCCACCTGCTTAGATCAGATAGCTGATATGCTATAGAGCAATACGGAAATCATTACTGATGACACTATACATCTCATGGTAACTACTATCAGGAACCACCAGGGTTCGGGGGTGGGGGGGAGATGGACACTGAGCTCCATCTTGTATAGCAGGATTTTACAAAAAAAGAGACGATACTTGATTGATTTAAATAACAGAGATAATAGTTTGTGTTTCGGTGGCTCCATTCTCGCACTGTTAAATCCACATATGAGTGACAGTCAGTTGTTGAACAAGGCTAAAATATTGCACGCTGAGCTAGGTTTGTCAGACCAAACCCCTCTCACTTTTAGTGATGTGTCCCAGTTTGAACGTTTTTTAGGAGTCAAAATTAAGATTTTATATCATAATGAAGGAAACTGGCAAACATTTTCAACAGGTCCAGAAAGACTTCCTAAAACACTGTTTGTATTATTACATTATGGCCATTTTTATAGTATTACAAATGTAAAAAAATTCATCGGCGCACGGTACCGCTGCGAATATTGTGATGTAGCCTAAAGCCATAAGGGAAATCATATCTGTGCACGACGGTGCAAAGTTTGCTTTGACCCTGTTGTCTCGAAAAGGAAACTGGTACAGAATCATGCCCCAAATGTAATAAGATTTGTAGGTCTTTAGCGTGCCTAGAAAGACATTTAGCTAGAGCTGATGGGAGTACAGGGTCTTGTAAATCCATGAAACTGTGTGAACAATGTTTTGTATTTTACAAGGGATCTCATACATGTAAATTGATTCAGTGTAACAGATGTGGTTCTTTCATGACAGCAGACAAGCATCTGTGTTAGGTCACCACTCACAGATGTAAAAATCTCTGAGAAATATATAGTGTTTGATTTTGAAGCCACACAAGAAACGGGGTGCACATACCAAATTTTGTGTATGCTAAGCAATTAGATGGGGAGAGGTCCTGGGAATTCGAAGGGGAAGATTGTATAAAAGATTTTGTAAGACATTTTATTGATGCACCATTTAGACACTACACATTTATAGCACACAATGCCAAAGGCTATGACAGTTATTTTAACGTTAGCCAGCTAGTCAAGGAAAAAATTAATATTAAATTGCTCACACAGGGAGGAAAAGTACTGTGTCACAGTGACATCCCTACACATCAGATTTATTGACAGCCATTGTTTTCTTCCTTTTAAACTAGCAAAAATCCCTGCAGTCCTTGGATTTGAGAATGAGATTGCTAAAGGTTACTTCCCCCATTTTTATAACACCAAGGCTAATGAAAATTATGTAGGCCCCCTGCCCAATGCTCAGTTTTATGGTTCTGAATATATGCTGCCTGCAGAAAAGCAAGAGTTTTTGCAATAGTACCTAGCTAACCGACATAGAGAATTCAATCTGAAAAGAGAGCTTTGCTACTATTGTCAGATGTTGAAATTCTTCGAAAAGCCTGTGTCAGATTTAGGAGAGAAGTGATGAACGTGACAACCAAAATTGTTTTAAAACAGTCAGACAGTGATACAGTGGAGTATAAAACAGTATCCTTAGACCCCTTCCAGTACGTCACGATAGCCTCAGTCTGCATGGCCATGTACAGATTTTTAATTTTGAAAGAATGCACTGTCACTGTTCTCCCCCCAGATGACTACCACAGACAATTAAAGAGATACTCCACACCTGCTATTCAGTGGCTTATGTACATATCTGAGAAAGAAACATTTCTATTCAGCATGCGCTAAGGGGTGGTGAATTTAAGGTGGGTCCGTACTTTTTGGATGGCTATTCTGTCATAAATGGAATACCCACAGTATCTGAATTTAATGGTTGTTTTTTTCACAGCTGCAACATCTGTTACTGTGAGAAAGATAGAAACCACATGACAGGGACTAGTTTTGAACAGTTATTCAATAGGACCATGCACAAATTTCATTTTCTAAAAAGCAAGGGTTTTGCCGTTAGAGTATTGTGGGAACATGAATGGAAAGCAATGCTGACTACAGATCAGGGTTTGAATAATTTCTTGAGGGACAGGCAGCTACCACAGCTACTCGAACCTAAGCAGTCACTGTTTGCGGGGAGAATAAATGCCATTTGTCTATACTATAAGACGCAGCCTGATGAGAAAATACACTATTATGATTTTACCAGCCTCTACTCTTTTGTTAACAAAACCAAACAGTATCCAGTCGGTCATCCTGACATCATTTATGACAATTTTGATGACTTCACTCAGTACTTTGGTTTAGCAAAAGTAAAAGTCATACCCCCAGAGGTCTTTCTTTCCAGTGCTGCCATCCAGGATTGGTAAAAAACTTGTGTTTACATTATGTTGTGCATGTGCTGAAAATAGACTTCAAACAACATCATGCACACATGATGATGAGCAAAGGTCACTTACAGGTACCTACTGTACTGTAGAACTAAACCTGGCACTGGAAAAAGGCTACAAAATCATTAACATTTATGAAGTTTGGTATTTTAAAGAGTCATGAACAGAGCTTTTTGCAGACTACATCAAGCTGTATCTAAAAGGCAAGCAAGAGGCGCCTGGTTTCCTTCATGGGTAAAAATGAAGAGGATAAATTCAGGTACATACAACAGTATTTTGAAAGGGAAAATGTACATTTAAACCCTTGCAGCCATAGCTGTTAACCCTGCAAGGAGACAGATATCTAAACTGTTTTAAATTCCTTTGGGGTAAATTTGGGCAGAGAGCTAATTTGGCTTACTACTGAGCACAGTAACAGATCCACAGAAATTGTTTCAGTATGTTTCAGCATCGTATCACGATGACAACACATCATGCTTTTCATCAATGATGAAACAGCTTGTTTAAGCTGGAAATATACCAGCTGATCATTACCAAATTCCAATAATATCAACATATTTATAGCTAGTTTTACAACAGCATATGCCAGAGTGGAACTCTACAACCTGCTAGATAGGTTACAGGACAGGTGCCTTTACCACGACACAGACTCTGTCATTTTTGTGTCCAGACTGGGTGACTGGGCCCCACCTCTCGGCGATTATTTAGGGGAGCTGACCAGTGAAGTTCCTGCAGATGAACACATTACAGAGTTCATTTCCGCAGGCCCAAAAACTTATGGCTACAGGCTGTTCAGTGGAGAGGTTGTTCTTAAAGTGAAAGGGTTTACCCTTAATGTAGCCAGCAGTAAACACATTAATTTTGAAAGTCTGAAGGACCTGGTCTTTGACTATATGGGGTCACAGATCTCTAAAGAAATTACTGTGAGTCAACCCAGCATTGTTAGGAATAAAAAGCAGTGGTCCTTTAAACAAAAAGCTGTCCAAAACCCAGAAAGTAGTTTATGACAAGCGTAGTTTTAAAACAATTTTAAAACACTTCTTTATGGATACTGATTGTGAAAAATGGATATCAGGTTGCAGCATCCCTTTACTTGTCTGTTGGCTGGCCTCTAATAGTGGAAAGCTTCTTTATAAAACAGTTGTTGAACATGCTGATGCCACTTTATCGCCACAAGCCTGAAAATATTGTCTGGTTCTACAGCCGTTGGCAACCTTTGTATAATGAATTGCTGTTAAAGTTCCTCAGATTAAATTTGTGGAGGGGCTACCAATGTCACTAGCTGACAATGATCTCTACCCTGAAAGGTAAATGTTGTTGTTATAGATGATTTGATGGACTCTGCCTGTCAAAATAGTGAAGTGGAGTATGGGTTTACAAGTACAGTCATCATAAACAATTGACAATATTTTAATTGGTCCAGAATGTGTTCTGTCAAGGTAAAAAAAGCAGGACCATCACACTAAATGGAAATACATGATTTTGTTTAAAAATCCCGAGACAAGCTGCAGATCATAACTCTGGCTTGGCAGATGTATCCTGGTCAGACAAAATTTTTCTTAGAAGCTTTTGAAGATGCCACAAGAAAGCCTCATGGCTATTTACTGGTTGATTTAAGATCCAATATACCAGATTTAATATAGATCATGAGGGATGTTTCCCTTTACTGGCCTGTGTATATGTCATGAAAAACACATTCTGCTTCTAAAAATATTTGATACTGTATTGTCATTATGTCTAAAAGACTGCAGAGAAATCTGTCTGTTTTAAAGTTACTAGTAAAAGGGCCTCCGAGCTTTAAAAAAAAAGCTATTTTATGTACAGCCTCTGATGATCTGATATCAGCTATAGCTGAGATGGCCTTAAACACTCTCAAAGGAAATATTCCACTGTCAGCAAAACAGTTAGGTTTGCTGAAAAAAAATACTGAGAGTCATTAAAACTTTAAGCGATAAATAACCTTAAAAAGGAAAAGAAAATAAGTTAATCAGACAGGTGATTTATAGAACGCTAGAATTGCCATCCCTTGATCACAGGCCTGCTGGCTAACAGATAATGGATTTTACTCAGAAAATGTATTTGTGTACCTCAGCAACAGATGGATCATATTAAACTAATCACCCTGATCAGGATATGAGATAGTTGCAATCAACAGTTTGACACTGACATGAGAGCTATACTGTCCCGGACTGATTTATCAGACTCATGACAAAGCCAAATGTACTCTGCCGTGTTACAGCGCTATCTGACTTTGGTAAGACAAGGAGAACAAGCTAAAACCAGTTTGACATTACTCATGCCTGAAAATGAATCAATGACTGACCCCCCCTGCAGACACGGCAGAGACAGCTTCTGTACCTAGTACTATGGAAAAAGACATTTTAAGTAGTGTTTCTCATCGGTCTAAAACCAGTGCTGAACTTTTGTTAAAGCATATGGCAAAGAACAAGGATATTGTGTTTTGGAGTGATAAGGGGGAATTAATGAATAAAGGCACTGTTGTTTCTGGGTCTCACATGGTTGATTTGGTAAGAGTGGCTACAGCCACTCACACAATCCCTGACCACAGAAAGCCAAAGGGCTGGGATGTTTTTGTCAAAGCAATGACTGAGTCTAATATACCACCTCAGTGTTTGTCACCAGCAAACAGGAGCTATGTGGAAAGGCTGGAATCGCAGCTGGTGCAAAACAGCCACCGCCATCTCCAGTTAACCAATGGTCAGGTGACGCCTAAAGACAAAAGTCTTTATAGAAACCTACATGGCTCACTATGCAAAACTTAAATGCAATCTTACGATGAATGTTAGATACCTCAGTGACTGTCGGTACAGCCTATGTTGAACATTTACCTTATATTGAATATGTAATCCTGTTTTACAAAAAGTGTTTATATTGATGCATGTTAGCCTACCCTTATAGTTAAATATGTTAATATGTTTTTAGAAAGAGGTGCTTATCATAATTCTACCTCAGTGCTATGGTATATATAGTGTGCATTTTTTAACAGGAGATGCTTTTGTTTATTATATCTTATCCATGACGTTACCACTGATGTATGTTGTATTTTATTGGCATTTTTTTTTTTACAATAAATATCTTTATATTTTTGTCATTATTGAAGACATTGCATATCTGAACATTTTAAAAACAGGTGCCCCCCCAAGTGTAAACACAGGTGCCCCCCAAGTTTAAATACAGAAAACACAGAGACACACAATTATGAGTGTTTATATATGATTTTATAAGTGACTGGTTTTGAATAAAATTACAAGCGGTTGTATATTTTAAATTCATTACAAGACAAACAAGTCTGAACATGTTGCCACCTCACTGATACGTGCTCTGACATGTTTAGATGTCTGAAAAGGTGACGTACAAAACTAGTTACCATGGCATCATTTTTCAGCAAATCATTAGAGTACATTTGTAAAATTTGATCATAAGAAAGTCCTTTGCATCTGTGGTGTAAGAAAAAGATGCAGTGAAATCCACAGGTGGTAGAAAAGGTATCTTGTAACTGTGTGTTTTGGTACAAAATGCTTTTTGCATTTCTGTTTAAAAAAAACCCAATTGTTTGTACATGATTGTCAGGATGAAAACCGTAGCTGTCAAAGAACTCCCCAGTCCCATTTTCTGAAATGTATAAGGCTAACCAGTGCTGTCCAGGGAGGTCATGGGGGTCAGTATTGATGACTAGTGCTGCGGGAAGGTTTCTCAGTCTCTCCTTGGGTAGCAGATCACAAGGAAACATGCCCAGAAAGCAGTCACGGATATGGGAGTCATTGGTTACAATTGTTTCCAGCTGCTTTGTGTTCATTTTTATGGTTTATCACATATAATCAAAAATGACATTTCTTCTCTGGTTTATTTCAATGACTTATCAAACACTGCATAGATAATGAGATTAACTATTTGTGGAAGGGCTTCGCAAATCTGATCTCAACTCTGAGGTTCCCAGTTTTAATTAAAGAATAATGATCAGCACATTCTTGGTCCGGAGTGAGATCAAAGGCAAACAGGGTGTACCCTTTGGTAAATTCCTGACAGTTAACTACTAGCAGTCAATCTTTCATAGATTTCCCCGCCACTAGTACTAGATTAAAATATTTCTCACAGCATTCCCATTTCTAAAATCGGCTGCAGAGGTTTAGCGGGATTTGTTCACCTCATTCAGATACGGAGCCACAAAATTAATGTTATAATGTTAAGTTAAAGGGTTTTAGTGTAGGAACCACTAAAAGCATCATTGTCAACAAATCCCATGACCATCATTTTGGTAACTGTCCCAAAAACAAATTATCTTGGTTGCAGACCTGCTGCCTGTAGGAGGTTGAACACTTCACCCACTCTGTCTATAGGGTATTTAGCGTTGGAGGTCAGCAGGGCTTCTTGAGTGTCCCAGTTAACCCGGGGTCACTTTAACCCTTTTGACAAACAGAGAGGCCATGACTTTTAGCTTTATAGCTCTACTGTCCCACTCATCAGGCAAAAGTTGTCCCTATTACGTGTCAGTTTAATTTTAATATCCATGCCATTCAGCATCAGTTTCTCTTGAAAAACAAGTCTGTGTGCAAGTGTCCCAGCAGCATCTACCCTCTACTGAGATGGAAATTTCTTTTATTAAAACCTACATTGTCACCATCTCTGTCTGTGATTTCTGTTTCCCGGGTGTCTTTGTAAAATAACCCCGCAGTAAATTGGGTGGAAAGGGTCTCTTCATTGAAGTTCAGCACAGATTCTATGACAGCCCTGTAGGGGTAATAGTTATTGCTCTGACTGATGAGCCGATCACCGACAGTCACATCCAGCTGACTGAAAAATAGTGGCCACTGGGTAGTTTATAAGGGCCCGTTTGGTCGCTGCAGGTATATCACTACCATCCGCTTAGTGATTTTGCAAACCAGGTGGGAGCGTGTTGTTTAGATCCAAATAGTCTTCCATTCCCTGCTATATAAAATTCAATTGGTGAGTTTTCTGAAAGGCAGTCGAGGGGGTATCTCTACATAAATGCTTTTTCAATGCTTGTCTGTGGGAGAAACGGCAAACAGGTCAAGTTCTGATTTTGTGCATTCTTCAGAACCACAATGCATGAAAGCCATGTTTTTTGGAACAGGTCTCTGCTTTTTATGACCTCAAGATCCTTTTGCCTTTGAATGTTTTCTTTATGTGAAGTTTTATTTGAAACCTCTTTTAAAGTAGCTGGGGGCTGAGGAGGAAGTGAAGGTGTACTCTATGCTCTTTTTACCCCTCTTGAATACAATCCGCCCTGAGCCACCATGGAGCCACCCCTGACATCTTTTGAGCGACAGCACTAGTCATATGCCCACAATATCCTTTTACAACATTTTTGCAGCTGTCTGTAGATGTGGTTTTGCATTTCAAACCCTCTTCTTAAAAATGGAACTGCTTTTCTGAACAGACTACGAAATATCCCTCCTATACCAGGAACCATACATGGTAGGAAGTCCATGAGCCGGGCAGACTATATCCTGCCTGTGCCTTGTAATAGCTCTGTACAAGGTAGGGTCCCCATAATGTTGAACGATCACCATCCTTGTTAAATTTAGAGCACTCTCTGGGGCGAAAATGCAACTTCATGATCACCTTCCAAATCGAAATGGTACAGGTTCATTTGATGATTCTTTATTTCAATAGTGACTGTATCGATCTGATGTTTACTGACTGTTTGATAATGGGGTTTATCAGGAGGTCACGGTCACTATCTCATTGTCTTGGCTCTTGACGGGTACGCATCTCAGCAAAGGCACTAGACTGTCACCCACTATTTCATGCGTGATAATGTCAGAGTGTAGACATATAATGTGTAAAACCACCATATGTCTGTAGGGTTCTTTGTTAGATGCTTTCCTACACCTACCTCAAGTCTGCTAAACCCAAAAGGTAACTGTAACTGCCCGCAATAAACAAAATGCATTTGATGTCACTGTCAATGCTTATTTCTCTCCCGATGGCTTGTTGTTCCAAAACCACTGGCAGTTCATTTACTCAAATACGTTTTATTAATTTGAGAAATAACACCAGCCATGAGGATGCTGGGAACCTCACAAAGGAGACCCACAGGAGGGTGTGAGGGACCTAGGGGAAGAAACAGCTCTGGTGGGGGACTCCATTTGTTAGAAGGTAGAAACTGGGGGAGGAAGTGAGGGTGGTGGCAGGTGCCTCTGCCTGCACCATGGCTTGAGGACAGGGAGCGAATCAGAATTGCTGGACAGCTGCACAGAGAGGGAGCTGGATGTCTTGTCCACCTAGGTACAAATGACCTGGCTAAGAAAGGGATTAGAGGAGGGAAGAGTTTGTGGAATTGGGAGGGCCTTAGTCAAGTAGCACATACGGCAACCTTATCGGAGGTGCTGTCGATCTATGGCATAGGGAGAGTTAGGGTGTTCTGCACCATGGATTCCACCAGGATAGAAAACTGGTGTGGACTCAGAGATTGGCTTCATTGGGGACTGGGGTCCACCTGGAGTGATGCAAGCTATACTGGCATGATGGGCTGCATCTGTCTGGGGAGGGAACCAGGATCCTAGGTGATAGGGTTTAAATGCCTTGGCAAGCTTTTAACCAGCCATGGGGAAACACAAAGGACAGGAAATCCTAGCCCCCAAACAATCACGGTTAGTGCAGTAAACACCAACATATAGAGGTGTCGATGAGGAGAAGGGCGAGGTTAAATGGAGAAAGTGACAAAGGCAAGAAGAAGGAAGATGGGCAAAGGAGTAAGGCCACTCAGGAAATGGAGGCTAATGAGTACCAATGTCCGTAGTCTGGGCAACAAGCTCCTGAGCTGGTGGCCTTGATGGAAGAGGATGCCTGGATATCGTAAGCAGTCACAGAAATATGGCACACAGAGAACCATGACTGGGATGTTAACATACCAGGGGTACATAACCTACAGGAGAGACAGGCAGGGAGAAGAAGGGAGGTAGTTCTCTATGTAAGGAGGCGATAAAAGCAACTGAACAAAGAGTAAACAGGAAGAAGAGGAGGCACTGTGGGCACCTGGAGACTGGAAAAGAGCACCACAATCCGCATGAAGGTTGTGTACAGACCCCATGTCAGGGAGGGAATGGACAAAGATATGATAGAAGGCATTCTTAGAATGGCAGAGAAGGGAGATACTGTTGATGGGAGACCTGAATATGCCAGATGTTAACTGGTGCACATTTGCTGCAGCACATCCAAGAGCAGGGCCATTCTTGATGCCCTACAGGTGGCAGGCATTAGACAGCTAGTTTCAGAACCCACTCATGAGGGAGCAATCTAGACCTCGTGACTCAAACGGGGGCAGGAGAGGATCTCAGATCTAGAAGTGGGTTGCCATCTGGGGACAAGTGACCATCAAACAGTGTGGTTCATGTTAAACTCAGCTACAGAGTCAACATACAAAAGTGAGGGAATTGACTCTAGGAGGGTGACTTTTGGCAAGATGGGAGAGTGCTCAGAAAAGCACTTAGCAAACAGGCTAGAAGGAGGTGTGCAACAATGGGGAATCATCAAAACTGCCATCACAGAGGCAACAAGCCTTTGTGTGAAGCAAATAAACAATCAAATGAAAGAAAAAGCCACTATGGTTCCAAAAGAGGTGGCTGTGAAAGTCAGGAAGAAAAGATAGCATTCGGAGTATAAGGAAACACAGAAGGAGAAGGACAGATAGCTGTGCCAGTTAAGGCAGAAGAGAAGCAGGGAGGAAGTCAGAATAGCAAAGGCCCAAACTGAGGAAAAGATAGCCAACTCAGTTAAGAAGGGGATAAAACCTTTTATGGTACACCAGCGAGCATAGAAAAGACAAAGGGAGGAATAGTGAGGCTGAATAGAATGAATGGTGGGTGGGCAGAGGGAACAGTGAAAAAGCAGGGATACTGAGCTGAATATTTCTGCTCAGTATTATAAAGAGGAGAGGTAACTGCTAATCCAATTAACAAGCGCTCTTGATTGGGGTCGATCAGTCCTTTCACAGAAGAAAGGGTTCTGCAAGAACTCCTAAAACTGAAGGTGTGACAAAATGGGTCCTGATGGAATTCACCCTGAATTCTAAAAAGAATTAATGAAGGAATTAGTGAAACCACTGGCTACTCTTTTAATAAATCATGGGAGGATGGTGGTACCCGAGGACTGGAGGAAGGTGGATGTGATTCCCTCACAAGTGGGACCAAGACAGAGGTAGGAAACTACAGACCTGTCAGTCTGACCTCTGTGGTAGGGAAAGTGATGGAGCTACTTCTGAAGGAAAGAATAGTTGAGTACCTAGAGGCCAGTGGAGCACAGGACCCAAGGCAGCATGGGTTCACCAAGAAGGTCATGTCAGACGAATCTAATAGATTTCTGACTGGGTGACCTAAGTAGTAGACCAGGGAGGGCTGTGTACATGGCCTACCTAGACTTTAGCAAGGCATTTGACACAGTCCCAACAAAAGATTAATAGTCAAATTAACCTAGCCTGGGAGTGGGTCCTAGGGTGGTAGCCTGGTAAAACATTGGCTGCACAACAGGACACAGAAGGTAATTGTAAATGGAGTCCACTCTGAAGAAAAAGGGGTTACTAGTGGGGTACCCATGAGGAGTTTCAGTATTGGGTCCAGTCCTTTTAATGTCTTCATCAGTGACATTGCAGAGGGACTGGAAGGAAAAGTATGCCTTTTGCAGATGACACAAAGATCTGCAATAGGGTTAATACACAAGGAGTGGAAAGGATGAAAAGGGACTTGGCAAGGTTGGAGGAATGGTCAGAAGTATGGCAGCTAGGATTCAATGCAAGAAGTGCAAAATAATGCACCTGGGAAACAAGAACCCAGGGAAGAATACACAATGGGTGGAGGTAGTAACAACAACAAAAAGGAAAGGGACCTGGGGTAATCATATCAGATGACCTTAAGGTTGTCAAGCAATGTGAGAAGGCAATAGGGAGGGCTGGGGGTATACTGGGATGTATAGGAGAGGCATCAGCAGCAGAAAACAGGAAGCTGTTATCCCTCTGTACAGACAGTTGGTGAGACCCCATCTGGGTACTGTGTCCAATTCTGAGACCCCATCTCTGCAAGGACATAGACAGGATAGAGGTGAGTCAGAGGAGGGCAACTAAAATGGTGCAGGGTCTGCAAGAGAAGCCGATGAGGAGAGACTAAAGGAGCTTAATATGTATACCCTTGAGGAAAGAAGGGAGGGGGGCATGATAGAAACTTTTAAGTACCTCAGTGGAATCAAAAAGTCCCAGAGGTAGAATCTTTCAGAAAAGAGACTTGCAAGAACAAGGGGACACAATGTAAAGATAGAAGGAGGGGTTCAGGGGCAATGTGGAGGGAAGTATTATTTCACAGAGAGGGTAGTGGATGCATGGAACAGCCTTCCTGAGGAGGTTGTGGGGTCTAAAACTGTGGGAGAATTCAAGAATGCATGGGACAGACATAAGGCAATTCTTGTGGGGGGTAGGAAGAAATAGGCTGTTGGTTAACTAGGATCTGCGGCCTATCCTGTAGGTAGGGAAATGGACAGACTAGATGGGCCTAGTGGTCCTTATCTGCCGTCAAAGTCTATGTTTCTATGTTTCATGTTAGGATAATAGCCCGATGGAATTTTAAGTGCTGCTGACTCAGTAAAGGGTCCAGTTGGTGGTGTTTTACTGTGGGCTACGCTTAGAGGCTGATAGAGCATACTGAACCTGTTTTTCTGTGCAGGCACATTGTCCCAGGTATGAGGGTACTGAATTTCTGCTAAGCCCACTTCCCATTCACCAGGTAGTTCAAGTGTTTGTGGTAACTTTACTGTAAAAGTGGATATAGTATTGTTGGGGAAAATGTTGTGCGATGCGTTGCTGGGCAATGTGATATAAAATCCATTTTGAGCATTTTGACCTTATCTGCTTCTAATGTCCGAACCTGTGTTGCCTCAACCCAGCTATGAAATTTATTGGGCCACCTTCCACTTTACCAGATACCAAGTTTTCTCCACGCTTTTTTTCTCTGCCAGGATTTTCTGCACCCTATACACACGGTCCTCATCAGGTTCAATTTTTGCAGCTCCTCAGCATAAAAGTACCTTTAATGTCTTCCCCTGATAGTCTTTTAGCTTATAGGTGGGCCTCTGTGTCTTTAAGACCTCCGTCACAATAAATATCTCATCTGTGTCGCCTGTTCATATCCTTTTCAAACACCTTTTAGCTTAGATAGTCTCACGTGATCATCTTCTGAAGGGTACCCTTTTGTTTTTTGCCAAGAACAGAATTACTGTAGAGGATCTTCCATACACCCAGGGCATTGGAAGGGTTAACATCCACAGGTCTATGTTTAATGCTTCTGTGATAAATATGGTTATAGCTATGCACCAGGTCTGACAACACATCTGTATATTTCCAAGTTTTCTGGTCTGTAAAGTAACGCCACATGCATGACTTCAGTGTCCTATTAAATCTTTCTACAATGCTGGCCTTAACTTCATTATTCATCACAAAATGGTGTATTTTATTTTGTTTTAATAGGTTCTTTAAGGAAGCATTTAGAAACTCTTACCCTGATCAGTCTGCAACCTCTGAAGTGTCTGTCCACTTTTAAAAATAGTTTAAAGGCTTGCGTCACTGCCTTGCCTGATTTGTCTTTTAAAGTCACTACCCAGGCATACTTGGACAGCACATCGATGCACGTCAGTATGTACTTAAACCCATTATTGTACTTTGCATATTGACTCATATCCACTAAATCAGCTTGCCATTGTCTATGTCAGAAACAATGACAGGATTTCTCTTAAATTGGACTCTGGCTGCTTTGTGTAATGAATAGGGGATCTGCTTCGCAACCCATTCTGCAACACCTTTCCTGGTGACATCTTTATCAAGTTTTTTTGCAGCCTTATACAGCTGAGTCACCCCTGTGAAACTACCCACTTTTTTGCATTAAAATATATATTCTGGAACAGGTGATCATTCATCTTCTTTCGTCAACCCCCAATACATCTGTTAGCTAGCAAAACTCTTGTCACCAGTAAAATAAGGCATGTGCTTTTTCTATTCTTTTAAAAACACTATGACAACCACAAAGTGCAATGCATGATTATATTTTATTTATAAATTCACACGTCATAACAGTATTCGAATATTTACTTTATATACTTTATAATACATAAACTAATGCATATAGCTGCTACATACAAAAGGCATAACACATGGCAAGCATGCAACAATTATATAATATCTTGTTTTTTCTACTCTTCCATTTTTACACGCTTCACAATACCCAGAAACAGCAACTTTTGAGCTGCATGTTTTACACAAGCATGGGCATCATCCACTTCCCCCTTAGTGATGAGGTGGGCACAATACATACACACATATGCCATACACCACTCAAAATAATAAGCCTGATTTTTAAGACCATCTGTTACATCTAAAATGTCATTCACCTTGCATACTGCTCTACGGTTACTGTTTTCCATTACGTCAACATAGAGTCTCCATACAAGGGGTGGCAACTCTTTAATCAGAGTCAGTGTGTTTTCTGCCAGTGAAGCAGCATCTTCAGAGCAGACATTTAATGCAGGCTGCTTTCCAAAGTATATAGGTTCCTTTAAAATGTCCTTTATCACACGGTACATTGTAGACATCAAGACTGTCTGGAATATTGGGAGCATGCCAGTACGTTCCATCTGAAAGTACATTATAATACACTATTTAGGAAAAGCATATGCTAAATCTGGTTTATGAAACAACAAAAGCGATAAAAGAAGCAAAATTTATGATGGCAGACTCAGACCCCCTGTTCTGAAAACTAAACACTAAAAAGTCAACAGCGGTACAGATAAAACCACAAAAGTGTATCACATCATAAGGATTATGCATAAACTCCATAGCAATTTTAAACATTGCTTCCTCAAGAGTAGCCCCCTCATCCTTAAAATAATCCACAGTTTCCTTTTGGGGTCCCTCTGGGAGACCATCAAAAAGACCTTGGCATGTCTCTAAAAGTACAGATGGTGCTTGTCCTGTAGGTAGATTTAAACCAGGTTGTTTATCTCTGTGTCTGACTAGTTGGTAAATAAGCCTCTGGATGCACTGACAGGGTGTTTCCCATCGTTGTATACTCTGGAAAAAAACATACAGCACTATGTTTTAGTGACCTCTCACTGCATGGGTGGTTTAGCAAGTGGAAAAAGCCAGGGTAACAATATGAACAATATTAAAATGGTAACAAATAACAGTTTTTTGGGGGGGTAATTGTTTTTAACAACGTAAACAGGGTTCCTGAATTTCCTTATATAATTTTTGACCAGTGGATCATTTCAGCAAGCTGAGAAGCCAGGTTAACAATGCGTACAATATCACAAGGTTTTTTCTGCTTTGTAGTAGACACACACATGACTATGACGATCATGATATAAAGTCCACAAAGACATTCATCGTCTTCCACGAATATATCAGCAAACACTTTAACATTTTCTACAAGTGGTAACACAGATTCATTTATATATTTATCTGTATCCTCCCATACTTCTGGAAGGGCACACATCATCAGTTCAGAGGCTGCATGTATCTCACAAAGGCAAATGTCATATTGAGGTGAACCAAACAGTGATGGATGGCAGTAATGGCTTAGGATCAGATACATAAGCCTTTGGATTCTCTCTGTACTTGCATCCCGCATGATCATCTGTAAAAATAAAATATGACAAGTTTTGGTACTGAAATGTTTACATGTAGTAATTTGGGGGTGGGGTGGGTGGGTAATTTTTTTACAATATAAAGAGGTTCCTGAATTCTTTTTAGAAATTTTTTAAAGGAACCTTTGCTGACCAGACGGCAGGCATCTTTTTTAATTTCACTGTCTGTCTGCTGTAACATTTGCATAACTAACCACATGGGGTCATCGGATTTTCTCACATCAT
The DNA here is from genome assembly GCA_016271365.2 of Neoceratodus forsteri. Classification (NCBI taxonomy): domain Eukaryota; kingdom Metazoa; phylum Chordata; order Ceratodontiformes; family Ceratodontidae; genus Neoceratodus; species Neoceratodus forsteri. The sequence continues at coordinate 902,608,888 of CM057456.1, read as the reverse complement.
TTAGAACATGACTTGTTGTTTCCAGGGTACAATTGGTTATATTTAACCCCCGATGCTTCATAGCAATTGCCAAGATCACGGGCATGAGCGGCCCTATATGTACAGTATGGCTTCAGAAACATTTCTGTATGCTTCTTTAGACATTAAGTCATCAAGGATACATGAATGGTTTTTCTGACTCGGATCATCTATCTCACACCCAGGACAGGAATCAACCAATTCACAATGTATCACCCTCTGTATCACTGAGGCAATTCATGCCACGGATGGTATGATACATACCGTACTTTATTATATCGTGGTCAGTTTTGGGGGGTTTACTACTGAGGCCTGGTTTTTCACGAGTTCCCCTGTCTAATCTCAGTAGAAGAAGAAGAAGGTTGGGTTGTGATCACAGCCTGTTCTGTGACATTTTGAAACATTCTATCGCTCTCTGCATTTCTAACATACTGGTTCTCACACATCTCATTAACAACCACATTCAGTATCTTTCACACAGCAAAGACAGTCGAGCAGTAGATTTGTGGAAAGTCACAATCCATGCTGTCTGAATATGACTGCTGCTCCACATAAATCCTTCAGTCTATTAAGTAAAAACAGAAAACAGCATTGGTCCTCTGACTCATTATAGGTAAGATTTAGTTCTACTGCTAACTCATCTCCTCAGTTACACCATGTATGCATGTCACCACTCACATTTTTTTAAATGTTAAAATGCATTTACCTCATCAAGGCAACTCTTTTCTTCTTCTTCATTTTTCTTATCTTTCTCTTTCTTAGCCTGGGCTTGACTGCTTGTGGCTGTATTATCATCATCATCCCCCTCTTGGTCAGAGGCCCCTCTTGGCTGTCTTGGATTTCTTTTTCATAACTTTCTCTGATGCTTTTTTTGGCAGTGTCTCGCTGACCATCTTCTCTGGCTCCCCCTTCTTGTCACTCTCTGTTTTGGGTTTCATAGTAACTTCTTTTTATGCATCAGATTCACACCCCAGCAACTCTTCAAGGTCTTGCAGTGGTGTCTCTTCAGAAGGACAGTCAGATTTAGGATTTTCTGATTCACCAAACTGTTCAGTGAGTTTCTTTTTATGTCAGACACTCTTCCACTCAACAAGACTTGTGTGGGACATTCTTTCACACCTCATGTAGTACACTGTCACGTTGGGCTTGGCTGTGGGCCCCGATAGCCATCTTCTTGCTTGACTTTTCATCTCTAGACTTTTCATTAGGTGGTGTGACAATCTGGCCTGTTGCTGGAGGTTGAATTGAAGCGCTGCGCGTGCCATCTTCTTGTTGATGTTTTTATAATCTGCTCCAAGTCTATAAAACAGAATCTGAGGAATCTCTCAAAAGCTGTGCCTTCTGGCTTCAAATGCAGGTTTATATAACACTTTGCAGATGGACTGCCCCTTGATAAAACCATCACCACACCCCATCATACTATACATGGTAACATGTGTCAGAGGCACATCTGTTGTAGCCCCCACCCCTTTTTAAAACATTATAAATATCACTCACATTTCATTCAGCCTTCTCCTTGATACTACACAGAGCTGAGGGGTGAACTATAGGTATGTGTATTCCTTTTTTCTGATATATTTTATTCTTTTAATTCATGATGGCGTATAAATAATTAGTTTTGTGATTGCTATAGAATCACACACATACACACACACACACACACAGCCAGCATGTTGCAATGCTATCCAGAGAAAACTGCTGAACCATCTTATTTACACAGAGATCCCCCATTTTAGCTTATAAATGTTACATGCGTATACATAAAGCTATCCTTTTGATGTAAGTTTGACACAATCCTACAGATGCATGTTAAATTATTTTGTTATAAAAAACAGAAAAAGGGGTACTCACACAGGCAGATGAATTTCCCTCGGGGGGGGGTCTCCACACAGATCTGTGAAACCTCTGCATGATCAGGTTGCCTCCTGGATACTTCTTTCTGAAAATATCCTAATAAAACACACACACATGCCCCTGCAGTTATACCCCCAAGCCTACAGGGGCACATAACACTACATACACTAACTGATTTTAGGGTGGGTGGGGAGCCAGGTAGTGAAGAGGGACAGGGGTTCCGAGCCAGGATGGTGGGTGCAGGAGAAAGGAGGGACAGGGGTTCGAGCCAGGATGGTGGGGGTGCAGGAGAAAGGAGGGGGACAGGAGTTCAAGCCAGGATGGTGGGGGTGCAGGAGAAAGGAGGGGGGCAGGAGTTCAAGCTAGCATGGTGGGACTCGTGTTCCAGCCAGGATGGCGTGGTAGGGGTTCGAGGAGTGTACGAGGAGGAGGAGGGGCGTAGGATGCTTACAAAATGGTGGGTGGCAGGGGTTCGAGGAGTGTACGAGAACGAGGGTGTAAGACACTTACAAAATGGTGATGTTATGTCACTTCCAGGGTTTCAATGTGGGTCATTTCCTGTGCAAGGGGGCCGGACACGGGTTTGAATGGTGCCATTTCCCTGCGCGAGAAGCGGGACATGGAGTTGAGCATATGTCATTTCCTCTTAAAGGGGTGGGAACACGGGTTCGAGGTTTAGCGTCACTTCCGCCAGAAGTGGGCGGGCTAGCGCATTTTAGGGTGGGACTTCCGGTTTAATAAGGGACGATGCTGATTGGTCCATTTTAGGACACACCCACCTGTCAAATGACGTGGCACGCGTTGATTGGCTGAAATTTAACATTTGACGAGATATATGAACTTATACTACTAAGGATATCTTCAAAATCTTTATGCAGTGTGCAGATTTTCAAAATCTTCTGTAAGGATTTCCAATGAACATTTTGTGTTTAATTAAAAATATCTAATTGCTGATTACATTTAAAAAGAAACAGTGTCTTGTTATCACCCTCCCTCACAAACATTAAAGCGTCACCTGTAATGTTTTAGTATTTAATAAGTTATCATACATTAAAGTCTTTATTCATGTGGAACTTAAACACAAACTAAAAACCTTTGCAGTCACCACCCGGTATGGCAGCTTAATTTCCAGCTCCGAGGTGGCAGTGCGATAATCTATTGTAATCCAGTGCCTTCTTAAGACAGAGAGGAGATTTAGTGACTAACCCGACAAGAAAAATTAGTCAACTAGTGAATTTGAGGGCTAGAAGTGTGAAAAAGAACCCAACGAGAGGGAGATAGATCCCGGGCAGCATAGCCGAGCATTTCTCGATCCAGGGCCTCAGCCGACAGCTGGCTCGCAGAGAAGAGGAGAAGAAAGACCACCCTCGAGGGAAGCCTTAGACAGCCAGCTATGCATATATTCAAAATGTTACAAAGGACTGATACAAATGTAAAGGACATTAAGCAAGACTTAAAGCATTGGAGAGGAGAACAGAGGATCTTGAATCAGGTCTAGAGGGTCTCCGAGAAGATTCGATCAGACTCACAAGGGCTGTTACCTATTTAGTCTAGAGGGAGAGAGAACTTACTGCTAGAGCGGAGGACGCAGAATCAAAGGGCCGAAGGAAAAACAGTTCGTATCTTTGGTTTTCCTAAAGGGGCTGAGCAGGATAATCCAGTGGAATTCGTCAAGACTTGGTTGAGACACGAGCTAGAAATCCCAGACTCAGACCCCTTGGAGCTCGAGAGGGTGCACCGGGCCTTAGGCCCTAAACCAAAGGGAGATGCTCCCTCCCCGCTCAATTCTGGTTAAATTTACCCAATACCCAGTGAAAGAAATGGTACTACAAAAAGCCTGGGGTAAGAAAGACTTAAATCTAGATGGGAAACGGGTATTTCTTAAACACGATTTTCCTCCTGCAACGATGGTAAAGAGAAAACGAGTACTAGCGGTCATCAAACAATTAAAGAAACAGCAGATTAAAGCTTTCCTGCGGTACCCGGCGAAATTACTGGTGCAGTGGCCTAGGGGTAGCAAGTTATATGACTCCCTCTTGCAAGCTAGCAAACCACTGCAAAAGGCAGGAATCACTCTCCCAATCTGCAACCTTATCTGTCAGTACAAACGCTGATGCAATTGTGATGGTCTACGGTGAAGAGGGGATCAATGAGAAGTGGATGATCAAGGCCCGACCAGCAACTGTGCGAAGACCTGGTATATCTAAATAAGGGACTGTTATCGAACCAACGGAAGGAAAGTCTGCACTGAGGAACCTGGCGGCAGGCCTGTACTGATTTTTGCCGCTCCTCCCAGGCCAACTTTGGGGATGGATGTTAATTATCAATTCCTGGTGGGTAGGGAGAGGGGGGGACGGCTTTGGATAGAGTAAAAGACATGAAGAGAGATTTTGCAAACTTAAGAACTAGTCCCCGGAACTTAAAACCAATGAAAGTGGTGTCAGATCCCATTGGGAATAAGCAGTGATTAGTTTGAAAAACTCTTAAAGTCTTGCAGAATGGAATTGTATCGGGGGAAGGTGGGGGGCCTGGTTGGGGAGGGCCTCTGTGTCCCATTTCTCACCCTAAAGTTTCCAGGAAAAGGCAGAATGGTTTCTACCCACTCCCCCTCACATAAGGAGTAAATAAGAGGTACTTAAAGGCCTGTATAGGTAATACCCGCTGGGAGCGGGAAGTTAGTCGGGGCCTTTTAGAAGGCTTTAGGAAAGAGCTCTAGTGGAAGAAATTGAATGGAAATGTATGTCTCTAATACTCTGCATTCTTTTCAAAATTCAAATATAGGTAGTAATAGCACTGGACTTGGTTATCGAGGAAATGGGGTTGGTGCTCGTTTTTTCTCTTAAGGCCCACACCCACCCAACACACAAGATACGCACTCAAACTGGATGTCCTCACAGGGGAAAGGTTGCCCATCGGAGGTCACCCAGTCCTTTTGGTTTCTGTTTTTGGACGGTGTGACCCTCGGAGGGGGTTACTGCCTTCCCAGTGATATTCCATCCCAGGAGACCACCTTTCCAGTCACTTCCCTTGGAAGGGCGGGGGTGTGGAGCTTAATTGAGGCCCATGCTCCTGGATGGAGGGAGCTTCTCTCCGATTGAGGGCCTTTTTGGCCTAAGTGTAAATAGTTGGATGAAAGTATTGTTCGTGGTAGTTAAACAACTGTTGACTTGTTATAAGGGGGGGAAGGGGGATAAAAAGGGCAAAGTGGAAATGGTGGTGGAGTTAAAACAGGGAGGTCAAGAACAAAAGGGTTGGTATCTGTGCGCTATCCTCCAGGGGGAAGAGGTGAAAAAGGAGAACACTCATAGGGAACCTTTAAAGAAGTGGTTACCTCCCCCAGGAAAATTTAACCCTAACTCAATATGGGAACCCTGAAACTAATTTCCTTTAATGTTAAGGGTCTAGGATCCCCAGTAAAGCGGCATAACATTCTAAGAGATCTAGCGAGAGTACAATGTGATATAGGGCTCCTGCAGGAGACACACCTCTCCGCATCGGAACATAAAAAATTACGCCGCCTATGGGTGGGAGAAGTTTTTGCCTCATCTCACAGGAAAGCGAAGAAGGCAGGAGTGGCAATCCTGGTGCGGAAGGGCCTAGGTTTCACCCAGTTGGATTTATTAGCAGACGAAGAGGGTAGATGGGCGATTCTGTCAGGAAAGGTAAGTGATAGGGTAATGCATATTGTAAATGTCTATGTGCCTACCCCAACTAATCCAGAATTTTTTAGACAGGTTTTTGGGGTAATTGCTTCACTCCCGGAGGGACAGATTATCATAGGAGGGGACTGGAATTGTGTAGAGGATGTAAACAAGGATAGTTCCTCAGGGAAGGGGGGACGAGATAATGGGAAGGGGCTGAAGGTCCTCTCACATCTATGTGTTGAGGCAGGGTTAGTAGATACATGGAGAGATAGGTATCCGTCCAGTAGGGACTTTACCTTTTATTCAAACTCGCAGGACTCCTATTCCCGGATAGATAGGTTTTACACTCAGACAGGATGGTTAAATTCTATAGTAGATCAGTAGATCTACCCGATATGCCTTTCGGATCATGCCAAAATCAGTCTCACGGTGAATCTGGGACCCCAACATAAGCAATTCTTGTGGTGCCTAAATGCGGGACTACTGGGAGATAAAAAGTTTGTTGCCAAGGTGAAAAAAGTAATAGAAAACTATATTAGGGAGAACTCAGACTCTGTAACTAAGGTGAAGTTCCTATGGGATGGTTTAAAAGTGGTAGTAAGGGGAGAAATAATCTAGAGCAGAAATTTAAAGAGTTAGAAGATATCCACAAAAAAAAACAGGACAAGTTAAGATACTCACGGAGCTAAAATTAGCTAGAGCTCAATTGCATCAACTTCTTTCGGTAAAGACTGAAAATGCTCTCAGGTTCACAGCCCAAAAGTACTATACGGGGAGAAACAGAGCTGGGAGGTTATTGGCATTTAGATTATGAAAGCAGGAGGCAGACAGGTATGTGTCCGGAATTGCTGCCCCTGGAGGGCCAGGAAAGCTGGTCATGAGACCTGTTCAAATAGCCGAATGCTTTCAGAGATTTTATGAGGATTTATATAAGTCCGAAACCCCTATTAACCAAGCAGAGATGACTGAGAAATTCCTCTCTAAAATAAAACTACCGAGCCTCCCGAGTGCTCTTCAGAAAGAGTTAGATCGGCCTTTTGACCAATCAGAACTTGTGGAGGTAATTAAAAAACTAAAACATAATAAAGCCCCAGGCCCAGACGGATACATTGCCGAATATTACCAAAGGTTCAAGGAGAAACTCTCCCCATTGTTGCTTCGAGTATGCAATACAGCCCATCTACCCTCCGAGGCCCCAGACACCTGGTCTCAAGCTTTGATTTTGGTAATCCCCAAACAAGATAAAGACACCACTCTATGTGGGAGTTACCGGCCAATTTCATTGTTAAATGTAGATGTTAAGATTTTGGCGAAAATGATAGCTAATAGGCTTCAGGGAGTGGTAACCCAGTTGGTCCATCCGGACTAAACGGGCTTCATGCCAGGGAGACACCTCCATGAGAATGTCAGTAGATTACTTACTGTTATGGCCCATTCCCGAGTAAAAGGGAAGGGAGACACCCCGTTGGTGATCACCCTCGACGCCGAAAAGGCGTCTGATCGTCTGGAGTGGAGGTACCTAGGAGAAGTCCTGCGGAAACAGGGATTTGGTCCGAAATTTCAAGCTTGGGTGAATGCTCTATACAATAACCCCTCAGCTAGGGTGAGAATAAATGGGGTAATATCCCAACCATTCCAAATTAGAAGAGTTACAAGACAAGGTTGCCCACTTTCGCCTCTACTATTTGCCCTTAGTATGGAACCGTTAGCTGAGGCATTTCATTCCCATAGAAGTATTTCGGGTATCGAAGTAGGTGGAGTGGATAACCGCATATCTCTTTATGTAGACGACACTCTATTATATTTAAAGAACCCAGACTCCTCATTACCGGTGGCCATGAACCTCCTTAAAGAATTCGGGGCCATCTCGGGATTCAAAATCAATGAATCCAAATCCGAAATAATAGCACTGGGAAAAGAAGTTTCAGGACATGTGAAAACTCTCACTAACTTAAAGTGGTGTACTAGTAGTTTTAGATACCTGGGAATACAAATCCCGAGGAATCTGAACAAGCTATTCCAAAGTAATTACACAGCACTTTTGAGTAACGTGAGAAAGGACTGTGATAGGTGGGCTGCTTTACCTCTCTCAATTATGGGAAGGGTGGAATCAGTTAGAATGAATATTCTTCCGAGGCTGCTCTTTCTATTTGAGGCTCTCCCTCTGACCCCCCCAAGGAGATTCTGGCAGGAGTCCCAAAAGGTGGTAAGTAGATTTATCTGGGCTGGGAAGAAACCTAGACTCAGTTGGGCTCTCCTGAGGCTACCTAAAGGGAAGGGGGGCTGGGGGTCCCAGATTTCAAGTGGTACCACAGGGCAGCCCAATTGCAACATTTAGGAGCATACATCTCTCCCCAGGAAATGCAAAGTTGGGTTAAAATGGATATACAGTTGCTAAAGCCATTTACTGTTACTTCAAACTGTTACTTATTTAATAGGATTACCCCTAGGACAATACAGGAATTAAGGAACCCAGGCCTTAAGACCCTGGTGGCCTTATGGGCGCAAACCATAAGGGATCTGAAAATACAGCCTTGGGTACTAAGGCAAGGGAAAATTTTGGAAACTGCAGATTTCCTGCCTGGGAGAGAGAATCCGCTCTTCAAACACTGGCAAGGGTCCGGACTTGAGAGGTTTTCACAGCTTTTTGAGGGGGAGACAGTTAAGAGTTTCTCTGAACTGCAGCAGGAGTTTGGCATTTCCTCCTCAGATTTTTATGGGTATTTGCAGTTCAACACTATATCCAGGGTGCAGAGAAGGGTGTAGGGGAGCTAAAGACAACTTGGCCCACTTTACTCCTGGACCTGCTTTGTGAACTCTTCGGCGGATTGACACCCCAAAATCACCTAATTTCCAAATTATATGCAGCAGGGGTACCGAATGGTCCGGAACCTAGACAGTGAATACAAGTACAGTGGGAGAAGGGTCTGGGGCTAGAGAAAGAGGCTCTGAAGTGGGAAGCAATATGGAGGATGGCGCACAGAACCACTGCTTCACCCTCCTGGAGGGAGTTCAGATGGCAAGTGTTGAGATTCTTCAGAACACCAGTGATAGTTAAGCACTTTGCCCAGGCCCTTTCAGATAGGTGCTGGAGGGGCTGCAGGCAAATGGGCATGTACAAACATATCTTCTGGAGTTGCCCTAAAGTTAAATGTTTTTGGAGCCAGGTGGCTCTAAGTTTGGAGCAAATCTTCCAGATAGATATTCCAGAACAGGCCCGGTATCTCTTACTGGGGGAACTCCCGCCTGGCCTGAAGGGTCCAAAAGCCCAATACTTGTTCCCCATCCTCCTGTCAGCCGCCCAAAAAGCAATTACGAGGTTATGGCTAAATGAGGTTCCTCCAAAGGAAGAGCACTGGCTGGAGAGTTATAATCAGATTAAGATAATGGAGAGGCTTACTGCCAACCTAAATTTAAGGCTTGAACAATTTAAGTCTCGCTGGTTTCCCTTTCTTGAATTCTGGGGAGCAAGAGAAGGGATTGACATTACAGAAGTCCTGGCCAGAGAGGCGCTAGATTGAGAGCTGGGAGGATTTTAGGCCTGTTGTAGTGTGGCCAAGGATGCCATGGATTGGGATAGTGGGGCAAGGATATAGCCCGTGGATAAGCATACTCACCACCTAAGATGGGGGGGGGGGAGACACGAGTAGGTTTAGTACTGTTTGACTGTTTTCACAGTTTTTTTTTTTTTTCTCCTTCTCCTTCTTTGGTTTCATTTCTTTTATCTGGGTCCATATTTTAAGGACCAAGGAAACAAGGATGGAGGTATTAAGTGATAATACAGACAGAAAGGTCAATTTGGCGTAAAACTAGCCTGAACTCATCTATTAATTGCTGGGAACAGTAAGATGATATCCAAGGTTAGTACCACAAATGAGTTTTAAGACTTTTATGAGGTAAATGAAGTCGGTGATGGAGTGACCTCTGTCTGAATGAATGTACTGTTCTTCTTTTCTCGCTGTTTAATTAATTCTTTTTATTTTGTAGCTTGTCTGGTTTTTACTGTAAAAATGGAATAACAATAAAAACTACAATTTCAAAAAAAAAACAACCTTTGCACAACATGCATGAAACAACCCTCAACTGCCAGCAGGGTTAAGGGCTTGTTTACTGGAATGCCGGACCACAGAGCTTACTGATTAGTAGAGCTTCTGGGCCAGATTCACAAAGCACTGTATATGACGCAAGGTGCCTTCACAAAACATTAATGGCGCAAAAGGCACCTTGCGTCGAAAACTGACCCTTGTGCTATTCACAAAAACAGCCTGCGTGAACCGCAGACTGCCTGCCCCAAGCAAGGCTTGCGCCACCCCTGCACTCAAATATGGGCTGCAATCTGACGCTAGGGGGCATGTGGCAGTCGCAAACTGCCACAACCCCTAAATGAGATTCATAGGACTCCTCTGGAGGACAAATTTCTAAGTACCTTTAGACCAGCCAGAGCTGGTCTAAAGGTACTTAGAACAATATCCTCTGGAGAAGTTTAGCCTGTTGGGGCACTATGCCATGTTCACCCAACACACACACCCAGCACTGATATGCCCATTATTCTGTTTAGACTGATACATATATACTGTATGTACAAAACCCTGGTGGTCTAGCGGTCCCTCTCCCCACCCAATATGCTCGCTATGTTGCTTAAAATTATATTATACCTTGATGGACTAGCGGTCCCTCCCAATATGCCTGCTATTATGTTAAAAAGTATAGTTAACCCACCCTTTGCCTCGATATGTCTGTTATGCTGTTAAAAATAATATTGTACCCTGGTGGTCTAGCGGTCCCTCCCCCCAATCGATATGCTCGGTATGTTGCTTAAAATAATATTATACCCTGGTGGTCTAGCAGTTCCTCCCCCACCCCATTATGCCCGCTATTTTGTTAAAACATTGTAGTTAACCTACCCTCCACCCCAATATGCCCAGTATTGTTCATTTAGCACTTAATGTACCCTGGTGGTCTAGTGGTTCCACCGCCCCACCCTGGCATGTATTGTCCACCACGCTCCCCCTCAACCCGTACCCCAAGATGGCACCAGCACACCCCTCCACACACCACTCAGTTGGTGCCAACTGAACTGTCACTGAGTGCTTTTATTATATTATAGTACGTGCTCTAAAATGAGCAATGTACTATATTATAATACAAAAGGCTCAGTGATAGTTCAGTCGGCACCAGCCAAGGTGTGCGGAAGGGTGTGCTGGTGCCGGCTCAGGATATGGGTTGGGGGGAGCAGGGTGGGCACTACATGCCGGGGGGAGGTTGGACCACTAGACCACCAGGGTAACTGTAGTGCTACATGTACAATACCAGGCATATCGGGGCGGAGGGTGGGTTAACTATAATTTTCTAACATAATAGCAGGCATATCGGGGTAGGAGGAGGGGACGCTAGGCCACCAGGGTACAATATTATTTTAAATGACATAAGGCGTGGGGCGGGGGGACCACTAGCCCACCAGGGTAAAATACTGTTTCACATAACAACAGGCATAATCCGGGTGGGGGGTGGGACTGCTAGATCTCCAGGGATGGGGAAAAGGCTGCTTGCTATGTCCACAGGGGCTTGTGACAAACCCCTCCCATGTGCCGGGCATTTGTCACATGGGAGAGGTTGGCACAAGTGTGGGGACTTAGGCACCGGGACCCACCTGTACCAGAATCTTGTGCAGGGTTCCTGGCGCACCAGGCTTCGGCGCAAGCTGCTGTTTGCCACTGCTTGCACTGCTTTTAGCCCCTTTTGTGAATTGGGACCTCTATGAGCCACTGGGTGGAGTTTAGAACTCCAGTTTGGAGATGGCATGAGAGGTATCAAGATGGCAGAGTGATATGAAGGTGCAGGTGTGCCTTCAGGGCACTCTTGATTCAGGTCTCTTGCCAGGCCACCTAAGGAGACAACTGCCATTTGCTTAAAGCAGCTTTCTGGGGATCTAGTGTGTGAGAACCAGGAGAACTCATTACTTAGTCATTAGGTAGCCTCCAAGGACAGACACCAGGACACTGGATATGACTCTGGGAACTTGGTGTCTGAAGGCTATTTAGAGTAGATCACCATTAATTCTGATGGCAGTGTAAGGGATCATCGGGAGGGAGTGATAACTCTAAGGGGCTACCCCACCAGGGATGTCTCTAGCAGCCATGCAATGCACAGAGGATCTCCCCAAAGCAGGTGTTTTCACACTGGAAAATTTGGTCCTATGTCCAAGAGATGCTGACAGCTGTGCTGAAGATGGTGAGATATCTGTTTTCAAAGATGGAGTTGCTGAAATAGGTTGGAGAAGGACTTAATATTTGTATGAGAAATCCCAAGCTGGTATGGGTATTGGAGATGTTTCCTCTAGCAGAGAGCCTGGAGAGATTGCCAGCCACTGTCTAAAGGCAAGCTGAAGTAGATGCTGGTGCACTGGTGCCCAGCGCGCTGTCTGGTGAGAGTGAAGACCTAGCTGATGTGAGGTTCCAAGTGCAAGAGTGTCTGTTAGCCAGTAGTGCAAGAGTGAATTACTATATTTACATGTGTGCTATGACTGTGGTATGGGGACTGGTGCTGGCAGTTCTTGTTGTAATGCTGCTCAACATACATGTTCAGCTGATTCTGGTTCCAGAGACATGCTTCAGTTTACATGTATGTCTCTGGAATAACAGCTATGGATGCACAGTTTATGTGAACATGCTCAAGACATGCTGTTGTGGGTTGCCAAAGCAGGATGGATAGAAAGCACATCCCTTCAGGAATGATCAGGCAACTGATGCATTTTTATGCAGAGCACACTCGGGTTCTACAGGAATCAGTTCATGTGAACCACATGCTTTCAACCCGGTTTTAAAATCAATCTGGTTAGTGCTGCAGTCAGGTTTACATGCATCTGTAAACCGTAATTTTTTTCTTCAATCCACATTTTTTAGTGCTTGAACCGGTCTTCAGTTCACATGTAAATGGTATAATTGTCTCTATAGTGGTGCTGCCTCCTGCACACCTGCTAAATTAAAGCTGCAATGTCATGGTATTATGTGGGAAATAAATGATCCTAAAGCGTATAGGATGGCGGGAGCTCCAGTAAATTCAGAAGGCAGCACAGGCAGCAAAGGCTCTGTCCTGAGGTAAAGCCTCATCCAGTGGTGAATTGTAAGAAATAAGAGAAGTCAAGAGGCTCCTGTAAGAGATGTGTAAAGGGTACAACCTTTTTTACTGGACCCTAAGGTTCAGACCTACATGTAGGGTCAGATTTCAGCCTGTCATACTGTTTTGACAAGGAGAATTATTTTGGAAACCATGTCGGTGCGTGTAACACTGCAAAAATGTTAGTAAGTATGATGATAAAATTTTATTTTTATCCAGGATACAAATTGTTAGGATTGTACTCCTGTTTTCAACAATGTCTTGTACAATACACAAATACACTTAAAAACATAGGGCTGGATATTCAAACTGCGCCATTCTGAGGTGCAAGCCCTTGCGCTGCGCAAAATAGTTGCGCACGGGTGTGGCCGAGGCGATATTCAAAGGAGTTGCGCTGATAGGCAACTCCGAATACCACCCACCACAACCACTGTGCATAAGCGCAGTGAAACTTGCGCCACCGCAAGTTGTCAAGTGGAGCATTCAACTGCGGTGGCCAAATACCATTGCGCCATGCGCCAAAATCCACGATATTCAAAAGGTGACATGCAAATGGGGCCATAATTCCGCATAAGGCGCGGGGGCCATTTGCATCTGATTATCAGCCCCATTGCGTGCCATTAACATGAATGCGCCGATCCCGAGGACTTGCGCCTGGCGCCTGCCGAGCAGCAGCGATCGAGGACCGGCCGCACCCTACTACCGATCGCGGGCAGCAATGTAGCTCCCCACCTCCTCCCGTACATCTCCCTGGTGGTCCAGTGGACCAAATGCCCGATCGCGGGCAGAAAGTAAATTGAACCCCGAACATGTCCCTAGTGCCTGATCGTTGGGCAGTAAGTAAAGTGCTCCCCACCCCAAACATCTCCCTGGTGGTCCAGTGGACGAAATACCCGATCGCGGGCAGAAAGTAAATTGAACCCCGAACATGTCCTAGTGCCGATCGCGGGCAGTAAGTAAAAGTGCCCCCACGAACATCTCCCTGGTGGTCCAGTGGACCGTAATGCCGATCGCGGGCAGAATGTAATTGACACCCCAAACATCTCCCTGGTGGCTAGTGTCCCCCCACCCACCACCACGACCCCCACCCGCTCCCCGGCGGCGGCGGTGGCAGCATCCACCCGCCTGCCGCCCGCTTCCGCCGACTGACTGCCCGGTGAGGGCTACATTCTGCCCGCTGATCGGCATTACGGGTCCACTGGACCACCAGGGAGATGTTCGGGTGGGGGACTTTTACTTACTGCCCTGCGATCGGCACTAGGGACATGTTCTGGGGGTCTATTTTATATCCTGCCCGCGATCACATTACGTGTCCACTGGACCACCAGGAGATGTTCAGTCTAATTACTTTCGCCCGTGATCGGGCACCAGGGACATGTTCTTGGGGTTCACTTATATTCTGCCCGTGATCGGGCATTTCAGTCCACTGACCACCAGGGATGTGAACGGGAGGGGGAGCTTGCATTGATGCCCGATCAGGCTGGTGGGGAGGTACACATGCCCACGATCGGGCTGGGGGCACAGGACTGAGTTGTGGGGCCAGGCCACAGGTGGTGCTGCTGTTGCGCCCTGCAATACAGCAGCTCACCTGTGGTGTCCGCCTACTAAGCCTTTTTTTGGCTCAAGGTCCTGCAGGGTCAGGTTGGGAGTTGCGCCTGCATAACTCGCACAGCCCGGCTGAATATCGGGCTGTGCAGTTTATGCATGGTTCCTCCCCCTCCTGTTGAGCATGCATTCATTTGCATTGCGCTGTTGCTCAGCCTGTTTTCAGTGGCGCAACTGCCTCCTGCTGAATATCGCAGAATGGCGCAATGGAGGACTTGAACATGCTCAACCCTGTTGAATATCTGGCCCATACTGTATAGGGACATAACATATATTACAATTGTTGTTTCACATAAACACACATAGGTAAAATTTCTGTGTCAAGAAAAACAATTACAATTGGAATGCAAGTATTTCTTTAGGTACAATCTGAACTTTGTAAGTGTATTTATGATTTTCAAATCATTAGGTAACACATTCCAAAACCTGGCAATATTCATCTGCAAGATGGCATTCCCTAATCTATTGCGGATGCTATGTAATGGCAGATTTAGACTGTTATAGCTTAGGTTTTACTGCTTATCTTTTTGTGACTCCATTTTTACCAAATTACATAATATATGGGTCTCTATATTATTTAAAAACTTGTGACACCAAATCAACCAATTATATTGTTTTTTGGCCATCGGTTTCAACCAATCCAACATACTATACAACTTACAATGATGGATTCCATACCTATTTCTAGTTACAAATCTTGCTAGTCTACAATATGTTTGATCTATCTTTTTTAACGAGGTTTGGGGTGAATTAAGATATAGTTGAGAGCCATATTCTAGAATAGAGATTAATAACTGTCTAACCAATTTGCTCCTTGTCTCTTCTGAGAGACCGTATGAAACCCTACACAATGCTCCCAATCTTTGATTCACTCTTTTGACTGTATTATTTATGTGGTCAGGGAATGTCACTCTGTTGTTTATTAGGACACCTAAATATTTATAGTTATTAACACTTACTATTTTACTACCATTTAAAAGTGTTAAATTTAGTCCTAGATACATAGAATGTGTCGGCAGATGGGGGCTGGTGATCTGTCTAGTCTGCTCATGTTTTGGACTACCCCCCCAAGTTCTCCCTGTCTTTGTTGTCACAATTCCTTTGTATCTATCCCACGTATTGTTTAATTCTGTAACTGTCTTGGTTTCCATCAGCTCCTCAGGTAACCCATTCCATGGTGCCTACCAGGTCAGTTCACCATATGTACAACGGCGCATGTTAAAACGTGCAAATGGAGACAGTGCGGACAGGAATAGCGACAGGGTGCAAAACCGCTAAATGGTCTATGCACGGTTGTGCACCCTGTCTCTATTCCCTCACAGAGTCCTCTGCTGGGAGGAGGGTCCACCAATCAGCTGCCATGGCTCGACAGGATGAGCCACAGGCAGCAATGGAGGAGGTGCGTCTGCAGACCAGGTATTGGATCCTGGTCCCCGACACATGGACTTTTTCCTTCATTCGCACTCTGTGTGAATTAAGTGTACAACCCCCCTGGACCCCTGGAATTGATTATTTTAGTTGGAGGGGTCGGGTGGCACAGGCTTCCATGACGGGGATTGGTGCCCCCTCCCCTGCAAAACATAGAGATACGCTGCTGGCAATATATCACATACTGGTAGAGTGGCACATTAGTGCGGCATAATGTCTTGTGACATTATGACCCAGTGCCTCTACTGTGTTACCACTCTCTCTGTGAAGAAGAACTTATGCTTGCTGCTCTTAAAACACCCCCCCCAACCTCAGATCATGACCTTGTATCCTTGTGGATGTATTTAGCTGGAATAGCTCATTTGTCTAGACTGTTCAACCCCTTGAGGTACTTCAAGGTCTCTCTCATATCCCCACTATCCCTCCGCTGCTCCAGAGAGTACACATTGAGCTCCCCCAGTCTGTCTTCATAGCTCTTTTCCTGGAGTCCACGTATCATTTTAGTTGTCCTCCTCTGGACCATCTCCACCCTGTCAATATTCTTCCTCAGGTACGGTCTCCAGAACTGGATCCCATACTCAATGTGCAGCATCACCAATGACCTGTACAGAGGAGGACCATCTCCCTCCTTCTGCTAGTGATGCCCCTGCCTATGCATCCCAGCATATGGTTTACTTTTAGTGCTGCCTTCTCACACTGGCTACCAACCTTCAAGTCTTCTGAAATGATGACCCCTAAATCACACTCTTGGCTTGAGATGGTACGTTTTTCCCCTCCCAAGTAGTATTCAGCCCTAGTGTTAACCTTTCTGAGGTGCATGATCTTACATTTCTTGGTGTTATACTTCAATTGCCATGCAGAACACCTTTCTCCAACTTTGTGGAGGTCCTTCCTCATTTGATTTACCCCCTCCTCTGTGTCAACCCTATTACAGAGCTTAGTGTCATCTGCAAATAGGCACATCCTCCCCCAGCTCCACTGTGATGTTGCTAATGAATATGTTGAAGAGTAGAGGCCTCAGGACTGACCCCTGGGGTACCCTGCTTGTCACTTTCCACTCGCTAGACACAACTCCATTTATCACCTTTTGGGTTCTGCCCTGCAACCAGTTTCCCATCCAAGATACTATTTTTCTCCCTGACTCCCACCCACCTTAGCTTCTTTAGCAGCCTTCTATGGGGTACAGAGTCGAAGGCCTTACTAAAGTCCATGTAGACTACGTCTACTGCTCCTCCCTGGTCCACTGTCCTTGTGAACCGGTCAAAAAACTGTATCAGGTTGGTCTGGCAGGATCTGCCTGCCATGAACCCATGCTGCCTGGGGTCCTGCTGCCCGCTGGCTCCAGGAACTCCACAATCCTCTCCTTGAGCAGGGATTCCATCAGTTTACCCACCACTGAGGTCAGACTGACTAGCCTGTAGTTTCCTGACTCTTTCTTGCTTCCCCCTTTGTGAATAGGGACCACTGTAATCCTCCTCCAGTCCTCCAGGACTACCCCTTCCTGTAGAGACTTGTAAAAAGATCAATCAGAGGTGCTGCTAGCACCTCCCTTAGCTCTTTTGATATCCTTGGATGGATCCCACCTGGATCCATGGCCGTGTCTGTTTTCAGCTTTGCTAATTCTTTAATACCCCTTTCTACTATACATGGACTTGAGTCAACACCCTCAGCCTGTATGGTTCCAACTATCAAGGTGGGTCCATCTCCCTCCTCTTGGTTTGCAAATACCAAGCAGAAGTATTTGTTTAGTGTTTCCACTTTTTCGATGTCCCCTTCTATCTCCCCTTCCCCTGATGTGAGCCAGACTATTCCCCCTTTGTTCGTCTTCCTATCACTAATATATCTAAAGAAATTCCTTGTGCCTCCTGAAATGTCTCATGCAATATTTTCTTCTGCCTGTGCCTTGGCCATCCTGATTATTCTACTTGCTTCCTTCAATTTGATCCTATAAAGATCCATGTCCTCCTCTTTTTTAGAGGCTTTGTATCTTTTAAATGCCTTTTTTTTTTCCATTATCATGCCTTGTACTTCCCTTGTAAACCAAATCAGGTTTCTTCTTTTTGTTTTCCTGACTAGTCTTACGCATCCTTCTGCCGCCTTGTTTAATGCCTCTTTAAGATGGTTCCAACTCTCCTCTACTCCCCCAAGGTGTTTTTTCTTCCAGTGCCCTCCTGAGGCAATGTCACATTTCTGTGAAGTTTGCTTTCTTGAAATCATAAACCTTGGTCCTCAAGTGGCTAGAGTGTCCTCCTTTGCACTGATTTCAAACCAAATAATTTTATGGTCGCTTGATCCCACATGACTCCAGACTTCAACCCCTATAACCTTGTTACTGTTTGTCAGGACTAAGCACAGGACAGAGTCCCCCATTGTGGGGTCATCAACAAGTTGCTCAAGTCCAGTGCCCCTCTGGGCTCCGATAATTTCCCTACTTCTGGATGAAGTGGCTGTGAAGGATTTCCAATTTACATCTGGTAAATTGAAATCTCCCTCCAGGATCACTTCCCCCTTGTAGGTCATATTTGTTATGTTTTCTAGCAGGCTTTTGTGTGCCTCTGCATCATGTGCAGGAGGCCTGTAGGCTACACAAACCCACATGACCAAGCCTTTGCATTCCTGAATTGTGATCCATAGGATCTCTGGCCCTGTTTGTGCTCCTTGGACCTCTGTCACCTTTATGCCCTCCCTTACGTTCAATGCTACCTCTCCCCCTTTTTCCCCTCCTGTCCATTCTAAAGAGATTAAAACCTGGGATGGCTACATCCCATTCATGGTTATCGTTGAACCATGTTTTGATTACTGCTACCCAATCAAGTTTTGCATCTGCAGTGAAGGCTATTAGCTCTGCCATTTTATTTGGCAGACTGCATGCATTTACTACCATTGCCTTCCACGTCTGCTTTACTGGTATGGTCACATTTGAGTTTGCTTTGTTAGTGTTCTTTTCATCCTTGTATTTTGTTTCCACTGAGTGTTTTCTGTCTGTAGTGTGGGGTGAGGTGACCTGGACTCTGTTTTGCAGATCCAGTTTAGCCACAGTCTCCCCATCATCTAATTTAACCCCTCACAAAAATGTTGACTTTCTGATGGAGTCCTGGTCCTGTTTTGTAGTCCACTCAAGAACCCAGTGAAGATAAAAAAAACACTGGGTTTTCTTCCCATTAAGTGTAAGCCCAGAGTCCCTGAACCAAGTTACCATGGAGGTCATGTCCTCCTGGAGTTTTTGCTCCAAGGTGGCGTGGCTATCCGTGGACATAACTACAACAGTATCGTCCGCATACAGATGAACCCCACTACTGGAAATCATTTCTATCAAATCATTTGCATACACATTAAACATCAAAGGGCCCAATATCGGGCCCTGAGGGACTCCTCTTTTCACTTCTTTAAATGTGGATACTGAATTTCCGTACTGCACACACTGTTTTCTATCAGAAAAATATGACATTACAATGGCTCCTCTTCAACCCCAATCCCATACAGCCTTTTCAACAAAGTCCAGTGGCCTACTAAATCAAATGCCTTACTAAGGTCCACGAACACTACCCCAGTACTCCTACCAAAATTTAGTGATGATGTCACCAAATCACTAAAATCCACTAGGGCAGTGCCCATGGACCTCCTGGCCCTAAATCCATGCTGATGTTCAGATAGTAATCCATATTGTTCCAAATGTTGGTAACACTGTTTGTGTACTTGTTTTTCCAAGACTTTAGACATTACTGAAAGCAGAGCTATTGGTCTATAATTTGTCAGTGTAGTACTCACCCCTCCCTTAAATACTGGGACTATTCTGCCTACCTTCCAGATCTCTGGGAAATTAGCACTAATGAAACTCCAGTAAAAAGGTAAGTTATCATGGGGACCACAATATCTGCTCCCAAACATAGAATCGAGCATCTAAACCATCCAAGCCTCCTGCCTTATTGATTTTCAGTTTACTTCATTCCTTTTCCACATCTTTAATTGACATTTTTTTTTAATCTAAACTGAGGTTTAGTTGTCTCACTGATATTAATCCCTTTTTCTTGATTTACCTCTTTTACTATTTCTTGCAATGAGCTCTCCGATGTTTTAATTTCAGGGTCTTGTATCTTCAAATCTGGTAAATTTATAAAATATTTATTCAAAATTTCAACAACTTTTATTTGTTCCTCCTCCAGAACATTATTTTCAGTTAACTGTATTGAAGCTCTTGATTTTATTGGATTTTGAAGATTTTTATCGATGCCCCAAAATTTTTTAGGATCTCAAGCATGATTTATATTTGTCGTATAGTATTTTTTTTTTTTTGCCAATTTTATTTCCTGTGTGCATTTGTTGCACCATTTTCTTTAATTATTCCAATCATCTTTTTTTTTTGCTTTTTTCCAAAAAGGATTTTTTATTCCTATATGGGTTTTGAGTTTGTCTGTTAACCATTTCACATTTTTCTTGTCCACTATCCTTAGTGTCTTTGGAGCATGTTGAGGATGAGTATGACAGCACATCATGTAGCAGAGCAATTTATTTCTGACATGACAGAAAAGGTACCAAGTAAAGCTGACCAATGAATGAATGGAAAGGAAAGGAACTCTAAATAGCTACAGATTAAGTGTATTTGCCTAAAATATGGAATGCCTTCTCCGGTGAGCAGTTACTACCTACCACCAGATATGGAGGGTACCCCTTGAGCTATGCATACCCCTATACTCTGCCTGATACCAAGAGAGGGTTATCATATGGTATCAGCCTTCAACTGAAATAACAGTGGAAACACTAATTTTCCACCATCCATATCTTATGAAACAATCAAGAGGTGGTCTATGATAAAGAAAGTATGTCAGGTAGAACATTTTTATGAGAAGGGGAAATTTATCTCAACAGAAGGATTTAAGGTAAAATATAATATAACAGAACCTTACTTTTTTCAATTTTTGTAAGTCAGGAACTATGTTTATAAAAAAAATGGGAGCTTAGAACCTCCAACTTATTCTAAACTAGAAGAGACTATATTGAATTTAGAATCAGGCAAACATTTCATTTCTAAACTATATGCAATAATTAGGGATTCCATCACTTCAGATTTTCAAGACATACAACAATCATGGGAAAAGGAAATAGGATGGGAGATATTGCGGGAAGACTAGAGTGAAATAATAGATTTGGACAGTTTTGACATTTAGAACAATAGACTGATCCAGCTACATATTAACACACTCCATAGAACCTATTTGACTCCTGCCAGACTAAACAAGTTTGATACTTCAATTCCAGAGACCTGCCAGAGATGCAAAATAAAAAATGGGACTCTCTGGCACATGTTAGCAGAATGTGGGCACAATAAAAGATTGTGGGAAGAGGTTTTTCCATCCTTGGTAGGGCAATTGGTCTTGATTTCCTATTCAACACTGGAATTATTATTTTTGGCCTTAGGAAGGGAGGTGTCTTCCAACCACATCAAATGAAGTTGATAAATGCAGGTATTCTAGTACCAAAAAAGCTACTTCTGCAGCATTGGAAAGACAAAAAAGCATCTAAATTTATAGAATGGGTAGGGCTTATGCTAGATATAAGCAGAGTACAGACAGCATTATACAGGATGGAGTATGCATTTGACAGATATGAAGAAATAGTGTCCCCTTTCGCTCTCATGATTACCTACCTACCTGGTCTGGGCATGGAGCATATGATGATACATTGGGTTTGAAACTGGCTGATGGACAGAAGGCAGAACGTGGTAGTAAATGGCATCCAAACCGGGGAGAGAGGGGTAACCAGCGGAGCACCACAGGGTTCAGTACTGGGACCAGCCCTGTTCAATGTCTTCATTAGTGACATTGCAGAGGGGCTGAAAGGAAAGGTCTGCCTATTTGCAGATGACACCAAGCTCTGCAACATGGTGGATACTGCAGAAGGGGTGCAGAAAATGAAGGGGGACCTGGAGAAGCTTGAAAGATGGTTGGAGGTGTGGCAACTGAGGTTCAGTGTAAAAGAAAGTGCAAGACAATGCACCTGGGTAGGGGGAACCCTGGGGAGAGCTACAGGATGTGGGGGAGGTGCTGACTGTCACCAAAGAGGAAAGGGGCCTAGGGGTTATTATATCTAATGACCTTAAGGTATCAAAGCAGTGCACAAAGGCTGCAGGGAGTGCCAGTGGCGTGCTGGGGTGCATAGACAGAGGTATTACTAGCAGGAGGTGGGAGGTGGTGATGCCATTGTATAAAACACTGGTAAGGCCTCACCGGAGTACTGCATGCAGTACTGGAGGCCATACATGTGAAAGGACATAAAAAAGGTGGAGGCTATCTAGAGAAGGGTAACACAGATTGTGCATGGCTTGCACCACAAAATACATGAGGAGAGACTAAAAGACCTCAATAAATACTCACTGAAGGAGAGGAGATATGGGGGAACATGATAGAAACTTTCAAGTACCTCAAGGGCATAAACAAGGAGCAGGTGGGGGATCTTTTCCAATGAAGAAAAGACACCAGAACGAGGGTGCACAATATGAAATTGGGGGGAGGAGGTAGATTAAGAGGTAATGTGAGGAAGTTTTTCTACACAGAGAGGGTGGTGGAGGATGCTTGGAATAGGCTGCCACAAGAGGTGGTGGGGGCAAGCACAGTGGAGGTATTTAAACATGCCTAGGACAGGCACAAGCGAACCATGGGTGGGGAGGGAGGGAGTGATGAAAAGCCATTGATCACTTAGGGTCAGTGGACGCATACATGTATTGGGCCTACGGGCAGACTGGATGGGCCTAGCAGTTCTTATCTGGCGACAATTTAAATGTTTCTATGTTTTACGATGAATGAGGTACCCACACTCTGAGCTAAAAAGAAGAAAAAACTGAAATAACAGTGACAGCAACCACAGTTGAGTGGGATTCTTGGACTGCACACTATCTGGGAGGCAGTACAGCATAGTGGTTAAGAGTACTGAACTGCAAACTTGAAGAACTGGGTTTGACTCCCACAGCCACCACTTGCATACTTTACGACCATAAGCAAGTCACTTAATTTCCCTGTGTGCCCAGGATGCACCTGAAAGCAAGCTTTGGTTTAGTGTGTCTTTCCTGACCAAAAATTGTACAATACAAAAAAATCTAGTGAGGGGACCAGAGGGAGAGCCAGAGTTTAACAAACTCTAGCAAGCACCAAAATAGCTGCAAAATAATGGTATTGTGGGGAGCGAGAAACATGTAAATTAGCAATTTTTGCACTAACCACTGAGCCAACTAACTGCACTTTCTAATTGCTGTGATACATACATACTGACTAATACATATACACATACACATTTTTACAGATTGAAAAAATGATTGAGGGACTGTTTTCTTCTTTTCAGGTTCTGAGGTACATCAGAGGTTGGGGGTTGCCACTAGACATCTCATTTAAATCAGCAATGACATGCATAAGGTTGACACTGATCTAGATAGTGGGGGAATGTAGACTAGCAATTTTTGCACTAATCACTGAGTCACCTAACTGCACTTTCTAATTGTTGTGATACATACACACTAATACATACACACATATACACATATATATTCCAGTATAGCATGGTAGTGCACTGTGTGTACACACACACAATAACACACATACCGTGCCTTGTATGGCATTTATTTACTTATACATCTAACCCTAACTTTTACTGCATTTATGAAGAGCACTGTATTTTGCATTAACTGGTACTAATCTATGGCATGACTGGGTAACTAAGGTAGAGGACCAGGGAGTTGCAGTTGATATGGCCTATCTGGACTTCATTGAGGACATTGTAGAGGGGCTGAAGGGAAGGTACAGTGGAGTCGGCCACGATGAAGTGCAGTAACGTTCAGTAATGACATGTCATAAAATCCTGCTTAACAAAAGGACTTAATTGCCATTGACTTACAAGGGCCCCTGTAGTAAACTGTAGCATTCTGTGATATTCTGCAGCATTTCTGCATTGCATCCTGGCAGTCTTACCTGTATGCCCCTTCGCAGATGATACAAAGTTATGCAGTAGGGTGGACACGTCAGGGTGGTTGAAAGAATGAGGGAAGATCTTAAAAAACTAGAGAAATGGTCTGAAGAATGGCAGCTGGGATTCAATGCAAAGAAGTGCAGGATCAGTGGAGGTGCGTTAGTAAAATAAGTTTAATATAGACTGGGTGGGATATTCAAATGAGTTGCGCATGGCGCAACAGGGTTGCACCATGTGCAACCCACCAATGCGCTCCAACGCAATATTCAAAGGGGCAGGTTGCGCTGCACAACCCCCGATATGCCGGGGTGTATCAGTAATGTATGCAGCGCAAGAGTGGGGGGCGTGCCCATGCATATCCGGCACATCCCGATATTCAGCCCGGGATGTGCGACACATATGTTGGCACATACCTGCCTTGCGCCGCTCAGGGGGGCACAAAGTTGTGCCTGGTGAAACCAGGAGCAAGTCCTGGCCATCCACAGGTGAGCTGCCATATTGCAAGGCACAATACGGCAGCCGCCTGCTGTGGGTGGCCACCTGACCACCCAGGACACAGTCCACATGCCCCTTGCCCAGTGGGTGCCGTGCCCCCCCTCTCCCAATCACGGGCATAAGTCGAATATATCCCTGGTGGTCCAGTGGACCAATCCCCAATGCCTGATAGCGGGCTTATGTTTAAGCAATCTCTGGTGGTCCAGTGGACCGAATCCCATCACCCGAATGAGGGCATATGTCACAGTAATCCCTGGTGGTCCAGTGGAACCCCCCCAGTGCCCGATCATGGGCATTCACAGACTATAACCCTGGTGGTCAGTGGTGCCCCTCCACCCACCCACTGGGGCCCCTGCACCCAGCACCCCCAGTCAACAGCGGTTGGCAGTACCCTGCCTGCATGCCGCCTGGTCGCCCGCCATCTGACAGTGTACAGTAGGGCTGTACGCCTATGGTCCACTGCATGGGCCAATGGGCATGCAGACCATACTGTACTATACAGGCCCAGAATGCGAATGAATGCTCATTCACAATTCAAGACTGTGTAGTACAGTATGGTCCACACGTCCATTGGCCCAAGCAGTGGACCAATAGGTGTACAGCCCTCCTGTACACTGTCAGACAGTGGGTGGTATGTGGGCGGGTGCTGCTGCCCGCCGCTGACTGGGGGGTGCTGGGTGGTGGGAGCCTCAATGGCGGGTGGGGAGGGGGTTACCACTGAACCACCAGGGTTACAGACTGCGAATGCCTGCGATCAGGTGCTGGGGGGTTCCACTGGACCACCAGGGATTACTGTGGCATATGTCCACATTCAGGTGATGGGATTCGGTCCACTGGATCACCAGGGATTGCTTAAACATAAGCCCATGATTGGGCATTGGGGATTGGTCCACTGGGCCACCAGGGATGGATTAAACATAAACCCATGATCGGGCAATGGGTATCGGTCCACTGGACCACCAGGTAGTCATCAAACATGAGCCCACGATCGGGTGAACGGGAGCGGGGCCCGTCAAGGGGCAGCAGGGCATTGGCCCCCGATGGCTGCAGCCTGGCAGGGCACAAGGGCGCAAATCATCAGATTATAAGCACTGCATGCAAATGGGGCTATAAGGACATGCAAATGGGTCTCTATTTGCACCTTTGCATGCATTATGGCCTCATTTGCATGCCCACGGCTGAATATCGCAGTTGCTGCACCTAGCACAACCGCACTTGCACTGGCGCAGCCCCCGGTCTCCCTCAGCCACTTGCACTGGCACAGTACCACTGTGCCGTGTGCAGTGCATGTGCCCTCAGTGGCATATTCGATGGTGCTGAGCCATGGCACAACACCGCTGAATATCGCCTGGTCCATGCACTGGCTCAGCCCAGTTGCGCTGCATCCAGGCTTGCACCCCTGCCTGGTGCAGTCTGAATATCTCACCCACTGTGTCTTGATGATAATATGAAAGAAATACATAGAACTGCAGTTAGATGGTATTAATGGGAGAGAGAAAACCATATAGATCAGATATTAAGTGTTCAGTGCAACACAAAGTTATAGACAGAACATGTTTAAATAGTGCAAGCTTGAATATTCACAAATAATACTGACACATGAACACATAGTTACAGACAGAAACATGTTTACACAGTGCCAGCATTGAAGATGCAATTGCAGCGTGTCTTTCAGTTTCTCTAGTCTTTAAAGTAAGACTTCAACATTGGATGTTTCATGACCTTGTATATTTGCACAGCATTGCTTTTGACCTTTATACTGCTACATCTTATCTGTAGTGCTGTGATTCCCAGCTAATTATTTCTCTAAAACTATGGTATTCATGTAAAGAAAGAAACTTTTTTTTTTTTTTGAGAAGGCCTGCTATGAAACTACCTATTTCAGGCATCTCAGTGCAATACAGGCAAGAGGAAAAAGTTAGAGAGGAAGATATCAATCTCAATTACAATTGAAAGGCTGAATAAGTTGACATGTTTATGAGCTATGAATCTTTCTTGAAAGAGAACTCTACCCACACTGAACAAAATAGTGCTTTCAAGACTGCTCAGCTCAAATAAACACAGCAGACTGCTTGCTTCAATTAGTGCAGTGATTCTACAAAACCTCTCATTTTATCTAGCCAATTGGACCTCTGAAGAGTTCCCTTTCTCTGTTGTCATAGTAAAGACGTCTGCAGGGCTACACCCACTGCAATCATAAAAAGGAGTTTACACATACATTTTGAAAGCTGTCTCACATCACATAGATTTTGAAAACTTTTGCACTTTTATCAAAACCTTTGTGAATGATTTTTGTGTCAGCATTTTCTGAAATCATACAACGCACAGATTTTGAAAACTGTCATGCAGTACGCAAATTTTAAAAAACCACCATACAGCACACAGATTTCGAAAACCATTGTGCAGCATGCAGATTTTGAAAACTGTCATACAAAATAAAGATCATTTTGAAAATCATAATATAGATGTTCAGAATATTCATACAGCATGTAGATTTTCAGAAAAGTTGTGAAGGATTCCTGTATGAATGTTTTGATTTTTAATTGAAGGGACATTTTTACTCAAAGGGACACTGTCAGCTTTGTACTGGAATTTCTGGTCACGTGACCAGTTTGCCTGTAGCAACAGAATTAGCAAATTGTTGCGAATGTCCCAATATGTAAAATAGTGCATTTTTTCTTACATTTTAAGCTATTTTTTATTATTCAACTTGGGTCGAGCAGGCTGCCAAACTCCAGCCACCAGAAGTATCTTGACTCCATAAACACATGATTATAACAGTGCCGTCCTGATACTAACCTCATGCACGTCCATTTTTCACATTTTTTCAGAATGATATTAGTTAAGGCTGACAATATCCCTTTACAAACAACTAAGTACTAATTAATATAAAAGAAACATGCACAGTGGCCCCCATATTTAGTCACTGCCGTTTGTAGTGTGCCAACCCAATACTACACTAAAAATATCACTTGGCTGCCAGGGAGTGATATTCAAGTAGAAAGAATGCCCATCCATCAAGCTCTGCCTGTCTGAATATTGGGCTGTTACAGCAAGCAAGCAAATTTTATTTGTTATAGCATCTCATCCTAAGGGCTGGAAGCACTGTACATTCAATCTCATTCAATCATCTAAAGACATATAAAACCAAATAACAAGCATTGCAGAATCTCCTCATACATAACATTTTTAAGAGTCCTCAAATGGAAAGGAAAAAGGATGGGTGTTGTGAGACCTTTTAAAAACTTCAACAGATGAGGTCTCACAAAGCTGATTTGGTAAGGCATTCCATATGTGCAAGGAAGACACGGAAAAGTACTATTCACCAAAGATTTCAAATGGACATGAGAAACCACCAGCAGATTCTCCCCCGCTGTGTGGAGCAGCCAAACTGGAGTATATGGGAGCGGGAGGATTTGCTGATAGTTAGAACCCAACCACTACAAGAGTCATAAATAGTGCACATGTGCATCATTACTACAGCCCCCTACTGGCAACAGGCTCCCAGGAGCAGTGACTTAAATGGGACAGCTACATTCAGTGGCTGGCATGCTAAGGTGCCATTTGCATGTCATTATGTGGCCATTAGCAGCTCTGCACAATGCCTCTGCACACAACTGTGGGATGGATTGTACAGAGCCTCAGCCACCACCCCCCCCACACACACACAGGAGCCCTACCCACCTGTGCCACCCCTGGCAGTCTAGCAGAACCCCTTCCCTCACCCAGTTCCTGATGATACTGAGAAACTGTATTAAAGCTCTTCTCATGCAGTCTCATGGACCCCCTTCCCCACCCGCTCTGGTGTTATGGAAATTTATTGATGCCCATCCCTGGTGGCTTAGTATTCCCCCAACCAATCACTGTCAAAGCCCTCTCCCCAGCCCACCTAGTAAGTAACCACCACCCCTACCCCCTGTTGGCCCCTAACTCATTCATTCATCCATATGTGAGCTTCCATCAGGTTCTCAGACACTGAGTGGCACAGACCCTCCCCCCCAAGCACCACCTCAGCTAACTGTCATCTGATTAACAAAGAGTGAGCATGTCTACTGTAAAAACAGTTGGTGCTATGCCTGTAAGCAGTATACTAACCTTCATAATATGGGGGTTATTGGTTCCATGTCTTTTTATCGCAAACATTTTGTCGCGGTCATTTACCACGCGTCACTTTACATCGCAGTACAGTTCTGCGCAGTTACTCTTCCGCGCATGACAGTTTACTCGCATAAATTAGCCTGTGTTTATTGCGCATCCACATACTGTGCTTTTGTGCTACAGACATGCCGCTGAATTATGTCAGGAGAATCCGAGGCAAACCAATGCTGTTGCAAAATGGATATTTGTATAGGCTTGAGCGAACATATGGAGAAAAGCAGTATTGGAAATGCCCGGTAGTATGATACCTATAAGTGCCCAGCAAGAGTTCACACGAGTGCAGATGACATAATTAAATATATACAGGAACATCATCATGTTCCTGATGCAGGCACAACTCTTGCCCTGCAGTCAGTGAATGATATGAAAGACAAAGTCAGCTGCTCGCAGGACAGTACCCAGCAGCTTGTAGCAAGCGCTACTGGTGGACTCAGCAAAGCAGTCAGTGCAAAAATGCCATCTGTTGGTAGCCTTAAGCGCACTGCTCAGAGAGCGCGACAAGCTGCAGCGGTAGTACCATCACAGCCTGCATCCCTGTCTGAGTTATACATTCCAGCTGAGTACTGGAAAATTGAGAGAGGAGCTATTTCTGCAGTACGATCTTCAGGCAATGATGACAACTATAGATTTTATCCTTGCAACAACACGCAACATGCAGTACATGCTCAACCCTCACTGGTATGCAGGACGCACCCTCAAATGTACGCCAACAATATTCACTCAACTGTACACAATCCATGGTGTTAGGCATTCAGCAGTAATCCCATCTGTTTACATTCTAATGTCTAACCGAACAACTGAAAGCTATGCAAGGTACTGCAAGAAATAAAAGGCTATGTCCTGAACTAGCACCCCAGTCAATCATGACAGATTATGAACTGGCAGCTGTAAAGGCATTTCAAATGGAGTTTCCAACAGCTTGTACTAGAGGTTGTTTTTTTCACCTGTGCCAAGCCATATGGAGGAAAGTACAGGAAAGCACAGTAATACACAAAACTTACACTGTTGATGCTGAATATGCACTGCAAATCCGAATGCTTCCAGCACTTGCATACGTTCCACCCACTGATGTTATTGAAGCATTTGAACAACTCAGACTAACCACATTTTAACCACAAATCAATCAGCACACAGCACGCAGACATGGAGACATTATGAGAAAAAAGGTATGACAAACTGTCTTAATTTTGGCTGAGAATATGTCAATCTGGCTAGCAAGGTTATATTTGTGCTGTAGCTGAGCTGTATACCCTATCTCTCGCTCTCGCTGTTGAATCGAGTTGCAGTCCCGTAGTCTAATTGAGTCCCTTTCTCTGTCTGAGGCCGAGTCTCCCGTAGTCTAATTGAGCTGTCTACCCTTTCTGAATTGTATGTTGAATTGAATCCCTTCCTCTGTCTGAGGCTGAGTCTCTCGTGCGATGAATTGTCGCATGCGATTATATGTATCATACGATTACATTAATTGCGATCTAATGTTTACGACAAATTGTTAGCGATGTAAAGTTTACGATGAAATGACGTGATACCGGGGTTATTGTGTGTCTCATTCAACCCCCCACAAACACTAAAGCATCCCCTTAACATTTATAGTTGTTTCTACAGTATGCATGCATTCACTCCTTGTCAGTCAGACATCAGCCTACCGAGGTGGTGAGAGGAAGGTCTGTGCCAGTTGCTGTCTGAGGACCACATGGCAGCTCACCTACAGAAGGATGGGTGGGTCAGAAGATGACAGGGAATTGCAGAGACGGATGCTAAGTGGGTTAACCAAGCAGAGGGAGGGTTTTCCAGCAATTCAGTGGGAGATAACACTAGACTGCCAGAGACAGGCTTCAGTACATTTCAAAAATACCAGACTGAGTGAAGGAAGTGGGGTCCAATAGACTTCCAAGTAAAGGATTTAGTACAGTTCCAAAGTACTGACAGGGAAAAGGTTGGAGGGAGTTCACCAGGCTGCCAGGAAAGGGGGTTTAACACAGCTCCACAATGCTGTCGGGTACTAGGTGAGGAAGGGGTATCCACTAGACTGCCTTGGCTGGGATCTTCAGTACTGCACAGTAATGACAGCAATTGAGAGCAGGG
Organism: Neoceratodus forsteri; assembly: GCA_016271365.2. Lineage (NCBI taxonomy): Eukaryota > Metazoa > Chordata > Ceratodontiformes > Ceratodontidae > Neoceratodus > Neoceratodus forsteri. The sequence continues at coordinate 902,578,535 of CM057456.1, read as the reverse complement.
GACCACTAGACTGCCAGGGTTGGGATCTACAATATAGCTCTGATTTAACAGGAATGTGGCAGGTGCAAGCAAGGGTTGCCAGCACCAGTGCTGCTGCGGGGGGGGGGGCCTGCGGTCACACACCACTGTGTGCATTGTTAAAAGCAAGGTTTCATAAGTGTTTATTAGAGCTTCCACAGCAACCTGTTAGTGCTTATAAGAAGAAAAATTATCCTTTACATAGTGCTTTTCATTCATGATGTTTCTCAAAGTGCTCTACAAGCAATGAGAAACTGGTAGTGAAGGGACTGTAAATGCCTTGGATAATTGCCTGAACTATTTTTTATGGGAAGGAGAGTGTTGTCCAGAACTCCAGGGAAAATCCCCTACTCTTGCAAAAAAGTGCCTTGGGTTCTTTTATTTCCACGTGGACACACACCAAGGCAGCACCAGAGATGGAAAGAAGAGATCTTGGTTTAACTTCTCATCCAAAGGATAGCACACCCAGACATTACAGCATTCCCCTTGTACTGCACTCAGATGCTAGTGTTCATGGTACAAGTCCAATCCCAGTATGGCACTAGAACCCATGATCTTCTGGCTCAGAGGCAGATGTGCTACCAACTGAGCCATGCTGACTCCTGATGACCCACCTCTGAATACACCACTGTGTGCAGTGCCAGGTGACCCTTTGGATATGGTCTCCACTCGGAAAGATGCACCAAGTCTTGTTAGCTTGGCGCTTTGCCTGTAAGAGCCATGCTAACCTTCATACTATGGGGGTTATTGTGTGTCTCACTCTACCCCTCTCTCACAAACATCCTTAACATTTAAGTAGTTAATAAGTTATCTTACTTAAAGTTTTTAGCCATGGGGATCTTAAACACTAACAAAAACCCTTTGCACAATATGTAGATTTTGAAAACCACACAGACATGGGAAACCACCAACATGTAGATTCTGAAAACTGTCACACAGCTGGTAGATTTTCAAAACCTTCATGAAGGATTTGGGTGCAAATGTTTTGTGAAAATCATTGCACTGCAAGCAGATTTTGAAAACATTTGTGCAGCATGTACATTTGGAAAACCATCATGCAGCATGTTGATTTTGAAAACCATAGCACAACATGAGTATTTTGAAAACCAGTGTGTAGATATTCAGTACATTTGTGCAGCAGGTAGATTTTAAGGAAGAAACTGTAAAAGGATTGCTGTGCAATTGTTTTTGGTTTTTTTTTAATTACAGAGATCTTATTACTACCTTGTATGGCATCTATAGACATTTTTTATTTTTAACTGCGGCTTGTATTCAGGGGTAGCTTGCAAAATCAAATTTGCAAGTACTAAAACTAAACATTACACATTCTGAATTTGATCAAGTTAATTGTTATTGGTTATTTTATTTCAAAATGAATAAGGCAAACATCGACTACGATAACATTTAAAAAACCCTACAATAATGATCATATTATTGAGATAAAATTCACAGAGAGTCCCACCCACAGTGTTTATCAGACATGACTTCAACTCTGACTAGAAACTATGGCTTGTATTTAAGGATGGCTTTTATAAAAAGTATTCATTATGACCTGCAGTTGTATTTGAGGGTGGCTTCTATTCGATGAAATATGCTACTTTTTTTTTTTTTCAGTGAACTGAGCATGTACAAAATAAAGAATAGCAGATGGGCAACCATGCACAACAATTCTGTGCTGCCACAGAGGGGTTCATATTACATCAGACCACAAGGGTGAAGCTCGAGAGGGCCAATGTGATCAGAAGCCCAGGGTTTATTGTACCAATGGTTGCCCATCCACTGTTTTTCTAGTGTATAGTTTGTAAGAAAAACATACTCACAGTAGTAATATTGTTTCTTCCAAAGTGATCCTTCACTAAGTTTAACAAGTGCAGTCATTTCCCTGGGATGAACAGCCCAGAGCTTTTAGAATGCTATACAAATTATGGCATTCTGAATGAAATTCAAACTCTGCTGTGTGGTCACGCTCACCTCCACTCTCTATCATCAGGTTTATTTCTTAAACTAAGGTGAGCAGTTACCACTGACACTAGCTAATGGCAACCAAAATGTCTTAATTTTTTTTATCCAAAAAAATGTTTTAAAATGTGTTAAAATAAGGCAGAAAAATTCAATTTCTTATGGCAAAACTAAAGTCACTTAGACCACTTAATTGTTGAAGCACTGTAACAAGTAATGCTCAAGCAAGTTGAAAATAAACTGATTATTATAGGAACCTTTTTCAGGTTCTTGAAGGGGAGAAAGGGACTAGGGATTGCTAAGCTCAGTGAGGGATCCCTGTGGAAGAAATATTACTACAGTGAGTCATTTTTTCTTCAAACCTCAGGAATCCCTCACTTAAGTTAAACGAGTGTAGACTCTGTAGCAGTACCTTGGGAAGATGGGTACTAAACCTATTCAGGGAAAAGGTTCTGCAAGACAGCAGTGCCAAAACTGGCATCCCTCCTGGACTGTATGTCCAGACAGTAATGCTTTATGAAAGTGTGTACTGTTTTCCAGGTAGCTGCTTTACAAGTATCTTTGAAGGGGGGTGCCTCTTGATGCTGCCAGAGAGGCAGAGGTGCCTCTTGTGGAGTGTGCCCTAAGCCCACTTGGAGGCAGTTTGCCAGATTTGTCATAACAGAACTGTGTGCAAGATACTATCCAATGAGAAATTGTTCTGTTAGATGCTGGTTTGCCCTTCCCCACTTCACCCTACGTAACATACAGCTGTGTGCTAGTGGACCTGGCATCCTTTATGTGGTCCAAGTAGTAACTCCGTGCCCTTTTCACATCCAGACTATGGAGCTTTTGCTCTGCTGAGCTGGATTCTTCTGTGAAGAAAACTGTAAGGCAACTGACTGATTCAGATGGAATTCAGACACCATTTTTGGTAGGAATTTCCTGTTTGTTCTTAGGACTACCTTGTCCCTATGGAAAATGATGTAACTGGAATATTTGCAGAGGGCCTGTAGCTCACTTGCCTTTCTAGCACATGTCACTGCCACCAGAAAAACTGTTTTCTAGGTCACATACATCACAGAAGCAGTGGCCATGGGCTCAAAGGGAGCCTCCATCAGCTGAGCAATGCACATGTTTAAATCCCAGGGTGGGACAGGCTCCCTCACAAGAGGGTACAGATGATTAAGGTCCTTAAAAAACATTTTGAAAATGGGTTGTGAGGCCACTGACCTGTCTCTGCCAGCTGATGTATAAGCAGACATTGCTGCCAAATATACCTTCAGAGGTGAAGGCCTTAGGCCCAAGGACTGGATGTGGACTAGGTAGTCCAGGATTGTGGACAGAGCTGCCCGGAGGGGGTGTATCTGTTTGGGAGTGCACCACAAGCAAAATCTTTTCCATTTTAAAGCATTAGTTTTCCTTGTTGCTGGTTTCTTAGAAGCCTTCAGCACTTCCATTATATTCTCAGAAAGATTTAGCTCAGAGTACTCTAGCCCCTCAAGAACCATGCTCTGAGGCATAGAGTTATCAGATCTGGGAATGTTATCCTGCCCTGGGATAGTGTTAACAGGTTGTATCTCAGGGGCAGGTTGATAGGATGTTTGCTGGAGAGAGGACCGGAGCATGGAGTACCATGTTTGTCTGTCCCCATCTGGAGCAATCAGAATCATTGTTGATGTTTCCCTTCTCAGTTTTATCAGCATTCTCAGTAAAAGTGTTAGGAGGGAGAGCATGGAGAAATTTCCCTGACCAGTTGAGGACTATGGCATCCTCTGGGACTAAGCCCACTGCTGGGGGTCTGCAACAAAAAAGTGGGAGTTGGTTGTTTTCCCAGGAGGCAAACAGATCTATTTCTGGTGCACTCCACCATCTGAACACAGATTCCAGCACCTGCTGGCTCAGGGTCCATTCATGATTTCCCTGGCTGATCCTGCTCAGGGAGTCTACTAGCACATTTTCTTTCCCTGATGAGTGTACTGCCAACAGCTGCACTTCCAAGGAGTAGGCTAGGTTCCAGATCTTCATGGCTTCTGTGTACAGCTTTGAAGATCTTGTTCTTCCCTGCTTGTTTATGTAGTAAATGGCTGTGGTGCTGTCTGTTCTGATCTGGACAGACTGACCACTGACCTGAGAGGAAAAAACCTGTATTGCTAGATACACTGCCCTGAGGTCCAGGAGATTTATGTGCTCTTAGTCTCCTGTGCACTCTATGTGCCACTCACAGTGAGATCCTCCAGGTGGGCGCCCCACCCTAGGAGGGAGATATCTGTTGTGAGAATGACTATACAGAATTGCTGAAGGAAGGGAATCCCCTCTCTGAGGTTACATTTCTCCTTCCACTGGGTCTGTTGCTCTAGATTTTTGTGACAGGCACCAATTTGGATAGGGTGTCCCACCTCTGAGACGAATGGTCCCCTAGGTGGTACTTAATATCTCTCATCTGAAATCTAGCCACTGGTACCACTGCTGTGGAGGCAGCCATGTGCCCCATTAGCCTTAGAAAATCCCTTGCAGGCCTTGACTGACCTGCTTTGAAGTATTCTCTACTGAAGTCAGATTTGCTACCTTTGCAAGAAGATGGAATGCCTTTCCTTGCCAGGTATCCAGCTCTGCACCGATAAAGTCCAAAACTGGGACTGGTTCTATATGAGACTTTTGACAGTTTGAAGGTTTATGAGGAAACCCAGATCCTCCAAAGTGTTCTGAGTCAGCAGTATGGAGGAGTTTGCTTCCTGCTGTTTTTTTCCTGAGATAAACCAGTCATCCAGGTAAGGAAAAAATACCACCCCTTTCCTTCTCAAATGTGCTGCCACCACAACTAAGCACTTTGTGAATACCCTTGGAGCTGATATGAGGCTGAAAGGAAGGGCTGTGAACTGGTAATGGCAGTTCTCTAACCTGAACCTGATGTATTTTCTGTGACTTGGTCTGACTGGTATGTGGAAGTAAGCGTCTTTCAGATCCAGTGATCCCAGCCAATCTCTCACTTGTAGAGATGGAATCACTGAGCCCAGTGTTACCATCTTGATTTTTTTTTCTTTATGTGTTTGTTCAAGTATCTCAGGTCTAAAATAAGTCACCACTCCCAATTTTTCTTGAGATAAGGAAGAAAAAATTACTCACCGTAGTAATCTGGTTCTTCAAAGGTACTCTTCAATATTCTTAACTCTTGCAGTCAGCCTTCAGAGTAGAACTGCCCAGAAATCAGAACGTATGCAAATAATAGAATCCATCATTGACTCGTGCACTTATTCAAATGCTGCCCTCACTAACTGCTGCATTCTAAACACTCAGATTTCATGGGAGCTTTGCAAGGAAAGCCCCCCACCTAATCTATTCTAACCAATATGTACTCTAACATTGAATAACAGAATTATTCTAAAAATAGCAATAATAATAGAATAATAACAATAACATTAGTAAAACCTCCTAATAATAAACATTCCCCTAAAAATGTCAGATATGACCTAAGAGAGGGGAAAAACAATGCCCAATGAGGCTCAAAATTGTGACCAGTCAGGGGTGAAGCACCCATCTTTTATAGATATCCAGCTTGAGCAGCAGAGGCCACTGCTTCTGGAAGGGGAGGAAGGGTGGGGAGTTAAGAATATTGAAGAATACCTTGGAAGAAACAAGATTACTACGGTGAGTAATTTTTTCTTCTAACCCCAGGTATTCTTCAATATTCTTAACTCTTGCAGACTACGAAGCAGTACCTTTGGAGGTGGGCACAGAACCTACTTAGAAAACAGACTCTGCAGAACTGCTGTGCCAAACCTGGCATCACTCCTAGACTCGGTGTCCAGACAGTAGTGCTTTGTGAAAGTATATATTTCTCCATTTAGCTGCTTTGCAGATTTCCAATAATGGGACATCCCCGGCAGCTGCTATAGAAGTAGCTGTGCCTCTTATGGAATGAGCCCTAAAGCCCACCGAGGGCTCTTTACCTGCTTTTGAGTAGCAACATTGAATGCACTGGACTATCCAATGAGAAACAGTCCTTTTTGTTGCTGGTTTCCCCTTTTCCACATCCCCATGAGTAAGAAATAGTTGCTGTCTGTCCTGCCTATGATCCTTTGTGTGAGTCTTGCAGTAGCTCAGAGCTCTCTTGACATCCAGGCTATGAAGCTTACATTCACCTGAACTGGAATGCTCAGTAAAAAAGACTGGCAGAGTGATGGACTGATTCAAGTGGAAATCAGAAACCACCTTAGGAAGGAACTTCCTATTAGTTCTGAGCACCACCGTGTCCATATGGAAGGAAATGTAGTCATGCGCTATGCACAAGGCCTGAAGCTCACTGATCCTTCTGGCTGAAGTGATGGCCACCAGAAACATGAGGTAACATATTTGAGGAGGGCTGAGACAATTGGCTCAAAAGGTGATTCCATGATCTTCGCAATGCACACATTGGGATCCCATGTAGCACCGGTTCCCTATGGGGGGGGGTGCAGATGAATCAAACCTTTGAAAAACATTTTGAAAATGGGATTAGAAGCCATGGAATTACCCTTGCCAGCTGAAATATATGCCAAAATTGAGGCCAAATGCACCTTCAGGGTAGTGTGCTGTAGGCTCAGGGAGTGCAGATGGACAAGGTAGTCTAATAAGTCTGGTACCTCTGCTTGTGAGGGTACTACATCATTAGCAGAACACCATATAGGTTCATAGGTAATAAACAAAGTCAAGGGAGCTAGCCCATTATGACTTCACCACCCACTAACTAGGGTGGAAGTAATATTTATTTTCACCCATATAGAAAATCTTTTCCACTTAGAGGCATATATCTTTTTAGTGGAAGGTTTCCTGTACTCCCTCAGGACATCTAGTTCACTTTCAGAGAGATGCAAGCCTGCATACTCTAAGTCCTCAAGTGCCAGGCCTTGGACCTGAGGTTTGGGTACAGGATCCTCTCCTTGGAGGAAGTTAACAGGTTGTGCCTCCGTGGGAGATGTATTGGTGGAGTACCATGGCTGTCTGGCCCAGTCTGGCGCTATCAAAATCATTGATGCTGCCTAGGATCTCAGTTTGATTAGGACACTGAGGAGCAGTAGAAAGGGAGAGAAGGTGTATAGCTGCTTCCCTGACCAATCTAGAGCCAGACCATCCAGAGGTATTGTGCCCTTGGCAGGTGGTCTGTAGCAGAACTGTGGCAGCTGGTGATTCTCGTGGGATGCAATGAACTCTATCTCTGGAGTGCCCCACCTTCTGAACACAACCTCTAATACCTGCCTGTTGAAAGTCCATTCGTGATGACCCTGGTTGATTCAACTCAGGGCATCTGCCAAAGTATTGTCCTTTCCTGGCAAATGGATAGCTACTAGTGAAGCCTGGAGTGAGTAGGCCAGGTTTCATATCTTCATTGCTTCTGTGCACAGAGGATTGGGCCCTGTTCCTCCCTACTTGTTTATGTAGTGCATTGTAGTGGTATTGTCTGTTCTGACCTGTATCACCTTGTCTTGTATCATGGATGCAAAGGCCTGCGGAGCTAGGAACACTGTTCTCAGTTCCAGCAAGTTAATGAGCTGAGAGGCTCTACACTTGACCAAGTGTTGTGTATTATATGATCCCCCAGATGAGCTCCCCAACCTAGGAGGGATGCATCTGTTGTGAGAACCACTAATGGGGACTCTTGCTGGAAGGGGACTCCCTCTCTGAGGGTTTCCCTTACTCACCACTGGAGATCTTGCAGTAATGTCCCTGTTACTGGAATCAATTTTGAAAGTGGGTCCCTCCTTTGGCACCAATGTGCCCTGAGGTGGAACTGTATGTCTCTCATTTGAAACCTGGAACCCAAGACTGTAGCTGTTGCTGCAGCCATATGTTCCAGGAGCTGCAGGAACTGCCTTGCTGCCTTTGGTCTGTTTAGTCTGAATGAGCCAGCAATCTTGAGGTGGGTAAGCCCTTCCCCTTAAGTGTGTCCAGCTCTGTTGCTATGAAATGCAACACTTGTACTGGTTGTAGCACAGACTTTTTGAGATTTATCAGGAATCCAAGGGACTCCAGGAGGTCCTGAGTCTCCCTTAGGTAGTCTCTGACCTGCTGCAAAGACTTTCCTACCACGAACCAGTCGTCCAGGTAGGGAAACACTGTGATTCACTGCCAAGCACTTTGTGAACACTCTTGGGGCTGAAGTAAGGCCGAATGTCAGTGCTGAGAACTGGTAATGACTTGAGGAGAGTCTGAACCTGAGATATTTTCTGTGAGACTCTCTTATGGGGATGTGGAAGTAGGCATCATTTAAATCCAGGGACGCCAACCAGTCTCCCTTCTGAAGGGTCGGCAGGATCATAGCAAGAGTTATCAGTTTGAACTTTGGCTTTGCCAAGTGTCTGTTCAATAATCTTAGGCTGAGGATAGGCTGACTCTCCCCATTTTTCTTTGTGGTCAGAAAGTATCTTAAGTAAAAACCTTTTCCCCTTCCTTGAGCAGGAACTTGTCCACTGCTCTTGACAGTAGAAGGTTTGCCACCTCTGCTTCCAACAGCTTCCTCTCTGCATTTGAAGTTGGTTTGAAGGCTCTTGTTCTTAAGGGGGAAAGGATTTGAAACTTATGAACCGCCCTTGACTCACTACCTCCAGGACCCACTTGTCTGTGGTAATGTTTTTCCAAGCCTGGAGGAAGTAAGCCAGTCTTCCCCCTACCGGTACAGAGCAGGCAACCTTGCCTAACATGTCAGGGGTTCTGTTTAGGCTGTGACTGAGCCGGGACAGACTTGGCCCCATGCCTACATCCCCTTTTTCCCCTACCTCTGAAGTATCCTGTTTGCTAGGAATACTGCTGGTACTGCTGTACAGCTTGGGCTTGGAAGAAAGGTCTGCTGTAGCCAGCCCTTCCTTTGCCCTCTCTTCCATAAGGTCTGGAAGTGGAGGGCTTCTCTTTAGCTGAGTTACTCTTGTAAGTGGCTTTGTATTCATCCACCTTCTTCATATAAGTCTCTGTTTGTCTCCAAACACAGAATTATTCTCACAGGGAAAATCCATGGCCTTAATCTGGGTATCCTGTGTCAGGTTTGTGGCTCTGAGCGAAGCAAATCCCCAAAGGGCCACTGTGAGGCCCATCCATCTGGCAGCAGGGTCATTAATGTCTTCTGCCATCTGAAACTGATACTTAGATGCCTCCAACCCAAATCTGTCTCAGCAAGATCGGCTGACAAACTAGGGGGAGTTTTGTCTGCCATAGCCATAACCGACTGCCACGGTGACTTCTGGTACTGAGCAGCATATGCCATGTAATTAGCCTCTCTGATGGCCAGAGAAGCTGACAAGTAGCCTTTCTTGGCCATACTATCAATTTTCCTCTAATCCGTATCTGGAGGATGAGACGCCAAAGGCACTTTTGCCCTGTCACAGGCTGCAGTCTGAACAACGCCCTGGTGATCAGGATGTGAGAAGAGAAATTCTGCCCCTTCCCTGTCCAGCTGATATTTCTTGTCAGCACTTTTGTCCAAGGGAGACACAGAATTTGGGGTTTGTAGTATTTTCAAAATATGCTTCTTAAAAAAAATGTTTATTGGAAGCACTAATTCTTTAGTCGGGGTCAGGCCCATGAGCTCAAGGTATTCCACCTCCTCCTCCTCATCTTCCACCACTTAATTGGTGGTGATATCCAAAGCATCTACCATCTTCTTCACAAAAGTGAAGTGTGAGGAAAAATCCTCAGATAATCTTGATGGGGATTCAAAGTCCTGTTCTGGGGAGACCTCAGGTTCAATGGATTTCCTCATCATCATCATCATCATCATCATCATCATCACATTTCTCATATTCCTCGAAATCTGTAATCCTGGGAACAGAGGATGCAACCAAAGTTACCAGTTGCTGAACCGAGACTTGAACCGAAGGTTTGACCGGTACCTGTGGAACCAAAACCGGTACAAAACCTTGGAATGCCTGGATAACTCTGATGGCCTGAGCTGGGCCTCCGGAGTAGGCATCTTGGTTTATTTCTACAGAAGTCCCCTTAGGCTTTGTAGCAGGGGGTTCTGTATGTATTTTTTTCTTTGCTTTCTTTGCCGGTTCTGGTGTTTCAACTGGTTCACCGGTTCACTTTGGTCTAGAAGTTTCACTCTTATCCAGGGTAGATGACTCCTGCTGAGCAGTTTCACCTGCATTATCAGAGGGAGTAGGCCAGTCAGAGCTATTACCTCCCAGATTCTTTTTAAGAGTCATCCTCTTCTTAAACCTTTCCAGACTTTTTTGAATAGTTTTTGCTGGAAATGTTTAACAAGTCTCACATTCTGATGTGAAGTGGGATTTACCAAGACAGACAACATGTGGATCATGATTGTCTGCCTTAGCAAAAACCTCTCCACACTGGACACAGTTTTTGAAGCCCGGAGGCCCAGTTTTCTTCTTCAATTTAGCTGACATTTTAGTTAAATGACAAAAGCAAAAGCAACCGCAATAGAAATCTTTTTTTTTTTTGTGGTTATAAGAACGGTATCGAGACCGCGGCTAATTTCTGTGAGAAACCGCAATCACAAGTAAAAAAGAACCAAAAGTATTGGTTCCTACGGTAAATAAAATAAGTGCTAAACTAAGCTAAACTATGTAATAAAACAGTCAAAACTATTTTAAACTTATTGAAAGTTGTTGGTTCCTCAGTGGTTACTAGGAACCAAGAGGAACCGCTAAATACAACTTTAAACACTTAAATAAATTAGCATATACTACTAAAACGGAAAGTAAAGGCAGCAGATGAACTTAAACAAAAACATTATTTATTTTTCTTTGAAGAAACAACAAAAAACAACTTAGAAATTCACAACTGTGAGGAGAGATCTCTGCGGCATCTTGACTTTGCAGGCAGAGATTTAAATCTGAGTGTTTAGATTGCAGCAGTTATGGGCCGGCCCGGTGGTGCGGAGGGTTGAGGTACTGGATGCCACACCTCGCGCCATGCTGGTGACCTGGGTTCAGATGTGAGCCCAGGTCACATGGGGTTGGCTGGGGAGGGATGCGATCGAGCGTCCAGAAGACTGCTCTCCTATCACGGGGAGGGATCTAGGGTTTCATTGCCCTGTAGCGGCCCCTGGTGATGACTGGGGGCATTACCAGAGTGGTAAAAGCATGGGGCGGAGCGCGGCAGATGTCGGCACGTAGTGCCCAAATGTCATTGCATGTCCATGCTCTGAGGGGAAGCTAATGGAGGAAAACATCGGGGGGTGATCTCAGTGGCTGATGGCTGCACCCCCAGACCTGAGAGAGGTGCCTGTCCAGGGTACAGTGTGATGTTGATCCGTCCTTGGTTCTGTGGGTTCGTGTGGGCCGCGCGCACGACCGGGTTGGGGGGTGCGGGCGATGGCGGACAGAGATCGCGGGAGTCAGCTCTGTCGAAGGCAGAAAAAGTGTTTCATGATAAAAAAAAAGAATGCAGCAGTTAGTGAGGGTAGCATTTGAGTAAGTGCATGAGTCAATGATGGATTCCATCATTTGCATATGTTCTAATCTCTGGGCAGTTCTACTCTGAAGGCTGACTGCAAGAGTTAAGAATATTGAAGAATACCTGGGGTTAGAAGTAACTAGAATAAAGGCCCATGCCTTTTTATTCTGCAGGTACTTTTTCCACCACATGTGCTTACAGTAATTTCTTCAACTCCAGCGGGATTTTTTCTGCAGGTGTGTGAAGCTGAAGAACTTTGAGGTTCTGTAGTTTTGGACATTTTCTGAATTCCAGAGACAAACCCCAACTTACTACTTCCAGGACCCACTTGTCTGTGGTAATTTATGTCCATTCCAGGAAGTACATTATCCACTGAATATTGGTTTAGATTGCCCTGCTTATATTTTAAAACTTACGTAATTGTGTCATCCTATATAGCAACATTCAGTGCAACAGCAATTTCATAACATTGGATAAACTCCACTCATACAAAGTATTCTTATTTAGCTTAAAAGTAGCTCTTCTTTATTTTTCAAAATTCACACCAAAAATTCTGGGCAACAGTTTCGTAGCCAAAACGCCACTTCTTCAGGCCCTCATATAGTGTGTTGTTTTTCTGATACTCCCATTAATTTACTTGATGTTTCCATACAATACTCCATATGAATCCATTTAAATGCAAATCTTCATAGAAGATACATTAGTTTCACCACAGGAAGATCTTTATGTCTCCACTAGCACTTCGTGCTTCACATTTCATTATGTTCTTCTTACTATTCTTTAGTCCTTGACTCATGCCGTTCTATTTTCTTTTGGAGAAAAGAATATAGAATGGCATGAGATTTGAATTTTGGTGTGAATTTTGAAAAATAAAGGAGAGCTGCTTTTAAGCTAAATAAGAATACTTTGTATGAGTGGAGTTTATCCTATGTTATGAAATTGTTGTTTCATATTCCTGGAAGTAGTAAGCCAGTTTTCCTCCCACTGGCAATGGGTGGGCAATCCAGGCAGGCTTGTCCGGGGTTCTGCTTTTCCTGGGGGTTGGGTGCTGGTATTGCAGAAGCATTCCTATTTCCCCCTGCCCCTAGAATAACCCATTTGTGGAGGGTAGTCATAAGAAGTATAAACACAAGCCAGTATCCCCTACCTGACCTCCCCTTCTGGACCGCAGGGTGGCTGTGGCTGGATGTAAAACACACTGACTATAACTTTGTAAATTTGGAGTACAAATGGGAAAAACTAAGTTATGAGGAAACAAACCGTTCCAACATTTACTCATAACTTTATTCTTGCAGATTTTGGCCCCTAACGTTCAACATATCCCTTGTGTTACCCCACCTCCTGAACATGGCATGTCTCATTTTTTCAAATCACCTCCATGACTTGTCAGCATAGTTACACAGTGAAATCACCTTTCAGATGGGATTTTAAAAATTCCACCTGTTTTGATCATAACATCATCCTGGGTAATTACAATCCAACAATGTGTCAAAGAAGGATGCCACTGAAAATAAGATACCGCAACTCATCTGCTGTATCCTGGCTAAATATATAGTAAAAATGCAAACAAGCAAGATCCAGTAATATTTGCAAGTCAAAGGTGCAGCGCGTATGTACAGATGCAAGTACTGAGACAGGGCTGCAGCTGCAACATACAGTACATTATGAACATATTGAATGTTTCTATAATGTATCATTACTGGAGGGCAAAAAAGATTGTGTTTAATCTTTACCCTCATTTTTTTTCTGATGTGTATTTTGCAAGTTCGGGGTTTTCAGGGGGTGGATATAATCATGATACCAGATGCTGGAATTTTAAATGCAGGTGCTGGACCACCATAAGTGAAGCCTATGATGTTATGTGGGCTTTTATAACCACTGACATATTTATACGATTATGGTCCCTCCTATTGGTGTAGGGCTCATGTGTATTGCTTATGCATGTTATTTGTGTACTGTGAGCCATACTGCTTCTGTCCCCCATATGTGAACTTAGTATGGACAGATTCTAATCATATCCTACTGTCAGAGTTCTCTTATTGTGTAAGCACTGTCTTCTAACCCTGAGAATCACTCACTCAAATGTTTACACTTCACGCAGTCATCTCCACCTAGAATGTAAACAAAGTGTAAACACAGTGAGTGATCTCTTAGGAATAAACAACATTACTACAGTCAGTAATTTTTGTTTATTTTTTGTCAGGCTATTAGTATGTAAGTTGTTTATGTCTAATCAGTAAAACAAAACAAAAAACAGCTCAGACTGACAGCAACGGTATATAATCTAATTTAACATACAGTTCTGGTGAAATACTAAAATATTTAGGACCTATCTGTCAAAAGCAGGAGCACCACCGGGGGTGACTACTGAAACTAAAGAACTGCCATTGGAATGCTGGGAGGCTCGAGTCCTACACAGTGACAGACCATCTTTGTAAAAACATTCTAAGTTTAGGAGCACAATGCAACACACAGAAATGATGCAAATGTTTAACAGGGCTGTTCCTATTCATCTAGTTAGAATATATTTATGTCATGCTGCAGCTTCTGTCCAGTTTGCTCAGGCTCTTCTGGCTGGCCTACTGTACCTCATCTCAATTAAATGGGTGGTGCTGTCAGAGAGGAAGGTCAATCAAAATTTAGTTTTTAAAGAGAAAAACTACTTTTCACACACAGAAGGTACAGTCTCTGATTTACATAAGGGCAATTTGGCAATTTTTACACATACAGTGTTCCTGTTATCATACAAAATTGTAGTCCTTAAGAAAAACAATCTCTTACGTAAACAATAAGGTATGATAAGGCTTGTAATTATGAGTCAATAATCAAACATTTCAGGTATGTTGTTAGGTACAGGCACAGTCGAAGAACACCTGAGGAGTGTGTTCGTTGCCCATATTTACGCTTTTCTGAAGTGTTTTTCTGGACTTTGAAAATAGCTTTTAAAAACAAGAGTTAAGAAATTCATTTAACAACTGTGGTTTGGGGTTTAAAATGAAAGATTTGATTTGACTGGGTAGGAAGTTCTGCCCCCAAGTAATTATGGTGATATGATTATATGGATTGAAATGTTCATGAGCCAATCAAATTCTTCTGTCATCAATTTTATAAGGCTTCATAGTGCTCTTCGTATAAGACTTTATAAATAACAGTTGTAATTGCTTCTTTTTACTGTGAAGCACTTTGAATGTTTTATAATCAATGCTGTGCAAATTCCAAGGTATTATTCTGTTTATTAATATTGCTCCCAGAGCCACCGATGGTTGTATAAGCGTGATTTTATGTGCATTCGTCACATGTTAGAACAGTGAAGTTAAGCTGTTCTGACATGTGACGATTGTAAGTAAAACTAATACTGCAGCAAAAAGAATCAGCTACCTTTGTGGATGTCACCAATGCAGAAAAAATAACAATAGCGAAGGAAGAAATTAGAGAGGGAAATTAAGAGGCTAAAAAATTATTCCACACCAGGACCAGAAAAGATATCAGCTCGTATTTTAAAAGTGACTTGCGAATATGTGCATGACCCTTTAAAAACTATTTTTGGACATTCCATAAATAATGGTTGAGTTCCTAAGGTCTGAAAATTAGCATATGTGACTCCAATTTATAAAAAAAGGAACCGAGTCGGATGCAAAAAATTACCATCCAATTAGCCATCCATACCAGGAAAAATACTAGAGGCTTTATTGAAAAAACATACTATTATATCTATAAGTACAGATTTGGAACAACTTGGTTTTGTGTTGAGCAGATCCCGTACCACCACCAACCTGCTTTGTTTTTATGAAAAGATAAGCAACCTACTGGACTTAGGCACACCATGTAATATGGTATTTGTAGATTTTTCTAAAGCTTTTGATCTGGTACTGCATTGGGCCATTATTAAGCAATTAAGGAAGAAAAAATAAATCCTAGATTTATATCTTGGATGTCCAACAGGCTCTCTGAGAGATATCAAAGTGTTAGCATAAGGGGATACCACTTAACAAGCAGATTAGTTACCTGCAGAGTCCCACAGGGCTCTGTGTTGGGCCCCTTCCTGTTTAGTGTTTTATTTCAGATATAACAAAAAACGTATCATCTTAGTCTAATACATATGCAGATAATGTAAAAATTGGGCACAGATGCTACTGGACAAGATCGTAAAATATTGCACGAAGACCTATACTCACTGACAACGTGGGCAAAAACATGGGAAAGAAAATGTTACCTCGAAAAATGCAAGATAATGCGAATGGCTAGAAAAAAATCACCATCGTTCCTCCATGTTATGTGGAAATATCTTAATACCAACATATATTGAGTGGGATCTGGGTATTGTAATGGATAGCCAACTTGACCCAAGTTCACAGACTATTACAGTGATATCCCAGGCAAAGTACTGTGGAGCATAAAAAGAAACAAACTCTAGAGATAAGGCTGTAATATTCCCTCTACACAGTGCTTTTATATGACCACTACTGCATTATGCATCACCTGTGTGGTGCCCATACAAATGTAAAGATATCAACTAATTAGAAAGTGTTCAGAGGAAGGTAATGAAAACAATATATGAAATCTGTCATCTACCTTATGAACTAAGACTGCAAAAGTTAAACCTAATGACCTTGGAACAGTGCAGACTGAGACGGGATATGTGTCTGATGTTTACAATTATGCAGGATCCATATCTATTAACAGAATTAAATTTAGCATTTAAACAGAATTTACAACATACCAGAGGACACCTGCTTCAATTTAAAAGACAAATCTTTAAAACAACAAAATAAAAACACTTTGTCACCCAACGAATTATAAATCCATACAATAGCTTGCCACTGGAAATAGAAGGCAGTAAAACAAAAAATGAATTTTAAAGTAAACTGGATAACCTTATCTTAAATGGAAATTATTTACACTACTATGTGTAGACAGAGCAATATAGACTAACAGCCTCCTACTGTAGGTCTTTACAAATCTTAGTATGATTCTGCCTGTCTGGCATTGCAAGAGATGCACACAAAATGACAACAGGCAGATTAGTGTGAGATACTCTCTTCACAATATACAATATGAGTGCCTCTCACACTAAGCAATAGAGAATCCAGATTACTATGGCTCTACAATGATGACTACATTAGCTTTGTGGTTTTAAAACATTACATTTTAGTATGGATATATATTTTTATCAAAACAAGATGGGAACAAAAGAATCATTTATAAATTACATACCTATTTCATGCCTTAGCATTCCTTCTAGCCAGTGCTCCCGTGCAGTGGAGATATTGATGGTTAACGTTGGGCGGCCATTCACTACTGTCATTGATGCTCGAGAGAGAAGATCCTGAGTCAGATGAACCACAATCTGTCCAAGAAAAGAGTTTTGTACTCATTAATTTTATGTTTATAAATCTCTGCATATGTGGGAAAAAATGTGCATACTTTTGTCTCTGTTGCTACAGTACATAAAGCATAGTTTGGACCTTTTGTGTGCGGTTCTTGATTGATGATTCACTTAAGTATGTATATATGTATGTAATTTATTTAAAATTGTCAATACCAGGAACAATTTTCAGAATGTTGGGACTTTTCTTCAGTAAATTATTCCTGAATTTTTATGTCAGGAGTTTAGCATACATAATATATCATAGATGTATTAAATAGGAACAACAACTTGTGATTCAACATACTGTACTTATATTCAGCAACCAATTAACTTTCTTGGTACCTACAGTATGTGTCACTTATTTCCAACTCAGTGCATTCAATAACTCCCCACTTGAATCTTGAATGATCACCAATGTGGGTTCCCAGTACATAATTTTTATGACATGCCACATAAATACTGTAGCTCTCGCCACTGGAATATTATAGGTAATGATTAATAACCTAAGCATTACTTCTTCAGAGCATGTTGCTTACTTGTTTCCAAAGCTAAAATGGAAGGGATGTAAAGGAAAATGAATTTAGTCCTCTTTTAGCAAGGAAATATTACCATATGTGAATAATTTATGAGGACTGGTCTGTTGGTGGAACTGACATTGCAGACTTTCTGGAGTCTGAGAAAGAAACAGGAACCATCAAGTAGTGTTGTCTGGATTACAGTTTTTCTAAATGATAACCAAATGAATAAAATATATTAGAACTATTTAACTGTTTCCTGTCTTTATTTTAGTTAACGTATGTCTTATCTTAAAAAAAAATATTTGTAACCCTCTTGTTCCCAGGGGTTACAAGAATCCCATTAGAGTTAGTGGTAGGCAGGGAAGGCAGCAAGTGATTTGCCAGTAAATGGATTTCACTGTGTCCCTCTCTTTCTCTGTTGTCAGTCTCAGGTGAGAGCTGGAGAAGTGATGTCATTTTAGAACTCTCATGGCTGCATAAGCCACACAACCAGTTGCTGTGAGTGGGGAATTTAGAATTCTGTAGTCAGTTGGTGGCTGGAGTCTGCAGAGTGTAGCTGCAGTTCCAGCAGAAGCTCTGTTATAGAGCTGCAGTGTTCTGTTTGTTTTTCTTTCTCACCCTAGTAGAGTACAGCAATCTTCCAGCTTTATTTAAGTGGTGGAAACCATTTCCAGGGATTTTCCTGTGTTTCATCCTAGGAGGGATGTAGCAGGCTGTCCTGATCCTACCAGGACATTGGTGAAACTGTCTTGTTTGACAACTTCTGTGAGTACTTTTGTTTGTGTGAAACTGCCCAGGTGTACCTGCATTTCTTGGGTGAATTCTCTGACAAAGGGACCCTGTCACCTAAAATAGTTTAAAAGTTGACTGTCCTCAGTGGAGTCCAGTATGTGACCATCCATTTGAACAGAACCTTTACCTTTGACACCCCTGTGGTGTTCTTTGCTGATGTTAAGTGTGATATACATTTCTAGAAAGCATCAACAGTAACTTTTGGTACAGTGTGAGGTGTATTTACCAGAGGGATGGCTGAGTATGAACTTGGAAACAAAAGGTGGGAGACCCCCCATCTGGAGTGACCAGTTTAGCACTCTGGGTTCTGAAGGGCACCTGTCTTTTCTGTCAGTGTATGTGGCCAATGCCTGAAGAAAGTGATACCCCCAGTGGGTGGGTCTTCTCCAGTTTTACCCCAGTGAGTGGGTCTTCTCCAGTTTTGCCCCAGTGAGTGGATTTTCTCCAGTTTACCCCTTGTATGTGGGTTCTGCAAGTCTTGAGCCTCTTGTGCTCCATCGTGGTCTGTGTGCCACAACTTATCCTATGCAATATGGGAATTGCCCAAGTACTGGCAGTGTGTGCCTGGTCGAGGGAAATTGCTTGTGTGTGTTCTACAGGTGGCTAGTCCACAATTTCTACAGTCATCCTATGCTATATGGGAAGTTTTGGAGCTCTGTACCTCAGATATCTGCATTTACTGTGTGTGTGTGTAACTCTTGGGGGGGTCCATCTTTGTGTGTTCTTACTTTGTTATGGAATAAAGCCACACTCTAGAATCCCAACCTAGTATGGACATTTATATTATTGCTTCCTGTGTGTGGGGTTACTTGGATACCCCTGTCCAAAGTGCAAACCTAGCATAGCCCTGAACAAACATTTTCTCCCCGGGACCTGGGTTGTGGCCATGGTATTGGTCCCACCAGGTGTGTGCCAGTTAGTAGCCGCACTTGGTTTGTTTTTTATAATTTCTACTCCATATGCATATTCCACCTTGTCTATTGTGGCACAATGTAACCCCCACTCCTCTCTTTTACCCCAGAATATGGGAGGTGTGCCTGCTAGTTAAATAAGGGGCTGGTGGGGGCTGACACATATAAAATCCGATGGTGTCAAAGGGGTATTAAGCTCAAGCTGGTCAGAGGATAATCATGTATCTTTAATAATCCAAAAAGATTTGTAATTATAAAGGCTTAAAAGTTTGTTAATTGAATGAGCCTGGGTTGTCGGAGGCCAGCGGGGGAGAGGAGGTCTGAGCGTCCCATAGGATGCTCTCCTCCTCCATGGGGGGGGCTGTCACATCACCCTATTACTGCACGGGTGGTGGTACAGGACTCATGGTGTAGGGAGGGGAGGATGCCATTAAGTGCTTGGCTGAGACATGCGCGAGTACATCTACAGCCTGGACTTATGTCCTTCATGCCAGCATCCTCAGGAGTGGGGTTTTGGAGGATAAAGCAAAAGCTGGAAAACCAACGCAAAGGCCCCCAGTGCTGCGTAGTGTGAGCTCCGACAGCTGGAGGGGGCACAGAGCACAGATGGTCAGTATAACTGCCACTGAGCCCCACCGGCACTGGGAGAGAGAAAATATGTTATTAAAAAAAAAAGTTTGTTAAAAAATCTTGAAAACTATGGCCTCCCTTGTAAACTTGTTACAAATATTCCATGAAGAAATGATTCATACAATAAAATATTTTTAGCAAGATCTTTATGCAGCCACTTCCTCATAAAAAATTGCAGCATATGCCAAGTAAAATATTTGATTTTATGTTTATGCTGTAATAGAGGCACACATGAATTCTTATCAGATTTAAGGACTAATTGAGCTGCCAAAAGAAAAAAATTACCATAGTGATGGCGTTTCTTCTTAAGGGATCACTCACTATGTTTACACTTTATGCAGTCATCTCAGTTGAAAGTGACGCCCCAGAGATAGAACCTGTGCAAATTTTAGAATCGGGAATGTAGGTTCAAACTCTGCATCCACGCACCACTCTGGCTGTTGCTCACATCTGTTTCCAAGTCACAGTGGAGCAGTGCCTAGTGAAACTAACTAAAAGGCTACCGAAAAATTTGTTTGATAGAATCCTTCAAACAAACTGAAGCATACTTGTGAAATTTTCCCATATAAACAATGAGCTTACAATTGTAGGAACTGCAGTAGTAATATTCAAGCAACTTCAATGAAAAAATAACTGATTTTTGTGTTTTCAGGCTCAGGAAGGGGAGGTAGTTTTAGGAAGTATAAACATTGTGACTAATTCCTTAAGATAAAACATTACTGCCATGAAAATATTAGTTTCTTTTAACCCCAGGAATCAGTCACTTAACATTTACACTTTATGCAGACTCAGTAGCAGTACCTTGGGAGTCGGGGTCCAGAACCTAATTGGGAAAAAGGTTCTGCAAGACAGCAATTCCAAAGCTGACTTTCCTTCAGGATTGTATATCCACACAGTAGTATTTTGTGAAGGTGTGCACTGTTGTGCAGGCAGCTGATTTGCAAATGTCTAACAATGGGATGACCCTTGAGGATGCCACAGAGACAGGGTACCCCTTGTGGAGTATGCCTGTAAGCCACTTGGTGGCATTTTTCCATCTTTTTCATAGCAGAACTGAATGCAACAGACTACCCAGCAAAAGACAGATCTCGGTAGCTGGTCTGCCTTTGCCAGTCTCACCATAGGTAACAAAAACCTGGGTACTATGGGACCTGACATCTTTTGTCCAGTCCATGTAAGCAGACAGGACTCCCTTTAGGTCCAGGCTATGCAATTTTTCCTCACTGGGCTGGGATACTCTGCAGGATATAGTACATAGAGCATCACTGACTGATTCAGGAGGAATTCAGATACCACATTAAGAAGGAATTTTCTGTTGATTCTAAGAACTACTTTATCCCTGTGGGGCATTATGTAATTTGGCTATGTGCAGAGGACTTTCAATTAACTTACTCTCCTAGCAGAGGTCACTGCAACTAGGAGTATGGTTTTCCATGTGACAATACTTCAGGTCAGCAATTTCCATAGGCTCAAAGGGAGCCTCCACAAGCTGAGCAAGGCATACAGTATGTTGAGGTCCCAAGGAGGGACAGGGTCCCTCACTGATGGGTACAAATGGCTTAGGCCTTTCAGGAACTTTTGAAAATGGGTTGTGAGGCCAAAGTATGCTGATACTGATGCGAACTGCACCTTTAAAGTTGAATGCCATAAGCCTAACGACTGTAGGTATACTAGGTATTGCAGAATTACAGGAACCCCTGCCTCTTTTGGGTTTATTTTTCTTGAGGCACACCAGCAAGAAAACCTTTTCCACTTACATGAATAAGCTTTCCTGGTAGCGGGTTTCTTTGAACCCTTAAGCACGTTCAGGATTTCCAAAGTACAGCACTGTGAAGGCAGTAGTTGGTCAGTACTCCATGGGTGCCCAGTAAGCCAAAAAGAAAATTTTCAAAGGATGGGCTGGCAAAAGTTTCTTCAAGAAAATACCTTTGTTTTGTAATCCATACATCATGAACAGCAAGGCAAGCAGGTACCAAAGCTCAAGGCGTGTAGGCAAAACATTTCCATTGCTGAGCACAAAAGCGGAACAAAGGAATTCAGTAGTACAAAATGAAATGTGCCAAAGAACCAGTATTCAGCCTGGCATACCTGAGCTAAACACTGGTCCACATAACCAACGTTTCAACGTCATACGATGATCAGATGATGAAGACGTCCTGTATGACATTAAAATGTTAGTTGCGTGGACTGGTATTTAGCTCAGATGTGCCAGGGTGAACGCTGGAGCTATGGCACATTTAACTTTGTACAGTACTACTGAATTGCTTTGTTCAGCCTTTGTGCTCAGCAATGGAAATGTACTTGTTTTGTCTACACACCTTGAGCTTTGGTACCTGCTTGCCTTGCTGTTCATGATTTATTAATTGCAAAATAAAGGTATTTTCTTGAAGAAATTTTTGCCAGCCCATCATTTGAAAATGTTCTTTTTGGATTACTGGGCCCCCATGGAGTGCTGACCAACTATTGCCTTCACAGTGCTGTATCTTGCATATTCATTTCACCCTGGTAAGTGCACCCTGAGCTTGAGACTGTATTTCTGTCTACTGAGCAACTGCACCATGTATCCATACCTTTAGGATTTCTTATGAGAAGTCCAATCTGTAAAATTCCAACTCCTTAAGAATCATGTCCTCAGGTGCAAGGTCTGGGGATTCAGGAATGTTATTCTGTCTTGGGACAAAATCAAGAGATTGTGACTGAGTGGAAGACTGACTGGATTCTTGTCGGACAGGACCAGGAGCATAGAGTACCAGGCCTGTCTGGCCCAATCAACAGCCACCATGATCATTGCTGCAGGTTCCCTCCTGAGTTTCAGGAGTACTTTCTGAATGAGTGGAAATGGTGGGAAGGCATATAGAAACTTCCCTGTCCAGTCCAGCATGAGACGAGCAAAAATTATCAATGCTGACTTTTAATGGTGCTAACCAGAAAACAGGTGCAGAAAGGCCCTTTACAAAGACCGAAACAAAGAATACTGGCTGTACAGAAGATGTAGAATTTAACTGCTTTTGTAACATGGTAAATAATGAGCTCTGAAATGGAACATAC
The DNA here is from genome assembly GCA_016271365.2 of Neoceratodus forsteri. Classification (NCBI taxonomy): domain Eukaryota; kingdom Metazoa; phylum Chordata; order Ceratodontiformes; family Ceratodontidae; genus Neoceratodus; species Neoceratodus forsteri. The sequence continues at coordinate 902,555,925 of CM057456.1, read as the reverse complement.
CGATTTGTCCAAACCCAGCACGTGACAGAAATGGGGTGGGTAGTAATCCAGTAGTAATGCTGTGTTTTTATATTGTACATATGTTCTTGAATAATATACACAAATTACTTGAACTTTTTTTTTTTTCCAAATTTATTTCCCTTTGGTCTCAGCCTGTGGAGCCTCTCTCAGGCATCCTGCCCATATACTGCCTGCCTGAGGCCCCCTCTGACAGTGCCTCCTCTCTCCCCCCTTCCCCGCAACCAGCACCCCTAGTTTAACCCATCTGGGGTGGGTTTCCCCTCCTCCTCTTGGATGCTCTTCTAAGTCAGTCTCTGGCTTGCAGGGAGGGTCCAGATGGAGGAACTGGATGGCCAGTTGAGGTTGACCCAGCAGAGGGCATGGGGGACAGGTGCCATTGCCTGCCCCACGGAGCCGGTGTTTTTCCTTGTTCTGGTGGAGACCCCCCCCCCATGTGTGCACGCCTGATGCTGCAGTGCATGGCAACCCTGCCTGTATCAGCCATGCTGTACTATGTGCAGCCCTGCGCACTGCAGCGCTCCCGATCTCCACCGGGAGCCGGTGGTGCACCGGGTTATTCCCCACCCTCCCAGGGAGGAAAGCAGCCCTGCAGGCACTCAGTCCTCAACCTGCCCCTGCTGACCGCTGGCACCCGAGCTTGCTTCCGAACTCTGGTCGCTGGCGTGGCGTGAGGTGTGGTATCCAGCGCCTCTACCCTCAGCGCCACCGGGCCAGCTCAAATTACTTTAACTTAACATACATACTGTGAATCATTGTACGTATTACAGTAATTCCATATGAAAGCTTTAATGTACCTGACAAAGCCTATGGCTGCTTGAAACTACTGTACTTGTTATTGTCCTCACTATGTTCTGTATTGTTTCCCTGACATGGAACCTTTGTAAAAGAGCCTTGGCTCAAAGGTGTCTTCCGAAATAATAACAGCAATAAAGCTTTCCCCTGCAAGGGGTTTAGCTCTGCTCCTATAAAGTCCAGTATTTGAACAGGTTCTAGATGGGAGTTCTGCAGGTTTATCAAGAATTCCAGGATCTTCAAGCTGCATTTTTCCAACTGAACTGAACATCCTGCCTCTTGTTCTGTTTTCCCTGAGACCAGCCAGTCATCCACGTAGGGGAAAACCACCATGCCTTGTTTTCTCTGATGTGCTGCCAGCACAGCCAGGCACTTTGTGAAAACCCTTGGAGCTGAGGTGAGATCAAATGGGAGAGCTGTGAAATGGTACTGGCAGTTCCCTAGCTTGAATCTGAGGTATTTTTTTGTGAGACTCTCTGACTGGTATATCAAACTGGGTGTCTTTCAGATAAAAGGATCCCAGCCAATGACCTTTCTGCAAAGATGGCATCACTCTTCTTGATGTGACACTCTTGAATTTTTCTTTGTTTTTACAGCAGTAGTGGGCGTAGTCCTGCAGACGTTTTGCTAGTAGGAGCAGAAGAACCCACCCAGCAGCAGATTAGAATAGCCAGACCCCCTCCACCCCACCTTATTAGGTGCTGCTCACCAGCCTACAGCCCTACACTGTCACTCCCTTCCTCACCTGTGTCTCTCACTATCAGTGATTTCTAAGTAGTTTTAATTCTAACATGATGCATTACCGCCACCTGAAGCTTTGTTTATCTTTTCAAAGAAGGCTGGCTGCCATCCTGTTTCTGTAAAGTAGGCATCTAAAAAGAAATGTGCACTGTCAATACTGTTAAAAGATACTTATGTTCCTTCAGTTATACCTGCATGTGGCACAGATCTTTCCACAAAAATACAACCCGAAAGAAATCAGAGCCACAGGGTATGTCGAGGCTAAAACCCTACTATCAAAAATGAAATGTGGAGCTCAAACAACAAAGTATTTGGATATTTTTAAGGGATGCCAGGATAAGATAACCAGTGTAGTGTAATCACTTAAACTGTTAAATATTACTTTGTTACTTGAACTCTGTATCTCATTTTTGCTAGAAGGGTTTTAGCCCTGTCTTTCTGTGTAGCTCTGATTTCATTCTTAGTTATATTTTTGTAGAAAGATGTGTGCTAGATGCAGAAATAAGGGAAAAGAAGTATCTATATTAACAGTACACATTTCTTTTTAGATGCTGGTGATGGTACGGCTAGTGGTGTGTGAATAAACCTCTGTGGGACTGGTTACCTTGATGTGGTACAGAGGCCTGTCACAATGTAACATTGGTACTAAAAGCCAGTCTGTTAGTCTGACACAGGTGATTTGGAAGGCATTTTTACTGTACGGGAATGGGAGTGTGTGTGTTACTTTTCATATTTACAGTATACACTACAGACAAAATGACGCTTGTGTCAGGTCAGGTGAGAGGACAGGGACAGGGCATGTGGGGGGAGGGGGTAGCATGGCACGGACAATGGGTGGGGGTAGCAGTGAGTTGACCTGGTGTATAGATCTGAAATTCCTGGCTACACTCCTGCCAAAGAAACCCTTCCTTTCCCTCGCACTGCTGCTGCCCACTCCTGAACAGTACAGCTATCATTGTTCACATCCTCTCTACAATGTGTTTTTGCACCTGTGACACAGAATGGCGCAGTCGCTGTGATAAATCACATTTCAGCATGAGTGAATGAAATGATAGTGGCACTCTTCATGAGGTGGGGTCCCAAAAAAAGCCATGCTGAAAATCTGGTGAAACAACTCAAAAAAATGGCTGAGTTATACCCGGTCATTCAAAACTGTTTATGCATATGTGTAACTTTGGTCATTTTCAACATTTTCACTCCAAATTTCCAATGTAGTCATTTTATCGCACCACCTCATAAATAGTATGGCTGCCATTTTTCACATTCTGCCCATAATGTTTTTTCACACCCGTGGCCTTTCATAAAGTATGGCCTAAAATGATGTATATGCAGGGAACTGCATTATTCAGATGGGGCTCCAGATAAAGTTCTTATGAATAACCCAGCTTTGCAGTACGAGACACAGTAATGTCCGTTACTTCATTGTTTTATTTTCTTTACTGCTACTTAAAGTCTCTGCAAAATAATTCTACACTAAAAACAAAATCCACTATGAATACAAATTTAAGGTTTGTCCATGACTTGTGTCACTAGGTAGTAATGTAAACTAAGAATTTCAAGTGTTGATAATTGTACTAGGATCCACTGGTTAAGTAACTCCAGGCACTGCCCAGCAGCTTTTAAATCTCATCTCTCAGTTCTGATGGAACAGAGGTACTTTTCACAGACCCTGCTTGATCTCCAGCTTAACTTCTGTGTTCCTACTTCTAGGGTTCCCCTATGCCGAGTCTGGTAGAAGTCTATTCCATGCATCCACCACACGTTCAGTGAAGAAATACTTCCTCATGGTACCCCTTAGTCTACCCCCTTTCAACCTCGTGTCATGCCCCCTCATTCCTGGACGTCTCCTTTTCTGAAAGATGCTACCCTCCAGTACCCTATTTATGCATTTGAGATATTTGAAGGTTTCTATCATATCACCCCGTCTCTTCTCCAGGGTATATATATTGAGGTCTCCCGGTCTCTCCTCATATGACTTTTGGTGCAGGCCCTGCACCATCTTTGTTGTCCTTCTTTACTGCCTCCATTCTGTCTACATCCTTATGGAGATGCGGCCTCCAGAACTGGACACCGTACTCCAAATGAGGCCTCACCAATGATCTGCACAGTGGCATCATGACCTCCTTCCTTCTGCTGGTGATACCTCTCCCTGTGCACTGCAGAATCCCACTGGCTCTCCCCACAGCCTTGGTACATTCTTTAGCCACCTTTAGGTTATCCAATATGATTACCCCCAAATCTCCATCAGTCTCCCCCCAATTCTCCCCAGGGATCCTGTAACATAAATGCATGATTTTGCACTTTTTTGCATTAAATCTCAGCTGCCACACTTCAGACCATTCCTCCAGTTTACCTAGGTCCTTCCTCATTTTTTCCATCCCTCCCAGAGTGTCCACCCATTTGCAGATCTTAGTGTCATTTGCAAAGAGGCACGCTTTCCCCTCCAGCCTTTCCGCAGTTTCACTTATGAAGACATTACACAAGACTGGGCCCAGGACTGATCCCTGTGGCACCCTGCTGGTCACCCTCCTTTCCTTACATTGAGCGCCATTTACCATAACTCCATCTTCTGTCATTCAACCAGTTCCTAACCCAGTTTACCACCTTGTGTTCCACTCCCAGGCTGCCCAGCTTGCTCACAACTCTCATATGTGGAATGGTATCAAAGGCCTTACTAAATACAATTCATGTTTATGTTTAAGCCCATGAAACATCCTTATCCAGTTAATGCATTTGCAGTCGTAGTGGCTCTGCCAGAATTTGTTTTAAGCTAACAGCATCCAGATTTACTTTCTCCCCATCTCTCCCTGGTTGACTCGTCAACTGCCGACAGATAGAGCTGCTGCAGGCTAATGCGCTGAGGAGAAGCGAGTGAAGCAGGAGCTGTACAAGGCATTTTTTCAGTTAGAAAAGGTATGCCACTGTTCACGTTAACCGTACCTGTCTAGGTTGTACAGCTCTTTCTGGACCAACTTTTGCAACCTTGATTTGTGTGCTCCCTCTGCTGTTGTCTTCCTTTCTATTCGCAGGCCGCAGTGCTGTGGAGGGGCAGCCCACCCCGGAGAGTGGGGAAGAAAGCACTGCAGAGCGCGACTGGCAGCAGAGGTTTCACACGCGCACTGGTGAAAGAAGAGATAGGTGAATGAGGAGAGGTGAACCGAAGACGGAAGACCAAAGACCAAGGAGTGAGAACTGTGGATTGGGGTCCGAGGATTGAGGACACTGGACACTGGACTTATTCTTGTATTGCACTTTATCTGTACTTACAGTTTGATCTGATTTTTAGCGTAGTGAGAGTTGTGGGAGTGCAGGTCATTGATTTTCTTCGGACTTGTGGAAGCTTCGTTTGGACACTGCTGTTTCTTTTTCTTCCTTGGTCTGGGGAGGTACGAGTGGACTAAGGGGCTAACCACTGACAAATTTATTTATTACTTTATTTTTGTTATCAAGCGTTATAAAAGAAATTATTTGATGGTAGGCCGATTGGTTACTCGGGTCACGTGGTCTCAGAGCTTAAGAAGTGCATACATTGCATTCTGAGTAGCGCAGATCATTTGGATAGAGGAACACACTGCAGCCTGCTGAGACGCTCGATCACTTGCAGAAAGAACTTGGAGTTTCCACCACATGGGAGGCTTTGTTTCAGCTTTCATTCGGTTTGGCTATAGTTGCTACAGTTGCAGTGTACCTGTAGCTGTACCGGAGGAGCTGTAATAGGAAGTGAAGCAGGGGATTTTCTGTGCGTTTGTTCTCTTCAATAAAAGATAATGCAATATATTGCCTAAAGCCTCTACTACCCTACCCAGAATGGTTTCCATCTCCCTCCTACTCACTCCCTTCCTGGTTCTTACCCTTACCCCAGTCTCCTCCGCTACACCTACTGCCACTTCTCACTCCCCTTCCCTTCCAGATACCACCTTCATTCTGTCAATAACCCTCACAGCTCCCCTTGTAAACAGACCCCACTTTCCCTACTACCCTCCGGCCTCTCTGTTTTCCCTTCCTAGTCACTTTGCCTTTCTTCGTTTCCTTATCTCCTTCTCTCCACCCCTCCATCCTGCTTCCCCTCCCTCACATTATTTCCCATTCCAATGACAAAAGTCCTAAACTTCACTATTTCATCCTTGCCCTCCTCCTTCTTTCATCAGGGAACATCCACCCTAACCCTGGCCCTATTTCTTCTCCTACCCTACCCTAGCTCCTTACCCAAATAACATATCGCCAAACCCCGCTTCCACTACAACCTTCCCTAGCGGGTTGAAGCTCCTTCACCCGAACATCTGCAGCCTGCTACCTAAAACTGACCTCCTACAAACTCTTATGATTTCACTCACCCCTGACATCCTAATTATTACTGAGACATGGCTCAAAAACAGCACCCCTGACAGTACCATTGCTATCCCTGGGTATTCCATCTCCAGAAATTGATCGGGTCGTGGAGGGGGAGTGGCCATGTATATCCTGTCCTCACTGCAGTTTACTACCACCCTATCTACCTCCATCCCAGCACCCTATGAAACCCTTGTCACCCGCATTACCCTTCCTTTCTAAATCCCAATCTTTGTGGCTGACATCTATTGCCGCCCAAGCATTCATTCCTTGGTCACAACTGAACTCTTAGCCAATATCACCTCCCTCTCGCAATCTGGTGATCTTTTCATAATGGGTGCCATGAATCTAAATTGGTTGTCTCCCAAGTTAAACAAGCTACGCAATGACATCACTGCTCTAAACCTCACTCAACTTATATTTGAGCCCACACGCCCTAATCCCAAAACACAAAAACACACCCTGCTTGACTGGGCACTCACAACCCACCCGCACCGCATCATTAAATCTGGTCTCCTCTTTGATGCCCTTAGTGACCATAACCCCATTTTCATTGTACGTAAGGTTCATTGCCCCAAACCTTCCCCTAAAATCATACAGGTCCAGTCCTTTACATCCTTAGACCTTACCCCAATCAGCTCTGCACTCGCTTCCACTGACTGGGCACCCCTCTCCACTGCCATTTCTGTCAAACAAGCGCTTGACTATTTTAAGGATAAATTCATTGCTACCTGGAATGCCTTTGCTCCTTTCAGAAGGACCAGAGACTGTGGGCTTCACCACCCCTAGATCACCCCCGAACTACTGGCCTGCTTCAGGGAGCGTGACCGGGCCTGGAGAAAACACAAATCTACTAAACAGCCAAACAACTATGCCAAGTACAGAACGCTACGCAATTCATGTACTAAAGCTACTAGACTGGCTAAGTCTGATTATTTAATCTCCTCATTCCTGACTAACATTAACTCTCCATCTAAATTCTGGAGAGTAGTTCATGCCCTATTCTCTTCCCCCTCTCACCCTCCCCCCTCCAGTTCTCAAAATAAATAAGTCCCTAGTTTCCGACCCTGGCTTCGTGGCCAGTGAATTTAATGCCTACTACACCTCGTGCACCACGTCTCTTCTAAATTCCATCTCCTCATTGCCACCTACTAACTTTAGCCCTTCGTCTCAGCCAGTGCCTACCCCCCCATTTTCCTTTTCTACCATCTCCTCTGACAAAGCTCTTAATGCTCTCCAATCCATCGACCCCTCTAAAGGCTCATCACCAGATGAGCTTGATCCTAAACTTCTCTACCTTTCTGCTCCTGCTATTGCTTATCCTATCTCCCTAATCCTTAACCTGTCCTTTATTTCTGCCCAAGTACCCTCATCCTGGAAACACGCTGTAGTCCTTCCTCTCCCCAAGGGAGGTGACACATCCACTCCTGGCAACTATCGCCCCATTTTCCTCCTTCCTACCCTTGCCAGACTTCAAGAACATTTAGTTCTCTCTCAACTATCACTCTTCCTCTCTGATTCCACCTTCTTCACCCCCTTCAAACCTGTTTTTTGGAAGAACCACTCAACAACCACCTCCCTCCTCAGGCTTACTGACTCCATCCTTTCAGGGATGGACGATGGCCTGATCACCTCGGCCATTTTTGTCGACCTAGCCAAAGCTTTTGACATTGTTTCCCATCCCCTGCTTCTTGATTCACTCTCCTCAGCTGGCTTTGTTCCATCAGCCACTAACTAGTTTAAATCCTACCTCATTGGCATGACCCAATCAGTGAGAATCCTTGATTCCATCTCCCCATCAACACTGGTGTCCCTCAGGGCTCAGTGCTTGGTCCCCTACTCTTCTCCATTGTCCTTAATGATCTTCCCACAGACTGCTCATCCTCTTCTATCCACATGTACACTGACAATACTGTTTTGTACAGTTCCAGCAAAAACCCTGCTGCAGTGCAAACCAGCTTACAGCATGACTTCAACCAAGTTCAGTGTGGGTTTGCTTCTCACCAGCTTTTTCTAAATGCCAAGAAAACAGTCTCAATGACCTCTGGCACCAGGCAGAGACTCTCTAGGCTCCCAGCCCTACCCACCTTCAACACCCTTGATGGGACCATCTTGGAGGACACCACCTCATTTAGATATTTGGAGGTTTGGCTGGACCAGTACCTCAAATTCTCTGTGCATATTGATGCTATCCTGAAGATACTGCGCCCCAAGCTTGGTGCTCTGTACAGGAATCACAGTTGCATCCCACTGACTGCGAGGCTCAAAATTGTCCAGAAGATGATGCTCCCCATCTTTGCCTACTGTGACGTAGTCTATGGTGCTGCTCCCAAATCCTCCCTGACCAAGTTGGATACTCTCTTTAACTCCTTCTGCCACTTTGCTATTGACTCCCATTCCTGCTTCCACCACTGTGAACTCTATTACTCTCTAATTTTCCTTCCACTGTCTCACAGATGTATCTCAACCTGTGACAAACTAATCTCCAAATTCTGGTTTGGGGGGCTCCCCTCCTATCTCTCATCCCCTCTCTCTTTACTCCACCTCCCCTCACTCACTTTCTCAGATCAAATCATGCCCGCATCTTGATGGTCCCTCGCCACTCCACCCTCATTGGTCAAACTGGTTTCACCCATCGTTTCCCTAAAATCTGGAATTCCCTCTCCCCTGAAATACAACACTCCTATTCCAACTACTCCCTTACCTATGCCCTGCACAATTACCTTTCCCTCAGCTGTTCCTGCTTTAATCCACCTTAATACCTACCCCCAGTTTCTGCCTTCCTACCATGTCCCCCCTGGCAGGGTTCTCAACATCCTGAAGGGGGAAATCAGGAAATGGCTACCCTTTCTCCTCCTATTCAGTTCTTGCCTCCCCCCCTCTCTTCTCCACCTGCCCTTCTGGGTCACCAGTGTGCACAACCTAACCCCATAGTTTTTAATCCAACAGCACTTGCGTACTACCTTGAACCTGCTCCTAGTACACTTATGCACTATAAATGGTTCTATCGCATTATTACTGTTTTATACGTTTATATGTTCTTTTGTATGATTTTGGACATGTATTGTAATTCACCCAATGTTCCACTACTGTTTATTGTACAATACCTTGTGTTCCAACTGTTGCACAATCTTACAATGTTGTTTTATTTGTACTACCCACATACTATTGTAACTAATCATGCTTCACAACCCTATGTAACCCCTCCCCCCCCCCTGGTCGCACCATAAGACGAGCAACTTGTTTTTCAGTGTGCCCTCCTGGTGAAACATTTCAATAAATAAATAAATAAATAAACTTTTAAAATAAGTTTTTGAGCTTAACTATCGGCATATTTGTTATTAAACTGATTTGTTTTCGCTAATTCGCCTTGCCCGGTTTGAGCTGATTTGACTCAAATGATCGTTATTATACCATACTCAAGCACTGAAGCATTTTAAGTATTTGTATTTTACACCCCCTTTCTAGCTTTATTGGCCTGTTCATATTTTTAATTTATGAGAGGAGGAGATTTAACCTTAAAGGCACACTGACAAGGAAGTTGATTGTTGGCTGTTATAAGAGGCTTCGTTTGATTTGTGATTTTTATTTTCTTCTATTCAAAAGTTAATTTTGTTCTTTATTTTTAGATGACAACAACAGTATCCTAAACCAGAGACTCTACTGAGTGTGTGTACTGAGACCCTATGCATCAGGAGTATCTTAATTTTCTGGGTACAAAGTAGGACATCGAGTGGCTGCAGTACAGAAGAAACAGCTGCGTGGTTATCGGTGCCCTGATGTTTGAACTTTTATGAACTTTGGCTTAGCACACATGTAGTTATATCTGACAGCTCTTTATCACTCCGAGGGTATGTTTATTATATTTATTATAGCTATAACTACTACATCTGGTTATTGACCAGCTTGAATGTTTTTCTCCCCAGAGGTGAACAACTGAGTGGTGTGGACTCAACTGTTGAATCTTGGGACCTCAGGAGTGGGCTCTGAAGATCACTGAAGATTACTTCTTTTAAGGTTTCAAAGCAATTTAAGGGACATTGTGCAATACATATTCTGAATTATTACTACCTGAGTTATTGTGATACATTGTGACTGTGATCTATCTAGCATCTGGATTGGAACTGCTTACTAATAATATTACAGTAAGAACTGATGTGGTACATTAGTATACTGGCACACTGATTGATTCTACTTATATTTGTGACCTTTCTGTTTATTCTGGTGCTCTACTGACTTGGATTTTCTCTATGTTTTGTGTGGAGGGTAAGCAGAGACCAGTATTGTTCTTCTGTCCTTTGCTTTGTTTTACTCTGTTGCCCCAGCTGTTGATGTGTTCACTAAAGAAGTTGTGATATAACATGGTTAATACCAGCCTACAGAGGCTTCAGAATTTTGAACTATCTCCCTTAGCACACGAGCTCCCTTGTAAAAATAGTGATAGCTACTGAAAACAGACTAAAATAACTGACCATTTACTTAAGATCGTTGATAATACCAGCAAAACTTCTACTCTGTGAGTAGAGAAAGCTATTAGTGGTCTTCCTGTTCTGACTGATTTGAGTATAGAGGAAAGTCAACTTAACACTAGCAAGGAAAGTCAACTTAATGCTAGCAAGGAAAGTCTGGAATCTATGCATAATTTGGGTGACCCTGTTGAGGTATTTTCAAACTCAAGGCACACAGAGGAGAACTTAATTGAGTCTCCCTCTTGATCAGAGGAACTTATAGGCTTGAGGTCTCATGAAGCTCCAAATAGTTATTAGGTTTTGAGTTCAATAATACAGGATTTGCAGGTCACCATTAATGGCCTGAAGGCATGTGAAGAAAAAAAATACAGGTACTAGTTATTCTGACTAGAGACAGGAGGTTCCAAAAAGCCTAGCTAACATTAATACTAAATCACTCGTGCAGGGATCAGGGACTTACTTATGTTTCTGACCATTTGGACAATAATTTGGTTTCTCTCTTAAGAAACCCGTACTATACTAATTTGATTATGATGGGCCAATTAATTATCAATAGGGAGCTCATGGAGAACTTAAGAGCAGATGTAGCTACAAACAGAGCCAAAATTTATGAAATAATGGCTAATTTACCACACATTAATTTCAGGGACACTGGTTTACCGGGATTGAGAAAGGGCATATTCCATTTTGCACATTGTAAAAAACGGTATTGTCACCGGTGTCCGCTAAGCCAAAATCCGGTTTTACCGGTATTTGGTTCTGTGTACTTTATTAAACAATGTTTAACTCTGCTAACATGCATTTTAGCAATTTTGACCTCCACTATTGCACATCCTTCCATCCTTGTACCAGTTTAAAGTTATTTTAGGTACAAGATGTGATGGCAGCAGCAGCACTATAGCCCCCATCACTAATGTGTGATGGAAGCAGCACTATGGCCCCATCCCTCAGGTGCGATGGCAGCACCAACAGCACTGTGGCTCCCATCCCTCTGGTGTGATGGCAACAGCAACAGCACTACGACCTCTCTCCCTCAGGTGTGACAGAAGCAGCAGCACTGTGGCCCCCATCTGTTAGGTGTGATGGCAGCAGTATTACATTCCCCATCCACCAGCGGTGATGGCAGAAGCACTACAGCCCCCACCCCTTTGGTGTGATGGCAGCAGCAACAATGCAGCCCACACCCCTCTGGGGTGATGGCAGTAGTGACAGCACTATGATCCCCTATCTTCAACACCCACACCCCACATGCACAAGTTACAAATTACTTGGTCTCTTTGCTTGTTAGAACTCAGATGTGAATTAATCTGAACCACCACCACTAAGGTGGACTACCTTTGTTTTTTCCTATCTATAGTTTAACTGCCTGAATTGGATTTCTGCCTGTGACACCGCTGTCCAGGGATAGGGAATAGACTTGGGTGTTAGAGGTCCAGCTGGTGGGTAAAGGCTTGAGTGTCCAATGATCAGGGCCCCTACTTTTCTGCGGCACAGTGGGACCAAGTTCTGCGGCAAGACTACCATTTGCAACAGAACTTCTGCGGCGGTAGTTTGTAATTTCTGCAGAAGTTCTGCGGCACTAACAAACTACCACATCACAGTGACAGCTTGTCATCCTGACTTCACTTTCATGGCAGTGGTTACTGCAGTCAGGATGGTAGAAAGCACAGTAATACTAGTTCAAAAACAACAGAATTATAAAAATAATTTTATGCCTAAAAAAAGCAAAACAAATGTTTCTCCCTTAAGGTCCTAGCCTGTTAAATAAATGACATATGCAGAGGGGATCTTATGTGATTAATAAGGTATTTCTATATGCATGCTATATATCCCACTAATGAGGTTTCCACTGTCTATCACTTATATATTTGTATGTGCTTTCTACACCACTCATGAGATTCCCACTGTGTATCACTTATATACTTATATGCAATTTGTAACATACATACAAATGTGTGTTTGTGTGTGTGGTGAGAGGACAGTGATACTCTCTGTGTTGTGTGTATGTATATATATATATATATATATATATATATTTTTTTATTTCCATGAACTTGCATCCTCATTCATACAGGTCCCATTAGAAATGGAATAGAGGAGTTATTGCAAAACTCATTTTTGATATCAACCTGCTTTCCCTGACACACTGCATAACAGCATCAGGCCATGACATGCATGTGAACCCATTGTGAGATAGAGCTCTCCAGACCAGCACAGTGTGTCCACCATGTGACAGAACACTGCACCATACCTTATCAGGCTCCGAGCAATGATGTGTTCCACCAATGCTTGTGCTGCCCAGCCAGCTCCCAGAGCTAATCTCTGAACCTGAGTTGCCGGCATGGAAACACAGCATGCTACCCTCTGGCCCAACAGCTGTCCCTGCACACATTTCTCCATAACTTTTAGGTGATTCTATCAACCAATGACAATATGTAATATGCGTACAGTGCAATTATTTATTTAATAGGTCTATTCTTTGAACAGGTCTACATTATTATATTCCACTTTTCTGGGCATAATTACTTTATTTTCTTAAAAATGACAGTTAAATTAATTTTGTCAGTTATTCATTTCAGACGGCATCTCTATACCTTAAAAGGACAAATAGGTTTGTACAAAGTGAGGTATGGACTTAACAGGTCTGTGCTATTGACAAGGTTTTGTTTAAGCTGGCCCTAGTGCAATAATGTAAGACTGAAAACTGTATTAGGCTGTAGTGCAGGTTGAGCAAACATCACCATACCTGATGTGCTGTGCCACCGCCTCTGGCAGTGGGAGCTGTGGTAGATAAGTGACTGTTCATTTCTGTTGCAGATTGCAGCCATTTCATTAGCTAATGTATGATGTTATAGCAATGATAACATCACATTCTGAGCATATAGGGGTTTAGGATATAAAAGAGGGATGGGAACCAGATTCTATGGAAAACAGAAATATTAATAAAAATCAACAAGAAGAGTGCATTCTAGCACAGCAGAAGTTCTTGTAGACTGCAGTTCTATGCAAAATTCTGCGCTAGAATTCTAGGGGTCTTGCCAATGATCACTCACCTTCTCCTGGGACGGAGGGTTGAGTTCATGGCTCAGCATTTGCTAACCCCTGGTGGAGGCCAGAGGCATGACAACACATCGGCCCTCACTGCGGGAGGGAGCATGATGGACGTTGGCTTGTGCTTTGACATCATATGGCCCGTCACGCTCCCAAGAAAATGGGAAAACACCCGCTGGCCAACCAAAGGATGGCTGCTGGTCCCTCCATAAGCCCCAGACATGCATCTGTCCTGACCTCTGCTATGCCCAGGATACACAGGAAGTTCTTCGGGGAAATTCTCCTCCCCTGGTAGCCTCCCACAGGGATAGGGGCCCCACTCAATGAAGGGTTACTTTGGGTTACCTGGTAGCACAACAGTAAGGGGCAGTGGATGGTGGTCGGGACTCAGCAGCGGTGGTAGGGGGCCTTGGCAGGCCCGAAGGAGTGGATGGCCAGGAGGTAGGAGGAGCACAAAAAAACTGCTTGAATTTGCTTTGAAATAAAGTGTCTTTACCTAACAAATCCACAAGTGATTAGTGGAGGACCTTCAAATGGATTCATGCATCTTCCAGACATGTGGATGCTTTTGTTTTTACTTGGTGTCCATGAAAAGGGTGTCTCCCAGTTTTCATGTTTGAGCTTAGATGTGAATTGAGCACCAGTTTGCCCACCAGCATCATACAGCCCCTGGGGTCTTACCTTCTGTATGTCATTGAATGTGCTTTCAAAATCCACTGGCCATACATACGTACATTTAAATCCTTAACATTTGCTTTTTGTTGAAGCAGTCTATCAGAAAACTTTTTGTTGTCGCAGAGAGTGAAACAGCAAGTGGGAGAAAAGGTGCCAATGATCCAATTCACCTAAATAGCGTGCTGACTGTGAAGTCTTTTCATAAGTAGTAAGGCATTTTTTTCCTTGTGAACATACTTTCATTCAGACTAGTTTTTATTCAAACAACTGAGAAGCCCACAGGAGCTCCTGAGCATTACCTGGGGTGAAGCTAGGGGATACCCATCCTAGGGATCTCTGAAAAGTGGAGACTGATGCTGTGAGAAGGGGGCATAGAAAGAGAAAATAAAAACATTTAAAAAGATGCTGAAATCTTAGGGATTCTGTGCAGTGACATGCAATTTCCTCGAGGCACCGGTACAAGAATTCAAAATCCACGTACCAAGCAGGATTCCGTGATTGTTACCGGTGTTACCGTTAAAAATGGAAAACCAGGGTCCCGGATTAATTTGACTAGTGAGTGAGTCTAATTTAAACTCAATTAGACCTAATTTCAATAGTTTGCATTTTCCTGAGAGCCCGATTATTAGTAAAATAAACAACAAAGGAGAAAAGGGCAAAAGGAAAAGGAAAAAAAGGAACAAAAACAAAAATAGAATTGCTAATGATAAAATTGAGCAAACTCAGGTTCAACAAAGCTTAAATGCATCAGTTGTTAAACAAGCTGACTCTCTCTCTCTCTCTCTCTGTATGAGTCAGGTGGAAATTGTAATCAAAGATACCATATTTAATGATATTGTTCAAAGTTTAGACTTAGGTATGACACAGAATGGTATACAAAGTGGAACCACTTGTATTGAGAAGGGGAAGTTGGTCACACACTTAAGGCTTCTGTAAACTGAACTCAATTTACTTAATCAGCAGCTGGGAAGACCACTTCAGGAAGAAGAAAACATAGAAAACATAAATATTACAGGGAACATAAAAGTCCCATCCTTAAAAGTTAATGGTAGTAATAGATTGTATACCCAGGCGCAGAATAGTAGTAGGGATAGGGAATGTAAACGGATGATGGCTTGTAGGCATGAAATTGCAGACAATAATATGCCTTTACTGAGACTGGTTGGACCAGCCAACTGGAGTAAGATTAAGATACCCTCTTCTAAGAACAAGCTCATACAATTTCTAAATAATGAGCTGGAATTGAATTTAGTGCCGGATGATATACTTGAACTTAGAGATATTCCAGTAGCATAGGCTTTCATTTTGGATGTTGCTTTTCTATCTCCATGTACTGCCAATTATGTCTGGACAAATAGTGATCCTTTAAGAGAAAGAGGGGTAATTCTAACATATCCAAATAGGGAATCTTTTAATTATAAGGCTCCAAATACAACAGGAGGTCAAGTAAAAACCCTGCAACAACCTTGTATATGCCTGTTTGGAATGGACATCATGACAAAAGAGTCCTGTACTAAACTGACCAGTACAATGAAATATATTTTTTCAAAGTTTTTGAAAATACCCTTTGGAAACAGGAATCACTTTGTTGCCAAGAGGCAAGATGGCAGTACTCAAATAGATATATACACCAGTTCAAGAGAACTTGCCGATGAAATATTGGCCAAAGCATTATCCTAGATGTGCCAGGGATCAATATTTGTGACAGTGAATTTTTATCAGCAGAGATGGTAACAAAAAAGTCAGAAACTGAGACTGGTTACATGGATCTCCCCTTAAGTAATCGATTTATGGTTACTGCAGATTATGATAACATCTGACTGACCTTACAAAGTGTAAATAGTACTGAATCATTGAATAATTCAATGAGCATAATTTTATTATCTTGGAATATTGCTGTCTGAAACACAAAAATTATAGACGACGAAGAGACATGGCATAGCTCCGCAGATAACGTTAGTCTGAATGGATATGAAGGTTTTCAGTGGGAAGGAAAAAAACTCTCTAGTAATGGTATATACGCTGGAGGCATTATTGTTTTTGTCAAGATTAATGTTTTTTCCTCTGTACATTGTTGGAAACTACATGATAATTGTATAGCCCTACTGTTAGGCATTAAAAATAAGAGAGTGGTTTTAATCACTGGGTATATGCCTCCTGAAAATTCCAATTATTTTCTCCCTGCACTATGGGATGCTTTATCTAATATCCTTACAGAAGTGTTAGCCTTATATCCACAGGCAGATAGTTTACTCCTAGGAGATTATAACGCTTGTATTGGTTCTTATGATGATTTATTGGGAAACTCAATTTGAATGTATAGTGAGACATCGAATGAAGGATTCCCAAGGAAAGCTAAGGATATTAAAATTAATACAGCAGGGAGAAAAAATAATTGATTTGATGGGTAAATTTGATCTTTACCCTCTTAATGGTAGATTAGAGGAGATAATTATGGGGTTTTATGCATGTATCTACTAGAGGTGCTTCAACTATTGATCTGGCACTCTGGTCAGGACCTATAGATACGTGGCAAGATGTGTATGTTGATCTCCATGCTGAGTGTGATCACTTTTCGATTGTATTGGAGTTTGCCACTCAGAAAGAAACTAGTAGGTCTAATGAAGTGGTATTGCTTTCAGAAATTAAAGCTGATGCCAAAATTAGGTGGTATAGCAATGCAGAGGAAGTAGCCAACCCTCTGATTAGTGCCTCTCCTCTTATGGTTTATCTGGCTGTAATACAAAATATGCAGATTTTACAGTTAGCTGATCTTATTAATATATTGCTGGCACAAATTAAGGGTAAATTGATTTCCTCACCATGTAGTCATACTCCCAACAAGCAAGTGGGGTAGTATGATCAGGAATGTAAACAAATCAAAAAACAGATCTGCAAGCTGTATGGGTCTTGCAGAAAAAAAACACCTCTAGTATCTTACTAAAGCAGCTTAATATAAAATGGAGGTATTATAAATCGGTTATTAAGAACAAAAAAACTCAATACTACAAAAAACAATGGGATTTGATGCTAGAAGTAATTACCACCAATGATATTAAAAAATTCTGGACACTGGTTGCCAAGGGCAGTAACTCTTATAAAACCATGATAGATTCCTATATAAATGAAAGTACTTGGGTTACGAATTTTTCAAATAATTTTTATGACCCAGATGAATAAGAGTCAAATCTCCACATGGAACCAATTTTTGGAAAAAGAATTATCATTACCCTTCATGGAAGTTTCTGTCACCATATCTACCCTCAAAAGGAATAAAGCTGCAGGACCGGATGGTGTACCTCCTGAAATATTTATGTCATCCTCTTTTTTTTGGAGTAAAGTGCTAGTGGTTTACTTTAATAAATGCATTGTATTGAATACTTTCCCTTTAACTTGGAAAGGTGCACATATTATTCCTATTCACAAAAAGGGTCCCCTCACCTCTCCAGCTATGTATAGACCTATTAGCTTACTGGATGTTACATTGAAATTATCTTCCAAAATAGTATTGGAGAAGTTAAAAGTACAAGTGGGACTTCCGGTGACGTAGCGCACCTAATGGCGGCATAAGCCCACTGCTCCGGTCCCGCGGGTTGCTAAAAATAGATAATAAAACCATCGGGCGGACAGATCTTTAAAGTTAAACATCTTCAAGTGGGCTAAATAGAGGTAGAATGGGGAAGACTAAAAAAAAAAGACCCTATTATGCCAAAAAAACGTTTTGCAGCCTCGGGGGAAGAGCGGCCTGTTAGCCCTACCTTTTCACGGTCATCCGTGGTAACTGCCTCAGGAGATGAAGATTCAGATTTGGAGTCCACTTCTACTTTCACGAAGGCGGACGGGCATCAGATGCTGAGTATTCTACACAGAACAGACTCAAAGATTTCCAGTCTGCAGTAAGATTTTAATAAACTGGAATTGCACACATCAGCAGTAGAAGATCACGTTGATACTATGCAGAACGAACATATGGCATTCGGGAGATCTCTCGCCTACCTTCATCGGAGGGAGCGTGAGCCAACAAATAGGGCAGAGGACGCTGAAGCCAGGGCCAGAAGGAACAATATCCATATTTTTGGAGTTCCTGAGGGGAGTGAGCAAGATGATATAATTGGATATCTGGGGACCTGGCTCCAGCAGGAATTAGCTACCTGTTCCCAAAGCAAAGAGAAGCCACTTGTAGCTACAAAGTGGGACCTGTGCCAGAACACGTGTTGCAGCCCCAGTGCCTACAATTTGTTAAAGGCATGAAAGGGGTTTTAAAGGGGGAGCTCCTGCACCACAGTGAAGAGGGCTCTACACATATCCTTATGTGCATCTTTAATCATAGACCCTCAAAGGGAAATATGTTATCATGGATGCAGGAAAGAGGGCGGGGGGGAACAAGTGCTCTAGACAGAATGAGTATATACAAAAATGGGTATATAAAAAAAAATGGTAAAGGCCGACGTTGGCATGAATACCACCAAAGCCTCATAAAACATTATTCTCTTTTTAAGGAATAACACTAGTGAGAATAAATTATCTTTTCATAGGGGTGCTGAAGAAAGGCAGCATTCAATTATGGTTATCACACATTCGAACAGTACATCAAATAAATAGTAGTCACAGAGATATAAAACTGTACAGACATCAAACTATGATATTTGTGTATGGTTTACAGTTGGATATACGCTATTTGTCCAAAGTACAACCAGAGTTAAGATGAAAGAAATACTTACTGTAGTAATAAGCAGCCAGCAAGGACTCAGCAGTCTAACCACAGACATGACTCAAACATAGTCATTTCGTCCAAATATTTTTATTTGTGTAAAAAAGCTAAACTGTGCAAACCGGTGTAGCCCTGGGAGGCCACCACTACACCCAAGAGGCATGGGACATTGCTTACTGTAGTAATGTTGTTTCTTCTCTGGGATCCATCAGTGAGCCTCCTCTGGACATACAAGTTTATGCAAATTTGAGAATTCAGAATGACGTTTATTCAGTGAAGAATGTACCTTTGTAAACTTTGTCTGAAACTTAAAAACTAAATTACAAAAAAAAAGAATGAAGTTTAAACTCTGCACTTTGGTCAAGCTCTCCCTGCTGACTTAATACCAGATTTGTTTCTAAAGCCAGGGAAGCAGTGACCACTAAAGATACCTAACAACTACTAAAATATTTTTCCAAAATTTTGTAAAAACATTTTTAAAAATTAAATGAAATAGAAACATAGTAAATGACAGCAGAAAAAGACCAGAGGTCCATCCAGTCTGCCCATGTTCCCCATAAACTCTGGAAACTACTTGCTCCTCCAGGGTACTAACCCTTCCCATCATCTCTCTATTCTCTTCCATGGTCCTGTTACCCCCGGTAACCACTATTCGCTTCATTATATCCTAGCCTTGCTTGAATCTCCTGACTGTTTTCATACCCACCACCTTAGCCGACAGACCGCTCCAGGGTTCCACCACCCCTTCCATAAAGTAGTACTTGCTCACATCCCTCCTGAAACTATATCCTGTTAAGTCCCATTCGTGTCCACGTGATCACGAATTGGTACTCAGGCTAAATAGTTCCCTACGGTTTACCTTGCTAATTCCTTTAAGGAACTTGAAGGTCTCTATCATATCTCCCTTCTCCCATCCCATCCCATCTAGTCTCCAGTGAGTATGTATTTAATGCCTTGAGGCGGTCCTCATAGGATCTGCCTTGCTGGCCCTGAATTATTTATGTTACTCAAAATACTAACACACAAAAAAAAGAAATACTAGCAGACAAAACAATGTGCCACAAAATAACCACAACTCTAAAAATCTTTTGTGAAACTTCAACAAGGTAATGCTCAAGCAACCATTAAAGAAATAACTGATTCTTCTGTGAACCTATTTTCAGGTTCTAGAAGGGGAGGCAAGGTCAGGTTTGTACTGACTCATTAATGTACCGCAGAAAAGAAACAACATTACATGGTCATTTTATCTTCTAACAACAGGAAACCCCTTCTGAAGAAACCATCTCTCAGCCCTGATG
Organism: Neoceratodus forsteri; assembly: GCA_016271365.2. Classification (NCBI taxonomy): domain Eukaryota; kingdom Metazoa; phylum Chordata; order Ceratodontiformes; family Ceratodontidae; genus Neoceratodus; species Neoceratodus forsteri. The sequence goes on along the minus strand of CM057456.1, from coordinate 902,535,838 downwards.
TCCTGGCGAATTACAGACCTATCTCCAACCTCCCATTCTTAGGGAAGGTTGTAGAGAAGATAGTGGCTCTGCAGGCTGAGGCACACCTGGTGACCTTTGACATCTATGAGACATTCCAATCTGTGTTCAGGGCAAGGCATAGCACTGAGACGGCACTAGTTCGAGTGCAAAATGACCTTCTCTGGGCAAGAGACAGGAGGAACAGTCAGTTCTCATTCTCCTTGATCTATCATCAGCATTTGATACCGTGGACCACACTGTACTGTTTGATCACCTTAGAGAGCACTGTGGACTCATCGGAACTGTCATCAACTGGTTTGAGTCCTTTCTCTTGGGCAAGAGGCAGAGGGTGGCGATGAGGAATTTCTCTTCCTCCTCTTCAATGCTCCTGACCTGTGGAGTTCCTCAATGCTCGATCCTGTCACCGATGCCGTTCGTGACATACGTGCTGCCCCGGGGAGGTTCATTAGACAGTATAGTCTGGATTTTCATTGCTATGCAGATGACACTCATCTGTATGTGTCCTTTGTACCAAGAACAAATGGCAACACTGAAGTGATGAATAAATGCATTCCCGAAATCCAGGATTGGATGAACTCTAACTGGCTGAGGCATAACCCCAACAAGACTGAGGTCCTGGTTATTAAGCCAGGTTGTGGACATGATGAGAGTGCTTCAGGGGCGATAACAGGCTTGATTCTGGGATCAACACTATTGATGGCATCCTCTAGGATGAAAAATGCGTGAATCATTCTTGAAGACAGGTTGATACTTGAGGCTAAGGTGTCAGCTGTTATCAAAAGTGGCTTTTACCACTTGAGGAATGTCACCTGGATTAAACCCCTAATTCCACCTGAAGACCTGCCTTTACTGGTACACACCATTGTGACATCCAGGCATGACTACTGTAATGCTCTTTACCTCAGAGTTAGTGGAAAGAACCTCCGCCGGCTGCAGCTGGTGCAGAATGTAGTGGCTAGGTTACTGACAGCGCTGTCAAGGTCCTGTCATGTGACCTTGGTCCTGCTGGGTCTGCACTGGTTGTCAGTCAGATGTAGGATTCTCTTCAAGGTGGGCTTGCTCAACTATAAGGCCCTATATGGATCGGGCCCTGGCTACCTGTCAGACGTCCTTACTCCTGCCATTCTGGTATGCTCCCTCTGTTCCTCCACCGAGGGCCTCCTAGTAGTTCCAAGGACCAGGCTGACAACCTCAGGTGATCACTCATTTGGGGTGGCTGGCCCAGTCCTCTGTAACTCACTGCCAAAGATCTTTGAGGGAGGCCCCTTCAGTGGAGGTTTTCAAGAGGGGCCTGAAGACCCATTTTTTTAATAAGGCCTTTCCTGCTGATGTATTCTAATTTTAATTTCAGTTTTATTCTGATTTTAATCAATTTATTTATTGCTTGCTGCTTATTTTTTGTGTTATTCCTGCATCACTCTGTCTAATTTTTACTGTAAGGTGCCCAGAGTCTCCAGGATTGGGTGCCAAACAAATAAATTGCCTATTGCCTAGTGCATCAATGATGCCTAATACGAATGGTAGACTCAATAACAGCATCTTGGGAGGATAGGCCTAGAACCTATTTAGGAAAAAAGGTTCTGCAATACAGCAATTCCAAAACAGGCATCCCTCCTGAAGTGAATGCCTAGACAGCAGTGCTTTGTGAAGCTGTGCACTGTTTTCCAGGTAGCTGCTTTGCACATTTCTTGAAGGGAATACCCCCCCCCCCCGTAGCTGCCACACAGGCAGAGATGCCCCATGCGGAGTGTGTCCATAGACCTCTGGGAGGCTGATTACCAGCTTTCTCATAAAATAACTGTATAGAAGAAACTATTCAATGATGGTCTTCTCAGCTGCTGCCTTACCATTGCCAACCTCTCCAAAGGTAAAAAAAAAAGAGTTGTGTACTATCGGACCTGACAGCCCCTGTCCGATCTATGTAGCAGGCCATGCCGTTTTTACATCAAGACAGTGCAACTTTCTGCTCACCTGCACTGGAGTGTTCAGGGAAGAGTACAGGAGTGGTCATTGACAAGTTCAGATGGAATTCCAAAATCATTTTAGGTAGGAATGTCCTGTTGGTTCTAAGGACTACCTCATCCATGTGAAATATTATGTAACTAATTTGGAACTGTACAAAGGGCTTACAGTTCACTGACCCTCCTGGCAGATGTCATGGCTACTAGGAAAACTGTTTTCCATGTGAAATGCTCTGCAGCCACATGCTCAAAGGGAGATTCCATCAGTTGGGCAAGACAAATGTTCCTGTCCCATGGAGGAACTGGTTCCCTCAGAGGAGAGTGCAAATGATTCAGGCCCATGAAAAACCTTTTAAAGACAGGTTATGAGGCCACAGACCTTTACTTGGGAGGCAGTATAGCACAGCAGTTAAGAGCACTGAGCTGCAAACTTGGAGACCTGGGTTTGAATCCCACAGCCCCCACTTGCATACTGTGTGACTCTGAGCAAGTCATTTAACTTCCCTGTGCTCCCAGGTCATACCTGGAAACAAGCCTCGGATTAGTGTGCCTCTCCTGGTTAAACAATGTCCCCTTTTCCCTTTCCCTTGCTTGCTGATGTGTAGACTGATACAACTGCCATATGCACTTTCAAGTCAAGGGTCTCAGGCCAAGGGATTGTAAGTGTACCAGATAGGTCAGCCAGCTAGCTGGGTTCACACTCATGCTGACCGATGAGGTGGGGTTCTTGTGTCTATCTGGACACCCCCTGCCTTGGGGAGGCAAGGTACCTCCTACCACTGCACGACTTCCCCTTGGTGGCCCAGGGGAGAATGTGCCATGTGGGAAGGAACAAGTGGTCCCTCTGGACTAATGGCCTTCATCAGCATGCACCTGCTCGCCTGTTGAGTGATGCGAAGGTGTCACACGCCTGGAGTGGGGCTGGCAGAGCAGATCCAGAGGTAGGATAATGCTCACCCACCCTTCTGACAGTCCTGATATGTGCTCACTTCTAAGGACTATGCCCTGGGGAGGGATGAGGGAGTGCTTGGGGGAGGAAAAAAAAAACAACATCACCAGGCAGATGAAGTTGCCCCTCCACACACACACACACACACACACACACACACACACACACACAGTAGGGTCCTTTTGACTCCTCCCACACCTCACTGGCTCCTCCCCCCAGGCCTCGACCATCAAGTGAAATATCCTCCTCATGGCATGGGCAACTGGGGGGTTCCTGCCTACAGGGGACAAGTTGTGGGTTACGGTTGGGGTATCTGGAGAGGCTGTCGAGCAGAGGCTGGTGGCAGGTTGGAATATCGGCAGACTCCTACAGTAGGCAGAAGGGCTTGGGCAGGTGGAAGGTGGCCTGGCAGCTGGTGAGGAGAAATGGGGACAAAAACAGAAAGTACAGTGCCTTCAGAAAGTATTCACCCCCCCCCTTGGATCTTGTCACATTTTGTTGTGTTACTACCAGAATTTTTAATGCATTGAAATGATTTTTCCCCCTTGATTCACACAGCATACTCAGCAATTTAAACGGGCAAAAATATTTTTATTGTGTAACAAAAATTTATGAAACATTAAAAACTGAAATATCTTGTTTACTTAAGTATTCACCCCCTGAGTCAATACTTTGTAGAAGCGTCTTTGGCAGCAATTACAGCTTTGAGTCTTCTTGGGTATGTCTGTATCAGCTTTGCACATCTGGATTTGGGGATTTTCGCCCATTCTTCCTTGCAGATTTGCTCAAGCTCTGTCAAGTTGGATGGGGAGCGTCGGTGAACCGCAGTCTTTAATTCTTTCCACAGATTCTCAATGGGATTCAAGTCTGGGCTTTGGCTGGGCCACTCAAGGACATTCACCTTCTTGTTCTGAAGCCACTCCAGTGTTGCTTTGGCTGTATGCTTGGGGTCGTTGTCCTGTTGGAACGTAAATCTTCGCCCCAGTCCAAGCTCTATTGCAGACTGATGCAGGTTCTCCTCAAGGATGTGCCTGTATTTGGCTCCATTCATTGTTCCCTCTATCCTGACAAGTGCCCCAGTCCCTGCCGCTGAAAAGCATCCCCATAACATGATGCTGCCACCACCATGCTTCATGGTAGGGATGGTGTTACACGGGTGATGAGCTGTGTTCGGTTTGCACCAGGCATAGTGCTTTGCATTCAGGCCAAAGAGTTCAATTTTTGTTTCATCAGACCAGAGAATCTTTTGCCACATGGTCTCAGAGTCTGCCACGTGCCTTCTTGCAAACTCCAGGCATGCTATTATGTGGCCTTTTCTCAGGAGTGGCTTCCGTCTAGCCACTCTCCGTAGAGGCTACATCTGTGAAGTGCTGCAGAGATTGTTGTCCTCTGGACAGGTTCTCCCATCTCAGCCATGGAACTCTGTAGTTTTGTCAGGGTGGTCATTGGGATCTTGGTCACTTCCCTGACCAAGGTCCTTCTTGCCCGGTTGCTCAGCTTGGGAGGACGGCCTGCTCTAGGAAGAGTCTGGGTGGTTCTGTAATCTTTCCATTTCCTAATGATGGATTTGACTGTGCTCCTGGGAACTTTCAACACCCTAGAAATGTTTTTATACCCCTCCCCAGATCTATGCCTCCTCACAATTCTATCATGGAGTTCTACGGACAGCTCCTTGGTCTTCATGGTAGAGTTTCTGCTCTGACATGCACTGTCAACAGTGGGACCTCATATAGCCAAGTGTATTTCCTCTGAAATCATGTCAACCATTTGAACTGACCACAGGTGGACTCCATTCAAGTTTTAGAGTGATCTCACAAGGAAACTGGATGCACCTGAGCTCAGTTTGGAGTGTCACAGCAAAGGGGGTGAATACTTATCAAATCAAGACATTTCAGGTTTTTATTTTAAATTACATGTACAAAAAATTCCAGAAGTTTCATTCCACTTTGACATTATAGAGTAATTTGTGTAGATACATGACAAAAAAATCCCATATAAATGTATTTTAATTTGAGTTTGCAACATCACAAAATGTGACAAAATCCAAGGGGGATGTATACTTTCTGAAGGCACTGTTAAAAAAAAAAAAATAAAAAGTAAGTGTACCAGATAGTCCAGAACTGTGGACAGCCCTGCCTGCATTGGGGTTATCTTTCTGGGGAAACACCAGTATAAGACTCTCTTCCACTCTGAGGAATATGGTTTTCTTGTGACTGGTTTCTTAAAAACCTTCAAGACTCTTAGCACAGAACAGTTACGTAAAAACTTACTATAACAGTAGATCTTTGAGGGGATCTCAGTCATCAGGTCACACTGTAGAAACCTTCACCATTGGAGAAGCAGGATCCACATGGAAGATTTTCAGCACTACAACTGGGGCCACCCACGCTGACATCACCAACCCTATAAGGGTGTGAGCAGCCCCACTCCCTCCTCAGTTGTTTCTCCTGGAGACATAGGGAGCAAACCTGTGCCACGGGGAACCGAGGAAAGATAGAGGTGCCCAGGCCAAAATAAAAGGCTAGATACACCAAGCAGCCAGTCCAAGCAGAGGACCCCATGAAGGGGGATGGTGGGAGGGAAGGCAGACCTGATGACTGAGATCCCCTCAAAGATCTACTGTTACGGTAAGTTCTTACGTAACTGTTCTATCTTCTTTGGAGCTATCTCAGTCATCAGGTTACACCATAGGAATGAGTACCAGGCAGTTACAGGTGCATCAGACAGTCTGAGAGGAAGGTCAAATGAGGCCTAAAACAACAGGCCCTGCAACACGGTCTGGCCAAAATCTGCACAGGCTCTAGAGTCAATGTCCAGACTGGAGTGCTTGGTAAAAGTATGGACGGTACTCCAGGTGGCTGCCGCACAAATATCAGTGGCAGAGACCCCCTTTAAAAAAGGCCACAGAGGTAGCCATGCCCCTTGTGGAGTGGGCTTTCATCACCCCATGCAATTTCTTTCCATGCTTGTTATAGCAGAACACTATTTATTTATTTATTTGGATTTGGGTAAAGGGGTAAGCCCACTGAGACCAGAGGTCCCTTTTTCAGGGGTGATCCGGAATTAGTTACAGAAAAGACACATAATAGCATTCTTTACAGTAGTTACAATAATTACACAAATATACATTAGCAACAGGTTACAGGGGTAGAATTGGGTTAACATTCGGGCTCTTATTAGCAGTACATGACGTCAGGATACACATCAGTTTAGTAGGGATTTGAGACTATCACAGAAAAACATCATCATTTTTGGAGATACATCCAGGAAGAAGGTAGGTTCCAGGCAGTGTGATGGAACTGAGAAGTGGGCTAGGGAGCTAACGGTTGCAGCCACAGAGGCTGAGATTGAGAAGATATATACTTTGAGCCCAGACTTGAATTGGCTAAGGGTGGATGAGCCAGTCAAGCTAGCTGGTAAGGAGTTCCATAGGTGGGAGGCAGCAAATTTGAAAATGGGCCAACCATTTGGGCAAACATTGCTTAGAAATTTGACACCCTCTCTTCCTTGGGTGAAAGAAACAAAAAACTCCTTTAACTTCCTACACTCTTTAGTACCCAGCATATAATATTTCAGAATTCTGCACACATCTAATGTACGGAACAGAGTTTCCCCTGATTGACACGCACCAGGAAATAAACAGAAAGGCGGATAGATTGGTTCATGATAAACTCGGATACCACCTTATGGAGAAACTTAGGATTTATGCGCAAAGACACCCTGGCCAGGATATTCAGAGGGAGGGGGGTGCGCAGCACATCTAGTTGCACCGCTCAAAGAAATGGGACAGCACAAAAAAATGCCGTATTCAAACAGGATGCGCGATCCCACCGGATCGTACAACCTGTTTGAAAATAGCAACCTGTATGGCTGGCACAAGTGGGGGTGGCTGAGAATGCACCAGCACATCCCGGGGATGGGCTGAATACTGAAAATGGGGATGCGTGGTGCAACTTCAGATGCATCAATCCCAAATCCCCGATATTCAGCCCTAATATGCAAATATGGCTATCAGGCATGCAAGGCAAAAATGGGCCAAAGCTGGGACAAGGGAACAGACTGGAGGCTTTAGGTGCAGAATGCCTCTAAGAAAAGTATGGGTCACATCCAGTTGAGCCACAGTATCACCATCCACTCGCTCATGAAAGGCAGAGATAGTCAAAAGGTGCACCTTGAGGGAGGAGTACTGGAGACCTGATTCCAACAGCTCAACCAGGTAGTCCAGAATCTGTCTCACCAGATAGGTAAAAGGGTCCAGATGATGCCTGGTAGTCCAGATAGTAAACTTCTTCCACTTCATGGCATATGTGGCTCTCGTAGAGGGTTTCCATGCTGCCACGAGGACATCCGCAACTTTTTGGGACACACCAAACTGGACAATGGCTGTGTTCTCAGAAGCCAGGCAAGCAGATGGAGGGACTTGAGGTTCAGATGGACCAGGGGCCTCTGAGCCTGCGTGAGCAAATACCTGCAAAGGGGCAGAGGCTCCAGAGGCTCCTCCACTAACTGTTGCAGTAATGGAAACCTAATCTGCTGTGGCCAGTAAGACATGACCAAAATCATGCTGGCCTCCTCTATCTGCAGCTTGATGAGCACCCTCTGAATTAGAGGAAAGGGTGGGAAGGTGTAAAGAAACCTCCCTCTCCAGGAGAGGGATAACGCATCTTGCCAGAAAACCCCAGGCCCTGGATCTAGTGAGCAGAAACTGGGCAGTTTTGTATTGAGTGGGGACGCAAAAAGGTCCAACTCTGAATGGTCCCATCTGTCAAATGGCTCATCTGCGGTGGGTGACAGAAGCTCCCACTCATGCATCCTGGACTGAGTCCAACGGAGACTGTCCTCTAGGGTGTTTAGCATACCTGGAACATGGACTGTTGAGAGCTCCAGGCCGTGGTCCAGTGCCCAATACCAGGCCCTCATGGCTTCCATGCAGAGGGCGTACAAATATGTGGCCACCCCCCCCCCCCATTTGTTGATATAGTATACCACACTGAGATTTTCTGATGAATTAACAGCTGTCCCAGAAAGAGGTGGGTCTGAAAAGCCCGCAGGGCATACAGAACTGCCCACATCTCCAGAATATTTATATGGAAGGATCTCTCAACCTGGAACCAGGTACCTTAGGTCTGGAAGGGACCCAGGTGAGCTCCCCAGTCCAAGAAGGAGGTATCCATTGTGAGGATCTGCTGGGGAGACAAAATGAGGAATGGGACCCCTGTAAGTGATTTTTGGGATCCATCCACCACTGGAGTACCTTGTGGACCAGAGAGGAGACCAGCACAAACTGATCCAGGTCATCTGTGTGCAGAACCACCCGGTTTACCCATGCCACAGCGACAGGCATCATGGAGACATCCCCGACAGTGATAGCCGCAGTGCCGACTGTCAGCATTGCAGTGTAGGGGATGCCTCCGTGTATCCATCGGTGGGCTGCACCCTCCCACACACCCCTGTCTCTAGGATTCTAACTCTGAGTAGGAGTTGGACCGGGGGGGCAAACACCCAGCAAGGCAGTCCCGATCGCCATACAGACCACCACAGCGACTGGCGGAATTTGCCCGATTCCTGTCGCTGTGGCGGTCTTTGTGATGTGGGAGTCGCTGCGGCAACAGTATACAGAACCACTCCAATATACTGCAGTCTTTGGGATGGAATCAAAATTGACTTGGGCCGATTGACAGGGATGCCCAGGGAATGGAATAACTGGAGAGTCCTCTCCAAGGAGTGAAGAAGCTGATCCCTGGATGGGGCTTTGAGGAGCCAGTCATCCAGCTAGGAGAAAATGTACAGGCCCTCCCTCCAGAGAGCAGCAACTTTGGCTGCTAAGCATTTTGTAAAGACTCGCTGTGCAGAGGATAAGCCAAAGGGTAATACTCTGAATTGGTAACGCTCACCCTGAAAGAGGAACTGCAGAAAGCGTCTGTGTGGAGGGCATAATGAAATAAGCAGGTAGGCGTCCTGCATGTCGAGGGAGCACAACCAGTCATCCTGTCTGACCATGGGCAGCAGCCTTAGTAGAGTGACCATGCAAAACCTTTTGTACTGTATGTAGAGACTAAGGTCTTTGAGATCCAAAATAGTTTGTTTGGGGGAACAGGAAGAACCTGGAGTAGAACCGTTTGTTCTGCTGCTGTCTGGGTAGAGGCTCGACTGCCCTTTTGTGCCGAAGGGAGTGTACCTCCTTCCAAAGGAACACTGTGTGGTCTGAAGGATAGGTGGAGGGTGCCGGGGGGGGGTGGTCTTTGTTTTTTTTTCCAAAAGCTCCAGAGTATGACCCCTTTCAATAATCTGAAGTATCCAGGCATCTGAAGTGATGGTTCTCCATCGACTCAGATGGAGGGAGAACTGACCTCCTATCACCACCTCTTGGTCAGGGACCAGAAGAGGGGGGTCTGGCAAGGAGTCAGGCAGAGGCAGATTTGGCCACTGGAGCTGATCCATCACATTTGGGATGCTTTGCAGCAGAGCCCAAGGAGGAGGAGGGGGCAGGCAAGGCAAGGCAGAACTCACCTTCCATGTTCTCTGAAGGCAGGAGCCCACACAGGACTGACAAGACACCTTCCAAAAGGACAGGTGCTGCCTGCTCCTAGGCTGTGTATGGTAGAGCAAATGGATGGACTTAATAGCCCTACCAGAGGCTTGTAGCTTGTTGATGATGTCTTGGACATCAGGCCTGAAGAGCTTGGAGCCATTGAAGTGGGCATTAAGCACCTTCTGCTGGATATCAGCCGCGAAGCCAGATAGCCTGAGCCAGGTATGCCTATGGAGGCAAATGCCTCTGGCAGCAGCCCTGGCAACAGTGTCAGACATGTCATATAAGGCCCAGAGGACTTACTAATATCCTTGGCAGCCTGGAGGGACTTGAGGACCTCCTGTTTCTGAGAACATTTAGTGAGGGCCTGGGCCACCACCTTGTCCTTCTTCCATATGGTGTTCTGGTGTTTGACAATATGAGACAAATAATTGGTGATCCAAAGTCCCAAAATGGATGACGCATAGGGCCTCTTACCCCAAAGGTTGATCCTTCTTAATTCCCTGTCTGGGGAAGGGAACTGAAGTGCTTGGGCACCTTGGACCTGTCATGAGCTGCTTTGATGACCACCGAGTCAGTCTCTGGCTAAGCAGCATAATAGGGCAAGTCCTGAGGGGCATGACAGTGTTTATCAGCCCTCCGGGGCATGGCAGGAACCATATCAGGACGGTGCCATGCTGCAGCGGTGGCATTCCTCAAGGCCGGCAGAATGGGAAGAATGACCTTACGGGAAGATTCTGGGATCTCAAAAAAAAAACACCAAGTCTCTCCTAGTGGCATCCTCCTCCTAAGTGTGGAAGCCCATGGTTGTGGACATTTGCTTCACAACATTAAAGAAGATGAGGTCCTCAGGAGGGGATCTGGGGGTATACTTGACCAAGTCTTCACTCACTAAAGAAACAATAAACCTGTCCGAGGAAAGAGGCTTTTCCTCCTCCTCCTCCTCCTCTTCCTCAGAGAGAATTAGGTCAGGTGGTATTTCTCTTCAGGGTCTGATGAACGAGGAACCAAAGGCCCCCAGGGGGGCAGGCTGAAAAGGCCGAACCAGTGCTGACATGAACGGAACGATGGACAGCACTGGGAACACAGGTCTGTGTGCCCCTACCTGGTGCACCAGAGCCGTGGTCAGCTGTGTTAAAAGTGTTCAGGTCAATGGCAGAAGGGGGCTGCATTGACAGTTGTGGGGTCATCAGGACAGGGCACAATGAACCATCCAACGGGACCCAAAAGTACCGGTGTCTGAAGGCCTGGGGAAACATCAGACCTTGATTAAGGGGCTGGTGTCAACAATCCAGGGGTCAACGAACTAGAGGCGGATGACCCAAGAGTCAAAGGCTGGCCTCCCTGGGAAGCAGGAGGAGGTGCTGTCAGTAGAGGCCTGACAGAAGCAGAGGCCTGGACAGCGAAAGGCATCAGGGCAGCCACCACTGATGGAGTATGCCCAGACAAGGAAGAAGAGGCCATCAGGGAACAGGAGCGTCGCCAGGGGGAGCGGTCCCAATCTCAGTCCTTTTTGTTACTCCCCCAAGAACTTTTCTCAGGCCTTAGAGGCTTGGGAGCTCAACTAACCTGCCAGCGACTGGGAAGGAGGGACCCTGGAGGACCCTTGCCCAAAACTGGCTACCTGTTATTCCATAAGAAACTTTTTTATAGTCTTTTTGCATCACCTGAGGGTGGTTAAATCAAACTTCTGGCATACCTCACAGTCAAAGACGTCATGGTCAGGCCCAAGACATTTCTCCCGCTTTCTGATTTTAGGTCTTTGTTTCTCATCCCGTACATTTATATTATGCTGACACATATGCACGCAGTTGGCAGCACCATGCAATTGCTACCAGCCATGGATCCACTCATTAACAGTGTAAGCAGAGAGGTGAGGGCAGAAAACATCATCAGCATATGCATGGCAGCAAGTGGAGGGGGTAAAAGGAAGTATCTCAAGTCTCCACAGCAGTATCAAAAAGAGTTAGTGGCTGCAATCACCTAGTGAGTTTGAGACTTGGTTTTAGAAGGGGTGGGGGGAGGGGGGGTCCAAGCCAGGTGAATGGATATTATTACATTTAGATGAAAATACTTCCAGATGGAAGAAGCTAGCAGCAGATACTTCCCAGTCCTAAAAATTATCGGGACCCCTAATCCACCCTCCTTTCAAAATTTCAAAATTATTCTTTTTTCCACCATGGTGGCAGCCTGAATTAGTTTTACTTCCTCTTTTGAATAATTATTCATATTTATCTGATCTACCCGGTTAACAAAAGCAAATAATTGACTAATGTTAAAGAGCCACCAATGCCTCCAGAAGAACTTTGAATAACATAATATTTGGACACAAAGCAACTTATAGTTCTCATGAGCTCTGAATTTCTTCATGCCATTATTTATTACTGATGTTTTATGCATAAAAACATGATCTTTGTTCCTTGAGGGTTCATCAGCTCCTATTGCTTATTCCCAATCTGATGTCATAATACTCTGCTTGTGACATCACAGTTATTCCCATAGTAATCAACTATGATATCACAGCAAAGCATTACGATTTCAGGTAGGGAGTATGCTGAAGAGACAGATGAACTCCAAGGGATAAAGCTAATGCTTTCATGGGTACTTCCTCAGCGATAAATACAAGGGAGGAGAAATCTAGAGACGGTAAATGACATACAGGTGCATGCTTAATTGTTTCTAAGTATTATGATTTTCAAAGTTTTCCCAGAGGCGTCAGCAGCTCTTTAAGTTTGTCTAGTATCTTAATAATCTACAGCCATCATTTCTGTACCATTGTACATGTCCAAAAGAAGATAACATATCTGCATTGTTTGCCCGACAGTACCAACAGCATGAATCTGGTACAACATTCATCTCATAGAATTTTGTGTTAAATATGCACTGTTTACTATTTTAAATTGAACTGATTTGTCTGTAGTTGCTTTCTATGCAACAACTGATTTTATAATATTATCCCACAGTATTTCCATGATATCATGGTTTAGGTCCTAAATACGTTTTTGTTATGTTTTGTTTTGTTTTCGCATTCAGCTTCAAGGAATTGTTTTTCATACTTTCAATAACGATACAAAAAGAACTTTTTTTTTTTTTGGGTCAGTTTGAAGATCTTATTTTTCAATGTTGACTAAATTAGGAGCTCTTTCCCACCGTGAAAAATCCTTCAAGAGCTTTCAGTTGTATATATCTAAAGAATTCTGCTTGTCTTAATATTTCCATTTATAATTCTACCATTTTATGATGTTACCATTTTCTATTATATCCAGCCAGCTATTTGTTTGAATGCATGCCACGATTTTAAGAAAACTGACTTTCTGCTAATTTTGTAATTTGGGTTATTCCATGAGTTACTGCCTAGGAATCTGTTTGTCTCCCATTATGTTTTATTAAGAAAGGGTTTTGTTATGGTCACTAAATTGTTGATTATATCACATTTTTTTTAGTATATGAGAAAGGAGTGAACCAGATTTTTTTTATTGATAGAGCATTTTGATATCCTTCTCTTAATGCATTATTGCCCCCAAAAGGTTCTAACTTATCATTGTTGGGCAAATCAATCACTATTTTTATTTTAAATGTTTATAGTAACTTTTTGGATCAGAGCAAGCAAAGCCACCATCCTCTTTACATAAACATAACCTAGACCAGGAGATACGTGACTGTTTATTGTTGCAAATAACATTTCTCATGTATTTACTGTAGCTATATTTTCGAACCAGATATCTGGAATGGAAGTTAGAATAGTTTAAAACACGTATGACATTACAGGGATAATCAACATTTTAATCACTTGGATTTTACCCCAGATTAACAAGGATATTTTCTACCATCCTTGAAGTTTACAAGGTGTTTCCTCTAACAAGGGATGAATAAAAAATGAATAAAAAAAAGCAAATGTTTCAGTAGGGCTGGCCAGTGGAGGGCTTGGGAATGGATTCAGACCAGTGCATTATAAGTGGTCACAGCACACAGTGGGGTGGTATGATTATTCGTTAGACAGGAGACAAACAGCCGGACAGGGTTTTGCTTTGTTCAATTATTGTTGTATTGAATTTTCTTTGTTGATAGCCACTTTAAGCCATCTCTTTAAATCCTTTTGGCCCCCATCTAAAAATGGTTGGTTATGGAACTATTTTAGATAAAAAAATGGTTTTAGACATGGTGTATTTATACTTGTAACATGGCATAAAAAAGAAAAACGAAATGAAGCAGTCAGATAGGTGCAAACACACCATATGGTACAGTCGCCCCCCTCTCTCCCCTAACGCTACTTTCCTGTGTTACTCCCAGCCTCCCCATCGTCACCACCACCGCAAAACGTCTTTCACCCTACCAGTTACAGCGTCTCTCTTCCAAACTCTGCATGTTGGCCCTCCCGTGCACACCTTCTTACCTCCTGTATCAGGCAACATCCACCCAACCCAGGACCACCCCGCATGATTGCTCCCTGAAAACCCACAGGGTGGCTACGGCTAGCTACCCTAAATATATGCAGCCTTCCCAAAAAACACACACCTCTCCAAGGCTGGATTGCCCAGCATGCTCCGGACATACTTGCACTCTCTGAGACTTGGCTCACTGACAAGATTCCCAGTGAAGCGGTCTCCCTCCCTAATTATGCTTTCTTCCGGGCAGATAGGCCCAACAAGAGAGGCGGGAGCTGTGCAATGCATGTTAAATCCTCTCTCAATGCCGCAGAAGTCCATACACCTGCATCACAATACGGTGCCCAGGTACTCACAATAAAACTCAGCCTGGGTACCAAAACACTCCACATCATCTCAGCCTACATCCCCCCGAGAAATCAAAAACTCGCATTTGACTCTATCCTCCAAATCATCTCCCCAACTACCCAACACTAGCGAAGTCATCGTTATGGGGATTTCAATGTAAACTGGTTATCCCGGCCTTTTCCAGCTTCAAAGATGCCGCCCGGATCTTTGATCTCACCCAACTAGTCACCTCCCCCACCAGAAGGGACTACAGATCCAGGACCTCCACCCTCCTGGACCTCATCTTCACCAACCGGCCGGGAAACCTCTCCTATGCTACAGTACTCCCAGATGCTATCAGCGACCACTCACCAGTAACTTGCTGGTGGTTGGGCAAGCTGCCCACGGCACCCCCAAAAATCACCTGGCAACGTAGACTCAAAAGGGGCGGTTTAAAGAACCTTAAAGCCCACCTAACCAACAGCAACTGGCTCCCCATTTACACTGCCCAGTCAGTTGACTTCGCTCTGGCTCACTTTATAACCACCTTCAACAAAGCCTGTGACTTATTCGCCCCCTTTTCTAAGCTAGTTGTGAAATCCAGAACCACCCCATGGATCACACCCCCACTACTAAGCCTGCTTCAGCAAAGGGATAACCTCTGGCACAAGGCCATAGACTCCCAAAGCACCCTGGATAGACAACTCTACAGGGAGGCTCGCAATAAATGTACATGGGCTGTGCGGCAGGCGAAAGACCTCTACTACCAACACACCCTAACCTCCACCTGGGGTGATGGGAAAATTTTGGACAACATAAAGGAACCCCAGTGGCAAATCTCACCCCCACCCCCACGTAACTCACTCTTAATGGTGAGGTCACTCATGATCATCCCACTATCGCTGGAAGCCCTTAACTCGGCCTTCTTGACTCTCCCACATCCTCCCTCCCACTCCCCCCACCTCGAGTTCTACCAATACCCCTCCTTCCGGCTTCGAAATCACCTGCCATGAGGCAAAATGCTATATTACCAGGGCTATCTCTATACCGCTTCAGCAATGACTCCTTGATCTTTAAACTCCTGAGGCTCTCCCTTGATGCCACTTTACCACACCTCACTAAAATTTAACCTCTCGCCTCTGCCTCGGCCAGTTCTCTACCGGAAGAGAGCCATAATCACTCCCATCCTGGAAGGGCGAGACCCCACTAACACCAGCAACTACAGACCGATCTCAATACTACCACCTCTCCAAAGCTCTAGAAAGAATAGTCTCTGACCAGCTAACCGAACACCTAACTAAGCATATGCTTCTCAGCCAGGAGCAGCATGGTTTCCGCCAGGCCATAGTACCATCACCGCCTCACAGAGCTCACCACGTTCTTACATGAGCCCCTCGACCATGGCTCAATTGCTGGGCCATCTCGTGGATCTAACCAAGGTCACACACGGGTCAGTCACGAGCTTCTGCTTCAAGTCCTCCCTAACCAAATGTGGTCCCGGAGACATTGACCTGGTTCAAGGATTCCTCACAGGCCGCTCTCAACAAGTCAGGATATGCACCACCCTCTCCACCCCTAAACAGTTTCCTCTGGGTCCCCAGGGGTCTATTCTAGGCCCACTGCTGTTCACCCTCTTCCTAAACTCCCTCCCTAAGGCATGCAGCGGTCAGTTGCTCCTCTACTGATGATGCGTTCTGTTCTGGAAACACCCCACCCTACGCCTCCAGCAGGCCCTTCAAAGGCACTTCTGGGAACCAGAGACCTGGTTCACTGAACACCGCTAATTATCAACTACAATAAAACTAAGTCCATGATTTTGCCCACCACCAAAGTCCTCATAGTCAGTCTGCTCTCCTCATCAAGAACGCCTCGTGCCCCTCTGGAACAAGTTTCCATTTCAAATACCTAGGTGTCACTTAGACACCTCCCTCTCATACCAGAGGCATACCCAAATTCTCCTCCACTATCAGCTCCAGAATAGGCATCCTGTACTGCTCAAGCACTGCTTACCCCTCAGGCTATGCAGCTGCAGTCACCTCCTTCATCCTCTCCCTTGTGGACTACGGGATTACTATATATACGCCTGCTGAACCCACCTCCTTGAACAGGATAAACATTGTCCTGAACAAAGCCTGCCGCCTAATCACAGGTTGTGATAGGCTAACCCACACCTGTGATCTTTATGTGTTATCTGGTTGGTTAAACTTCCAACATCGATTACAGTTCCACACCTGCATCCTCACAAAAAAGATACACCTTCACCTAGCCCCCGTCGGACTTTTCCCCTTAATCAGTTCTGCACCTCACAGGTGCAATCCAAGGCTCTCCGCAAGCTCTCCATTCCTTGTACTTCCCTAGGGCAAAGATCCTTCTGATACCGAGCCCCTCTCTGGCTCAATGCATTACCTCACTCACTCTCACAGACCCACAGCATCTCTCAATTTAAAACAGGCCTCAAAGCTCACCTCCTTGAGAGAGCCCTATGTGACTGCGGCTAACTCTGTCCACCCATACGACCGCCCTCCTTCCCCCTACTCTCGACTCAGGGTCCCACAAGGCCCCACGTATCTCACCAAAATCCCCGCCTGGGTATCCCAAGATTGCTGCCTAACTTCCTTACCAGTCATTAAGTTTTGCCTGGACTGCTCCTTTGCTCAGTTCTGTATATTCTGCCTGTTTTATGTATGTTCTCTACTGTATTTATCTACCCTCCACCCTTTGTAACCGACGTGGAGTCTTTGCAAAAGAGTCTGTGACTCAAAGGTTTGTAATTCCGATTGTTTCCAATAAATAAAAAAAATAAAAATAAAATAGAAGCCATGGTCTAATACCATAGTAGATCATGGTTTGTATTGTAATACCTTGGCAATCCACTACAGATAAGAAGCAGTATACAAGTGAAAGCAATATGCAAATAGCTTGCAGTGTGTAGTTGTCCCAAGTTGTATTTACTAAGAAGTTTCCTGGCACAGGATTTTTAACTTTTTCAAGATTATTCTATGTTGTAACTACAACAGAAGTTCATGAGTTACTAAAGATTGTACATTTAAACTCCACATATACTGTTAATTATGCTGCAGCAATATTTCTGTAGAAGTGAACAGTTACATACTGTTACCATCCCTTCTGATCTACTGCTTTCTAAGCAACTGTGGGTGCAATGCATTGTGGATGACTGAATAACATCATCTGGCCTAGCCCTTTCTTGGTGAATACACAGAGGTAAAGATGAGCATGCAGCTTCTATAACCGAAAGCAAAAATAACAGACAGTGAGATAAACAAAGCAAAATCAAAGAGAGAGGATACTTTGTGGGTGAAAAGAAAAATAAATTGAGAGAAATAAAAATAAATCAAAGAAACAGAGTAACAATAGTAGTCAAAACAAGTATTTGAAAGATGAAAGCAGTAAACGTTATGTTGTTCTATGTCCTGCTGAGTTAGGTAGTTTAGAGGGAAAAAAAGTGAAATAATATTCCGCAAAATAGTAGTTGTTCAATAAAGTGTTTTTCAGATTGGCTTAGTTGAGTACATTTGGAGAAAAGGTGCTTGTGCTACTAGGATTGTGTGACAGCCACCTATTGGTCTGCAAAGGAACTGGAGAAAGAAAACTAAAATGTACCATATCACACTCCCATCATGCAGTGCAGCCCATATCTTCTAATACATAGAGAGAAAAATCAAAGCACCTAGAATAGAAAGTGAATTGCAAGTTTTTGAAAAGTTGTAAAATATGTTTTGATGTTAGAAAGCTTAAAACTTGTAATAAAAGTTATTTTAACAACAGTGAAATAGTAGCCATGATATTTCCAATAGGTGTGTTCCAATTGTTTTCAAGTACATGTACATCATGTTTAATAGCTCAATTTATAGTATTCTTAAAGTAAATCAGTGTGATTGTACTCATTTATTCAAAGACTATTAGTCATACACTCATTGCCATGTTACAAGCAGATTAAGCCACTTGAAAGGATGGGTCTACAGTGGAATTAATCCATGGTTGGTTGGTTGGACCCACTCGGCCTTCGGCCTCGTGGTCCAACCCCCCCCCAACCATGGATTAATACCACAGTAGACCCATGCTTTCTCGTGGCTTAATCCTTACTTAGCACCTGATTGGCAATCAGTAACTTACCTCACCCAAACATCCTTCCTTCTCCATATATTTTCTAATGTGGTTCCAAATACGACTCTTAGGGAGCAGGCTGCCACCAGTGATCACCTCAAACTTTTCGTAGCTGCCATATTTTTCCAGAGTTCGTTCCATGATCCTGATAGCCTAGAAAACAAAATTTAAACTTGTATTTAGTACAATAACCTTATTAATGGGTCATACTTTGGGGCTAACCCAAATCAGAAGCAGGTTCCAGCAAAATCTACAAGGATTTTTAGGTATGCTTCTTTAATAAGCAGCACCAGTTCACAAGTAATCTGACCAATTTTGCTATACTATGAACGCCAACATTACAAAAGGAGCCAAACAAGCAAGGTTGCTCAGTATGTTACTGTGTCAATCCAGACGTAAAAAGCAAATTAACACTTAATCTAGGTTTACAATTTTGGCAACTAAGCATCTGTAGAGGCACCTTCTTCCTCTGACAGCAATCCCACATGATAAAGCATGTGTGCCTACACAGATAGACCGATGTATTAAATATTGGGAAAGACAGGAACTTGTACATCTTTATCACTTATATGAAAAGGGTGTTCCACATACTTTTCTTCATTTACAGCAACACTATGCTGTAATGATGCCAGATCAATACAGATTTCTACAGATGCGTCATTTCCTAACTGCAAAATTGGGAAATCTCACTGATCTGGCAGAGCCCCTGCCATTAATTATGTTGCTTCAACACATGCAGACGCAGAGTATGCCACCCTACTTTATATCACAGGTGTATAAATCATTGCTAATGCCGCGAGGTGACTTTGGAAGCTGCAGATCACAGATGGGAATCAGAACTGGAAGTTGAAATTCCATCTCTTAGGTGGACAGCCATTTATTACTGTCAGCACGAGGCATCTTCCTCCAACTCTTGGAAGGAATTTACCTGGAAATTGGTAGCTCACTATTTTAGAATGCGTCAAATCACAGCAAAGTTCCTCCCTGGCCATGGAGCTGAATGCTAACGACAATGTGGTCACTGGGTGGCCCATCACTCCCACATTTGTTTGAAGTTTATTTATTTATTTTATTTACTTAACAAATCGGAAAGATCTTTGAGCCAAGGGCTCTTTTACAGAGGTTCCATGTCAAGTTGCCCTCACATATGGCAATTCTGGGCTGCAGTCAGAGACAACTTGCAGGAGTTATTTCCTCTTTTACTGAATTTTTATTTTCTATTTTTACCCCCGCCTCTTACCCAACACTGTCACCTGACTCCCTGCCTCCGCTGACATGTCCCACAGGACCCATCATGGAGCTCTGGCTTATCTTCCAGGGGGGAAATGATAGGAGGCCTGCCCCTTACCCCTCCCCAGGGGAATCAAGTCTGCTGAGGACCCACTAATGGGCCCCCATGTCAGTGTTGTGATGGGAGAGGCATTTTCATTGTACACCCTCCTTGAGCGTGATGTGCCATGATGACGCCATGGCTTATGCCAGCGTCCACCATGCTCTCCCCACTGGTGCAGGCTCCGGGGCTGCGATACCTCCAGCCATTGCTAGAGGTCAGGCCATCCCCCGGAGGAGCTGAGCAGTCTATCGGACACTCAGACATCCTTCCCCCGGCCAGCCCTCAGACTTCTAAGTTCACTTCCGAACTCAGGTTGTTGGCGTCGCAAGCAGAAATCCAACCACTGCACCGGCTCGTCTACTGACTTTGACACCAAGAATAGCATTACGTTTAGATTATCTAACTAAAAGTTTTAATAAACACCAGAAATATTTACTCAATATAGCACTAACTGCAGTCAAGAAAACCATCATGAAAAAGTGACTTCAGCTAGATGTCCTGGCAGTAGATCTTCCGAGAAATATCACGGTAACGATTTATCAAATGGAAAAATTATTACCCAAGGTTCATAATCACATTGATTTATTAAATAACAGGTGGACAGGCTGGTTTATGTATATGATGGACAAGAGGGACGATTTCATTCCTTGAGACGGCACAGCCTTGGGTACTCTGACCCTGATGCGAATCTCTCTCCTGGTTATTGTGGGATATGGACATGTTCCTTGGTAGCGTTACCTAGAGAATAACAATAGTCATGTTCCCTCTCTAAAACACATAAATGGTTCTGTAATGTTGTAAGTACTTATGCAGTTTACCCAACCTCTTATTAAGTGAAAACGGGGCCACCGGGGATAAGTTTCAGTAAACTGTTCTTAGATCTCTGCTTAGTACAGATTATGTATAGAGGTACATTTGGATTTATACTACCTGTATTACACTGTATGTCTATGCTTGCCAAATAAAAAAAAATGAATAAATAAAACAGTTAATCTAAACATTGCAAGTTTTTAAAACTTCTTTCTGTATTTTGCAGATAGACAGCAGGACACAGGCACATCACTAGTAAGCTTTGTTTTGGGAGCTTGGTTTTGCTCACAAGTACAGTACTTAAAACAAGAGGTGGTTGGTGCTACCAGATTTGACGTACTGTGGTTTGTAAATGCTTGTTGTCTAAAATAAGTGGTGATTATTTGTTTAGTAATATCTGTAATTTGGAGGAGATAGTTTTAGCTGGGATATAACAGCCTGTAATCAACACCAGCAATGTTAGCCCCAGCAATCCCAGCCTAGCTCGAACCACCAGCATCAACAGTAGTAACAGCAGCAATGCCAGCACCAGTGGTCCCAGCCTGAAATGAATCCCCATCAGCAACCCAAACAATTCCAGCAGCACTGACAGCCCCAATTATGTCATCTTGGCTTACACACCTGCTAGCAACCTCAGCAATGGCAGCAGTGGTGTCATTCCACTGATGCACGGGGGGCATGTGCTTCCCCCCCAATGCGTCTGCAAACAGGTGATGTTTTTACTTTTATTTATTGGTGGTAGGTTCTGCCAACCCATGGCCAAGTGTAGTGAGGATGAAGATAATCTGCTTGGTGGGGCAACTAAGCCTGGACCTGGCCTGAACTGGGAGTGACTCCGGATGTGTGGGAGGGAATGGCAGCATGCAGGTGCACAAAAAATACAATCAGTATCACCACAGTACGTCTGTTTGAGTCTGCTGATCAACTCACTAGCATCACACAGCATGCTAAGGGAGCGGGATGTGACAAGATGAATGGAGTCAGTCAGTCGGACTTAAGAAAACTGGCTTAGGCACCTGGGTGGTATGCATTCTAACAGTTTCCTCAAACAAATGTACACACATTGACTTGCTTTTTAATAAAATCATTATGCCCTCATTTCAACTCAAGACTTCTTCTGGAGCATTAAACTACTTTTGTTTTACTTGTGTATCTCCAAAATATTTAACTTGCTATGTGTAACCCCTAGATGGCGCTATCCCAGGGGCTACTACCCCTGCCTGATTTGCCACTAACAGGTTGAGGGGCCTGGATCCAATGGCGGGTGCCTCCACCCAGAGGTCAGGGTTTGCAATAGTTAAACTAACTTGGTCACAGCCCTCTGGGACACTGCAACCCCCCTTTCTTCCCACTAGTGGCCCACACAATATATCAGAATTACCTTCACAGTATACACTTACCCCCAGGTCTGGTTCCGCACTGGGACCCTCCTGTGAAATGAGATACAGTGCAACAATCACAGTACAGTACTTTAACATAGACAAACACCTCAGGCAGTATAACTTTGCTAAACAAGCAGCTCTGATTTATTTAGGGGGATATAACAAGGACAGGGGGAAATCAGGTTAATTAGCTTATCACTCTAATAATCTACCTATGGCTCTGTGCACAGGCCTATCCCTATCAGTTACTGTCCCTGGGTACCCAAGCCCTAGTGGCTAGTCCAAACCGTGGCAGCGGGTAGGGGCCCTTTCACACAGAGAAAAGGAGAATTAAACAGTCAGCAGTACAGTAATTCCATTTGGATTTAATGTGGCAATTCAACAGGGAGCGACCCTGAATTAGTACTCACGACCTCCAAATAAGATAGGGTCCTTCAATGTCAGCAGGGCTCACTTGAGGTACACAAACCTCTCACACATCCATATAAAAGAAAGCACTATACCAGGCAGGCTGCATCTGTATCCCGATCGCAATTACTGCACAATACCCGGGAGAACACACAGCAGATTCAGTTCCTGACAGACAGTGCAATTTTCAGCAATTCCTCCAGTCTTCTACAGGGTGAGCCTGGTTTCTACTCTTCAGAGATCCTTTGATTCTTTTCACAGGACGGATTCAGTCCTAACAAGCTGTTACACAAGCTGCAGACCGGAACTCTGGGCCTTACACACGCTTTTTGACTAAACTGCACACTGAAAAGCACAGGCTCTTCCTTCTTCACTGCCAAAGCTCAACTGAAACTCCAAACCACAAAACCGGGCACTTCCTTTGAGTTCTCCCAGTTCTTGACTGGATTGGCTGTCACCACAATAGACTGCTGCTGTTGGTCCAAAAGGCACTGAAGTCTAAACTACATCTCCCAGAGTCACTGCCCTACAATCCTCTTGTGGCTGGCTCAGATTATGAGTCCAAGTTCTGATTCGTCCAAGGCACCATTTTAGAGCTAGCTTACCCACACTGATTGGTCCAGTTCAGCAGTTCAAAACTAGAATGGGGAACTAGCAGACACAGTTCTGACTGCAAAGAAAGCAGGTTAGACAAACTGTAATTTCATTATTACTCTAAATAATTTCTGGCAAAACAGTTACATCTTTCAGATAGGTTCCTTTGCACCCTAGTGACTGCAAAATGAAGTGAATTGGCAGCAGCTTGAGTGGTACTCAATCAAAGAAACACACAGTCCCCCATACAACTAATTATGTCTGCAAGCAGACAGCTCTTAAAGAGACAGTACTAGAGGTTCTAAAACACTCACTGATAAATGGCTTAAATGCCAAACACCATTCAGGCTTGGAGCATTCTAGCAAGCTCCTGAAGTCTTTGGGAACCCCCATTTGCAGGGGTTACACCTTTCTGGTTTGGGAAAGCTTGACGTCCGGCCAAGACAAGTAATTTATAAGTTTTAACTGCAACCATATACATTTGCATTAGGCTCGCATATGTAATCATCAGTCAATATATCATTTTACCAAGAACACATTTGAAACATTGCAGTGTCACTCTTTACACAGTATTACATACACATTGTACCATAACTCAAGTTATTACTCTTGTACATGAAACCTGAAGAGAGGGGCCCTTCCTATCAGTTACCTTAGGGCTGGACGGGACAAGGGCACCATACTATAGAGGGCAACACAAGTAACTTGAGTTAGCACTGATGCTCAGTTTGGGCAATGAGCTCGGGACACACATACACTCCTTTATGGACAACATTGAGAGGCAAGTCCACAGGCCTCCAAGTGAATCATAACTGAGGTGCACCACAGGCTTTACAGCTCGACCAGTCTTTCTAGGGGAACTGTTATAGTCTCTGCACTCTGAGCCTCATTTTCAGCATTGTCCTCACTTGTCAGGGGAGTCTCCATGGGGTAGAGAGGCTAGAACTTGGGGTACTTTCAGCTCCAGGAGTTACAGTTTCTGAGTCCACAACATTTGCTCGCATGGAGAGCTTTGGACACTGGCAGTGGACTGTCAGGGCACCCAAAATACTCTTCTTGTCGGGTATCACCAGTCTGCCCCAATCTATCATTTTCCTCCCTGAAAGCTCAAACAGTTCAACCATGCACAATGATTCCATTTCATCTGATCTGATGCTTTGCACTTCACTTTCTGGGAGCATTGGCTCCAGGGATGAAGCTGGGGCTTAGACAGTCCAGAAGGCCCAGCTTTGTCTCCAGTATTGACTAGGGATTGCCCCAAACAATTGACTCAGTTCGAAGAAGGATAGTATTCAAAGTCACTCTCACTTTCTTCCGATATGGACTGACAGTCATGCTCAACTGGGACTTGTGGAGGGAACACTTTAACTTTGCTTCTGTAGGTGCAGACTTTCTTGATCTTTTCTTAGCAGCAGCTCTAGTCACTGGTCCAGAGGGGCATCTCTAGGGCTCAGACTCAATTAAGATTTGTCCAATGGGCAGTAAATGATTTCTATGCATTGTTTTACATCTTTGAATTATTCTCAGGCCTTACTTTGTACACTGGCAGATCATCTAGTTTGCCCACTACAATGTGAGGGAGATGGTGCCATCTGTCAGCAATCTTGTGCTTGCCATGCAGTCCCAGATTTCTTAGCACACCGATCTCCTCCTGGAGTTCCTGTGCTTTCACCTTTATCATACCTTTCTTGTTGGCCAGATTTCTTTTGGCAGCCATGGTTTGAGCCAGTTGGTACGCATGAGTTAGCTGGGCCTTTAACTTTGCACATACTGTAAATAGTTGTCAGCTTGAACCCCATCAGGAGAGACCCCAAAACACACATCTACTGGTAGTGTGGCTTCTCTTCCAAACATCAGGCGGTAGGGGAGAATCCAGTGGCATCACTTTTGTGCAGTTAAAGCATGTACCAGGGTGCTAATTTGTTATTCCATCTAGGCTTGTCCTTTGGGTGCAGGGTGCCTAGCATATCTAGCAAAGTGCGGTTGAAACGCTCAGGCTGTGGTCCTCTGGGGTGGTAGGGAGTGGTTCTGACTTCGGACTCCCACAGAGAAAGCATCTCTTTGATCAGACGACTCTCAAAGTCTCTCCCTTGATCAGAATGGATTCTTTGTGGAGCCCATAGTGAACAAAAAGTTTTCTACAAGTACTTTGGCCACAGTGGATGCTTTCTGGTCTTGGTGGGAAAGCTTGGGCATATCTCGTGAAATGGTCAGTGACCACCAGCACATTACTGATATTTCTTTGATCTGACTCCAAACTCAGAAAATCAATACAGACCAGCTCCATAGGTGCACTGGTGGTGATGTTAACAAGGGGCAGCCCTCTGGGGCAAAGCTTTCCTCTGTAACAGGCTTTAAGATTCGAATGTGTTGCTCCACATCAGCCCCCATCTTAGGCCAATAGAATCTGGATCTCACCAAGTCAAGTGTTCTGTCTATACCAAGGTGCCCATGGGTTGTGCAAGGACCTCAGTACTGAGTCTCGAAAGGCAGTGGGCAGCACTGGTTGTTGTTTGTCTACTTGTCCCCTCTGTCTACTGTTTCTCTGTATAACAGTTTATTGATCAGTTTCAACTTAGGACCTTCTTTGTATAACAGTGCAGTTCTCAAATCAGTGGAGCGTAATTTGGACACATCTTTTCCTGCATAGAGGGCTTCTAAAGCTGCTTTGATCATGGGATCGCGGGATTGAGCCGCGGAATACTGTCATTGTCCAGCTGAGGCAGTGCACCAATGTCTATTGCAGAAAAGTGGCAATAAGCAGCAGGTATGCAATTCTCAGAGGGTCCCAGGCAATCCACCATGCAGTCCACTGTGTCCGTGGCATTTGTTCCTCCTGTCAAACTTCCGGCAGAGTGCCCGAATGTCAGGTTCTGCCAATCGGACCCATCATTCTGGGGAACAGGCCTCGGGAGAGAGCATCAGCATCTATGTGGTTCTAGACCTGCTCTGTATTCGAGAGATAGTCATATGTAGATAATCAGAAAGCCACCTATGGCCAGTGGCATCCAACTAGCTGAGGTCTGCACATAGGTCAAAGGATTATTGTCAGTTTTACTAGTATTTTAGCCCCATACAAGTACTCATGGAATTGGTCAACAATAGCCCACTTCAAAGCTAGGAACTCTAACTTATGTACAGGATAGTTCTTTTCGGATGGGGTCAGGCTTCTACTGGCAAGGCCACTGGTCTCCAGGCCATTCTCGTGCTCTTGAGTACAACAGGCCCCAACCTTGCAAGCTAGCATCAGTGTGCAGGACGTAAGGTTTTCTTGGATCGGCATAGGCCAGCACTGGAGCACGGGTAAGTTGATATATGATCTCATGAAAAGCAGTCTCACAATCAGAGTCCAGCGGGCCCAAATACTTCACTCGGATGAAAATACACTCTTTCAGTCTTGAGGGACGCTTGACTTTTGGTATTTTTGTGGGTTGGGGATACCCTGAGGAAGGTTAAGTAAAGGCGGATCACTCTTGAATAGTCCTTGATGAAGACCGATAATAACCACAGAATCCCAGGAATCTTTGCAGTTCTTTTTAGATTTTGGGCTGTGGCCAGGTGGTCAAGGCTGCAACTTTACTTGGGTCGGTCTCTATTCCTCGGTGGATACTATGTGTCCCACATACTTTACTGATGTTTGAAAGAATTGACACTTATCAATGGACAGTTTAAGGCCAAAGTCCTCCAGTCGGTCCAATACCTTAAATAATCTGCTCTCATGTTCCTCCAGTGAGCTGCCAAACACAATAACATCATCTAGGTATACCAGGCACCTAGTAAGTTCATGTCCCCACTCGCCCATCAATCGTTGAAAAGTGGCTGGGGCACCTGAAATCCCTTGAGGCATCCTCATGAATTCATAGAAGCCAAGCGGACGAATAAGGCCGTCTTCTCACGGTCCTCTGGGGCCATCGGGATCTGGTAGTACCACTGCATGGAGATCAGCACAGAGAACCACTTGCTCCCGCTTAGGCAGTCCAAAGCATCCTGAATGCGAGGCATTGTGTACTGATCAGGGATAGTCCGCCCGGTTTAAGGTGCGAATAATCACACACATCCTTACTGTTCCATTCTTTTTCCTCACTACTACAATGGGGAAGCTATAAGGCTTTGGATTCTTGTATTACACCAGCAGCTAACATCTCTTGCGAGATGCCGCCCTCATCATCTATGTCAGCAGGTGCCAGGCGTCAGAGACCTCTCACTAAATGGTCTTTCGTCATGCAGCTGGATAGAAAGCTCAGCCCTTGCACGCATCCCACATCCTATTCTTTAAAGAAAACACCTGGTCTCTCTGGGCAAGCTTCTCACTGATCCTCACTTTCCATTCAGCTGGCAGCGGGAGTCGCCGTAAATCAAACAAGTAGGCTACTCTGTCATTCTTCCTTGAACTCTTGCTGCTGGGTAGCACTGCAGTGTCTGCACAATGCACATTAGCCAGGATGCAACCTCTGTTTACTCGAATGTCTCTTTCAGACACATTATGAACTTGACCATTACCCTTCTGGCATAAGCATGGGCTCTAGTGGGCAAAATACTAGGCTTGACCAGCAGTCCTCCGGCAATTTTCCATCGCCTGGTGCATCCAACATTAATATTTTATTCTTAACATCCTTTCTGATACGGACCTCTCCTGTAAGGTACACTGGGCATTTGGCGCCAGGATCAGAGACTCAGGATCCTTCTTCCCACAATCAACCGTTCCTCTGGTTCTGTTTTTCAGCATCTCTGTGCCTCATAGGCCTTCTTAATTAAGCCGAACTCTTAAAGCTCTACTAGTCTTTGACCCTGTTTTCATAACAACTGTGCCAGCCTTCCTAACATATGGAGCATTTGTTCCAATCAACAAAGGGACACCACCATACAGTCCAATGAGGGGGACACATAAAGCTAGGGTCTCTACTTGTCCGGCCACTCCAGCCACGGAGGTGGGGAAAGAGCAAATCGGATATACCCGAATAGGGGTAGGCCTTCTCATTTAACCTCCTACACATGCAGTCCTTCTAATGGTTGTAAGGTACGTCTGACAAATGCTTCTGATACCAATCCTGGAACATAATTGTCACTTGGAGCCACTGTCTAATACAGCTCTTGTAGACACTCCATTCACTCTCAGTGGTCTCCATGGAGGGACCCACTATTCTGGACCAGTCTGAGAGGCGGTAGGGGCCTGGGCAACTGACCTTGCCACAAAAGGCGTGAATTAGCATTTTGGTGCCTCACTGGGATCAATATTAGTGTGCCTCTTAACCACTGATTTCTTCTCCAAGCTCCTTGTAGCCTATATGCAACTTTGTCAGTGTCTTTGGGGACTTGGCATTCCCTTTCCTGTAGCCCATCTTTCCCACAATTATAGCAAACATACTTTCTGGAGTTTGAGCTGGCCGAGGCGCCACACTGAGGGAGCCAGGGTATGTACACTAACTGGAAACCAGGTGCCATCTCTGTCTGCGGCGTGATAAGCATTTGGAGATGCACCGTCGTTCTCCACTTCATGGCCAAGGAATTGAGTTTGAGCTGTTATCAGCAGGAGATACATGGTGGGTACCCCAACCCCATAGCAGATGAAGTCGAATATAGGTCAGGGCCTCGCATTGCAGGCGTGGCCTTCATAAAGGGACTGTTTTTGAATTCCCGGATCTCTCTCAACAGTTCGCCCCATTGTGGCATATCTTTTCCTTGTCAGAGCACTCATTGACTGTCAACCTCTGCCCTGAACTTCACTTGATGGGTCACCTCAGTCACTCGGTCAGAGCCACAGCTGTTGGTGCAGGTACCTCCGGTCGCCTTTTCTCAACTCCTCAATTTCTCTCATTAACTCATCATAGGAGGGTGGGGATTCAGTCGATTTGCCAGACGTAACTGAAGCAACAGCAGTTCTGAGAAGGGGCAGACTTAGGATTCTGTCCAGTCTGGTTCGGTCCAGTTCAATCGCTGGCAAACTACCCTTTCGAGGCATTCTTGCAACAATTTTTCCAACCGAGAGACATACACAGACAACAACTCCCCTTGGTACTGTTGCATTTCTTACTCTCCACCATAGGTCCTCATCAGAATCTGGGCTCCCATACACATTCTCCAAGGCCTCAAGATAGGCCTGTGCAGTCGCTCAGGGTTACTGGCCCGCTTGTACGGATGGTAGCAGGGCAGGGACCTCGGAGGCTCTCAAACCCTCTTTAGCTTTAGCCTTCGAATTGCCATTCTAGCACTTGGGGGCAACATAGTCTATCCAGGTCTCCCAGTCATCCTCCTTGGGGGGTGGGGAGGTGCAAGAAGATCCTCAACCCGGTGGAAGTCGTGACTAATGGCAGGTGCAGAAATAGGAGTCTGCATTGGTTCAGCCACCATTACGGGCACTGGAGCAGGAGAGGGTGTTGGGGGAGGAACACCCCCAGGTGGCAAGAATAGTTTCTTCAAGTCCTCCACAGTTTTCCCCTCTCCCAGCAACCATTCAGCAAATTTCTCCTCAAAAGTTTCAGATAGTGGTGGGGGCTGATTCCCCCCCGGGTCTTTACTGTCCTTAGTTATCACTCTCCAAGCAGTGAGGGCTCCCTCTGGG
The DNA here is from genome assembly GCA_016271365.2 of Neoceratodus forsteri. NCBI lineage: Eukaryota > Metazoa > Chordata > Ceratodontiformes > Ceratodontidae > Neoceratodus > Neoceratodus forsteri. The sequence goes on along the minus strand of CM057456.1, from coordinate 902,506,452 downwards.
GTAATGGTCTGTGGCACTTTGGAGCTATCTATGGGATCCTTAAACTCTACTAGGGCCAGGAAAGTGTGGGTGAGCAGATTAGCATGCCGACCCACCACCACAGGGTTTGTAAACAACCACCTTGGAGAAGTACTCCCTGCACAGTGTCCGTATTGATGGGGGGATGTCCAGGATAAGCATAGCATTTTGGGGGTCGATCTCCTCCCCAGTACACAACTCCACCAGCCGGTGCACAGCCACTTCTGTCGGGTACCCATTTTTTTTAACAGTGGTTCAGAATATGGCCATAGAGACACACAATCCAGCGGTGAGCCTCCAAGATGTAACCCCTAGATGGCGCTATCCCGGGGCTACTACCCCTGCCTGATTTGCCACTAACAGGTTGAGGGGCCTGGATCCAATGGCGGGTGCCTCCACCCAGAGGTCAAGGTTTGCAATAGTTAAACTTACTTGGTCACAGCCCTCTGGGACACTGCAACCCCTTTCTTCCCACTAGTGGCCCACACAATATATCAGAATTACCTTCACAGTATACACTTACCCCAGGTCTGGTTCGGCTGGGACCTCCTGTGAAATGAGATACAGTGCAACAATCACAGTACAGTACTTTAACATAGACAAATACTCCAGGCAGTATAACTTTGCTGAAACAAGCAGCTCTGATTTATTTAGGGGGATATAACAAGGACAGGGAAATCAGGTTAATTAGCTTATCACTCTAATAATCTACCTATGGCTCTGTGCACAGGCCTATCCCTATCAGTTACTGTCCCTGGGTACCCAAGCCTCAGTGGCTAGTCCAAACAGCAGCGGGTGGGGGCCACTGTCACACAGAGAAAAGGAGAATTAAACAGTCAGCAGTACAGTAATTCCATTTGGATTTAATGTGGCAATTCAACAGGGGAAGCGACCCTGAATTAGTACTCACGACCTCCAAATAAGATGGGGTCCTTCAATGTCAGCAGGGCTCACTTGAAGTTCACAAACCTCTTCACACATCCATATAAAGAAAGCACTATACCAGGCAGGCTGCATCATGTCCCGATCGCAATTACTGCACAATACCGGGAGAACACACAGCAGATTCAGTTCCTGACAGACAGAGTGCAATTTTCAGCAATTCCTCCAGTCTTCTACAGGGTGAGCCTGGTTTCTACTCTTCAGAGATCCTTTGATTCTTTCTGAGGGACAGTTCAGTCCTAACAAGCTGTTACACAAGCTGCGGACCGAACTCTGGGCCATACACGTTTTTGACTAAAACTGCACACTGAAAAAGCACAGGGCTCCTTCCCTTCTTCACTGCCAAAGCTCAACTGAAACTCCAACCGACAAAACCGGCACTTCCTTTGAGTTCCTCCCAGTTCTTGACTGATTGGCTGTCACTCACAATAGACTGCTGCTGTTGGTCCAAAAAGGCACTGAAGTCTAAACTACATCTCCCAGAGTCACTGCCCATACAATCCTCTTGTGGCTGGCTCAGATTATGAGTCCAAGTTCTGATTCGTCCAAGGCACCATTTTAGAGCTAGCTTACCCACACTGATTGGTCCAGTTCAGCAGTTCAAAACTAGAATGGGGAACTAGCAGACACAGTTCTGACTGCAAAGAAAGCAGGTTAGACAAACTGTAATTTCATTATTACTCTAAATAATTTCTGGCAAACAGTTACATCTTTCAGATAGGTTCCCTGCACTCCTAGTGACTGCAAAAATGAAGTGAATTGGCAGCAGCTTGAGTGGTACTCAATCAAAGAAACACACAGTCCCCCATACAAACTAATTATGTCTGCAAGCAGACAGCTCTTAAAGAGACAGTACTAGAGGTTCTAAAAACACTCACTGATAAATGGCTTAAATGCCAAACACCATTCAGGCTTGGAGCATTCTAGCTAGCTCCTGGAAGTCTTTTGGGAACCCCCATTTGCAGGGGGGTTACATATGGTTTAGATATCAACTAAATAGTTTGGGCCAAAAGCACTTTTCATATACACACACACACACAGATACACACAGAAATGTGACGGCAGAGAAAGGCACCACGGCCCATCTAGTCTGCCCAACACCCTACCTCCCCTCTTCTGTTATGCTTCCACCCTCTTTTCCCATCCCCTTAAATCTATCCCATGCCCTCTTGAACCCCTCCACCATTTCAGCTGCCACTACCTCCTCCAGCATCTTGTTCCAAGCCTCCACCACCCTCTCCATGAAAAACTGTCCCCTGACATTACCTCTGTATTGCTCACCTTCCAGTTTGAGGCTATGTCTCCTCGTGTTCACTCCCTTCTTCAATTTGAACAAGCTGTTGCCCTCCACCTTATTTATTCCCTTCAGATACTTAAAGGTCTCAATCATGTCCCCCCCCCCAGTCTCCAGAGGGTACAAATTCAGCCCTCTCAATCTTCTCTTATAGGGTACATCCTGCATCCCTCGTACCAATTTGGTTGCCTTCTCTGCACCCTCTCCATCAGCTCAACATCTCTTCATAGGTGAGGCCTCCAGAACTGCACCCCGTACTCCAGATGCGGCATAAAAATGGTTCTCTATAATGGCATTAGCACCTCACTCTTCCAGCTATTAAAACCCCTCGCATTGCAGGCCAACATTCCATTTGCCTTTCCCACCGCCCTGCTACACTGGTTGCCCACCTTGAGGTCACGCGATACCATAATCCCCAGGTCCCTTTCTGTTTCCTTCTCTTTAATCACCAACCTGCCAAGGGAGTAGGTTTCCCTCCTATTCTTCTTCCCCAGGTGCATCAGCGAGCACTTTTGTGTATTAAATTTCAATTTCCAGGTGTCAGACCACCTCTCCAGCCTCCCCAGCTCCCGCCTCATGGCTTGCACCCCACTAGGTGAATCCACCCTATTGCAGACCTTTGTATCGTCTGTGAACAGGCACACCATCCCTCCAGACCCTCTGCTAAGTCACTAACATAGATGTTACAGAGTATTGGTCCTAGCACTGACCCCTGTGGCACCCCACTGGTCACTGCCTGTTCCCTGGAATGTGCCCCATTTACCACCACTATCTGACTCCTTCCCTTCAACCAGTTTTCCACCCACCTGGTGATCCTGTTGTCCACCCCTAGTCTGTCCAGCTTATGTACCATTCCACCATGCGGAACGGCATTGAAGGCCTTATTGAAATCCAGATAGCCCACGTCCGCTGCTCCTCCCTGGTCCACTATCTGTGTCACCCCATCGAAAAACTCTATCAGGTTGGTCTGACAGTACCTTCCCTTGGTGAAGCCATGCTGCCTGTCATCCTGCATGCCATTCATCGCCAAGTATTCTATCAACCTGATCTTAGTAGTGTTTCCATTACCTTCCCCCACCACCGGTGGGCTAATAGGATGGTACTTGACCTCATCCTTCCGCCCCCATAGTTAACCACCTCTGCCCTCTTCCAGTCCATTGGCACCACCCCTGTGACCAAGGACAAGTTAAACAACCTTGCTAGATGCGGCGCCAGTTCATCCTTCACCTCCTGAGAACCCTGGGTGTATTCCATCAGGCCCCATTGCCTTGTCTCCCTAAGTCCACAGCTCTTCCTTATTCCTTCAGCAGTGAATTCTGCCACAGCCACCTGCCTGTGGCTGTCACCTTCCCCACCCCATCCTTGTCCCCTACCCTCCCTTTCCTCCGTGAAGATTGAGGCGAAATAGCTGTTTAATGCCTCTGCTTTTTCAAAGTCCCCTTCCAGTACTGTTCCACTTTCCCCCCTTATCTTTCCAATCCCATGCTGTGCCCTCCTCCTTGCTTCGCTACTCTATCCTCAGTGGTCTCCTTAGCCCTCCTTATCTTTTGCCAAGCCTCCTTTCTTTTTTTCCCTGTAGATTTCCCTGTCCTCATCCTTTTGTGTCCTCCTGTACCTCTTGAATGCTCTAGTCTTCTCCTTGACCCCTAACACCACCTCTCTAGTGAACCATAGAGGTCTTTTCTGTCTTCTATTCTTTCTTACCCTTCTTATTTATGAGTCCATGGCTTTAAATACCCCTCTCTTGATGGCTGCCCATAATTCCTCCACCTCCTGCACATCCCCTATCCTCAACATTTCTTCCCCAACTACCTTCCTCATTCCATGAAAGTCAGCCTTTCTGAAATCCATTACCTTGGTTCTTGTCCTTACCCTCTCCCCGCCCGCGCTCACCCTGAACCTGACAGCCCTGTGGTCACTGGTGCCAAGCTCTTCCCCCACCTCCACCTCCTCCACACTGTCCCCAAGTGGGTTTACTGACCCTTTGTTGCAGGAATATGCCCTGAAGAGCTTCTAAGATGCCCCTGCTCCTTGCGGAGATTGCTGTCTGGGCCTCCCAGTTGATGTCCAGAAGGTTTAAGTCCCCAACTAGTACAATTTCCCCTGTCCGTGCCATCCTCGCTACTGACTTTACAAAGTGTCTATCCCCTTCCTCCCCCTGCATAGGAGGCCTATAGACTACCCCAACACTCAGGTTTTCCCCCTGTCCCCTGTCTAGGGTGACCCACATTATCTCTGTTTCCCCCTCCTCATCCTGCCCTTCCATGGTCCCAATCCCTACCCTGATATATAATGCCACCCCTCCCCCCTTCCCCTCCCAATCTTTCCTAAACAAACAATACCCTGAGATCCCCGTCTCCCAGGTGTAGTGCTCATTCCACCAAGTCTCACTCACTGCCACAATGTCTAGGTTCTCCTCCATCATGGTGGCCTCCAGTTCTCCCATTTTGTTCCCCAGGCTCCTGGCATTTGCAACCAAAGCCCTCCAACATGTAGCCCTATCCCGTCCTTCCCTGCTGCTAAGTGTTCCCTTGATGAGTGTTGTGACTTGGGGGGGGGGGAGACTGATAGCCTCTCTGCTCTGCCTCATGTAAGTCTGGCCCTGTCCTTAGCCACCCCCCTTATTTAGTTTAAATTGAACTTCCTTACCATGAAGCCCCCAGTTTATCCTTTAATGCAACTGCCCCTAAAGAGCTCAGGTGCAGCCTGTCTTGGGCATACAGCCCCTCCTCCTCCTCCCATGTAGAGCCCCAGTCACCTATTCAGCCGAACCCCATCCGACTGCACCAACCTTGTAGCCAATTGCTGAACGCCCTTATCTTCTCCTTTCTGGGTGTGCTCGCTCTTGGTACTGGCAACACCTCAGAGAAGGAAATGGAAGGAAAAACAGTGTTGCTCCTACAGAACCTAGCAAGTTCCTCGAACCTTGCCTGTACCTCCATCAGACTGTTCCCTTCCAAGTCATTTGTGCCCAGGTGAAACACCAGATGTGGCCTTTCATCCTGCTGCTTACCCCAGGACGGAATACGATGTCTCACCTCCAGCACCATCATCCCTGGCATACACTGTACCCATACTGCATTGTTTTTTGCTCTCTTCCTTCCCCATTTTAGCCCCTTAAATATTGAGTCTCCCAAGAGTGCCACTCTACTGCCCCCTGCTTCCTGGGTGTCCTTTTGGCCTCTAGCTTTGTGTTACGGGGTTTGGCTCCCTTTGGACTCCTCCTCATGTTCCAACCTGTCTTGGTTTCTGCCCCTGCTCATCTTTTGTTCCCCATAACTTAGCCTATCCTGATTTTTACTCACACCCAGCATCTGTACCTCTTCACCCTCTCCCTTAGCCTTTCATCAAACTCCTCCCTCCTGTACCTCTTCATCCCTTGTACTTCCGCCTAGCTTCCTTCATCCCTGCAGACCCCTCCTGCATCACTGCTTGAGCATGATCCAATTTCACCTGCCCCCCCCCAACTGCTCCTGGCCTTTCCTCATCTGCATCACTGTGTGAGATTGTGCCAACTGTGCTTGATCCCCCTTCAAGTTCCTGTCCTGCCCATCTTTGCAGAAGGTTTTGAGCACCGTACCCTACTTGGGGAAGTCTTCCTCCTTACCACCTGCCCTGTCTGCATATTTCCCCTCTCCTGCACCCTGCCTGGCGCATGCTCCAGCCTCCTACTACAGCTCCTACGCTGCAGGGTTTCCTCCGGTTCATTTTCAGCCTCCCAGGTGCTCAACACCAGCTCTTTCAGTGCTTTCTTCCTGCCCTTCTTCTTATTCCACAGTTCCCCTAGTGCCACCTTTTGGTGTGTCCCTAATGTGCCCGTCCCCTCCTCCACCCCTTCTCTTGCATGCGATGTGCCTACCACTCCTCCACCCCTTCCACTGCACCCGAGAACTTCCCTCCATGTCCCCTAGCTGCTCTGCACCCCCCTTCTCTGATGGCCCCTGCCAGACCCCTTCCTCTTCAATGTCCTCGACTAGAATACCTAGGAGGGCAAAACTATTTGTTACTTCCACCCTCTGGTCCATTTCACCTATGCCTGCATTGTCCTTCATACTGGGCATCAGTCTGCCTTTTCCTGAGCCTACTGTCTTCCATTCCTCCTGATCCCTGACTGACCCCTTTTCTCTAGGTACAGACATCATTTTTGTGCCTCTAGACTTCCTGCTGTCAGTTCCCACTGACCCCTTTCCTCCTGTCTCGGGTGTCCCTGTCCCAAATCTGGACTTGCTGTTGTCTGTTACCATCTCTGGTCTATCCCCTCTGGATCCCCTTCCATCCTCTCCCTCCCCAGGCCCTTGACTTCTGGAACAGTGTATCTGATCCTCCAGTGAATCCACTCAGCCCTTCCCACTCCTTCCTTGGCTTATATTGTCCCTGTCTCTCTACCCCCTTTTCCCAGATTCCCCCCATTTAACCCCCACCTTAGCCCCCGCCACTTCCTCTCTCAGCTGAGTGAGCTGCTTACACATCACACAACCCCCCATCCGCCAAGCCCAATTTAGGATCATAGCCGTTCCACAGCCACTGCACCCCATCACCCTGCCAAAGATCCCCCTCCCTTGGTCACCCCACCCTTTGTGCTGCCCTACCATTTCTTCCGTGATACTTAGATACAGTCCTAAAATCACCCCTATGGTTTCTGGGGCCCCCAACCCATAGTCAAGACTTTTTAGAAATAATATAGCATGTACAAACTATAGGCATTGAGAATTAATAACCATAGCCACCACATTCAAGTCCAAGTCACCAAGTTAAAGTCCAAATCCCCAGCACCTCCAGCGTCGGTATTCCAAGATCAAGTTCCCAGCATCTACAGTGGCAGTAGTTTTGACCAAGTTCATTTCATCTCAAATCAAGTCCAAATCCCCAGCACCTCCAGCGTCAGTAGTCCAAGACCAAGTTCCCAGCACTTCCAGTGTCAGTAGTCTCGATCCAGTTCATTTCACCTCAATTTCAGCTCTTTTGTGAAGGATTTCTTAGTGTCTGCGTCAATTTCCCATATCCACCGAGGTTGAAGTCCAAGTCCCCTGTGGAGAAATGCAGGACCCAGTTCCTTTGCTGCAAACCAGCTCTTCGCAGTAATTTCCTTAGCTCAGGATGCTCCTTGCTCCCACTTTTAGTCCTTCTATTGGTCTGGCTAGCTATTTTTGAAGCCTACCACCTTGGCACCTCTCTCCCTGATTGGCTTGAACCTACACCGCTGTCTGCAGTTGGCTGGCTGTCCCTGCTTCAATCACCGGACTGCCACTTGTGCCCCTTGCTAGTTCAGCTCTAAATAGTTCAGCTCTCCTTCCTCTGATCACCAACCTCGACCCCGCTGCCGACTGCAGCCACAGCTCCACACAGCTCTCCACTCTCCTTTCTGGTCGCCGACAGGCCCTCCTCCCCCTGCCAAGGACACAGCTAACAAACACAGGAATGCACAGTCCAGTTTCTTTCTGGGCCACCTGGGCTATTGGTAGAACTTATGATAGAGGTAACCCAGGGTCACAGCTAGGCAGGGATTGACAAGAGGCTTTGGCTATGCAAGACCTTGCAGGCATGCACTCCCCAGCCCCATTACATTGATAGCCTGGGGCACACTTACTCAAGTACAAGTGCAGGATGTGAAATTCTTTTGTCCTTGTGCTTCCTTTGTTATTTAAAGAGGTTGTTTAAAGGCCCACAAAAAGATCCCTTAGGAGCAAGCCAGACGAAAATGTGGATTTCAGCAAGACCTAGAGTCACTGGAGTTTGTCAGATCTAGTTGCTTGACTTCTGTTTTGCTTGGGATAGCTTCCAAAAAGTTGATTTTAAACTGAAAATGCAAATAGCTTGTGGTGATGCTTTGCAGAAATCCAGTCCAGGAGACCTTCACAGATGTAGTGAACAAGAATGGTGTAGTTACTCCAAGCCGAAAATCTTGTAAATCCCCAAAAATTAAGCTACAGCCACAGACAAACACAAGCAGCCAGCCACACAGACCCAGGAGGTGGAGCTAAAAAATATCTAAAGCTAAAGAATATATCTCACCTTGTTACGCAGTTGAGGGAACAGTCATTTTCAAGCACTTTCAGATGGAAGCAGATCCTGTCATATTCCCTTTCATCTTGTTCCCAAATCCCAAGCCCAGCCAACAACCCTAGCAACAGCATACTAGCCACCTCCCTGGTAAAATTTGTCTGCGCTCCCCAGGATAGGCTGATCACTTGGCACCTGCTCTGTGGATACAATAGACAGCTTGAGTCTAATCTGGTGACAGCCCCAATCCTTTTGCTAACACTACATGACAAAAAATAAATTATTAAAGTTGCATCAATTCTCACAATGTGTAAGTCTTTCAAAGCATTCCTATTTAGTGTGGGGAAGCCTGCACCTTACCTTCCCACATTATACTGTGCCTGACTCTTGGGATACACAGAGGGCTTTAGCCTCCAGTTCTGTCAGTCCTTCACCTTTCACCAAAACTACATTTATCACAGTGTGGGGAAGTCTGCACTGTATCTGCCCACACTATGTACCATCCCACTTATACCTGGCCCTGGGGATAAACAGAGAGCTTCAGAGGCCATGGTGCAATAAACACATTTAGAAATAAATAAATCCTCAGTAAGTAAATGTTTGTATTTATTTTTACCTACAGAAAGAAACAGTAAGAAAGATAAAACACATAGCAAAGTTTATTTTTCATTAAGTTGCTCACTAAAAACCTACCACCATAAGCTGCATGGGTAGTGCGGTTGAAAGCTGAAGACACTTTGTGATGTTCATCACCTGTGTCTCCCATAGCGATAACATCGGGGTCTGGAGCAGTGGGACAGGGAGACAGAGGGAAGGCTGCAGGCCAAGGCAGAGGCTCCCCTAGAGAAATGTGCTCTGAAACTTCATGAGCAGCAGCCATACAGTGGTCAGGCCCTCCAGCAGTGACTGTAGCCTTCTTAGTGACTTTTGGCACACAATCCTGAGGTGGGCAGGCGGTTTGCCCAGCAGTGAGATGACCAACACAGAGAGTAGCTGAAGTGAGTCCAGAGATCTAACACATGTTCTAAGGCTGGCCATCTGAAGATGGACACACTGGGAAGTCTTTGCCCTTTGGAGTAGATGATAGCAGTTGCGAGGTAATAAACTGCACTAATAACCTGCAATCAGCACCAGGAGTGTCAACCCCAGTGCTCCAGCCTGGCTTGAACTTCCATCAGTACCCCAGCAGCAACAGCACAGCCAGCCCCAGCAATCCCAGGCTGACATGAACCCTGTCAGCAACCCTTACAATGCCAGCCACGGCCTGCTACCCCAGCAACAGCAGCACTGACTGCCCCAGCGATGTTACCTTGCTCAAATCCCTGCTAGCAATGACAGTTCTAGTGATCCCAGTCCAAGCCAACAAGCCCAGCAACAACATATTAGCCGCATCTGTTAACCACTGTCTGAGCTCCATGGGACAGACGGACAACTCTGTACCTGGCCTATGGACAAACCTGAGAGATTGAGCATCCAGCGGTGACAGTCTGTTTCCTTTAACCAACACCACGTTACCTTAAGCAGACTTAGAGCCAAACTGGTCATTTTATTCCCCAGCTGGTACTGACATAAACTGCACTAACTGTAGTTATCCATACACTGTAGGGAATGCCTTAAGCCATTACTTCACCGACCTTACTGCATACACTGGCTTGACTCCCCCCCCCACCTGAATCTGGCCACCCCCACTGCCCACTGTCAGTCACTAAATCACTGCCCTACCCCATTTTTTATTTTAAAATTGCCAGAATCTCCGACATCCATAAACACCTTAATCAGACTCCTGACGTGAAATCTTCAGGCTCCGATGGGATTGCACCCAAGCTCCTTCAAGCCACTACAAATGAACTTGCTCCCTCAGTCATCAGAATCATTAATTTTTCCTTAACTTCTGGGATTGTGCCTGATCCTTGGAAACTGTCCCATACTGTGTCTGTTTTTAAGAAAGGGAACACAAAGATCATCAGCAATTACAGGCCTATCGACATTCTTCCTGTGCCAAACCAGATTCTCAGAAAAGACTGTCTCCACTCAAGCAAGTGGCTACCTTACAACTCATAACTTCTTATCTCTAACACAGCACAGCTACTGCAGAGGTGACAGCCCCACAACTGCCTTTCTGACCCTTACGACCAGTATTACAGCTGCTATGGATAGGGGTGATCTCAGAGGTGCTGTCCTCATCGACCTCACCAAGGCCTTCAACCTTGTTGATCATGCTGTACTTTGTACCAGCTTGGTAGCCTGGATATCTCTCCCACAACACTTCCTTTGTTTAATAATAACTTGATTAGCTGGCCCAGTGGTGTAGAGGGCTGAGGCGCCATGGGCACTCTACCTCATCCCATGCCAGTGACCCGGTGTTCGGAAATGGACGTAGGTCACTCAGAGGTTGGCCAGGAGAGGGAGGATTGAGCATCCATAGGATTGCTCTCCTCCCTCGGGGAAGGGGGGATCTTGTGCTTCACCACTTCACTATCATCTGGAGGAATCCAGACGGCAGTGCATGCAAGCCACAATGGGGGAACGGCACATGATCAGAGCACCAGGGGAGTCTCCATGGAGGTAAAGCTCACACTACGTGTTCACTGCATGTCCGTGACACCCAAGGGAGAAAACAGGATGAAAAAATGGAGGACAGGATTCATGAAGCCCTGCCCGTCACGCTGGTAGCCCGCTCGGTCTCTCCAGTCAGGGGATGAATCTGGATTGTGTGTTCTGGATAGGTAGGGGAGGACGGCTCTCCATTCCTAGCCCCACCACAGGGGGTAATCCATGGGGGATAGGGTCCCCCAATACTGGAGGAGACTCGGGATGGCTGCGCCTGACAGAACAGGGCTGAACAACTGCCTGTACCTGCAAAGGTGGATGAAAACCTATATAAAAAAAATAATAATAATAACTTGGTTAACAGGTAGTACCACAGTACCATCATGTCAGGTTCAGGTCACATGAACATTTGAAGAAGCTAGCAGAATTAGGTCTTTTGGTCTCTCTAGTCTGCTCTTTGTGCAGGGTTCTCAGCTCAGGCTGGTGTCCCTGCCTCCCCCATCCCCTACCTTTCCATCCCTATCCTTCCCCCTTCCTTTATCTTTCCCCTATATCTGTCCCAGACTCTCTTGAAGCTGCCCACTGACCTTGATGAAATCACCTCTTCTGACAGCACGTCCTCCCTATCACAACCTGCCTCCACCATGGTTGGGTCCTGCAAGGCTCATTTCTTGTACCTCTCCTCTTTGCCCTGCACATTAATTCTATCCACTATTGTCTCTCACATAGTATGCCCATCCTATACACAGATGACCCCGTTTCATTTTCAAACACCAACAATATTGTAGATAGTAATAGATAACTGTGCTCTGACCTTCAGGCTGTCCAGAGCAGGCTTAACATAAACAAGCTATTCTTGAATACTACCAAACTCAGGCTATGCTCTCCCCCCACAGGATAAAGACCTGTCCATTCCCCCTCTCCGACTTGTGTAGTGATGGAATGCTCCTTTTCTCAGTACTATTACTGAATTATTTGGGAGTTACACCAGAGCCCATTTCTTGACTTCTTGCTACATATTGTCGGCATCTGTAAGGCTGTAAACTCCAGGTTGAGGCTCTCATATAAGGTAAGCCACAATCTTTTAAAGCCTGTTTAGCCATCACTCAGGAGGGAGCAATCTTAGACCTGGTACTCTCAAATGGTGACAGAGAGAGGATCTCAGATTTAGAAGTCGGTAGCCATCTGGAACAAGTGACCAACAAACAGTGTGGTTCACGATAAACAGAGCCAAAGAGTTAAGCCATCTAAAAGCGAGGGTATTGGACTTTAGGAGAGCTGACTTTGGCAAAATGGGAGAGTACCTCAAAAAAGAACTAACAAATGGGCAAGAAGGAGGGGTGGCAGAACAATGGGAAAAAATCAAAACTGCCACCACAGAGGCAACAAGCCTTTGTGTGAAGCAACTAAACAAAACTAAATGAAAGGAAAAAAAACATTGTGGTTCTCAAAAGAGGTGGCGGGGAAGGTTAGGGAGAAATATAGCAGTCAGAAAGTATAAGGAAACACAGAAGGAGCAGGACAGAGAACTGTACCAGTTAAAGCAGAAGGAAATGGGGAAGGCAGTCAAAATAGCAAAAGCTCAAACTGAGGAAAAGACAATCGACTCATTTAAGAAGGAGAATAAAACCTTTTATAGGTAAATTTGGGAGCAAAGGAAGACCAAAGGAGGGATAGTGAGACTTAATATAGGGAAGGGGAGGGGATGGGCAGAGGGAGACAGTGAAAAAGCAGGGATGCTGAATGAATACTTCTGCTCAGTGTTCACAAATGAAGAGGGGGGGGTACCTAAACCAAACAACAGAAGCACTCTGGATTGGGGGGGGGTCAATACCAGTCCATTCACAGAAGAAAGGGTCCTGAAAGAACTCCTAATACTGAAGGTGGACAAAGCAATGGTACCTGAAAAGATTCACTCCAGAAATCTAAAAGAACTAAGGGGAGAACTAGTGACACCACTGACTACTCTTTTTAACAAATCATGGGAGGATGGTGTGGTACCTAAGTACTGGAGGAGGGCAGATGTGATTCCCCTTCACAAAAGTGGGAGCAAGGCAGAGGCAGGAAACTACAGATCTGTTAGTTTGACCTCAGTGGTAGGAAAGATGATGGAATCACTTCTGAAAGAAATAATTGTTGAGTACCTAGAGGCCAGCAGGGCGCAGGACCCAAGACAACATGGATTCACAGCAGGAAGGACATGTCAGATGAATATAATAGATTTCTTTGACTGGGTGACAAAAGTAGTAGACCAGGAAGGGGCTGTGGATGTGGCCTACCTAGACTTTAGCAAGTCATTTGACACAGTCCCACACAAAAGATTAACAAACAAGTTAGACAGCCTGGGAGTGGGTCCCAGGGTGGTAACCTGGGTAAAACATTGGCTGGACAACAGGACGCAGAAGGTAATAGCAAACGGAGTCCACTCCAAAGAAAGGAGGGTTACTAATGGGGTACCACAGGGTTCAGTACTGGGACCGGTCCTCTTTAATATCTTTATAGGTGACATCATGGAAGGACTGGAAGGAAAAGTATGTCTCTTTGCAAATCAATCAATCAAAATCTTTATTTATCCAGGCAGACACCGTTGAGCAAAGCTAATTTTCGAGGTGGACCTGGGACGTACAAATAGATGACTACATTTTGGTAAAGAACAACAATACAAATACAGTTTTGTGAACAGCAATCAGGCATAGGCAATACAGATGCAAATAAAAATATGCAGTTTAATGTACAACATTATTTTACAAACAAACAGTATGTACAGCGCAGGCAGTATTGCAGATAAATACAGACAAACGGTTATTGCAGAGTAGACGCAAGTAAAGGATGATCCATTTGGCTCACCCTAAGGAACATACTATAGTAGTGAGATGAGTTAAGTGCAGTGGAGGGGAGGGAAGTAGGGGGTAGGACGGAAAATAGAAAAAGGTCGAGAAGTCACAGGTAAGAGGATGTGAGGTGTAAACTATTAGGGGGAGCGATGGTAGGCATGGGGCCAGCAATAAATGAATAAATAAATAAGTCTTGAAACAATTTACCCCCCTCCTATTTAGCCCTAAAGAAGGTAATCGGTTTCTCTGGTTATTTCTAGTCGTTGTCTCGTACACTCCCTAGTTTACTTGACATGAGTATGAATAACGTCTTATACATGTCTAACTCTTCCCTTATGCTCCTATCAGATTGTCAACTCCATGAAGTCTTTCACTGTTAAACATTATGGAACTTACCCAATGTGTGTCTATCACTGTTAAACAATATGGAATTTACCCAATTTGTACTGCTTCTGCTTACCTGTATGTACTTTCTGTATACCTGTATGTTATTTTTTTTACCCCCGGGTCGCCCCTGAAAAAGGGACCTCCGGGGCCCAGTGGGCCTACCCGGTCAACAAAATTCAATAAATAAATAAATAAATGGAAACTAAGACCAGAAAGTGACCTAACATCATGAGGAGGCAGAGGGAGAGTCAGGGAGCTAGGCAGGAAGCTTTGTAGGGATAGGTATCCCTAGAGTCAGGGGGAGCAAACCCTGGATTCCTTGTTATGGAGTGAATATAATGTTTTGAAGGCTGCTAGGCTACTGGGGTGATTAATTTTCAGGTTTTTTTGTATCTTATTCCACAATAGGGGCAGCACATGACTAATAGATACCCAGCCAAAGCGAGATCTGGCCTTGGAAACCTCCAGCGAAATGTAAGAGGCACTTCTCAGGGCATACTTACTTGATGGGTAAAATGGTAAACAGTCCGAGATACAGTCACGCAGTTTGTTTAAGGTGACTTTGTAGGTCCAGATAGCAGCGTTTCTCTGGTGTCTAGAGCTGAGGGATGACCAACCTACCACAGTGTACAGGGAGCAACGGTGGGTGGAGTACAGAAGACCCGTTATAAACCTTAGAGCTCTATGGTAGAGTGTATCAAGTTTGGAGAGAGCACCTGCAGGACCCTGGCTGTAGAGGAAGTCAGCATAGTCTAATAAGGAGAGAAAGGTAGTTGGACTAGCCTCAATTTTGCATCCCTAGGGAGGAGGTTTTTTATCCTGAAGAAAAGGCCAAGTCTCATTCTAAGTTTCTTTATTAGCTCTTCTATATGACCAAGGAAAGAGAGTCTAATATCCAACCAAACCCCCACATATTTAAATTTTGTTACATACTCCAGCTGTTCACCCAGGATGGTGGTAATCGAGGGAAGTATCCCAGCCATGGCCGGGTTTGCTGAGTTGGAAAAGGGTGAAAAGAACATAGCTTTCATTTTCATGGCATTCAGGAGCAACTTCTGGTTTCAGGAGCTGAACCTGCAGCAGGTTGAAATCATCCTGGAGTTCTGTACATGCCATCTCAGGGGAAGGTCCACTGACGTAAAGCACTGTATCATCCGCAAATAGATGCATCTGGGCCTTTTTGATGGTGGTATCGATTCTATTAATATAGATGACACAAAGATCTGCAACAGGGTTGATACAAAAGTTGAGGGGTGGAAAGGATGAGAAGGGACTTTGGCAAGGTTGGAAGAATGGTCAAAAGTATGGCAGCTTAGATTCAATGCAAGAAGTGCAAAGTAATGCACCTGGGAAACAAAATCCCAGGGAAGAGTACACAATGGGGAGGTACTAACAACAACAAAATGGAATGGGACCTGGGTAGCCATATCAGCTGACCTAAAGGTAGGCAAGCAACATGAGAAAGCAGTAAGGAGGGCTGGGGGGATACTGTGATGCAAAGAGAGAGGCATCACCAGTAGAAAACAGGAAGTTGTTACCCCTCTGTACAAAGAGTTGATGAGACCCCATTTAGAGTACAGCGTGCAGTTCTGGATACCCCATCTAGGCAAGGACATAGACAGGATGGAGGCACACCAGAGAAGGGCTACTAAAATGGTGCAGGGTCTGCACCAGAAGCTGTTCAAAGACAGACTAAAGGAGCTTAATATGTATACCCTCGAGGAAAGGAGGGAGGGGGGGGACATGATAGAAACTTTCAAGTACCTCAAGGGAATTAAAGTCCCTGAGGGTAGCATCTTTCAGAAAAAAGAGATGTGCAAGAACAAGGGGTCACAATCTGAAGATAGAGGGGGAACGGCTTAGGGGCAATGTGAGGAAATTTTTTTTTTTTTAACGAAGAGGGTGGTGAACATATGGAACAGTCTTTCTGAGGGGATTGTGGGGTCAAAAACAGTGGGGGAATTCAAGAATGTATAGGACAGACATAAGGCAATTCTAGAGGGGGATAGGAGGAAGTAGGCTGCTGGTTAACTAGGATCTGCAGCTTATCCAATAGGTAGTGAAATGGGCAGACTAGGTGGGCCAAGCGGTCCTTATCTGCCATCAAAGTCTATGTTTCTATCATCTATGTTATCCTGCTCCCTAATCTTCTTTATAGGTTGCCACTTTTCAAGGCTTCTGCTAAAGCCACCTTACACAAATGGGCCATGAAGTACAACTATAATGCTTTGCTCTGGCCTCAAAACATCATGTCCATCACAGCACTTTGTATTCCAACCTTGCCCCCCCAAGCCCTTCACAGTTTTACATTGGAAGGTGTCATCTATAATATCTTATATAAACAACTGCCTTCATCCCTAGCCTCACACCTTTTGCCTGCTAGTAGCAACCATCCCTCAAGTCTACTAAGTATACCCTACTGTCCATACTCAAAATGAGAATGAAACTTTGTGATACTGCATTCTCCTCTTTTCTCCCAAGGCAATGGAATTCTATTCCAGCTGAACTATGAAGCTGCCAGAAAATCCAGGCCTTCCGTTGTGGCTACCATACCTACCTGCACAAAACCACTGCATACACTTGCTTCTAGCTGGCTTTGTCTGGTTGGTACCCTTGTGCCCTTTGTCTCAAGTTGTCTTGAAAAATGTTATGATTGTAAAGCTTTGTTTACCACTGTTTCTGCACTTGTCACTTTGGATATCAGTTCTATGGGTTTTCATCTCAGTTTCTGTATTCTGCATCTTGACATTGCACAAAGCTTTAACATATGTACTTGATGTTGTCCTTATTCGACTGTAATGTTGTTCCAGATGTAACCTACCAGGTCATACCTGGAAAAAGACATCTGATTATCTAGTGCACCTACCTGGTAAATAAAAACTACATAAAGTATGACACACGGTACATCATCAAAGAAAGGACACAGCAATGCTCACAGCTGTAAGTCTCTCAAAGTGCTTCTGTTTACGTATATGCTTCACACTGACAGATTTTATTTTTTGTATGAATTTATCCTGTCTTTAGGTAGGAAAGCCTCTTCCTGCAGGGTATTCAACTCTGCATATTCAAATTTCAGTACTTGGCAGGGTTCAACCTGTGAATTTTCTAGGTTGAAAAGCATCATTGATGGATTTTTATTGTTTGAAGCCCCGTCTTTCCAGAGTGCTCCTTATCAACGCTATGGAGCTTACTGCCTCCTCTTTTGTTTTCCCTGAGATTAACAAGTCGACTAGGTAAGGTAAAAACACCATACCTTTTCTTCTTAGGTATGCTGCCACAGCACATAGCTACTCTGTGAACACATTGGGTACTGAGGATAACACAAAAGGCAGGACAACAAATTGGTACTGGCAATTTCTCAGCCTGAATCTTAGGTACTTTCTATGAAAAGGTCTTACTGGGATATGGAAGTATGCATCTTTCAGGTCCAGGGAGACCAATCACTCTCCTTTTTGCAAGGTTGGGATCACTGTGCCCAGTGTCACCATCTTGAACCTGCCTTTTTTGATGTTCCTAGTTCAGGAATCTAAAGTTCAGAATAGGCTGCCATTCTGCATGTTTCTTGTTTGTCAGGAAGTACCTGTAAAGAGTCCAATCCCCCACTGGGAAGGAAATACCTCTTCCACAGCTTTGAACTTTCGCAGCTTTTCTACTTCCAGAAGGATTTTTTCCTCTGGTCTTAGTTCTGGAAAACTTTGAGGGGATTTCAGTTCTGGATAATTTACAAATCAGAGAGACAGACCCTGACCCACCACTTCCGTATCCACTTCTCTTTGGTAATCGATTTTCACTCTTGGAAGTAGTGGGCCAGGTGCCCTCCTTCAGGCAAAGAGTGTTTGGTGACTTGGTCAGAACTGTCCAGGGTACTGCTTCTTTTAAGGCTTGGAAGTTAGTGCTCATCTTTGCTTAGAACCCCACCTGCCTCCACCCCTGGTAGTACTTCTATGCACTTGATACTCATTGAGTAGGACCTGCTGTAATAAGCCCTAACCCCACCTCCCCTTCCATAAGGTCTGAAGGATGTGGAGGCCCTTTCTTTCTGGGTTAGGCTTTTGTGAGTGGACTTCTGCTCATCCACTTTTTTCATGTATGCATCTGATTTGTCACCAAAAAGTGAGGGGCCTTCAAAGAGGAAGTCATCTGCATTGGCTTGAGTGTCCAGAGTGAGGATGGCAGTCCTTAACCAGGTTAACCTCCTCAGGCAATAGAATGTGCCAGAACCCTTGAAGCAGTATCACTGGTGTCCACTGCCATGTGGAACTGATACTTAGTGACCTCTAGTGCAGCTTTGGTTGTCACTGCCAAATCATCACCCAGTTCACCATCAACGTTTTCACTCAGGGTCATGACTGCATTCCACTGGTAGAAGCCACTGGCAAGACAGCAGATAAGGGGTAGGTGCAGCTATTGAGGGACTTTAATCTGCCAGATGTAGACTGGAGCCTCCCAGCTGTAGCTTCAGCTAGAAGCAGGGACATTCCTGAAGGGGGCATTTCTCAGGCAACTAATCAGTGAACCCACTCATGGTGGGACAATACTGGGCCTGATACTCACTAACAGGGACAGTGTTACAGACATCAAGGTGAGATGCCACCTGGGGACCAGTGATCATTTTACAGTGTGGTTCAGTATAAGGACGGCTGTGCAATCAAACCACACAAGGGTGAGGGTCCTGGACATCAGGAGGACAAAGCTTTTTAAAGATGGATAAATGCCTCAGGAATGACCTAGTGGGGGGTGGGGGGGGAGAAACAGTGGGTGAAACTAAAAGGCAAGGAAAGGCAAGACAAACTTTATTTATATGGCACCCAATCCCAGGGGCTCTAAGCACCTCACAGAAATCAACAATTTGATAAAACATGGAACTGTTAATAAATAATAATCAGGTAATAAATAAGTACAGCAGGGTATTAAAGCAACAGCATCATGCCCCAAGCACATGGCAAACAAATGAGTTTTAAGACTGGAACTAAAAATGGTCAGGGAAGGGGCACCTCTTACCTCAGGGGGAAGAGCAGTCCAGAGAAGCAGAGCCACCACTCCAAACACCCTATCCCCTGATGACTTTAGGCAACATTTTGGAACAGATAAAAATCCCACCTCTACTGACCAAAGGGGATGGCCAGAAGCATATGGGATCCGGAGGTCTTTCAGGTAGCCTGGCCCCAAACCATGGAGGGCCTTGTACATTAACAAGCATACCGTGAAGTTGCTGCAACACCACACCGGCAGCCAGTGCAGAACATGGAGAACCAGTGTGATATGCTCAAATCGGGATATACCAGTAACTAGTTGGGCTGCCATCTTCTGGACAAGTAACAAGCAATGCAGCAACTTCGCAGATAACCCCAGGTAAACAGCGTTACAGTAATCCAGTCTTGATGAGACAAGTGTGCGCACCAATGTTGTTAGGTCAGATGGCTCAAGAAATGACTTGATCTGGGAGAAGTTATGAAAATGGTAGAAGCCACTGAAGACAACAGCTGACACCTGATGTTCTAGTGTCAGCTTGGAGTCCACAATGACCCCAGATTCCTCACCCTATATATAGCTTCTGGAGCAACACCATCCAAAAATGGTAAAATGGTACAACTCGAAGCTGATGAAAAAGACTGACCCAGCTCCACCAATAGCACCTCCGTCTTTGAGGGATTCAGTCTAAACCAGCTGGCCACCACCCAGTCCTGCATTTCCCTAAGGCACTCAGTTCTAAGACAGCTACCCTATCATCAGGAGCACAAGAGACATACAGCTGGGTATCATCAACATAATAATGAAAACCCAAGTTGCAACGTCATGATTTCCCCCAGTGGCAACATGTACATAAAGAACATTATGGGATACAAGATTTACTGCTGAGGCACATCACAGCAAAGTGCAGCACTGCACAAGATGAAAGAGTCAAGAGCCATCTGCTGCATCCTGCCAGAAAGACAGAACTCAAACCACCATAACACCATCCCTGTGAGTCCTACAAAGTGCCTCAGACAGGTCAACTGCATCTCTTGGTCCACTGCGTGAAACACCAAAGAAAGATCAAGCAAGACCAAGATTGGGCTGCATCTGCTATCCCTTGCAAGGTGGAGGTCATGGTATACCCTGACCAGAGCAGCTTCTGTACTATGACAAAGCCGGAACTGGACTCAAAAGGCTCATGGATATCATATTTCTCCAGGTGCTGCTCCAACTGCACTGTCACCACCTTTTAGACCAACTTCCCCAGAAAGGGAAAGTTCAAGATAGGCCTGTAATTTGCGAGAACAACGGGGTCCAGAGATTGTTTCTTAAGACAGGGTCTCACCACCACCCTTTTCAAAGTGGTTGGAAAATTCCCCTACCCAAGTGAACGCTTGACAATCTCCACTTACTGTATCGAGCATACCACAGCACTCCAAAAGAAGATGGATCGGCCCAGGAGCCAATCAATATACAGTAGGTGGGGTGCAGTCTAGAAACTACCAGGAGGATATCCTCCGTCAACACTACGTCAAACTCCTCCCATAAAAATGAAGTGCTCCTGTCTGATGACCGAACACTGTCAGCCAATCACAGGCCTCTTGAGGTTATCGCAGCCCTGATAAAGGACACCTTGTCCAGAAAGAACCAATGAAACTCATCACACTTTTCTCTGGAAATGCACTACAGGACTGCAAACAGCTAGGATTTAATAATCTGTTCACAGTGTTGAAGAACTGAGTTGGTCAGTTCTTTGCAGCAGCAGTCACCCGTGACAAGAACAGTGACATTTTCAGAGTAACTGCCTGCTGATATTCATCATAATGAGCCCTCAGTGCCAATTTATCCTCCGCTACATGGGACCTCCGCCAACAAAGTGTGATCTACTTTTAGTAAAGCCTCATTGATCTTTATGTATTACAAACACTACTTGAGCTTGAATTTTATATACAGTTAGTTTAGTAAGTAGTTTCTAATCATGGTTCAGTAAGTTTATAGGTTTATAATAGGCTCAGTGCAGACAGGTGGCAGCAAAAGCCAATGGAATGCTGGGGTGCATAGCAGGGGGAATCTGCTCTAGAAATAGGGAGGTGAGTCTGCCCCCCCCTCTCTACAGGTTGCTGGTCAGGCCGTACCTGGAATAGTGCGTGCAGTTCTGGTGCCCATTCCTGAAGAAGGATATCAAATTGTTGGAGGGTGAACTGCATAGGGCAACAAAGATTATCCAGGGATTAGAGGGATACTCCTATGAGAAGAGGCTGGGCGAGCTGAACATGTATTCCCTGGAAGAGAGGAGGGATGGAAGGGGGAACATGATCGAAACCTTTAAATACCTAAAGGGGAAAACAAAACTAATGCAGAAGGATTTTCCAGACAAGAAGGGGAGGGTCATGGGGGGCATCAGTTAAGGCTGGAGGGGGGACGGTTCAGGAGGGAAGTCAGGAGACAGTATTTCACAGAGAGAGAGTGGTGGACAAATGGAATACTCTGTCAGAGGAGTAGTAGCCTGTAGCACGGTGGACGGCTTTAAGAGAGGATGGGATAGAGTGAGGAGGGGTATGTATGAAGAGGTGAGGGGAGGGGTGGTGGGCAGCTGCAACGGTTAGGTTAATCAGCAATCGAAAGCATACTCGATTGACTGCGAGGCCTGTATCTGCTGGCTCTTTCATATGTTCATATAATTATTTTATTTTTCTCTCTATCGGGTTTGGGTAATACAATCACTACAGAGTCCATCATAGTAGAATAGTGCTTGGTTCAGACTAAGCACCTCCGCAAAAAGTCTAAACAATTTTGGAACCAATAAATGTGCCAATACCATATAAAAATATAACATATAACATTCCATATAACATATAACAATACTATGTAACAATACAACATATAACATTCCATATGACATATAACAATACTATGTAACAATATAACATATAACATTCCATATAACATATAACAATACTATGTAACAATATAACATAATATTCCATATAACAATACCATGTAACATTCAAAGGCAAAACAGTTTGGAGGCTCACAAAGTAACCAAAAATGCGCTTACTCTGGAGTGCAAATTCACAACTATACATAGAAATTGGCTAATCCTGACTAGGGACAGTAACACTGCAAACAGCATAGGTAATAAACCTCATATAAAATATTACATAATTGCTCATTTGAAAGATCATTTGGTAAAGAGAAAATATTAATGCACCGAGCTCACCACAAACTAACTGGTTCCCTCCCTCCAAACCAGACTTCATTACTTGCAAACTCTGCAATGTATGCAGATATGCTATGTCTGGCAATCATTTCATTCACCACAGCACAGCAAAGGAAGATAAAGTAATGAAATTCATGATGTATAATTCTAACTATGTTGTTCATGCCATCACTTGTCCTAGTACCATTTTGTAAGGGTTAATTTAACTCACAGGAGTTTGATTTTCTATGAAATACCTCTCAGCGCAATACTGTGTGCAATACGTTGCTGGAATACTTTTGTTACAGTTAATGAAGATTTCTGCATATATTGTCATCTTTTTGGTGTGAATATATTCGAGACGAGGCTTTTTTAGAGAGAACCTGTTCATTAATTTTATGTGTGTTCTCACTTTCGGGAAAATCAATCTTCAAAATGCTGGTTTAGAGAACACAAGTAAACTGAATCATAACAACTAAAGTTGGAGCTGCCCTCACATACAGATTGTCTGACATTGAAACGTAAGCAAGCAGGCACGACTGCCATGGCATGGGCTGACATGACCGTATCTGTGGGGGCAGCTTGGACTTTTGTTATTTTAGTACAGTATGCTTGTGTTCTCTAAATCAGCATTTGTAAAGAGTGCCAAGATTTGTAGTGCTGTTGCAATTGCAATTCAGCTCACATATTCTGTACTGACTGTCTGGAACTGTTTGCCCTCCCTCTCCAGGCAAGGTCTAGAGGCTGTCCTGTATATGTGGTGAGCCTTCATATACTACCTGTATTGTCTGGAAAATAAATGATTTGGACTCTGGTAACACCTTTCTGGTTTACTTATATTTGTGTTGACCCTTCTACTGCATAGCAGTGTTTTTGCAAAACCATATAATATTCTGCCATTAAACCATCTTATCCTGGGAAAGGAATTTTTCTTCCTATTTTTAATGACATTTTATCATTCTTTTTCTGTGAGAAGCTCTCATCCAAAATATGCATGGCAGAGGCAATAGAGCTAGTACTTTTTAATGTTATCCACCTGGTTCATAAAATCTTTGTAAGCACCCTCTTTTGGGGAGCTTACTATTGTAATCTTCTCTGCCCTGTTGCCCTTTTTGGGAGGTGGGGGGGCTGGCCCGCCCGCTGGCCAAGCAGAGCTAGTTCACCATGGGTAGTATTTAAGGGAAGCACGTTGATGGAGAGGAGAGGCCAGCAGAAGAGAGAACATGAGACATGCAGTGTAGCCAGGGCATCAGCCCCAGCCCAGTTTGGGCTCAGCAGTTCGCCATTTGGGAGTCCGCTCGGGGAAGTGAAGGGTGGTGCTCAGGAACTGCAGCGTGTTAGAAGTGGGCCTGCTGTGTTCGAGAGCTCTTTCCTGGGGAGTTTAGGCACCCACCTGCGTGCACCATGGCACTGAGGTTGGGCAGGCCTAGTTCCAGCCATCATATGGTGCCAGGAATGGAGTCTCGGGTGGAGGGGACGGTGCAGTGGTCTCAGCCTGCGTTGTTCAAGTTAAAGTTTATTGCAGGAAAACTCCATTGAGCAAGCTCATTCACAAGAAGATCCTGGAGCATGTATACAGACAAGGAAAACAATACATAGGATTCAAAAAAAAACATCACAGTAGATAAAATAAAATAAAGTTTAGGTTCATATGGTACATAGTGCTCAACTTGGGGCATAACAAAGTACACATAAACTTGTGGGGAGAGCAGTGGTGGCAGCCCACCTCCCCTTACCAGTGTGGCACTATGCCTGAGTAAAGATGGTCTGCGGGGAGCAGAAAAGTCGACAGGTGAGTACCCTGGATCGCCTGTGCCCTGGATGCGCTGGGATGCTGGGGGCCCTGACGAGTAGGCCCTATTCTGCAGGGTGAAGAAAATCTAGGGAGGCACTGCAGTTTGTGTTATAGCCACCGTGACTGTAGAGGAAAGAGTTGTAGGCACAGGATTCGTGCAAGTGTGAGGCCTAGTGGTTTAGATGAGGCCTAAGACATGCTGCTGCCATCAGTTTCTTTAAGGGAGCCACCCCGGCTCTGTGAGGACTCAGCATCTCAGCCTTAACAGTCATAAGTATTGTGCCATGCCTCTGTGCCACCAAAGACTGCCTTTCTCTTTAAAGCCGTGCCCCCCCTGCTCCCGGGTGTAGTATGTACTGTTTTATGCTACATTTTAAATAACATTTTTTCTTATTGTTAAAATGGACTTCGGAGTGGGCCTCCAGCTGCTTTATGAATTTAACCCTTGCTGCCAGCTAACATCTTGCCCCACAGCCTCTGGGTATGCTGCTCTCTGCACCGTTTTAGGCTGCGCCCAGCGACCGCCTTCTGGGAAGGAGAAGACAGACCCAAGTATATGCCAGCTTTCACTTATTCTGGATGTGTTGTAGCAGTAGTAGTAAAAATGTTATTCTGATGTCACAACAGGATAACCCAGTTTAGTTAAGGCTCATTTTCAATGGGGTCCCACAGTACAAAAATATCAGTTTCACAGTAAAAATAGCTTAATATACAAACAAACGCTGGAAGTAGAGTACACAAAGGCCTTTGAGAGAGAAGCCTGGATATCCAAAACCTGTCAGGTTTTATACATCTTTTATGTATTAAATAAATTCTTTAAATTTTGCTCTTTAAGAGACTGGTGCCCTTGTTATTTATAAGGTTGGTGTGTGCTCTACTTCCAGTGTGTTTGTTTGTTTTAATTTAGTATTGTAGCACCACTGTCCATGTGCTGGCTCCTCTGTACTAGCTTAATATACAACATAAGCAAACCATACAAGACAATACCATCTGTACAAATACACAATAGGTAAAATATACATATCTCAATTACAACAAGCTTTTGGGGAATTTTTAGCATTTAAAAGCCATGATCTTCTAGCATTCCAAGATACTGTATTTTATACAGTCTCAAATGACCTGGCAAATTGTTCCATAACCTAGGACCCATAGGAACAAAACTATGTTGGCCCCTTACCATTTTCATAGCTGGTACCATATAATTTATTTCTCCTGCTGCACGTAATCCTTCCCTAACATTCTGCTCCTCTAATAATTCTGTCATATAGTCAGGCATTTTTTGGAGTTGACAGTGATAAATCAGATGTATCATATACATATCATATCACGTTGTTCCGTCAATGCTATCCAATTTAAAACTCCATAAAGAGAACAGTGATGTGTTGCCCAGGGTGCATCTAGAATAAAGTGCACAAACCTATTTAACATTACATCAAGCCTGTGCAATACTCCTCCAGCGTCATCCCCATACACAACATCACCATAATCAAATAATGGAATTACCATGAAGTTCACTATTTTTAATCTAATATCTGATGGTATACAGCCTTTATGTTTATACAGGATCCCCAATTTCTTATTTAAATTCTTAGTCAACATGTTGACATGTATATCCCATTTACACTGGGAGTCTAACCAGACTCCCAGGTATTTATAAGAGTTAACATTGCTTAGACTACAATTATCAGACATTTTTATATTCAAAGCCAGTTGTTTTTGCTTTTTGTTGTATTTGAAAACAACATTACTTGTGACTTTGAGGAATTTAGGACTAAACCATGTTCCTGAAAATAACTTTGTAGTATATTAAAATCTTTTTGCAGCTTTTCTTGTATCTGACTAATGGATCTACCTTCTGTATAATGTACTGTATCGTCCGTGTACAAATGGTGCTGGACATAGAAACATAGACTCCGACGGCAGATAAGGACCGCTTGGCCTACCTAGTCTGCCCATTTCCCTACCTAGAGGATAAACTGCAGATCCTATTTAACCAACAGCCTATTTCTTCCTACCCCCCACAAAAATTGCCTTATGTCTGTCCCATGCATTCTTGAATTCTCCCACAGTTTTAGACCCCACAACCTCCTCAGGAAGAATGTTGGCATGTGTGTGTGCACGTGCGCGCACTGTGAGGGGTTTGCTGTGCATATATTAACTGGGCTTATGGGCTGTGACTATGAGTGTGGGTGACTGTAGGTGTGTGGTGTGAGTGGGTTACTCGTCTTGAGGAATAAACAGGGAATACATAATGGACTGCAGTG
This sequence comes from Neoceratodus forsteri, assembly GCA_016271365.2. NCBI lineage: Eukaryota > Metazoa > Chordata > Ceratodontiformes > Ceratodontidae > Neoceratodus > Neoceratodus forsteri. Next base: position 902,480,213 of record CM057456.1, on the reverse strand, counting down.
GAATAACACATTTATCTCCACTAGTGAGTGGTAAGACCCATAACTCACAAGTGGCAAAGCCACGAGTTAGTTATAAAGGTCTTATAACTCATGTGTGGAGATAAATGTGTTGTTCTACTGCAACTCATTATGTATTTGATATATACACACCATTTGTAGAGTTTTTACTGGTATTTTACATTGTGTTTAGCTTAAAACTGCCTTTCTTTCCATTGTAAGTTCCCTATCTGGCCCATTGCTCTCTGTGTTCCATTTCCAGATTCTAAGTGGAAATAACATGTTCTAAGTTATATAAATGGTGTTCTAAGTGAAAATATTTATCCCAAAATAACATGATTTATTTACCCTGTTTATTCACCACTGGTGTGGTATATATTAATTGTTCTGTAGCACTTATTTACTTAATGGAATTGTTATTTGCTCTTGTATTAACTTTGGGGGGCAAAGTTGTTTGGCTTAAGAAAGAGCAAAAAAGGTTTCTGAGTCCCAAAATGTTGGGTGACAGCAGAACTGGGTTTTATTCGTGGGGTTTATGGGGTCCCTGTGTCCCTGGGTATAGGTTTAGGGGTCTGCCCCCTATGGCTGGCAATTGCTCCAGGATGGCAGGGAAAGGAGAGTGTGCATGTCCGTACCTGTGCCTGCCTTGGGGTAGCTGGATGCCCCTTTCACCTGGAGGTGAATGGTTTAAAGGGGAGGAGAGTGTAAGCACCTTCTTTTGGGGATGCTTACTACTGTAATCCCCTCTGCTCTGTTGCCCTTTTTGGGAGGTGGGGAGCTGGCCCGCCCACTGACCAGGCAGAGCCAGTGCTCCATGGCTAGTATTTAAGAGAGGTGTGTTGGTGAAGAGGAGAGGCCGGTGAGAGAGAGAATGTGAGTCGCACATTGGAGCCAGGGCTGCTGGGCTCAGCAGTTCAAGGTTTGGGAGTCTACTCAGGGAAGTGAAGTGCAGTGCTCAGGGACTGCAGCATGTTGGAACTGGGCCGGTTGTGTTCAGGAGCCGTGGCCTGGGGAGTTTATGTGCCCACCTGCATGCACCGTAGCACCATGATGGGGTAAGACTAGTTCTAGCCATGATGTAGTGCCAGGAATGGAGTCTTGGGCAGAGGGGAGGGTGCAGTGATGGCAGCTTGCATTGCGGGAGACCGGTGGTGGCAGCCTACCTCCCCTTACCCGTGCGGCACTCTGCCTGAGTGAAGATGGCCTGCAGGGAGCAAAAAAGTCAGCCAGTGAGACCCCAGATCACCTGTGCCCTGGATGTGTTGGGATGCCGGGGGGCCTGTCAAGTAGGCCCTATTTTGCAGGAAGAAGGAACTCTTGGGAGGTGCTGCAGTCTGTGTTATAGTCACCATGACTGTGCAAGAGAAAAGAGTGGTAAGCCCTGGACTTGAGCAAGTGTGAGGCCTGGTGGTTTAGGTGAGGCCTAAGATGTGCTGCTGTCATCAATTTCTTTTAGGGAGCCACTCTGGCTCTGTGGGGACTCAGTATCTCAGCCTTAATGGCCATAAGTATTGTACCATGGTTCTGTGCCACTGAAGACTGCCTTTCTCTTTAAAGCCATGGCCCCCTGCTCCCAGGAGCAGTATGTTCGGTTTTATGCTGCATTTTAAATTACATTTTTTCTTATGGTGAAAATGGACTTTGGAGTGGGCCTCCAGTTGCTTTAAGAATTGAGCCTTTGTTGCCAGCTAACATCTTGCCCCCATAACCTCTGGTTTTGCTGCTCTCTGCGCCCTGTTTTAGGCTGCGCCCTGTTTTAGGCTGCACCCTCAGTGGAGGAGAAGACGGACCCAGGTGTGTGCCAGCTTTCATTTGTTCTGGATGTGTTGCTGCTAAAGTGGTGCCCCCTCCCCTGAGCTTTCCACCGGGCCCCAAGACATCGGGGAGGGGGAAGCTACATCTTTATTACGTATCCTAATAAAATGTGTTACAAATTCCTTTGCCATTTCTGTATCTAAATGTATAATTTCCTCATTTGTTTTGTGAATGGAACCTATGTTAGAAGCCTCTCTCATTTTTAAGGCATGAGTATTTTTTATGATTTGTAACGTAAATAATATAATTGATTTTTTAATTATTTTGATGTCTCCTTCTGCTTGATTAATACAGTCTTCATTTCTTTGTGCTGTTTTGATTTGGAGTCCATTTGCCACGGTCACATTGTCATTATTGAAAGATAATTTCAATTATGAAATGGCTTGTCAATTTCAAGGCATCTCATTGGATGCCAGGTGTGTGTTAAAGTTTCTAACACACACAAGCTAGATCAGGTCATGCCAGCTGGGCACTGATTAGAGTAGAATGCCAACATAGAACGTTGAGAAAAGTAAAGACAGCCATCTTGTTTAATGCCATCACTGAGCAAGAATAGTCAGAAGTAATAAAATTACAGCCCACCATGTCTGACACAAATTTTGAAATAAGTTTTGAGGAAGACCTACTTCTGTTCCTCGATCCTCAGCACGAGCCAATAAAGCAAGAAATAGTTAAAAATCCACAAGACATCCAGTGCTGCCAACCGCCGACTACCAAACAGAATGTGAGTAAACGTTTTGAAAGGTTAAGCAACGATCAGCTAGACAGCCTAGAGCTTCAAAAAAATGAAAAAAAATACATTGAGAGCTACTGCTTGGGCACTGAAAGTAATAGGTGAGTGGTCAGTGGCAACAAATACTGTCATAAACTGGAAAACCGCATCAAAAACTGAGTTAAACAACATATTCAGAAAGTTTTATGCAGAGGCATGAACCACCGCTGGGCAAGAGTATGCTATATCCAGCTTTTGTGGTCTACGCGCCGCGTTGAATAGGCACCTGGGTTCCGCTGCTGTGGGCCGCTCGATGAACATAATAACTGACAGTGAGTTTAAAAGTAGTAGCGCCATGTTCACAGCCAAAATGAAAAGTTACAGGCGTGCACAAAAAGGCACTTCACAGCACCACGAACCCCTCACAGATGCAGATTTATTAAAACTAACAAACTCCCCAGCACTTTCTCCCTTAACCACACCTGGCTTAGACCGGAAAGTGTGGACTGACATTCAAATCCACATGGCTAGGCGCGGTAGAGACAGACTCCGACAGCTAAAGCCTGAAAACTTCACGCTGCTAACTTACGAAAATGGGCTGGAATATATTATGCTCAATTTCAATGAGCACACAAAAAACCATGGCAACCCGCTAGAGAGTGACAAGCAGGGACACAGGGGGTACATGTACTCACAGTCTGGCAATCCCCTGTGCCCTGTTCACAGTTTCAAACAATACATATCGAAACTCCCTCCTGACCCCAAGGCTCTATACATGCACCCTCACAGATTGCCACAAGATAAATTAAATCAGCAAAAAATATGGTACAGTTCAGAGCCAATGGGAGTTAATTACCTCACAACAATGATGCCCCAACTCAGTGAAGAAGCATCCCTCAGCCGCCGGTATACGAATCATTGCCTCCGTGCCACTGCAGTCCAGCTCCTCTCAAATGCCAGTTTGGAGAGTCGGGAAATAATGACCATCACAGGCCACCGCAATGAATCAAGTCTCCACAGTTACTGGAGACCTAGAGCAGACGATAGAAAGAAGTGGTCCGACATCCTGGCACCGAAAGAAATGGGAAGCCCATATGGAAAGCACAGTCAATTTTGTCCCCTTGCTCCAAAAACTGAAGTGTGCTCACCGTATCCAGAAAACAGGAAATTAGGTAATTTCCTGAACATCAGTACCCCACCAACAGTGCAATGTGCAGAACAGGAAAACCCTCCCACCAGCATTCAATATGGGAAGCAGCAAGATCCAATCACGAGAGAACCAACGCTGAGCAGCACCGCAGCAGCAGACAGCAGTCCAAGCGTGCAGCTCGATAGACTCACCATGCAACAGTGCCACCTAACTTTCAATGGTCCCGTCTACTTTGGAAAATGAATCCGAACGAACTGATAAAAAAAAAAAAAAAACAACACTTAAAAGACAGTTTTGAAATGTTAGCGTTAAAACGTTAATTGAATTAATTTACAACGACCGTGCTGGACGATATGCTGCGTTGCTAGTTTCTGGCCACGTTGTAGTTTCTGGCCGTGTTGGACGTCATTACAGAGTTCTATTAATTAACTTGGTTGCTAGCGGACGTCATTACACTGTTCTATTAATTAACTTGGCTATTAGTTGGTGTGTTGCTAGTTTGTGCTGGATGTTAGTGGATTCCTTTGATGTAAACAAATGGAACTATTTTTTACAGCGCAGTGTTATGTGATGGAATAAATTGAATTTTATGCAAATTAAACAAATCTGTATTTTTTAATTTCATCCCATAAATTGACAAGCCATTTCATAAGTGCAATAAGCCACAGAAGGGTGTGTGTTAGACACTTTAACATATGGCTAGGAGGCTAGAGACACTCGGCCGTTGGTCTCGTGCCTCATTACGCCTCCTAGCCATGTGTTAAAGTGTCTAACACACACCCTGCTGTGTCTTATTGCTTACTTGTAACTCTCTAACTTCATTGTCTAATTTTGTTTGGTTTGCCTTTTCATTCTGTTTATCTTTGTTTGGAAGAAAATGATTATCCCTCTACAGCAGGCTTTGAATGCGTCCCATTTGATATTCATATTTTGGTCTGTATTTTTATTAAATAGCAAATATTCTTGGACTGATTTCTCCATTAATTGAGTAAAATCTATCACTCTTAAAAGAATGTTATTAAACCCCCAATTAGTAGTTCATTTTCTGTCCAAGGACGGAGAAACCTTTTTGTAACCAAATCATGATCTGTTACAGTAATTGTTTTTTAGTATTACTAATACTTTCGAAAAAAGACTTATTTGTGAAAAGATAATCCAGTCTAGTAAAAGTGTTGACTTGTTTGGCATGAAAAGTATATTCTTTCATTTCTGGATTAAATTCCCTCCATATATCAACCAGATTTAAATGATTACTGAAGTTACTAATAATATTTGATGTTCTGATATCATTCTGGAGGTAATGGTGGATTTGTCCATCTTTACATTTTTTAAGCATTGAAAAGAGGTTTCAATAATAATTTAGTAGACAGATTATTTAGAAAATGTGCATGATCAACAAAGAGACAATAAAGACATCTTAGGGTAATATAGTAACCCACCAGATCTCCTGTAATTAAAATAAATCTTCCCTCATTGTCTTTAAGCATTTTTTTTCCATTTTAAAATTAGTATTTTTAGCTATTAGTACTGACACACCTCTACAACTGCCCCCCCAAGTAAATTCCAAGATTGTTTAACTTTCTTAAGATTTTTACCAATGAGACATGTTTCTTGGGGGAAAAGAATAGTTAACTGTTATTGTTTTAAATATTGCATCACTTCATTTATTTTCCTGTTATTATTCAATACATTAACATTCAAGGTCCCCACAAAGATTTCAATAGTTCTTCAACTTTGATTATTAGTCATTAAATACCATTGTTATAAAACAAAATGAAACAGACTAGCTGATTCCCCCTTAACAACTTAATACTTCTGAAACTTTTCCCCATTCAGTTGTAAAGTGCTAAATTCGCTCCCCCACCTCTTAAATATAACCTTCACCAAAAATAATAATAACTGGTATACATCCAGCGCAGCTTTTGCACAGATGTGATGCAGTCCTTTCCAACTCCCCCCACCCCTCACCCTTGTAACATTAATGTATTCAACTATATCTTAACTTTTTAAAGGAAATGTATTCAGCTTCCTTAATCTTACAGAATATTATAAAATGATAATTAATAACCTTTATTTATTCATGGGTAAAACTATAAATATCAGAATCAATGCTTCTACCACACTCCCTGTTGTGTTAGTTAATCCAATTAAAAATTAGGACATTATCAGCAAAATTTCCATTGGATCTCTTTTACGCAATAGCGAACATTAACTTAACTTTTAATTCCGAGTGCTAGCAAATATTACTGACCTTGTTTCCTATCCAGGTTACTTATAGGTAAAGTGTTTTGTAGCCTCTACTTCTGATTTTCAATATATTGTTTGATACAAACTGAACACTGCTATACAAAAGTTATACACATCCTGAATCTTTTACATCAAGTCCTCCTGTGCTGTTGCTTATTTAAAGGCATCTGGTATTAATGTTCATAAAGTTTCTTCTGCTTGATCTGGATAATCAAATATGTTGCATTTTCCTTCAATAAAAACTCTGAGTTTTGCAAGTATGATACGTGATCATTTCTGACCATATTCCCAAAGCTTCTTCCTAAGTTGATCATACTTCTTACAGGCCATAACAACTTCAGATGGAAACATCTGGAAAATAATATTTGCCCCATTTGACCATAATATTTTGCTTCTGATATAAGCACTGCATGATCTTTGATCTGCCTTCTGACCTCATAAATTTTGTGATTACCGCTCTAGGAGGGAGATCATCTTCAGACCTCTCCCAAAGGGCACAGTGGGCTCAGTCAAGGACAATGTTGACTTTTGAAGGTTGTTTCTAATAAAGTGGCTAAGGCTTCATTAAGAGTAACTTATAACATTTGTGTGTTGTCCCAGGCCTCCAGAATTCCTCGGACTCTAATGCTCTTTTGTATGAGACCTTAGCTCATAATTGGTCATTTTATCTTGAAGCTCTTTAATCAAGATATCCTGTTGTGACAGCTGCCTTTCCCATACTAGGGATTTGTCTTCCAGATTGGAAAACCTTTTTTTCCATTTCTGTAGATATTTGATTTAGCGTTTGTAAAAATTCATTAATCACTGTGATGGATGTTTTGAGTTCTTCTAATTCTGACAATATATCCTCATGTCAAATTGTACCACTTTTACCATTATGAAGCTGATGTCAGAAAAAAATTGAGATACCCCAGGGTGGGGGTAGGGGGTTATATCTGTTGTGTTTGAGGCTGCACATGTAGCATTGTCACCAGGTCTATTGACATTTTCTGTAACATTAACACTAACAGAATCTTTTGGAGGGATATTTTTGTTCCTTTCAATTGACGATTACTGCAGAGTCCCCTTCCCCCTTCTCATTGATTTGCAGCAGATACTGCATGGAGCTAGAGGATTTCTCGTTTGAGCTATTTAACTCATAGATATCTTTGCTTGTATTAGGATATTCTGGACCTCTGGGTAGATTTGCTTTTTTGTCTCTTTCTTGTGAGTGATCATTACTTACTTCAGGTATGTTCTTCAAGATCTGATCCCTTTGTTGCTGTTTTTGTTGTTATTCCTCTTGTTTAGTCCTATTCTGTTCCTCCTGGCAGTGTCCTTGTATTGGTGATGAAGCTGGTGATTCTTTTTTTTTTTGCTTTACTTTCCTTGGTCGACTTTTTAGTTTTGCTGTCTGTTTTCAGTTCGCTGTTTAGTACTTGATTAGGGTCAGTTTCTTGCTCTTGTGTTCTGGTGTCCATTTTCTTTTCCTGTTTGTGACTTTTTTTTACTGTCTTGTGTGCTCCTTTCCCTTCCAATCTCTACCTCTTCCTTTTGATGTTCCAGGCTTGTTGAGCGGTATAACTTCAGGCTGTTCTCAACTTTGGCAGCCCAGTAAGGGTTCTAGATAGTATTTTTGGCACTCAAGATACAAGAAGGCTAACTAGACTTTAAAATTTGAGTCAGGAGCTTGCTAAAAAAAAAAACTTTGTAAGATCGGGGGTCATCTCTTGGTGTTCATATCTGTAAGATCGGGGATCAGGTTGTCGACTTTTGCGTTCTCATCTGAAATAGTGATTTTTGGATAGAGGTTTTTGGTGTGTTTTGTTCTTAAACAACTATTGTCTTTGGTAGTTTGGGCCGATTTTTCTTCCTTGCTATGGTCCTCTGTGACTTTTGATTGATTTAAGTTTCTATTTACCAATTTTGCTTCAGTTTTTAAAGTACTGGCATTTTTTTCTTTCTGCCTTTTGTCACTTCTAGTATACATGGGGGCTCTGTAAACAAAATCCTGTGGGCATTTTTCCTGCAGTTCCTCAATCTTTTTTTTTTTTTTTTTTTTAACAGTTATTTATTCATAATCATGCAGTATAAATATATATTTGATGGCATTGCGTGTTGTACAATAAATAACAAATAATTAGAATGTTTTCCTGTTATACATAAATACAGTACTGTAATGTACGATAATACCTTTTGATCTTTAAATATTAATACACAGATCTTCAGTTTATAAATAATAAAGAGTATTTGTAAGGCATTTGTTAGTCTTTTATTCGTCAGTAGTACAAGTTAGATATACACAGATTACACAAATTTATGATGGCAGAAAAGGACCACACAGGCCCATTTAGTCTGCCCTTTACACCTTCCCCTGCCCCCCCTCCTTTTCTACCTATTCTGGACTTTCTCCCCTTCTCCCAACCCCATATGTCTGTCCCATGCTCTCTTAAAACCACCCACCGATTCAGAACCCACCACCTCCTTTGGAACCTGTTCCAGGTCTCCACCACCCTCTCTGTGAAGAACTGCTCCCTGACATTTCCTCTGTATTTCCCACCTTCTAATTTTTTTTTTATTTTGAATTTCTTAACTGGGTAAAGACACTGGGCAAAGCCCTTTTTCAGGTCCGACCCAAAAGACAATCAACAATAAACAAAACATAACTAACAATATACTAAGAATTACATACATCAACAGATAACAAATAACGTTTAAATTTAACCTTAAATCCCATTGCTGAATTAATGCATCTAAGGGAACGAGGCAGATCATTCCATAAATGAGCAACAGATGACATAAAAGATCAAAAACCAAAATTTCCCGTTAACAGCAGCTCTCAGAACAATCCCTTGATTTAAATGCAAGTTTACCTGAGAATCCCTAATTACTACCAAATCAGATAAAGGGAAAGAATTCCTAGCATAAACAGCATGATGTATCAAATTATCAAGTGCATAGACAAACTTTAATTTGGGAGATAGCCAACCCAATGAAGAATATAAGGCACAATGATGTGTCAATCGAGGAACATTAAGAACAAATATTGTTGTAAGCCACACTCAAAACCCTTCCCTCCCTTACCCCCAAATTAAAATATAAAGGAGAAACATAATCAAAATGTGGCAGCAAAGTACCCATAGCAATTCTTTTGCGAGATTCTACTGATAAATAAGCCTTAAATTTGTATAAAAAAAAAAACAATTTAGAGTTAATAGTCCTACTAACGGCCTTAACCTGGGGAAAAATTCCCAAGCAAGGATCTAGAAGAACTCCCAAATACTTGAATTCATTAACCTGTTCTAACAAGTCGCCACATCTGTCAAATATCTGTAAACATGGATTCAACTTTAATCGAGGAGCACTCCCAAAAACCATGCACTTGGTCTTTTTTACATTCAAACCCATTTGATTTTTCAACAGCCAATGACCAAGTTTATCAAAATCATTCTGTAAACCAATGTTAACCTGCTCAATGTTTGAACCCTGGTTATACAAAATCAAGTCATCCGCATAGAGAAGACAATGACTAGCTGAAAAAATAGAGGTGATTTGTTTTATAAATATTGAAAATAACAGGGGGCCAAGAATGGACCCCTGTGAAACACCTCTAGGATTTAACCATAAAACAGATAATGAGGGCTCAATAAACACTTGTTGGGATCTACCCTCTAAAAAACTCTTCAAAAAGGATATCACTAAATTGGAAATACCCATATTTCTTAGCTTTGAACAAAGCAAGGCATGAATTATTAAATCAAAAGCCCAGGTCAGGTCCACGAACACAGCCCCCATATAAAAACCTCTACCACAACCAAGGAGGATGGTGTTCGTGAACCTGACCAAAGCTGTTCCCATACCCCTTCATTTCCTGAACCCATGTTGTTCTAAACAAAGCAAACCATTTAATTCCAAATAATCATTTAACTGTTTTACAACCAACTTTTCTAACATTTTGCTTAAGGGATTCAATATAAAAATGGGATGATAATCGTCCACTGTATCCACTCTAACCTTTTTCGGAATAGGCACCACCCTTGCAACTTTCCCAGCAGATGGGAAACTCCCAGTTAACAGACATAGATTAAATAAAGAACAAAGTGGATCAGCAATGAAAGGTGCAGCCAATTTCACAACCCTTATATCCAACCCATTACCACAATCACCAAACTCACTGGGTAACTGACATAGCAATCTTAACAATATCACACTTCAGATGAATTAATATGACTAAAATGAAAGATAGACAGACCTTCAGATAGGCTGGCTAGTGATAAAACATTTGGATTAATATCACAATTACCAGCATCACTATCACAACCTAAAACATCAAAAATAAGATCCTTAGTATTTGTACATTTAGCATTCAACAAATTTGCCATCAAAAAAGGGTCAGTGACCATGCCATCCAAAGAATTTAAGTGAGAAATTTTTGACCTATCTTTAGGGGATAACGAAGAATTTAAAGCTCCCCAAAAATGCTTAGAATCAAAAGAAGCAGCTTCGATCTTGTGTAGAAAATAATCATTTTAGCCTGTTTGATTTTACTACAGGCCAAATTCCTAGCAGACCAATAGGCCTGTAATAAAGCCTCATTGGGAGATAGCTTATAAGCTGTCCAAGCCAAATGTTTTTGTTTCACAAGCATTTTAAGAGCACAGGTAAACCACCCATTTTGAGCCCCCGCACCCTTAATTTACGCAGGGGACATAATTGTTCCTGTAAATCCAGCAACTGTTGACAGGAAAAAAAATCGACAGCACAATCCGGGTCTGGGATAGAGTCAAGAAATGACCAGTCCAAAGCACAACATTCCTGATACACTAATTGATATAGAACCTTATTAAAGTTTTGAGAAAAAATTATACGAGGAGACAATCTTGGCGTTTTAAAGTTTAATACTCCAAATATTGCCTGGTGATCACTTATCGAGTCACCCAGAACCCCAGAATGTAAAACCATATGTTTGTTATTAGTAATAATCCAATCTAATATGGAATGATTATCAGATAAGGAATTCAGCCTTGTAGGTTGAACAATTAACTGAGACATATTATAAGATTGCATTAGATTTTCATAACCAAAAACATCAGCTTTTGCCCAATTTAAATTAACATCTCCTGCCAAAACAAAATCCTTATCCAAGAAACTTGAGGCTATAATATAAAGGAATTCTTGTAAACCCGCTTTCCCACATTGTGGCGGATTGTACAACCACCTGTTTAACACCTCCCAAAAGTAGATTTAACAACAACCAATCATTTTGTGAAATACAATTCTGACTGGAAAGCAACAAAGAAACATCTAAATAATCTAAACAATAAACAGCTATCCCTCCAGTGGATTTTTTGCCCTTACAATCTGAATGAAACAATTTATAACCAGGGATCTCACAAGCACTATCAGGTACTGAAGGCTTTAGCCAGGATTCAGAGATCATAATCATATGAGGTTTACGCAAAGTTGTAAAAGCCTCTATATGGGCCAATTTAGGAAACAAACTCCTAGCATTCACATGAAGAATCTTAATTCCATGATTCAAATACCATATAGAATTATCACAACCATCTGTAACTGATGGACCAGGATTTGCTTCCACACCCCCGGCCAAAATTAATAATAATAACAAACAAAACAACATTTTCCGATTCAACCAAAAACACATCAATACCCCTATACAATTAAAATATAAACCCCAAACAAATAAGAACCCTAACACACGGAAGGCAAATTTTTCAGAACATAATAAACAAATGTTATCCCGACAAGTAAGTAGATTAGACATAGAAAAATCACTCAACCCTAATGTTATAAATGACGTCTCATTGTTAGCTAACACAACTTGAGGCTGTGTCCCCTCATGTTTGCTCTCTCCTCCTTTTTGAACGAGCTCCCCTCCTTCACCTTATTTATTCCCTTTAAGTACTCAATCACGTCCCATCTCTCCCTTCTAGTCTCTAGTGGGTACCGATTCAGCTCCCTCCATCTCTGCACATATGGCATTCCCTGCATCCCATGCACCATCTTTGCTGCTCTTCTCCAAACCCTCTCCACCATCTCAATATCCCTACATAGGTGCGGTCTCCAGAACTGCACCCCGTACTCCAGGTGCGACCTCACCATAGTTCTGTACAGCGGCATAAGCACCTCCCTCCTCCTGCTAGTAAAGCCCCTCACAATGCAGGCCAACATACCATTCGCCTTACCCACTGCCTTAGTGCATTGGTTCCCCACCTCAAGATTCCTCAATATAATAATCCCCAGGTCCCTCTCCTGTTCCATTTCCTTGAGTTCCTCCCCAGCAATGAAGTAAGTTACTTTCATGTTCTTCTGCCCCAGGTGCATCACTGCACACTTTTTCACATTAAATTTTAGTTAACAGGTTTCCGACCGCTTCTCTAGCTTCTCCAGGTCTTGCCTCATGGCCTCCTCTCCCCCTTGTGAGTCCACCCTATTGCAGACCTTTGTATCGTCCATGAATAGGCACACTCTACCCTCCAGTCACTCTGCTAGATCCCTAATGTAGATGTTAAAGAGCAGGGGTACCAATACTGACCCATGAGGCACCCCGCTGAGCACTACCCATTCCCGAGAATGTACCTCATTAAACACCACTGTTTGACACCTTCCCGTCAGCCAGTTTTCCACCCACCTAGTAACTCTCTGGCCAACCCCCAGGCTTTCCATCTTGTTTACCAGCCTTCTGTGGGAACAGTGTCGAAGGCCTTGCTGAAGTCCGGATAGGCAACATGTACCGCCCCACCCTGGTCCACTACCTGTGTCACCCAATCAAAAAACTCTATCAGGTTAGTCTGACATGACCTTCCATTTGTGAAGCCATGCTGCCTTTTGTCTTGCATATCATTGGCTACCAGGTATTCCACCACCCTTTCCTTCAGCAACGTCTCCATTACTTTCCCCACCACTGGACAGATATACAAGAGATATTGGGTGAAATATTCAAAGGGGTTGCACATGGCACAACACTGTTGCACCATGCGCAACCCACTGATGTGCCCTGGCGTGATATTCAAAAGGGGAAAGTGCACGGCACAAATCCCGATGAGCCGGGGTGCATCAGTAATGTATGCGGCGCAGGTGGGGGGGGTGTGCCCAAGCATACACCGCACATCCCGATATTCAGCCCAGGATGTGCTGAGCCCATGCAGGCACAACCCCTACTTGCACCGCACACAGGTAAGCCAAAATAGAATGGAGCAACAGCTGGCCACCCACAGGTGAGCTGCCATATTGCAGAGCACAACACGGCAGCTGCCAGCTGTGGGTGGCCACCCGAGCTCCGGCGGCACCGTCCATCGCGGTAGTGCCCCCATGCCCGATCGCTAGCATAGGTACATAACTGACATGTCCAATATCCCTGGTGGTCAGAGTGGACCTGTCCCCATGCCTGACCGCAGGCATTAATTGCAATACATATCCCTGGTGGTCCAGTGGACCTGTCCCCAACCCAATCGCGGGCGTTATGAATGAAGTACATCTCTGGTGGCCCAGTGGCCCATCCAGTCCGATCTCGGGCACTATATACGAAAATCGTACCCTGGTGGTCTAGCGGTACCCCCCTCCCCACCTGCCCACTCAGTCCCACCACTCCGCCTCCCCAGTCAGCAGCGGGCAGCCTCCTCACACTTGGCCAAGCTGCCCGCCGACTCGATAGCGACAGAATGCTGTACGCCCATTGGTCCACAGCGCAACAATGGGCATGCAGACCATACTGTACTACACAGTCCGTCATTCACAACCTGGGATTGTGCAGTTCTAGTGACCTGACGCCCATTGGCCCATGCTGTGGACCAATGGGGTACAGCCATTCTGTACGCTGTCAGTCGGGCGGGCGGCCAGGTGGCTTATGGGGGGGGGAGATGCTGCCCACCGCTGACTGGGGAGCAGGTTAGTGGGACTGAGTGGGCGGGTGGGAAGGGGGTACCACTAGACCACCAGGGTACGGGTTCATACACATGCCCGAGATTGGGCTGGATGGGACACTGGGCCACCAGAGATGTACTTCATTCATAACGCCCACGATCGGGCTGGGGACAGATCCACTGGACCACCAGGGATATGTATTACAATTAATGCCCGCGATCGGGCATGGGGATGGGTCCACTGGACCACCAGGGATATATATTTATTGTTCTAGCCCGCAATCAGGCAGGGCACCTCGCGCGAGGAGCAGGGGGCATCGGTCCCCGATGGCTGCAGCCTGGTGGAGCGGCAGGCGCAAGTCTCTGGGGATCAGCGCACCTGTATGCAAATGGGGCCATAATGGTATGCTAATGGTCCAATTTGTGCCATGATGGTCCCACCTGCATATCCACCACTGAATATCACGGTTCCTGCACCTTGCGCAACAGCTCCTGCGCCGGAGCAGCCCCCTGCTCCTCACCTGCCACTAGCACTGGTGCAGTGCCATTGCGCCTTGTGCAATGCAGGTGGTCACAGTGCCATATTCAATGGTGCTGAGCCATGGTGCAGCACCATTGAATGTCGCCTGTTCCACGCTCTGGCACAGTTTGAATATCCAACCTGTTATGTCTTAAGCTTAATGTAACCCAAAGTCTTCCTAGGACCATAATTCTATTTTAAGTTGTATAATTTCTAGAAATCTGCATCATTAAGGAAAATGCTGTTACAGTATAAAGTGCTTAGAAATAGCTGTTTCCGTTTGAGAATGAGAAAGGCCATGGCCTCATCAGAACATTTCCAATATTTAAGAATTATTCTTTTGATTGCTATATTATTTGTTTTGATTATTTTCCACTCTCTTTCATCTTATGTAGTGTTAGTATTACAACAGAACTGACATTGCCTCTAATCTGTCTAGGATGCAAACTCCTGTTTTGAGTAGTAGGCAAAAAGAACTAGACCGCCACTGCTGAACAAGCTTACAATCCCATAGAGTACGCAAGAAGTCTACGTTTAATTGTTGGCAATGCCAGCAACTTGTATCCATTTTTAATTTCATTTTATGTAGTCTACATGGGGTGTGATAAGCATGGTTCATGATTTTAAATTGAATTGTTTTATCCCTTGATAATTTGTATTCATTAACTGCTTTGCATGTGAAATGCCATTACTGTAGTATAATTACTGATGACCCCCTTTAATAACCTGAATTCAGACACAGTACAAATGCCGTAATAACTCAAAATCGAGTTATTACGGTGTTTCACAAAGTTGCAGTCACTGTTAGATTTCTCGAGCGGTACTCTGCGCTCGAGGCAGCTCGCACGTTAACTCGGACATTTTCCCCTCACAAAGCACTTCTGCTACCACTGCCACCTTCAGCACAACTGTACCCCCCAGCACAAGTTACCCGCAAAAAACACTTCAGAATCCCTCAATTTTCTGTCTTTTGCAGGACACAAAAACACTGTGCAACAGCGCCAATTTTAACACACTCCGCTGCAGTTTTTTCTTCGCTACGATAGGTTACCATGGCGACCGGAAGATCTTCATTGCCACACCAACACTTCCTGCTCGGCATACTGCAAACAGCAACATCTGAAACAAGTACCTCAAAGTTTAAAATTTCTACCTTACTAAACCACTTTCTTAAATGTTAAGTAACTCGTTCTCCACTGTTTAACTGCGATCACCAGTGGGCTTCTACAAAGTACTCCACCAGAATTCTCACGGACTCCTGGTATTTAAACAATTCTGTATTTAAAGGGAAAAAAAGTACTGTTCTTTGTAGTTTTTAACAGCTAAAAAACTATGTTAAATCAGTTTAATAATGTCTATTGTGGTACATGACTTTCAAAATAAAACAAATTCTGAAAAAAAAAAAAAACAGGATTTTTTTTTCTATAAGAAAAACGCAAGGTAAGACTCTGCACCAGTAATTATAAAAAATAAATAGGCAGGTTTTTGTGAATATTTTTCTACACCTCGGTCTGTGATGACTACATAAACCTCTTATGCCTCCTCTCGAGGTTTATGGGTCATCACACACCCTGGTGTGAAAAAAAATATTCATAACACACACTTATATATCCATTATTCTCTATGTAATATTCATATTTAATTCCAAATTCCACTGTTTAATAGTATCTTTATAAACTTTTATCTGTAACACAATTTAGCTGACTTATGATATGAGAACATTTATTTTTTGCCCTGCTGAACAAGACAGAGTCCAAGCCCATTTCTGTCCCATAGCTTTAAGTCTTTTTTTGTATACAGTAATTAGCTGGTGGAAAAAAAAGCGGTGGTGGTCATCTGAATAAAACCTTTTCTTACATGATGACCAGATTATAAATGTGTTCCTCAATCTTAAGCAGCTAATGAAATAAGTATTATTATTATGCTCTTAAAATGTTTTAGGTCAGTCAAACTCCATGAAATATTTTGTCACTGCTGTTGGTTTGTAAAAAGTCACTGTATATAATGAGTTATTTACGGCAAGAATGCAAAGCTGTAAGGTCCATGAGGCTGCTTGAAACCCCTGCTGTACTGGAATGCCAAATTAAATATGGTTGGTGGACTTATTTTTATCTTGTTAATTAACTATGAATTTGCTTCCCAAAATCATTATCAAAGCAGTACAGAGCAAAGTAAGTTCAAGAAATCAGGTTATATGGAGAGATATCTCTAGGATCCTACCCGAGTGTCTGGACCAGACTGCAAACTGCAGAGTTCAAAGAAATCATGAACACTGCTTACATAGGCTTCATTTCTCTTCGTTCTGCATATATTGCATGTCCAACCAGACCCGTCTTTGAGTGTTTCTTTCTCAACTAGTATTTTATCTCCTCTCTTCACAACTGCTCATTCTGGACCAGTCCCTTGAACCCCATCACCCAGCTTCTTTGGGACTTATCAGTTGTCCAACTGTCCTCTGCCAGACTACCAGGGAGCCCAGCTGCTACTGTGGGACCTGCACAGGACCAGACCTTCATCCTGCCAATAATTTATTTCCCTCCATTTTCTCCCCAGGCCTGCGGCATCTGCAATGACTTACTGTATGAGTTCCCATTTGTGGAGAAGCCCCCTTGACATCCAGCGGCACCACCACCTAGAACCTTCGAACAGCAACTGCCTAATGGGACACACAGACCCCTCTCCCTGAGGGAGAAGAGTTGTCCTTGGGATGCTCCATCCTCCACCCTCTAGCCAGCCCCCAAGTGACCCGCATCTGTTTCCAAACCCCGGTCACTGGCGCAGCAAGAGGTGAGGTGCCAAGTGTCTCAGCCCTCCATGCCACTGGGTTGGCTCACCATCTTTGATCTTGAACTTGTTGCCTTCGTCACCATCCCATACAACTCTTTTTCAGCAAGTCGTCAAACAAACTGAATTTAATTAAGGTGAAGGGACAAAACAGTCTTAAAGAGTCCTAAGGTGCTTTTTCTTGTTATATCAGGGATGTTTCATTTAGTTGAGGAAATCAAAGAGACTGCTGAAATCTAGAACAAAGCCCCGACATTAAGGACGCTACAAGACACCATCTTCAAACCAGGTCCCACCCTGCAAACTCCAGTGTGCTGCACTTTTCCCTGTGGAATTAAGAAATGCCTGGTAAGCTTTTTCATGTCTGTTAACAAATGGGGGCCAGTGAGAACACAACTACAAAAAAGGCAAACAAAAAAGGCAAACCCCGTATTTAGTTGAAATCATTTTCACTCAGAATAACAACTTAAAATGATTTTATGAGGCGAGAGCTCTTGGGAGAAGACTAGCTGCATGAAAACACTCCTCCCCCTGCCAGCGCCATTCTCATCTCGGGGGTACAGCACTGTTTGACTTTTATTAAAAACTGCAAACTGCTGAACAATTATGTTCATGCTAAAGGTATAAATAATTTTAAACCAGCCTTCAGGTTTTGAAATCGCTAGGCGGAAATGTTTTCTCCAGTTCCAGGAACTGATGGGGAACTGGAGAAAAGATGCAATCTATCACAGAGTATCACAAACCATCTTAAAGTCTGGTAAACAACATTATTTTAAAAATAAATAGTAAACCTAGCCACTAAGGACTGGGACAGGACTCCGAGACATCTGAACTGTTCTGCAGAGAAAACAAATCTGCTGCTAGAATGCTAGGGATAGTGTGACCACAGTGCAGAATTTGAATTTGTGTAATTCCAAATTCCATCTTCATGGCAACCACTCAAGCAAGTGGCAATTGTAGACTTGTATGACGTCATGATTAGACCCCTGTTGTTAAAATAGGGAACTAAAGAATGACTGTATAGTGTATGTAAGAACACTATGGTATATGGTTAGGGTTTATTGTGGATGGAAAACAATGGTTTTCCAAATCCTGTTGTAGGACAGTTCAAAGGACAAAAAAGTTGTTGTACTATCATTCTGACGTCACAACGATAGTACAACAACTTCTTAACCTTCAACTGTTTCCCAATTGGCTGAAACATTGGCTTTTCAAAAAATACTGTACAGCACGGCAGCGCTGGTAAGCAAGCGGTTGAGCACGAGCTTTTCAGATAGTTTGGACACGGACTGCCATAGTCAGCACCCTGTTTCCAAACTATCAGTTTGTCAGCAGTTTTTTTTTTTTTTTTTTTTAAATGAATCAGTGGTCCCTCCGTACAAAGATAAGCCGGACGACAGTGAGCAATGGTACCTTCGGGGTCAACAGCGGAGCGGAACTGCAGCGAGGACCGGGAGAGAACTGCAGTGTCTGGACAAGGTACAGAAACTAACAAATCCTTGTGAAATTAATGTGGCACCATTTGTGGGGAACCATATACTATGCATAATAACAGATAGGGAACTGTGCACATCAAGGCCGCGTTTCCATCTCGGGTGTTTGATGACATCATAGGGACCTCTCGAGCTTCGCTCTCGAGGTCTATGATGTCATCAAAACCCTCGATGGGAACACAGCCTTGTGCACAGTTCCCTATCCATTATTCTATATGTTCTGCACAGAAATCCATGCTTAGAATATTGTTGTTGTACTGCCCTGAGTGCATCATGATGTTGTTCTGCTGTACTGAGTACATCACTAGTGCAGTACAACAACATCCAACATCGTCGCACATGCGCAATGCAGTGGCCATGGTGGTGTGGAAGTGAAGTGCCGCTACAGCTGTGGCAAAGTAAGGCATTTTTTTTGTATACTGGAGGACTGATTTTGGGTAAAAGAGTGCATTTATAGTTGCCCATACACTATAAAAGATTGTGTACAAGCAATCATACACATACAAAGTTATTTTAAAATCTTGGGGTTTCCATGGTAATGAGGCCTTTCAAGCTATGCTCTCGCGGTCTCTAGTTACCATGGAAACCTCTCGATTGAACAATATCCTTGTTGTGTATGATTTCTCATATACAATCTTCTATATCCCGATGGAAAATGGGGCTCTGTTCAAGGGCAGAAAATTCATATAAAGTCCATGAAAAGTTAATGTCCAGGAAATCTGTGCTATAACTACTGATTTAGTTATACTCAAGCCACTTGAATCTATTGAAACAATTATGCCTGCTTCCTTATAACTTCAAACAGTGATCCAGCAGCACTAATTACAACAGGTAACACATTAACGATTGGTACTAATTGTCATGTATTTCAGGAGATTACTTGTCAGCTAACACACAGAGGCCAAGCTCAGCTGTAACCACGAGGACACCCTGAAAAAACATTATTCACGAACATCCTAACCAGGATGCAGTATTACATTACTCCACCAGATGGTGCTTTAGTTCTTCTCTGTGTATCAACAGGAAATTGGCTTTAACTACTGCAAGATACTACACTAAGGATTAGTATTATTAATAGTTAGCACATTTCAGCAATCAGCAGAAACACGGTAAAGAAATTGCAGGACAAAAATAACTAGCTTAGGGCAAGTTATTTATGTGAAGAACTAAAAATCAGTGAGATCCAATGAACTGCACCACAGTCAATCCTGCTGCCTGCACCATTTTAGAATAAAATATATTCCACATATACACACTGTTCTTGCTAATACCCCAAACTTAAAGCATATTTAAATACGGCAAAAGCTGTTCTATATGTACTACTCCAGTCTGGTATCGAGCCCTGGTTTAAGAAGAAATGGGAGTTTCAAAGTTCACACCAACAATTTACACCACCATCCTATTCTGAGGTGATACAGTCATTTCTACTCTACACTTAGCCCACAACTTTGCTGTTAAGTTCCCAGCTTCTGTGGAGTCCTCAAAAAGAAAGGCCTTATTGGCATGGTCCACTGAACATGGAGGTGGCTGGCAGCATACACGTTTTGGAGCATGAGAAGCGGGCACTCCAAGGAGGCAGACACTGAATAGTTTTATTGGGATAGTGAGCCAGCTAAGAAAGATCTACATGTAACTAAGCTGAAGATCGCCTTTGCCTTCAGGAAGTGATGCTGGTCACAAGCTGTTTGCCTGTCCAACACTTAGGTGACCATTTATATAAATAATTCGAAACATTTACATATGTTTCAGGAGCTGAATCCTTCTCACTCATTCCTTTCTGAATTTGAAACTTTGTACCAATGGCTCAGCTCAACCATCTGATTCTGAGGCAATGTGTTCTCCCCAGCATTCAAACGCAATCCACAACTTCACCGCAAACATCCCAGCAGCTTCCATGGGTCCCCCAGAAAGAAAGAACTTTCTGTAATGGTTCACGTTTACATTTTGATAGATACTACAGGGAGCACCTTGTACCAAGCTCTGTTAGTGCTGCCCTGCTGATAATAAAGGCTTTGCGTTTCCCCCCCCCGTAGCATAGTTCAAGACATGAAAAATATGTAGGGATAGCCAGCCTGCTGGCGCAGTGGCAAGGCATCCATCTGCAGCACCAACACCCCAGGTTCGAGGATGGACTCAGGAGTTGGAGGGCTGGCCAGGGGGAGAAGGACTGAGCATCCCAGGGACTGCTCTTCTTCTCCATGGGGGGAGGGGGGGAGAGAGAGTGTTTGGTGCTATGTGAACCTCTAGCAGAGGCTGGAGGTATCACCGTGGCTGGTGCCACACCGTTAGGGAGTGGAGCAGATGCTGGCTTCATTGCACATCCCTGTCCCCAGGAAAAAAAAACAGTAAAAACATCGCTGGCTGCTAAAGATGGCCCCAACCCCCGCTGCCACTCCCACTGCAGACAAAAGGTCCACTGTGGGGTCCCGTTCCCGTGACCCCACCCCGAGGGGGCAAGTCAGGGCTTAATGTGACCGTATTTCCCAGAGAGGGGGCGCACACCCAGCAGCTCTGCCCGAGGGGAGGGTAGGCCTGGGAATGAGGGGGCGGCAAGCGGAACGGGGGACCAGAACCTCCGGTAGGGGGGAAATAGTCGGTGTAAAAATGTAACCCCCCCCTACAAATGGGGGTCACTGAAATTCTTTGTTTGGAGTACCCAAATGTCCACTGCCAGGCTGGTGTCCTCTGTCTTAACCGTTTAAAAGCCTATTGCCTGTGAGTGCCTTTACAGCCTCTGCGTCCTGTCTCTTTAAGAGCTGCCTATATCGCAGTGTATAATTAATCTGGGTGGGTGCTGAGTGTTTCTAAGCTCAAGTCCCACCTGGGCTGCCAGATAATTGCTCCATTCTGCCATTGCTAGTTGCACAGAAGGAGCTCTGTTAGAAGCTGTACTTATTTGCTGATTATCTATTCTAGTAATAATGACATTGAAGTTTGTCTAACCTGCCTTCTTTGCAGCATGGACATTTCTGTTAATCGCCACCATCTTGGTTCTGGACTGTCATTGTGGACCAATCAGTATCTTTGGGGGCCCTAAATTGGAGCCTGCCCCAGGGGTCTTTTGGGAGTGAATTTCTGTAGGAATTGTAGTTTTTCCACTTTAGCGCCTAAATGGATCTGGAGGGGGAGCCCTTGCTGTGACAGACAGATGAATCACCGAATCGAGCCTTTTGGATCTGTGGGAAAGTCCTGAGCTACCAGCAGCAGACAGTCAGTCTGAGTTTGGAGTCTGAAGAGTGAACTGCTTGAGATATTCGAGCAGCTGCTCCTGCATAGTAGCACGGGAAACTG
This sequence comes from Neoceratodus forsteri, assembly GCA_016271365.2. Taxonomy (NCBI): domain Eukaryota; kingdom Metazoa; phylum Chordata; order Ceratodontiformes; family Ceratodontidae; genus Neoceratodus; species Neoceratodus forsteri. The sequence goes on along the minus strand of CM057456.1, from coordinate 902,458,342 downwards.
GTGGGAAAGCTGTGCTTGGCCTGCCTGCCTGCCTCATCTTCCCTTGTGAGGGAATCATTACTTAAAAATAGATTGGACTGCATCCATGAAGTTTGTGACCTGAATTACTGAATTGTGACTGCCTTTAGCCTGAAGAGGACCGAAGAGTTGCTCCACGCAATCGGCCTGTCAGGAAGTCTGAAACCACCACAGAGCATACGGTTTGCGCAGAGACACTGCAATTGCAACCGGACTGTCATCCGACCTGTGATATTGCTTTTTCCTTTACTATAAGTGTGCTGAATGCTGTTAGTGGGTTGTGATTTGGTTCCCCACTGCTTAATTGTGTCACACTTGCTGGAAGCTACAGTATGTCCAGCACTACTGGACTGTTATCTGAACTGTTCATCCGGCCTGGGCCCTGCCACCTTGGCCCAGCCAGCTGCTCGCACCACAGAGAAGACCATCGAAGAGAGTCCTACCTGGGGATTAGCCCCCTGCTCAACATCACGAACAGGAATGACACCACGGTGAATTGTGTGGACCCTGCTTCTCCTGGCAAACCGGCAAGTCATCCTGCAGTCTCCATTTCGTCTATCCTGTGTCCTGTACTGGGTAGCATGAGTAAACACCAGGGTAGCTCCCTGCAACAACAGCTCAATCAAAGTGTGCCATATGATTTAATTGTTTTGCCTGATAATCACAAACTGAGCCCTCCGGCTCCAGATTACAAATATTGGGTTAAAGTGCATGTTGTGTTTTCTTTTACCTAAGGGCCCCAACAACAGTTGCAATGCCGGCCCACCCCAGGCAACGCTTCAGGCTAGCCTTTACCAACAACTGGGTACCCAGAGTGTATGTGACTGTGTTGTGGGACTCTAAAGTGCATACATTGTAGCCTGATTAAATCAGTTGCTAAACTAAATCAGTCAGATTACGCCCCTTCCTTGTTCATTCCCCCTAAATAAATCAGATCTGAATCTTTTTGCACTTAAGCTGGTTGTGGTGCATCTCTGTACAAATAGCACTGTATTACTGTTAGTTGCTGTGTCTAAACTTATTTTACAGGGGGTCTCCAGGGCCGAGCTAGCGGAACCTGCCCTGGTGGTAAGTGCAACAAGTGGAGAAATACATCTGCTGTGTGGCGGTTATTGTATCTGTGTGCTTAGTACATTGTTTAGGCCACTAGAGGGAAAAAGGGGGTAACAGTGTCCCGGTGGGCTGTACCCAGGTTAGCTACACTACCACTAACCCTGTCCTCTGGGTGAAGGCACATGTTTTCAGTACCCAAGCCCCTCAACCAGCACTCGGTCAAGCAGGCAGGGGTAGTAGCCCTTGGGACTGTGCCACTTAGGGATTACAAAAAAAAAAAAAAAAAAAAAATATGTAGGGATGCGCTGTTCTCCAGTGCTATAGCCTCCGTGTTTTGGGCTGATAGCAGAATCTGGTCCCCTTCATGCTTCTGTACCCTGAATTCACCAACAGAAATGCCTAAAGTGGGCTTATATCTGGCTGGACAAGAACTCCAGCCCTATATTGAAGGCTGCAACTCTAGCCGGGTATTCAGTGATCCACCGCTCAAGACTGGATCGTGGGGGGGGAGTCTGTTTCAAGACCGAACTGGGCCTCACGAGTGTACCGATCGAGGAGACTGAGTCATTTGAGTGTACCTTGGTACCAGGTGTAGGCTGTAGGATCGCTCTCATCTACCGTCCACCCCGAGATGAGAAGTGGTTCCTTCAGGAGGTGGCGGACTTCGTGATTGACCTGGTGTTTGAGTCACCCAGGCTGATGGTCCTGGGTGACTTTAATGCCTGGGTCAATGATAAACTCTTGCAATTTGGACAGCACTTCCTCCAGCTGATGACATCTCTGGGCTTTACACAGATTTTTACTGCTGCTACCCATAAACATGGTCACTCCCTTGACTTAGTCTTCCTCTTGGGGACCGAAGCCTCAGACCTGGGGGTGGAAACAGTCAGATGGTCCGATCACTACACCGTGGGGGTTCAGTTTTCGCACCCACCTTTGCAGGCCTACCCCTGCAGAGATGGTCAGGTACCACCCTTTAAAAAAATATAAGCTCTGAAGGCCTACCGGCGGTGCTTGACCTATCTGTCCTTCCATTAGCAAACAATGACCCAGAGGCCTTAGTTATGGCCTATAATACGGCCATATCTGCAGCATTGGATGTCATTGCTCCTGTCCATGTTCGTCCTCTCTCCCTTCACCCTCGGTCCCCTTGCTTTGATGGGACTTTGAGGGAGATGAGGCGACTAGGGCAAAGGTTAGAGCATTGCTGGTGGAAATCCTCCTTGGATGCTGACCATCTTAGATTGAAGGACCATTATCAGGCCTATCAATCTGCAATCACCCGTAAGAAGGCAGAGTTCCTGTCTGGGGAGATTGTGGCTGCTCAGAACCGACCAGCTCAGCTTTTTCAAACCGTGGACAGACTATGCAACCCAGCCTGTCTACAGGTTCGAAAAGCTTTTTCGCAAGTGAAGCGCGATGAGCGTGCTCAGTTCTTTGCAACTAAGGTGGATGACATCAGGGCAGTGCTCCAACCAGCACACTCTATGGGTGTTGCTTTGGATCAGCACTTGGTCACTGCTCCTCAACTTTCCTGGAGTTCCTTCAACCTCCCGGAATTCATGGATGTCATGTGGATTGTCCAGGGTATGCATCCTATGTGCTGCAGTTTGGACTCAGGACCTACTAGCCTGTTTATGGGTTGTATTAACACTGCTAGTCCGGTCTTTGCTTGGATTGTCTGGTGCTCCTTGGAAACAGGTGAATTTCCATGCTCCCTGAAGGAGGTGGTGGTAACACCCCTTCTGAAGAAAGCTTCTTTGAACCCAGACTACCATGCGAACTACAGATCAATCTCGAACCTTCCCTTTATAGGGAAGGTGATTGAGAAAGTAGTGGCTGTACAGCTGCAGAACCATTTGACCATCCATGACATCTATGAACCTCTCCAGTCCGGTTTTCGAAAGAGGCACAGTACCGAGACAGCGCTGGTTCAGGTGCTCAATGATCTCCTAATGGCAAGAGATCGGAAAAAACATTCTATCTTGGTTCTTCTCGATCTTTCATCAGCGTTTGACACTGTGGACCATGGGGTACTCCTCGGTCGCCTGAGGTCCATCTGTGACCTGTCTAGTACAGTTCTCAGGTGGTTTACATCTTTCCTCACCAGAAGAACTCAAAGGGCGGTGTCAGGGATTTATTCCTCTGACCCAATTCCTCTGTCTTGTGGGGTGCCTCAGGGATCAGTGTTGTCCCCCATGTTGTTCGCAGTGTATATGCTACCCTTCGGAGACATTGTAAGAAGGTATGGGCTGAGTTTTCACTGCTATGCTGATGATACCCAGCTCTACCTCTCTTTCGCACCTGACCAGGATAGAGCTCTCTCGGTATTTAATAACTGCCTCACTGAAATCCAGGACTGGGTGAATTCGAGTTGGTTGAGGTTGAACTCAGAAAAGACTGAGGCTAGTCAGAATACAAACATATGAAGATGCCAGCAGATTAGGCCAAAAGGTCTATCATGTCTGCTCGTATGCTGCTCATATCACATTCACAGCAACTCTCCCCTTATGCTCCCCACTTCCAAATTCACCCCAACTCAATTCCCATACTTTTTTTTCTTCCCTCAGTCTGCACCTTGCCCATGTACCTGTTTCAACCTATCTTGAAGCTTCCCACTGATTCCAAAGAAATCAGATCCTCCAGTAACTCATTCCAGGGAGACACCACCCTTTCTGTGAAGTAGTGTTTTCTCAGTTCCCTTCTGTACTTTCCTCCTACCAATTTCAGACTGTGTCCTCTCATGGACCCTCCCTCCCTTTTAATTTGAATAACCCCTCTCTACCAACTCTATTGATCCCTTTCAAGTATTTGAAGGCCTCGATCATATCCTCTCTGTCCCTTCTATCCTCAAGTGAGTACTTGTTCAGCTCCCCAAGCCTCTCCTCATAGGACCTATCCCCATGCCTTGGATTATCTTTGTTGCCCTCTTCTGAACCCGCTCCAGGAGTACGACATCCCTCTTTAAGTAAGGCCGCAAGAACTGCGCAGAATATTCCAGATGTGGTCTAATCAAGGAATTCTACACTGACAATACAACCTCCCTCCTCCATGAAGTGATTTCCCTGGCAATGCACCCCAGCATCCTGTTGCCTTCGCTGCCACTCTTCTGCACTGCTCTGAGTGATTCATTTTGTCATCAATCACCACCCCCATGTCTTTTTCTAACTTTGAGACCTTCAGCTGCCCCCCCCCCAAGCATGTAACTGTACCCTGGGTTCCTAGCCCCCAAATGCAGGATGCTACATTTCCTAGCATTAAACCCCCGCTGCCATGTGTGAGACCACCATTTTAATGTTTCCAGGTCATCCTGGATAGTCCTCCTCCCCTCTTTGCTATCCACCACTGCTCTTAGTTTGGAATCATCTGCAAACAAGCACATTTTGCTCCTGACACCCCCTGCAATATCTGATATGAATATATTAAACAAGAGTGGACCTAGGACAGACCCTTGTAGAACCCCACCAAAGACCCCTCTGGGTGCTGAATGCTCCCCCCACCACCACCACCTACTGCTGCCTATTACTCAACCAGTTCCCAATCCAATTTACCATCTTTATTTCCACCCCTAAATTACTCAGTTTACCTAATAGCCTCCTATGCAGTACAGAGTCAAACGCCTTGCAGAAGTCCAAATACAGGACATCAACAGGCACCCAGAAATCCAGAGATCTTGTCACCCAGTCAAAGAAATCGACTAGGTTTGTTTGACAAGATCTCCCCTTGACAAACCCATGTTGCTGGACATCTTGCAGGCTGTTTACCTCCAGGAAATCAACCAGCCTCTCCTTCATGATGGTCTCCAGGAGTTTGTCCACTACTGAGGTCAGGCTTACTGGTCTATAATTCCCCAGTTCATCCTGAGGACCACTCTTGTGGAGGGGCACAACATGCGCCATTCTCTAGTCCATAGGTACACACCCCGACTTAAGGGAGGAACTGAATAGTTCCATCAACGGTGCCACCAGGACATAAACCTGTTCCCTCAAGACTCTGGGATGAATAGTGTCCGGGCCTAGGGACTTGTCCATCCTCAAGTCCTTAAGGACTTCCCACACTCTGATCGCCTGAATCTCCCTATCTGTTAGTACCCCCCCATCCACAACCCCAGCCTCCCCTTCCCCCCGCGGTATGGACCCATCCAATTCCCTAGTAAATACAGAACAGAAGTACTCATTTAGAGCCTCTGCCAGCTCTACTGCCCCCTCTGCCCACCCATCAACCTGGTGATCTGCACCCCCCTTTTCTTCTCTCTCCTATATATCTAAAAAATTCCATCTCCCCTCCCTGATCCCCTGGGCCAACCTCAGTTCCTTGGAGGCCTTAGCTGATCCTACCGCCCTACTGACCTCTCTTGAAATCCTGTGGTATTCCTCCTTGTCGTGCTCTCCTCGGGTACTCTTGTATTTCTGGAAGGTCAACCGCTTCTCTCTAACCTTCTCCTGCAGCTCCCCAGTCCACTAACAGAGTTTCCTGGACCTAGTGTTCTTACTGAGGGTCTTAATGCATGTTTTAGTAGCCTCTAAAAGACCTATCTTCAAAATTTCCCATCTACGTTCTGTGTCCATATCAGGTCTAATTTCCCCCAAATGCTCTTCTAGGATGGTAGCCATCTCCCCGAAATCTGCCCCCCTAAAGTCCACTACCTTAATGTTTGACTGATTCTTGCCCCCCAAATCCAGGGAGAACCAAACCGTGCAATGGTCACTCCCTGCCAAAGGGTCCCCCACTACCACACCTTTTTTGCAGTTGCCATCTGCCAGAACCAGGTCCAAAATGTTTCCTTCTCTGGTCAGCTCTTCCACCAATTGAGATAAGAATTCATCCTGTAATGCACCCAGTATCCTCTGTTCTTTTGCAGATGATAGTGTACCAGTCCACTCCTGGCATATTAAAATCACCTACCACAACCGTCGTACCTCTCCCCCTACAACAGTGAGCTTTTAGGTTGTCTACCAACTCCCTGTCCATCTCCTCTGAGTTGGTGGCCTACATACTACTCCCAGATTGACCCCCCTGCCGTTAGTATCATGCAAGTTCACCCACAACACCTTCATGTTCCCGTCCACTCCCTCCTCCCTGCTGCATGCTATCCTTTCACTTACAAATATTGCCACCCTAACCCCAACCCCTCTCAATTCTATTGTCTCTTCTATATGTTTTGTATCCGGGAAAGGTAAGGTCTCACTCATGGCACTGAGTTGCCCAAGTCTCCATAATAACTGCGACATCCACCCCCCATGCCATCAGAGCTTGTAAAATCGGGCAGCTTATTATTCATACTCCTTGCATTAGTGGTGACCACCCTCCAGCCCTTCCCCTTAAACATCCTGTCCCCTCCTATCCCCCTATCACCACTCCTATGTGAGTTGGACTCCTCCTCCAGCCCTCCGATTGGGGGAAGACTGACTGCAAGTCTAAGCCCCCCCTACTAGTTTAAATCATATTCATCACTGATAAACTGCTCTAGCTTTCTTTTCAAAACCCTTATTCCATCCTTACTGAGATGCAATCTATCCTTGGCAAACAGCTCCTTATTGTCCCATGTATTGCCCTACCTCCCACAACCCGTACCCCATTGCCAGACACCATTCACCTAGCCATTTGTTAAAAACCACTATTTTCTCCTTTATGTCCTTGCTAGCCTTAGGCACTGGCAGGATTTCAGAAAATGCAACACTTCTCCCCTCGATTTGACATATTCTGGCCAGTTCCTTAAATCTAGCCTGCACTTCCTTCACACTGTTCCCTTCTATACCATTCGTGCCGCGGTGTACCACTATGTGTGGTTTCTCCTCATGCTTCCTCACCAGAGTGTGCACAAAGTGTTTTGCTTTGTGCACCACCATACCTGGCCTGCACTCCACCTGTATAGGATTACTCCTCCCTTTCCCCGTACCTCCTCATTTAATACCTTTGATAAGAGTCCTTGAGTATTATAACCCCACTGCCTACATTCTGCCCATTAACTATACTTCCCCCCCCCCCCAGCCACCCCCTGTCATGCTCCTCCATCCCCCTACCCCGGTCCCCATCCCCCCTCTCTTCCAAAGCTACAAGCCTATCGCTCCCCAGTAAATCAACTCCCTAGTAAATCAACTCCCACCCTCTTTGCAAGGATGTTTTGTGAGCCTTGATTACTACCATTCACACTAGTGCCCCCAAATGAACACCTTTTTTCTCTCCCACTATCCCTTCCCCCCTTACTAATGCACCCCCGAACCCCCAAAACCCACCCCTTCCTTACCTCCCCCAGGGCCCACCTTACCCCTATTGACCTCCACTCCCCAACAACCCCCCATTACCCCCATCACGATCCCTGATGTACCACTCTTAGCCTCCCTATGCAACTCCTCATCATCACCCCTCTACACCATTCTTCCAAATTGCTCTCACCCAACATCCCCGCTGTCCCGCCCCCATTAATTTCTTCCTCTCTGGCCCCTGTCTCCTCATGAATGCTGTTGTCAATCAGATTATTTAAGGGTGAATACTTGTTCATCAAGCTTATCCTTTCCCCTTCGATGGGCTCTTTTCCACCAGCCCATCTGTCGATTTTACTATTTGAAGTAATATGAAATATGAAATAAATGAAAAGCTTCCCTCTGTCATGGATGTGCCATTGTATAGCATGTATTGTATAAACAGGGACTAGCTGTACAAAGCCCCTAGAGTATGGCCTACTGATCTCCTCCAGGAATTCTGCAGTAGGAAGGGCTAAGGAGCAAACCAACAGCCATGGGTGTAGCCTGAGACTCAAGTGACACCTACCTGCATTAAACAATTGCCAGCAGATGGCCTAGTGGGTAGAGCAACCGGATATGGTGTGAATAGGCTCCTATGCCTGCAGACTGAATCCCACACGTGGTGCCTCAGTGCAGTACAGACCTCAATACAGACAGCATGTGCCTAATTAGAAAGCATTTGGGGAGTGAGTTTAGTGAAAAGGTGATAATTATGTAAATTCCAAGCAGTACCTTGGGATGGAGGGTTTTAGGATTACTTTGGGAATAGATTCTGAAGTACAGAAACCACAAATTTAGCATCATCTCTTACCTGTGTGTCCAGACAATGATGTGTGAATGTGTGGACTGTTGACCAAGTAATCTAAAAGACAAAGAACCTCAGTGCACAAACACTGATGCAAGGGTACCCAGGAAGGACACTGGCAATAATGAACTGGTATTGCATGTTTATTCTGTATTGTTGTTCTTGTTTACATCTGCGGGTCCCCCTTAAAAATGGGAATCTAATGGTCTTTGGTCCTACCCACTTAACAAATTACAAACAAATAAACAAAAAGGCCAGGATTCCAAGAAATGCAAAATCACACATAACCCAGTAATGCAAAGCAACATGGGACGTATATGAAAATCACCATAAAAAGGGTTCACAGTGGTTCTGCTCTAAGTAAGAGTGCAGGAATGTATAGTTCCAAATGGCCTCTCAAACAATCTGCAAAGACTACGAACAGAAGACACAGATATGTGTTTCATCATTTTCAGGACTCATCAGTGTGTATCATGTGTATCGCAGTCCAGAAGAAAGGGGAACAGCCCAACAATGATCTTATGGGTTTGGGTCATGGTGAGCCCAAAATAGCCTCCGTTCTTTTGTGCTGAGTTTTTTTTGTCTTTTAGATTGCTTTTCTATTTGGACTCACCACAACCCAAGCCCATAAGACCAATAAATAATGGTGTATTTATGATGCACATCGGGTTTCCTACAATAAGCCCTTTCCATTCCTCCCCTTCTATAGGCCCTACAAGGCACCGAAGAACTCTCCTTTTCAGTCTAATCTTTAAAGTTGCCTTCTGCTCACCAACTTTTTTCATGCATACTTCTGTTTTGTCACCAAATAAAAAGTTACCTTAAACCCTCCTGAAGAAGCTCTGTGTAAGCGAAGCGTCAGAGCACCTGGACTGAGGTGGTCAGTTTCCTGCACATATCGAGACTGTTTGTCCGTGTTTGTGAATCTGCATTAGCTAGGGCAATACATTATTGTTTGCACCATCCTTGCATAACGTGGTCTATTTTTTTGATTGGGGCAGCCAACCCTGTGACTACACCCGAGATCCAGCATCACAGACCACGAGTTCTTGTTGCAGTTAGTTAACTACGGACCCACCCGTACCCTTGTCACATGCCCCTTTTGTTCCTGCACTCCCCTCACAACCTTACCATATATGAGCTCTTCCTTACCTCAATAGTAGGGGGAGTGCCAGCTTATCCTCTCATACTTGAGTTGGTGTCCTGGTGTATCCTAGCACTACCCCTCTCTTCGAGTTCACATACTGAGTAATTAATAAAACATAGAAACACAGTTCTTGATGGCAGATAAGGACCTCTTGGCCCACCTAGTCTGCACATTTTCCCTACCTAATGCAATATCATAGACCCTAACTGATCTACGGCTTACCCTCTCTTCCCTATCGCTAGGGTACTTTAATGTCTATCCCATGCATTCTTGAATTCCCCTACCATTTGTGCCCCACCACCTCTGCAGGGAAGCTATTCCTAGCATCCACCACTCTTTCCTGTGAAAAAGAACTTCCTCATGTTGCCCCTGAGCCTACACCCCTCTAGCCTCATATCATGCCCCCTTGTTCTTGTACATCTTCTTTTCTGAAAGCTGCTACCCTCCTGTACCTTATTTATACCCCTGAGGTACTTGAATGTCTCTATCATATCCTCCCTCTCTCTCTCCTCACCTCCAGGGAGTACATACTGAGGTCCTCTAGTCTTTCCTCATATGACTTTTGGTGCAGTCCTTGCACAATTTTTGTTGCCCTTCTCTGAACTGCCTCCATTTTGTCTATGTCTTTCCAGAGGTGCGGCCTCCAGAACTGGAAATAGTACTCCAGATGAGGTTTCACCAGTGATCTGTACAGTGGCATAACCACCTCCTTTTTTCTGTTGGTGATACCTCTCCCTATGCACCCTAGCATCCCACTGGCTCTCCCCACAGCCTTCTCATATTGTTTGGTTACCTTTAGGTCATCAGATATGATTACCCCCACATCCCTTTCTTGATTAGTGTACATCAGTACCCCCACCCTCATATTGTACTCCTCCCTTGGATTTCTGTGACCCAGATGCATGATTTTGCACTTCTTTGCACTGAATCTCAGCTGCCATACTCTCAGTCACTCCTCAAGCATGCTTAGGTCCCTTCTCATTTTCTCCACCCCCCCCCCCAAGTGTCGACTCTGTTACAGATCTTAGTGTCATCTGCAAAGAAGCATACCTTCCCCTCCAGCCCCTCTGCAATGTCGTTTATGAAGACATTAAAGAGAACTGGCACCAGCACCAATCCCTGTGGCACCCTGCCGGTCACCCCCTCTCATCGGATTGAACTCCATTTACCACCACCCTCTGTGTCCTATCGCTCAACCAATTTCTGACCCAGTTTACTACCTTTGGACCCACTCCCAGGCTGCCCAACCTATCTACCAACCTCCTTTGCGGGATGGTGTCAAAGACCTTGCTGAAATCTAGGCAGGCCACATCCACTGCCCCTCCCTGATCTACCTCCCTGATCATGCAGTCGAAGAATTCTATTACATTTGTTTGACAGAGATCTTCCCGCTGTGAATCCATGCTGCCTCTGATCCTGTGCTCCAATGGATTCAAGAAATATCACAATCCTTTTCTGTACCAAAGATTCCATTAATTTCCCCACCACTTAGGTCGGGCCGACTGGCCTGTAATTGCCAGCCTCCTCCCTGTTTCCACTTTTGTGGAGAGGAACTACATTCGCCCTCATCCAGTCTTCTGGAATGACCCCTGTCTCTATCGATTTGTTGAATAGGGCTCTTAGTTGTGCTGCCAGCACCTCTCTAAGTTTTTTTTAATATGCTGGGATGAATCACATCCGGCCCCATAGCCTTGTTCACTTTCAGATTCACGAGTTCCTTTAGAATTCTCTCCTCCGTAAATAGACTGGTGTCCACCTCCTTCTCATTTGTGCTCCTAATTCCTAACTTTGGTACTTTTCCTTCCCCTTCTTCTGTGAGTACTGAACAAAAATATTGGTTCAGGATTGTTGCTTTTTCTAGGTCTCCCCTTCGCACACACCCCTCCCTCCCTTTTTAACCTCACAATCCCACCCCTTTTCTGTTTTCTGCCACTGATGTACCTATGAACATATGAACATACGAATTTGACAGCAGATAAAAGCCTTATGGTCTATCAAGTCTGCTTGAGTGTGCAGCTAGCAACCCTTATACTGCAGCTGCCCCTCCTTCCCCTCCCCGACCCTCCCTCTTACCCTATCCCATCCCCTTTTGAAGCAGTCCACTGTTCTACAGGATACCACTTCCGCAGGCAATGCATTCCACCCAGACACCACTCCCTCCGTAAAAAAGTGTCTTCTCATTTCCCTCCTGAACCTTCCCCCCTCCAATCTGAGATCGTGACCTCAAGTGTCCCTACTCCCCTTAACTTGAACAGTCCCTCCATGCCAGTCTTGTTTATTCCCTTCATGTTCTTGAGGTTTCAATCAAAACCCCCCTGTCTCTCCTCTCCTCCAGCTAGTACATGTTCAACTCCCTCAGCCTGCTCACGTGTAGGGTATGTCCCCTAGTCCCTGGATCATCTTTGTTGCCCTGTGCTGCACTCCCTCCAGTAACTTGATGTCCGTCTTCAGGTATGGGCACCAGTACTGCACTCAGTACTCCAGGTGTGGCCTAACCAGTGACCTATACAATGGCAGGATCGCCTCCCCTCTCCTTGAAGATATACCCCTGGCAATACAACCCAGAATTTTGTTGGCCTTTGCAGCTGCCTTCCTGCATTGTGCTGAGTTGTTCATTGAGCCCATTATAATCACCCCCAGATCCTTCTCCTCCTCTGTCACGGCTAGCTGAACCCCCCCCCCCCAAAGCTGGTAGCTCCTTCTTGAGTTTTTTGCCCCGAAATGTAGCACCTTGAACTTTCTGGCACTGAACCCCAACTGCCAGGTGTCCAACCGGGTCTCCAATTTTGACAGATCATCCTGCAACCCATGCCACCCTCCTAGGCCATCCACTACTGCTCCCATCTGGGTGTCTGAAAAAGTACCTTGAAAAGCTCGTGTGTCCTTTCTTAATCACCTGGGCTATTTTTTCTTCTGTTTGCACCTTTGCGCTCCTGACAGCTTTCCCTGCCTCCCTCGGCTTTTCCAGATACAATTCCCTGTCCTCCCCCTCTGTATTTCCTTGTACCTCCTGAACGCTAGCATTTTCTCTCTTACCTTTCCAGCCACACCCTTTGAGAACCATAGTGGGTTTTTTCTTTCTCTTTGTTTTGCGTAGTTGCCTAACACAAAGGCTTGTTGCCTCTGCTATGGCTCCTTTAAGATTAGCCCATTGTTTCTCTACATAATCCCCTTCTACCTCTCCTGCCAGGGCTTTTATTTTATTTTTATTTTATTGAAATCTAGGATTAAATACCTTTGAGCAGGAACTGTTCATTTACAAAGGTTTCACATCGAAGGAATGGGGGGGTATACATACATACAAAGGTCAACATAATAATACATAGTTACACAATAAAAGAAGTAAGAGACTGAGGCTTAGGAAATTCCAGTAATTCAAAATGTGCCAAATGTTAGGTAGCATGACATACCAGCCAAGGGCTATCTTAGAAATAAGCACTGCAGGTGAGAGGGAAGGGGGTATGCAGGCAGGAATGCCACTGTCTGAGGGTAGAGGGTGAGGGTAAGAGCTCTAAAGGGAAGGGAGGGGAGGGATAAAAGTCAGAAAATGCCCGGGGGGGAGGAAAGGGAGAGGGGCAAGAGGGTAGGCAGGTAGAAGGGCGCAAGGTGGGGAGAGGTAGCTGTAAAGACTGAAGTGGAAGGCAGTGAGCAACGGGCCCCTGATTAGGCGAGGCAGTCACAATGACTAGTTGAAATGAGATGAAGTCGGAGTTGTCTCTTAAAAGGGCCAAGAGCAGCAGCAGTAAGAGTTTCTTTGTTGTGAGTATTGTACCACTGTGGTGCTCTGTGGGCAAAGGCCCTCTGGCCCATGGTAGTCTGGCATCTGGGGACAAGGAAGGTTAGTTGTTGTGAACTTCTGGTTTGCTAGTTTTCTAGTTTCTAGGGCTTCCTGGAGACATTCCCCAATTTTTGCAAAGTCGGCCTGTCTGAAATCCAGGACCCTTGCTTCCATGTGGTTTGTCTCTTCCACTGTTCTTACACTGAACCAAACCATAGGGTGATCATTGGATCCCAGGTGGCCACCCCAGTGCTCCCAGATCAGGCAAAGCATTTTCCTGTAGTGCACCCTAATTTTCCCTGTAAAACTGGGATGAAATTCCTGTAGATTTTCCTGTATGCACAAATCAATGTAAGTACACAATTGGTGTCATTATGCCAGTCAATAAAATCACTAGGACAAATGTTCAGGCTGTTTTATGTGTTCTTATTTATTTTAAATATAAAAAATCACCTACAACGTATCACATAACTCTACAACTATAAGAACTTTATATGTAACAATATAATACCATCTTGAGGTTCTGGGGACATGTTGGAACGTATAAAGCTCAGTTCTCAAGGTTCACATGTCTCAGGAACATCCTGAAGGTATTATAACCTTGTAATAATACAGTCCCTTATACAGTATTCTATTTATAGTATGAAATGCCTTAACTTCAAATTTACCCCTTAATCACAGACTGATACATTTTGTGTTCTGCTCACAATGCATGAAAGGGGCATAGGGATGCACAAAATGTGCATACCCCCCACCCTTGCCCCTGCACCCCGCGGACAGGTGCACTCATACTGGCATTCACCAATGCCAACCACCTATCCACGGCTCCTCCTCCCCCAATGCACAGGACTCTGCAGGGTGGCCAGGGGAGGAGTTGTCCCAGGCAGACATCCAATGGGATGCCCCCCCTAGGACCCATAGTGGATCACACACATAGGGTGGCATGGATCTGGGGCTGTGCATGCCGATAGCATGCACCCGGACCAGCGCGGCATCCTCCAGTCCCAGTGTTGCCTCACGTAAACTTTCTGGGCACTCATCCATCCAGCTGCCCCTGCCGCCTCCTGCTGCCCAGCCGTCGGGAGCAGCACAGTGTGCACTGTCCTGGTACCCAAGTGACTGAATGCCTGTGTTCATGAGGGCATGCTGTGGGTTATGGCAGGGTCTCCCTGGTGTACCCTGCACCACCCTCTGCACCCATGCGGCCAGCACTACGTGGGTTAGTGAATACACATAGTGCTGGCACACGCCCGGAAGATCCCCATCACGGAGCTGTCTGCAGACATGGGGGATCGGGTGCAGTGGGTCTGCATGTGCCCCCTTCATGCATGCCATGTGGGTGGGCACAGGGGGTGTGGAGTAGCTACTCACCCCAGATATGCATGCATAGCCACTGCACACCAATCGTGCATTGGGCCTACAGCTCTGTGTACCTGTAGAGCTCCATTAATAAACATTGTTTCAGTGTATTGTTGTGTTTTTCATTGGCATGCTTAAGCACCCCCCTATACACACACACACACACACACACACACACACACACACAGCATTGTGCACTGAACTTTCAGAGGTAAAAACAAATATTCTTTTTTTTTTCATTTATTTTACTAATCTTAGGCCAGACCAGGGTTCATGGGTCCCTTCTGATCTCACACATATAATTCATAACTCCTGCTTATCTTGATGAAGACACCCCCATACATTTCCCAGGCTCACAATTAAATAGAAACACTGTCTAATTTTTTTTCAAATAACCTCAACCTCTAGGCTGGTCAGAAGAAGTGCTGCCTTAGTGATCTTTTTAAAAATACAACTCTGCTCTGTGCGCCAAACAAGCCAAGTAGCACTTAAAGAACTAGTGTACCGCTTGGAATTAATAGTAATTTTCAGATGCAGTCAGCTGTCACTTCCCATATCTGAAGTATTTTTTTTATTTTCTGTTCGATAATTAGAAGATTTTCCAACTGGCAGTACTGGGGTGATGTATGGAACAGCACTTTGTCTGGAGGGAAAAAAGTCAGTTCTGTTCCTCCCACTACATTGTCAGAAATGAGACCAAACACTTTGAGGCACCAAAGTCCTTGCAGCCAGAGCAGTGACTCTCACAAGCTACCAATCAAAATGCAGGAAATTGTGTTATCACTAGTAACCAGGGAGAGCCAGTCCCTGCTGCTTCATGTGAAAGTGAAACCTGGCAGTGAGAAATGGTTTTCATTGGTTACAAGTGATGTCATAGTCAGCGTGGTCTCAGTGTTGATGTAGTGGGAGCAACAGAATTGACTTTTTTTCCCCTCCAGACGTAGTGCTGCTCCACAGCCAGTCCAGAACAGTGGCATTTGAGATGCAGCTCGGCTGACTCAATGGTGTTGCTGTTTTGAGTGGGGCCACATGGCAGGTGTTTGGATCATGCAGCAGCTCACTGGTTCTTGATCAGAAGATCTGAATTCATCCTCAGAAAGATGCACTGCCAACACATTACCTTACTACCCCAGAGAAACACAGGCTTCAAATGGACCAACAGAATTGCTTAGTGTAGCAAAGTCGGCAAAGTGAGCACCAATTGGAGGGCTCTGTCTGGATCTTGGCAGCCATGAGATTCATAGTGGCCATTTTCCCGTGGTGTTTGTCCATTTCCCCTGATATTTTAAAAATAAAAGATTTCCTTCCCGTATCCCGTTTTTGTAGTAAAAATCCCTTAAAATACAGGAATCCCTGTAGATCTGGGAGCACTGCCACCCACCATTACATCTCTGACTCTGCCCCATTGTGAGTAGCAAGTCCAATACTGCTCCCTCACAGGTGGGTTCAGCCACCAGCTGCCTGACGCATGCCCCTGCAGGACATTCAGGATGCCTCTGCTTCTGGCTGCAGCCTGGGTGCTCCAATCTACATCAGGCAAACTGAAGTCTCCCACCAGTAGCACTTCCCCTTTGGCTGTAATTTTGTGGATGGCTTCCACTTGTACCCTGTCCATCTCCTCCCCTTGTGCTGGAGGTCTGTAGATCACACCAGTACAAATGGCGGTACCACTTCCTGTCTCCAGGGTGACCCACAGTGCTTCCACACCCTCCAGCACTCCCTCAATCTCATTTGCTTTAATTCCCTCCCTGACATAAACAGCCACTCCTCCTCCCTTTTTTTCCACCCTATCTTTACTAAATAGAGTGTAATCTGATATAGCTATATCCCAGTCATGGTTCCCCGTGTACCATGTCTCGGTAACAGCGACAATGTCTAGGTCTGCCTCTGCCATCAAGGTCACTCAGTCCGGGATTTTGTTTCCCAGGCTGTAGACATTCGTGCACATGGACTTCCAAGATATGAAATCTCACCTCCTATCTCCATGTCTTCCCTCCCTTCCCCTCCTGTTTTTACTCCCATTCTTCCTTATCTCTGTTATTCTACCTATCCTGATTTTAGGTTTTAATGAATTCCCAACCCTAGGGTCCTCTCTGCTGCCTTCTTAATCTTGTGGGGGCAGTTAGATTGAGCCTCCCAGTTTTGCCTCCCCATTGGCCATTTTAAATGCTTGCCAATGATGCATATAAACCTTTCACTGAGGATCCCGGTTCCCTCCTGGATAGATGCAGACCATCCCACTTCTACAGGCCTGCATCCCTCCAGGTGGGACCCCAGTCCCCAATGAAGTCAAATCCCTCTGCTCTGCACTAGTCCTTCAACCATGCGTTGAATCTCGTGGTGCAGAGTGCCCTTTCCTCTCCCTTGTCATAGACCAGTAGCACCTCCAAAAAGGTTACAGTGTGTGCCACCTGTCTAGGACCCCTCCACAGCTCCCTGAAGTCCTCCTGCATTACCCTAACTTCATCCCCAGACAGATCATTTGTCCCCAAGTGGACACTGATGGCTAGCTCACCCTCCCATCCTGATGCTCCAGTGATCCTTTAGATGCGCTTTCCAACCCTCCAAGCCATGCTGCCAGGTAGGGACTTGGTCTCCCACTCTCCCCCTCCCCCTACCCCCAGATCTACTCCCTAAGAATAGAGTCCCCCACCAAGAGTTGCTTCCTTCTCCTCCTCCTCTGGGTTATCCACCATGGAGGACCCCCATATCTTCCTTGGTCTCCACTGAGGGTGCCTTCTTGGGACAGTCTCACCCTGCCAGTGCAGCATAGGAGTTGTGGAGGGAACCATAGGTAGGATGTGCCTCTGCTCTACCACCCTCACCCATCCCAAGCCCACTGTAGTCCAGCTGCTCCTCCTCCTCCTTGGCAACCTTTGAGGCAGCAGGGGTGGACTTAGTAGTCCCTGGGCAGAGAAGGAGGTCCTCCGAATCTTAGCCAACTCGGCCTGGAGATGAGCAAACACCACCCTCAGCCCAGAGACGTAATGGAGATGGGACAGCACTGCAGCCTCCAGAATGTCTCCCGGAAGACTGCCGCCCCACAGCCACTGCACTGCACCACTCCCATCATGTCTTATTTGTGGACCTTTTCCTGTCGCTCTGTATGCCCACTCCCTCTTACTTATTTCTCTCTCTCTCTCTTCTTCCTACTTCCTTTCTGCCTTTGTGCCCTTACAGCTTCTGCCCTACCTGTTATGGGACAGGAAGTTCCTGTTACTCATCAGCTGCTGTGTCTATAAATGTAGTCTTGTCCTGCATGGGCAGGAAGTGGGGGTGGGTAGTCCAAGTAACCCTGTTCCCCTGTGTGTGTTCTGCTGTTTCTGTCCCTGCCTTCTTGTGTTTCAGCTCCCTGCTGAGTCTGTGCTGCTGTCCGGTCTCTGTTTTGTCTGGCTGTCCTCTGGTTAGTTCCCCATGTTGTTTTCCACTGCTGACTGCTGCTGCTTGCTTTCTTTTTTTTCTTTAGTTTTTGTTGACCGGGTAAGTGCACTAGACAAATTCTGCCTATTTTCAGGCACGACCCGGGGGAGGGGGTTACAGATGAATACCAACTGACCTTGAACCAGATTAAGCTGTTGGTGGTATTTTTAATGAATGGGAGGAAATTTGGCCAGGGCACTGAGGAAATTCCCCTACTCGTCAGTAGGGGGACCCTTGTCAGCCAGTTCCAAGATGGCTGACATGGAGTGTGGAGGAGGAGGATGTCCAGGAGATGGGAAAGCTAAAGGGCCCATTCTGGGCTCATCTCTGCCTAACTCATCTCTTATGACTGCTGAAAGTGACCCAACTCAGGTTGAAATGGAAGTAATAGTGGATTTTTTGTTAGCTACAGATGTGGAAGATGGACATGCTCTTACTACCCAGACCACCAGACAAACCTTACCTGAGAACAGCAAGATAGTGATGAGGTTAGAGACATCTAATGTCTCTGAAATGAACCTGCTGATGCCAGAACAAGAAAAACAGCTGTTACAGACTGTGATTTTGCATAATAAAGCATTCCTATTGAAGCTACCGGTTAAAATGGCTGAACAATCACAACGGGCTACTCCCAGAGTTGAACCTGCGGTTTCTATGGACTCTACTATACTGACAGGTATGCCTGATGCTACTTTGTTATTCCAAACGTCTCAACAAGTTCCTTCTCCTTTTGCTCCCACTGACATAGCCGTACAATCACGGGACCTGCCTGACTGTACTTCTATGTTGCAAACTGCACCTACTGATCATTGTGCAGGTACAATACTCACGGATCAGGTCTGTGACCCAGCTTCAGCTCTGCAGGCTGCCGGGTGGGTTCCTACAGCTGGAAATGAAGGATGGACTTCGCCGCAGCCTGTCACTGCTGCAGAAATTACTCAACTCTCTCTGATGGCATCTCGATCTGCTGCTATAGCTGACGACCCAGTTTTGGGATCTCTACAGCCTGCCATGGTTTCTTCAGTAGTGGTTGATACTGAACTGATACTACCTGCAGACGACGCTCCACATCTTGAGCAGGCTGTGACAAAACCTGAGAAGACTAATGACTTTACACACAGTTTGGACTCACGGGTTGCTAAGGACCAAGCTTCCTCTAGTGAATTGCCTCGTTCTGGAGCGGCTGCTTTTTCAGGTGTGCACACTGAAGTTTCTGACCCGACCGCAGTGGCATCCCCCACTGTTAATACAGAGGGATTCTTCTACTTTACCATCAGCTCCTACCTTTTGCATGGCTGACTTATTCAAACAAGTAGGAAAACCTGCACAGAGACATAACGCTGTGCACATGAAATACACTGGTGCATAAGAGACCTTTCCTGATAGGAAATATGTACTGCATCAGCTGCTTCGACAGCCTATGGGGATACAGGCTCAAGACTTGTTTGCATTTATTCATATTAAGGGGGAGAACATATATGATATTAGTTTTCATAATAATGGCACTTTAGAAAGGTTTTGACAAAAGCTAGAACTGGTTAAACATCAGCCAGAATGGCAAGATTTTTTTCCCATTCCCATGACTAAACCAACTGTGAGAACTATAACTTTACTATTTCGCAATGAAGGAGTTAATATTGAAGATGTGTAGCACTGACTTAGGCAAAAATGTGAGATTTTACAGAGTCCAGTCCCTATTTTAGATGACAATTTTGTGTGGATGGGGGCTTGGAGGATAAACGTTAAGTTATTTCACATTGACTTAGGGATACAACATCTTCCCAGCAGTTTCTACATCGGGCAAGATAGGGGCATTTTTTTTTACCCCAGTTAGCCAAAGACCTGCCATAAATGTGGTGCTAGGACCCAACTCAGTTCATAATGTTCACTTCCCCATTGCAATCTGTGTTTGGATTATGGACATGTCAGTCTGGGTTGCTCCAATCCCTTCAGATGTAACCTCTGCGAAGAGTCAGGGCACACATATTCAAAATGCCCATGGGCTGCACAAAATAGGATAGACAGAGTAATGCAAGACCCTGAATCTCTAATAACAAACCATCAGTCTAAACTGTCACAAGCCAGGGGCCAGCTGACTTTAGCTCCCTCAGATGTGTCCCCCCACCACCACCAATGTGGACCTAGCACTTGGAGACTTGGTTACTGCCTGCACTTTGTATACAACTCACCATTTGGACCCTTTGCCACCTGTATCAGGTGAGACAGCTGAAAACCCCACTACTAGTGGAGCTGCTCAAAGCTCACCACTGCCAGACAGCATGCCCCCACCTTCTGAAGCCCCGATGGAAGTTGTACAGTCGACGAAAAAAAAAAATCCAGGAAAAAAAAAAAAAAAATCAGACTCCCGGGTGGGCACCTCCCCTCTAGTGACTAGGAATAGATACACTCTTTTGTATAAAAGGGAACAGTGGGAAGATTGTGGGGAGGAGGAAGAGGATTCAGATACTTCTTTGGTTACTTCAGGGATACAGGATATTTCCACTGACTTACCTCCGGAGCAGTCAACGGTTAAGAAAGCCAGGGGTAAGGGGAAAGGTAGACAGAAACCTAATGGGTGACCCATGTCTTTCCCTTTTTTTTCAAATATTTAAATGGAACAGCTGACAAGTCCTCTGACCTTAAATGTTAACATATAAAGTCCTTTAAAAAGAGGAGTGCAATGTTTCAAATCTTACATAGCTTAAGAAATAATATATTCTTTTTACAGGATATGCGAATAGAAACAGAGTATGATCTCACTCAAGCCAAACAATTATGGTCAGGGGGTTTATCCTTTTGGTCCCAGGGGCCAGAACCCTGTGATGGGGTAGCTATTTTGCTTCAGGGCCAAGATTTCAAAGTTCAGAAACTCACAGACATTGAGCCAGGGAGAGCCCTTTTAGTAGATGTCTCCTTTCATAATCTAGATCTCTGTTTATCAAGTGTTTATGCTCCACAAAGTACAGCAACTCGGGTGGCATTGTTTACTTTAATACAGCCTGTTTTACATACTCAGAAAATTGTAATCTTGGGTGGTGATTTTAACTGTGGTCTCTCTCCTGAAGACAGGGGCTGCAAAACACAAAAGCTGTTCAGTGACACGGGTTGTTTAAGAAACATGATTACTACTGCTAACCTACAGGAGGCTTTCTCCGCAACAAATACTAAAGGACAGAAAACCTTTATAAAGGGACACTTAATGACCCGAATAGACTACATATTTACTTCTAAAGACTTACAGATTCATAAGGCATCCACTCTACCGATAGAAACTTCAGACCATCTAGAGGTGATGTTTTTAGGTAGTATTGGTGGAACCTCCGATGCTAGGCCACCATCTAGATGGAGACTAAACAATACTTTATTAAATGATGAGGATCTCAGCAAACAATGGGAGGAACTATTAAAGGCCAGGGTGTCTATTCTTGAGGCATATGATACAGTTTTAGACTGGTGGCTAGCTTCCAAGAAAGACTTTCGGTCCTTCTTTATTAAACATGCTACTCAGAAAGGTCAACAACAATGTGCGCATTATTTAACACTGAGGCACCAACTGCAAGATTTAATCTCCATGGCATCGACATATAACCTTGATTTATCAGCACAAATTACACAGATGAAATCAGATATGGCCAGATTTCAATATAATAGACATATTAGCTTAAAAATGGAGGCGCAGTTTGGCACGCAAGGGCAGCAGCCCACTCTGGATGCTTTCCGCAGCTGTGCAGACCGAGTGAAACATACTATCATTGATTCATGACAGATGGGGCACAGCCTATCATTACTACTGATAAGGAACAAATCAAATCTGAAGTACTGAAATATCTGACTAATCAATTTGGAATTCTAGTAGATACTCCAGATGCTGTTGGATTTTTACAAGAGTTGCAGATCCCCACAATTTCTGGAGACATGATAGACTCTGTTACTAAAGAAATATCTTTAGACGAAGTGAAACAAGCTATTGCTGAACTTAAAGCTAATAAAGCTCCGGGGAAAGATGGCCTAACAGCAGAATTTTATAAAACCTTTTCAGAGAAATTAAGTCCCGTCTTATCTGCGGTATTTAATACTTTATTAAGTCTATCTGTAATCCCTAAAGATTTCTCTCAAGCATTAATAATACTGTTATATAAAAAAGGCGACAGAACAAATCTAACTAATTGGAGGCCTATCAGTCTACTCAATGTGGATTACAAAATCTTTACTAAAATCTTAACACACAGATTGGCTAAACTTGCAAACATTGTGATCTCTTCAGTCCAGACGTGTGGGATTGCTAATAGATCTATATTTCATAATTTGCAGTTTTTGAGAGCTGTAACAACTTTAGGCACAACAGGAAAGTGTTCAGGATGGCTATTATCATTGGATCAGCAAAAAGCCTTTGACAGGGTTAATCACAGTTATTTGCTGGAGGTTTTAAGTCACTATGGGGTTCCTGACAATTTTATACATTGGATTCAACTTATTTATGCTTCAGCTACAGCTCAGCCATTTGTAAATAAATGTTTTGGTTCATCATTTCAAATTCAAAGAGGTGTGAGGCAAGGATGCCTTCTTAGCACCATCCTCTATTTGTTTTCCATTGACCCCCTTATTAGGAAAATCGAAAATCTCCCAAAGATTCATTGAATTCAGGTACCAAACTATCCAGAAGTTACAAATATTAGCGCATATGCCAATGATTTATGCCTTAGCATACAGTCACAAGGTGCCATCCCCTTTATTGAAAGCACTCTTTGCAATTATGAAATAGTTTCAGGAGCTAAACTGAATTATGATAAAAGTACATGCTTTTCCATTAATCCAGGCTTCAGATAGGCACACCCTCTGACGAGCAGTACTATACCTATGACAACATCACCTGTTCGCATATTAGGAATAACCTTTGGAACGGAGAATGATGCTAGCTATAACTGGGAACAGGCAATAGCTAGAGGTCAAAATATTCTACAGAAATGGAAGTCTAAAACAGTTTCCAAGAAGAAAAGGGTTTATTTGATTAAAACTTTAATTACCCCACAATTTTTATATGTGGTGAATATTTTTCCAATGCCCTTTTTACTGGAACCCTAAATCTTGAATATCTATTGTCAAGGTTTATGGGGCAGTAGATTGAATTCTATCAGACATATTTTCACATATTATGACTATGATCAAGATGGTGTGAGGATGCTAAATCCAATTTTTTTTATTTTTTAATAGTATTTTCCTATATAGGAATCCTTTGGGACTTCTCAAGGGCAAGACATTATCATGGTTCAATATCTTTTTTACCTGTTTTTTTACCCTTCATAAAAAATGGGATTCTGGATTGCTTAACGTATCCATGATAACTAATACTAAGAATATCCCAGCTTATGTGAAGCCATGCTCAACTAAATTATGTCAGTGGGGTATAACCCAGCGCTTGGTTATCTCACACTGCAGGAAAGCATTTTATAATATTGTTTTACGAGATGTCATGTATGTACAACCAACACTCCCAGCCTGACCTGAGGGTCGGGTGTAGGAGGCCTGTCTTCAACTCGTTGACAAAAGAATCCCAAAGCAAATGTGGGATGTGGTTTGGCTGTCCTGTCATGGCCATTTAGGTGTTAGAGGCACGCTTAAACATAAAGCTAGAGAGGATAGGATGTGTCCTAGGATGACTTGTGCAAATACTCTAGAAACTGTTGAACATTTTTTGATTTCCTGCCCATTTGCACACACCTTTTAGCAAACATTACAAGATGTTTGGGAAGAACCAAAACTACTTCCTATGTCTTACGAAGTTTTGATCCTGGGATTGTACCCCCATTGTTTAATCCATTATAATAACAGTACTTTAAGAGTTATTTTTGCAGCTTGTAAATATTATATGTGGCAAGCTAGATGCATATTTCTAATTCAACAGAAAGACATGACACCTGACGGAGTGGTCCAGCAAGTTATTAGTTCTTTGCAAAGAATATATAAGGATGAGAGAAGGTCATTAGCTGGACTGAAGTTTTCTTTATATTGGGACTCCTGTCCTTGGGTGATTAATACCTGATAAGTTAATATCTATCAGTTGAAGTCTGATCTGTATGATGGAGAACAGTATTTAATTTTAGTTCCTTTTGCTAACATGGTTATGATGTTCTTCGATTAATTGTTGAGCTGTCCTTTTGGTAATTCTTTGACCGTTTGTGCAAATTGATACACGTTTTCTGTTGATATGTTTTCTTTTTTTTCTTTATCTGCTTGTATATTATGTTCTTTTGCCTTGAAATCTTTAAATAAAAATTCCCCTATGCTTTTCGAGAAGTGCCATGGGATCTTAAACATCCACCAGAACTACCACCAGAACAGGCTGATGGGATCCTGGTTTAATGTTTCATCCAAAAGACTGCACTTTAAAGGCACTAAGCCCTCATTGTGGTATAGTCTATTTGTCCTTGCTGCTCTGTTGAAGTCCCTCAGCTCTCCATGATGTTCCAACTGAAATCCATTGTTTTCAGATGAAAACAAAAAATATCAGACATGCCCTCTGACTTGGTGAGCTTCTCAGGCAACTGGTGAACCTGATGGCTTGGCAGTTTTTTAAAGCACTGTTTTCTACTGATATTTAAATCACCAATTTGAAATTTGGTGCCCAAGTCAACAGAGCCTGCTGACTGGCTCCTCTCCCCCCAGTATCTCCGCTGTTGTCTAACCGCCACAGCCCAAGTAACCCTGTCCACCTCTGTGTGTTCTGCTGTTAATGTCCCTGCCTCCTTGTGTTTTGTCTCCCTGCTGAGCCTGTGCTGCTGTCCTGTCTCTGCTTTGTGTGGCTGTCCTCCAGATTAGTTCCCCATGATGTGTTCTCTTGCTGACTGCCACTACTTTAACGGTACTAAGTCCTTGGTGTGGTGTAGTCCATTTGTCCTTGCTGCTCCGTTAAAGTCCCTCAGCCTTCAATGATGTTCTACCTGAAATCCACTATTTTGGGATGAAAACAAACACTGTCAGATGTTCCCGCTGACTTGGTGAGCTCCTTGGGCCATGCATCAGACTCCTGTCCTGGTGTGTTGGCCCTTCACTGGTGGGCTGAAGAGAGACCATCTTCTCTGCATAACCTCCTATCCTTCTAGAAAGGGACCCAGTCCCCCACAAAATGGAACTCCTCCTCCTTGTACCTCTCCTTAAGCCACATGTTAAACTGGTAGATTTTAAACTGTTGCATCTCCCCTTTTTACAGCACTAGTAGAACCTTCAAGAAGGACACTACATCTGCTGCTTCCCTTAGCTTGCTACCTAGTGCACGGAAACTCAAATGTATCTCCCCTAAAGTCTGTCTGTCTAGATCATTTATCCCTAGATAGACTAACATGTCTGGCTTCCTGTCAGCTCCTCCCGTTAGCTTCTCTGCTGTAGGAATGACTTTCTCAGCTGTCGTCCCCAGGAAATAGCATACAGCCCTCATTCCTGGGTCAGTGACCCAGACCACCCTTTCAGTCCTCCTTGCTACAGAGTCCTCAATCACCAAGACCCTTTTTGCTGGTCTCCTATGGTTTGGTTCCACCCCAACCCCCCCTCACAGGCATCAGTGGTGTGGCAGCCTTTTGAGCCTTAGGTACAAGTACTGCCTCCCTCATAGGGAGTGCAGAATGAACCACTTCAGCCAGAGGTATGAAGCGGTTCCTTGTTGCCACTGTAGGACTTTTACTTCCATTGATTATACCACTTTTCACCCACTGCCCCCTGTACTCCAACCCCCACTGTAAGCCCTTGGTGTTCACTAAGGAAGGGGAGGAGCAACAGTCACCCTCATCCCCCTCTCCAGTCTGCTCCACAGAAGGTATATTTCAGCCCAGGCAGCAAGTCCCAAAGTGAATACCCAAACCCTCCTCCACAGTGGTCAGCTGCCAAACCTCCAGAGCACTAATGTGAGGATTACCAGGGCTGGGCCAATAATGTCTGAGCAAACCCTCTGGTCTATGAATTATAGACACTGGAATGTGGCACAAGTTAAACTCCAGCTCAACAAAAATGTGATATTCTACTTTCTGTTCTCAGTGGACTACCTATTTAATATGTGTGTGAGAACCTATTCTATTTTTACCATAGTACTAAATGAAAATCATCTGCATTTATTATACAACATATGTAATATACTATCTAAAAATAGCTAACATTGCATATCCATTATCTTTAAAAGTTAATGCAACTCATATATTTTAAAAAGTTTATTTCATCTACTTCTCTGAAAATGGATATCAGCAGAAAGTAAAATAATAACATAGCAATTTATGGTCAGAAGAGACTTTAGGTCCATCAGGTTCACCCCTCTCCCCCATACCCCACACCACCGTAGGCGTGGACAAACAAATATTCTGTACAAACATGATCCTATCAGATTAAGTTGAAGTGATTTTCTGGGTTTTTGGTATTACTTACATTATTATGCACCTTAGAATGGTGATAGTACATCTCTGCCATTTTCAAAAAATTAAGCTGCACCTGTATTTGGGGGGAAGGGATCATAATTTTGGCCCAGCGAGGTGGCCATCCAATGCCTTCCACTTCCTGATTCCTCTGCCATGGTACCATGCTCTGCACGTAAGGGCGTGAAGCAATGGAGAGCACAGGGGCAAAGTCAGTGGGGGCTGAATTTCATTACTATGTAATGCATAATGATGGCCAGTTGGCGATTAAGGAAGGACACCAGTCCACTAACAAGGGCTTGCTAATCGAGCGGTGGCCTTCTTTAATCTCCTAATGACTAATGACTATCATTACGCATTACACAGTAATGAAATTCAACCCCCCATTGACTTCAGTGGGGCTCACCCCCATGCTCTCTCTTGCGTCACGTTATTACATTCAGAGCGAAGGGGCATGCCAGAGGAATCGGAAAGTGGAAGGGATCAGCTGGCCACCTTGCAGGCCCAAACTACAATCCCTTCCACCTAAATACAGGTGCAGTATCATTTTTTGAAAATGACAGGGATGTACTATTGCCAGTATAAGGAACATAATAAAGTAAGTGACAGCATGATGAAAAAAGGTAGGAAAGTCACTCCACACATCCAAGGACATCGGTACTGAACTTGTTACTGCTTAACGTAAAAGTTACCTGTGTAAGCAACCTATCAGATGCAGGGCTGTACTTGGCCAGCACGCTGGGTAGTGCAGGACTGACATACTCAAACTGAGGGCAGTAGCTGAATTCTGACTTAAAGAACTTGATCTTTTCCTTTTCCACATTGCAAGGCTTGATGCAAGTCAGTATGCAAGGTTTTCGACTGGAGCCCTCTTCTTCCTTTCCCTGACCCCTGGGGAGTTGAGGCAGTTTTGTCTTATGCAAACTGGAGAAACAAAGTCGTCTGGCCTTGCTTCTAGGTCTGGGGGAGAGGCCCATACTGTTTCCCATGATGGAAAAACTACATGTGAAATTTGCACTGCTGGACACTGAACTGCTGATAAATATGTCAGACTGCCTGCTTGAGCAACAATACCAGTTACTCAACAGTGGCAGTGGGGCAGCGGGCTTTCGATGCTCCTTGTTTCGTGAAAGGGAGGAAGGCTTGCCACATTTTCTGTGCTTCTTATGATGGCCTGTGGAGGACTGCTTTTGAAGATGGTATCTTTTCTCTTTTTTAGTTTGCAAAAGGACATTGTAGCTGCTGGATCCAGTTGTGAATATGTCTTTGAGGATGCTGGGAGAATGCTGCTGGAGGCCATTTTTACTCACATTTGACTGCTTTTCACCAGGATACAAAACTGACTTCCTTGAGAGTTCTTGTTCTGGCCAATGTAGAGTTTCTGAATAAAAGATAAAATTAAGACTGAGTAAGGTGTAAGGTATCCAAGAGGAGATAAAACATGGAGCAAGAAATAATTAGTAAAACACAAGAAGTGTAGATTTATAATATAACATTTCATTTTTCATCCCGGCCCCCCCCCAAAAAACTGTCTATTTTGGACTCCCATCCCTCTGTTTTCGCTCATTAACCTACAAACTGCCAGTGGGTCCAATAACCCATACTTTTCCAGGACTTGGAACACATACTCCGAAAAGCCTCCAGGAAACTGTGTGACTTGCTGCTGCACGAATGCAGGCGATCACATTGCACTTTTGAGGTACAAGTTTCCAATACAGGGTTTTATTTAACTCTAAAAATTGATTAGCGTTTTGCTCATAAACGTTCTAAAACACTGTAAAAATGAATAGCACTTGCCTCACTGTGTTTAACAAACATAACACTTCCAGAAAACCTATATAAATGCTTTCTGTACAGTTATTATTGCCCCAAGAAAAAAACTGCTAGTTAATTATTTAAAACCCTGCAATATATTTAATCGACTGTGCTATGAAATTGACCATGCAACTGCCTATACAACAAACTCTAACAAGAGCCAATACAGCTGCAAAATAATAGTATTGTGGGCAGTGAGAAATGTGTAAACTAACAATTTTTGCACTAACCACTGAGCCACCTAACAGCACTTCTGTGTGTTGTGATATATACACACACACACACACACACACACACACACACACTAATACATATATACATATATGTATATATATTCCAGTGTAACATAGCAGTGCACTGTCTACACACATTTTTACAGATTAAAAAAAAAGTTATTGAGGGACCATTTTCTTCTTTTCAGGCGACGAGGGACATCGGAGGGTGGGGGTTGCCACTCAACAACTCCCTCAAATCAGCAATGACATGCATGAGGTTGAAACTGATCTAGATAGCGAGAATGTAGACTAGCAATTTTTGAACTAACCACTAAGCCACCTAATTGCACTGTCTAATTGTTGTGATACACACACACATATGTGCATACATATTCCAGTGGACCATAGCAGTGCACTGTCTACACACATTTTTCCAGATTAAAAAAAAAAGACATTGAGGGTTTGCTTTCTTCTTTTCAGGCTCAGAGGGTAGGGTGTTGTCACTAGACACCTCATTTAAATCAGCAATGTTATGCATAAGGCTGAAACTGATCTAGATAGTGGGGGAATGTAGACTAGCAATTTTTGCACTGAGCTACGGTACGTAACTGCACTTTCTAATTGTTGTGATACACACACACTAATACATATACACATATATGCATATACATTCCAGTATAACATACAGTACAAGTCACATTAAACTGTCCCCTCCATCTCACTGGTTTAGCATTTTTCAGTGAGTTGCTTAATGTGTGCACCGCTCACTGCAATGAATTAATAAAAGTTTCCAAATGATTTGCTTCTAGCTGCTGTTCAGTTTCAGCTTACTGTACTTTACAGCTCTCTTGAAACGTTTATCAATGCAGTGCATGAGCAGTGCACACATTAAAGGGACACTGTCAGCTTTCGGCACCGATACTGAACTTGTGTGACCGGTGTGCCTGTACTAACATCAACAGAAAATAAACTATTTATGTGCCCCAGTATGAGTAACAGTAAGATCTGTTACCTAAATTTTTAAAATATATACTTTAGCTCAGACCAAGCACATTACCTTAGTGCTTGGCCCGATCTTCCGCTGCTGGATGCCTCTTCTCAATGTGAACACACAATGCGCGTGTGTGAATTTCCTGAACAAGTGTAAGTGATAGTTGGGGCTAAAAGAACATGCTCTTCTGAGCATGGGAATCTTTATAAGAATAAGAAGAGTGTTGCAAGTCTTACTTTTACCACTTTGAAAAGCAAGACCATGATCCTGAGCACATCCATGGCAACGCCAAGCGCATGCTCAGGATTACGGTCTTGTTTTTCAACGTGGTAAAAGTAAGACTTGCAATGCTCTTTTTTATTCTTACAAAGATCCCCATGCTCCAAAGAGCATGTACTTTTAGCCTCAACTATCACTTACACTTGTTCAGGAAATTCGCACACGGGCAATGCGTGTTCATATTGAGAAGAGGCATATGGCGGCAGAAGACTGGCCGAGCACTATGGTAATGTGCTCGGTCCGAGCTAAAGTATACATTTTTAAAATTTAGGTAACAAATCCTACTGTTACTCACACTGGGGTATATGAATAGTTTATTTTGCCGGAGGTGTTATTACAGGCACACTGGTCACACAAGTTCAGTGTAGCTGCTGAAAGCTCCCCTTTAAGCAACCCATAAAACCAGGCAAAGAAATGTACTGGGTTTGCCTCAAAAGCACTCCATCTGTGTTATACAGGAATACTGCTCTTCATCAAATTCAGCCAATATAGCATGCACCTCGCAGCAGCATAAACATTCTAGTGCTGTGTCCATGACAGCACAGTGATTACAGGAGCCCCAATATAAACAAAACAGAGATAATGGAAAAGAAGTTAACATGTTGTTAAAGTACACACAGAAACAAAACCAACAACCACAAAGAGTATATATAACAATATGTGAAGCAACAAAAGTGACATGCATCTTCATGTCCTCATGAAATTGCTTTTTTCACTTTTTTTTTTTTACTACAGTCTCACCCTAATTCCATAAGCTTCTGTTTAGTGGTACCCAATGTGGGTTGGGGAAACATGACTACCCCAGTGGTGGTAGGGAACCTTGGAGAAGACTAGCTAGCAGGTAGGTGCTGTTGTATGTCAGGGTATCAGGACTGTGGCATTTGACAGATGTGGGGCCATCTGGCAAGGGTGAATTAAAAAAAATTAACAGGAACAAAAACTAGCAACCACACATCATTGTGCATACCTGATGCACCCAGCCTAGAACAGGTAACAATAAAATGTCAACTTGTCATGCTGATCCCAGCACCATCACATGTGGTCACCAAGGTGATGGCACAGAAATGAACAGCCCAACCAGCACGACAGGGATTTGAAGTACCTCATACTCTGTATACATATGTATACTCTCGCTACAGCCTGTCATTATCCCCAGAGAGGGGCCCACCATACTGGTTATGGCTGTCTCCCATCAAGTGGTGGTGGGGGGTAATGTGTATGGGGACCAGGGGGCAGAGACCTGCTGGCTAGGGGAGAATAAATTGAATAAAAAATAGAAAAATCCCATCCCAAGCTGATCCATGCAGGGGTCAAATTAAGGTTTGCAGCCACTAGCCAGCAGGGTGGTGACATGAAAAATCTACTAGCCCCGCAGACTTTTCTACTGGTCCAACTGATGTACTTATTGAAATATGACCTTTTCCAATACAATCCCTCAGGGCTACTTAAAAGATTTTTGACTATCCCAAAACAATATCTAATAGAATTTGTCTAGTTGGGCCAGTGCCAGTTTCGACCCCTGTCCATGAACATCCACATGTGGTCACACAGGTGACAGTACAGGAACAGACAGTCAGAACCACCCTTGCAGTATATACACACACACATACACACACACACACACACCAGAACAGGTAACATATATAATGAGAAAAAAATGCACAAACATACTTGTACTGCAATACAAGATGAAATCATATCCAAACACAGACCCTAATAAACCAATATGAAACACCATCAAATTATGATAATAATGGGTGCAAATGGGCATCTCTGCTGAGCCCCCCCCCCACACATACACATGCAATAAACAATATGACTTGATATAATTTTTTCAGGAAGAAGGCACATAACCAGCACAGACTAGCAAACTCCTTTTTCAATACTTTAGCAACAGAATTTCAACAGCATGGTAAGTTTCAAGATGAAAAAGTACAAATGAACAGTCCATTTCAAACCTCCACTGTAAAAAACTGTAGGGGTCAGTGAGACACATAACATCAGCTGATTTACTACATAAACATTTCATTCTGTGACATCTGACTTACTCACTGGTATAGTCCCATGGATGTCTACTTATCTCCTTTTAAGGCTGACTGAGTTGACATGTTTATGAGCTATGAAGCTTAGAATGTCTACAATGATTGAAGATAAGCACACAAAATAGTACTTTGAAACACTGCTAGCTGAATGAAAGCGGAGTAATAACACAAAACCTCTCATTTTATCTAGTCTGTATGCATCAGCAGAGCTCCCTCTCTCTACTGTCATAGCAAAATGACTGCAGGGCTCCGCTCACTGCAGCCGTAAAAATTAAACTTTTTTTACACAGAAATACTACTCAGCCAGAAACTAAGATCATAGAAAGAATACAATCCTCCAAGTGACCTCATACCAACACAAATACCTACGAACAAAAATAGTCTGTTTTGCAGGACTGCTTAGCCACCTCATTTTTCTCTATCGAGTACACTCCATTGTGAAAATTTGTTGTATGCACTGGATCTAGCTGACCCAGGAGTGCACCTAGGTCCTGCATCCTTCGCACAACCTGTTTTAGAGGTCTGACTGTACAAAATCATACCCCCACTGGCCACTTGACAGTTCAGAGGTGATTAACCTATCAAAAACACTAGTAACTAGATGGCCTATCAGCACAGTGGAAAGGTTGTTGCTTGCGAAACTGATGACTTGGGTTTGGGAAAGATTCTGGGACATTAGGAGCCAGCCGGGGGGGGGGGTCAGTGTCTCACAAGATGCTCTTCTCCAAGGAGGAGACTGAGTGCCAGCACCTACTGCTCTACTGCCACCTGGCTGATAACTGCAGGCAGTGCAGCTGAAGCTGTAACAAAGGATGGAGGTTGCTGACACGCTATGGTGTGCAGGGCACACTTTGTGTGTGCATGACCACCACTAAGTCATCACTTTTGATGTCCTGAGGATAGGGGGAGGAAAAGTAGGTACATACAGAAGCACAAAAGCATGATGTCAGTGTTCTCGGGCCCCAAGAAGCTGAATGCTCTCACTGCTACCCAGAACTTGGCTGTTCTGCAGGGGTAAATGTGGTGGCCCCCACAAAGACATCACCACAGTTAGAAACATTTGTGGTAAGAGGTGGAGGGGGGAGTGACAGACAAGGTAGGATGGGGCTGGGATGTTGTCAGGTTGAATAGGTTTGCTCTGGAAGGAAAGAGAAAAAATACATCATTAACCAAAACAGAGGTTTCAGTTTTATCTAAGGGACTCAATTTCTGCCCAGTACAACATTACTAACAGACTGTAACTACAAGTCCTGGACAGATTCTACCAATACAGCTGACAAAAGACTTATTCCCCAAAGCAAAAGCAACAGGAAAAATGTCTTAAACCACCATGTTACAACCAAGCAGCTGGCCCCTCACCCCCGAAAATAAAAAAACCCAGGTACCTTTCCTTCGCTTGATCTTTGACTTGAAAGATTTCAGCATGACATCAACAATACACTCCACAATAAAGAATTGACTGAGGACCCCACCCTGGCACACACAGTACACATAAAAACAAAAGCTGACTCAATGTGGACTGGCAACAGAAGCACAACAGAATAGAAAGATTTTCTCCTCAAGGTTAATCCAGGACCACACTGGTTTTACCTGCTCCCCAAAGTGTGCAAGATGGGGTGGACGGCCAATTGTGTCTATGAGCAGTGATCTGAAAGAAATGCTTCCCGGTTTGTGGACATTTTCCTAAAGCTAAATGTGCAGTTACATATTTCATCATATGTAAGGGACACTACAGACTTTCTATCAAAAATCAAAAACAGCCTCTTACCACCAGAAACAATACTAATGACACTGGACATCCAAGCTCTCTACACCAGTACACCACAGCAGAAGGCTTTAAGCAGTGGTCAGATTACCTCAAAAGTACCACAATATGGGCTCCCAAGCAGATGATCTTATTACTCTTGTAACAATGGTTCTGACACTAAATAATTTTCAATTTGAAAGACAGACCTACATGTGGTGCCAGCCAGGATGCAATACGGTGTCTCGATTTAACGCATGACCAAAGGGATTAAATGCCATTTAAATTGCCTTGTTTCCTGCAGTACTGTGTTGCATCCTGGCCAGCACCATTGTACCTACAAGTTTATAGCACAGCTCTGGGATCTACAGTAGCACTCCATTTTGCTAACCTTTTCATGGCAATATCTGAACAGTATGCACTCAGAAACAAAGCTGCTCAGGCTCTCAAGTAGATGAGATATATTGATGATAGCTTCATGACTGAGACACACGGAGAGCAAAGCCTTTACAAATTCTACAACTGGATAAGCACACTTTATCCCACTATCAAATTGACAATGGGCCATTTGAAAACACAGGTCAATTTACTGGATGTAAGTTACTGATACAAAATGGGAGAGCTGAAACAGACCTGTACATCAAACTAGCTGACAAACACTATATCTAACCCAGGTCTTGCCTTCCCAAACACACACACACACACTACTGAAAGCAAATCGTGCTGTCAGGCACTCAAGATTGTGCATGATCTGTTCTCAAGACTCCATTTTATTTAAAGGTGCAAGAAACTGAGCAACTCGTCCAGAGGGGATACAGGAAAAGGAAGGCTCAACAACAGATGGACAGAGCAAAACTGACATCAAGAGGATTTGCACAAACCCAAGAACCAGAGCAATTCTAATAGAATACAACTGTTGACCGCATACCATCCTATGTAGATCACCCCCTTTACAGCACATGTTTAAAGGGAAACAATGGAAAAGACACAGCTTTCCTCAGACACTGCAGAAACTCTCAATTAGTGCTTTCAGACAGTAACAACTTTATTTAACGATTTAGAACAGCTACCCACAACTTCCACTTCCTGTTGCTTGCAGGATCCATTTCATGAGCAGCAGTGAGCTTCCTGAGCTCACTGTATGTTAATATGCCTGTTTCACCTCAGCTATTCGTTGGCAGGACATATTAGCATAAAGTGTGCTCAGGAAGCTCTCTGCTACTCATGAAATGGGGCTGCCAACAATACAAAGTGAAAGTTGAAGGCCACTGTTTAAATCAGCAAAAAATCAATTACAGTAATTTGTTAAAAAAATGTTACTGTCTGAAAGCACTAATCAGGCATTTTCGTAGTGCCTGGGTAAAGTTGTGCCTTTTCTACTGTTTCCCTTTAAGATACATCAGCCCCTGCTGCAACAGTGCCCAGGAACTGGAATGCCATTCACTTCTACACTTATTCTTGCATTCTGAAAATGCACAAAATATTAAAAATATACTGGTCTGAGCAAGCCTTCCCCTTCTTAACTCCACAGCTTATATTCCAGGTTGCTTTGAATGCAAATGTAAGAGATGCTCCACTTGTCAGTACCTGAGAGAAAAGTGGCAGTTTCCTGAGCAACGGCAGTGAATCTCACTACAAGATTAAAGAAAACATGGACTGTGGGACAAAACAAGTGATTTACCTTATCAGTTATAAGCAATGAAGACTGCAATATATGGGTCACAGAACCACTTAAAGGTGATAGAAAATTATTTGTACATAGGTGAGTGCCCTGCCATTTTCCTTTCCATGCCAGTTATGTATTCCAATATACTTTGACCATTTTTTGATAAATGAATAATCTAGTTTTGGGGTGCCCTTTATAGAGTTCTACTCTACTCAGCAGGTACATCTTTTTCTTCTCCTACGTCTAAGACATTCCATGACATCAGTAACACTATTTAATGCTATTCGTCTGAATGGCCTAGAATGGTGTCATTGATGTCCTAGAGTGTTCAGACAGTGTAGTAACAACTGCTGAGGAGAGAGGAATTCAGAGTAGTTACAAAGGCAAAACAAATAGATTATTAATTCAACCCAAATGGTCAAAAATTGAATAGGCACTAAAAAGAAACCTGGATGGCAGCTTGAGGTGTAAAAAAACAGTTTCCTATCACCATTAAGGAAATACTTCAGCAACCACAAATATTGCATCTCAAGAAAAGTTGGACACTGCCATCTCTGAGCATTTTAGTCAATTAGGCCATTGCCAACACTGGAGATTAAACAGATATTTTCCATGTGAGGTGTTTTGTCT
The DNA here is from genome assembly GCA_016271365.2 of Neoceratodus forsteri. NCBI lineage: Eukaryota > Metazoa > Chordata > Ceratodontiformes > Ceratodontidae > Neoceratodus > Neoceratodus forsteri. The sequence continues at coordinate 902,422,742 of CM057456.1, read as the reverse complement.
TGCCCAGTTTAAGACTTTGGAGTTGTTTAATATGAACCAACTGGACTGAAAAAAAAATAAAAAACTTAATTTAATTTGACTACTCCTGTAATACTCCTTTTCCTTGCTTCAGTGATGTTTTCTCATCCTACCTCTACTTAGTTTCCTTTTTGTATCCTTCTATCTTTTGTTTTCCATCTCTCTCTCCTTACTGACTACCTTATCTCCTCTATCTTATTAATTCACACCTACAGTAATTGCAAATCTGTACCCTTTCTGGGAACCACACTTAGGACTTCTGTTTTAAATACCTGTTTTTTTTTCCTCCCTCTTCCCTTTCTCTCTCTTTTAAGTTTCCATAATTAATCCCGTGGTAGTCTGCCTTTCCCCATACCTGAGGAAGGGCTCCCCTTTTCAGCTCAAAATGTTGTACTCATTTCCATTATATTCTTTTCTTTTGCCATACTCATATGATGCTTTAAAAAATAAACTGTACCATACAAGTTCCCACTCTAGTCACCCTAATTATGCAGGTATTTCTGCTCTTCATTGTCTTTTCTTTGTCCCCCAGACCTTGATAGTACATCACATTTTTAACAACAGCGATTAACTATTTAACTCAAGCCTTGCCCATTTTGTAGGTTATCTTATCCTTAAATATGTCTACTTCTGCTGTTTTCCTTCCACTGTATTCTTTTTCTAAAACTCCTTTCATACAGAGACCTCTTGATCAAGACATTGATTCTATGCCCCCCCCAACCAATATTTTATGCATGTATTAACCAATGGCTTCAGACAATACAACGTTGGTGCCTCAGTAGGTTGAACGGTTGTCTCTGGAGCTGGAAGGTCGTGGACTGGGCTAATGCCCAATAATGACACTGCATTGCAGGACTTGAGATAATGAGCTGTTGAGGTACCGTCATTCAGATGATACAATGAGACTCCTGCTCATCTTTGGTTGCTGTCTAGGTAAAAGTTAAGATATCATGGCACTTACCATAAAAGAGATGGGGATTTTTACCCGGTGTCTTTGCCAATGTTTTCCTTGTCAACGAATAGGTCCCTGTAATCCACTACCTGGGTGCACATAAACTTGGCTGTTACAGCTCATTGCACCTTTCCTGGTCAAAAATTATTTTTTTGCATTTGATGTTTTAATCCCCCTGTCATCTGCATGCTGACTCTTTTGGGAGTCACCATGGCATCCAGTCTGCTGTCCCCCCCCCCACCACAAATAAACTTGTAGTTCTCATTAAAAACATGCTGACACAGCACCAATCTTTTCTTCAGAAATAAAAGGGGTTGCACTATGTGGTCTGCTGTTTCCCTTTGCTTTGAATCAGAAAGGAATACAGGAACAGGTCCATCAAGGCCCATCCCCTTAAATTATATGGACACTGTTTGTGCTAGAGGGTGTTCCAACACTGGACCGGTGAACACAAGTTCACTGGTTCAGCAAGCAACTATATGTGTTAATGAATGATTGTTCAACACATTACATGCCTGTGCTACTAAATTAAGGAAGATTAATGAGGCATTAACTATGCGTGGCCTTTCATGCTCTCTGTTCAGGATGAACTACAACCCTTTTCAGGGTACCAGTGGCCCAGAACCTACCTGAAAAGGGTTTCACCCCCTGGAGGTGCCCCAAGAGTATGATCCCTTAGCGTACGGCACCTCAACGAAGGCGCCCAAAAATCAGAACAAAAGGCAAAGGTAAACCAGAGAGTTGCCATCTTCTACAAGGGAGAAGAGGAAGGCCACAGTGCTGAATATCAGTAAGAAGTATACCACTGAGTACCAGCTGGTCTGATGGACTAAACTGACTCAAATAACTACACGGCTGCTTCACGCCTCCTAGCCTTAACACTCTCCTTGGAACAAGGCTCATGGATATAAGAAGAAACTGAGTCACTGGGGGGTTTGATATGTTGCAGTAAGATGCCATAGAGGGTGAAAGCATACTAAATCTTTGAGGGCTATGGTTGGGGTGTCACGTGCTTGTTCTTGAGGCACTGGCCTGAATGTCGTTGGGCTTGTGCCCTGTATGCCCAGTTGAGAAGGTGCTTGCCACAGTTGCACAGATAAGCCCTCCAGGATAAAGTGCAGTGTCACAGGTTTACTGCATGACAAAAGGGATTAACTCCCATTTAAACTGTATTGTTTACTGCAGTACCTCTACTACAGAATTCTGCAGCGCTGTGCTTCATCCTGGGGGGCTTATATGTAGGTAAGTGGGTATAGTAGGTAAGCTGTAGTAGAGAAGGCAGTACAGTGGAGACCCCAGGAGGGGACCAGACAACAACCTGGGCAGTCTGGTGGTAAAGAGACAGCAACACATCACAGGCCCCACCCAAACTTGAGGAGCAGTGAACAGCCAAAGCCATGGTTGCAAGGCTAGGAGGAGTACCACACAGATGGGACCCAAGGACAAGGAAGACAACCCCCAAGCAGAACAAAATTGGACAGGGGGGAAGCAGGAACAGAGGATGAGGAAGGCTGCACAGCACAATGAGCCCCCAGTAAAACCTCAGAACGTGAAGTAAAGGGAACATAGCCAACCAGTGATGCAAGTCGGAGAACCCAGCCCCAGCAGTCCCAGCAAAGGACAGCAGCAAGGAGAAGGAGGAAACCCACAGCCACCTCCATGGAAGTAGGAAAGCAGCTGAGCAGGCTGCTGAACAAACAGCTGCCAAAAAACAAAGGAGGCAGGAGGACGCAGGAGAAGAGGGCACAGAGAAGTAAGCCAGGCCAGGAGCCAAACAGCAGAGCAAAAGCAGCAGCCAAGAGGACCAGCAGAAGCCAAGGTAGCAAGATCGAGGTGTGAAGAAGACCTCAGTATGGCAAATCCCAGAGGACCAACAGAGTAGGGACACCCCAAGATACAACCATGTGGCAGATGAGGGAGAAGGAGGGTGTGAGGGCAGGTGAGTGAAAAGCAGGCAGCCGCATGGCTGCAAGCAAAGAAGCAAACACCCACATGAGGCTTTGAGGCATGAGCTCTTATGCAGCACTTGGTAAGGGGCATGGCAAGTGTCACCTGCTGCCCACTGACCACCAAGCATAGCCTCAGAATACACACATTTCTGAGTAACAAGGAATATAAGGGATAAACCTCCAGGATGTGAAGATGAGAGACACATTTCCTCAGTACCCATATTTTCAGGGGAGGTGCTTTTGAATTGTGACTCTGTGCCAAAATCATCCCCCTCAAAACCTTCTTCAAGAACATGGGGGATAGATTATCAATCTTTTGTAATTGCATCATTTGTCACATATTTTGAAATCATCCAAGGAACACATCTGTCCACCATCAGGATGTGATGGTCCAGCTGGAGATTTCATAGTTAATAAAGTCCCTGGGTCTTTCACCAGGTCCTTCTCACTATGGGACTTTTAAAATATTTTACTCAGCAAGGAGCTCAGTTGCTGGATCTTGCACCAGGTTCTCCATCATGCGAGACTTTTTATCACTGGTAGCAAGAGATTCTTACTTCAGGAATGAAATATACCTACCCTCTCAAAATGCAGCAACCTTACACAGAGTGGTTGCCCCATGCACGACGGAAAAAAAGAAGCTTAAGAGACTATTCAAGCACTCTGTGTGGCAATCCTGTACCCACTGCTGCTCAAACAATAGTTACATTTCCCAGCTAGAGACCTGTCCCTTTATTTATTTATTTATTTATTTTATTTATTTAGTTAGTTAAACATCAGTTTAGAAACCTTTGAGCCAGAGGCTCATTTACAAAGGTACCTCGACACAAAGAGGACATCAGAACAGTAGTACAAGGGATACAGTACTTAGAAACAAAAAAGTTACGGTTCAATTACAATTTTGTTACAATAGAATACAATCTCCAACGAAGCAAAAGATAACAAAAGGTACAAAACTTATGGTCGGGGGAGAGCTGGTGGGGGTAGAAGGGAGGGAGATAGGGGAGGAGGAATTAGTAGGGAAAGGAAAGGGGGGAGCCGCTCAGTGAGCATTGTCAAACAGAGTATATATATATATATTTTTTTTTTTACACTAGGCTAGCGGCAGTTGCATTTGCTAGAGCTAAGCAGGAAGTTTCTGAGCCTGGCCTAAAGCAAGCTAAGGTTAGTGAGTTTGACACACTGGCAGGAGGGAGTTATACCAGTGGGCGCACAGTGAGGAATGCCCTCTGACCTTGAGAGGTCCTGGCTCGAATAACTAGGGTAGCTCTTGACGAGCTGAGCGTGATCAGGGTCGGTGCAGTACGGCGAATGGAGTTGGATAGGCCTATGGGGGATAGGCTATTAGAGGGCTTTAAAGGTGAGCTGGCGCTGTCTGATACATGAGTCGCTTCTTCCAGGTTGAGTAGGGTAGCCAGGGTGTCACAGCTCACATGTGAGTGAGTCTGGGAGCACCAGTGATAAGTCTGCAGGTCTTATTAACTGTGAGGTGAACCTTGTTGAGGGCAGTCTGATCTGCTGAGCCATAGACCGGAAGGCCATAGTCAATGAGAGACATGACAGAGGAGGTGACAGCCAGGCGGAGGGCATCAGGAGGGAGGCATTTTTGTGCCAGTAAAGAATGCCTAGCCGTGAGTTGGCGACAGAATTTAGGGCAGATATATGTCCATGGAATGAAAGTGCAGGGTCAAAGGTTATACCAAGATATTTATAGGACTGCACCTAGTCAATGACTAGATTGGTGGAGTGGACAGCTAAGGGAAACTTGCTGTACTTATTTTTGGGGTGGGAGAAGAGCATCGCTTTTGTTTTCTTAAGGTTGATAACAAGTCGGTGCTCAGTGAACCAGGTAGCTGCAGAGTCAAAGACTAGTTGGAGGGAGTTCTGTAGCAGCATGGGGTCATGTGGGAGGCAACAAGAACAGCATCATCAGCATAGAGAAGCATCTTACCCGCATAACTGCTGGGCAGGGAGTTAAGAAAGAGGAGAATAGTAGGGTCCAAGAATTGAGCCCTGCAGCACCCCAGAGCGAATGGGGCATGTTTCAGAGAGAGTACCGCTGACTTTCACACATTGGGAGCGGGCGGAGATAGCTGGTGCACCAGGAACAGGTCCTGAGGCAAAGCCTATTAGGCCGAGGGTGGAGAGCAAAGAGGATGCGAACAGTATCAAATGCTTTAGACAGGTCAATGACTATAGCACCAGCCAGGGCACCAGAGTCCAAGGAGGCATGGAGGAAGTTGGAAAATTCCAGGAGTGCTGTATTGGTACTATGACCTGCTTGAACCTGTGTTGTTCAGGGCAGAGAACATTGTACTTACAGAGGTAGTCAGAGACTTGGGACGCCACAATTTTCTAACGCCTTGGGGAGAGGATTGAGATGGGTCGGGTAGTTACCTGGAAGAGTCCTGTCACCACCTTTTGGACAGGGGTAACTGTGGCAATCTTCCAGGCAGAGGGAATTGTCTGAGACAGAGTGATTTGTTGAAAATGCACGAATAGGTGAGAGGACCTGATCCAGGACCTGACGTAAAGGCAGGGATCAAGTGAGTCATTACCGATGGTGTTACCTTTTAGGCTTTTAGCAAGTAAGGTCTAGCTTCTTGCATGGTGACACACGAGGTGGAAAGAGGGGCGGGCAATGGGTGGTGGTACAGATGGAGGAGGTGGACTGAAAAGTTACCAGGAAGTACTGAGCTAAGGTCGATAAAGGAGTTATTGAGGTGGGTGGCAATGAGGGCAGGGTCAGAGGAGACGGTACCATTGATGTTGAGAAGAGAAGGAGAGGGGGACTGGGAGTGACCATTCAGTTGCTTGATGTTGTCCCAGAAGCACCTGGGGTTCCCCAGGAGGAGGTAAGAGAGGCTTGGTAGTATTCCGCCTTTAGCTGTCCGGATGGCCCAGGTGCACTGGTTGCTGGGCGGCAGCATGGGACTGCCTGTCAGCTGAACGGCCAGTAGCAACAGCAAGGTGCCAAAGATTGTCGCTGCTTGCTGCCACAGTAGGGCAGGGTGATCCAAGGCATGTTTCACTTTGGACCTCCTAGCAGTTATGGGAGCAAAGATATCACAGGCAAAGTTGAAAGTGCTTACAAAGAAGGCCAGGGCCAAGTCAATGTTGGTTGCCCTCGTCAGAGGGGACCAATCAGTGTGGGCAAGGAAGCGCTTAAGGCCTATGAGTCCCCCAGGCCTAAGCCGCATTCGAGAGGTGGTTTTGACCGGGGATGAGGGCCAAGGGGTTTCCCAGTTGAAAGGCACAGGGGAGTGGTCACTGAGGCAGTCAGGAAGGATTTGGATGTTGTGGATGCGGATTGGCCTGTTGGTGAGGACCACATCCAGGAGGGTGCTTGTCCCCCCCCCCCAGGGTTTTTTCTAGTAGGCTGTGTGACCAGTTGAGTTAGGTCAATTGAATCGAAAGCCTCACGGTGGGAGGAGGATGAGGGGCAGAGCCAGTTTATATTCTTTAGAGCGTCCCTTGTTATCAGTTTAACAATTTACATTCTTTACAATGTTTTTTAAAGTTGTTTAAGCACTCTGCTACAGTTTTTTTTATTGTTAGATACTTTCATTTCAGATTGCTAATAGCACATTTTTTGCATACTGCAAGGTGGAAGAACCAATGTGTTTGATTTAGTCTTAATTCAGTTTTGTTCTCTTAGTTTACTTTTTAAAGTAGAAACTATTGTATATAATTTAAGAACCTCCATGTGCCTTCTAAAGCCAGATGGAGGGAAGAGCCTAATTTCAAAAAGTGTGAAGTCTGCATAAATTTGTTTTCCTTTTTCTTTTACGGATTTATACCATATTTATTGTGTTTCTAGAAGTTATTAGGATTCATGAGATACTTATTCAGAAATCTGGTTTTTGATCTGAAATTGTTGTATTTGTTTACATAGAAACATAGAAGTTGACGGCAGATAAGGACCGCAAGGCCCATCCAGTCTGCCCATTTCTTTTTCTACCTTATAAATGTGCCATCGGCCTTTGCTCTGTCAGTGGCCTATCTATTCATACTCATTTGTATTGCTCCTTTATGCCTATCCCATGCCTGTTTGAAGCCCTGCACTGTATTCATAGGCACCATTTAATCGTTGTTGCTGATATGTACTATGCATTTTTTGTATATTTTGGCCCACATTTTCAAAGGAGATGGGCAGCGCATCTTGGAAATAAATGGAGATGAGCCGCCTCTCTCACAAAATGCTCCAAACTGCTATATTCAAAAGGGTGGGATGGGCCGCCCAAATCAAGAAGGGCCAGGGCCCAAAAATAATGTATGCGTCCCAAGTAAAGGGAGTGTTCCCATGAATATTCCGCTCAGGGGAATATTCAGAAAAGATGGGCTGCCCAAATGCCTGAAATAAATGGCGCAAAGATAGGTATGGAAAAAGCATGCCTAAATCTGCCGGCCACCCACTGGCAGGCTGCAGTAGTACAGACAGAAGCACAGCAGCCTGCCAGCCCTGGTAGTCTAGTGGCACCCCCCACTGTAAAAGGGTGTTTGAGATGGGTATAGTCTCAGAGCACAGTGGTTCAAATAAAATGCTAAAACAACCACTTAGTTAGCTGAAGTATGACATACGAATACCTTTCATGTTCCTGCCTGTTTTACTTGTCTCATGTTCCGTTTATGTACATAGGCTGGCCACCTATGTTTTTTCTTTATTTGTTGGTGTTTGTTTGTCTGACTTTGTTGCCCCCCCTCCCATATGTCATACTGTCAGCCTGGCTTAAAATACCATTAGCGTTGTTAATCTGCCTTATTTTATGAGCCAAAATCAAGGGAAATGTATTTGGGAAGAGTTAATTTATGCCGTTATGGGTGTCCTGTAATTCAGGTTTTGTTCATAGGAGCCATGAGAAGGCTACTGGTTTCACTTCTAAATTGCTGTAAACTCTCCTGTTTAAATTAAAAACAGAACAAATTCCCCCCCAAAACACAAACAGCAAGTGTACTGTGCATTCGCGCTGTTACTTCAGCTGTTTTTAAGCCCCGTTTGACTCTGAGCGTGCTGCATGACCGTGCACATGGTCGTGCAGCTCAGAGTGTGTATTTCTCCCTGAAATGTTGTTTTTCCTTGCAAATTCGCACAGGAGCTGCCTTCAGAGAGGATCCGCTTCAGTATATATTCTCCAGTGCCCCTTGATAAGACAGCTCACAGTGCGACATGCAATTCAGCCACTTATGAGCCGCTAAGCCGTTATGTACCCGCATTCAGCGTTCTGTAAATTCCCGAACTGTAGCACACTCAATTCTTTCTAAGATTATTAAAGTTATTACAGTCCTCTGGTACATTTGATAGAAATGAATGTAAACCTACAAGTAATACAGGGATATTGAATAGAAAGTTGTTGTTTTACCCTCAAGTTGGAAATCCCTGTAGCCAGTTTAAAGTGTATGTTTCCTCAGTAGCTCTTCCCTGTAAGTCCCTTCTCTAAGAGCCGGCCGGCCATTGTTTTGTTTTTTGTTTTTTTATAAGAAATGGACTACAAGGGGAGGAGCTTACACAAAGAAATAGTTGTGTTGTTTGTTATTTAAAGGGATAATTTGAAAGAATATTATTGTTTGTGTAACACAGATATATGATATTGGAAAAATATTACAAAAACAATTTATTCTGATTTTTGAACATAAATTAAATAAAACTATAAGCATCCAGTTGATAGACAGGTTTAGCAACCTAACAGAGGATTTCATCTCCTATATATATTTAGCCAAGGCAAAGATGAGATCAGATTTGGCTGAGGGTGTTGTAGTGAAAACACATATCCAGACTAGTGATTTCTAGTTCTGCTGAAGAAGTACGTTCTATTTTGGAGTTAAAGCTGGATTGATGCTATTGTATGCTGATTTATTTTACTTTTATGACGAATCAGTCTGCCTATGTTTGTTTTGATTTTTTTTTGTTTGAAGCTATTAATAAACCTTCTGGAGAATATTCTTGAAGACTTCAGTGTCCAAGTCCATCTGTGTCCCACAGCCTCTTACACTGGTGTCAGAAGAGGGATACCAGTTGGCATTATACTGCAACTGGGGAGTCTGTGAAAAGGCTCTGGTGGACAACAAATGCAAGAAGAAAAGGCGGACTCTATTCCCTTACCTGGAGTGGTTACCAACTACCCCTCCTACCTGGTCTGGATCCTGTGGTAAGAAGAAAAGAAGGGCAACCCACCACAAAGATGGAAGAAGAACCAATGGCACAGGCAAGTGGAGGAGAAACCGGGGAGGATATTCCCCCTCTTGAGACACATGAATTAGTGAGATGGCTGTGTATGCACCAAGTGGAAATGGAGAAGCAGAGAGAGAAAGATAAAAGAGAATATGAGGCTAGGTGGACTGATACACTGTGGGCCATATAAGCTCTGGGCACCAATCGTCCACCTAATCAACCCCCTATAGGAGGTCATAAAGATATTAAATTAGTGAAATTGACCGACAACGACGACACAGAAGCTTGCATAATGACTTTTGAAAGGGTGGCGGTGGCATGCGCATGGCCTAGGGATCAATGGGTAGTACGTTTGGCCCCTTATTTAACCGGAAAAGCGCAACTAGCCCACAGTCACGTTGAGCTAGCCCAAGCAAACAACTATGACCAAGTCAAGGCTGCCATTTTAAAAAGATATGATATTAATACCGAGACCTACTGCCAACGTTTTAGAACATATCATTATCAGACCGCTGATAACCCACAGGATGCATATGTTCATTTGAGGGATTTATGTTTGAAATGGTTGCAGCCTGCCACAAGAACTTTAGACCAAATACTAGAAACTATTGTCTTAGAACAATGTATTCGAATATTGCCATAAGATGTACAACTCTGGGTGAAGGAGCACTGCCCAGAGACTTCAGAGGTGGCAATTAGACTGGCAGAGGACTATATAGCTGCCCGTCCTACCTATCCAAAAGGAACAGTACCCCATGGACATCAAAATGTAGCGGTCAGACAAACTATCTCCTCGGTCACTCCGGCCACTTCTCCAGCAGGGGATAAAGACCTATGCTAAGCCTAGCAGAGGGTATAACCCAGACATCATATGCCGAGAATGTGGAGGGAAGGGATATATAGCACAGTTCTGCCCAAAGAAAAAGAATGAGCCTACACACCTGGCCCTGGCCAGTTGGGGCCAATATATGATCCCAGTGCAAATAGGAGGTAAAACAGTGCAAGGACTTCTTGATTCTGGGAGTAGACAGACTCTGGTCCAGACATCTGTGTTAGAACCAACACCTGTATTTAACCAACATACAACTGGAGTCACATGTATCCATGGGGACACACATCATTACCCTCTTTGTGACACTGTTTTGACTGTAAAGGGACAAGCCCAGTCTATGAGGGTAGGCGTTGTCCCAAATCTCCCTGTACCGGTACTTATTGGTCATGACCACCCACATTTTCAGTCTCTGCTAACTTCTAATTTTTCTGCAATGGTCACCAGATCTCAGGCTAGAGATAACCCAGAACAAGTATTTCCTTTTTCTGAGGATATATTTGGAGAACCCGGTAAAGAAAGAATATCAAGAGGTCAAAAAAGAAAAGACAAGACACTATGGACTCAAACAAAAGGAAATAATGTTGGGTATGATGATATCATAGAAACTGGCATAGAGGGAAAAGAATTTAAAATGCACAAAAACAAGATGTCAGTTTACAGGATTGTTTTTCCCAGGTATTAAATGCTAAGGGTGGATCAGACAGATATCAGATTACCAATGGTTTATTATATAGAAAGTGCACCAATCCAAAAAAATGGGAAGAAGTCTAACAGCTTATGGTTCCTCAGCCGTATAGACAACAACTGTTAGAAATTGCTCACAATGTACCTCTAGCAGGACATCTGGGTAGAGATTGTACCTTAAGTCATTTATTATACGGCTTTTTCTGGCCAGGCATTCACAAACAGGTTGCAGAGTTTTGTAAAGACTGTACTGAATGCCAAAAAGTTGCCAAAATAGGTAAAAAAGACAAGGTACCCTTACTTCCCCTGCCCTTGATCACAACCCCTTTTGATCGCATAGCTATGGACATGGTGGGTCCCCTCCCTAAGAGTGCTAAAGGAAACCAGTACATCTTAGTGGTTTGTGACTATGCTATTAAGTACCCAGAAGCCATACCTATGCGTAATGTCGCAGCACCTAAGACAGCTGATGAATTAGGCAAGATCTTTAGTAGGGTAGGTATACCGAAAGAAATTTTAACTGATAGGGGTAGTAATTTCTGTTCAGCCTTGTTAAAATGACTTAATAAAATTTTAGGTATCACTGCCATACATACCACCCCCTACCATCCCCAAACTGACGGTTTGGTAGAGCAGTTTAATCAAACCCTTAAAAAAATGTTGCAGAAATTCAGTCAGGAGGAAGGTAGTAAATGAGATATATTATTGCCTTACTTAATGTTTGCATACAGAGAGGTATCTCAGGCCTCTACAGGATTCTCACCATTCGAGTTGCTATATGGGCATAATCCCCGAGGTCCCTTGGACCTTATAAAAGAAGAATGGGAAGAGGGGCAAGCACCACCAGATCTGAAACCAAATGATTACATATATCATCTTAGGGAAAAAACAGCAAAATACATGCAAAAGGCACATTATATAAATACCAAACACCAGAATACATAGAAATTCCATTATGATAAAGGAACAGGAAATAAAGAATTTGAAGAGGGGGATAAAGTTTTATTGTTACTACCATCCACAGAGAATAAACTTTACATGAAATGGCAAGGGCCATATACAGTACTTAAATGAATGGGGCCCGTAACAAATCAAACAGAATTACCAAACAAGAAGAGGAGACAAAATGTATATCATGTCAACTTGCTAAACGATGGGTGGAGAGAAAAGCCAATTTTTCTGGATATATACACCCAGAACTCCCTGTTAGTGAATTAGACTTAGTCTTTCAACGGTTAGAGAAGAAAGGGGGTATCAATGAAGTGACTATAAATCCCCATTTAAACCCACAACAAGTGGCAGAACTACAAACTGTTTTACAACAATTTGCTAATTCCTTTACGGGAACACCTGGAAGGGTGAAATATGTGGTTCATAAAATAAATGTTACACAGAATGACCCCATAAGACAAAGACCCTACAGATTACCAGAAAGACTTAGAGTAGATGTAGAATAAGAACTCCATAAGATGCAACAGTTGGGAATTATAGAACCATCCCATAGCGAATGGAGCTTTCCCACTGTAGTTGTAGGGAAAAAAGGAAGGTGGGGTACGAATATGTCTAGATTTTAGATGATTAAATGACATTTCCAAATTTGACAGCTATCCAATGCCACGTATTGACAACATCCTGGACCACCTAGGGAATGCTCAGTATCTTACTACCCTCAATTTGACCAAAGGGTACTGGCAAGTCCCCCTTGACACAGCTGATAAGGAGAAAACAGCATTTAGTACCCATATTGGCCTGTTTCAATTTATTGTAATGCCCTTTGGGCTACATGGTACACCTGCCACTTTCCAAAGTCTTATGGATAAACTTCTGTCACCGCATGCAACTTATAGCGCAGCTTACATGGATGATGTAGTAATATTTAGTAAAACTTGGTCTGACCATTTACATCATCTAGCAGTAGTGTTAGATACAATAACTACAGCAGGCTTGACTATCAATCCATCAAAATGCTCTCTAGCCATGCAGGAAATGGAATATTTAGGATTCCAAATAGGTGGAGGTATGATAAAACCTGTGAAATCAAAAATTGAGGCAGTAGCTAATAGTCCTCAACCCGTAACTAAAAAAGATGTTAGATCCTTTCTAGGACTAGCCAGCTACTACCGGCGCTTCATACCTAATTTTTCAACACTGGCTAGTGTTCTCACTGATCTGACAAAAAAACACCAACCTGACAAAGTAGTATGGACCCCTGCCTGTGAGGAAGCATTTTCTGCTATTAAGGCAATATTATGTTCCTCACCTGTACTACGTACACCAGATTTTGCATTACCATTCATACTGCAAACAGATGCCTCAAACTGTGGCACTGGAGCAGTATTATCACAAGTTATTGACAGAAATGAGCATCCTGTTGTACATATTAGTAGAAAATTGCACGAAAGGGAAACACGCTATTCCACAATAGAAAAGGAATGCCTAGCAATACGCTGGGCCATAGAGGCATTACGATTTTATTTATGGGGGATTGAGTTTGAACTATGGACAGATCATAACCCTTTGTGTTGGCTGAATGTCATGAAAGATCGAAATCCTCGTATAATGCGATGGTATCTAACATTACAGCCATACTGCTTTAAAATTAAACATCGAAGGGGTACCGAACATAAGAATGCTGACTTTCTATCAAGATATGGTTATGAGATTAGTCAGGGTGAGTCCTAAACAACAGACCCTGGGGTAAGAAAGTTCACAATTGTGAAATTTGCAGTATTTCACTATTTATGATAAGGTACAAGGGGTCAGAAATAAAAAAGGGACTCCAAGGTGGAGCCCGAGGAGTGGGTGGGCTTTGGCTCCATCTCTTTCTAGTAAGAGATCTGAATCTGGTATAGGTAAATACTTAAAAAAAAAACCTATGGGTTTTTATTTTAAGTGGGGAGAAGAATGTAAAAGGGTGTTTGAGATGGGTATAGCCTCAGAACACAGTTGTTCAAATAAAATGCTAAAACAACCACTTAGTTAGCTGAAGTATGACATAGGAATACCTTTCATGTTCCTTCCTGTTGTTTTACTTGTCTCATGTCCTGTTTATGGCTGGCCACCATGTTTTTTCTTTATTTGTTGGTGTTTGTTCATCTGTCTTTGTTGCCCCCCGCAATGTCATACTGTCAGCCTGGCTTTAAATACCATTAGCGTTGTTAATCTGCCTTATTTTATGAGCCAGAATCAAGGGAAATGTATTTGGGCAGAGTTAATTTATGCCCTGTTATGGGTGTCCTGTAATTCAGGTTTTGTTCATAGGAGCCATGAGAAGGCTACTGGTTTCACTTCTAAATTGCTGTAAACTCTCCTGTTTGAATTAAAAAACAGAACAAATTCCACCGCAAAAAACACAAACAGCAAGTGTATTGCGTGTTCGTGCTGTTACTTCGACCGTTTTTAAGCCCCGTTTGACTCTGAGTGTGCTGCAAGGCTGTGCGCATGGTCGTGCAGCTCAGAGTGTGTATTTCTCCCTGAAATGTTGTTTTTTCTTGCAAATTCGCAGAGGAGCTGCCTTCAGAGAGGATCCGCTTCAGTATTTATTCTCGTGTCCCTTGATAAGACAGCTCGCGGTGCGACATGCAATTCGGCCACTTACGAGCCGCTAAGCCGTTATGTACCCGCATTCAGCGTTCTGTAAATTCCCGAACTGTAGCACACTCAATTCCTTCTAAGACTATTACAGTTCTTACAGTCCTCTGGTACATTTGATAGAAATTAATGTAAACCTACAAGTAATACAGGGATATTGAATAGAAAGTTGTTGTTTTACCCTCAAGTTGGAAATCCCTGTAGCCAGTTTAAAGTGTATGTTTCCTCAGTTGCTCTTCCCTCCAAGTCCCTTCTTTAAGAGCTGGCCGGCCATTATTTTGTTTTTTTTATAAGAAATGGACTACAAGGGGAGGAGCTTACACAAGGAAATAGTTGTGTTTGTTATTTAAGAGGATAATTTGAAAGAATATTATTGTTTGTGTAACACAGCTATGTGATATTGGAAAAATATTACAAAAACGATTTATTCTGATTTTTGAACATAAATTGAATAAAACTTTAAGCATCCAGTTGATAGACAGGTTTAGCGACCTATCAGAGGATTTCATGTCTTATATATATATATTCAGCCAAGGCAAAGATGAGATCAGATTTGGCGGAGGGTGCTGTAGTGAAAACGCCTATCCAGACTAGTGATTTCTAGTTCTGTTGAAGAAGTGCATTATATTTTGGAGTTAACGCTAGATTGAAGCTATTGTATGCTGATTTATTTTACTTTTATGATGAATCAGTCCACCTATGTTTGTTTTGATTTTTTTTGTTTGAAGCTATTAATAAACCTTCTGGAGAATATTCTTGAAGACTTCAGTGTCTGAGTCCATCTGTGTCCCACAGCCTCTTACACCCACCGAGCCCTGATCCCCAATGTGGCAATACTACGGGTGACAACCCTGTCTGCCGTGTGTAGGGTCCCCCTCCCAGCCCCGTGCCCTGATCACACATATACTGTATGCATCCTGCCCCACTTTTTCCATAGTGCGGGATCCCCCAGCCCTGTGCCCTAAACCCGATTACACAAATGTGTAATATCCCCGCTTTTCTGTAGTGAAGTGGACCCCCCACCCAATTCCCAAACCCTGATCCACGATCGTAACCAATAGAAAAAGCTGCCCCGGTTAAGAATCCCCGATCAATGTAAAATCCATAGTCGCACATTAGTCCATAGTGTAGTGGCCCCCAACCCCATCCCATTCCCAGACTGATGTAAAAATAACCCCATCCCCGTTTTCCATAATGCTAGTAGCCCCCCCCACCCCACCCATCATGATCTCCGTCCAGCGGAAAAAAGGTAGCCAGATTCTTTTCCATAGTGTAGTGACCCCACCCCAGTAGGCAGGACCCTCTCCCTGTATATATATACACACACACACACACACACACACGCCCAACCCATGCCCCTCCCCCACCCGTGCCGGTGACTGGCACAGCCCTCCACACCCTGCCATGGCCAGCCACCGACGGATCAGTCTTGATCTCATATTGTACATAGTACGAGCTCAGTTGAAATGAGCTTCTACTATGTACAGTACAAGACCGAGACCGATCAGTCAGTGGCTGGACATGGCAGGGTGTGGAGGACTGTGCCAGTTGCCAGCACGGGTCGAGGGGGGTGCAGGGAGGGCGTCTTGCCTACCAGGGTGCGAGGCCACTACACTATGGAAAAGAATCGGGCTACCTTCTTCCACTGAACGGGGATCATGGATCAGGACAGGATGGGGGGACACTACACTATAAAAATAAAGGGGATGGGGTTATTTTTTACATCAGTCAGGGGATGGGACATGGTGGGGGGCCACTACACTAAGGACTAACATGTGAGTATGGGTTTTACATCAATCAGGGATTCTTAACTGGGATGGCTTTTTCTACTGGTTGTGATCAGGGTTCAGGAACGGGTTGGGGGTCCACTTCACTACGGAAAAGTAGGGATATTTACACATTTGTGCAATCAGGATTTGGGGCATGGGGCTGGGGGGGGACCCTACACTATAGAACATTAAGGTTTTTAACATCTACGTGCAATCCGGGATGGGGCTGAGAGAGGCAGGCTGGCCTTGTGCATCCCGTCGGGTGCAGCCATGCAAATGAGCCCATAATGGGCAAGCATGAGGCCCATTTGCACCATGCATGCCCAATGAGCTTATCTGCAGATTCCAGCTAAATATCACCTGTGGGGGTGTTGGCGCATCTGGGATGTGCCACGCATCCCCCAATGGTGGTCTTCAGCCCATACCTGGCTTTGCTGGGTGCATCTGCAGCTGTCCCCCTTTGCATCACCCAGCCAGGATCCAACATTCATACATGACGTGGGATCTGTTGTGACTGTGCATCCTGTTTGAATATCCCATCAGAGTGCACCGGTGCTTTTTGTTGCACGGCGCAATCTGGCCAGCTTTTAAAATGGGGGCTTTTGATTTTAAATTTAATAAAATGCTATTGACAAAAAAAACAAAACAAAAAAAACATTCATATTTGTAACCCCTAGATGGCGCTATCCCAGGGGCTACTACCCCTGCCTGATTTGCCACTAACAGGTTGAGGGGCCTGGATCCAATGGTGGGTGCCTCCACCCAGAGCTCAGGGTTTGCAATAGTTAAACTAACTTGGTCACAGCCCTCTGGGACACTGCAACCCCCCTTTCTTCCCACTAGTGGCCCACACAATATATCAGAATTACCTTCACAGTGTACACTTACCCCCAGGTCTGGTTCCGGCACTGGGACCTCCTGTGAAATGAGATACAGTGCAACAATCACAGTACAGTACTTTAACATAGACAAATACCTCAGGCAGTATAACTTTGCTGAAACAAGCAGCTCTGATTTATTTAGGGGGATATAACAAGGACAGGGGGAAATCAGGTTAATTAGCTTATCACTCTAATAATCTACCTATGGCTCTGTGCACAGGCCTATCCCTATCAGTTACTGTCCCTGGGTACCCAAGCCCTAGTGGCTAGTCCAAACCGTGGCAGCTGGTAGGGGCCCTTTCACACAGAGAAAAGGAGAATTAAACAGTCAGCAGTACAGTAATTCCATTTGGATTTAATGCGGCAATTCAACAGGGAGCGACCCTGAATTAGTACTCACGACCTCCAAATAAGATAGGGTCCTTCAATGTCAGCAGGGCTCACTTGAGGTACACAAACCTCTTCACACATTCATATAAAAGAAAGCACTATACCAGGCAGGCTGCATCTGTATCCCGATCGCAATTACTGCACAATACCCGGGAGAACACACAGCAGATTCAGTTCCTGACAGACCGAGTGCAATTTTCAGCAATTCCTCCAGTCTTCTACAGGGTGAGCCTGGTTTCTACTCTTCAGAGATCCTTTGATTCTTTCTCAGGACGGATTCAGTCCTAACAAGCTGTTACACAAGCTGCAGACCGAACTCTGGGCCTTATACACGCTTTTTGACTAAAACTGCACACTGAAAAAGCACAGGGCTCCTTCCTTCTTCGCTGCCAAAGCTCAACTGAAACTCCAACCAACAAAACCGGGCACTTCCTTTGAGTTCCTCCCAGTTCTTGACTGGATTGGCTGTCACTCACAATAGACTGCTGCTGTTGGTCCAAAAAGGCACTGAAATCTAAACTACATCTCCCAGAGTCACTGCCCATACAATCCTCTTGTGGCTGGCTCAGATTATGAGTCCAAGTTCTGATTCGTCCAAGGCACCATTTTAGAGCTAGCTTACCCCACACTGATTGGTCCAGTTCAGCAGTTCAAAACTAGAATGGGGAACTAGCAGACACAGTTCTGACTGCAAAGAAAGCAGGTTAGACAAACTGTAATTTCATTATTACTCTAAATAATTTCTGGCAAACAGTTACATCTTTCAGATAGGTTCCTTTGCACTCTAGTGACTGCAAAAATGAAGTGAATTGGCAGCAGCTTGAGTGGTACTCAATCAAAGAAACACACAGTCCCCATACAAACTAATTATGTCTGCAAGCAGACAGCTCTTAAAGAGACAGTACCAGAGGTTCTAAAAACACTCACTGATAAATGGCTTAAACGCCAAACACCATTCAGGCTTGGAGCATTCAAGCAAGCTCCTGGAAGTCTTTTGGGAACCCCCATTTGCAGGGGGGTTACATATTGTTTTAAGAGCTTAGGCTCCAATTACAATTTGGAAAACTGTAATAATTGTAGTTTTTTTTTTTTTTTTTGTCTTCTCCTGTCTTAAACTCTGTTTCCTTACAAAGTTCCCCTATTTCAGTAAGGTTGTCCCAGAGTGTAAAAAAATGGACAAAGGAAACAGAAGTGAGATTTCCAAAGGCAACCTGGCCAGAGACCTCTCAGAAAATATATGTGTGTGTGTGGGGGTACAACACCGGTTGCAGTAAATGTCTTTCCCCACATGCTAAGGACTGCATGTCCCAGCCACATTCTGAGATCATGCATCCCCACCACATTTCAAGACTGTCCATCCCTGACAAATTCTAGTGTGTCCAAAAAACTCTTCCACTTCAAGGAAAGATCACCTAAGGGCTTCTTGGTGTAACAGGAAGCTTTATTATTGATAAATCCACAGTGCAAAATGAAGTAAAGAGCATGAAAACGCTCCCTCAGTTCAGTCACAAACAATTCTCCTCAATAAAACTGTTACTTGTCAACTGACATGTTTCGCACCAGTGGTGCTTTCTCAAAAGTATGTAACACCACATAAACCACAAGTGCGAAACATGAGTGGTTTGTGATGGTATTACATACCGAGGTTAACAGCTCCCCTTTCATGAAGGTCACTGTTAAGTTATGGTATGACAGACAGTTCCAGCTGAGAGAAAGTGGTTGTTGAATTCCTTTTTTTTTTATTTCATGTGCGACTACCAAGTCATTTACCACAACCTGCTGTGGAAATGAAGAAACAAATTTGCCTTTGAGTGCTTTGTGCAGTTTCCAAAATGTTGTGGGGTCTATAGTGTTTTCGTCAACTAGGCTAAACACTGGCTTTGGCCTTCCTAACCTTATTTATTTACTTACTTACTTGTTTATTTACTTATTTTTCGAGGTCTAGGAATTACAACCCTTTGAGTCAGGAACTCTTTTTCAAAGGCTCCATGTCAGTACAAAGTGTGGCAGGCAAGTGTTCCAGACATCATGAACAATGACAGCAATTATACACAAAGAGAACATTATACAACAGGGAGTTATCTAATAATGATACATTACAATAAGCATTGTCAATTGATATGCGAGTAACCAAACTTGTAGAAACAAGTCAGAGGATAAAAAAAATAAATATTGGAGACAGAAGCAACGGAGCTATGGAGGAGAAAGTGAGAAACAAGCCCAGGAAGTGGACCAAAGGAGGGCTGGAAAAATAGTAGAGACCAGAAAGTTGCCCAATGGGCATTGTCGTGTGTCCAAGGTGCAGGAGAGGAAATAGCTGGAGGGTTACAACAGTGTTACGAACAGTCACGGTTTGATGAAACCAGGATGTGGCCTTGCAGTTCTTTTTTAAAAGGGTCCAACCTGGGTAAGGATAGGAGGGAACAGGGGATGGAGTGCATCCATAAAGGGGCCCTATATTTGAAGGACTTTTGACTGGCGGTGGTTCTACAGAAAGGGACTTGGAAAGCAGTTTATTTGGTGTGTCTGGTCACCTGCCTGTGCTGCCCTGGAGAAAGGAGAAGGTTACAGCCAGGGGTGAGTGGCCCATAAAGATTTTTTTTGCTAGTAGGCAAGTCTGATAGTAGAGACGCCTTTGGAAATTTAGCCAGGCCGAGCATTAATAGAAATTGCAGGTATGCGTCAACCTGTTGTAGCCAGTGGCTAGGCAGCAGGCTTTGTTTCAGGCGTGTTTACTTTTTCTCAGGGCAGAGTTTGAGGCAGACCCATAGATGACTATACCACAGTCTACCAAGGATAGAACAGAGCTGGAGATAACCAGTCTAACAGCAGCAAGGGGGGAGGCAGGACCTAATTCTGTAGAGGAGGCCAATTCTGGCATTAACTGTGTAGCAGGTAACAATAATGTGTTCATGGAAGGAGAGGGCAGGATCGAGGGGTGATACCAAGGTATTTAAAATGGGGAACAGATTCCAGGGGGGTGCCATGAGAATTGAGGATGGAGAGGGCGGAGGACTTGTACTTATTTTGGTGGTGGGAAAATAGTATCATCGTTGTCCTTTTATAATTGAGAATAAGTTTATGGGTTGAAAACCAGGATTCAATCTCCTCGAAGGAGCGCTGCAGGTCCTGTTAAAGCAAGGTGGGGTCAGGGTGGTGACTGAAAATCACCACATCATCAGCATAGAGGAGGAGATATCCGGTGCAGGCCGAGGGGAGAGAGTTCAGGTGCAGGGTAAAAAGGAGTGGGCCACGAATGGAGCCCTGGGGTACCCAGAGCAAACCTGTAGGCTAGTGGATAGGGTGCCATTTATCTTCACTTGCTGGGATCTTCCTTGCAGGTAGTGGGTGAACCATGCGGTGGCCTCCTGGGACAGGCCAGTGGAAAGGAGAGAGTCAGATCATAGGGAATGTTTGACCCTATCAAAGGCCTTGGTGAGGTCTATGTACACAGACCCAACAAAGGCCCCTTGTTTGAGGGCGTCATGGATGAATGAGGTGTACTCCAGGAGGGCAGTGGTGGTGCTGCTGCGGCCCTTCCTGAAACCGTGCTGTTGCTGGCAAAGGAGGTTATGTGATTCCATGAATTCAGTGAGTTGGTCAGTGATGATTTTTTTCTAGCGCTTTTGAGTGGGGTGGGGCAGAATGGAGATAGGCCTGTAGTTATTATGGGAGGTTCGGTCGCCACTCTTGTGGATGGGTTGACCACCGCCCATTTCCACTGGGAAGGGAACTGACCAAGACATAGCAACATATTCAAGATTTTGGTCAGGGGGGTTAGGACTGCATCTAGAGACAGGTTGCGCAGCTTAAGGCCTAGTGTATTGCCATTCTGTCTGGATTTGCCAAGGAATTTAGAGAGATAGGAGCGGGCAGTACTCGGGGAGATGGTCTTGAAATGGAACGGTGGGACACCAGTGGGGGGGGGGGAGACAGCGAATGGTGGGACACCAGTGGAGGGGAACTTATTCTTTTGTATGTGAATACTGCTGTGGAGAGCACTATTACAATACTTACAATTGTAAGAGTTGTCTTACATGCGTTGTTAGGATGAGCAGTTCTGATACCCTAACAATGTAAGACCACTCTTACAATTGTAGCAGTGGTCTCTCTGTGGTAGAACTTATATATTACTGATAGAGATCAATCAATAATACATCAACAGTTTCAAATCCTTCCCCAAAATGCACCTGCATGTGAGACAGTTTGACAGACTAAGACTGCCTCATGCACAGAAGAAAGGAGCGTTCCTATTGGTCGAAAGCGCTCTCTCGATCTATAATTCTGTCTAAGACTATCTAAGCTGCATCTAGTTTAGTTTTTCTGTCTATAGCCCATAGAACTCTTTTCCTAAATTCAGTTTTGAAATGTGATGTTAACTAAGGGCAGTATCTGTTTTTAACTCTAATCTCTATTCTGGGGTTGTGTTTATCCACCACTCAGAGAAAAGAATAATTCAAATAACTGACTGCCTCTTCATTTGAGGGTAATATCATAATGTAACCTCAGTTAACTCTTTAGAGACTGTGTATGAAGGCTCATGTATTTTCTTATTACCAGTGTTTTGGCAGCTGTTGTGGGACTCAGACTATTTGTATTACAGGCCACAATGTTATGGTCACTTTCGTCACTCAAGAAACTGCCAGCTGGTTGTACACTGTGATCTGTTTGCAAGAATGAGGTCCAGCAAAGATGACTGGGCCTCATTTCTCATGTTTATTCTTGTTAGTTCAGTACTTAAATGACTAAGACCCACTTCATTGCAAACTGTCAATAACTCATTTGAATCTGATGACAACCAGTTCCAATTCAGGTCAACCATTTTAACAATTTCAGTATTAGAGGATCTGACAAAGGTCGAATCATAATCCAAGAAGCTATTATTTGTATTTAGTGGCCTACATCTCCCAATAATACTGATTGATTCATTTACAGATATTATTGGTTTGACTACCATACTTTCACAAGAGTTAGCAAAGTATCTAGGGGCCCCGTATTCAAAATATTTGCATATGGCACACTAATCATTAGTGCCTGCATTGCACCCATTTAGCACTCATTTCCTATATGCAGAGAATAGTGCTGCGCTTGTTATTAGCGCTAGCAGTCCAGCACAAAGTAAATATATGCAGCGCCCAAACAGGTGGCGGTTGTCACAAATGCACTCTGCAGGTTAGGCCCTCTGCTCCCACAGTGCCAACCTCAGAGCGCAATAGTTCGGTTTTCTCTTTAAAAATAAATCACTGCCTTATTTTGCAAGTGAGCTGTACAGTATTAAGCTGACACACTGAACAGTTAAAGCTTGTATTACCAATATTTTATTGCACTGCTGCCAACCAAATCTGTCACAAATGCACTCCGCAGGTCAGGCCCTCTGCTCCCACAGTGTCAACCCCAGAGCGCAACAGTGTGAACAGGTAACAGACATGGTAACCCTCCTGTATGCTTTTGAGTCTGAATCACCTTTAGTCTCAAGTTCTGGGGGGATTCAAACTGTGAACCTTACGCTAGCATACCCAAATGTACAGGCTCAGATAATATTCTCTTCGGGGGGATGCAATATATCTTTCGCCTAAGGGCACCTAACCAGGTATCTAAAAGGAATCCTTAAAACTCTAAGAGACCTTAAGTATATTCTTACCTTTTGCCAAGCCTAGTAACACCATCAAGCCCTTGAACAGTGTCAGACTTCATACCCGTTTAGCAATAACATACAAAAAATAACTAAGGAGACCCAGGCATTATCTTAAGAAAATGTTTACTAAATATGGAAAAAAACAATAAGATAAAATATAGAACAAGTATCAAAAAGCATCTCAATCACATAAAAGAAAAAAAAAGGAAAACTACAGAACAAACTCCTACCACAATACATTTAGATCTTTTCTATCTAAAGTATTACCTCTGTAAGTGCCTTTAAAGTTAGATCAAAGAGCTGTGTCTTTCTAGAGTCCCAAAATGATATGTCAAACATTTCAGACACAAGTATCAGTTTAAACTCTGGCCCAGATATTCAAACTGCGCCATTCTGAGGCGCAAGCCCCTCGCTGCTCAAAATAGTTGCGCGGGGGTGTGGCTGAGTGATATTCAAAGGAGTTGCGCTATTGAACTCCTTTGAATATCACCCCAGCCACTAACAGCATTTCGCATTACGATGCAGTGGAACACCTGCTCACCATAAGTTGCCAGAGTTGAGCATTAAACTTGGCGTGGCGCAAGTACCATTGCGCCATGCTCAAATTTCCGATATTCAAAAGGTGACATGCAAATGGGGCCATAATTTATACAGGCGCAGAGGCCATTGCATCTATTTATGCCCCATTTGCATGCCGTTAGCATGTAGATGCGCCCGATCCCGAGGACTTGCGCTGGCCACCCTGCCAGGCAGCAGCCATCGAGGACGGCGCGCACCCTACCCAGCCCGATCGCCCGGCAGTATGTGTCTGTGTCTACATCCCCCACACACACACACACATCTCCCGAAGCCGATTACGGGCATACAGTAACATGAACCCCCATAAGCCCGTCCGGGGCATACAGTAACATGCCCCCGCCCATTATTCTCGGCCCGATCGTGGCAATACAACATTACCTCTGTCTTGCTGACGCTGGCAGAACGTCATTCCGGCGATCGCGCAGAATGTGTTCTTGTCTCAATATTCTGAGGTCTAGTGACGTAGCTGACTGTTAATAGCACTCTCTGAATATTCTTGGTGTCTAGTGTCCTTCCTCACTCATCTCCACAGTTTTCTCCACCTCGCTCTTTTTTTTCAAGACAGCAGATGACTGGCTTTTCGCCGTCATCTGTTGACTGTTCGGTTGCACGCCCAGTGCAGAGCTACAGCTAACGGGCATGCAGCCCATGTCAGACATCGATAGTCCAGATTTCGTGAATGATGTTCATTCACAAAATCTGACTGTCATAGGTGGCTGCACGCATTGGCTGTAGCCTGCAGCAATGGGCGGCAGCCCTACCGGACAGTCAGTCGGCAGGGCGCGGGCGGCAGGCGGGTGGATGCCGCCGCCGCCGCGTGGGGAGCGGTGGGGCGTGGGTGGGGGGACACTAGACACCAGGGAGATGTTTGGGAGGGTTGTAACTTGACATTCTGCCCGCGATCGGGCTTTACGGTCCACTGGACCACCAGGAGATATTCGCTGGGGAGGGTTTACATTCTGCCCGCGATCGGGCACTGGGGTTGATATACTACCTGCCCGCGATCGGGCTTCGGGAGATGTGTGGCTGGGGGTTGTTTTACGCCTGCCCCGAATCGGGCTGGGGGAGCACAGGGACCGAGCTGGGGCCGTGCCAGGGTGGCAGCTGCTGTGTTGCACCCTGCAATACAGCAGCTCACCTGTGGGTGGCCCTCAACTTGATCCCTTTTTTGGCTCCAGGTTGTGCAGGCGAAGTTGGTTATGATGTATTAATCTCTGCACAACCGACTGAATATCGGGTTGCAGGTTATGATGGTTCTTCCTCCTGTTGAGCATGCATTCATTTGCATTGCTCTTTTGCGCAAACTGTTGTCAGTGGCGCAACTGCCTCCTGCTGAATATCGCAGAATGGCGCAATGTAGGACTTGCGCATGCGCAACCCTGTTGCGCATGGAGCAACCCTTTTGAATATCTGGGCCTCTGTGTCTCCACACCACTTCTGTGAGTCTTCCAGCTCCTCTTTTTAGAATATAAAATTACAATCATGATTTTCCTACCAGGAGGTATTTTAAATAATGTGAATATCAGCAAAAACCCATTTCCCAAATGATGATTCTTTGATCAACCAGTTCCTTTGAGGTTTACAACCCTGCAGTCTGTCACCCAGGTGTGATATATCCAACAGGAATCAGCTAAATGACGTTCTTTCCTGATGTAATAAAAAGTATATTTAGTTTCCAATTTCAAAAGCATGAGGTCATAAAAAGGCCATAAAATGCAATTTCTCAAGGAATTAATTACATTACAGAGATCTCCTGGTCATTATAACACATTCTGTGATTTCAGCTGCTGACACCTTGTAATTTAAAAGGGACAAATCTCACAGACTGACATTTCTTATACTGACCATTTATTTATAATACTTATATAATACAATAATCATAACCAGCTGGCCAAGCGTCACAATCCTCCCCATCTAGACTGAATTTGGGAGCTCTATCCCCTGCATGGGATGAGCTCCCTAAGTCAGTTCACTCCTCATATAGACGCGACAAGCCATCTGTGTTCTGATTGGTTGCTCCAGCCCAATGTAAGATTGTCATGTCATACCCATGCAAGGCAAGACTCCATCTTAATAGTCTACCATTAGTTTTTCCCATTTGTGTCAACCAAACCAGGGGGTTGTGGTCAGTTTGTACCTAAAAATGCTGCACATATTAATATGGCTCTAACTTCTTTAGGACCCACACTATGGCAAGACACTCTTTTTCCACAGTAGAGTAAGCCTGCTCCCTGGGAAGTAACTTTTTACTCAGGTACACTATGGGGTGATCTTTCCCTTGGTTGGATGTCTGACTCAGTACTGCCCCAATATCCATGTCTGAGGCATCAGTCTGGACTATAAGGGGTCTGCTATAGTCAGGACTTGTCAATACAGGAGCACTACACAGTGCCTCCTTCAGTCTGGTAAAGGCTTTTTCCCAGGTAATTTTCTTGGGCATCTTTTTCTTTATCAGGTCAGATATGGGAGCAGCCAGGGCACTGTAATTGGGTACAAATTTCCTATAGTACCCTGCTGTCCCTAGAAAACTCCTGACCTGCTTCTGTTTTTCTGGTCTGGGCCACGCCTTGATCACCGCTATTTTTACTTGGTTGGGATGGAGCTGTCCCCCGCCTACAACATGCCCGACGTATGCCCCTTCAGCCATGGCCACCTGGCACTTCTCAGCTTTGACAGTGAGCCCGGCCCTCTGTATCCCGCCCAGCTCTTCTCTAAGGTGGGACAGGTGTTCCTCCCAGCTGGCACTAAAGATGGCAATGTCATCTAGGTATGCCACGTCGTACTCCTCAGCACCATTTAACACTTGCTTCACCAACCTTTGGAAAGTGTCCAGAATGTTCTTCATTACGAAAGGCATTACTTTAAATTCAAATAAGCCAATTGGAGTGATGAAGACCGACCTCTCCCTAGCTCTGCCAGTTAACTCTACCTGCCAATACCCCTTTGTCAGGTCAATAGTCGTAAGGTATGTCGCCCCTCTCAACTTGTCCAAGAATTCATCCGTCCGAGGCATCAGGTGAGCATGACTTCATGACTGCATTCAGTCCATGATAGTCCACACAGAAATGAGTAGAGCCATCTGGCTTGGGCACAAGGACTACGGTTGTGGGATCTCTGGATTATCCCTAAATCCAGCATTTCCTCCACCTCCCTCCTAATGTCCTTTTGGACAGCCTCTGACACCCAATATGCTGTCTGCCATATGGGCGTCCATGTCCCTGTCTCCACATCGTGCGTTGCTAAGGAGGTTAGTCCAGGCTTGGCGATAAACAGTGGGGCAAAGTCTGCTAAAACCTCCCTTACTTCCTGGATCTTGTCCTGAGCCAGCTGGGGTGACAATTTAACTGCCTCCACAGAGGACTCCCGCTTGCTTTCTTCCCGCAAGCCCAGAAGGGGGTCTCCTTCGTCCGTCCCCTCCCCAGGACTACAAACTGCAAACACCATGTCAGCCCTATTAGCATATTGCTTTATCATGTTGACATGGTACATTCTTTCTATATTTCTTCTGTCAGGTAAGTCTACGACATAGTTCATGTCATTTACCTTTCTGACTGCTTTGTACGGTCCTGCCCACTCAGCCTGCAGCTTGTCTTTCCGGACTGGAATAAGGACCATGACTTCCTGACCCACCGTGTATGAGGAAGCTCTGGCTCTGCAGTCGTAACACACTTTTTGTTTCTGTTGGGCAGCTGCCAGGATGCTCTGGGCTGCCCCCATAAGCTCCTTCAACCTTTCCCTAAACCTAAGGACATAATCCACAATGGGAGTTCTCAGGGTGGCATGCTTGCCTTCCCAGCCCTCCTGGATCAAGTCTAGGGGCCCACATAACCGGAGTCCATATAAGAGCTCAAAAAGGGAAAACCATGTCGACTCTTGGGGCACCTCCCTGTATGCAAACAGCAGGTGGGAAAGGCATTTCTCCCAGTCCCTCCCATGCTGTTCAGCAAACACTTGGAGCACTGACTTCAGGGTACTGTTAAATCTTTCCATAAGCCCACTGGCTTGTGAGTGATAAGGTGTGCACCTCTGCACCACCCCACACTTCTCCCACAAACATTTCATCAGGTCCGACATGAAGGAACCCCCTCGATCGGTGGTAACCTCCTGCGGAAACCCAACACTGGAGAAAATCCCAAGTAAGGCATCTGCCACTTTGTCTGTCCTCAGTGAGGATAGGGTGACTGCCTCTGTATACCGGGTGGCATAATCCACCACAGTCAGGATGAACCTCTTCCCGAAGGAGCTGGGGGTACTTAAAGGCCCTGCAATATCCATTCCCACCCTCTAGAATGGCTCCTCCACTATGGGCAATGGAATTAGGGCAGCTCTGGTTTTCTTATCCACCTTCCCTATTTCTTGGCACCGGGGAGACAAGACCTGCAATACTTTTTCACCTGCTGGGTGAAGCTGGGCCAATAGAAATTCTGGGCCAACCGCTGAGTAGTGCACATGATTCCCAGATAACCAGACAAGGGAATATCATGTGCAATCTTGAGCAACTGCTCACGGTACCCCTGGGGAACGACAACCTGCCTGCCTATCACCACTCCCTCTGTCATAGCATCCTGCATATACATCAGTCCATTGTCCCAATAAACTTTGTTTCCCATCATCTCTCTGTGCTCCGTCAGAGTCTGAAGCCCTCAGCTTCTCTAGACTAGGGTCACTTTTCTGAGCAGCTGAAAACTCCCTACACATTCCCAAGGCATGGAACAGGTCCCCTTCAGTCTCTAAACTAGGGTCCCTAGCACTAGCGTCAGGGCACTCAGGATCACTGTCATCCCTAACCATCTGACAATGGGTCACCCTCCTTCTTCAGAGTAACCCTCCGTAGCTGTGTGGTTAACTGCTACTGGGGAAATTTCCACCTCATTTTCATTAGTCTCCATATCAGGAGACACAGGCTAGGGAACCAGCCTCCCAGTGGTCTCCACAATGGCTTTTATGGGGTCCAGGGAACTAAAATGTTCCCTTGCCGCTTGGCTACGGGTAACTGCACATACCATTCCGTTTGAGATTGTTGCCAAGGATGACGTCAACTGCTAAAGTTTTGGCTACAGCCACCTGTTGCACAGTTCCCCCTGTTTCACCCCAGTCTAGGAGAACACTAGTGAGTGGCAATGTTTTCTCCTCACCAGTGAACCCTTGTACAGTTACAAATTTATTGGGTATAAGCTGACCAGGTTCTACCAAATCCCCTTTTATCAGTGTCAGGGATGCCCCTGTGTCCCTTAACCCTTGTATCTGCACACCATTCACAGAGACTGGGTACACGTGTTCCCTCATGTTCACAGGCATGCTTCCAGGGACACACAAACAACCCACTTCTTTCCTACCCCCATTTTGCGTATTGCTCGTCCTTTTGGGACACTGTCTGGCAATATGCCCTGTTTCTTTACAAACCCATTTGTTTCTTTTCTCAGAAAAATCTTTTCTTTGAAACCTGGGGCTACCTGGTTTCAGTGGAGGCAATGAGGGTTTTAGCTGCCCTGAAGGTGCGCTTTTACCTTTCTGCGCTGCCACGCCCGCCCCATTTGCTCTCAGAGCGGGTCTGCTCTTGGCATAGCAGTCCGGGAGTTCAGCAGTCTCTTGCACTGTTTTGGGATCTCGGTCCTCCAGCCAGGTTTTCAGCTCTGCTGGGCATGCCCCAAAAAACTGTTCTAACAATAAAGCATTTTCAATTTTATCTACAGAGTTTGCTTCAATTCCTTCCCACCAACATTTTAAACACTGACGTTGTTTCGTGGCTAGCTCCTCATAGCTCATGTCAGGGCTTCTCCTGAGCTTACAGAATTTAGCTCTGTACGCTTCTGCAGTTAAATCAAACTTTTTTAAAAGTGCAGCTTTAAGTTTGCTGTAATCATTACTGTCCTCATTGTCCATTTGACCCAATGCATATCGAGATTTCCCAGTAAGTAGTGGGGATAGCTGGAAGCTCCAGGACCCTCCAGGAATCTGCCTGAATACAAACTTTTTTAAAGGAATTTAAAAATGCATCCATATCCTCCCCCTCTTTAAATTCAGCTATCAATTTGGAATTTAATTTGTAACCCGGTCCTGTAGTTCCAGTTAAACCCAAGCCACTTACCTGCTCTGGTGCTGGTGGTTGGAGTTGTAGCTTCTCCAGTTCATGTCACCTCTGGCGCTCACACTCTTCACAGTCCGCCTCTCGCAGTTCACGTTCAGTTTCTTGCTGTTCTCGCTCCCTCTTCTCCTCTGTGTCTCGCTTCTCTCTCTGTTCTTGCTCCCTCTTCTCCTTTGCAGCTTGTTTCTCTCACTCCACTTCTCGCTGTTCCCACTCAGCCTCTCTCTGGAACTCCAGATCCATTCTACACAACTCAGTCTGAAGCCTGATTGCTTCTGGCTCCAGAATGCTGATGACCTTCCCCTGCTGCTGTCCTCCTCACTGGCCCTTGGCCCCTCCACACCCAAGGTTCAGTCCTTTACAGTCACAGTCTGTGACTCGACACTCTGGGCATCAGCAGCCATCAGAGCATCCATGAGGTTCTGCTTGGTGGCTCTCCCCTCGTGCAGGACTCCCACCTCCTTGCACAACTGCTTCAGGTAGTCTGCATTGTGCTCAGTGTAGTTGGAAGCATTGTTCTTCCCTAACTGCAGCTACTCTAACTTGCACTTTGAAAAAAAATAAAACAGGTAGGAACTTTGACTGTAAACAAGGTGATATAGTTCATTTTTCTCTTTAAAAATAAATCACTGCCTTATTTTGCAAGTGAGTTGTACACTATTAAGCTGACACACTGAACAGTTAACGCTTGTATTACCAATATTTTATTGCACCGCTGCCAACCAAATCTGTCACAAATGCACTGCGCAGGTCAGGCCCTCTGCTCCCACACTGTCAACCCCAGAGCGCAACAGTGTGAACAGGTAACAGACATGGTAACCCTCCTGTATGCTTTTGGGTCTGAATCACCTTTAGTCTCAAGTTCTGGGGGGATTCAAACTGTGAACATTATGCTAGTGTACCCAAATGAACAGGCTCAGATAATATGCCCTTCGGAGGGATGCAATATATCTTTCGTCTAAGGGCACCTAACCAGGTATCCAAAATGAACCCTTAAAACTCTGTAAGAGACCTTAGGTATATTCTTACTTTTTACCAAGCTTAGTAACACCATCAAGCCCTTAAACAGTGTCAGACTTAATATCCGTTCAGCAATAACATGCAAAAAATTACTGAGAAGACCCAGGCAGTATCTTAAGAAAATGTTTACTAAAAATGGATAAAAACAGTAAGACAAAATACAGAACAAATATCAAAGAGCATTACAATCACATAAAAGAAAAAAAAGGGAAAACTACAAAACAAACTCCTACCACAATACATTTAGATCTTTTCTATCTAATGTATTACCTCTGTAAATGCCTTTAAAGTTAGACCAGAGAGCTGTGTCTCTCTAGAGTCCCAAAATGATATGTCAAACATCGTCATTCATGAAACTGCCAGCTGGTTGTACACTGTGATCTGTTTGCAAGAATGAGGTCCAGCAAAAATGACTGGGCCTCATTTCTCATGTTTATTCTTGTTTGTTCAATACTTAATTGACTAAGACCAACTTCATTGCAAACTGTCAATAACTCATCTGAATCTGATGACAATCCGTTCCAGTTCAGGTCACCCATTTTAACAATTTCAGTATTAGAGGATTTGACAAAGGTCGAAACATAATCCAAGAAGCTATTATTTGCATTTGGCAGCATACATCTCCCAATAATATTGATTAATTCATTTACAGATATTATTGGTCTGACTGCCACACTTTCACAAGTGTTAGCAACTTATCTAGGGCTCCATATTCAAAATGTTTGCACATGGTGCACTAACCATTAGTGTCTGCATTGCACCCATTTAGCACTCGTTTCCTATATGTAGAGAATAGTGCTGCGCTTGTCATTAGCGCTAGTGGTCCAGTACAAAGTTAATATGCAGCACCCAAACAGGTGGCAGTGGCACGCGTATTGTGCTTACCATATTTAAAGATACAGCCCTGCATTAATGGAATAGTGCAGCACAAGCACCAACAATATAAAACAGGTCTTAACCTGGGGCAAACCCTAGAGGCAGGAAGAGGCATAGGAGAACACATACACCCCCCCCCTCCAACCAAGCGCAAAACAAAATGGCTCATGTTGTGTACCTGGTGCAGCTGGTCATGCAAAATGAGGAGAGGGCAAAAGTCTCCCTGGGCCCCACGTAGGCCCTGGAGACACTATGCTGCATGCAGACAGTACCGTCCATGAGTCACATCTGAAGTCCTCAGTGATGAACAAATCGTGGGCGGGTACTGCTTCAACAGGTTCATGATCATGGAGCTATGTGAGCTGCTGCATGACCAGCTCCAGAAAGACACCCAGCCCAGCTATGCGGTGTTCGCAGACCTCAAGGTGACAGCAGCACTGAGCTTTCTGGCCACCAGAACCTTCCAGATACTGGTGGGGGACACTGCCGGGATCTCTCAGTCTACCATCTCACACCTGTTGGGCCAGTTCCTGGATGTCTTGCTGGCCCGTGGTGGGGAGCTCACTGCATTCCCCACCTCACCAGCAGAGCGAACAGCAGCCATGTAGCAGTTCTAGTGTGTTGTTCACCTACCAGCTGTACTTGGTGTCACTGACTACATCCATGTTGTCATCCAATCCTATGTGAACAGGAAGGGGCACAGCTGCTTTAACTCTCAGGAGGTGTGTGATGCAACAGGGTGCACCACATTGTCCTGGCATGGTTCCCCGGCAGTGCCCATGATGACTTCATCTAGCACACTTCCATCCTGTGCCAGAGGTCTGAAGGTGGGGACAACCCTAATGGGCACCTTATCAGTGAGTACACCCCAAAGGCCTCTCACCCCGCCCCATTTATAAATGGAGTTGTCATGCTTGTTTTGGTCCCCCCTCCCCATTTATACAGCAAATTGCCCTTTTTGTTTTGATAGTATTATTGTTGTTTTGTTTTATGGCCTGTTGCCCTTTTAATGCAGTGAAGTTTATTTTTGATACCTGTACTGTTGTGTTGTGTGAGTGTCACTGGTGCCCTCCTCACACCTACAGCTTCTCCCTGTGTTCAGCACTATACTCAGTGCTGTGCAGGTGCTATATGCTGCACTGGTTGTGCAGTGCATTTACACAGCACATGTGCAGCCATATATTCAAAGGTGTTAGCGCCAGGGTAATTCGTCTGGATATCCCGGTGGCAATGTACTGGCGCTACTGCAGTGCAAGAGATAAAGTGCAGTGCAAGCTCTGCTAGCTGATGATGGTGCTCTAGAGTCTACAAGTATTGGGCCTTGTACTGTAGGCCTACCTAGAGGAAATAAAGGCACGTCATCAGTATGCAGCTCGCTACTTTTGTAGGCTGGTTTTGGTAATTCAGCATTTGGAGCATAAGATAAGTTGCACTATACTTATGGAGCTGCTACAGCTGAATGATCCCTGGAGTCTTTAGTCCTGTTTTTTCTGTGGAATAGGGATTGTGACTGTTTTGTTTGTTTGGGGAAGGGGGGGTCCATAACCGAGCACAGACGTGACCGTGTTCTAAAAATACTGATGTGTTCGGTGTCCACTGCCCACCCAGCTGAGACTTGACCTTCAGGTCAAGGGTGCTCCTCATCATATCAACCGCCTCCAGCTAGTAGCTTTTGGGACCATCAAGTTATAACAGGGGATGGTGTAACAGTTTGCTCTGACTGAGATGCAGCCAGCCATGGAGAGGCAGAAACAATGTCTGTCTAGTGCCAAATAGTTCTCAAGAGGTCCCCAGACCAATTTGAATTTCCCTGAATCTCTCTCTCATTTGGAACAGTCTATTTACAGTATTTGTTTTTTGTTTACCGGGCAGGTACACTAGACAGTAAAATGTCCATTTTCAAGTATGGCCCGGTTAAAAACAATCAATACAATTAGTAGATTCATCCAATTTGTGCATGTCGGGGCCAGATGATCCTTCCAATGGAGGAGACACAACTTTCTGGAATTAGTAAGGGCACTATTTAACGAATCTCATCTATCCTGGTTTGAGACGTCAAAATGCTAAGCCCAGAAGAACTATGCCAGAATTAAAGGGAATGTTCACTCACACCACCTTGCCAGTGACTTCACATACTTTTGTTCAACATTCTAGCAGGCCTGAACATGTATAGCAAACATACGGCAGAGAGAAAGAGACCTTTGTAATCAAACATCTCTGTCATCTATTAGAAATCAATAGGGTAAGTTTACTCAGTTTGGCTAGCATGTGATACACCCTGTGAATAATATGTAATCTGTCTGAACATACTTGATTTCCTGATCTTAGAAGGGGACAGTAACAGACTTGCCCACTTATCATTATATCATTCTGTGGCCGAGTCCCTTTCCCAGGCTCTTCATAAGGCCTTCATCCCTACTATCTTCCTATGTTCCTATCTGGGGCAGGCCTACTCTTCAGTAAACTCACTATTTTGTTCTGACCTATCCATTATAGTTTCATTCTCTGGGTAAGGCCCATTCCATTTACCTCTCCTTATCCAGATGAGCCCCCCCCCCCAAAAGCCATATCTATTATGCCTTCCTTTTACTTTCTACCTAGGTGTTTCAATTTTCTGCACTTTATTTCCACTATGCTGTTGACACTCTGACTTTACTCCCCTTTCTTCCCCTTCTTCTCCTCTTTCACTGTCTGCTGCTCTTTCCTCAGCCTCTCTATCAACCTTCCCTGCCCTCTCTTCCTCCCCCATTCCCCTGGCATCCTAGGTGTCAACTCCTTCCCACCTCAGCTTCACCTTGAAGTTCTCTGACACTTTCTCTTCCCTCACCCTTCCACATCCCCCTTCAATCAGCCTTGTTCTTTGCTGCTTTCTGCACAGTTGACACTGAACTAATTCTGGTCCCATCACTGCTCCACCCCTTCATCTTCCCAGAGGAGTGAGGGTTGCCCATTTAAACATCTGCAGTCTCCTCCCAAAAACAGACCAACTGGAACATATTATCACACTTAACCTACAGCCAGATGCAGTTATTATACCCAAATCTTTCTTCACTAAGGTCCAGGATTCTGTTGTGGCTATCCCCCACTACTCCTTAGCAAGACAAGATTGCACAAACAGAGGTGGTGGAGTTGCAGTTTACATCTCCACCAGTGTCCAACTTGTGACTGTACTTGCTGTCTCTTCTCCCTTCTCCTGCTCCTCAAACTCTCCCTTCTCTGTTCCCATCTTTATTGCTGGGGTTTAGTGTTGCCCTGGTATGCCCCCTGCTTTAGTTACTGAGCTCCTTCCTTCTATCTGCTCCATTTCCTCCAGAGGTGAACTGCTTATCCCTGTGGATTTTAATATAAACTGCTCTCCCCTGTCCCCTCTGCAGACAAATTCTCGCAAAAATGTTAAATTCCTCCCATTGACTCGATTTCCGACCCCACACATCTGAATTTTAAAGCTTTAAATCATTCTCTCTTACCCTGGGTCCTCTCATCTCTTCCCCACCATACAGTGGATGCAGGTATCCTTCCTGACTCCCTCAGTGACCATTATATAATTTACTGTGAGCACAAGATACATCGTCCCATCCCCCAATTTCATTTACCTCAGGTCCTTTAGGTCACTGGAGATGCCTTCCCTCCTAGCTAATCTATGGGCATCTGACTGATCTCCCATCTCTGCAACCAATACTATAAATCATGCCCTCCAATACTCTAAGTCCAAATTTATGACTGAATGGGATCACCATACACCCCTGAGAAAAACTAGAGTACAGACATCCCATCTTCCCTGGATATTGACTGAATTGTTAGCTTGCTTCTCTACCAGAGACCTTGCCTGGCAATCCTATAAGATCACTGGCTCCCCGGTTGCTTTGGCCAACTATCGGCACCTCTGCAACACCTGTACTAAAGCCATCAGATGTGGTATCCACACTCCAGAACAAAACGTTAATCCCTCTGCACATCCTGGAAGGTTATCCATTCCCTTTTCTCCCCTTTGACCCAGCTGCCCTCCTCTGTCCTCAAGGCTGGTGCCTCCCTCATCTCTGACCCTTCTTCTGTTGCCTCTTCCTTAAACTCCTACTTCACTGCCTGTGCTCTCTCGCTTCCTTTTATTGATCACCCCTTCCTCTCCCCTCCCTCTGCCTTCACCCCTCACTCTTTTTCCTTCTCTCTTATCTCTCCCTCTGCTTCTGTTAAGGCCCTGCTTGCCTATAATCCTCACATGGGAGTTATTCCTGATGGTCTTGATCTGACACTTCTGCTTCTCTCAGCTCTGGATATCGCTCTACCTATTACCCAACTCCTCCATCTCTCTTTTTTCTTCTGCCACCGTCCCTGAAGCCTGGAAGCAGGCTACTGTCACCCCTCTCCCTAAAGGTAGTGGTCCTTCTTTTCCTGGTAACGTCAGTGCTATCTGTCTTTAATGTTTTTATAGTGATAGTGACATTGTACAGAAGCTGGAAGGGAAGGCCTGCCGCTTTGTGGATGACACCAAAATCTACAACGGGGTCCATCCTACAGAGGGGGAGGTGGGAAGGATGAGCTGAGACCTGAGAAAACTAGTGGTCAAGGATATGGTAGCTGGGTTTCAATGTGAAAAAGAGTAAAATAATGCACTTTGGGCACAGAAACCCAGGGGCAGAGTACAGAATGAGTGGACTGGTACTGACGACCAACAAGCAGGAAAGAGACTTGGGGGTAATCATATTGAATGATCTAAAGGTGGCTAGGCAATGTGATAAGGCAGTAGGAAGAGTGAGCAGGATGCTGGGGTGCATAGGAAGGGGTATCACCAGCAGAAAGAAGGATGTGGTTGCCTCTTTATAGATTGCTGTTAAGATCCCACCTAGAGTACTGTGTACAGTTCTGGAGACCACATCTCCGGAATGACATAGACAAAGTGGAGGTGGTACAGAAGAGGGCAACTAAAATGGTGCAGTGTCTGCATCAAATGCCCTATGAGGAGAGACTAAAGAACCTCAATATGTACACCCTGGAACAAAGAAGGAAGAAGAGGGATATGATGAAGACCTTTAAATATCTCATGGGGAGGGGGGGGTAAATAAGGTATAGGAGGGGAGTATTTTTCAGAAGAAAAGGTGCTTAAGAACAAGGGAACATGCTATGAAGCCTGAGGGGGTTGATTCAGGAGAGATGTGAGGAAGTACTTCTTCATAGAAAGAGTGATGGATTCCTTGGAACAGCATTCCAGCAGAGGTGGTGGAGGCGAAAACAGTGGTGGAGTTCAAGAATGAATGGGATAAGCACAAGGGAATCACAGTGGAAAGCAAGGGGGGAGGGAGAAAGAGCTGTAGATCTGGCACGGTCTGTGGTAATATTGTAGATAAGGAAAAATGGGCAGACTGGATGGGCCAAGCGGTCCTTATCTGCTGTCAAATTCTATGGTTCTATATTTCTATGTTTCTCTCTCTTTTCCACTCTGGCTAACTTACAGGAACACCTTGTTCTTTCTCAGCTCTCTTTCTTCTTTGACCCCTCCTCCTTCTTTACTCCTTTCCAATCTGGTTTTCGTTGGTCAGTTTTTAGGAAATCCCACTCCAGTTCCACCTCCCTCCTCTGACTCACTGACTCCATGCTTTCTGGTATGGAACAGGGTCTGACTACCTCCACCATGACTGTCAAGCTTGCTAAAGCTTTTGACACTGTGGCACACCCCCTCCTCCTGGACAGGCTTAAAGCAGTGGGACTCTCTGCTTCCTCAGTCAGTTGGTCACACTCCTGTTATGAGAGAAGGTCTCAAGCTGTCCGGATTGGAAGTTCACTATCCTCCAACTCATCTTCTGTTCTGATGTCCCTCAAGAGTCTGTCCTGGGACTTACTCTAACATACTAGATGCCAGCAGAGTAAGCCTGTTGGTCTATCAAGTCTGCTCGTGCTTCAGCACCCTGATTGGGTACCGTAGCAATCTATCTGTCTCTTTCCACTGTTACTCCATCCCCCAGTCCAGTCCCCACCCCAGGCAAACCAGCCTCTGCTTCAGCCCTTGCCTATACCTGTCCCATCCTCTCTTGAATTCCTCCACCGTAGCTCCCTGTACCAGCTCCCTGGGCAGCGCATTCCACAGTTCCACCACTCTCTCAGTGAAGTACGTCCTCCTCCTCCTCCTTTCCCCCCAATCCTACCATCCTCAATCTTCCAACTGTGTCCTCTGGTGATTTCACCCTCCTTCAGTTTAAAGATCCTGTCATAGCTTATGTTATTTACTCCCTGAGGTACTTGAAGACCTCAATCATGTCCCCACCGGTCCCTCCTCTCCTCCAGCCAGAACAGGTTATGCTCCCCTAGTCATTCCTCATGTCATATCTCATATGTCATTCTGGTTGCTCTCCTCTGAACCCTCTCCAGGAGTTGGATGTCCCTCCTTAGGTGCGGCCTCCAGAACTGCACACAGTACTCAAGATGTGGTCTAACCAGGCTGTTGTACAGTGGCAAAATCACCTCCCTGTTCCTTGAGGTAATCCCCCTAGCGATGCATCCCAGTATCCTATTTGCCCTGACTGCAGCCCTCCTGCACTGCTCTGAACTATTCATGTTAACATCCACCAAGACTCTTAGGTCTCTTTCCCCTGCCATAGCTTACAATGCATCCCCCCCCCCACCGGTGTACACATAGTTGGAGTTTTCCCGCCCTAGGTGTAGCACCTTGTACTTGGAGGAGTTAAATTTCAATTTCCAGGTGCAGGACCACCTATCCAGAGTATCCAGGTCCTCTTGCAGGGCCAATCTCCCCATCTACCCCCCACCACCACCCCCAGCTTAGAGTTGTCCACAAAGAGACTCATTTCACACCAGATACCTTCCCTGATATCAGAGATGTAGACGTTAAACAGGAGTGACCCCAGGACTGATCCCTGTGGGACCCCACTTATGACCTCCCTAAATGATGAAACCTCCCCTCCAACCACTACCTGCTGAGTGTGACCTGAAAGCCAATTTCCTATCCACCTAACCATCAATGGGCCTACCCCCATCCCCCCCAGCTTCTCCCTTAGGCCAATATGAGGGACTGAATCAAATGCCTTGCTGAAGTCCAGGAACAGTACATCCACTGGTCTCCCCCTGTCGAGTGCTGATGTCACCCACTCACAGAACTCTACAAGGTTTGTTTGACACAATCTACCTGACACAAACCCATGCTGCCAGTCATCCAGGTAACCCATCTTCTCCAAGAAACCTTCCAGCCTTTCCTTAAGTATGCTCTCCATTACCTTCCCCACCACCGACGTCAAAGTGACGGGTCTATAGTTTCCTGGCTCTTCTCTTGATCCCTGTACTCGTGGGATCAAATGGAGTCCAGTACATGGTCAGGATTGTAGAAATCAAACTTAAATTTATTTATACAGCAGGAAAAATAAACGGACTAAAGGCGAAAAAATAAAAATAACACTAAGCAGAATGAAAATGAAAAAGAAAATACAATTCAACAGTTACATTCACTGAAGAAAGGGTTTGCCTAGAAACTGGCTAGACAACTGGTAGGCTTGCCTCCCTACCACACACTGACTTAATACACTCTTTTGCACTCAATATATACCGTGGTCAGATCACATGGTACAGGAAAACTCCTCCCTATACAGAATGAATCTAACTTTAACAGCAAACACAGTTTATATTTCACATGAGTTTCAGTTTAGGCATTCATTTCACCAATACATGGTTTTCTAGTTCATTAAAGTTAAAAATTTCAAGTAATTTGATATTTTACCCTTTTTCTGAGAAAAGCAGTCTCCTCCCATCAGCTTTCATCATAAAAGAGGTAGAGCAAGGGCCGGCCGGCACTATAGACAGATGGAAAGCTAAGAGGAGAGGCTGCTGAACAAACAAACCATTTTCAGGTCAGTTGTTTTTACTATGTACAACATTTTGAGCAAACAGCTTACACAGTGTGACTAGCTTAACAAAATAAGCTACCTAATATAATTTAGTCAGGTGGCTTTACAAACACCAAACAGCTCAAACCCTGCTTTACTTTCGAATGTTTGCACACAGTTTGCTGGCTACAAGAAGCTGTATTCACTTCAGTGACTTCACTTGCACTGAAGAAATACAAACCCTGAGGTTCTAAGCAGCAGACTAAAGCACTGCTTCTCTATTTCAGCACAGACATGGAAGTGCTAACTAAACGGTGCAAAAATACACATAGTCTTAAAAACCTCCTACGTGAAACTATATGGGGGATTTTCCACAGTCAAACAGCAGTTTTGGCAATATCTGGGTGCAAAACAAAGAAAGAGGACACAAACGGAGATTAGGGAGAGCGAGACTACTCACAGGTGGCCATTCCATGAGCAGGGGAACAGATGAAATAAACAAAAGAATACAGGGACAGAAGAGAGAGCAGACAGCTAAGTACTGTTGCAACAGGTTTCTACACAGAGGGAAAGTTCCTGTTTTCCAGCCCAAATAATTGAAAACTTTAGCTGCCATTTGACTGCAGATAGGCATTTACAAACGCCCATTTAACACTTCAAAATACACGGGGATAGAGAGCAGACAGCCCCTACCACAATCCCCCTTTACAGATGGGCACAACATGCGCCTGCTTCCAATCCCTTGGCACCCTCCCTGTCTGGAGCGGCAAGTTAAAGAGATCCGCCAATGGTGCAGCCAAAACATCCGCCAACTCCCTCAGTACTCTGGGATGAATAGCATCATGCCCCGGAGATGTATCCTTTTTTTAGGGACTGGAGGGCTTCCCACACCCGACCGACTGGAATATCAGCATCTGTCCCCCCACTTCCATTCAGCAGAACCAGCCTGATATCTCACCCCTGGCCTACCTCCCCCAGCGGCTTGTTCTTCAGCAGGTACCCCAATAGTCAATTCTCTTTTCCATATTCTTGAACAACCTCCCTCTGCCTGTTCTTCTGTGTCCATTCATGTGTATGCTGATATACAGTACTCTTTGCCTCTGATTCTTCCTCCCATGACCTTACTTCCCAGCTACAGAGGGATTTTAACAATATTCAGTGCTAGTTCTGGTCTAACCAACTAACTGTCAATGTCAAAAAAAACAGTTTCCATGACTTTGGCACCTGACAGAGGCTTACCAAACTCGCCTCCCTCCCATTATTCTACACCCTTGATAGTGCTGCAACTGAGGATGTGTCCTTCTTTAAGTGTCTCGGGGTCTGGCTGGACCATCATTTTGATGTTAGTGCACACTGATTCCATGCAACAAAAGTTCTATCCAAAGCTTGATGCACTATACAGAAACATAGTGAGTATCACTTCCTGCTTATCACGAGATTGTCTTAAAAATGATTCTCCCTATTTTTGACTATGGTAACATAGTTTATAGTGGAACTTCCAAATCCACCCTTGCCAGACTGGACCCCTCTTTCACATATTTCATTGTTTTGTCTTAGGACTGTCACCCTCATACCCACCACTGCTTGCTCTACTCAGCCCTTTCCTTCCCCTCTCTTGATGCCAGGCGTCTTTCCCATTGTGCCTCCTTTTTATCCAAATTCTAGTTTGGTTCCCTTCCCCCTTACCTTGCCTTCCTACTATCCTCTCCCCCTCCTTTCTCTCCCCCTCTCAGCAGCAATGTTTACCATTCCCTTTCGATTCCATCTAGGAACTCTATCAAGCCGCTTTCTCATATCACTTTTCTAAACTCTGGATCACTCCTCCTCTGTCAATCCACTCTGCCTCATCTCCTTTCTCCCTTAAGTCTCTTCTTTGTTACTTTTCTACTCCCATCTGCAACTGTCCACGACCTCTGCCTCTTTGATCTCCGTCCCCTACTCATATTGCCCTTGCCATTTTGTACCCCCCACCCCCTGCCACTGTGCCTGCATGGGTAATTTCCCCTTGCCTATCTAAGCTCAATTTTATCTATCGCAAGTACCAGTTGTACTGTTTTGCCTTACAATGTTTATGATTACATTCCACTGATGTCCTGAAGTGCTGTATAGGACTACTATTTTGTAATGCAGTTAATTACTATATATACCACATCACTGGTGAATAAATTGAGTAAATAAATCATGTTGTTTTTGGGATAATATTTATTTTCACTTACAGCACCATTTATTTCACTTAGAACACAACTTATTTAACTTAGAACATGTTATTTCCACTTAGAATCTGGAAATAGAACACAGAGAACAATGGGCCAGATAAAGAATTTACAATGGAAAGAAAGCCAGTTTTAAGCTAAAACAAAGTAAAACACCAGTAAAAACATTATAAATGATGTGGTATATATCAAATACACAATGGGTGGCAGTAGAATAACACATTTAACTCCACATGTGTGGTAAGACCCTTTTAACTAACTTGTGGCTTTGCCACTCGTGAGTTATGGGTCTTACCACCATAGATCCATCCTCCCTTAAGTGATTCAGATGCTACCTCTCCGGTAGGTCACAGCTGGTAAAAGCTGAAAGTGACCTATCCCCATTAAGACCACTGTCAAGAGGAGTCCCCCAAGGCTCTATTCTGGGGCCTATCCTTTTTGCCATTTATATAAATAACATTGATTCAACCCTTACAAAGTCCTCAGTACACTTCTTTGCTGATGACACTGTTCTGTATGTCAGCAACCCTTCGCCTGCAGTTGCTCATGAAATCCTACAAACAGAATTCTCCTTGTTACAACATCAGCTACTCGAGAAAAAGCTTCTGTTAAATGCAAAGAAAACTAAAGCAATGATGTTCACAACTCAAAACTCCACCAGCACATCCTCTTCAATCACTCTCCCCCAGCTATGCACTATACTTAGAGAAAACCTGGAGTGTTGAAAACTTCAAATACCTAGGTGTGTGGATTGACCACAGACTCAACTTCACTCATCATCTAGAAGAACTGTTAAAGAAGCTTCGCCAAAGGCTTGGCCTCCTCTATAGATTAAAACCCTTCCTTAACAGAGACTCAAAGATGAGGTTAGTCCAGGCCATCTTTCTATCAGTTATTGACTATGCAGACTTCCTTTATAGTCACTGCCCCATCTCCTACCTTCACAAGTTGGATACCTTATATCACAGAGCAATAAGGTTCATTACAGATCTGCCATATAATACCCACCATTGCTCTCTTTATGATGCAGTTGGATGGGTTTCCCTTCATACCAGGAGGAGCAGAAATGCAGCTCTATGGATTTACAGAGCTTTATCAAAAACTCCCAAACTATATCCTGGACTGCTTCAACCAGACCACTCCTAGCTCCTATGCCCTAAGAAGCAACAACATCATCCTGCTCAAATTGCCCAAATTCAACACCAGACTAGGGAGGGCAGCAATCAGCTATTCTCTAGCTATAGCATGGAACACCCTACAAAAATCCCTAAAACTGTCCATTATCATTCCATTTGCATCCTTTAAACAGCATTGTACAGCCTTCTTCACAGAGAAATGCAGTTGCTACCGCTAGAGCTAGAATAGTCATCCTACAAATTTGACTTCCAATCATATATGGCATATTCCTTCCAGTCAGACACCCCCAGCTTATGGCACCAATAATACCTTCACCATCCTAGTATTCATTATGTTGTGTGTCTGCCATAGCCCCCATTGGGATATGTACTGTATCTACTGTACATACTGTAAATATTAGCTTAACCTTCCTTTAACCGAGTTTTATCATGTGAATTCACTGTACATCATTGTGTTATAAACATTATTTTCTCTGTATGTATAACTCTCTTGTAAAGTGTATGATGTATCTGCTGTGTATCAACTATTGAACCTTGACCTTATCAGGTCCATCTTGTAAATGAGCCTTGCTCAACGATGTTCGCCTGAATAAATAAAGATTTGATTGATTGATTGACTAGTAGGGATAAATGTGTTCTTTCACTGCAACCCTTTAAGTATTCCCTATTTATTTTTTTTCCTCTTGTACAATCTTCCATTCCTTTCACCCCCAGGACACATCTGGAAAGAAGCGGTTATCAGCTCAGTATGCCTTTCCTGGTAAAACATTTGAAATAAATAAATATGTCCAGGAGAGACAGAGCAGAGAGGAAACGGGAGAAAGGGTTGTTTTGTATGTAAGGGTGGGAATAAAGACCATGGAGGTACAAGGGTACCATGAGGACAAGGAAGCGCTGGAGGTACTGCAGGTCACCCTGAACAGGCTTCAGGGCTGCTATCCATATGGGGGTAGTGTACAGACCTCCAGCACAGAGAGAGGAGTTTAATAAGGCACTTGAAGAAGCCACCAGCAGTATGTCGAGTAAGGAGAGGTGCTGCTAGTTATTGATTTCAATCTGCCAGACATGGAGTGGATTCCAAGATTTGAGAGCGCAAAGGAGCCAAAAGCACCAAATAAATGTCTTATATAAGTAAAGACTAAGAACCATAAGGAAGCGTTTTAGTGTGAAAAAACACTCAAACTTTAATAAAGTCTTTACTAATCAATGCATAATACATCTGGTGCAAAATGAATGCTGCAAAAAACACAGAACACCACTAGCGCCTCGACTCCCACGAGTCTTCAAAGGATGCCTAAAAGAACAAACGAATTTTTCACTTGCAAGAGATGTAATATCTGCAAGTATGGTGTAATGGGAAAAACTTTTCAACATCCCAAAGAACAAGATGTTAAAATTAACATAAGGGAATTGATTACATGCGATACACCGTATGTGGTGTATATACTGTGGTGTCCCTGTGATTATTTATACATTGGTAAAACTGTAAGACCTCTCAAACAGAGGATCCAGGAACATGTCAGGTCCATCCTTAACAAACGACAAGACACACCTATTGGCATGCACTTTGTCTTGTACCATAATTCCACTCAGAGTCATTTGAAATTTATGGGACTTGAACATGTTTTGAATTTACCTTTAGGAGGGGACAGAGCAAACAAATTACTTAAGAGGGAAT
Organism: Neoceratodus forsteri; assembly: GCA_016271365.2. Classification (NCBI taxonomy): domain Eukaryota; kingdom Metazoa; phylum Chordata; order Ceratodontiformes; family Ceratodontidae; genus Neoceratodus; species Neoceratodus forsteri. Next base: position 902,378,459 of record CM057456.1, on the reverse strand, counting down.
GTATGTGGATTTTTAAAATGAATTCCATTAGGCCAAATGGCCTTAATGAGAAATGGGATATTAAACCATTTCTAAAAGATTAGGAAACTTCCATTATCTTGATCTCTTGAGTGTTAATAATGCTAAGGTTTATTTATTTTTGCTAGCCTTAGAATAATTGCCCTGTATTGAAAATACTAACTTTATTATTTTTCTCCTTTGTCTCTTTTACAACAGGATTCCAGTCGAATTTTGATCTACAATACCTGTTTTTTTTTTAAATCTATAAATGTGCCTTTAAAATATAAAAGAAAAAAGGAATTCAAACGAGTTTTGAAAATTACTATTAGGTTTTGTATGTTTATGTGAATTCACTGGTATAATCCTTATTGTTTGATATTATATGTAACATATCTCTTTAAATGTTGTAGTCATAAGCTCATTAATTTTTAATTAATTCAACATTTATAAGTGCTTTAATGATTGGTTCTGGTACCCCCTTTGAAGACTCGTGGGAGTCGAGCTAGGGTATTCTGTGTTTTTGCAGCAATCATTTTGCACCAGATATATTATACATTGATTAGTAAAGACTTTATTAAAGTTTGAGTGTTTTTTCACTATAAAACGCTCCCTTATGGTTCTTAGTCTTTACTTATATAAGACATTTATTTGGTGCTTTTGGCTCCTTTGCGCTCTCAAATCTTGGAATCTTTTTGTTTTTGGGTTGGCTGCCCTTTTGAGAGCTGCATGATTACTTATTGGATTTCTGTTCGCGGTGTTTCCATTTGGATTTCAGACATGGAGTGGAGCCTGCCAACTGCAGCTTTGGCAAGGTGTAGGGCCATCCCTGACTCCCAACAAGGGGCTTTTTTCAAACAGCTAGTCAAAGAACACAATAGGGATGGGACCGTGCTGGACCTGGTGCTTATAAACAAGGACAGCATTGCAGACGTCACAGTGGACAGACCCCTAGGTACTAGTAATCACCATACAGTGTGGTTTAAAATTATGAAGAGAACAGAGGCTACCTGCATGAGGATGAGGGTCCTGGACTTTAGGAGGGCAGATTTTAAAGAAATGAGAGACTGCCTCACAAACTGCCTCAAATAAGGGGATTGCCAGGAAGGGGTAGAGGCACATGGGGAAAATAAAGGAGGGTATAATTAAAGCAACCAACCTCTGTATGAAGGAAGTGAGTAAAGGCAGAAGAACAAAGAAACCATTATTGTTCTCCAAGGAACTGGCAGTGGTGGTGAAGGAAAAAGGGTGGCATTAAGGAAAAAAAGGGTGGCATTCTTGAGATATAACAAAACACAGAACACACAAACATATAAACATATGAAGAAGTCAGCAGGAGAAGGCTACTTGGTCTATCAAGTCTGCTCGTATTGCAGGATCCTCAGCTTGAGCCAATGTCCCTGCCCTCCCTCTACACTCCTCCCATCCTCCCTACCCATGATCCTCACCTTCCCCCTATGTTTATCCCAGCCTCTCTTAAAGCTGCCCACTGTCTTCAATGAGATGACCTCTTCCGGCAAAGCATTCCAAGTGTCCACCACCCTCTCTGTGAAGAAGTGCTTCCTGACCTCCCTCCTAAACCTCCCACCCTCCAGCTTAAGACTGTGCCCCCTCGTGTTATGGTTGCCACTCAGTTTAAAGAGACTCTTCTTATCAACCTTATTTATCCCTTTCAAGTACCTGAAGGTCCCAATCATGTCCCCTCTCTCTCTCCTGTCTTCCAGGAAGTACATGTTCAGTGCCCTCAGCTTCTCCTCGTATGCCTTACCCTGCTGACCCACATCTTTGTAGCCCTCCTCTGGACCTTCTCCAGCAGGTTAATGCCCTTAACAGGTTAAAAGAGAAGAGGACAGGGAGGTATACCTAGTAGAGCAGAGGTAAGAAGGCAAGGCAGTGAGGGAAACAGGCACAGACAGAGGAAAGAATCGCCAAAGGGGTCACTAAGGGGGATTAAGACTTCCTTCAGATGCATAAGTGAGAAGAGAAAAGCAAGTGGAGGGGTAGTGAAGATTAGAAGTGCAACTGCACATTGACTGACATCATAGGCAGAGGAAGGCGGTAACTCCAAGAGAGGGTGTGTAAATAGGGCACCTGGAGGTTATTAATCAAGTAATCAATCAATCAAGTCTTTATTTATCCAGGCAAACACCATTCAGCAGGCTCATTTACAAGGTGGACCTGCGTTACACAAGGTCAAGAATAACACTTTTATGTAGAGATAATAGACATAATTATACAGAAATAGAAGTTGGGAGCTTTTGCATCAGGGGTTAGATAGGCTGAGGTGAGAAGTAGGGATAGAAAGGATTTACAGGTAAGGGAGAAAGGAAAAGAAAAAAATAGTGGATAGATCTTAAGGGGGGGGGTGCAAATAGTGCTTCTGGGAGTTGTTAGCCTGTGGGTTAATTAGTAGAATGAGAGAAGAATTAGGGGATAGTGGGTAGGGTCTAGATCTAAGGAGTAACTATGATGTGAGTGATGCAGTGCAACGGCTGTGGGGTGGCAGTCTTCAGGGAGATTTTCTGGAGACTGCAATGCTGCTTCATCTGCAGGCACCTCTCTGGGCTTAGGGAGGAGGGTGCCAGACTCAAGGCCAAGATGATTTGGGTTAGGAGGACCTACTCCCACACTCAGGGACCACTAAGTCCACCTCCACTTCCTCAAAGGGTACTGAGAACAAGGAGCGGCTGGACAATGGTGGGCTCAGGGAGGGTTAAGATGGTGGAGTGTAGACACATTCCAAATCCCATACCACTATGGAACTCCTATGCCACACTGGCAGGGTGGGACTGTCTCACAGAGGCATCCAGGGTAGTGACTGGGATGGAAGTGGTGGACCTCCATGGTGGAGACCCCAAAGGCGGGTAGCAGAGGACTCCAGAGGAGGAGGAAGCGAATCCTGGTGGGGGACTCAGTAGTATTGGGAATACAGTTGGGGACAGGAAGGGATGAGGAGAGGGTGGTAAGGTGCCTTCCCGGTGCCACGGCTCAGAGGGATGGAAGGAGGACCCTAAGGATCGCTGGGGAGGCAGGGAAGGAGGGAGAGCTAGATGTCATTGTCCACTTGAGGATAAATAACCTGACTGGGGAGAAGCTGGAGGAAGTTCAGAAGGAGTTCAGGAAACTGGGGAGGGGTCTTAGGCAAGTAGCACAATCTGTTACTTTCTCGGAGGTGCTACCTGTTCATGACAAGGGGAGGACAGGTGGCTCTGCACTAGAGAATTCAACCTGTGGTTGATGAAATAGTGCAGAGCAGAGGGATTTGGATTAATTGGGGACTGGGACTCCACCTGAAGAGATGGAAGCTTGTACAGAGGTGACGGCCTGCAACCCTCCAGAAGGGGAGCCGAGATCCTTGGTGAACAGTTTAAATGCTACATTAGTAAGCATTTAAGCCAGCCAGGGGGAGGTGGAATAAGGCAGAAAGACGCAGTCTGCCCCCCATGCTTACAGGGTCAGCAGTGGGAACCCCAAGAGTGAGGAGTCCAAAAAGGAAAAAACACAAATAGGTAATGAAGAGGAAGAAAGAAAGGGAAAGAGGAAAGCAAATAGTGGGGGAAAAGGAAGAGAGCAAGAGGGCAAGAACAGGGAAGGTGGTAGTACAAATTGGAGAGCCATGTGTGCAAACGCTCAATGTCTGGGCAACAAGATGACAGATCTGGAGGCCACCATGGCAGCAGGACACCTGGACATAGTAGCAATTACAGAGACCTGGTGCAATTAAAACCAAGACTGGGAGGTGGCCACACCTGGATATGCACTATTCAGGAGAGTCAGGGATAGAAAAAAGGGAGTGGGGTAGCTCTTTACTTCAGGGAGAACATAAAGACCACACAAATACGGGGGGGGGCAGGGTAAAGCCGAGGCACTGTGGGTCACCCTGGAGACAGGGAATGGGGCTGCTATTATGATAGGAGTGAACTGTTGGAGAGGGTCTAGAGGAGGGCAACCAGGATGATCCAGGGCATGAGTGATAGGGATAAGTCAGATGTGTAGACTTTATGAGAATGGGGTGAGCGTTAGGCTTGAGAAGCCCAAGGCACACCCCACACCTGCTCTCCTTTATGGTTTGGGAGGGTGGGGTGTTAGGGTTGGAAACCCTAACACCTCATTTCCCAACTTTTGACATTTTGACCCTAACTGGAGCATTAACAAAGTTTTTTGCAACTTATTTCTCTACTTTTTGAGGTAGTATAATAGTATTCTTATTTTACTTTGGGAGCGCAGGAGATGCGTATATGTATGTAGTTGTGGAAACATAGGGCCCTCTGGGGCCCTGCACTTCCATTTATAGAACAACAGTGACCAAATCATCAGCATAGCCATCTTATTACCCCACCTCATGTACCCGGTACAGAACATTTTCGAATCCCCGTCAAAACGTAATTCGGCGCAGCCGCAATACCAATCCACGCCACAGGTGCAAAAACACATTTTGGGCAGAATTAGAAAAATTACAGCTGTGACATACGTGAGGTGGGGTAATAAGAAGGCTATGTTGAAAATCTGAGGTCAAAATATTTAAAGATTTCAAAGTTACAAGTGTGCGTAGTGAAACTGCAACAAATGGTCATAACTTTGGCATCTTTTTATATTTTGATCCCAGATTTTCAACATCTTCTTTTTTGAAATTGATTTTTTTTTCCAACTCAACTTTATTCAAAAAATAAAATATAAGACATAAATTCCAAGGGAATAGCTATACAAATTATAGTAGAACCTCATAGAAAGTTAATATACTGCTCTCAGTATTAGATAATTGTCCACATTGTTAGTATATATTTCATTAAAATCAGCTTTTTTCAAACCTAATGATGTACCCCTTATTTGGAATTGTCTACCTATACAGGGTTTTATTTAACTCTAAAAACTGATTAGCGTTTTGCTCATAAAAGTGCTAAAACACAGTAAAAATGCATAGCACTTGCCTCATCGTGTTTAACAAACATAACACTTCTAGAAAATCTATACAAATACTTTCTGTACAGTTAGTATTGTCCCAGGAAAAAAAATGCTAATCAATTATTTAAAACCCTGCTATAAAAAAATCCCTGCATCACTCTCATAAGATAATTACTGCATTAACAACCACAGTTAAAAAAATCTTATAACATTCTTTTTTTTTTTTTTTTATAACGGCTGCTATTTATTCTCCCTGGTCAACCCCATCCAACCGACCCCCAGCCCCATCCCCAGAATCACGGTTCTTACCTTGCCTGGCCACAATGCCTGCGGGGGCGATCTTCATCCTGCTGACCCGGTTTCGCCACCTATTTTATCCTGAAGGCCCCAGGAGTCAGCGTGCATGCACTAAACAGCCCCGGTAACGGCCTCCGTCCTCCACCCGCTGGCCTATTGCCTAGGCACCCTCTGGCCCGAGCTTCCTCCAGCCTCCACTGGGGGTCACCATCAGCCAAGGCAAGCCGCGCTTCCTCCCCAGAGAGGAGAGCTTGCCTGACGGCAACTCTATCCAGCTCCACTCTCAACCCCCCCCCTTGCCGACCTCCGACACCCTGGGCTCATTCCTGAACTCGGGTTGCCAGCATGGGTCAAGGAAGGCGCCAGCACCTTAGCCCTCTGTGCTACTGGGCCGGCAAATCTTATAACATTCTAAAATGCAACAAAGTCTCACATTTAAATGCATAACATTCTGTGTTGTCTGGAAAAAAAGAAAAGAAGAAGAAGTTAATGTATTTGATCTCTTTCTTTCAATGAACAGTGGAAGCATATGGGGCAGGGTCATCATTTTACCTCTGTAAGCTAACAACCCTATAAATCACCAAGGCGGCAATTATGAAAGTGACAACAAGAGGACAGAGAGGTGTGGAGGAAACTTAAATACTCTTAATTGTTCTTAGGGCGGGTACAGGAACCTCCTAAGAAGGGCCTCCCTGTCCCTCCCCATTGTACTATCTAAACCATGGGTCCCATAACTCTCTATACTTCTGTTCCTTGAGATGTTATACTTCTCCTCCTTGAGAGGTATTGAATTTGAATTTTTTATAATTAATATTGCAACCAAACACAAAAGCACAGGTTGAAGTTCGCAAACAGTTAAAAAAAACTTCATTACTACATAAAAAGACATAAATCAACAACTATACATAATGCTTATACCATAAAAAAATAAAACTCATTTTACACATATATTATACGGAAGCATAAAATTTACATTTCAGAAAACAGGTTCGTTAAACCATATCCAGGTAACGTACAAACAAAGATCTACTATAGGTTTGAGTCCTTACCAAAGGTCTTTCCCACATCCCCTGTCTATGTAAATTATATTCTGTAATATCCTTTGGTATAAATAAACAATGTAGTTTATGATCAGGATCACAAATTCTCCTGAAGTCTCCCTTGCCATTTTTTTCCCCCTTCTAATATCTACCCTTTCCAATCCACATTGACCTAATGCTTCCCTATAACTCATTTCCCTCCCTACCATTATTCTAAGTGCCCTTTTTTGTACCCTTTCCAATTCTTCAGATCCATTTTTTGTAAGTCCACTTTGCCAAACTGCTGCTCCATATTCCACTACTGGCCTAACTGCTGTAGAAAAATACTAAAATAAATCAGATAAACTCAAACCTGCCCATCTCAAAATCGTTAAAAAGTATAGCCTACTATTTGCCTTTTTTACCGTACTTAAAACTTGTTTTGCCCAAGTAAAATCATTTTGAAAACTAAGTACCAAATATTTAACTTTATTTACCACTTCCACCTCTTCACTTCCAAAATACAATGACTTTATTCCCACCCATTTTTTCTGCTTCCCAAAACATATCTCCTTAGTTTTTGTCTGGTTTATTTGCATAACATTATTTCTTGATCATTTCCCCTATATAATCCAAATCACACTGCATGGTACTATCTTCAACATTTTCCCAAATATCCAACACTGTAGTATCATCTACATACTTTTATACATGGAGCCCTAGTCTCTAAATCATTTATCATAATCAAGAACAATAACGGCCCCAGACTGGTACCCTGAGGGACCCCTCCTTCAGTGCTCACCACCTCAGATTTCATACTTTCCATCTCAATCCATTGTGACCTCCCCTGCAAAAAGTCATACACCCAATTTACAATACACTGTGGAATAGTTAAACCCTCCAATTTCTGTATTACCATTCCATGGTCAATAAGATCAAAAGCTTTCTTATAATCTAGTAACACAGCTCTCACATTATTTTCTTTATCCCAGACTCTCATACTTAATTCTAAAAACTTCAGAGCGGCATCAGTGGTTGAGCAACCCCTCAGGGACCCAAAATGATTTTTATCCAACAGACCTTCTACACTCTCCATGATCCATTCACAAATAAAAATTTACACACACTTTAGACACTGTACATGTTAAAGCTATTGGTCTAAAATCTGTTGACATATTCTTTGGGGTCATAACCTTCGGGAGAGGGACAATTTTGGCTTGCTTCCACTGTAAGGGAATTTTCCTAGCTAACATTGACCTATTAAAAATATGACTCACTCATGGTGCTAACAGATCTGCTCCTTCTTCCATACCTAATTTGGAATAGTATCACGACCCACAGCTTTATTTACCCAAATCTTTTTCGATTCTTTTGACGTTTCTTCAAAAGATACCAAAAACCTATCTGGAACTATCATTTCTAATCTGTCTTTTTTTTTTTCCTAACAGGGATAATTCTTTACTTACTTTAGAAGAAGAATCAGCATTTATATAGCACTTTTCATACAAAGTGTATCCCAAAGTGCTTTACAAGCAATGCTAGACTGGTAGTGAAGTGACTGAATGTGTGGTGGCGGCCATATCACACATCATCACCCACACAGCCTGGATAATTGCATGAACTGGTTTATGGGAAGGGGAATGTTGGCCAGGACACCAGGAATGTTCCCTATTCTTTTGCGAAGAATGCCCTGGGTTCTTTTACTTCCACCTGGACACCCACCAGGACGGGCAGAAGGGACCTCAGTTTAACGTCTCATCCGAAGGATGGCACACCCCAGCAGTACAGCATCCCCAATACTGCACTCAGATGCCAGCAATTTTTAGGTGCAAGTCCAATCCCAGTGTGGGACAAGAACCCATGACTTTCTGGTCCAGAGGCGGATGTGCTACCAACTGAGCCACACTGATACCTAACATTACCTAACATTCTATTTAAGCATGCTAAAAAGGAAGCACCTTCATCTAAGTCAGGAAAACCACAAGTCAAGTTTTCATTTTCCTATTTGATTTACTTGCTTTCCTGATCCCAAAAATTCTTTTATATTTTTCCACCACTTTCTCGGATCCAATTCCTTAACCCTTCCACTTTCCTCTCATAATAATTCCTTCGTAACTGCTTGCATATAAAATGTATTTGATTTCTTATTCTATGATATACTATAGTATAATTTCTTTTGAAGGCTGCTTGACTCTCAGTAATCAGATTTTTATATTCTTCTGTAACTCAGGGTTTACCCACACCAAACCTTGTTATTTCTTTCATGGGCATAACCAGATCTAATGATTCATTTATTACAGCCGTTACCATTTTCCATGTGTCATTCACATCTCCACATCCAAATCTATTGTCCTGCAATTTACTGGCTATTGCATCCAAAGTCCAACTTTTTCCGGCCTCATTAATCTTTCTACATTTGATTGTATCTTTTTATCCTTTTAACTTTTTTACATCCTTCTGGGTTATTTGATTCCAATACTACTCTGTGGTCTGATGACCCTATAGGTGGCACAATAATTGGTTTACCAAAGACATCACTCAAATTTGTCAAAATACTATCTATTTTCCCATCTAGTAAGTTCTTCCACTATTTGTTTTAACCCTTTTTCACCTAATATTTTCCCAAGTGGCAATCCATTTGCATCCCCCATTATTACAATACCACACCTGTCATGTTTTTCCCCAATTCAGTCTAAACACCAAATTATATATTGTACCATATGTTGTTTGTAAGGGGTGATAAATCCCACCCACAATTCATGCTCGACATTGTCTTGGGAGATTTGATATATTTTATTCTACCCAAATCATTTGAAACCTTTCAATTTCTAATTCCTCTAACCTTTTATAAGAAATACTCTCATGAATATATAAAGCAGTTCTTCCCCCAGTTCTTGCTTATCTATCTTTTCTTTCAATCTGATAATCCTTTATTGCAACCACCTGATTTGGAATGTTTACCCTACACCATGTTTCAGTTATCAGACTCAAGAGCCCCATTTTGTCGCATTACTACTGCAAGTTAACATACTAACATACTAAAATGCCAGCAGAATAGGCCTAATGGTCTCTCGAGTCTGCTTGATTTTCAGCACCTGCACTGAGGGTCGATTTTGGTGTCCCCTCTTCCCCCTTGGGTTATACTGTCCCCAGTCCCAGATGTTCCACCTGTACTGGGCATGGTCAGATTTACTCTCCCCCTGTACCTGTCCCATCCCCATTTAAACCCATCCACAGTCTCCACCTCTACCAGCTGCCTGGGCAGTGCATTCCATGGCTCCACCACCCTTTCAATGAAATAACATCTCCTCCTCTCCCCTCTGAGCCTGCCCCCTTCCAGCTTACACCCATGACCTCTCGTTGCCCCACCCTCCTTCCTTTGGAGCACCCCGATTGGGCCTCCTTTATTGATCCCTTTCAGGTACTTAAAGACCTCTATCATGTCCCCCCTGTCCCTCCTCTCCTCCAGAGTGTACATGTTGAGCTCCCTAAGCCTCTCCTCATAGGTCCTCTCCCCCAGGCCCCAGATCATTTTGGTTGCCCTCCTTTGGATCCTCTCTAGGAGTGTAATGTCCCTTTTTAAATGTGGTCTCCAAAACTGCACATAATACTCGAGGTGTGGCTTAACCAAACAGTTGTACAATGGAAGGATCACTTCCGCCTTTCGGAAGGTAATCCCCCAGCAATGTATCCCAGCATCCTATTTGCCCTTGACGCTGCCCTCCTACAGGTCTTTGGGTTGTTCATTTTGACATCTACCACTACTCCCAGATCCCTCTCATTCTCCGTGACTTGAATCATGTCTCCTCCCAGGGTATACCCCTGGCCTGGATTTCTGACTCCCAGGTGCAGAACCTTGCACTTCCCCACATTGAATTTTAGTTTCCATTTTCCTGACCACCCTTCCAGAGCCTCCAGGTCCTCCTGCAGGGCCACCCTGCCCTCCTCCTCATCCACCACTACACTCAGTTTGAGTCGTCTGGAAAGAGACTCATCTCACTCCTGATCCCCCTCCTGATGTCCAAGACATAGGCATTAAACAGGAGTGGCCCCAGCACTAACCCTGGGGAACCCCACTAGTAACCCACCTTGGGGATGAGGCTAACCCTCCAACTACCACCTTTTGAGTAAGCTCAGAGAGCCAATTTCCTATCTATCTTAACAACTGTCTCCCTACCCCCATTTCCTTCAGCTTAGCCAGCAAGCCACTGTGGGGTACTGAATCAAATGCCTTGCTAAAGTCCAGAAAGAGGACGTCCACTGGCCTACCCTGGTCCAGGGCCCTCATCACCCAGTCACAGAACTCAACAAGGTTTCATTCACTTTCATTTTTGAAGCCCTGACATTTGTATTTAATATTGTTGGTACCCATCTTTTATCAATTGGAATAGCCATTAAATTATTTCTACACACACTTCTTATACTTCTTTGTTTTTCCTTTCTATCTGTGATCCTAACAGGTATACAATATTCATTTCCCCCTCTTTCACACAAAACTTTTATCTGATATAAATTATTCATCCTTATGACCCAACCTCATGAACAAGGACAGAAAAAAATTCCAAATCCTACCCAGAAGGTGAATTTGCTAAGCGACCGCAAAAATCACCTTTTGGGTGGGAGTTGCATAATGACAGTCCTATTGTTTATGAGGTGGGATCCCCAAAAGGCCATGTTGAAAATGTGGGGTCAAAGTCACAACAAATGGCTAAGTTATGCATAAAAGTTAAAACATCCATTGAAATACACTGAACCACATTTACCTTAGTTTCTTATATTGCAGCAGCAAGATGTGTCTTGGATCTGAGGTGGTTGTTGAAACTGGGACCTGTTCAGGTGAGTGAGGGTGTGTGGGGTGTACTGGGGGGTGGGGGTTGGTGTGTGGTGGATGCTGAGTGGAGGTGGGGTTGAGTGAGGCTGATTGGCAAGGGACTTTTTTTTTTTACAGGTTTGCAGAAGAAGAAAACATCATCCAGGAGGGGGAGGATTGCTACACTATGGACAACTTTTATTTCTGATGGGCTTGATGATCAGGGAAGGGGAAGGGACCTCTATGCTATGGAAAAGATTTATTTCTGATGGGGTCGGCGATCAGGGAGGGAGGAGGGATGCTACACTATGGAAAAGTTGTATTTCTGATGGGGTTGGCGATCGGGGAGGGACCACTACACTATGGAAAAGTTTTATTTCGGATGGGGTGGCCGACTGGGCAGAGGGGAGGGACCTCTACACTATGGAAAAGTTTTATTTCTGATGGGGTCAGCGATCAGGAAGGGGAGAGGGACTGCTACACTATGGAAATGTTTTATTTATCATGGGGTTGACGATCGGGGAGGGGAAAGGGACTACTTAAGCAATATACCAGGAGAGGGTGTTGGTGATGCCAGGATTTACCCACGCCCTGTGGTGTTGTTCAGTCACGAGGCGCATCCGAGTGACCAACAACACAGCATGGGTAAATCCTGGCATCACCAACACCCCGAAAGTGGCATATTGCTAATATACAATGTCCTCATTTTTGGCACATAGAAAAAATAGTAAATCATTTTTTTTATTCATTTTCAGTGATGTATTGCTGTGTTTATTGTTCCACTGGGAAAAAATACTCCCTGGTTGCTGGAGCCGTGCTGCTACTGTGCATGCGCAGTACTGAGTTAATGTTGCTGGCTGCAGTGTGTTTTCGAGGGGCTGGGAAATGTTAAAAATTGTGCGTGAGGCGCAGAAGACAGTATGAAAGAAATATCACTGAACATGGGAGAAAGCGCAGTTTCAGTTTCATCGGAGGTATGCGGTTTCCTGTTGTAGTGACTTCGATTTGCGGTCGCTATCAAGCACTGATTTCGCGGTCTTTCAGTGCTGTGTTGGTGTCTGTTGGAGTGATTTCGGGGGACATCCTGATGCGGTTGATCAGCGGCTAGCACCTCTTCCCGTGGGGTGATTGTAGATTTTACAACGGGAGAGAGGTACGAGTCAGCCAATCAGGACAGAGCATTTACGTTCTGTTTTAATGCCCATTGTATAATACACTATGGACAACTTTTATTTCCGATAGGGTCAGCGATTGGGTAGGGACTGCTACAGTATGGAAAACTTTTATTTCTGATGGGGTCGGCAATCAGGGAGGGGGGAAGGACAACACTAAGGAAATAGAAAATTATGGAGAAAGTCTGGGAAAAGGCTTTTTTCTGTGTGCCCCAAATCCTTTTTCGTGACTCATGATCCTTTTTCATTTGAACAAAAAAAGGATTTACGAAAAAGGATTTAAATAGCAAAAAAAAAACCTTCAGAGGCCATGGGAGCTATAAAAAAATATTAAGTGAAGCTGATCAGCTCCCAATGAGCAAGATACATGTTTGGATGTCTGTAGAATACATCCCTGGGCAGAGTTATGACAGTTTGTTGTGTGAAGAAAGAAAAAAACAAGATGGCGGCTCACGAAAAAGGATCTTTTTCTGGCAAAAAAAGATTAGCCCCTCACGAAAACATGATCCTTTTCCAAGAAGCCAAAATCCTTTTTCGAACCCATTCCTGTATCCTGGAGTGTGATCTTCCCATTGAAAATAATGGGAACTTAAAAACTGAATAGTTTTGCAACAGATTAATATTTTTTCACCAAACAAATGCATGGCAGTTCTATTACCTAAGCTGTTTCTACCATAAAAATTCACACCAAAATTCCACACCATCTAGGCACAAGGCGATGAGGAAAAAACTGTAAAAAGTGGCGACTTTTAAGGTTGTTGTACTCCTACCGGAACGAAACTTACCAGGTCAAGAGATCTACCCCATGGGACTGCGCATGCCAAATTCTGTACAAATCTACTGATTGGTTGCAAAGTTATTTAAGTGCAAAATTTGAAGTTTAACATTAAATATGCTACTCAACCCTAACTACAGGGGCATGACCGTGCCTCTAAAATACTGTTTTATATTTTATATATATATTATGTATATATTATATGCAAAAAAACCTTTAATGCATCAGGGTTCTTCTACAGCGAAAAAAGCAAGGAAATTCGATTTTAGGGTTCCCACCCCTTGCACCCCACCCTGCCCCCACCAAGCATTGGGGTGTGCGTTGGGGTCATCGGCTAACTCTCACCCCATCCATGTGTAAACAAGCTGAGGTGGTGCAGTGTAGGAGAATGGGGTGAGAAAGCGATGACCCCAATGTACCCGATGCCTGTTGGGGGCGGGTGGGGTGGGGTGCAAGGGGTGGGAACCCTAAAATCGAACTTCCTCACTTTGTTTGCTGTAGAAGAACCCTTACTGATGCATTAACAAAGTTTTTTGCCTAGAATTTCCTTACTATTTAAGAAAGAATAGAAAAGTAGAAAGTTGCGCAAGTTGGTGGGAGTGTAAGTGTCAGGCCACATTACATACCCAATAACTAAAAAGTACATTCACAACAGCAAGGCCAGCCACCAAACAAATGTTAATCTAGTAGAACAATAGAAAATGTTGTCCACAAAACGTAAACTGTGCCACACAATATCTCCACAAAAAATATATTGTCCGACACGTAAACACCTCTGTTAACATCTACAGGACATGCCATCAACACCCTCCAAATTTCAAGCAAAAAGACCAAACCATGTCCGAGATAACATTTTAACATATGAGATTTTCATTTGTCATAATGGCACAGTTCCACTCCTGTTGACATTTTACACACACAATGACTGAAAACTACATCCATGACACTAAGGCTAGGCATCCTATCAATTTCAAGCCACCACCAGAAGCAAAATGCTGTCCGCAGAACGTAAACTACGCCACACCATATCTCCACCAAAAAAATATTTTCCAACATGGAAACACTGTAATTTACATCCACAGGACATGCCAACACTCTCCAAATTTCAAGTGAAAAGACCAAAGCATGTCCGAAATATAACATTTTAACATATGAGATTTTCATTTGTCATAATGGCACAGTTCCGCTCCTGTTGACATTTTACACACACAACAACTGAAAACTACATCCATGACACTAAGGCTAGGTATCCTATCAATTTTAAGCCACCACCACAAGCAAAACACTATCCGCAACACGTAATGTGCATCATGCAATATCTCCAAAAAAAAACATATTCTCCAACACATAAACATCATAATTCACATCTGCCATAAGCACCCTCCAAATTTCAAGTAAAAAGAACGAACCATTTCTGAGATATTCAATGTTAAAGATTGGTAACATTTCCCTATCTATTCCACTATAAAAAATCTGGCCATCTTGTCCTGCCCTCGCGATCAAAGATGCCGATCAAAGAATCTCACGATCAAAGAATTTGCACGCTCACGAACAAAGAATTAAAAATCGTATAAATCAAAAATTAATGGAATTGCAGTATACCACCGCCATGGTTCGACAAACGAAGCCCCGAGTAAAACCCACCTCATTTGACTTCCTAGGACAACCCATGAGAAAACTGATTTTTAAATTGGGCCATCTCGTCCCTCGCTCGTGATGCACGATTGCGATCAAAGAATCTCACAATCAAAGAATTTGCAGGCTCGCGATCAAAGAATTTGCAGGCTCATGAACAAAGAATTAAAAATGTTATAAATCAAAAAATTGAAGGAATTGCGGTAAACCACCACCATGGTTCGACAGAATGAAGCCTAGTGAGTAAAACCCGCTCTCATTTGACTTCCTAGGGCACCCCTGGGCTGAGAAAATAAACGTTTTAATCCGACCATCTCATCCCTCGCGATGCACAATCGTGATCAAAGAGTCTGACAATCAAATAATTTGCAGGCTCGCGATCAAAGAATAAAAAATGGTGAAACGCAAATTTTTCACTGATTTGAACTGAACCAACGACATGCCTTGATAGAACGGACTGTCCTGAGCCAAACCCACCTTCATTTGTGTCCCTAGCCCACTCCTGAGCCGAGGTATTAGTGTTTTTAGGTCACGATGCAAGATCGCGATCAATGAATCTCACAATCAAAGAATTTGCAGGCTCGCGAACAAAGATCATTAGCGAGCCACGAATTAAGATTTTAAAAGCTTACAACTCTATTTTGTGACCAATTTGGATGAAACCAAAGGCATGGCTCGACACACCGGAGCCCCCTGAGTAAAACCCATCCAAGTTTTACTTCAGAAGTGACCGCTGAGCTGAGATATTTGTGTTTTTCTGATCAGAAATTAGAAAACAAGATGGCGGACCTCACGATCAAAGAATTTTGAAAATTCTCGGGGACAAAGATTCTTGAACCATGAGGCTGCAAATTCTTTGATCGCCATCTGGGACGAGATGGCCAGAACCCCATTCTTTTGTTTGCAAAACATACATATACATTTTCCCACTGACTTATAATGGGAACTTAAAAGTGGCATAACTTTTGAATGCCTTAATATAATTTCACCAAACGAAAAGCAGCATGTTCGGCCACTGAAGTTCTTTCAAATGAGCCATCTCGCAGAGCAGCACGCCACACGATGTCTGTGCAGGACCACATCCAAAATCCCCAAAAGCTGCCTCCAAAAATGGATCATTTTGCATTTTTGTACACAAAGACCGTAAGTCCGACCGAAACGAAATTTTGCAGATCAAGAGACCCACCATGCCCCACCGCACATTCCAAATTTCAGGCAAATCTGTTGAACGGGTCCAAAGCTATTAACGTGCAAACTTTTGACTTTAGTATGTAAGTGACCGCTGAAGCCTAACCATAGTGGTGTGACCGCGCCACTATAACATAAATTATACATACATGCCAACTACATTAAGCCACAACAGCAAATAACGATTTGCAATCTACTTTTACTGTGTTGCAACATAACCTAATCATTAACAGACTGTTTTAATCTCTCAAAATATTAATGTTATGTTATTTATGATAAAACACGTCATCCCTCTTCTACAGATTCTTCCATCACTACAGCCACCACAGATTTATATCACTGTAATTACTGCTACAGATTACACTTATAAACAGAGCCATGTTGCTCTATTGTGTTCATCCCTATAGAAAAATTCAAGTTTTATTCTCAGATAGGCTAAGAACTAGTACACAAAGAACCTTAGTGTGCAAGCACTGAGGCAAGGGTTACCCCAAAGGGCATTGGCTGGGAAGCCATGTTTCAAAGAAATACAAAATCACACATAGCCCCATAATGCAAAGCATCATGGGCTGTATATGTAAATCACCACAAAATATTATATTGGTTCACCTTTAAACAGAAATACATGGTGCCGAAAGGCCTCTCACACAGTCTGCAAAGGGTACCAACAGAAGACATAGACACGTGTTTTGTCTTACCAGGACTCATCAAAGTGCCTCGTCTGTATGACGCCCCAGTGCAATGAACCAGTTACCCTAAATTGGTCTATCTGGGTTGGGTTGTGGTGAGCCCAATAAAACCAAAAAACAAGCTAAAACACAAAGAACCTTAGTGCGCAAGCACCGAGGCAAGGGTTACCCCAAAGGGCATTGGCCAGGAAGCCAAATTTCAAAGAAATACAAAATAACACATACCCCCATAATGCAAAGCATCTTGGGCTATATATGCAAACCACCACAAAATATTATGCTGGTTCAACTTTAAGCAGAAATGCATGGTGCTGAAAGGCCTCTCACAGTGTCTGCAAAGGGTGCCAACAGAAGACACAGACACATTTTTCATCCTACCAGGACTCATCAGTGTGCCTCATCTGTATGACACTCCAGTGGAATGAACCAGCTACCTAAGTTGGTCTATCTGGGTTGGATTGCGGTGAGCCCAATAAAAACCAAAAAACAAGCTAACACACAAAGAACCTTAATGTGCAAGCACTGAGGCAAGGGTTACCCCAAAGGGCACTGGCCGGGAAGCCAAGTTTGGGCTCCCACAACCCAACCCAGATAGACCAACTTAGGGTAGCTGATTCATTCCACTGGAGTGTCATACAGATGAGGCACACTGATGAGTCCTGGTAGGATGAAACATGTGTGTATGTCTTCTGTTGGCACCCTTTGCAGACTGTGTGAGAGGCCTTTCAGCACCATGCATTTCGGCTTAAAGTTGAACCAGCATAATATTTTGTGGTGATTTGCATACACAGCCCATGATGCTTTGCATAATGGGGTATGTGTGATTAAGAACTAGTAGTATACACTACATGTATGCAAGTACTTTGGATACTGGGTTTATGATAAACTTAGTTTTGGAACCCACACAGAACAAACCAGAACAACTTTGTAAAACCTCAGGTTAAGATTTAGGTTTTTCTGTCAAACTAGGAGCTGTTTTTCACTTCAAATCAGACAGAAACAAGTTGAAGCTAGTCTCAAACACTTGCTTACCCCCCCAGTGCCTGCTTAGCCATCGCCCAGGGTATTCTCCTCCCCTGCCTACAATATGGGTCACTACTCTTCATAAATGTCCCCTCAACTTCTTTACACAAGTGGGACATCACTATAACAAAATCTGCAGCTTTGCACTCATGTCTTCACCTCACACACTATTGTGCTCTCTACTCCTCCTTAGGGTAGCTACCCCCCCCCCCGAGCCTATACCCTTGGTTGTTTCATTCACAAGCAAATCCAGGCTCACTCCCCACCCACACACATCCCATTACTTCCCAGTTCAAGCTCTACCTACTCCCTTAGGTCCCTGGACTCTACCTCGCTCACCACACCCAAATGCTTGACCAAGATGGGTGAGAAGGCATTGTCTTCATTTGCTCCCAGGTACTGGAACTCTCTCCCCCATCATCTGTCCACTGCTTCACCACCGCCTACTCTTTCAAAGCTGCCTTCAAGTCATACCTCACCCAATCCATGACTTGCAACTGTTTCCAACCCCCCCAACCACAGCTGCTTGGTCACTGCATAAGCAGATTATCGCACCTTCAGACTGTGTCTATCACAACTGACTTAATTACCTAATTATTTGTCTACTTGTTATATGCTGATATTATGCTGCTCTTGACTTTAAATTTTTGCAATTGTCCTATCTTAAATGCTCATCAATCTAATTATTTGTCACCTTGCAATAATCCTAAATGTACACACCCACAGTCTGGAACTATTAATTTTCTATGTATCTTGCTCGATTTAATGTACTTGCATCTTGCTTGAATTAATGTTCTTGTGCTTTTGACCTGCTGTCTTCTTGTGCAAAGTATTCTCCCGGGTTGTTCCTGAAAACAGGCACTCAGTTGTCCAGTGTATCTACCCGGTTACCAAAAACCAAATAAACAAATATTGTTAAGCAATATTGATTATGAAGCTTTTTTTAAACTTTCAAATTATGGAGGATTTGTTTACATGAAATGCTGTCATCATAAGTAAAATTAGATGTGTTCTGCCATACAGCCATAAGGTACATTACTAGTTTTCAACACAGAACTCACCACTCCAGGGATGGGGTCACCTTCATTTAGGGGAACTTTCAGCTCCCCTAAATTAATGTATAGGGACATAAAGATACAGATTAAGTAAACTACACAAAAAATATATTTTTTATTACTTACATCCTTTGTGAGATCACTCTATATTTGGTTGATGCTGCAAACCCTCCCAAGTCCCAGGGTCCTCCACAGCTGAACCTCTGATGATGTAAATGATGGGCTGAACTGCATATCTAGAAGTACAGTATGTAGCATAATAGAGCATACTGGCGCTTACACTGCCAGTACCGATCTTGCTCCCTGGGTAATTATGTTTTGTGAGGTTTGCTTTATCTGGATCTCAAGGTGCCTGGAGAGATGTTATGGGGAGTTGAGTGTTCCTCTTGAATCTAACAGGGATATACAGGCATGAGGTGAAGACCCCTTATGGTTAAATTGACTCACTTTGTAACATACGTAAAAAGAACCAAGCATCCTGACTGACTAAAAGAGAAGTACAAGAGTTTAATTATCTGGCCATAATTATACTCCTGTAATTCTTTAGCCTGTGAACCACTTAAACTGTAATGTCAATGTGCGTCTTACATTGTAGCCGAGTGTCAACAATGACAGTACAAGACCATTGCTGTCCCACTTCTGCAGTTTTGTTCCTAACTACAAATCAAAGCTCCGTAAAACCTCCAGACTTAAACATGCAATTCCCAGTCACAAGTCAAAATAGAGTCAGCAAGTGTCATGTGCAGATTTTAAAGATCAAGTGCAAAGCCTTTTTCAGCCGTGTCATGAAAATACCTAATAAAGTTAAATTCCTGACCACAGAGTGCTGTGTTCTTACTTTCTTCATTTGTTTGTTGCCTGCATCGCTCCACTTTTAATTTTTTTAATATTTTTGCAAGGCTTGTCCCTCCCCCCACGTTCTTGCTATCCTCAGCCGACTAGGCAGTGCCACTCCCCCACCACGTCATCGCGGAGTTACAGGCACTGAAAGGTACTAAACTTGCTGCAGCTGTGTCTAGTTTACCCGATACCCCAATAAAGGTGCAGAATCTGTGTGCAGTTGTCTGAAGTGAAGTCCACCTTGGTGCAATGTTTGCCATCATGCACAATGTCTTCCAATGAAGAGGGTGAGATAAAATGTATATGGGGCTCTGCAATACTTCAGCCCTATTCTTATGAGCCTCTTGCTGGCCAGCCTCAGACCACTTTTCAAGTCGAGCATTCTGACAGCAGTCCGAGTTCAGACGATGAGTCTGGGCTGGAGATGAATCTGGATGAATGGTACTTGTATTTTTTTCATTGTCTAATAATTTAATCTTTCTGTTTGCAGGACTGAAGTGTAAACCCAGCAAGAGCAAGCGAACAGTAATAGCGCATGCAGCATTCACAATGCACATTACATCCTGTATCTGTTTAGTCTGCCAAGTGTCATCCAGGTGCTGTTTGGCCAGTCCAACTGAGGAGACCACCAGGTATGAACCAAATAGATTAGTTTGTTCCCAATTATAAGTGAATGTGTATCCTTTTATGTTTAATAAAAGATTTAAACTAAACTAAGTTACCCTTCAAAATAGAGATGGACATGCCGACTGTGTGTACTACTTGATGGATGACAACACTTATACCATGACCTTACTATCAAATAAAGAATAAAGAATGATGTGTTAAAAACACTTGGGGTTTAATTTTGAAAAGCACTCTTCCCCCAGCTGTCAGACATGGAGCTGTAACAACACACTCCAACATGTATGTCTAGAGTGTCCATGCAATAAACGTTACAAAAAACAGATTCAATGAATGAACTATCAATTTCATCTGCAGAAAGAAACTAATTCTAATTGGATGCAAGTTTCCAAAAATGAACTTATATTACATTTGCCTGTTTTTCCTTATTATAAAAAGGGTAATTTCTTTGTTCAAAAATTGAGACTGGATCACAGATTAAGAATAATAAAAAAAAACTGGACTATGCTGGACAGGTGGAACACAGCAGTGCAAATGTCAGCAGCTTCTTTGCAGTACTCTTCCCCCACCTCCGTGCCTGCCGTTCACATGGAGGCTTTGCCACTGTTCACATAAACATCTCAATGCCCTTAGCACAAATGTTTTTTTGAAACATCACCATGTAGTCTAAATGAAAACACTTGTCAGATTTTGAGGTCGTGTGTCCCTAATGGCAATGGGCAAATCTAAGAAAGGACTGCAACCAGGTGCAAGGCTAAATTATGTGATTAGATAATAAAATCTATCAAATTCTCTATAAATGGGTTGCCAACAGTCACAATTTGACTCCTCTGTGTTCCCAATGTATCCTAAAACAAATAAATTGAGCACATGCACTGCAAAGACGTATCCTAATTGATTAATCCATGCATAATTCTATGCAAACCCTGACGATATAAAAATGGTACAAGAACAGTGACTCAGTAACTATAAAGTTGGCATAACAAGTAGGCACAAGTAGACACAATACACTTTGCAAGAATCCTGAAGAAGTATCAGTGTATCGTTTGTGCCATTATTAGAGGACAACACTCCAGAAGTATGAATAACAAGTGTACTGTATCTGCAGAATCTAACCAGCACTGTGAGAACAATGTTCTCATGAAAGTAAAAAATGCATGTCAGGTGCGAATGCATGCTACATATGGGGTAAGAATAGTGACTTGTGGAGCACACACAATATGGCATGCTCGGAATGCAGAAGGTTCCCAACGCCAATAAGAAATGCATAATAAATGCAAGGAAGGCACTCATCGCAGCGGTGGGTCAGAGCTCTTAGCTGATTGTTTTGTGAGGGCACAGTTTAGGCCCAACCCTTCCCCACCCCTCACCCCACCCACCCCTGGAAATAGTTCCTTTATACCTGGGGTTCTGACATCATTTCCTCAAGAGTGCAAGGTGCATATCACTGTCATATCCTCTCTAGCACACTGCACTGACAATATAAGCATACACATTGTATAATATATATATTTCTATATAACAAACCAATCACACATACTAACACACAAAAAGGAAAAAAAAAGTAGATAAACATGTGGGGAGTAGTGCAATGTAATGGCTGTCGGGCAGCAGTCTTCCAGGAGTCTTTCTGGAGGCTGAGATGCTGCCCTATTTGCAGACAACTCTCTGCCCTGAGGGAGGAAGTTGCCCGTCTTCAGGCCACACTGGACAGTAGTAAGGGAAC
Source organism: Neoceratodus forsteri (assembly GCA_016271365.2). NCBI lineage: Eukaryota > Metazoa > Chordata > Ceratodontiformes > Ceratodontidae > Neoceratodus > Neoceratodus forsteri. The sequence goes on along the minus strand of CM057456.1, from coordinate 902,356,707 downwards.
CTTCCCCCAGGCCACACTGGACGGTTGGAAGGGAATCTCCCCCATCCAGGGAGCACCAGAGCCACCACCACTACCTCTGAGGTTGCGAAGAAAGCACAGCAGTTGGACCACAGTGGGCTCAGGGAGGGTGAGGATGGTGGAACAGAGGCACACCCAGTCAGTTGTTCCACTCCACAATCCATACACCATTCTGGGGGAGCATAGCTCCCCTATGGATGCACCCGCAGAGGAGACTAAGGAGGCTGAGGACAACTGTCACAAGGGAGGCCCACAGGAAGGAGGCAGAGGACACCACAAGGAAAGGATGCAGCTCCTGGTGGGGGACTCAATTATTAGGGGGATAGAACTGGGGGGAGCAGGGAAAACTGAAGTAAGGTGCCTGCCTGGTGCCATGGCTTGGAGGAGAGGCGCATCCTCAGGATCACAAGAACAGCTGTCACGGGAGTCTGAGCTGGATGTCATTGTCCACCTAGGGACAAATGACATGCTCAACATGAGATTAGAGCAGTGCAGAAGGACTTTGTAGAATTGGGGAGGGGCCTAAGACAAGTAGCACACAGTATCCTTCTCAGAGGTGCTGCCTGTCAATGGCATGAGTGAGGCGAGGGTACTTGCACCATGCAGTTTAATGAATGGTTGAAAAATGGTGTGGAGAACAGGGTTTGACTTCATTGGGGACTGGGGTTCCACCTGGAGGGACACCAGCCTATACTGGCAGGATGGTTTGCATCTGTCCAGGAAGGGAACAAGTCTTTTGAGCAATCGGTTTAAATGCTTCATTGGCAAGCTTTTAAACTAGTCAAGGGGGTAGGCACTGATAAGCAGCAGGAAAATCCCAGCCTCTCCATACAAAACAGGGTACTAAATGAGGAAAAAGACAGAGGTAGAAAGGTCAGTGGGGGATGCTGCAAAAGAAGGTAAAGCCATCAAAAAATGGAGAGCAATGAGTACCAATGCCCATAGTCTGAGTAACAAGCTTCCTGAATTAGTGGCCTTGATGGAGGAGGAACATCTGGATATCATGGCAGTCACAGAAACATGGTACACACAAAACCATGACTGGGACGTAAACATACCAGGATACACTATCTACAGGAGGGACAGGGAGAGTAAAAGTGGAGGAGGAGTAGCTCTTTACATAAGGGAAGGAATCAAAGCAACAGAACAAAATGGAAAACAGGGAGGAGAAGAAGCACTGTGGGTAAATTTGGAGACCGGCAATGGAACCACAATCCGCACAGGGGTTGTATACAGACCCCCTTCTCAGGGGGAGGAAATGGACAAGGAAATGATAGAAAGTATACTTAGAATGGCAGAAAAAGGAGAGATATTGCTGATGGGTGATCTGAATATGCCAGATGTTAACTGAAGTGCAGTTGCAGCAGTCACTTTGAAGATTGGGGTTATTCTAGATGCCCTACAGGGGGCATGCCTTAGACAACTAGTATTGGAGCCCACTCGAGAGGGAGCAATCTGAGACCTGGTTCTCTCAAATGGAGATGAAGAGAGGATCACAGATGTAGAAGTGGGTAGCCATCTGGGAACTAGCGACCATCGAACAATATGGTTCACAATAAACACAGCAATACAGCCAAGTCATACAAAGGCAAAAGTACTGGACTTTAGGAGGGCTGACGTTGCCAAAATGGGTGAGTGCCTAAGGAATGTACTAGCAAATGGGCAGGAAGGAGGGGTGGAAGAACAATGAGGAATAATAAAAACTGCCATCACAGAGGTAACAAGCCTTTGTGTGAAGCAAATAAACAAAACGAAATGATGTAAGAAACCACTATGGTTCTCAAAGGAAGTGGCAGTCAAGGTTCAAGAGAAAAAGAAAGCATTCAGGAAGTACAAGGAATCACAGAAGGAGCAGGACAGAGAACTGTATCAGTTAAAGCAAATGGAAGCTGGGAAGGCAGTCAGAACAGCAAAGGCCCAAACCGAGGAAAAGATAGCCAACTCAGTTAAGAAGGGGGATAAAACCTTTATAGGTACATCAGGAGCAAAGGAAGACCAAGGGAGACAGTGAGGCTTAATAAAGGGGAGGGAGGGTGGGCAGAGGGTGACTGTGAAAGGCAGAGATACTAAACAAACATTTTTGCTCAGTACTTACAAAGGAAGAGGGAGGTACCTAAAACAAACAGTAGAAACACTCTGGATACAGAAGTTGATGCCAGCCATTTACAGAAGAAAGGGTTCTGAAAGAACTCTTAAAACTGAAGGTGGACAAAGCAATGGGGCCTGATGGGATTCATCCCAGAATTCTAAAGAACTAAGGGTAGAACTAGTGACACCACTGACTACCCTCTAACAAATCATGGGAGGATGGGGTGGTACCCAAGGACTGGAGGAGGGCAGATGTGATTCCCTTCACAAAAGTGGGAGCAAGGCAGAAGGAGGAAACTACAGACCTGTTAGTTTAACCTCAGTGGTAGGAAAATGATGGAATCACTTCTGAAGGAAAGAACTGTCAGAGTATCTAGAGGCCAGAGGCACAGGACCCAAGGCAGCATGGATTCAGAGCGGGAAGGTCATGCCAGACGAATCTGATCGATTTCTTTGACTGGGTGACCAAAGTAGTAGATCAGGGAAGGGCTATGGACATGGCCTACCTAGACTTTAGCAAGGCATTTGACACAGTCCCACACAAAAGATTAATATACAAGTTAGCCAGCCTGGGAGTGGGTCCCAAGATGACAGCCTGAGTAAAGAATTGGCTGGAGAATAGGACACAGAGAGTAATAGTAAATGGAGTCCACTCTGAAGAAAGGGGGGTTACTAGTGGGGTACCGCAGGGTTCAGTATTAGAACCGGTCCTCTTCAATGTCTTTATGCGACATTGCAGAGGGACTGGAAGGAAAAGTATGTCTCTTTGCAGATGACATAAGATCTGCAACAGAGTTGATGCACAAGGTGGGGTGGAAAGGATGAAAGGGACTTGGCAAGGTTAGAGGAATGGTCAAATGTATGGCAGCTTAGATTCAATGCTAAGAAGTGCAAGGTAATGCACCTGGGAAACAAAAACCCAGGGGAAGAGTACACAATGGGGGGTGAGATACTAACAACAACAAAAATGGAAAGGGACCTGGGGGTAGTCATATCAGATGACCTAAAGGTGGGCAAGCAATGTGAGATGGCAGCAAGGAGGGCTGGGGGATACTGGGATGCATAGGGAAAGGCATCACCAGTAGAAAACAGAAAGTTATTATCCCTCTGTACAGACAGCTGGTCAGACCCCATCTGGAGTACTGTGTGCAGTTCTGGAGAACCAATCTCGCAAGGACATAGACAAGGCGGAAGCTGTCCAGAGGAGGGCAACTAAAATAGTGCAGGGTCTGCACGGAACACATATGAAGAGAGACTAAAGGAGCTTAATATGTATAGCCTCGAGGAAAGGGGGACATGATAGAAACGTTCAAGTACCTCAAGGAATCAACAAAGTCCAAGAGGGTAGCATCTTTCAAAAAAGAGGTGTGCAAGAACAAGGGGCACAATTTGAAGATGGGGGCGCTCAGAGGTAATTTAAGGAAGTATTTTTCACAGAGAGGGTTGTGGATGCATGGAACGCCTTCCGGAGGAGGTTGTGGAGTCAAAAACAGTGGTGGAATTCAAGCATGCATGGGACAGTCATAAGGTAATTCTAGGGGTTGGGGGCAGGAAGAAGTAGGCTGCTGGTTAACTAGGATCTGCAGCTTATCCATTAGGTAGGGAAATGGGCAGACTGGGTGGGCCAAGCGGTCCTTATCTGCAGTCAAATTCTATGTTTCTATAGTATCAAATCACTTGCAGCACACATACCACAAAATGTACACAGAACAGTGTCAAAGTGAATAGTACCAATGCAAGTAACTAAAAATAATAATACATAAATTGCAATTGCCAATCTCAGTGTCCAATAGCGTTATAAGAACAGGCTGAACCGCTAGCTGTGACGAATGGATGCCAAGGCAGACATGATCGCTATGTCCTCCGATGCGATGCCTGGATGAAATGTAGGTAGCCTCAATGAAGTAAATTGGGAGCGCAGCACACCATATACCAAATGAAGCACCTTTATTTATGTCACCACGGTCCAAAGGAGCACCACTGACACTGACACTCATAGCAATGAAGCTGTTGATAGGTGGATCGGACTTAGATGGCAGGGGGGGCTGGGTATATGCATTTCAAGTGCTGGACTTAATCATGTATGACAATCTATTGGTATGAGTGCAACTGGCAAACATGAATTTTATTGATGTACCATAACAGTGAAAAACCACCGCTGACCCCGCGTGCAAAAGACTGTGCAATGACCATAACATATTTGAATTGTAGTTTCCAATTATAGAGCAAAGCACAACATGATGTGTAGCACTGATTAGGCAGTGTAAATGTGAAGTCGCTTTCTGATTATGCAGCTGGAGACAATGTTGGAATAAACACTTTGGGATGGACTGACCAGACTTTGCTGCTGTTAGTTCAGGTTGCCTGAAGGAATATGAAAAGAAAGAAGTAAAGTTTTAGTATGTCCACCCCAGGATTGCAGTAATGCGGCAATCTATATTATACTCTCTAATGCATTTGCCACACAAGCCTGGGAAGGAATGTAAAAATAACTGCATTCATTGCCATGGTCAGGAAATATGCTGCTGCGCTCGGTATTGCACTTTTCGATGCATCTGTCACACAAGCCAGGGAACACTGACATTTTTGTTTGCCAATAATTTTGCTTGCAGGTCGGCGTCAGCAACGTTGACAATTTTGCTTGCGGGTGGGCGTCAGTAGGTGCCTTGTGCGGGTGAGGTGGCAGAAGAACAGACTCACTAGCATGGCTTAGACATGCCATTGGTAATAGGGAATACACAGAACAAGGGGCACGTTATATGTAGCAAAATTTGCTGTGCTCATCTGCCTCCTGCTTGGTATTGATCTAATTATTGTAGCACAACAATAATGCAACAAAATATACACCTGACACCCCAACCACCAAACTGCACACCCAGCATTCTGCATCTCCAACAGTGGCAAGTACGCTGAACAGAGGCCACAAATCCACAGTTTCTGCAAATGGAACAGAGATAGCAATGGAGCTATTCATTGCGATGTGCATTTCATATGTCTATTGACTTGCATGGCTACAAACAATTCTGCTTGGCGTTGGGGGTGGGCTGTAATGTAGTGGGCGATGTAGGACATCGCAAGGGCACTCACAGACATCTATATTAGGATTTGTCTAACAACAGTACTAAGGAGCTGGGGCCACTGTTGTTGAATTGCCAGTTTGGGGGCCTGTGAAAAGAGTGCGCTGCAAAGAGAATGAACGAAGGTTGGAGGTAAAACATCATCTGATGACATTATGTGCTGGTGCACTACTTAGACTCCCATGCTAGTGATGAAGGATCAGCTCCAGTGCCACAGGCAGCAAAATACTAATACATGTTACCGTAGGCATAAAAAGAAGCAGTGAAGTCAGTGCAGAAATAAGATATCAGATTATGAGAAACAATGCAGTTTGTACTGAACACCAGAAAGCAATGACACTTGAAGGGGAACTGTATAAGAGATGGTACTTGACTTCCTGTATTCATATAACTGTGATATCCTATTATATCCTTTGCAGATGCAAACAATATTACATTGAATTTCAGGGGTGGATGTGCTGTCTAGCAACATGTTTTGTGACCTGCCAATCGTCTGGAGACCAGAACCAACAAATTACATACAGCAGTGCAAGTTAGGCAAATGTGTTATAACATAAATTCCTTTTCGTTGCCATTGCGAGATATTCAGTGGTTAGGCGAACAAGTTATAATATATATTATGTTATTATGTCATCACAATAATAAATGATCAGGGAATTATGATGTCCACGCAAGTGATTCTCACATCGCAACAATAGGCTGCATAACTTTATTTACAGATACAGTGTGCCCGATAGTTATTCCATGCAATGGGGTACTGGGTTGAACAACTAAACATGGACAGAAAGCGCCGTGCAACAAACACACACAATACTACGGCACAGACTATGACATATATGCCAAAATGCTGAACACAATCAGGAGATGACAATAAAAGTCATAGATGTCTCTGTTTTACAGCAAAAATAGCTCTGTTGAACACAGCCCATTGAATTTACATATTTACATTCTGCTCTTGCACTGAGCAGTACTTCCATGGCACAGTACTCGGCGATGGCGTGACCGCTGAACACGCCCACACGGGAAGCTCTGTCTAAGCGTGCTGAAAACGGAGATAGAAACAGCTGAAGAACAAAACAATATTTCTTCAAAAACGCTGGACCAAAAGTAAACAGAAATGCAGAAATGCCCTTTCACAGCCATTGCGAGATATTCAGTGGTTCGTGTGGAGCAATATGGGACCATTGCACATGATCTTTAAAGCCCTGGAGCTATCCCTAGCTCAGTCTCTTACACTGCTGTGTCTCATGCTGCTCTGAAACTGCCTGCTCTGAAATGGCTACCCAGCTTCCAAAATCCCGAGTCTACTAAAGAGAACACCCCAAGTGCTGAAATAAAATGGTAGCAAACTCTAAAAAACAAAGAAACTTTCAAAGAAAACCCAATAATACAATATTACTTTTCCCTCCCTGAACAGCTACAGTTGTATTGTTCAGTCTCATGTTGCTCTGAAACTGCCGGCTCCAAAACCCCTGTCCTGCAAGGAACTTTTTTTTTTTTTGTCATCCATAGGAAAACAGTTTCAAACAGCATTTTCCAGCTTAGAACCATAACCTCCTTTTTCGTTTTTATACTTTTAGGTAGGGGAAGCATGTTATACATGTGATAATAAGACACTTCAGAGATTTGTAATTATGGTGAAAAATTGCATTTTGCTGTCAGGTTTTTAAAAGCACTCTTTAAACTGTGCAATTATTCCTCATAATTACACACCCTGGCGTGTCATATTGCATACATAAGCCAATCCCTGGTTGTGTCTCAATGCATAAAGAATATAGCAACAGGCCAGTCTGCCAGTGCAGCAGTTGGATTTACGCTTGCAACACCAACAACCTGGGTTATGATGTGAGCCCGGGAGTCGGAGGGCTGGCCGGTGGGAGGAGGATTAAGCATCTGATGGACTGCTTTCCTCCTCTGGGGGGTGAGGATGGGATAGTACTTGGCACTTGACTGACCCCTGGTGGAGGCTGGGGGTGCCACACCTGAGGCTTGCAGGTTCCGGGAGGTGTGCCAGATGTTGACACATTATGGGCCTCATGTCACTGCATACTACACCTCCCAATAACGGGGGAACAATCCAGCTGTGGTATGGAGTATGTCCACCTCCCACACTGAGCTCCATGCAGCTGTCCAAGGCACTGTGCCACCTGATCTCCATGTGGCACCATTTAGGGAGTAATGCAGGGGGCTCCCCAATGGCCCTGCCCTGGGGGGTAATACAGGGAGCATTCCAGTGGCAGCAGATAAGTCACAGGGGATGGGACAAGATGGTAAGGATGGCAGACCGAGGGAAAGCCAGCAGAAGGAAACAAAAAAAATATATCACAGCAGATGACCTGGTACTGTAGTGGTAAAGATACCACTTGCTATGTCAGAGACCCAGGTTCAGGAGCAAACTCAAATTACTGGCGGTTCAGCCGGGGACAAGAGGATCAAGCATCCGAGGGACTGCTCTCCTCTCATACAGCAGGGTGGGGTCGTGCCTCACACAGTGCACCTAACACCTGGCAGAGACTGGGTGTCAAGGCAGATGGGAGGCCTAGAAGTTTGGTGGACATTGACTAATGCTCTGTGCCACTGCAGGTTGATCTCCCAAAGGCAGACAAAACAGAAAAATTCCCTTGCCACAGCAAGATGAAGGATAGCCCCCAGTAGGCCTGACTCCAACTGGGCATAGATCTGGATCCTGCTTCAGAGTAGCAAGAGAAAGCCCCTCTGACCCCGCCACAAAGGGTAAGTCATTGGGGTAATAGGAGTAAGTCCCAAGGATGGTGGGTGACTTGGCTGGTGGGCTGCCCAGATAGGGACCGGCAAGGAAGCATGAGGATATACATCAAGTGAAAAAAGAAACGCTGCAACAAAATAATACAGCACTGCAATGACAGAATGATCTTACAGTCGATTTTGTCTACCCCTCCAGCCCCATGTGGTGATTAAATGTCATCTAAGTAAGGACACTTATCCAGCTTATCAATCAGAATGATGCCCCTACTCAGGCAGCACACCCTCAATGCCAAGATAAATTTTAGAACAGGATGAAAGGAACTGGTACTCATTCGTATTCAACTTTTTTTGACTGAATATTCATGAAAATCTCTAAAATGTTAATAGTTACAGTGCACCCTTTCTTATGTACAATATGTGAAAGGATGGGTGTATGAGCCAAACAACAAAACCAGGAGCTGTACTGTCTTCTTGTCTGACCCCCCCCCCCTTTTTATTCTCTGAGCTTTGCATATTCCTTTTTTATTTAAACTTGCCAGTATCTCCATGTTACATATTCTAAACATATATAGAAACATAGAATTTGATGGCAGATAAGGACCGCTTGGCCCACCCAGTCTGCCCAGTTCCCTACCTAATGGATAAGCTGCAGATCCTAGTTAACCAGCAGCCTACTTTTTTCTACCCCCTTTCTCTTCTCTGTGTTCACCAAACACAACAAATTTAGCAGCCCTGAGGACCAGGGCTTTAAAACAAGGGGCATAGGAGGGTGCAAAAGTATGGAGCACACCAGCACCACGCACGCACGCTCACACACACCAGTGTTTCACAGTTACTATTTTAGCACAGTGGGCCACCACCTTGTTTTTTTCCACAACAGGTATTTTACAGTCACCTTCCCTATTTTTTATAAAATCGTCAACTGCAGTCTTTTACCTCTACCCTTTACTATTAGTATCCATGTGTTGATACCAGCGTTGCATATGTATGTACATGAACAATACAATGCATATAAGAGCCCCAAAAAATGAGTATGCCTTTGGCCCAAAACACTACAACTGTTCTGTATTTATTTCTAGACAAAGGGGACTAACCCTGTAAAAGGTTTCCTGGAAAACAATTCAGTGATGAGGAAAAGGGCTTTCTATGGATAGATGAAATTTGCTTTTATGCTGATTTCAAAGAGCACTACCACTACTAGTGCCATTTTATAGCTCTAAAATCCTCAAGCCCCGCCCCCCATCCCAATATTCGACCTCAGCAGGATGTTTTCATTCTCGGGGTGAGGGGGGTCCACTCCTATCCAAGACACGCGGAAAAAAAACGCAAAACTGTCGTGTCCCCACTCAATAAAACTCTGCAATGCGTCTACTCCGTCCGCCACAAGAAAATCCTAATAAAATAGCTCTTCCTCACAGCATATCCCTAAGTAAGTACCGACTGGGACGCAGGCAATAAACTAGTCATCCCCTCACGATGCAAAGTCCTAAGGACGTCCCTCATTATGAACCATCAGAGACACTCGGAATGAGCTGAACAACATAACAATTCCCATACACACCGGTCACTTGTATTGAGTCGAGCATTCTTGCCGCGGGCTATCGAGTCGCTCTAATTAATTGGTAGCAGCAGGCAACACCGGCCGGGAGCTATGACGATTTGTCCTGCAGAAGCACGGAGATCTGGATGGAGCGGCAAAGTAGATTTCCCGACTGCGGCGTGAGCAGGAAGACAGACAACAATAAGACAGACTGATAACATGGAGCGATAAGAGTAAACAAGAATCTCTTGCATTCCACCAATCTCCACCCGTCAGCGGTGCCAGCAAAAAGGACGGTAATGGTCTGCCTACAGCGCTGTTGCCATGGCAGCGACGACACTGCGTCACAACCAACAGCAGCCTGGCAACCACAGAACTCATTCTATTCGGGGTAGAATCGTGAGACAGGGTGCCCACCTGGAAAGTTGTTATAGGATATTGCTCAGTGCCCACCTGGAAAAATGAATGTGTGGAGGCAGTGGATGGTATCCAGGTGGCCCAGTCCAACAATGATTTTAGTTGTGTGGGTCTTTGAGCGTCAGAGTTCGTTAGATCGGAACAACAGACACTACTTGGCTGTCACTCCACAGAGGGAAGAGTGACCAGTGGGGTACCACAGGGATCAGTGCTGGGACCGGTACTATTCAATATCTTCATCAGTGACATTGCACAGGACCTAGAAGGCAGAATTTCACTGTTCGTTGATGACACAAAGCTCTGTAACAGAGTAGACACACCAGAGGGTGTAGACAGAATGAGAGGGACCTGCAGAAACTTGAAGAATGGTCAGGGGTTTGGCAGTTGAAATTCAATGCAAGGAGTGCAAGATAATGCATATGGGGCACAAAACCCTGGCACAATATATCAGTTGGGGGTGAGGATATAGCATGCACCAAGCAGGAAAGGGATCTTGGAGTTATCATCTCTGATGACCTCAAGGCAGGGAAACAGTGTGACAAGGCAGCAGGTAAAGCAAATAGGATGCTGGGATGCATAGGCAGGGGCATCACCAGCAGGAAAAGAGAGGTCATAATTCCACTATACAAGACACTAGTGAGGCCGCACCTGGAGTACACTGTGCAGTTCTGGAGACCTTACCTACATAAGGACATAGGGTAGAGAAGGTTCAGAGGAGGGCAACAAAGATGGTGCATGGATTGCATCACAAGTCCTATGAGGACAGGTTGAAGGCACTGAACATGTACTCCCTGGAGGAGAGGAGGGAGAGAGGGGATATGATAGAGACATACAAGTATCTTACAGGGAGGAACAGGGTGCAGGAATGCACTATTTTCAGCGAAAAAGATGTTCCAGGACTAGAGGGCATGGGATGAAGTTGGAGGGAGGACGATTCAGAGGAAACGTGAGGAAGAATTTCTTCACAGAGCGGGTGGTGGACAAGTGGAACACCCTGCCAGAGGAAGTGGTGGGGGCTGAAACAATCATGGGATTTAAGAATGCATGGGATAGACATAAAGGAATTCTGGAGGTCAGGGGTAAGGGGCAACAGACTTCCTGGAAAACATAAACTGAACTTACAAACTTAAATGGGCAGACTGGGTGGGCCATAGGCCCTTATCTGCCGACACTGTCTATGTATCTATGTACTTACTAACAAACATACTGAGAAGCCAGCAGATTAGGCCCTATGGTCTATCAAGTCTGCTCGATAATCAGTACCTTCCCAGGGCATCGTTGTATCCCCCTGCTTACAAGGTCCCCTAACCCCAGCGTGGCTCTGGGATGCACCCTCCCCCTATATTTATCCCAGCCTTTCTTGAACCCCTCCACAGTTGCTGCAGCCACCAAGTTCCCAGGCAGCGCATTCCAGGGCTCCACCACCCTTTCAGTGAAGTAGTGTCTCCTTGTCCCACCCCCCCACCAGCTTCACTGAGTGACCCCTGGTGGTCCCCACCTCACTCAGCTGAAGCACCCCCTCAAGGCTTACCCAGTTTATTCCTTTGAGATATTTGAAGACCTCTATCTTATCCCCCATTCCATCTCTCCTCCAGCGAGTACAGGTTGCGGTTCTCCAGCCTCTCCTCATAGAACCTCCCCCCAGTCCCAGTATCATCCTGATTGCCCTTCTCTGGACCTTCTCCAGAAGAGCAGTGTCCCTCATTAAGTAGGGACGCCAAAACTGCGCACAGTATTCAAGGTGTGGTCTAACCAGGCAATTGTACAGCAGAAGGAACACCTCTCTACTCCTTGAGGTTATCCCCCTGGCTATGCACCACAGCATTTTATTTGCTTGGGCCGCAGCCCTTCTACACTGCTCTGAGATATTCATTTTGGCATCCACCACCACTCCAAGGTCCTTCTCCCCATAGAAACCTGCAGTGCCCCCCCAGGTGTATTCATGTGCTGGGTTTTTGGCTCCCCAGGTGTAGAACCCTGCATTTCCCAGCATTGAACGTTATCTTCCATGCTCTTGACCACCTCCCCAGAGCCTCTAGGTCTTCCTGGAGAGCTAGCTTCCCCTCCTCCTCTTTCACCACTGCCCACAACTTTGAGTCATTGGCAAAGAGGCTCATCCCACTCCTGATACCACATCTAATGTTGTAGATATAGGCGTTAAACAGAAGTGGGCCCAGTACCGACCCCTGAGGGACCTCATTAATGACCCTCCTAGAGGATGAGACCTCCCCCCACCCTCACCTTTTGCACATGCCCCGCTAGCCAGTTTCCTATCCACCTGACTATCAGCCCCCCCCCCATATCCTCCAGCTTCCCTAGTAGCCCGGAATTTGGCACCGAGTCAAATGCCCTGCTGAATGCCAGAAAGAGGACATCCACCGGCCTGCCCTGATCCAGTGCACTAGTCACCCCTTCATAGAACTCCACCAGGTTAGTCTGACATGATCTGCCCATAACAAAGCCATGCTGGCGATCATGTAGATGACCCCATGCCTTCAAAACCCCCTCCAGCCTCTCCTTCAAGATGACCTCCATCACTTTTCCCCCCACTGACATCAGGCTAACCAGCCTATAGTTTCCCAGCTCCTCTCGTGAGCCACCCCTGTGTATAGGCATGATAATATGGGCTGTCCTTCAGTCATGGGGTACCCATCCTGACTGCAGGCAGGAGTTAAATAGGCCGGCCAGGGTGCATCCAGGGTATCAGCCATCTCCTTAGCACCCTGGGATGTCTCCCATCTGGACCCGGTGCTTTATCACCCCTTAGGGTCTTGAGGGCTTCCCTCACCCTCCCACTGGTGATTTCAACATCCATTTCCCCCCTCTTCATCTGCCGGTCTCCCCTTCCTCTCCCCTTGCAGTGCCGCCCCCTCCCCATCCTCCTTGGTAACGACAGAGGCAAAAAGTCAATCAGTACCTCCACCTTCTCCCCCCACCTCCTCCACCCACCCACTCCCCATCTCAACCTACTAATCTGCTCCTATCCTTTTCTTCTTTCCCCAGTATACCTGAAGAACCCTTCCCCCCAATCCCCTGTGCCAATCTCAGCACCACTGCCACCTTGGCCACCCTCACCACCCTGGTGACCCTCCTGGCTACCTCATTATACTCCCCCTTGGATATAGCCCCCCAAGAACATTTGTGTCAGTTATAAGCAGCCTTTTTTTCCCCTCACCGCATCCTGAACCTCCCTTGTCCACCAGCTCGGCCTCTTTGCTTTGCCCCACTTGCGTCTCTCCCTCGTGCAGGCTTTGGTAGCCTCCAGGAGCCCCTTTTTAATAATTTCCCACCAGGTCTCCATACCCATGCTTGGCCTGGTCTCATCTAGGTAGTCCCTAAGGATCCTCTCCATCCCCCAAAAGTCTGCTCCTCTAAAATCGACCACTGTCGTTTTAGTGTATTTTACCCGGCCCCCTAGGATAAGGGAGAACCAAACCATGGCATGGTCACTCCCCGCCAGTAGGTCCCCAACAACTAGGTCCCTGATGAGCTTGCTGTCTGACAGGACCACATCCAGGACGCACCCCTCCCTTGTTGGATCAGTCACCAGCTGGGCAGGAAAACATCCTGGAAGATGTCCACCAGGCGCTGCTCCCTACCTGATGAGGACGCCATAGTTCCCCAGTCTGCTCCTGACATAGTCAGGTCTCCCAGCACCACAGTTCTGCTCTCTCCCCTATCACAGTGATCCCTAAGGCTAGCCACCAGGCCCTCCTCCTGTTCTTCCCCCTGTCTGGGTGGTCTATATACTAACCCCATCTTCACCCTCTTCCCCCCGGAGCCTGAAGGGTGACCCATATGGCCTCCACTTGGTCCCCTGCTTCCTCAACCCCGCTTATCCCTATGCCATCCCTAATGATAAAAACCCCCCCCTCCCCTTCCCTCCACCCAATCCCTTCTGCACATGGTGTACCCTGGTAGGTTTAGGTCCCAATCTTGTCTGGAAGTGGCCCAAGTCTCTGTGACAGCTGCCACATCCACTCCTCCCTTCCACTAACAGCGCCTGAAGCTCTGGCATCTTGTTTCCCATGCTCCTGGCATTAATCAGGCCCACCCTCCAATGTGCCCCTTACCCCCCCATCCCGGGGCCTCCCTGTTGCCTGCATACAAGGCCCCTCTTGTGCACTATCTGGTGCTCCTGCCCTATGCCCCCTCCCCCCGCCTGTGGGAGAAGGCCAGGGCCTCCTGGACTGGGCTGCCAGGTAGTCCTTCCTCCCCCTCACAAGTTTAAACTCCACCTGGAGCAGATTAAACCCACCAGTCTAAGCTGCAGGACCTCTTTCCCTCTGAGCTAAGGTGGAGCCTGTCCCTTGCATACAATTCCATGTCCTCCCAGGTTGTACTCCAGTCCCCACCCACCCACCCATACCCCTTGGCACTCCTCCTGAGCCATACATTTACATCCCTTATTTTTGTTTGTTCTCCATACTGGCCCTAGGTGCTGGCAATATCTCTGAGAAGGAGACCGAGCACCCCACATCCTGACAGACCCTGACCAGTTCCCTGAACCTAGCCTGAATCTCCAGTTCACTGTTCCCCCTCTATATCATTTGTACCCAGGTGCACTAATATGTCAGGGGTCCCAGCACATTCCTGCACTACAGAGTAGACCATATGTTTTGCCTTATGCACTGTCAAGCCTGATATACTCCTGGACTTAACACTCCCAGAAGTCCCCACCCCCTCCACCTGATCCCCCTAATCATGGAGTCCCCCATGAGAAGTACTCTTACCGACTCATTTTCCCTAGACCTGCTCACTACCCCAGCTCTCCCCTCCCCCTTATGCCAAAAACCTGCTTGTCTCTCCCACTCCAACACTTATCATACACTGACCAGACCTCCCTGGCCTCCTCCCTACCTACTATAGCACCCTGGTCCATTTCCGCTCTTTTCCCAGGAGCAAGGGCGCCCCCACCCCCAGATCTTGTGCCTCACTGCCCCGTCCACCTCAGCCCCTCCCTTCCTCCTGCTATGCCCGGGACCATCCCCGTGTCACCACCCTGCCACCTGCTCTTTTGCCTCTCAGACCTGTCCTCCGCCATTTCATGTCTTTTCCTTTCTTCCTTCCCTATGCACTCCTTTCCATGGATGGCCCCCGAAGGTCCTATCCCCCAGCTCTTTTGCTTTCTGTGCCTTTGCCTGTACCACCATGGGCTCTTCAGTGCCACCTACCCTGAGACCAGCCTCCACTAGCGCCTCACCCTGGTTAGGCCCCAAATGGTCTATCCCCTCTACTTCCAATTTCCCTGCTCCCAAAAGTTCTTTCCCCTTCTCTCCCAACTTCCTTGCCCCTGCTCCCTCCTCCGATGGCTCCTCGCAGTCGCTCTCCTCCAAAACTTCCTCCACTAGTATATTGAGGGGTGCAAATCTGTTTTCCTGCTCTGCTTCCATGCTTCTCTCTCCTTTGTTGGTTGTGCCCCCTAGTTGGATTCCGCCCCCAAGCTCCAGGTTTCTGCCTTTCTTTTTCTGAACCTACACTTTCCACCCCTCCTGACCCCTAGTTTCCTCCTTACCTCTTGTCTCAAGGCCCCTCATCACACCCCTGGTGTTGCTGCTATCTTTTCACATCAATCTGATGCATCCCCTGGACCACCTCCAGTCCTCATTCCTCCACACCTTTGTCTTCTCAAACCGTGCGCCTAATCCCCTGGTGGACCCCCCCATTACCTCCATCACCCTCCCAAGCTGGTACTGTCTCTGCTTCACCATCCCTCCTCTCCATCCCCCCCCCTGTACATTGCCCACCTCAGCCACCCCACTTCCTCCCTTAGCTGTGTAAGCTGTTTACACACCATGCATCCTCCCATCCTCCCAGCCCAATTTAAAACTATGGCCGTCCCGCACCCGCTACTCGTTACCATTCTGCCAAAGAGTCCTCCCCTTTGGCTGCCTCTCCAACTGCGCTGCCTTTCCATTGCTACGGTCTGCTCTACCAATAGATTTGGAATAATGCAAGATACCTAACCTATACAGATCAGTAATAAATTGCCATTCAGATCCCCAGAGTATGAAATTTAGCCCCAGTCCTTCACCCCCACAATAGCAACTTTACAAGACTTCAGTAATTTCATCAAGCACTTTCCCCCTGGCCACCTCCCCACCACAGCAGTTGTGCATGAATCACAAGTTTGGCAGAAAGTTGTGATGTAATCCCTTGTTTGAAGTCCAGATAAATCCCTCAAATACAGCTCCTTCTCGACAATTTCCACAGACCAGCTCAGAGTACAGCTTAATCCTTTAGAATGGATCCGAGTAAAGGATCAAGCAGTCCTAGTTATTTGTTTGTAATGCAGCATGCTGTTCGTCCAGCTTTCCTCTTTGTCACCTGGCCACTCCTTGTTCCTTCAACTTTGCTTGTTCCTCCTCCCACAGGCATTTAATAGAGGCCGGGGTCGGGGTGATTGGGCAGGAAGAAAAACAGTCCCCCGTAAAACAGCTCCCATGGTCTAGCTCTGGCTTTTTAAAGCCAGACCACGTTGGAACCTCCTATCCTGATTGACTGGCTGACTTTGTAGGCCAATCAGGGGCACCCTCTCTCTCTCTCTCTCAGCGGACTCCTTCGTTTTTACTGCCAACTGTGGTGAATCCCCTCCTGCCGCTTCCCAAACTGCCGCCCAGTCCTCTGGCCCTGCCGATCTCCTCCCCTTGCCGCTGACTGCGGCCAGGAACAGCTTCTCATCCTCCGGTCCTGCCATCCATGCAGCTGAACACCTCCTCTTGCTGCCGACTGCGGCAAAGAAAAACAACTCCCCGTAGTACCTTGAGTCACTCCAGCCATGGCAGGCAACCGTGCCTGCCAGAGCTTGCTTGACTCAAATACACTTACTACAGCAAAAAAGTATTAAACTTTACTCGTATCTTCCTCTTACTTTAGTCTGTATGGTGTCCAGTGCATGAGTCTGGTTCTTCTTCACTCATTCTGACCTCAGGGTTTACTTATTTACATCGCTTAATTGAGCATACCTCTCATTGAATCCTATGCTACCTCATCGAACCGCTACTCTCCTGCAGTTATTATCACCATCTGTCTTCTCATGCCCACATCTGGGTATCCCTCGCTCATCTGAACTTCATGTAGGTCTATTCCGTCACATCAATTACTTGAGCATAACCCTGTCAGGTCCATGCTACCTCAACTTGACCTGCTCTCCACTTGAAGACATGCCTTCATATCATAGCTGGCAAGCTGCTTTCCATCATCGTTCAGTGTCCATTTCATGTCTCACCTTCAACCATTCAAGCCTTCAAGGCTTCTTTCCATCATCGTACTTCCTCTCTGGCTTTTGAGCATCTAGTTGTAGACATCGCTCACATCCCTAGACAGCTGTCCATTTAGAAGGACAGAGCAAGAGTTTCCTCTACAATTGGATTTTTTCCTACTTTCTCAATCTCTACTTTAAATTGCTGTAGTCGTGCCGACGAGTATCCCTAATCAAACATCTTTCAGCCTGGAGGGAAGGCGATCTAGGCCTTGGATCCCCAGACGTTTCCTCCTCAAAGGGTTTTTTCCTGTCCTCCGTGCCAATGGTCATAATATTAGTCAGGGATAGTGCTTTCTTAGGTTCCTTAGTTAGGTTACACTGTTGAATGGAGTTGGATGGTGGCCCCAGCTGTTCCCTCTGTCCTTAGGAAGTTGGCCCTTATGCATCTCATCAATTTTCTTTTCGTTCATTGTCCTCGCCTTTTATCGTTCTCTCCTATCCTTCCTATCTATGTCTGTCACGTGTTTCAGGTATGGATATCTTCTGATTTCTCGCCTTTTCGATGCTTGACACCCTTTTGGGTATTCTTCCTAAGCTACCTTTAGCCACAGGAATTATTCCTGCAGCACCTATGGGGGGAACCCTCCTCTAGGGTTCCTTGCGTCGTACCCCTACAGGGTGGTATATCCCTTGGATAGAGAGGTGAATAGCCACGATGTATCGAAGTGACACAAGCATACACCTCATCCAGTTGCATAAGCACAATTGAATGGGAAGGCTTTAAGCCTGAGGTTCAATGGGTGGAGCAACTACATCACTCCCCATCATAGAAACATAGAATTTGATGCCAGATAAGGACCGTTTGGCCCACCCAATCTGCCCATTTCCCTACCTAATGGCCACTCCTCCTGGACTATTCCAGGATTCGTCTTTTCATTCTCCCACCATCCACCCACCCATCTCCAGCGGCTCGTCTCTATCTTTTCCCATGGGCATTCTTCCTAATGTATCAAATTCACACAAGCATACATTTCATCCAGTTGCGTAAGCGCAATTGAGCTGAGGGTTGTAGGATATTGCTGTTGAAGGATGTGCAAACCATGGAGGCCTTGGATGTGAATCCAACCCTATCTGCATCCTCCTCTGCTCCGAAGTGTTTTCCAAACTTTATACACTGTGACCAGATTATCGAACAAGAATGGGGAGGTGCAGACCAGAGAAAATATCTGCCAAAACACAGGGTACAGTGTTTTCCTTTTATGGAAAAAAATACCCACAAGTGGGAAACTCCACCCCTGCCAGATAATCCTGTACATAATTCTGTAAGGCACACAACTATTCCAGTTTTGGGATCTCTGGCACAAGCGGATACGCATGATAAGCAAGTGGATGCTTCATGTAAAACAACCTCCACCTGCAACAGAGCAAATCTTTGCACCTCCTATGCACCCTTTATTGTCACCAGAGCACTAAACGTATGGGTTACAGTGATGGGTAGTTTTGTTCCCTCGTATTCTGAGGGGGTGAGCATTTTACAGCTGGTATCCATTGCCTCCACCTTTCTAGGGGATGCTATGGTGGAGAACTTACGGATGTCAGCTAACTCCGCAGCGGTCACTGAGACCTGGGCCACCGCAGGGCATGACTGGGACCTCAACCTGGAGGGTTATACCATGTTCAGGAACCTGGAGGGTTACACCATGTTCAGGAAGGACAGGGAGGAGGGAAGGGAAGGGGCGGAGGGGTATCAATAATAGTCAAAAACTGCATTGCCATAGGAGGAGTGGAGGAGGCAGAGGGAACTACGGAGGCGATTTGGGTCACCTTGATAACAAGGGGGGGCAAAGACAGTAAAAATAGGAATGGTGTATAGACCCCCTGCACTGGCGGAGGAGCTGGAGGACAGTCTGGTGGCAGATGTTGGGAGACACTGCAGATTGAGCAGGGGAAGGGTGGTGGTGTTGGGGGACTTAAACATGCCAGGAACAGACTGGGAGACTATGACATCCTCGGTGGCCAGGGAACAGAGGTTGTTGGATGTCTTTCAGGACGCGTCCCTAACTCAGCAGGTGGGGGAACCAACCAGGGAGGCATGAATACTGGATGTGGGCCTGGCAGTGACCAGATTGGGGGCCTGGAGGTAAGGGACCCGTTGGCGGGGAGTGACCATGCCACGGTCTGGTTCTGCCTGAATCTAGGAGGGGTAGAAGGCTGCACAAAGACGGAGATAACTAACTTCAGGGGGTGGATTTCAAGGAAATGGGAAGGATCCTTAAGGAGCACTTGGATGGGATTGGGCCAGACATGGACGCTGACAGTAGGTGGGAAATCATCAGGAGGGGGATGCAGGATGCTACCAGCACCTGCGCAAGAGTAAGATGAAAATGTGGTAGGGCCCGAAAACCCTGCTGGTGGACCAGGGAGGTTCAGGAGGTGGTGAGGGGAAAGAAAGCCTATAGGCAATTTAAGCGCTCAAGGAGTGAAAGGGATCGAGGGGAGTACGAGCTGATGGCCAGAAGGGCCACTAGGGTGGTGAGGGTGGCTAAGGCAAGGAAGGAGCAGAACCTGGCCAGGGAAATTAGGAGAGGGAACAAGGGGTTCTTTAGATACATTGGGGAAAAACGAAGGGTAAAGGGGCAGATTAGCAGGATTAAAACAGGGGAGGGATGGGCACAAGACCTGGGGGAGCAAGCTGAGGTACTAAATGAGTACTTCACCTCAGTTTTCACCAAGGAAAATGGGGGGGCTGCATCATACATGGGAGGAGGCGGTGAAACTGAGGGGAGGACCCTTACCGATCAGCGGGTCTGGGGAGGGGCATCACTGGCAGGTGGGGGAAGGCAAAGCAGGGGACGAGGTAGCAGAGGTGGAAATCACGGCAGAGAGAGTGAAAGAAGCCCTCAGGTCCCTTAAAACGGAGGAAGCGCTGGGGCTGGATAAATTACATCCCAGAGTGCTGAAGGAACTGGCGGATGTCCTGGTGAAACCCCTGGCAAAGCTCTTCAGCATCTCTCTGAGGACAGGGTGGGTGCCCCAGGACTGGAAGGTGGCGCATATAGTGCCTATCTACAAGGGGGGGGATCAAGGGAGGTGGCAGAGAACTACAGACCCGTCAGCCTGACATCAGTGGTGGACAAGATGTTGGACGGCATTATCAAGGAGAGACTGGGGGGGACCTGGAAAAGTTGGGGTGCCTGGACGATAGACAGCATGGATTTGTCCCAGGGAAATCATGTCAGAAAAACCTTGTGGAGTTCTGTGACTGGGTGACGAGTGTCTTGGACCTGGGTAGACCAGTGGATGTCCTCTTTCTTGACTTCAGCAAGGCATTTGACTCTGTTCCTCATGGGGGCCTGTTGGATAAGCTGGGAGAAATGGGGGTGGGGAACCAGATGATCAGATGGATAGGCAATTGGCTCCAGGACTGGACCCAGAGGGTCATGGTTGGCGGGATAGTCTCATCCTCAAGGAGGGTCATTAGTGGGGTCCCTCAGGGATCGGTCCTTGGGCCCCTCCTGTTCAACGCCTACGTCTCTGACATAAGGAAGGGTATCAGGAGTGAGATGAGTCTCTTTACAGATGACTCAAAACTGGGGGCGGTGGTGGATGGGTAGGAGGGGAGGGTGGCCCTACAGGGGGACCTGGAGGCTCTGGAAATGTGGTCTAGAAAGTGGAAGCTGAGGTTCAATGCAGGGAAATACAAGGTACTGCACCTGGGAGCCAGAAACCCAGGCCAAGTGTACACCCTTGGGGAATGTTACAAGTCTCAATGGCTGAGAGGGACCTGGGGGTGGTGGTGTATGTCAAGATGAACAACTCGGAGACTGATAGGAGGGCAGCAGCAAAGGCCAACAGAATGCTTGGATGCATTGCTAGGGGGATCACCTCCAGAAGGAGGGAAGTGATACTCCCACTATATAACTGCTTGGTGAGGCTGCACCTTGAGTACTGTGTACAGTTTTGGAGGCCACATTTAAAGAGGGACATTGAACTCCTGGAGAGTGTCCAGAGGAGGGCAGCCAAAATGATTTTGAGGCTTGGGATAGAACCTGTGGGAGGCTCGAAGAGCTAAATATGTACCACATTGGAAGAGAAGGGACCGAGGACATCATAGAGGTCTTGGTGCATGAAGGGGTAAATAGGGAGGAGCAGAGTCAGGGTGCTCAAAGGAAGGAAGTGGGGCAATTAGGGGCATGGGTGGAAGCTGGGAGGAGATTCAGGGGAGAAAGGAGGAGGTGCTACTTCACTGAGAGGCTGATGGAGCCATGGAATGCACTGCCCAGGGGGCTGGTGGAGGCAGAGATGGTGGAGGGGTTCAAGAGGGGGTGGGACAGGTACAGGGGAAGGGTTCTGGAAGCAAAATCCAGTGCAGCGAGAATATCCAGGACTGGGAAGGGAGAAGCCAGAGAGTGAGAGGGGGGCAGCAAGGTCAGCTCCCACGGTGGGGGCTGACCAAACGAGCAGATGCAAAAGACTATTAGGCCTATTCTTCTGGCATTTTAGTATGTTAGTATGTAACTCCGCTTATCGGGTGTATGGCTGTGGCACTGGGTTGCATACCCGGCATCGAAAGTCAGGCCTTTGAGGGAGGCTTGTTATTTGAATCAGGCCTGGATGACATTTTGAAAGATATCCAGGATAAAAAGGGCCATTGTCTGGTATCAAAACAATAGCAAAAGACCAACTCAACTTCAAAAGGTCAAGGAGGCAGCCGACAGAGGCAGTATCAAGGGGGTTTTCATCCCTTTCGGAACTTTGGAAACCAGAAAAGCAAAGGATCCTACTCTGGGTTCAAGGGCAATAGTGGCAGAGGAGCCTTTGCCCAAAAATATAATGGCGGTCTAGGGCTAAAAGTTGGCATATCACAGTGAGGGTATGCAGACCCATTTCTGCCCCCTTCCCTTGGTGGAAGCCTACATAATTTTTACACAAGATGGACCCAAATAATATCAGATGCTTGGGTCGTGGAGATTCTGGCATTAGGCTACGCAATGGAGTTTACGACCATTCCCTCAATGGGAAGTTTTCTACCATCCTCTGTACCAAAGGACCCAGTGAAGAGACAAGCAGTGTCTCAAATGTTAGATCACCTCAGACAGATCGGGGCGATTGTTACGGTGCCAGCTGATGAACAAGCCCAGAGATTCTACTCAATTTATTTTATGGTCCCCAAAAAAGTCAGGGGTTTTCAGGCCTATTCTGGACCAGAAACACCTAAACAAGTTTATTAGCCACACATCCTTCAAGATGGAGTCCTTACAGTCAATCATCCGGGCTGTCCAGCTGAGGGACTGTTTAGCATCCATAGATCTGAGGGATGCATATCTTCACATTCGCATTCGGCAGTCTTATCAGAAGTTCTTCAGATTTACGGTCATGGGGCAGCAGTTCCAATACAGGGCACTTCCTGTTAGGCTGGCGACCGCCCCCAGAGTATACTTGAAGATGCTGATAGTCCTGGTAGTACAACTTTGACAGGAGAGACATGATGTCTGTCTTTACCTGGACAACTTGCTCATTCAAGTGCCTTCTGCCACACTGGTGAAGGAATCAGTGACCAGGCCCTGGAGGTTTTGGAGTCCCACGGTTGGGTAGTCAATCAGGAGAAAAGCTCCCTCAACCCAACTCAGACCCTGGAGCACCTGGGAGCGGTGTTCAGGATGGACATGGGGAAGGTCTTCCTCTTAGCAGCCAGGAAGGAGACCCTGATACAAGAGATTCAGTGGTTGAGGAGTCAGATGTCAGCTTCATCTCAAAGTCTACTATAGATTATGTGTCTCATGACAGAAACAATAGAACTAATTCTGTGGGCTTGCTTACACATGCAACCCCTTCAGACTGAGTTGCTGGCAGCTGGGACCTGACCTCAGAGGACTATCAGGCCATGATTCCAGTTACCCCACCCCTTCAACAATCACTGAACTGGTGAGTGAGTTTAGAGTGTTTAGAGAACCTAAGCAAAGGGTCCCCCTTGGAAGTCTCCCCAGAGTTGATCCTGACAACCAATGCCAGCTTGTTGGGCTGGTGCAATTTTGGACCATCTTCCCATTCAGGGGTCTTGGTCTGCACAGGAACAGCACCTGCACATCAACATCCTGGAGATGAGAGCTGTACGCCTCATTCCCCTTCATTTTTGCAAGCTGGTACAGTCAAAAACTATAAAAATAAGGTAAGACAACGCTGTCACGGTGGTGTACATAAACAGTCATGGAGGCACAAAGAGCAGAGGGATGAGCAGAGAAGCAACTGATCTGCTACTGTGGGCAGAGGACAGCCTTCTCTCTCTTTTGGCAGTTCACTTGGTGAGGGAGTTGAACATTCAGGCTGACTGACTAAGCCGCAAAAATGTCCACCCAAGGGAGTGGATGCTAAGCCCGGAGGTGTTTGACTTTCTGTGAAGAATGTTTGGTTTTCCACAGATCGACCTATTTGCCTCCAGCCAGAATGGTCAAGTGCAGCGGTTCTTCATCCAATACCGGTGTCCACAGGTGGAGGTGATGGACGCTCTTTCACAGATGTGGAATTTTTGCAGAGCGTATGCCTTCCCTCCACTGCTACTTCACCCCAAGGTTATGCACAAAATAAGACACTCAAAAGGAAGTTTTCTTCTGATAGCTCCAGAGTGGCTCAGAAGGCCATGGTTCTCTGACCTAGTGAAACTAGCTCAATACACACCATTTCATCTCCCAATTCAGGGGGAACCTTCTCTCCCAAGGTCCCATTCTACGTCCAAACCCATAGGCGATGAAGCGCGTGGCCTGGCTCCTGAGAGGAGGAGGCTCCTGAAACGGTTTTCCAGAAAGTTAGTGGATACCCTGATGGCCACCACAAAGCCACATCTGCAGCTTATGCTCATGTATGGACCACTTTTTCAGCTTGGTCCAGAGAGAAAAATATATGGCCTTGTAAAGCAACAGTTCCACGGATTTTAGGTTTTTTGCAGACAGAAGTGGACAAAGGTTTGGCCTTAAGCACCTTGAGAGGTTAGGTGTTGGCACTTGGAGCCTCCTTGGGCTCATCTTTAGGGACTAAACAGGAGGTTATCCGATTCCTATGCGCTGTCAGCAGACGCCAACCCCCATTCTGATCCCCTGTCCCTCGATGGGATCTGAATTTGGTTTTGAATGCTCTTTGTAAAGAGCCCTTCAGACCTCTTTCTTCAGTACCTCAAGATGTTCTGTCCTACAAGGTGTGTTTTTTAGTTGTTATGTGCTCAGCCAGGAAGATTGGCAAGCTCCAAGCCTTGTCCCACAAAGAACCTTACCTTATTGCTCATAAGGAAAGAGGGTTCTGAGAATGGTGCCATCTTTCAATATGAAGGTTCCTACATTCTTTCACGTGAATCAGGAAATTTGTCTTCCATCCTTCTGTCCACAGTTGACTCATCCAAGAGAGAAAGAGTTGCGCAAGTTAAGATTTGCACAGGGTGGTTTGGATATGTCTTAGATGAACTGCGGAGTTCAGAAAATTGGACAGGTTGTTCGTACTTGTCAGAACAGCCAAAAAAGGACAAAAAGCCTCCAAGGCCACCCTGGCAAGGTGGGTGAGGATGTGCATTGCCAAACCTTATGCCGCAGTAAAGAAGAGGGCTCCAGCTCTCATCAAGGCTCATTCCACTAGAGCCACCTCCCTGGGAAGAGAAAGGTGAGGAATCTGTCTTAGAAATTGTGCAAAGCAGCAACATGGTCCTCCATCCACACTTTCACTAAGCACTACAGATTTGGATGTTCAAAGCTCTGCTGATGCAGCCTTTAGTCACAGAGTTTTGCAGGCAGCAGTTACGAGGTAAATTCTTTTTCCCTTTTTTGCAGTTTGTATATGGACAATATTATTCCCCACATGGTTGGGTAATGGGTACTGCTTCTTAGAACCCATATGTACTGACTACCCATCGACAACGTGAAACTTTACAGAAAGAAGACATTTTTTCATACGTACTGTAATTTCCTTTTCTGTTAGCTCCAGCAATGTCAATGGGACCTCTCCTGGGAGCCTGGCTCCTGATGGAGAATACTGTCTGGCATGCCACAAATGGGGGGTGCACAGACCCAATGCACCCAACCCCCTGGGCCCACGGACCGCATTGCTCCAGGGGCAGGCGGGGGGGGGGCATGCCAGCACTTTGCACCATGCACTAAGGTGCGTAGTGCTGGCCACGGTGGGGGGTGTAGGAGGGCACAGGGTATGCCAGGGAGAACCCTGCTGTAAGACCCCTATGCACCCCATGCACACATTCTGTCTCCACCTGGACAGGGTGGATAGCCCACAGTACCACCGGGACCACTGCAGTCGAACCCCCTTTTGGCCGCCCGGCACCACCCGCCCCAGCACACATCAGTGCACAGCCTCTAGCAGACACCCCCCCACACACAACACACACAACACAGGGCACTGCCCAAAGATGCTGCCCCTCCCCAACCGCACCACTGACCCACACCCACCACAGGTTCCGCCAGGCATATGGCAGGGTGCTGTACCCCCCGGCACTGCCAGCAGACCCCCCCACCTCATCCCTGCACCCATCTCCAGTGCTGCATTGCGAGATCACCAGCAGCCTCGCCCTCCTCTCACCTCCACAGCTGCTGGCCAGTAGTCATCCATGCAGTGTACTGCCAATGTGTGCCACGCTGCGTAGGGGATCCACTCAGTGACCCAGTCTGGGCATCTGATTGGACACCCAGCTGGGTCTGTGACTCCTCCCCCAGTCACCCTGCAGTGTCCTGTGCTCTTGGGGGGGGGGGCATGGGACCAAGGACAGGTGGCAACTGGTAGTGAATACCAGCCAGTGCACACCTGTTCGCAGGTGCAGAACTCTGTGGGTGGGATACATGCCTCAAGGTGCATAATTACTGCCCGTCAGTGCATAGGCACCACTGTGAGGACAAATGTGACTGGAGAGCTGCTGCTGTCAAGATAGGTTGTGTGCTCAGGATTCTATGCTGGTTTGCAGCCTCGGACTATGCCATTTCCCCTAGTGGGGTACACATTACCCATATATGCTAACTACCCATTGACAATGTTGGAGCTAACAGAAAATGAAATTACTGTAAGTATGAATAAATGTATTCTTTTTTTTAATCAATAAAATCTTATTAAATTTTTAAGGAAATCATGTAACAAAAATGCACATTTTCTGTTACATGTGTCAATACCAATATAAGTAATTCTAATACCAGTTGCATATAACACTAGAATAATTTCACTTTACAGTATCAAGGACACAGAATTATCATTAAACATATCTACTTATATCTATAACAGTGGATATTACTCGACAGTATCCTGGAATATTTCCCCTTGATATTCTGGGCCAAAATGAGAGTGCCATAAAAAAGAGAAAGAAGAGACTAGAATAGAAGAAAAAAAAGTTAAGAATAAAAGACTATAAGGACTGTAGCTATTGCACAATCCTTTCTTGAAGAAAGAGTTAACAATGCAGAGGTGGTTCTAGACTAAGTAACATTAGTACAATCACACAAAACATGTCATTATGTATATTTGTAGACATATTTAAAACAGTTCAGGTAAAATACCTGTAAATGGTACCCCATTTATCCTCAAAGATAGCCCTTTGACCTAGCATTAGATGGGCAAGTCTCTCCAATCTCAGAATTTCTAGGCATTCCAGCTTCCACTCAGTCAAACATGGTGCTCTGTCCTCTAACCAGAGTTCAAGTGTGGACTTTCTAACCACTGCAGAGATTAAGGATATGGAACATTGTTGCATCTAGGAAGATATTAAAGTGACTGAGGTTCAGGGTGGACAGGGGGAGGCCGTGGCACTGTGGGTCACCGTTGAAGCAGGCAGTGGCACAGCTATTCACACAGGAGTGATCTACAGGCCTCCAGTACAAGGGGAGGAAGTAGGCAAGACAATAGTGGAGGGAATACACAAGATGGCAGTAAAGGGAGAGGTACTACTGATGGGCGATTTTAATATGCTAGATGTAGATGGGACCATGCCAGCGGCAGCCTCAGACAGGAGTCAAGACATCATAGAAACCTTGCAGGGGGCAGGGCTCAAGCAGTTGGTGCAAGACCTCTCTGTTTAGAAAGGTTGTACACTCCAACACATGAACAGAGGCACCATGCACTATTATGCAAGTAAAAAAACGGTTGTTTATTAGGTCAAAAGTCAAATATCCAAAATATTGCTGTCACCGACAACAGTATTTTGGATACGTGCCTTTTCGCCTAATAAACAATCATTTTCACTTGCATAAAGTGCATAGTGCCTCTGTTCATGTGTTGGAGTGTGCAACCTTACTAAACTGAACATTGTCTTCAGGCTAGCCATCCTGGTTTGCACCCTGCCTGGTTCTGGTGAAAGTGCTGGCTTTTCAACTAATTGGTGCACTAGCCCACCAGGGACAAGGCAATTCTGGACCTTGTATTGACCAATGGGGACAGGATTGTGGAAGACCAGGTAGATGGCCACCTATGATCCCATGACTACCATACAGTGTGGTTCAAGATAGAGACAGCATCACAGACGAGCCACACAAAGGCAAAGGTTCTAGATTTCAGGAAGGTGGATTTTGTAAGGATGGTGAGGGAGGTCAAAGAAGCCCTGGTGAGCAAGGAGCCCCGGTGAGCAAGGAGCCAGGAGGAGAGACTGAGGAGCAGTGGGCACACCTAAAAGAAGACATTTGGGAGGGGCTAAATCAATGCATTATGCTGAGAAAGAAGGGGAAAAAGAAGGAATAAACCACTATGATTCTTAAGGGAGGTGGCAGGGAAAGTAGAGGACAAAAAGGAAGTGTTCAAAAAATACAAGGAGTTACAAAGGGATGAGGATATGACGGTGTACCTAGAGAGGCAGAGGGAAGCAGGAAAGGCAATAAGGAGCACAAGGGCAAAAACAGAAGAAAGAGTAGCACAGATGATAAAGAAAGGGAACAATATTTTCTATAGGTACATCAGTGAAAGAAGGAAGGCCAGGGGAGGAATTGTAAGAGTCAGAGGGGAGGAGAGGTGTGTAGAGGGGGACCTAGATAAAGCATCTATACTTAATGAATACTTCTCGGAATTCACTAGGAGGGGGAGAGACAGGGACCACAGTTGGACAGCAGAGACACTAGGGGGAGGGAGATTGACACCAGTCCATTTACAGAAGAGAGAGTCCTAGAGGAACTCACAAAACTGAGGGTGGACAAAGCGGTGGGACCGGATGGTATGCACCCTAAGATATTAAGAGAGCTTTGAAAGGAGCTAGCAGCACCACTGGCAGCCCTGTTTAGTGAGTCACTCAACACAGGGGTGGTTCCAGAGGACTGGAATGGGGTGCATGTAGTCCCTATTCACAAGAGTGGGAGCAGGGAGGAAGCAGGTAACTATAGACCTGTCAGCCTCACCTCAGTAGCGGGCAAGATTATGGAAGCACTGCTGAAGGAAAGGATTGTGGAACACTTGGAATCCAGCAGAGCACATGATCCAAGGTAGCATGGATTCATAGCAGGAAGGTCATGTCAAACAAACCTGATAGACTTTTCTGACTGGGTGATGAAGGTGGAGGACCAGGGGAAAGCGGTCGATATCGCCTACCTCGATTTCAGTAAGGCCTTCAACACTGTTCCACACAAAAGACTGGTTAACAAGTTGGGTAGCCTGTGAGTGGGCCACCAAGTGGAGAGCTGGGTTAGAAACTGGTTGGGGGACAGGAAGCAGAGGGTGGTGGCAGATGGGATCCAATCCGAGGAAAGGGAGGTGAAAAGTGGGTTGCCTCAAGGATCAGTCCTAGGACCAGTCCTTTTTAATGTCTTTATAAGTGACATTGCTGAAGGGCTGGAGGGGAAGGTTTGCCAATTTGCAGATGACACCAAGATCTGCAACAGGGTAAACACTCCAGAGGGGGTTGAGAAAATGAGGCGGGACCTAGGAAAGCTGGAAGAATGGTCCAAATTGTGGTAATTAAAATTTAATGCCAAGAAATGCAAAATTATGCACATGGGGCCCAAAAAACCTGCAGAGAGCTACATGATGGGGGGGGGTAGTTGCTGATGGTTACCAGGGAAGAAAGGGATTTAGGGATAATCATCTTGGATCACCTAAAAGTGGCCAAACAGTGTAACAAGGCAGTAGGGCAGGCCAGTGGCATGTTGGGGTGCATAGGAAAGGGTATCACTAGCAGAAGAAGGGAGGTGGTAATTCCACTATACAAAATGCTAGTAAGGCCACATCTGGGTTACGGAGTACAGTTCTGGAGGCCACATCTCCACAAAGACATGGATAGGGTGGAGGTGGTCTAGAGAAGGGCAACTAAGATGGTAAGGTGCTTGTACCAGAAGACATATGAGGGGAGACTAAAATACCTCAATATGTATACACTGGAGGACAGGCAGGAGTGGGGAGACATGATTGAAACCTTCAAGTATCTTAAGGGCTTGAACAAAGTCCAGGTGGGTAACATCTTTCAGTACAAGAGATGTACACAGATGAGGGGGCATGATATGATATTAGAAGGGGGCAGGATAAGGGGGAATGTATGAAAGTTTTTCTTTATAGAAAGGGTGGTGGATGCTTGGAATAACCTACCCCAGGAAGTGGTAGGAGCCAGCACAGTGGTGGTTTTCAGACATGCATGGAATAGGCATAAAGGAACCCTAGTGGGGGGAAGGAGAAGCAAAAGCCAATGACCAAGCAGGGTCAGAGGCCGTTGGTGCAGGCAGGGATTATGGGCAGACTAGGTGGGCCTAGTGGTCCTTATCTGCCGTCAATTACTATGTAACTATGTTGCTCTCTATTCCACAGATCTGTTTAATTGAAATGGCCTATAATGCAAGTTTCAGCATTCATCTTTCCTTGTAACCACCTAATGTCTCTGAAGAAATGTGATATGCTAGTCCACAAGTCTTTCATTTTAGAGCAGTCCCAAAACATGTGTATCAGACCACAATTAGCAGTTCCTCATCTCAAACAGAAAAGGCCCTGATACCCATCTTATGCATTTGGAGTGTGTAGTATAATGAAGTAACAGTAGATGGTGCCAATACAATACAATACAAGGCAATGTAGTGAGGCACATCTTTGTACATGTGAGTGTAGCACATGCTTACAGCTTGAGCAGCAAGTGCTTGTGCAGTTATCATAAAGAAGATGAACTGTGAACAGCCTTCTGTGGTTTCTCATATTTTACATGGTATCAGAAGCACAGAAAAAAAACGCAGAAAGAAAGAAAAGGGAAGAAATGGAGCAGTTGAAACCTCCAAACAGATTGTGTCTAGAAGGCAATTTGGCAGAAGACTGGGGAACATGGATATAAAAATCTGAGCTGTTCATGACGGCAAGTGGAATAGCAGAAAAGTCTGAGAAGGTACAGCGTGCCATGTTTTTGCATGCAGCTGGAGAAGAAGCAATAAAGGTATTTAATACTTTTGAATTTACTAATGCAGAGGACAGAGAGAAGATAGCAGTGTTAAAAGCAAAGTTTCATCAGTACTGTGAGCCCAGAAAGAATATGCCGTATATTAGACACATGTTCTTTACCAGAGCGCAAGGTCCATTGGAAACTATAGATGCTTATGTGACTGATCTTAAAAATAAGGCCAAGAGCTGTGAGTTTGGGCAGTTAACTGAATCTCTTATAAGGGACAGACTTGTGTGTGACATTAGAGATGATCAGGTCAGACTGTGCTGACGCTCTACTGCTAGCTGTGTCAGTGAACTTGCAACATTTTTATTTTAAAAATGCACTAGTCGTCAGGGGTCGGCAGGGGGAGGATAGGATTGAGCGTCCGATGGACTGCTCTCCTATTCTGGGGTGGGTCAGGGACTGTCTTCACTCACATAGTGGCCCCCAATGGAGATTGTAGGCACTGCATGAAGCTACGCAAAGGGGGAACAAGAAAAACTGCTCCGGAAGTTAGCCGGATGACGGCTGCCAGCCCCAGGCACCTCCGAAGACCCCCTGAGAGCCACAGAATACCTTATTAGCTCCCAGAACTGAGAAGAAATAGTGTGCTGGTTCCTCCCGTTAGTACCTTCCCCCTCAGAGGAGTGGGGACCCATCCGGTGAAGGGTTACACCGGGCTACCCCATGGAAGACTGCAGATGTAAGATAGGTGGTCGGAAGGGGGATAGTAGGGGGAATGTCTGTGACCATGGCAGCCCGAAGGAGAGGCAGCTCTGGGGCACATAGGGGGATAAACTAATAATGCAAAAAAAAAGCACTAAATGCATTTTTGGTGAGGATTTGGAGCCCTGCCCCTAAACAGGAAGCAGGAAGAGTGGGTTGCAGTTCCACAGTACTAAGTGGAACTACTGCTCAGTTTTTAAACTGAGGTTTGTGTGTTTTTTTCCAACTTTATTTACCTCCGCTTTCATCACTGACCCTGGACTCTTTCCAGTGGGGACTCTCAGCGTACCACCATCCCGCACAGTCATAGGCTCAGTCCTGCCTCCCGATCCACTCACACTCCAGCTCCTCTCCCTGTTCCCCCAGATTAAGCTCCCCGGGACGGGACCACCCTTCACCTGGCACCCTTTCTGTAAATCTGGGTGGGTATCCAAGGATTGGAGGGCATTGGGGACAGCCAGCAGACTCGACGTTGGGCGTGGGGGGGTAGCTCCAGGACCCCACCATTGTCTACCAGGGACAGGGCATTTTCACTTTTTCTTTCCCTCAGGAATGTGGATGTGCAATGACGTCTGCACGGCCAAGCCGTAGACGTCTGCTGCATTCCTCCCCTTTGTTGCTCCATGCTTGTTGTGCCTCCGGTCTCCACCGGGGGTCACCTCTGCATCAGAGATGCCCTGGATCCCTCCCAAGGGAGAAGAGAACTGTCAGCGGACACTCCATCTTCTCCCTCCACTGACGACCCCCAGCACCTGAGCTTATTCCTGAACTTGGGTCGCCAGCGTGGCACAAGGTGTGGCATCCAGCACCTCAACCCTCAACGCCATCGGGCCGGCTACTTAAACTGAGGTTTTACTTTCTGGCTATTGCAACTGGTATATCGTGTGCCAGGTCCATGCATGAGTGAATTTCGCCCACATATTCTGTTAACTTGAGATATTAGGGGGTTTAGCTGTCCAGCAACCTATCCTTGACTTCCGGGTCATGGACAGCTATTTAACTCACCCTGCAGTGAGCAGTCGACTTTGATCAATTCAGTCAGCAGTCTGTGAGCTGTGCTGATGCCCTACTGCTGGCTGTGTCAGTCAACTTGCAATATTTATGTTTTAAAAATGCACTAAATGCACTTTTGGTGAGGATTTGGAGCCCTGCCCCCTAAACAGGAAGCAGGAAGAGTGGATTGTAGTTCCACAGTACTAAGTGGAATTACAGCTCAGTTTTAAACTGAGGTTTTACTTTCTGGCTATTGCAACTGGCATATTGTGCATCAAGTCCACGCATGAGTGGATTTTGCCCACATATTCTGATAACTTGAGATATTAAGGGGGTTTAGCTGTCCAGTGACCTACCCTTGACTGCCGGGTTACAGGCAGCTATTTAACTTGCCCTGCAGCGACCAGGGTGAGCACATGGCATTGCGCGCAAAGGAAAGAGAAAAGGGAACCATAATTATTTGTCAGTGGCGTAAGTTTGCTTTTACTGCTTGACTTCTTCTGAGTTAACCGAAGGGTAGAGCCAAGATAGTATTAAGTGTAACGAGTTCTATTGGCTATTTGGATCGTATTGTGGTTACATTCTCCTTGTCTAGCTAATTGTATCAAGAGTGTATATTAGTAATAGCCACAAATTCTAAGATGGATGACCTAATTACCTTAGACTTGCCTCCCTGCCCAGCTGATTCTCTTCCAGTTCCTTCACAAATAG
Source organism: Neoceratodus forsteri (assembly GCA_016271365.2). Classification (NCBI taxonomy): domain Eukaryota; kingdom Metazoa; phylum Chordata; order Ceratodontiformes; family Ceratodontidae; genus Neoceratodus; species Neoceratodus forsteri. The sequence continues at coordinate 902,323,861 of CM057456.1, read as the reverse complement.
TATTAAGAGACATAATTATGACACTGGATGGTGAGACAGGTCTAAAGTGTTCAAACTGCCATATGTACATGTTTGAAAAGCTTCCCTCATGTACTTTGTACATTTGTGACAAATGCATCAATAACAGTGTCTTAAGAGAGGATATTGTGATATTTTATAATAGATTGGACCAGACTGGACACCAGAATGAAAAGCAACAAGACAATATATCCAGTAAGCTTCAACAATTGAATAACAGTCTGCAACAAAATAATGAAGCAAGTAATAACACTGAAACTATAATTTCAAATCCCTCAGTAAGTGGTACTACTTCTCTTTCTGAGAAAAGGAAGTACTTACCTGATGATCATGACATTTTAGATCCTGACCCACTAACAATGTACATGTTCCAATTGAAACCCCTCATATTCAACCCATTGACAGGAACCAATCACAACACAGAGAAATATCCAAGGAAAACCTTGTGGAAATGAACACTGATGAAGCTACAATTGAACCTAGACAGTATTTTATCCTAGGAGACTCAATTATGAAATACATAGACAAAATAGTTTGCAGGTCTGACAAACAGAATATAACTTGTTCATCATTTAAGGGTCCTGGGTTAAGGACATACACAATGAAAACAGAAAAATAATAAGAAACGTTGGTCCCAACCCACTGGCCATATTCCATGTGGGGACAAACGACATACATAAAGTGTCATTTTGATGAAATGAAGGAAGAGTTCATCCTCCTGGGTAACACCCTGGAGATTTTAGATTGTGAAGTCTACTTTTCTGACATTTTACCTGTTCCTAGAGCTAATTACCTTAAAGAAAAACAGATAAAAACTTTTAATGAATGGCTTCGTAAGTGGACTTTTCAAAGGGGATTTCATACAGTTACTCATTGGGAAATGTTTAATAATAATAATTCTTTCGCTGGGATGGATTGCATCTCAGTAAAAGAGGCGCATACAAGCTAGGAAAAGCTTTCGAAGATATCATTGTGCGTACTTTAAACTGAAGAAAGAGGGGGACAAGGGTAACATAAATACTAAAAATAAAATATCTAATAACTACAGTATCTTAAACTTAAATGCAAGAAGCTTAAACCTAACAAAATTAGCTGAACTAGGGATATTCCTGAAAGATAATAAGGTGGACATCGTATGTGTTACAGAAACATGTTGGGACGATTCCACGATTTGGAGTAATAATATACTGGGATTTCAGCTGTTTTATAAAAACAGGATAAATAAATATTACTTTTTTTTTTTATTTAACCAGGTATAGCACACTAAGCTGAAAGCTTTTTTACAGGAGCAACCTGGGAGCACAAGGAGGTTAATTGACTTGCTCAGGGTCACACAGTATGCAAGTGGAAGCTGTGGGATTCAAACCCAGGTCTGGTCTGCTGGATATCACCAAATTTGCAGCTCAGAGCCTTACACCACTGCGCTATACTGCCTCCCAAATGAGATGGTGGTGTCTGTTGTTATGTAACAACAGACCTACATTGCTCTGAATTACAACTAAACATAAACACAATGTCATTACAGAAACCTTATGGATTACCCTGAACCCAGCTCATTCTCCAAAACTAGCTCCAGGTATCTGCTACAAGCCTCCAAATACTGATAACATCTATAATAATGGACTATTACACGAAATTGAGCTGGCTTCTGAGTTAGTAATATCCTCATGGTGGGGGACTTTAATGCCCCCAGTATAAACTGGAATGAAATGACTGGTAAAACTGAATTTGAGAAAGATCTACTGGATGCTATTACAACATGTGGCTGTGATCAATTAATTCAAGAACCTACCAGAGAAGCAAATGTTCTAGATTTAATAATAACTAATTGTACTGGCTGATTTATGAATCCCTTGGTTATGGCCCCATTAGGAGCCAGTGATCATAACATGACCCAGTGCATCTTAATTGCTCGGAGAACAAAAATATGTGATACTGCTAAAACCCTGACTATAAAAATACTGATTGGACCAAGTTACTTAATGTATTGGATAAAAAACAATGTGATAAATTACTTATTGGTTATGACATGGAACATATATGGACTACATTCACTAACACTCTTTTTGATGCATTAGAACTGATCAAGAGGAGCAGGGGGACTATGCAGGCTGCATCGGCGGGCTGCTTCTGGTGGTCCGAGGAGCTGAGGGACTAAGACGGTAGCATTGGCGGCGGTATAGGAGCTGCAGTTTGGAGCCAAAGTGAAGCCACATCGGTGGCGAGGAGGACTTTGTGTGTGAGCTGCTGCCGGGTGAGTGGCCACAGGAAGCTAAGGGTGCCATCTTTGAACTTCAGGTTGGGCCTTTAAAAGGGATGTGCCCAGCCGTTATTGGGACACTGATTGAGAGGAGCAGGGGGACTATGCAGGCCACATCAGCGGGCTGCTTCTGGTGGTCCAAGGAGCTATTTTGTCCCACCCATCCTCCCCGTCCACAACTTCTATTAAATACTTGGAGGAGGAGGGACCAGGTGAAGGTAGGTCACTGATTGGCTGGGTGGCTATACTTGGGTTGGAGGATCTGGGAGAGGGAAGATCTTGGTGGAGCCCTCTCTCCAGCCATGACTCTGACTATTTCTTGGAACTGTGATGGGTGGACCTCTGTGGAGGTGGAACTGTTAGGGGTGGAACTCTGTTCATTCTCTTGGAACTGTTTTGGGGCTGTAACTCTGTGTTCATTCTCATTTATACTGCCTAGTAGATTGATCTAAGGGCTGTGTTTTTAATTGCACTGGTTACATCTCCCCATATGGCTGCCTGTAGAGGGTTGTGGGTAGGGCTACCTGGGGGTGGGGACCTGGTCAAGGGGGCACATCCAAGAATGTTTGGAGAGGGTCTCTGGGGATGGCCCCCACCTACCAGGTCAGGCATCTTTGGCAGGGTTGTAGGGTGCACTGGCTGTGGGGCAACAATGGTTCTGAATTGGGCCAGGAGGAAGGGGGGTTGCCCAGTATGCAGGCAGTTTTTGCAGATCAGGGGGGAAATTGACTGAGTAAAGAGAAAACTGGAGATGTTGGGGGGAGGAATAAACGTGTCTGGGAGGGCCTGTGGGGGCAGGAGGGCAGTGATGGAGGGAGACCTGGATCTGTTTCATCAGGCAGGAGGGGAGAACTTAGGGAGCGGGGACTGGTAGCTAAGGGAGTATCTACCTGGGAGGAAACCGGTAGAGGAAACTATATAAATCACAGGATGTTGGGGGGGGAACAGGAGGATTGGGAGCAACAGGAGGCCTACCAGAGGGGCGGATAGTGGGAAACCTGGGCAAGGAAAAGAGGTTGACTTGGCATGCTATAATAAATTTGAGCCATTGAGCAAGTTGGGTGGAGAAGACGTGGTGAGGGTGCAGAGGAGGAAAAGGAGGGTGGGGGTGGGAAGAATACAGGGACTCTGATGAGGTGGGTGTTGGTAATCCAAATAAGCATGCCAGCAGGGGAAGGGCAACTCAAATGTCACAGAAGGGAGGGGGAACCAGCAGGGGGAGGTGTGGAGGCTGCAAGCTCACTCGACAAAAAGGAGGTGACATTGAGTCAAGGGAGGTGTGTCCTTCAAGGGGGGAGGATCATACAAGAGAAAGGCCCAGAGGAAAAGGGGTCCTGTATGTGGGCAGGGTAGGGGACAAGAGGACAGGGGATGAGGTAGGTGGGGGTGATGGTGATAGGAGTGCCGTATTGGGGGAGTGTGGTGAGGTAGGAGCTGGAAGGGGGCGGTCAGAGAAGAAGGCTTGACTAGAGTGGGGAGTGGGGTGGAGGCTAAACTGAGGGGAGCCAGGGAACTCAGTTATAAAAGCCGTGACAAGAGGGGTAGGACAGCAAGGGGTTCTACTGTAAGGGGCCGGAGAAAAACAGGGGGAAGTGGTTTCAGGGAGGAGGGAGGTGTCAGGGACTGGAGGGGGAGTCCAAAAAGGAGGTGAACCCAAGCCCAAGGGGGACACTAAGATACTCCTGCTGGGGGACTCCATGATCAGGGGTATTCATTGGGAGGGGCTGGGAGAAGGAAAGTCCAGTCAAGTTAAGGTAGTGGGTATTTCCGGTCTGACTATGCATAGGGCGAAGTTCATGGTGTATGAGCTGGCAAGGGACTGTGATGGATCACCAGACTTCCTGATGCATCCAGAGACAAATGATATTGAGGGGAATAGTGTACTGGAAATTCAGGCAAGGTTCCAAGAACTGGCCAGGGTCTGTCATGACAATGGTTACACAGTTTCCTTCTCGGAAATCCTGCCAGTGCCAAGGGCCACGGTGGAGAACAAACAGAAGATCAGGGAGATAAATGACTGGCTCAGGCAGTGGGGTGAAGCACGTGGAATCGGGGTGTTGGGAGACTGGGGGGTATTGGGAAGACAAGGGACTGTATGCCCAGGATAGGCTTCACCTAAATCCAGTAGGAAAGGAAGTTCTCAAACAGGGGATGGTGGATTTCATTCAGGCTAGATGGGGTTTAAACTTGTGAAGGGGGGGGTTTAAAATGCGGAGCTGATCCAGCCATCCATATCACAGGTAGGACTGGCCCTCCACCCGAAAAAGGGGGGTGGATGGTACCCTAGGAGAGGGAGATGGACAGACATATGAAGGATCCAGGGATGACATGGTTACGGGGAGTGGGGACAAGGGTTGGGGGTGGTTTTAATCAATGCCAGGAGCCTGGGGAATAAGATGCCTGAGTTCCAGGCCATGCTGGTTGAGGGTGGGGTGGATGTAGCAGTGGTCACTGAAACTTGGGCTACCCCTGGCCATGACTGGGATCTTAATCTGAGTGGGTACCTTGTGTTAGGAAGGACAGAATGGTGGGCAGAGGGGCAGGAGTGGCAATGTTCATTAGTGATAACATTGAGATTATTAGAGTGGAGGAAGCAGAGGGCAACGTGGAGGCCTTGTGGGTCACCTTGTGAACCCCTGTAGGAGGAGGGATTAAGTTGGGGGTGGTATATAGGCCCCCAGGGCTGGCAGAGGACCTAGAGGAGTGCCTGCTGGCTAACATTAAGGGTCAGTCTGGACTGGAAGGGAAAGGAGTGGTGTTGATGGAGGACGTTAATATGCTGGCTACCGATTGTGGAACTATGATGTCCACTGTGACCAGGGAGCAGAAGCTGCTGGATGGCTTCCTGGGCGTGTTCCTCAATCAGCAGGTGATGGACCCAACAAGGGAGGATCATATCCTGGATGTGGTTTTAGTGGATGGGGATCTTGTATGGGATCTGATTGTGGAAGAATTCTTGGCTGGGAGCGACCACGACACAGTCTGGTTTAAGCTTAATCTGGGGGGGGGCATCATTCAAGGATGATGATAGTGGATTTTTGGGGGGCAGTCTTTAGGAGTATGGGGGAAATACTCAAGGGGCATTTGCAGGAGATAAAACCACGTATGGACGTTGAAGACAGGTGGGAGATCATAAAGCAGGGGCTACAGGGGGCCACTAGGAACTGCGCAAGGGCGGTAGGTCTTGTAAACCATGTTGCTGGACCAAGGAGGTCCAGGAGGCAGTAAGGGAGAAGAAGGCTGCCTACAGTATGTACAAAAAAATGAGAGGAGAGAGGGATAGTTAAAACTATCACCTGGCAGCTAGGCAAGTCTCCAGAGTGGTGAGAGGGCCAAAGGACTGGAAGGAGCAGAGGCTGGTGCAGGGGATACAGGGTGGGGAAAAGGGTTTCTTTAGGTATATTGGGGAGAAGAGGAAGGTCAAGGGCCAGCTCAGTGGGTTGAGGTTAGCCGGGGGGTGGAAGGGGCTGGGGAGCAGGCGGCAGTTCTAAATGAGTACTTTGGCTCTGTGTTCACTAGGGAGGAGGCTGGGGAACTTCCAAAAAAGGGGTTGCAGGACACAGAAGGGGCAGCAGATCTGCTTATTGGGGTACCTGCTGTAGAACAAGCTGCTGGGGGAGGTAGTCAAGGGGTGAGACATCAGGCTGGTTCTGCTGAAGTGGGGGGAGGGACAGATGCTGATATTCCTATGGGTTGGGTGTGGGAAGCCCTCAAGTCCCTAAGAAAGGACAAATCTCCAGGGCCTGATGCTATTCAACCCAGAGTATTGTGGGAGTTAGCGGATGTTTTGGCTGTGCCTCTGGCGGATCTCCTTAACATCTCGCTGCAGACAGGGAAGGTGCCAAGGGATTGGAGGCAGGCGCATGTTGTGCCCATCCATAAAGGGGGATTGAGAGAAGAGCCAGGAAACTATAGACCCATCAGTTTGACATCGGTGGTGGGGAAGATAATGGAGAGCATACTTAAGGAAAGGCTGGGGGGTTTCTTGGAGGAGATGGGTTACCTGGATGACTGGCAGTATGGGTTTGTGCCAGGTAGACTGTGTCAGACTAACCTTGTAGAATTCTATGAATGGGTGACATCAGCAATTGACAGAGGGAGACCGGTGGATGTACTGTTCCTGGACTTCAGCAAGGCATTTGATTTGGTCCCTCACAATGGCCTGCTGGAGAAGCTGGGGAGGATGGGGGTTGGCCCATTGATGGTTAGGTGGATTGGAAATTGGCTTTCTGGGTGCACTCAGCGAGTAGTGGTGGGGGGGGAGGTCTCATCTCCTAGGGAGGTCATAAGTGGGTTCCCATAGGGATCAGTTCTGGGGCCGCTCCTGTTTAATGCCTACATCTCTGATATCAGAGAAGGTATCAGGTGCAAAATGAGTCTCTTTGTGGACAACTCTAAGCTGAGGGCAGTGGTGGATGGGGAGGAGGGAAGATTGGCCCTGCAAGGGGACCTGGATACCCTGGACAGGTGGTCCTGCACCTAGAAATTGAAATTTAACTCCTCCAAGTGCAAGGCGCTACATCTAGGGTGCAAGAGCCCCAACTATGTGTATACCCTGAGGGGGATAAGTTGCCCTCCACAGCAGGGGAAAGAGACCTGGGAGTCCTGGTGGATGTGAACATAAATAATTCAGAGCAGTGCAGGAGGGCTGCAGTCAGGGCAAATAGGATTCTGGGCTGCATCACTAGGGGGATTACCTCAAGGAACAGGGAGGTGATTTTGCCACTGTACGACAGCCTGGTTAGTCCACATCTGGAGTACTGTGTGCCATTCTGGAGGCCACACCTAAGGAGGGACATCCAATTCCTGGAGAGGGTTCAGAGGAGAGTGACCAAAATAAGGGCCTGGGGGATATGACATATGAGGAGCGACTAGAGGAGCTCAATCTGTTCTCACTGGAGGAGAGGAGGGACCGGGGGGACATGACTGAGGTCTTCTAGTACCTCAGGGGAGTAAATAAGGTAAACTGAGATGGGATCTTTCAGCAGAAGGAGGGTGGAATCACCAGAGAACACAGCTGGAAGATTGAGGGTGGGAGGATTAGGGGAGAAAGGAGGAGGAGGAGGAGGTACTTCACTGAGAGAGTAATGGAACCGTGGAATGTGCTGGCCCGGGAGCTGGTACAGGCAGCTACTGTGGAAGGGTTCAAGAGAGGGTGGGATAGGTATAGGCAAGGGGTGAAGCAGAGGATGGTTTACCTGGGGGGGGCAGGACTGGGGGATGGAGTAACAGAGGAAGGAGCCAGATAGATGGCTATGGTACCCAATCAGGGTGCTGAAGCATGAGCAGACTTGATAGACCAATAGGCCTACTCTGCTGATGTCTAATATGTTAGTAGGTTAACACGTACCTGTGCATAATAAATACAACAAAAAAGGTGTTATTCCATTATGGTATAATAAAGCAATGAAAAAACAGATAAGAAAAAAACACAAGGCCTTTAAAAGGTTTAAAAAACATTTGACTCCTAGTCATGAATTAATATATAAAAATGAACAAACCAAGTTAAAAAAACTGATAAGGAAGGCAAAAATCAAACCTGAATTAAGACTTGCTCAGAAAAAAGACAATAAAGGCTTCTGTGCCTATATAAAAAATAATAAATGCACAGCTGATAAAATTACTACCATACTCCATGAAGGGAGAGAGAGATTAGTGACAACAAAGAAATTGCCCAATACTTCAGTAAATATTTTACTTCTGTGTTCAATGTAAAAGGTAATATTACATCTTCTTTTTGCACAGATGGTAGCCCTCAAATAGTTATAGAGGAGAAACAGGCCCTTGAGAAACAACAACAACTAAAAAGATCGTCATCACCAGGCCCTGACAATATAAACTCTGTTGTCTTTAAAAAGCTAGCCAAAGTGTTAGCTCATCCATTAACTATCCTATTCAATAGATCTATCCAACAGGGCATGTTCCTGCTGACTGGAGAAGGGCATCAGTTGTCCCTATTTTCAAAAAGGGAAATAGGAAGAACATAACTAATTAGAGGCCCCAAAGCCTTACATCAACCTGTGGAAAACTTATGGAAAGATTAATTAAAATAGAAATAAATAGAGATAGCTAGGTTAGGCTTAATAGATTCTACCCAACATGGTTTCCAAAAAGGTTGATCCTGCGTCACCAGCCTTATTTCCTTTTATGATTTTGTTAGTACAAATATGGATAAGGGTATACCTGTCGATATGATACTCCTTGACATAGGTAAGGCCTTCAATACCGTTCCACATGATTTACTAATAAAAAAAATGACAACAGTGGGTATTAATAAATACATTGTTAGATGGATACATAACTGGCTAACTGACCAGAAACAAACAGAATAAATGGAGTCACTTCAGACGAAGGTCTTGTGAGTAGTAGGCTTCCCCAGGGGTCTATCGTCGGCCCTGTCCTGTTTGGCCTCTTTATTAGTGATATGGATTTGGGATCAGGGAGTGTAGTGTCAAAATTTGCAGATGACACAAAGATCGGGGGTGTAGTCAACTCCTTAGAACAGCATCATATCTTAAGAAATGACCTAAAGCAGATTGAAAATTGGGGTATTATTAACAAAATGAAATTTAATGAGTCCAAATGTTCAGTTATACATTTTGGTTACAAAAATGCCTGTCTTCAATGCACACTAAATGACAAAATTTTAAAAACAACTGCAAAGGAGAAAGATTCAGGAATTTGGATTAACAAGGAACTGTCTTCAGTTGATCACTGTTGTTATACCTTGCTAAATACAAAGATTAATCCGGTCTATTAAAAAAAATCTTTTGTTTCAAGAGATAGAGATTGTCACAAACCCACTCAGCAGGTCAGCCCTCTACTCCCAAAGTGCCAACCTCTGAGCATAGAATTGTGAACAGTTTAAGAGAACAAGGTAACCCTCTTGTCTGTTTTGTGGCTTCAAGTCACTTTAGTCCCAAGTTCTGGAGGGATTCAAACTGATAACCTCTTGTTAGCGTACCCAATTATCAGGCTCAGATAAATTTGTCTTCGGGGGGACAGATACCTTTGCCTACAGGCACCTAACCAGGTCTTTCAAAATGAACCCTTAGAACTCTATGCAAGACCTTAGAGAACTGTTATCTGTTTCCCAGTTTGGTATCACAATAAGCACATGCACAGTGTCAACTATACCCATTCTAAGCGTCACTTACATAAAAAGAAGTTTCAAGGCACACCAGGCAGTTTCTGTTTTTAAATATACATCTTTACTTTAAAATAGATAAAATAAGAAAACAGTACAATACAGAACAAAATATGCCAACACATACAGCCTTAAAACAGACAGGTGTAAAAGTGCAAATTCCTACATACACTCAGACTAGTCTTGTCTAAGGTCCTTACTTCTTAATCTTTCAGTGCTTCGTGGTCTCTCTTCTCTCAGTTAGAAAATGGAAAATGAATGTGACTGTCTCTGTAAGGTCTGCTCAGTATATTTAAAGCAGTCTTGAGCCGGCCTTCTCCCTGAGGTCACCTAACTCTGCCTTTTGGTGTATTACAATTTATATTTTATAACACAGGATGTCCTATTAAGATATTTAAAAAAAGTATAGATGACCAAATGAATCGTCTCGCTTCCTGTGACTGGTCCAAACTGGTCTGTGCTCTGCTTCACCAAGACCTCAAAAGTCTCTTTGATGTAAGTCACTATATATTCAAAGCAAATGTATATTGGTCTCCTTAGTTTAGTCTGGGACCTGGTATCCCCAGACATCAAAGGTCTCTTTGATGAAATGGGCTGGCTTTCTGGGAGGATACCCATAACACTGGCCTGTGTCCCTTTTCTCAGGACACCTAGTGCACATCAAAGGATCTCCCTGAGGGCATTGTAAAATTGATATCTTGGTTCCTGCCTTCAAAGCAAACTAACAAGATAATTGCACCTCAGATATCTGCAGTTTAAGCTATCTCCCGTCCTTTGAACTTATCCCTGGGGGGTTTTGATGTGTCAGTTTCACATGCTGTTTCAGCACCTATCATGACAGTGTCCATAACCATTTTTATATTTACAAAAAATGATCATACAGCACTCAGAACTGGCTGTCCACGTTACAGAGATTGTTTACTGAAGTTATACAAAACTTATATAATTCCACACTTGGACTACGGGTCTCCACTTTGGAATCCCTATCATAAAAGGGATACCTATCTTATTGAAAAAACTCAAAGGAAATTAACTAAATCTATTACAGGTCTAAGACTGACAGCATATAATGATAGACTAATCGACTTAAAACTATTCAGCTTGGAAACAAGAAGGAAAAGGGGTGATCTACTTTTACTGTACAAAATCTTACAAAACCCAGTACTAATGGAGCAATGTGGAATCATATATAACTGTAGGAACAACAACCTCAGATCACATAAAAAAACAATTAAGTGTACCAAGAGCCAATACAGTGAACCTATTTAATTTTTTCACTGTACAAACAACTAGAACCTGGAACTTTCTACCCGCACATGTGGTACAAGCAGCTACTTTTGAAACTTTTAAAAACTATTGGATGAGTTACTGTTATTAACATCCTTTAAACATTAAGCCTAGTAAGAGTAGAAGACAATTAAATGGGCTCTAAGCCTACTTTGTCTGTCAAAACCAAGTAAAAGTAAGAGGCAGACTTCTTAGAGAAGCAGACCTTACATTACAAAAAAAATTGATATATGAAGTGCAAGTGAGGTTAGTCGCAGCCAAATGAAAGTGCTAAATGATGAAGCAGAAATGCAAGTCCACAAACTAAAGAAAGCAACACCAGACTACATTAAATTCAAAAAGAGCAGCTCAAGAAAAACAAAACACAAAAGATGAAATCAAATGTGGCAGCTGTGGTTACAAACATGAAAAACAAAAATGTCCTGCCATTGGTCAAATGTGTAAAGCCTGTCACGAGAGAAACCACTCTGCAAAAATGTGTAGAACGCAACCTCAGACTCAGCCTAGAAAAATACATGTGTTAGATAAGAAAGATGTTGAAGCAGAAATGTTTGTTGGAATAATTCAGACAGAAGAAAGCAGAGACAGGAGCAAAGTGCAGATTGGAGCTATTAATGTTAAAGATGTTACTGAGGACAAAAAGACTGGACAGAAACACTTAAAATAAATAACAAGGCAGTTCAATTCAGGCTTGACACTGGAGCAGAATGTAATGTCATATCAACATGATTGTTTAAGATGTTGAATTTGAAAGATAAGTTGAGCAAGTTCAGGTACAAGCTAATTACTTACTCAGGGTGTCAGATGATTCCTAAAGGGCAAAAAGAACTCACGTTTGAATATAAAGGCCAGAAATATGACATCCAGTTCCAAGCAATTGATCAGGATGCACCAGCAGTACTGGGTCATGCAACGTGCTTACAGTTAGGCATGCTAAAAAGGATTTTTAATGTAGATCCCAGAGAAAGAGACATACTTGATGACTATGAAGACTTGTTCACAGGTCTGGGATGTGTACCAGGACAGCACCATATTCAGATAGACCCCACTGTTAAACCTGTTGTGCACACACCTAGGAAAGTGCCAGTAGCACTGATGGATAGAATCAAAGCAGAACTTGAAAGAATGGAAAAATTAGATGTCATTGCTAAACAAACTGAGCCTACAAACTGGGTTAACAGCATGGTAACAGTAGTGAAACCAGATAAGCTCAGAATCTGTATTGATCCAAAAGACTTAAACTGTGCAATAAAAAGAGAGCACTACCCCCTGCGAACAGTGGAAGAAGGAGTAGCTGGGATGCCAAGTGTTAAGGTGTTCCCAGTACTGGATGCAAACCAAGGATTTTGACAAATACAGCTCGATGAAGAGAGCTCCAAATTGTGTACATTTAATATGCCATTTGGAAGGTACAAATTTAAAAGTCTCCCATTCAGCATCTCATCTGCACCTGAGGTGTTCCAGAAAATCATAGCACAGATACTGGAAGGCCTAGAAGGAGTAGTGAACAATATTGATGATATACTCATCTGGGGAGAAAATGTGAAGGAACATGATCAAAGATTGATTCAACTGCTGGAGAGAGCCAGAAGTATAAATCTGAAGCTGAACAAAAAGACGTGCAAAATCAGAATAACTGAAATAAGCTGGTCTAGTATGTTTTCATGACTCTTATCCTCCCGTCACTCAAGTCCCTGACTCCGGTTTCCCATTTTGTTTTTGCCCGCCTGTACAATTTTACCGATGATTAAAGTTCCCGCAGTTATGTGTACCTGTCTCAGTCTGCCCGTAATGTTTCAGGTTGCTGCTTTACACCGGTAGTTTTTTTTTTTTTCGACAGATTTATTTACCAAAGTAATAAGTAAAATCATATGTCAAGCTCTTTCTCGGGATTGATGTTTGTTAGTTATAGGAGCCTTCAGACTCAAATCTTATTAAAACTATTTCTTAGTACTGTAGTAATTTACTGCTATGTTGTTATTCTCTTAATTTGCAGGGTGATTGCATGGCTTTTCAAAATAAACTCGAGTGCTTTTGTGTGTTTGTCTGTGTGTTCCAATAGAACATTATTTTTAAGATCTATACGGTATAGCTTAGATGAAATGTTATTAATTTGCAATTAATCTGATACAAACAAGCATGCCCAGTAAAGAGCTCTTCGGATTGACTACAGTCAGGTGCAGTGAACTTTTTTAATTGTGCGCCATTAATGGTACTTAATGGGCATGTGCAGGAGATAACTGGCTTTCATTTTATCTGCACACTTTTAGAGACAGTACATTTCTGCAGAATCTCTTGGTAATGGGCGTTAATGAACTCTAGCTTTGTTGAGCTTTGACTAGCTTACTTATTCAATTAATCCTCTTAAAAGTCTGGAAGCAGAATCTGTGAGCTTGTACTGCAAGTTTTAATTTTTAAAGTTTTAATTCGGCTTCACTTATCATCGGAAAGCCATGGCATTTTTTGGTTTTTGTTATCTAAAGCGTGATACACATTGAGACGCCGATGACAACAGCTTCTAAAAGCTTGATTTGGAACAAATAAATAAACTAGTGACTCTGCAGCTGTCAAGTACTGTCCCTTTTTTTGCAAATGGTATCAGCCAGTGAAATGTCAGGAAATGTGGATTATATGGCGGGAAATAAAAAACAGGCAGTAGAGTGTAACGGGAAGCCAGAGTCGGAAATATGGGTGTCGGGCAATCGACCGGATCCCGAAATAAGCTACATAGGTCGTGTTCTGGGCAGTGAAGGGTTAAAATAGGACCCTGAGAAAGTGAAAGCTATTCAGCAGGCGCCAGAGCCAGAGGAAAAAAAAAGCTGTGATGAGGTTCATGGGTATGATTCAGTATTTAGTGAAATTCATTCCTAATCTGTCCGAAGTAAGTGCACCACTAAGGAAATTGCTGGAGAACAAGGTTCAGTGGCACTGAGAACAACAGCACAAAAACAGCTTTCAAGAGCTCAAGAATTTGGTAACTGATGCACCTGTTCCTAAGTTCTGTGACATAAACAAACCAGTTACACTGTCTGTGGATGCCAGCTCGGAAGGCTAGGGAGCAGTGATAATGCAAGAGGGAAAGCCAGTAGCCTATGGTTCCAGAGCTCTTACTGACTGCCAGAAAAGGTATGCTCAAATTGAAAAAAGAACTAGATACATAGATACATAGACAGTGTCGGCAGATAAGGGCCTATGGCCCACCCAGTCTACCCATTTGAGCTTGTAAGTTCAGTTTATGTTTTCCTAGAAGTCTGTTGCCCCTAACCCCTGACCTCCAGAATTACTTTATGTCTGTCCCATGTATTCTTAAATCTCATGATTGTTTCAGCCCCCACCACTTTCTCTGGAAGGGTGTTCCACTTGTCCACCACCCGTTGTGTGAAGAAATTCTTCCTCACGTTTCCTCTGAATCGTCCTTCCTCCAACTTCATCTCATGTCCTCTAGTCCTGGAACATCTTTTTCGCTTAAAAATAGTGTATTCCTACACCCTGTTCCTCCCCGTAAGATATTTGTATGTCTCTATCATGTCCCCTCTCTCCTCCCTCTCCTCCAGAGAGTACATATTCAATTCCTTCAACCTGTCCTCACAGGACTTGTGATGCAATCCATGTACCATCTTTGTTGCCCTCCTCTGAACCTTCTCTACCCTGTCTATGTCCTTACGTAGGTATGGTCTCCAGAACTGTACACTGTACTCCAGGTGGGGCCTCACTAGTGTCTTGTATAGTGGAATTATGACCTCCCTTTTCCTGCTGGTGATGCCCCTGCCTATGAATTCCAGCATCCTATTTGCTTTCCCAGCTGCATTGTCACACTATTTCCCTACCTTGAGGTCATTAGAGATGGTAACTCCAAGATCCCTTTCCTAGAGATTGTCTATGGATGTGAGAAATTCCACCAATATTTATATGGGAAACAAGTGCAGGAGGAGTCAGATCATCATCCATTAGAGGCAATGTTCAGGAAACCTTTAATTCAAGCACACCAAGACTACAAAGGATGCTTATGCGGTTGCAAAGGTACTGTCTACAAGTTCATTACAAGCCTGGGAAAGACATGCACATTGCAGATACCTTGAGCAGAGCATATCTTAGAGAGGAGACTGAGGATTTGCTAGATGAAGAACTGGAAGTAAATCTGCTTACTACTCAGCTACCTATTTCAACAGAGAAACTACAAGAGTTCCAGTCAGCCACAGATAAAGACATAGCACTACAGCAGCTCAAAGCAGTTATGCTAAATGGATGTCCCAAAGAAAGGGACAGAGTGCCACTAGATATCAGAAACTATTGGACTTGTCATGAGGAAATCACATACTTTGACAAGTTACTGTTCAAAGGAGCAAAACTGATAGCTTCACATCAAATGAGGAAAAAGATGCTCCAGAAAATACACAAAGCCCACTTTGGCATTGTAAAGTGTAAATAGAGAGCACAAGATATACTTGTAACCCCCATACAAATGGGGGTTCCCGAAAAGTCTTCCATGAGCTTGTCTAAATGCTCACAGCCAGGCTGGTGTCCTGGGTTTAGCAGTTGATCGTTTTTGCCAAAGAGTTCCTATGTAGCCTCTATGTACTGTCACTTTAAGAGCTGCCTAGATTGCAGTAATAATTAATCTGGGAGGGGGCTGAGTGTTGTCATGCTCAAGTCCGGCCCAGGCTGTCAAGTAATCGCTCAGTTTCTGCCATCATTAATTGCGCAGAGGGAGCCCTGTTAACAGATGTAACTGTTTGCTGATCATTCATTAGAGTACTAATAATAATAATGTAGTTTGTCTAACCTGCCTTCTTTGCAGCAAGGATTGTTTTGTTTATCCCCACCATTTTGGCCTAGAACTGCCGAATTGGACCAATCAGTCTGGTGGGACCTAAAATGGAGCCAGACTGCAGGAGCTGTCTGGAGTCAAAATCTGTAGGAACTATAGTTTTGGGCTTTTAGCACCTTTTTGCACCTGAAGAGGGAGCCTTTGTTGTGACTGACAGACAGACAGATCAGCCAACTGAATCTTTTGAATCTGAGGGAAATCTCCAAGCTGCCTGCTGTTTCAGTCAGTTCTGAGCTAGGAAGTGAAATGAGAACAGTTCAAGTGATTTGGGCAAGTAGTTTTGCATGGGAGAACTGTGAAAGGGCTGAATTTTTGGCCTGCATGTCTGCCTGCTGCCCCTGAGAGGGAGAGAAGATAATTATTTTGGAGTAAATCCAAGTTTGTAAGAACGAAGTAAGCCACTGATTTTTTACCAGGCTCATACCTGAAGAAGACCGAAGATTTTGCTGAATGCGATCAGCCTGTCAGGAATTCCAGCTGCTTTTGGATCTCCTTTTTGTGCAGAGACTTTGCGATCATGACAGGAGAGTGGTTTGCCTGGTACAGTAGAATTTCCTTACATGTAAATGTGCTGTGTATTGAAAGTGGGTCATGATTTGGTCCCCCACTGTGTGAACTGTGTTCTGCTTGCTGGAAGCTGTATCCAGCCCAAAACGGACTGTATCCAAATTTGTCTCCATTTGGCCTGGGCCTTGCCATACTGGCCCAGCCAGACTACCTGCTGCACAGAGAAAGCCATCGACGAGAGACCTGCCTGGGGATCATCCCCCTGCTCCACGCTTGAACAGGAATGATGCCTCGGCAATTCGTGTGGGCCCTGCTTCTCCTGGCATTCCAGATTAACCACATGCTGTCTCAATTTTCGTCCAACCTGTGTCCTGTCTTGGATATCATGAGTAATCATCAGGGTAGTTCCCTGCAACAACAGCCTAATCTAAAAGCATGTCATCTGATTGTCTTGCTGTTTTCTTTTCATGAACGGAGCCCTCCGGCTCCGGATTACAAATAGGGTGTGTTGTGCATGTTGTTTTCTTCCATCACAGGGTGCCAACCAGCTGCAACATTCTTGGCTAGCCCACCATTCTACATCTGGATACCCAGAGCGTGTGACTGTTTATGGACCCTGGAGTGCATGCATAACTGTTTGATTGATACAGCCTTTAAGCAAATTAACCTGATTACGCCCCTCCCTTGTTCAAGTCCCTTAAATAAATCAGATCTGACTCTTTTTTGCATTCACCCTGGCTGTGGTTCCAGTTTGTGCAAGAGTACTGTACTGATGTTATTTCCTGTGTATAACCTTGTTTTACAGGGGGTCCCCAGGGCCAGGCCAGAGGAAATCCCTGGTGGCAAATGCAAACAGTGTGGGTACTTGTGTGGTATAGCAGGGGTATTGTGAAAGTGATTATTGTGTATTGTTCCGGCCACTAGTAAGGAAAGAGGGGGGTTACAGTGTCCCGAAGGGCTGTGCCCAGGTTAGCTTGACCACTACCAACCCTGACCTCCAGGTGGAGGCACCCGTTTCAGAACTCAGGCCCCTTCACCTGCTACTAGCCAAGCAGGCAGAGGTAGTAGTCCTTGGGATAGTGCCATCTAGGGGTTACACACTGTACTGGCCTGGTATGTCCAAACAGATTGAAGAAACAGTTTTATAATGTGCTGTTTGCAATGCAAATACAAACATTAATCCTAAAGAACCTCTGTTGTCTCATGACATACCGGACAGACCCTGGGCTAAAATAGGAGCTGACCTTTTTCAGTTCAATGGAACTGAATATCTTCTCTGTATGGACTATTATTCCAAATACCCAGAAATAACAAAACTCAGTGAGTCTACAAGCAAGACAGTTATTACAGCCATGAAGTCAGTGCTTGCCAGATATGGCATACCACATGTGGTAATGTCAGATAATGGTCCATAGGTTTATAGTTCAGAGTTCAGAATGTTTGCGAATAGCTGGGAATTTAAACACACCACATCTAGTCTGGGATTCCCACAGCCCAACTGACAAGCAGAAAGGACTGTGCAAACAGGAAAAAACTTACTGAAAAAGGCACAAGAGCGTGGTGGAGACCCCTATCTTGCACTATTAGAATACTGGAACACACCTATAGAAGAACTTGGATTTTCTCCTCCACAGTTGCTTATGGGACGCAGGTTAAAATCTAAGTTGCCAGCATCAACATTGCTTTTAAAACCTGAGCATAAGATTGAGGTGAGAGACAAGTTGAAATCGAGACAGTTACCCAGAATTACTACCATTATGTTCATGCACAGGAATTGCCAGTTATTCAAAAGGGAGACCAAATAAGAATCAGACTTGCGGAGAAGTGGCAACCTGCAGTTGTGGTCGCCAAGCACAATTCGCATAGATCATATATAGTTCATACACCTGATGGAAAAATGCACCAAAGAAACAGGAAACATCTAATGAAGACACAGGAGGAAAGCTTCCCTGCTGTGATCCCTGATTACTTTGAAGAGTCAAGTCCACAATATCAGAGAAACATTCAAAGAGTGTGGATCAACCTGATGTGGCAGCACCTGCTAAGCTATCTGATAGTTGCAAGGAAAATACACAGCCAGTGCAGACGCCAGAAAAGATATCCAGAACAACAAGATCTGGCAGAGAGATCAAAGTTCTGAGAAAATGCCAAGATTATATGTAGGACAAGAACAAGAGGATGCAGTGTGGACTGGTGGTAAAGACCAGGTCTCAACAGGACTATGTGCTAGTAACCTCTGGCCCTAATTGTGGTTATAAACAACAGTTGTTTTTCTTTTCCTATCTTTGATTTTTTTATAAAAGAACTGAACTAAAAAAGGGAGATGTAGTATAATGATGTAACAGTAGATGTCGCCAATACACTACAATAGAAGACAGTGTAATGAGGCACGTTTGTACATGTGAGTGTAGTACATGCTTACAGCTTGAGCAACAAGTGCTTGTGCAGTTATAATAAAGAAGATGAACTGTAAACAGCCTCCTGTGGTTTCTCATACTTTATAGAGTGGTGTATAATCGGGGTGCAACCAGCCTGAAATATTGGGAGGAGCTAAGCATTTTGGAAGGGGGTTCTTTTTCATAAATGCTGGGGGTAGAAGCTATGTGGTGTATATTGTAACTTATTTTGAAGCTAAATAACTCATTTCTGAGCTCTGCTCCACTATGGAGGGGAACACAGAGATGAGTTATTTAGGTTCAGAATGTCTTGTTCTAAGGAAAATTATCAGCTGGCTGGCTGCAGGTTGAATACTACGTACGTGTTCAGTACCTGAGGCTAGCAAGATGCTGCTTACTACCTTGCTACTGTGCCTGTTGGCTTGCAGACTAGGTGTCTGGGGACCGTTAGTCCCCCAGAAGCCTGGGGGTTCTAGATGTTCTGTGGTGCATTTTGTAGCTTATTTTGATGATAAGTAACTCATCTCTGAGCTCTCCTCCTCAGAGATTAGTTATTTAGCTTCAAAATAAGCTGCAAATTACTGTCGACTACTACAGTCTCAGTTTAAACAGAAGTGGCTCTACAAGACCAAGCAGCATCCACACCGTTTAGTTATAAAGTCCAGCTCCAACTTTTTTTGCAGGTCACTGCTGCTGCTTCCTTCCTCCCATTGAGAGCCAGCCCAGCTTTCCCTGACTCCCTCGCTCCCTCTCTCTCCACTCTTTCAATTCTTTTTCACTAGCTCTTAAAAGAGCTTTTTACACAAACATGAACATCTTGAACAAACTGAATAGACTAAAACAAATCTGCAATCTCTGTACTGAGGAGCGCTGTGTTATGCACACCTCCTGTCTCAAGCCAGTCAGAAGTGAACAGTATGGTGCTGGTGCTGCTCCCACATGCGCCTAGTAGAGATGGGAGGGGACAGACTTAGAGGAAGGACACACATCATTGGTGGCTGCTGAGCAACCTCACTCCCTATTGGTGTGTCCCAGTTGTCAATCATTTGGGACCTGAATGGTCAAGGGTCGGGTCGCACATCTCATGCTGGTGGGTCTGTCAGCTGACCTGGAGTTTGGTCATCATGTGATCCTGTGCAGAAGTGCAACGCACCACCACCACATCTCCTGATTAGCCACGAGCAGGTATGTCACTCAGACATTCTCGGAGTCATCAGAGAGCACACCAGTCATTAGGCATGAACATTACAGTTGAGGAGCTCATCCCCCCAAAAAAGGCACTTGTACATGTACGGTGCACCCTGTCCCTCACCAGCCCAGTTCACAGACTGCTCTGTAGTGCTCCTTATAATAAAAGTAGAGCGCCAGTGAGCACTGTGCAATACATAATTTTGAGGGGGTTTTGGGGGGGTTGCAGCCCTCTTAGCTCCCCTTCAGTTTGCCTCGGTGTAATAGAGGTTGTGAAGCATTTTAAATTGTACCATTTTCATATTTACAGACTTAAAAGTCTTGAGGGAATTTGATCAGATTTTACTCCAATTCCAATGATCTAAGCCTCTCCCTAGCGTGATAGTCCACCATCTAATAGTGTCAACATCCGAACCTCTTGTACTTTTAAGTGAGAGGTTATAAGACATCAAGATCTTAGACTTTAATTGGATACATGCCAAGAAGTTTGTAGAATTATCATTCACATCAAGCAAGACTTTCCCATTAAAGAGTTGCACTTTGAGACTTCTGGTAAGACAATCGAACATGTCCTCATCCATATGTTGTAAATTTCTTTCTTGCATTAAGGCATCAGATTGTTTTAGAGTGCCCCTATCAAACATGTCCCTGACGTTTGTCAATCCTCTCTCATCTCTCATTCAGTATTGCTGAAGAACTGTCCTCCTGTAGTGAGATTAGTGTTACCAAATAACAGTTGGAGACTGGATTTATCTAAATTAGATGTAAAAGTTTCGACCGTCTTCTAAGGATAAGTAGGCTATCAGATAGTATCTTGTTTTTAAGGGGCTTAACTGGCTTCACAAAGAGTAAAGACTCTAAATGAGTACCAGTTGCCTTAGTCAAAGATATTTCTATATCTAACCATTCTGGACTGGAGGATTTGTTTTCGTGTGCGTCAAACCATTTCACTATTTGTGTCATTTTACTAGATCAAAAATAAAACTAGAAATCAGGCACCTTTAGTCCCCCTTTATATTTGGGCCTGGATAGGTAAGCAATAATACCCGACAGGGTGGGCGGTATTGGGGAATACCGGACTGTCCAGGAGTGTAATAAGGCCTGACACCTCAGGTGGAGGGCCTTATAGCCCCTGGAAGGTACGGTATTCCCCAATACCGCCCACTCTCAAGGGTACTGTTGTGCTTAGAAAATGGCTAAACTGTAATAGAAGAAAAAAATACACAGGTAGTTTAACATTTCAACAATTAAAATATTTTTTTGAACAGTTTAACAGAGACATTAAATAGTCCCATTTTGGGACAGGGTGGGGAAAATAAACTGAACTGAACACAACTTTATACTGCGGGCATGGGCAAAATAAACAAAAGCAGCCTGTTACTTGTGCTCGATGAAATGAGGCCGATGGCACATTCATAAGGTAGGAAAAATGGGCAAACTGGATGGGCCTTGCGGTCCTTATCTGCCGTCAACTTCTGTAAAATTTACTGGAGCCATAAAAGTGTAGTTCATTAAGTTGAATGGCCCTTGCAGAGTGCTTCTTTCTGTGGTTCCTGTAGGTGGCAGGGAAGCGCTTCCTTCACTGGTTACTGCTGAAACTGTGCTTGTAATGACTTGAGTTCCTGCCTGTCATGATGGTTCGTCATTGCTTTCTGCTAACAGGCTGTTCCATAATTTTCAATCAGTTTGCTGTGAGCTCCAGTAGGACTGAAGCTGGATTCACATCGGTGCCCAGTGACTGTCATTATTTGACAGGCTTCCAATCCAGCATTGGATGGAATTTGCACTGAGGGACTTTTTATACCGTGATTTGTATAAGATCGGTTGAGCTGAGCTTCTTTTCATATGTGAGCCTAGATAATTCTTTCCGATAGGTTCATTTGTGTACCACAGTGGTTCACGGTCTAGGTAAGATTGAGGTAGGTGCCTAGGATGTGAATACAGTACTCGTGGCTTCTGGTGGTATTTTGCTAGATACTTTTTACAGCTGCATGGATGAAGCCTGCAGTCGTTTTGCGGTAGCTCTAAAAATGAGCTACCAGATTCAGACCCTGGAACACTTCCATTTTGTAGTTTCAGAATGATCCTTCTGAAATTCCAAAACAGTTGGAAACAGTCCACCATGGGTGCACTCCTTCTTTTTGCAGAGGGAGATTTTTTTGTTATTGTGGTATTTATGCTCCTGACCCCTGCAGCCCTCGCAATCTGAAGGGAGCCCATGCCTCATCACCCCGGCATCCACCAGCCGGCACAGGAGTGACTCCAGGACCCACCCCCGGTGGGGTCAGGAAGGGGGCCTTCCCCCCCACCCGAGACCAGATAGAGACTTCCCTGTGCCATGGCTAGCCTGGTATGAGGCCTGCGAGCTCCCTCCTTCATCCTCTGGGGGTGAACTTTTTCCTTTTTTTTTCTCTTCCTTGGGGGTGGTGCATGCAATGATGCCAGTGGCGTTGCTAAGCACACTCCCGTGTGTGACCCCGTCTAGCATCTGCATCGTTCCCTGATCCCCCCCATGTGCAGCATTGGTGCTCCTGCCCCTAGCCTCTGCTAGGGGCCAGGCAAGCTCCGACTGCCGGAGTCCCCCCTCCCTGGAGAAGGAGAGCTGTCAAGCGGATGCTCAATCCTTCTCCTCCCTACCGACCCCAGACAGCCCGTGCTTGCTCCCGAACGTGAGTCACCAGCATGGAAAGAGGTGTGGCATCCAGTGCCACAACCCTCAGCACCACTGGGCCGGCCTGCAGAGCTAGATTTGAAAAAAAAATCTGGAAGCTTTTGGCACCAAGGGCAGGGCTGTCAATCATTTCTACAGAGCTGACAGCAAATAACCCTGTCCATGGAGCATCAGGTTTGTTTTTCCCTATTTCACTAAAATGCTCCTTTTTAACTTCCCTGTGTCCCTCTTTTAGTTTTTAGGTTACAGGGAGCTTTTACTTGAATGAGGGAGCATAAGGGGAAAATGTATTACACAGAGTGGCATTTGGCTCCAGGCTGGATTCAGAACAGAGCCTGGACTGTCATCCAGCTGCCAATAGCTAACTCTGTTCTGCTCAGCAGCTCCTTCCTTAAAAACCCACAAAATTTCTTTCTTTTTATGGCTCCCTTCCATGGCACGCTATGACCCCCCACCCCACACACTACTTTAATGTGGTACTTCCTCATTTAGTTAGGCAGTGTTTTGAGTCATCAGAAGGGAGGATCGGAGTAGTTCTTAGCTGGAAAGAGGACGGAGTCACTAGCTGAAAACATTTTGTCCCAGTGCGATCACTGAAGAATACAAGGACCATTTTCTTTTCTCTCTCTCTCTAATTAGATCTACAAAATAGCCTGAGAAGAAGCAGCAGCCACCTAATGAAGCTTCAGCTGGCCCTGTCCCGGTCTCGAAACCCCTGCCCGTTGATGCTGCTGCCTGCCGCTAGCCACTCTTTAGTAAGGCAAGGCCAATTTCATGTAAGAGACGTCCATCCCAGAGGCTCTGGGTGCCAAACATATCAAAAATACATACTACTACTACATCATAATAAATATGTACCACTTGTTGGACGCCTTTACCCTGGACATGGACAACTCTACACACCTCTGCAGTTCCCGGGCACCCATTTTGGCTACTCCGTGGACTTTTACTTGCCTGATCGCCAGGGATGAGCAACTTTTTTTTTTTTTTCTTCCTTACCAGGGGAATACACTTATTTCAGGAAAACATTTTATTCAGTTTAAAGAAAGTTAGACTGGATGCTGGATCACTAAACTGAACAAAAAGTCAGTTGGGCGGGGGACAGAGAACTAGAGTAGGAGGCGTTGACTCTGTTAGAAAGTTAAGAGGCTCTGCCTATGGTGCCGCCTCCCCCTATCCCATCCTCTTGTTCTCCCTTTAAAGTGGGCTCTCAGTTCCCCCTTAAAGTGACCGCCACCATTCTGAGTGATTAGCACTCGTTTGCTAAACTCCAAGATCAGTTTGGAATTTATTTGTATGACTCCTTACACTCTTGTAGTCATCTGCTGATTTTTTTTGGGGGGGGGGACGGGAGGAGGGGTATGGTACTTCTACAATGGGACATAGGTGCTGGAACAGTTTCACCCGGTTTGCAGCAGATTAGCAGGTTGTTGCCAAAGTCCCCTCTTCTCCACACCCTTTGATGAGCTGCTGGTTTATGTTGCCATAACCTAGTGAGTGTGTTCCTTTTGTGTGTTTCTGCCTGTAATAGCTAGCTGTCATGGATGCACTCAGTTCTCTGTCTGTGACCCTGGTCTGATTTTTGTGTTGGGGTTCTTATATGGGCTATGGTAAACTGCAGCCACTGGTGCCATGGCAATGCAGCATCGCATGACTTCAACTATTACTTTAAAGCAGCTTGATGTCAATTTTTTGGATCCATATATACTGCTGTACTGGAAAGGTACTCCCAGGAGGTAGCTGGAACAAGCAAAGTGGTCATGTTGGAGAAAACTTAATTTAAAGAGCTACTGACGTCTGAAAGTAAACTTTAAAAACATAATAATTAGGTACAATTCTGCTTACATTCCATTTATATTTTATATATTTCTCCTTCCCATAATTTATTACCAGAGAAATGTGTACGAATATATGATTGTTGTCCCTTATAGTTCAGTTTGAATTCATCTGCCTCTATAACTTACTCCCTACTTCAAGTCATAATCCTCTGTTGTGACATCACAATTGGTTGCCATGGGAGTAACTGTGATGTCACAAGCAGTGCTCTATGATTTCAGGAAGGTAGAAAGCAGCAGGAATAGATGAACTCTTCAGGAGCAAAGATCATGTTTTCATGCAAATAACCTCACTACTAAATAATGGGGAGAAGGAATACAGAACTAATGGGAAATACAAGCTGGACAGTGCCTAAATATTATGTTTTGTTACAGTTCTCCTGAACGTGTCACCAGCTCTTTAAATTTAAAATTTTCGTCTTTACTGCGGCACAGAAAAGAGAAGGTTAAAGACATGCAAATCAGCACACAGGAGCAAGGCTTTTTTTTTTTTTTAACCAGGAGAGATACACTAAGCTGAAAGCTTGTTTATAGGTGCGACCTGTGAGTACAAGGAAGTTAAGTGACTTGCTGCTCAGGGTCACACAGTGTGGAAGTGGAAGCTGTGGGATTCAAATCCAGGTCTCTACGTTTGCAACTCAGAGCCTTAAACCACTGCACCATACTGCCTCCTAAAGATAACCCACAAATGGCAACTGCTTAATTAACTAAATTTATTGTACAGTATAACTACACTTGAGCAGTATGTGGAGAAAAGTCAGGTACCACGTGGATAAAAAAAAAAATACATTTGTGTGTGAGCCTTGAAAATCTGCTTGGAGGGTTCTTCAAACAAATTGTTTTCTTGCAGCTCTGTTCCATATGTCACTAGGTACGTGCAATTTAAAATTGACACCTAACTTCTTAGCAGTGTCAGGAAGGTGTATACAATGGTGATGTAATGACAGGACACCCCCAGGTTTTTTAGGGGACCAACCCTCTTTCTGTAGTCTCCCACCCCACACTGCTCTTCAGAGTTACTGTGGGTGCATTATGCATAACTGGTGTCTCCGAACAGGACAGTGGGTGAGCAACTGCCATTAGCATTGCAAGGAAGGGGGGGTTCACACATTTCAAAATCTCACTAACATACTACTAGCCTGACTAACATAAAATAAATATGATGGCCAGGGCTTCACGTGACATGACCAAGACAATGGTGGCTAAACTCATTTGAATTCTGTTCTACCAGTTGACATCTGAAAGTGATCAGTGCAGCTATTTGAAAATACACACATAAAATTGGCTACCAAGAAGTTTTGTTTTGGCTAGTTTAGTTTTGATTGGTAGTCAAAGTGACCACCTGAATGTTTAGGGGACTACTTTTGCGCGATGGGCTGGGCCACCCCTGAACCATTGAACTCCAGATCATGACCCTTGTTTGTAAACATTTACCATAAACTTGACCCCTGTTCCAGGAATAGGTGTTGATGGACCCCTGTTCCAGGAATAGGTATTGATGGACAAAGACAGACACCTCACAGTTTGTTTTCCCACAACAGTTTATTCATACTTTTGCAGATTCATTTAATGACCTGATGTACAAGCAATGTTTTAGTTGGTTTGTTTTTATCAGTTGACAGGTCCTGTTAGACTCAAAAAAGTTGACTATGTGACTGTTTTGTCATATATTAATCTGTGCTTGAATGAAGGTGGGTTACAGAAAATGGCAACTTCTTGGGGGGGGGTAATGTAAATCACTGATGGACCTAGCAAACTAGGACAACACACAATCAGTACACTCATAGCAGCTAAAGAAGCAACATTTATTTAAATGAAATTTAACAGATTAATTTGGAGAATATAGATTAAGATCACATGCTCAATGTTTTGTCAGTCAGGCTGTATTAAACAGTGTAATTTTTAAAGTGACAGTACGCAAGTAGGTACCAGAAAAAAAAAATGTAAAGCACTAATGGTGGACCTAGCAACCTTTCTGAGCTTACTTTCTTCAGTTCCACTTAATCTTGTATGCCTCAAGACATACAGCACCACAAAGGTGCACTGTGCTGAATACTGGGTAGCTACTGCCAGGTCTAAGATGACAGAGAATCCAAATGAACACACACACCGAGAGCATGGCAAAGAAACAGCACTCACAGTAGCAGCCGCAGTAGCATTTTAATCATACACAGGTCAATAACAGCCAGACCCCTGTGAATCCCATCCACTTTGTCTCGCAGGGAAACTTCATCAGGTGGCTTCAATTTCTCTTGAGTGCTGTCTTTGTGATAATTCAGAGCGTGCCCACTGGCTGTTGTAACTGTTCATAACTTGTAAAGGGATTTTGTATACAGTGTGTCTCAGAGGTGCTATACCAAATTCATCTTTAGGGGCCAGTCTGTCTGTGCAGTACAGCAGGAGGGTTATTTCTGGTGCTGCCGGCAACCTGGGTTTGGCAAAGAGTCTGGGTTGGGTGAGATGCTTGCATCATTGGTGTGGGAGACAGTCTGCTCCCACTGCAGGAGTACCACCTGGGATCACTTCTCATGTAAACTCAATTTTATTTATATAGTTTGGCAGTTTGCGTCTGGCTTTTCCGGGGTTGTCATTGTGACTAGGATTTGCTGGCTTGTTACTGTGATCACCTGTTAATTATGTGGGACTGTGGTTTTCTTTTTCACTGTTTAGTGAGCTTTCTGGACTGATGAGTTTTTGATGTTTATTAAAAAAAACAAACTTTTTTCAGTCTCATTGTTTCGCCAGAATCCAAATGTTGCTTAGAAATAGATTTCCTGGCATAGGGTTCTGGTTCTATTAGGATATCTGAAGTGGCAGCCAACTGAATTCTAGAATACGGAAATTTGCTCTAAACATATAGGATAGTGTGTGGTAGCCCACACACAACAATGTTATTCTTACACTGAATCATTAGTATGACTTATGTTTGTTTCAAATAGTCTTTTTTTTTAATTTAGAATACCTTGTTAATGCTGCCTTTATTTTCCCAATATTAATATATTAATTACTAATGAGTTCCAGAACCTTAAATGACATTACTTTAGTCGAAGCCTAGAGTGGTGCATCCCACGTAGAGCTACTGTTACTGCTTAATTTATGGGGCTTCCACTAAATGGGTGTCACTTAAAGCAGCAGTGCAACAAAACTGGGCAAAACATTTGACTACCAGTTTTAAACTATACAAAAATCTAGGAATATTTCAGTTTTACTTGGTGGTGCTTTTCTAATTCTCCAAACATTTGAGTATTTTACAAATGTTTTACTTTTTTTTTTTGGACTTTCTTTCCTCCAGTCACCATCAGCAGGAGCCCCATCGGTAGAGATGCAGCGAATTTAAATTCCGCCGGCAAAGTGAACGTGAAGTGGGCACTCTGCTACGCGGAGTGGGCAATGCAAAGTGCTCACTCCACCGTGTCATTACCACTTCGCATTAAGGCGGAATGGCAATGCGAAGTAAGGCAAAGTCATTGTTTGTAATGGACTTCGTGTTCCTCATTATGATTCTAAGTGATCCACTTGGTGTTTCAGATTTAGCAGCCCCCCCTCCACACATCACATGGCTTACAGTACTGTAAGACCCTGGACACACTACAGAACTGTTTTTGAAAACCGTTTTTAAAACCAGTTTAGCTAAACCATTTCAGTGCAGCCACACTACTTTGTAACCATTTTTGAAAATGGTTTAGTGTGGCCACACTGCTAGTGTTAAACCTGTTCTTCTTGTAACTATTTTGTGTGAAGTCCAACACGCAGAACTGTGCCTGCCTGGACACACTGCAGCTAGAACTGTTTTAGTTAAACCATTACAGCTTAAAACACTTTTAATCCTGGACAGACCTGTAAGTAAAACCATGCTAGCTCCAAAACGTTTTTAAAAATGGTTTTAAGACTAGGTATCTAGCAGGGTTTAAAAACACTTTCGTTAAAACGTTTTAAGGGGGTTGTAGTCTGTCTGCAAACAGTGCTAGGGGGATTTAAACCGTTTTAAGGCACTTAAACCATTTTAAGTTCCCCAGTGTGTCCAGGGCCTAAGTCACATGCTCTTTAGCTAGGCAGGAAGGAAGGAAGTTAGTCATACAAGCAGACAGTTTCACTTTCTCCTGTGCAGACTGAGAGAGAGGAGTGTGTTGAAGTGCTGATACTTTGCGATCAGAGTGAGGAGGAGAGTTAAACTTTAATTGTAACCCAACAGCTTTTTTAAAAGCTACATTTTTTTTGTCTTTTCTGTACTCTTTTTTTACTTAAATTGTCCTTTCTGTAAATTTTATTTTTCTTACCTCTATAACTTAGTTAGTTGTTTGTCTGTGTCTGTGTGACTGTGTGTGTGTGTGTGTGTGTGTTTGTGTGACAGTGTGAGTTGATTGCTAGGACTGAGGGAGCGCAGTAGGAGAGATGGAGCAGGGTGAGGAATGTCTGGGCGGGGGCAGCTCTGGGAGAGCGTGGTAGTACGCATCGTACCGTGTGCATGCGTGGGAGGCATGGGCGCCCATTCCTGTTGGACCGCTCTAAACTTGTGAGTGTCCAACCCCCAGAAGCAGGACCAGCACTGCCTCCTGACTCTGAGGAAGTTCATCCACCACCACCACCACCAAGTCCAGCACAAGGTCCTCTGGAGCAGGATGTGTCTGTTCCCCAGGCCCAGATGTGGATCCCATCCATGTTCAGCAGTGTGACCAGCTGGCTGCCAGTTCATCTGGCCCTCCCTTGCCTGTGCCTGGTCCTCCCCGCACCTCCGTTGTTTGGCAGTTTTTTGACTGTGTCAGGGGGGACAGCAGTGTGGTCAAGTGTCGCCTGTGTGAGGTGGAGGTGTGTCGTGGCCCCCAGGGGAGTCACCTTGGGACTGGGGGCCAGCGCATCCATGTGCTTAATCACCACCAGTTGGAGTGGCAGGCTGCCAAAGAACAGACCATGTCTGCACATGCTGGCCATTCCATGGCAGAGGGTGCAACTGTGCATAGCAGCATCCCTAAGAAGAGGAGGACCACAGCAGCACCTGTTGCTCCACCAGCACCCCCACCCCCACCACCAGCAGGTCAGCCTGTAGAACTGGAACCCCAGAGAACTGCATGTAACACAGGCTGACTTGGCAGTTCTCTGGAGTGCTGTTGAGGATAACAATGAGAGGGTGAGTGCTGTGGAGCAGTGGCTGGATCACATAGAGGGACATCAGCTACAAATTATGTCCGTGCTGGAACTGCTGATGTATCACCATGGCATCCCACATTAGTTTTGTTTCCTCACACCATGTGCCCGCCACACCTTCCTTGCTGTGTCATAAAATGTATTCCTCCACCATCCCTGACCCTTGTATGTAATTATGCCCTTTTTTGTTGTCTTCTGTATGCATGACACTTTGTATTCTGGGCCTCCTTCCTTCTTTTGAGTGTCTGTGTGTGTGTGCGCTGTTTTAGTGTCTAATTTTTCTGCATCCGCAAAAGGCATCTGTCTTGTGTCCAGAAAACTGACAAGTGGTAACAAATTTAAATGTGAGCATTACGGCACATACAAAGTCCCCCAGAATTAATGGCGCACTCAGTCATGTGCACAGTGGTCACACAGAGTCCCCATATTTTTTCTGCATGCCCAAAATACATTTGTCTTGTGTGCAGAAAATTGACAAGTGGTAACACA
This sequence comes from Neoceratodus forsteri, assembly GCA_016271365.2. NCBI lineage: Eukaryota > Metazoa > Chordata > Ceratodontiformes > Ceratodontidae > Neoceratodus > Neoceratodus forsteri. Next base: position 902,294,093 of record CM057456.1, on the reverse strand, counting down.
GTGAAATGAGAGTGTTTCAGCAGATACAAAGTGCCCCAGAATTAATGGCACACTCAGTCATGCACGCAGTGGTGGCACAGAGTCCCAGATTTTTTCTGTTGGCCCAAAATGAATCCTCCTTGTGTGCAGAAAATTGACAAGTGGTAACACAGTGAAATGAGAGTGTTTCAGCACAAACAAAGTCCCCCAGAATTAATGGCACACTCAGTCATGCGCACAAAAGTGTCAGAGAATCCCAGATTTTTTCTGTCGGCCCAAAATCCATCCTCCTTGTGTGCAGAAAATTGACAAGTGGTAACACAGTGAAATTAGACTGTTTCAGCACATACAAAGTCTCCCAGAATTAATGGTGCACTCAGTCATGCATGCAGTGGTGGCACAGAGTCCCCAGATTTTTCTGCAGGCCCAAAATGTATCCTCCTTGTGTGCAGAAAAATTGACAAGTGGCAACACAGTGATATGAGACTGTTTCAGCATCAGCACATACAAAGTCCCCCAGAATTAATGGCGCACTCAGTCATGCGCGCAGTGGTGGCACTGAGTTCCAGATTTTTTCTGTGGCCCAAAATGCATCCTCCTTGTGTACAGAAAATTGACAAGTGGTAACACAGTTAAATGAGAGTGTTTCAGCACATATCCCAGTATAAAATGATGACTGTGAGCGTTGTGTTGCTGGTCCAATGTGTTCTGCGAGATGATTCGAGCAAATGCAATGTGATCATCTCAACTGGATTGAAGGGTGCCCTTTGGCTGTTCACTAATAGTAGCCTTGGTGAGTAATATATACAGTATATATATATATATATATATATATATATACATACACATAGATAGATAGAGATAGATATTTAGATATATGGTTGTGTGTTTTGTAGGTGAGGAGGGGGGTTGACATGGACATGTACTCATGGTATTGTTCTGCATCACAGGTCACACAGAAACTGTTGGTGTGCACATTCCAGTGCTCAATGAGAATTTTTGTGCTGAAATTGGAAACGGATAACTCTCAAGCGCATGAAGGTAGGTATTTGTTTTCGGGGATCATATTTGCAGATTTGTCTCTAATGGTTTCTTATTTTGTTACTTCTTCACAGATTTCATCAGCAGCCTTCTGGAGCCCTGCTGTTAGGATGGTCATGGTCATCTAATGAAACTACTTCTTCGTGTTGCATGTGTGCCCAAGCTCGGGGAAGGGGGGTGCCTGATGTTGAAGAACTTTTTTGGATAAGGCCACTTTGACAGAACAACAAAGCATCTGGAAGTGTCCTAAAAAAAGAAATGAATGACTTCTTACAATTTAATTGTTATGTGTCCCTCCCTGGTTCTCAAATCTCAATCTAAAGTCAAGTTACATTTCAAACCCACATCTTGTCAACTAACACAACCTGTGTGCAATATTTGCTGCAGTCTTTCCAAAACAATGAAACAGATGAAATAAAATCTTCATACTTACCAGAATGGATATCACATGGCTATTACATCACTTCCTCTCTGTACGGTACAGCTACAGTACCATTCCCAACTATTTTTAGCGATGGAGCCTTTTTTTGTTACCCTGTAAAAGAAACAAAATAAGTGTACCGTATGTGTTTTACCATTGTGGCTCTGAAAAGCTACAGAAAACAAAACGTACAACTAAAAGAAGTGAAGCAGCATAACCAACATGAGTGCACATACTCACTTTATGGTTTAAATATTAAGAAGCTTTGCGTCTCTGGCTGATGGATGTGGTGGTCCGGACAGACTCAGGCTCAGTGGTGGCAGTGGCTAGCATCAGTCCCGGTAGTGGTGGTGGTGGTCCGGGGGTCAGGCAGACTCATGGTGGCAGTGGCTAACATCAGTCCCAGTGGTGGTGGTCCGGGGGCAGACAGACTTATGGTGGCAGTGGCTAACATCAGTCCCGGTGGTGGTGGTGGTCCAGGGGGCAGACAGACTCATGGTGGCAGTGGCTAACATCAGCCCGGTGGTGGTGGTGGTGGTCTGGGGGCAGACAGACTCATGGTGGCAGTGGCTAACATCAGTCCGGTGTTGGTGGTGGTCTGGGGGGCAGACAGACTCATGGTGGCAGTGGCTAACATCAGTCCTGGTGGTGGTGGTGGTCTGGGGGCAGACAGACTCATGGTGGCAGTGGCTAACATCAGTCCCGGTGTTGGTGGTGGTCTGGGGGGCAGACAGACTCATGGTGGCAGGGCTAACATCAGTCCCAGAGGTGGTGGTGGTCCAGGGCAGACAAACTCATGGTGGAAGTGGCTAACATCATTCCCGGTGGTGGTGGTCCAGAGGGCAGACAGACTCATGGTGGCAGTGGCTAACATCTGTCCCGTGGTGGTGGTGGTCTGGGGGCAGACAGACTCATGGTGGCAGTGGCTAACATCAGTCCCGTGGTGGTGGTGGTCCGGGGGGCAGACAGACTCATGGTGGCAGTGGCTAACATCAGTCCCAGTGGTGGTGGTGGTGGTCTGGGGGGCAGACAGACTCAAGGTGGCAGTGGCTAACATCAGTCCCGGTGGTGGTGGTGGTCCGGGGGCAGACAGACTCATGGTGGCATTGGCTAACATCAGTCCTGATGGTGGTGATCCGGGGGGCAGACAGACTCATGGTGGTAGTGGCTAACATCTGTCCCGGTGGTGGTGGTCTGGGGGGGCACACCGCCTTTTAAAAACTTCAGTTAAAACCTGCCAACATTAACCACATCATCATCCTCATAAAGAAAGCTACCCTCACAGTCATTGATGTCTGAAGTCAGACCACTGGGAAATTCTTTCTCCATTGTGTCGTCATCTACGTCAGTGGTGGGCCGTTTCAGGCAGGCACTACCAGTGCCACCAGGATGCTCCATTTCCACATCAGCAAGACCACCATGACTAGGCCAGGGTACGAATACCGAGGTTGCAGTCTGTGCTGGTATGTGCCTCTCATTCATTTTAATGAATGTTAGAAAACTAACATTTGCAGGAGACAGGTTTGTCCGCTGATCCCTGACTATTGCACCTGCTGAGCTGAATACCCTCTCAACACTTACACCGGAGGGTGGGCATGTGAGGTACTTCAGTGCCACTTCAGTCAGCTCTGGCCATTCACCGACCTTTACACTCCAGTACAAAAGAGGATCTTCAGTTATTGTCAGATGCCTGTTTTCAGACAAATATGACTCAACCATTCTCTGTGCCGCACTAAGTCCAATTGTTGATACATCATCCTGTTCTCCCGAATCATTTATTTCACAAATACCCACTTGGCACAAAGCCTCCCAAAGTGGGTTGATGCCAGCCACTTTGGATGACAGACCACCTGGAACTGCAGTCCCCTTTCCCTTGCAGGATATGCTTGATGGTCCTTCAGTCAGATTATGCTGCTGAGGTTTGCTGACCTCGGCACATGACTTCTGTGCCCCATGAACCAAGCACACCAGTTGACCACTAATTTTTCCCTGTTCAGGCCCTCCCTCCAGTACTGATGCAATTCCATGTTTGTATCATTGGTCCAGCATTGGTGCTAATGACAAAGTTGTCACTATGCTGAATGCTCACAACATGACGATTCTAGTCAAATATTGTCAGCACGTGTTGCAGCAACATACTGCTACCACCGTCTCCGGCAACATCAAAGCAGTGCTGTACATTCACCAATGTCTGCCTCAGCACCTGCAGCAGTGGAATTGATTGGCTAACGGAGGCAGACACGCCACTCACTGCCTGTGTGGCATGTTCAAAAGGCCGCAAAATTGTTATTACAGAGTCCATGAGGCGCCACTGTTCAGTCGTCATAGACATGGAGGCCCCAGAACTGTCACGGCTAGTGTGCATAACAAGATATTCTGTGATGGCTTTGTATTGTTCATACAACCTCTCTGCCATGTATAAAGTGGAGTTCCATCGGGTGACAACTTCCACTTCCAGCTTCAAGCGGTACTGAGGCAGACTGTTTTGTATCTGCAGCTGCAGCAGTTGGTCATGGGCCTTTCCAGATCTTGAAAAGTGAGAGCAGATATGTCGTGCAATGGTCAGCATTTCCTTTACATCAGGGTGCTGCAGAAACTCCTGCACCACAAGATTTAAACAGTGGGCCATGCATGGAACACGAAAAAAAAACACCATTCGTGATGCATTTCACCACATTTGACCCATTGCCACTTGCCATGAACCCAGCTCTCAGGGACAGAGGGTTTAGCCATCTGTCAATTTCAGTCAGTACCACATCCAACATGTTCTCACCAGTGTGTGAACAGGTCACATTGTGCATAGCAATCGTTGCATGCTGTCGAATTCCTGGAAGATTGCTACCACGACAATCCACCTTACTGCATTGATTATTCACACTATCAACTTCACAAACAACCCCTGGCACCTTCGCTCAGTGTGAAGTTATACACAAATATTAACTCCCCTCTGTTTTGCCACTTGTCCACATACCCATACTTAAATGGATGAATGGAGAGGAGGAATATTGAAGGGCATGTCTTACTGAGTCGGACACAGTGCGGAACAACTCGGAGACAACATGGGTAAAAAAGTATGTCCTGGATGGGACTTTCCATTTTGGACAGGCACATTTAGCAAACCGCCAGAACCCAGAATTCTCCACAAAGGAGATGGATAAAAGAACAATTGCCAGCATTTCCGCTACAGCAGCATTAAGTTCACGTGACACTGTATGATTAGGGGGGTACTTCAGCTTATGCGCAAAAACACTCTAACGTGGGCTGACTTAAACATTTTACATGGGGAGTGTTGATCACAGATGGTTGTGCTCTGTGATGAATGGCATTGGCAGGGGGTGGAGTGTGGACATTTGATGAAGACGGTTGCACAGGTGATGATGACAAACCCAGAAATTATGTTATTTTGCCAGATTTGCCAACCGGGGTTGATGTACCACTTGCACTAGACGTACTGCATTCACCACCACCACAAAAACTGCTACTCTCACCAGCACTGGACAACATTTCAAAGTCATTATGGTCCTCCACCTCATCATGCCTGTAGTAATCCTCTGCTCTAAGGTCATGTCAGATGAATCTGATAGATTTCTTTGACTGGGTGACCAAAGTAGTAGATCAGGGAGGGGCTGTAGACATGGCTACCTAGACTTTAGCAAGGCATTTGACACAGTCCCACACAAAAGATTAATATACAAGTTAGCCAGCCTGGGAGTGGGTCCCAAGATGACAGCTTGGGTGAAGAATTGGCTGGAGAATAGGACACAGAGAGTAATAGTAAATGGAGTCCACTCTGAAGAAAGGGGGGTTACTAGTGGGGTACCGCAGGGTTCAGTATTAGGACCGGTCCTCTTCAATGTCTTTATAAGCGACATTGCAGAGGGACTGGAAGGAAAAGTATGTCTCTTTGCAGATGACACAAAGATCTGCAACAGAGTTGATGCACAAGATGGGGTGGGAAAGATGAGAAGGGACTTGGCAAGGTTAGAGGAATGGTCAAATGTATGGCAGCTTAGATTCAATGCTAAGAAGTGCAAGGTAATTTACCTGAGAAACAAAAACCCAGGGGAAGAGTACACAATGGGGGGTGAGATACTAACAACAACAAAAGTGGAAAGGGACCTGGGGGTAGTCATATCAGATGACCTAAAGGTGGGCAAGCAATGTGAGAGGGCAGCAAGGAGGACTGGGGGGATACTGGGATGCATAGGGAGAGGCATCACCAGTAGAAAACAGGAAGTTATTATCCTCTGTACAGACAGCTGGTGAGACCCCATCTGGAGTATTATGCAGTTCTGGAGACCCAGTCTCCAGTAAAGACATAGACAGGATGGAAGCTGTCCAGAGGAGGGCAACTAAAATGGTGCAGGGTCTGCACCGGAAGACATATGAAGAGAGACTTAAGGAGCTTAATATTTATAGCCTCGAGGAAAGGAGGGAGAGGGGTGACATGATAGAAACTTTCAAGTACCTCAAGGGAATCAACAAAGTCCAAGAGGGTAGCATCTTTCAAAAAAAGAGGTGTGCAAGAACAAGGGGGCACAATTTGAAGATAGAGGGGGGTGTCTCAGAGGTAATTTAAGGAAGTATTTTTTCACAGAGAGGGTTGTGGATGCATGGAACAGCCTTCCGGAGGAGGTCGTGGAGTCAAAAACAGTGGTGGAATTCAAGCATGCATGGGACAGTCATAAGGCAATTCTAGGGGGTGGGGGTAGGAAGAAGTAGGCTGCTGGTTAACTAGGATCTGCAGCTTATCCATTAGGTAGGGAAATGGGCAGACTGGGTGGGCCAAGCGGTCCTTATCTGCTGTCAAATTCTATGTTTCTGTATGTTTCTATGTTTCTGCACATGTTTAATTTCCTACTGGGCTTAACAGTCGTGGAAGGGGATAACATGCTCGCTATGGTTGCCAGTGATGAGGGTGAACGCCTCACTGTGGTATTAGCTGCCAGCTTGTGCTGGGTCCACAGTGCCAAGTGCCTATTCTTAAGATGCATATGCTGTCCTCCTGTGCCCAGATGGCTCCCCTTTTTACCTCGACTCACATGCACATGGCAAACCTGGCAGATTGCAACTGAATCATTATTTGCATCTTGAACAAAAAAATCCCAAACAAGGGATTGTGATGCTCTGCTTTTAACATGTCCATGATGTGCCTTATTTAAGTCTGTTATTTTAAGCACTGAAGTGGGGGGGGTCATGTGATGTTTCGGGCACTGCACACCTGGACTGCAACTGACCACCACGACTACCTATCATATTGATTACTGGGTCATCATCATCATCATCATCAACTAAAATCGGTATATCACAAGTTTTTACGGGGATTACTGCAAACAGACTCGGACACAGCCACTTTGAATTTCTTTTTCTCCGGTTCCCAATTGGGTCAATTACATCATCATCATCATATTCATCAACATCACACACATCTTCTGCTTGGATGCTAGCATGTGGACTGCATGTTGTAACAACAGCAATATCATCATCATCACATTCATCATCAGCATCTACACTACTATCACCTGATATTTTTTCACCACACTGTGAATCACTGCATGGAAAATGTGTGACGTTAAGTGCCACAGTGAATGGAATATCACATTGTATGCTATCGTTGACATGATTATCAGAATCCTCAGGTTCAGTTACTGGGATGTTACTGGGAAGTATGACATCATCTATGCTGCCACTCACTTGCACTGATTCACACTCAGTATTTTTGGAAATGGTACACTGGTCAGAATTAGAACTTGACGCAACAATACAGATACTGCCTCCACCACCACTAACACCAGTAACACTAACACCACCAGCTGGGAAAACATCATCTCCTCCAATTATGAGTGAAGCTACTGATTGGGCTGTAAAAAACATTGCAGGAGAAATACCTTTCCTCACATCAGCGATGCACTTCTGCGTCTGCGTACTACTACCACGCCCACAGATCATCTTCCTGCCAACATTGCCATGGCAAGAAATAACTTTGTTGCACGTCTCTTTGAAGGCATTTTGGGGGATCAACCACAATATTATAACCAAATTCAGATTTTGATACATGCACTCTCTGATTGGAAGGACGCTGGATGTGAAACCAAATAAACAACTGTGGCTTCAGCAACAAATAAGAGACTACTCTGACTGTCACGGAATTAAAACAACTTCAGTCAGTAACCAATGGTGCTGATGAGGTCACAAAAACAATCCAATCTGGTAAAAAATACCTTTTGAACGTGGGGGGGGCACTGAATGCAGACAGTGCAGATTTTATGGCACTACAGGCATCAAAACTAAGAACAGATACCACGATCGCAGTACAAAAACAGGCAGCTGCAGGGAATAGCAGGTTCACACTGCTGCGCCTGCAATTACACTAGTCTGTGGCACAATAAAAGGTGTATTTGATGCACGCAACACTGCACACACACAGAACAGTTTGTGTACAATGCTGAACGAGGAATGCATAGCAAATGCAAAAGTTCAGTACTATGCTACGTTACGTATTGTAAATTTGTAATGTAAACAACCTAAACTTATGAACTGCTGCACCACATCCACACAACAAACAGCAAGAAAATTTCTATTATTACTGACAAAATTACTGTGTGTACATTAACACAGTCAGTTATAAAACAAAAATATAACCAAAAAACAAAGAAATCACTATTTCTCCAACTTAAATCTACCTACACCACAGATACGCCCCTCCTCAAAGCACACTTTCACTGTCTTTCACCACACACACTCAATGTTGTAAATTAACATTCAAAATCCACACAAAAACAAAAACGCTCGATGATATCAGCACAGGAGGGTTTCCTACAGTCGATGAACTAAAGTTGGATCCCCCAAAAAATGCAAAAATGCTTTTTGAACAGCTTTTACAAGATTACTATCACAGGTAGCTTTCAGAGCACATTGTCTCCTACTCCTTCCTACTCATACTACCCCGAACTGAGGCTGCACAGATCAATACAGAGCCCATGTGACCTGAAATCCCATGACTCACTGCAAAATTCACCTTCAGAGCTCAAAAACAAGGAGAAGTGAGGTGAAGTACATTGTTTTCAATGCACTTCGCCTGACATTTCGGTGGAGTAGTGGTCTGGGGAAGCAGAGTAATGCGAAGTCATAGTTTCCAATGGACTTTGCATTCCTCATTATAACGCAAAGTACTCTGCTTCACGTTGTGTTGCACTCCGTGAATCCGCCTTTGCTCCACGAATCGCTTCACGGAGCGGATTGAGCCCACTTCACCCACCACTACTCATCGGTCAACCTCTCGCCTGTACCAACCCAGCCTGCAGTCCCACTCCTCTGTCTTACTCGTGATTCCCCTGCAGATTATCCCTGGTCTTTGCCCCCACCCCCCGGGCGGGGTTGCCTTCTGCTCCACAGTGCTCCCATACAGACATTAAATGACCTTGCGGGTGGAGGTGAAGGATGGGTTTGACACCATGGAGTCCTGCATTGGAATTTGAAAGGAGTTCTGCATGATGACTGAGACTGCTTCATTAGGAATGTGGGGAGCACTGCTGGACACCAGGGACGTACTTGAGTCTTATCCTCCTTGCCCAACCTGTGTTCCTCTGTGGCCTTGCCTAGGACATGCATGTGCTGTTTGGCGTCCTCTGGTTACTGCAAGGCCCCTCTACCCCCCACATGACCCACTGAGCCAATCCCACCCTAATGGTACAACCTGGGGGGAGACAGTCACCTTTTTGTGTCACCTAATTGACAGTCCAATGTAACCTGTACTGTGGTCAGATGCTAATCCCAATGCGCACTAATATTTTTACCTCATACTAACCCAGTTTCTCTTTATTTCTAAAGGTCTGACAAGATGCCATCCCTGATGTGACAAAACATCGCTCCCAAGTGTATCAGATAAGTAATGTTTTATGTTTAACCTTCCCTTTCTTCCTTATTTTGTTCCTAATGAGCTACAGACACTTAGTGGCCCATCAATGTTCCTGTTTTCCAGGTACCTGAGAACCTCATCCCAAGCTCCCCAGCACCCATGTAAGACATCTCCTCCTTATTATCTATGCTTTAAAGGTGCAGCCATGTTACAAGGTGTCTACTTTCACTATTTTACTTCTGGCGCCAGAAGCCCATGTCCAGTATTGCCTATTACATTTTTTTTTATTTATTTGAAAAGTTTCATGAGAAAGGACATATAGAGCTGTAATGGCTTGTTTCCAGATGCATCATGGGGGGATACATACTGCAGGTGGGTGCAAGAAAACATTACATTTACATACAGAATACAGCAAAATACAGTACACATCATCCGGACAGGAAACGGGAAGAATATACACTAGAAAATAACTTATACTTGGAACACATACAGTAGTTATATAGAGAGAGACAAAATCACAAGTGGAATGAGGGAAGGGGGAGAAGGACAGCCAAAGGTCATTCCCCTTCAGGATGCTAAGAACCCCGCAAGGGGCCAGAGAATTGGCATGCAGGAAAGGACTGAACAAAATTGCTGGGCTTTGTAGCAAGGTGGAGAGTGTAACTGGAGGAGGAGGGTCGGGAATTAGGTGCAGTTGCAAAGAGGGGGCTCTGTGGTGTTGGAGGCGGAGGGATAGGGAACAGGGGGACTGAGTGGAGTGGAGTGGATTTCTAACGGGAGGGAGTTCCAGATACTAGGGATTTGATAGGAGAAGGTGGCTTGCCCGGAAGTGGTGCAACAGGGGGGAAGGGTGAGAGCTCTGTGGGTGGAGTTTCAGAGGGTGTAAAGGGGAGTGGGAGGGACAGAGATGAGGGATTGTAAGTAGGGTAGCAGAGAACTAAACCAGTACTTTCCAATTAAAGTAGCGCTATGTGCAAGGCATCTGGCACTAAGGGGAGGGAAGGGAAGGAAGGAGAGCAAAGCACAAAGGCCATAGTGGTGAGTGTGAGGTGGGCAGCTGAGAGCAAAGCAGCTGAAGAGAGTGTCCAGTTTGGATATGGTGGATTTTGGGGCAGAGGAGTAGACTATATCTCCAAAGTTGAAGATAGGAAGAATCATCTTTAAGACGATCTCTCTCCTGGCTTGCGGTGGAAGGCTGCTACTGTGTCTGTACAGAGCACCGAGTTTTCCAACACTGTCAACCTACCCCAAGCCTTGCCTTTCTATTTTTATTTAAATGGCCAACTGACCATACAGGCTGCAAAGTGAAGATTTTGAAAACCGCTGCCAAAGAACTGTGCTAAGGTAACCAAAATCATTAACAGACATTTGACTTTTGCAATAATTGAGTTTTGTATTGTGATTGTACAGTATTTGTGGTCAACGTGTCGTGCTAAAGCAAAAGTATTGCTGACTTCTCCACAGTTCTGTATCAGGAGGTAATGTACTTCATGCTGCAGGTAGAAGCAGGATTCCACTGAAGTTGAGATTTTGCAACTCATTTCAGCGGTCCTCAGTAAATAAATGGTAAATAACACCAGGATGCTGTCCATGATGTCAGCACCTCAGCAGTTCTGTATTCCCACACTGACATCATAAATCCCCATCTTCAGTATACACCAGGGGAAACTGTAATTATGATTTTCAAAGTGTTCAGGTGGGTGCTTGGGAGGGGCACTGGTCACCAAGGAAAGAGTAAAAATGACTAGTTGTATGTGGTGTGTGTGTGTGTGTGTGTGTGATGAGGGAGATTGAGGGCGGGAGCTCACAGCAAGCAAGTCTGTTGGAACTTCTGTAGCCTGCTAGAGACAATGGCTGCTTCTATATTACCTTATTGTGTAAAGTTGTATTGTATTACATCAAACTGCAGACATAATACAACCTTAAATATTAAGGGCTCGATGCACAATAGGGACAGGAATATGCTCCACAAAAGGATATCCTAGCTTCACAGTCACACACCCCGGACCACGTAGAGATGGATACAATCCACAGCCCCATCCCCTACTCCCACAGGTCTAGAGCCACATGCAGGGCTGTGGGCAGCATCGGAGGTGCTGCTCCCAGGAACTATCAGCAGCCAGTTGAATGCCGAGGTTGGTGCTCCAGTGGTTCCCCTGTTCCAAGCTGAGTGGGGGAGCACAGGATATAGCATTCTGTGACAGTCCTGCATGGACTGCCATACCTCAGCTGCAGCCGTATTGGCTCTTGCTAGAGTTTGTTGAATGCTGCCATGGGATGTAGATAATTTCCTGGCCGCGAATTCATGCAACCCCGTTGAATTTCTTTGTTCATTTTGAGTGGGTCTTTATGATTTTTGGTAGCGGGATTGTATGCCAACATGAGGAATTTGTGTCTGTTTTCGTCTTTCTGAATTGTGAAAGAGGAAGGTTTTTAGCTCTCGGAGTCCTTCTTTGCCTGGCCATATTAACTTGAATCTCGAATCACACTCAGTGGACTAGGTCAGATGCGGTGTTGGGGAACAGTGTGGGTGAGTTTCTGAGCTTTTTTAAATCTGCAGCCATTAGTGGTGGATTATGGCAAGCAGTATTTTTATTCTGCTTGTGAAAGTGTTTAGTATGCTTTTAAAAACATTATTTGCTGCTTTGAAGCATGGGTTGCTTATGATGGTAATGTTTCTGCCTATGTCAGGGATGTTTATGTATTTATTTAGTGTCACCCACTTAAAGGCAAAAAGAAACCAGCCACAGAAAACAAGAGCAGGCAAAAGACTGAGAACAACATGTGCGACTACCAATTGAGTCGCGCTCCCCCACAGGTTGCATACCGCATGTTGCTCTTGCACCCTCATGTCTGTATAATTTTCCATGGGGGGGCTCCAACTCCTGCATACCCCCATTGCAGAGGGCTTTGCCTCTGCACCCACAAATATATATATATATATATATATATATATATATACACTCCCCAGCCTACCCACATTGTGGGGAGAACCACAGTTAAGGCCCCATGGCCACGATGCTCACAATCGCTGACGCAAAGAAATCCCGACTGTCCTCAAGACCTTCACCCTAATCATGATGCCCACATTCCAACACCCTATTTCCCATGCACTATTAATGGTATACGATCTAGTTATGCTACCCTGTAAGGGACAGTAGCCAAAAACTGAGAAGTGCTCGCCGCTGCTGGTATGAACTTTTGCACAGAATTTTCAGAGGATGTCATTTAGTGTTTGTGGGGAGTCTGTCTGCCAGTTTATTTTAATATTTTTATTTGAAAATAAGCAGCAAAGTGGAACCATAATGTTCTTTGAAAATTTGCCTCCCCCCCAGACCCTATGTTCCCCCTATCTTTTTCTTCCTTTTCTTCCTGCCCCTTTTCCCTCTTGGTTTTCTATCTTCCATTTATCAAATAGAAATGTATTTATATACATACAGATATTATTAGCTATATTTAAATGCTTTTTCCTTTTTGTTTTATAGTCTTTGGTTTTGGAAAGCGCAGGTATTTCCTGCATCAGTCATAGGAATGTGCCCTGTATTGAATGGACTACTCCCTGCTATGGCTGGAGTTTTTATAATCTACTTTTCTGTAGCGCTCCACATTGTCAATGGGTAACCAATACAACTGTGTATAGCGCAGCCCTACCAGGGGAGTGGCACAGCCAAAGCTTTAGATTGTTGGGCACTTGAGGATTCCATGCAGCAGCAGCAACTCCCCAATTAAGCTGTGCCATTCAAAGGGGGTAGAGCTACTTTTCTCTTCTCTCATGTATTTCAAGTTTCAAGATTTCAAGACTTCAGTTGGGGCTGCAATTCTGCTCTGCAGGTTGGGGCTACCTGTTTCAGGGAGCACCCCTAAATTTAAATTGTGCCGATTAAGCTGCGGCTTTCAAATTGAAAGCCTGCCTTTTTCTCATTCCTGTGAGGATTGGGAGTCATGTCTGCCTTGATAGGGTATTTTTAATGGTCTCTTGTTGAAAACTTAAAAAAAGAAGAGAAAAAAAGTGCCACAGGTAGGTACAGATTTAATTATTGGGAGATTAGGGTCTCTAGGGGTCACTCATCTTTGGCATTGGTTTCCTTGCCGACCCCCCACCACCACCACCACCAGCTTGAGGGTTTTGTGTTTCACCGTTTTTCAGCAAAATTGTGAATTTGGTCAGCTTGTGAGTTTTTTTGGTGTTTTTCCACCTTACCCTCCATTTTTATAGTTTGCACGGCCTCCATTAGGGCTGGGCACGCACTCCTTCATCAATTCAGCTTCCGTCCCGTGTCCTGAGCACATGCAAATGGTGCGCACATGTGCGCAATGGTAATAGCTTTGTGCAGCTCTAATCTCCATTGGTTTCTATTGTGCAAGTATGTGCATGCATTGAAAAGCTGCACGCACGTTTGCGCACGCACGCAAACACCTCCCCGGGAGGCGCACGCACACTCAGTTTAGCGTTTTGAAGCCTACTGGAACGTTTTAGCAGTTGGTTTGACAATTGTGGAGTAAATATCACAAATACAGTTTAAAATCTGTTTTTATTTCCCCGTCACAATTTTCTGTTATTTGCACCATGGCTTACAGGAGACCATTAATTATGAAACGATGTAAGACCTGCAAAAGGGTGATGAGGCCCTCTCCCATGGGTATATATTGTCCTCACTGTGTTGCCCAGCATAGTATTTCTCTCACGGTACCCTCCAGCCAGTCCTCCAAGCTGGGGGGGCACCTGGTCCGTCTCTTGGCAGTGGCAAAGCAGAATTGTAAAAATCTTTCTTATTGCTGCTCAGTGAGCTTCTGAGTCCCGATGTCCCACAGGACATCCCAGCAGATAAACCCGTTGCCAAACCAGGCCCCTCGGGTCGGGGGGGCCCACACAGGCACATCCAGGGGCAACACCGCAAGAGCATTCTGTGGAATCAGATGTGCACGCAGACCCTGGCCTAACTTATTGGAAGGCCAGGATGAGGATTACGGGGATCTTTGGGAAACTTCTGACCTTAAAAAAATTATTCTCAGATAAGGAGAACGTCCCCTCCAAGGAGGACACAGAGGAAGAAGAAGAGTGGACGGAGCCCAAGACCAGGATTCTGATTACACCCCTATTTGATAAATTTAGGGCCATGGGGGGGAAGAGCTCCTCCCCTATATCCTATTTAAACCTGCAAGCAGCGCACCGCCCTGCTTAGAGTGAGTTGCACTCGCTGCGCACACTGGTGTGTGGGCATGGCTGCTTCTGTTTTTCCCTCTGATTGTCCCCCGCCCCTTCCTTCCCTCCGTTGTTTGCTTACTTTCCCATTTGTTTGGCTCTCTCCCCTCTCTGCTTCGTTACCTTATTCGTGTTTTTGTTTGGTTCTCCACTTCGTTCCTCTTTTTGGGATGGGGTCTGCAGTCATGTTGTGCTCGCAACCTCCTGATTCCCCTGCTACTTTCGTAGCCACTGATTCAGCCACAGCTGTTTTTGCTTTTGCTACTGCTCCTTTTTTATGTCTTTCCCTCTGGCAACCACTGCTCCATGCTGTCACAATGTTCGTCGTTCAGACCGCTCGCTATGTGGATAACCAGCTCCTTGATTGTCCAGTCTGCCTCTGCAGTCGCCCGTGTACCTATCTGCTATCTGATACCATTCACATTTCTGCATAGAGGTCGTGTGCTTTCAGTTTCAAGTTACAGACACTTTTCACATTCTGCAGTGCCAACTACCTGTGTGATTTTGTCTGACCAGGCTTCGGTGCCACAGTCAGTACTAGACCCACAGCTATGCTTACCAAACATTTGCACTTGACGCTGTATGCACTGTTCGCATTTCCTCCACCGACGGAGCAGACTTTGCATCGAAGATACTACTGCTGTACAGTGTTCTACATCTACTTTATTACAGAGTCTGAGACCTTGACTGCTGAGTTTGTTACATGACTATGCCATTACTGGCCACTGGGTGGCAGTTTATATTTACCTACTATCCAGTTCTGCCACGCTGCTGAACGCCAGCTAGTTCTATTTGGAATCTGAGTCTACTGATCCCAGCACCTGCTGTATCACTGCTACTCCCTGCCTCCTTGTTGGGCAAACTTCACGTCCCTCAGCAACACTGCCATCATTCTGTCCTACCCCGTACTGTCAGATTGGCATCCTACATTTCCAGGTCCGCATGCCTCAACTATCACCTCAGCATACTGGACCTTATTCCTGTCGGTCTACCTGGACTCCTCAGCGTTGTCTGGCATTGGCCAGTCCCATCAGCCTACTGGACTATATCCAATCATTGTACCCAGACTCTACTGCATTATCTGGAATTAGCCAGTCTGTGCTGCAGTACCTGTCATTCCTGGATGCTCGGCTGGTATCTTGCTACCACTACTCTGAAGAACATACATTTCCCTCAGCAGCCAACGAACCATTACTCTCCCTAACTTGTATCTACCTCTTCCAATCTGGCTGGTCCACCTGCCATAGCTGCTCCCACGCAGCTCCACAACTTTTTAGACCCTGCTACATCACTTCCTACCTGCCCTCCACTTGCCTACGTCATTGTTGCTCCTTGCTTACATAACCCATTGTTACATATTGCTGCCAACCCCTTTCTGCTTTAACCTCTGAGATTATGCTGCACTCCATACTGCATTCAACCTTGCCAGCTCTCACCCTCTGATGCTCATTACGATTCTAGAGCACCGTGCTCATTCAGCTTGCAAACCTTAGCTTTCGTTTACTTGGGACTTCCTTGTCTACCTTCGCTGCTCCATGCTGCTTACGTGGGTTACGGTCCGCTAGCCTTCGTGGGGCCAGCAGCCACTCTCTACTGCTTTCTCCGGCTGACCTACGTGTGGTCCAGCTGTACTGGCTCTCCTTTATGGGTTTAGCTGCCACCAGTTACTTACCTTACAGCTGACCTAACATGTGGTCCAGTGGCGCATGCTAGCTTATATGGGGCTAGCAGACACTCTTACTTACCTTACCAGCTGACCTTCTGGTCTGGCTGCATGATGGCCTTGGATTCAGCTACTGCTTTCATTTACTCACTGGTTGCCGTTGTCATTCAATAGTACCATCTCTGGTTCATCGGCTGACCTACAAGATCTGACCACACTTCCTTATCTCTAGCTCCCTTTCGTTCACTTGGATGCTTCCTACAGAGCTACATTTTCTTCAGACCTACCTTTCCAAATATGCTCCCCAAGCTCCGCTTTACATTGCATTATTTCTGGAATACATCAGATGTTCGCTTCAATCCTTGGATACTTCTCGCCATGCTACTTCAACATCCCTGGAGTTACTACTACTGCCTCTGCCAGGACTCCCTGCTGACCTTCACTCCATATTGTCTTCCTTGATTGAACTACTGCCTCAAACATTGAATACAGTTTCAGGATGCTTATTGCCTCTCGTCCAGTTGATAACTCTTCTGCCACGATCTCTTCACCGCAATCCCTCCATCCTTGATCTTCAGGATACGTCAGTCTACAGCACCATTCAATTCTCATGAGTCCATCAAAAACTACAGTACTACCCCACACTAAACTCACTCAGGATTGCCGCCATTCTAATACCAATTGCAATTTATTTCTCCAACTTCGCTGCTTGTCTGCATTGCATGCAGTTCGATATTTCCATTATGATTCTACCACTGTTCTGCAACCTGCCTCACCCCATGGGGTCGGAGGTTCGCCGTCGCATTCGCTTGACCTGCACCCCTCGGGCCCAGAGGTCCTTACTCCTATAAATTACTGCATCATACTCGCCTACTTCTATGACCTGCTCTGTCCTTCGGGCCAGGGTTTAACTACTCTACTGTGCCCGCCTCGCCAGCTCGGGCCTGGAAATTTGCATATTCTAATATACACCTACCTGCTGCCACATCAGCCAGCCCAGGAGCTCTTTACTATGGAACCCCATCTGGATGTTTAGACATTCATCATCTATTCTTTGGATGCTGTTATCTGCCGCTTCAGCCATATGAAATTACTACTGCCAACATTCTTACCTGGACACTTGGTCAAGCTTATCCTGAAGACCTTCTCTATCCTGATCAATGCTCTAAGGCTTCTCGGACCCTGTGACTATGCTACTTCATTTAACTCAGCTTCTTCAGTTATCACCATCTAGGATTCCTATGCTCTACTACTCAGGACTCATCAAGATATTCTTCACCACTCACTTCTAGCTAAGGTATCATTCTGGCTTTGAAACATATATGTCAACATTGTTACGCAACCATCTGGATCCACACGAAACTCTCAGATTCCCTTGCTAGTACCATTCTCATAACCCTAGCTTTCTGTACGTAATCTTGCACTACTACTTCCCAGCTACTACATCTGCATCATGCAGCTTTACTAACTACCACAACTTACCTATGTATAGATCCACTTATTTACATTACTTGTGCATACTACCTGTTTTGCCCTTCCAGGGCCTAGAGGTCATCATAACTAACTCGCCTTTACAATCTACTGCGCTCCTCGTGAGCTGGAAATACGTCTGACCTATGTCTACCTATTCACTGCGATATCTGCCTACTTCACATTCTTGCTTCCCCTCTCTAGATTGGAGGTTCCTACTGCTCCGTCATCCCATTCACGCAGCCTACGCCAGTTTTTGTGCTTCATCGCCATGGCCTTAATTTGCTTACCTTGCCATGCTGAACTTGACCCAATGGTATTCCTTCTAGTCATGGATGCTGAGCCTGGATATCCTTTCTCTACGCAGTCATCCTCACCTGCCCGAAGTGCTTCTCCACCTGCAACTCATTGCTTCAAATTCATCAACCTTGGATTACACTCTACTTCATTCCGACCTGCTCATGGTTTCTCAAACATGGAGTTTACTAGATGGATACTTGCTCTATTCATCTGACATGTCACGATTCAATACGTCTTCAGTTCTCCGTTTCTCTGGATTGGGTCTACAACTTTGGGGTTCGGATTAGCCGATTAAAAACTTTTGGATTACTCTTCTTTAGTATGCCCAAAAGGACGGGCCGATTAGTAGCCATGGGTCCTCAGAGGTTTCCCCCAAGGGGGTTTTTCCTTTCCCGCGTGCTACTGGTCACATTCTCCAGATTTGGAGGAGGTGGTCATACTGCTACTCATTTTCTTAGGGGTGTCATCCTACTCGACTCCTTCATCAGTCGGATACAGAACAATTGTGGATATCATTATTTTTTGGGGGGTCTCATAATACTGAACTAAGCATCCTTCCTATGGTGGGATACAGAGAAAGGCCAAAACTATCAAATCATAACAAGTGACTCATCAGTTCATGCATCTAAGCACCTTGCATACTATCCAGTTCATACGTACTATAATCACGGACTTGCTCCTGTCTATGCCAAGAACCTGAGCACGAATCATTTCATACTCTAATACCTTACAAGCATTATCCTATTTACTGACCTGGCCTCTGAATCCAAGCACAACCTACAGTATGTAACATAAGCACTGAGCTCTGAACCACAGTTAAATTTAGGGCCATGCCCATAGTTAAGTGGGGGAAGAGCTCCTCCCCCACATCCTATTTAAACCTGCAAGCAGCACACTGCCCAGCTTAGAGTGAGTCGCACTCCCCACCATCCTCCCCTGACACCTCCTCCTTCTCCGGCACTCTTATCCCACCGGGGGAGTCTCATAATACTGGACTAAGCATCCTTTCTACGGTGGGATACAGAGAAAGACCAAAACTATCAAATCATAACAAGTGACTCATCAGTTCATGTATCTAATCACCTTGCATACTATCCAATTCATACGTACCATAATCACTAACTTGCTCATGTCTATGCCAAGGACCTAAGCATGAATCATTTCATACTCTAATACCTTACAAGCATTATCCTACTTTATTTTTATTTTATTTATTTATTGCTTATTCGGAAGGTACCTTTGAGTCAAAAACTCGTTTACAAAAGCTCCACATCACATACAGCACAACAACAGTAAAACACAATTCTATAGCTAGACTCAGACAGATTTGTTATAGTGAATACGGTGAATGGCTAACAGTCAGGTCAAAGTAATATTTGGACAGGTCTAAGCAGTTTAGTATAGAGGCTAAGAAAGAGCTGGGTAGGCAACACAGGAAGGGGCAAAGTGGGAGGAGGAGAGGCAGAGCAGGCCAGTGGTCTTTGTAAGGGTGGGCAGGGAGATCAATGGCAGTCGCAGGTGGTGTAAGACTGGAGATGGTTTCTGAGTGCGGTTTTGAAAGGTCCGATTCTGGTTTCTTTGGCAGGTGCATTAGGCAGGCAGTTCAACAAGGAAGGGGCCCTGTGGCTGAAAGATCTTTGGAGTTGGGATGTCCGACACCTGGGGACCCAGAAAAGCAGCTTGCCCATGTTACGGGTGGTTCTATGTGTCAGGGCAGGTTTGGTAATAGGGGAGAGGCCAGCGGGGGCAAGACCCAGGGTGATCTTTCTGGCCACAAGGCATGTGTGGAACTGTATTCTGTTGTCTAGGTTCAGCCAGTTAGTGGAAGTGTATAGAGAGCAGGTGTGTGTGAGACGATCACATCCGAGGACAAGATGGCAGGCTTTTTTCAGGGAGAGTCGGAGTCTGCCTAGGGCCGAGGAGTCTGCAGCTCCATAAATTTTAGAGACTGCCTCATGGCGCGCCAGCATCGCCCGTGAAGCGCGCCCTATGGCCGCAACTTTGGCTGCTGCGCTGGCCCAACGGACCCTTCCTTGTCAACTCCCCTGGCTCCCAGACACGGATCCCTGGCCAAGGTACATCCACCCTTCAGCTTAGGAGCCTGGTTCCCAGCGGCTGGTTGCCGATTGGTCCATTGCCGCTGCCTGTGACTCCTGATTGGACTGGTCGTTTTCGGGCAGCACAGCCATTGGTGCGCCTTTCTCCCGGACTTAGGCTTGTCTCTAAGCCTCTCTCTCTGCCTGATATTTGTCTGTTTGCTCTAAGATATTTTGTCCCACCCCCACCACCCCCTCCCAGGCCTCCTTTAAATACACTTTGGCCCTCCCACTCTGAGTTGTCATTGTCGCATTGGTTTGGCTTTTCATGACCCAACCACCCCCTCATGTAAACCTCACACACTCTCTCTCTCTCACCAACTTTGCAACTGCTTTTACCCTCCTTTGTGTACTCTCCTTCCCTCCTGTTATCCCTCTAGTATTCAAACTTTCCTCTGTCCTAAAATGCTTATTCAACTGATTATTGTGGTTTTGCTTGTGATTCTCGGTCCCGTACCCCCTGGTTGCAACTCCTGCCATTCTAACCTGCTCCTGGCCCCTCTCTCTGCCCTACTTTACACCCCTGGTATGATCACAGGGACTCATGGCACGGACTATTTGGCCCTCCGCTCCCCTTTGTGGCACCTTGGGGTCCTTCTCAAACTTATAGTGTACAGTCTCCCAATGATCTCACAGGCCATGCACATACTCTACAATTTGTCAAGACGGCTCCAGTGCTGTGGCGCTATAAGGCATAGGAATTTCACACACAAGCAAGTCTGCAGCATGCTGAAATACTTTTTCCTTCGACTACTGCTTATGTTGCTCCTGCTCTCAGGAAATGTTCACCCCAATCCAGGCCCCTCTGGCCACGCAGCAGAAAATTCATTAAGAAGGGAAGGGTCTCTCACCCTGGCATCTATTAATGCCTGTAGCATCCTCAGTAAACTAGATTCCCTCCAAACATGGATTCAACAACACAACCCTGATATCCTCTCCGTGGTTGAAACATGGCTAAACCCTAAAATCCCGGATGCTTCAGTTTCAATCCCTGGCTACTCCTTATTTAGACAAGACAGGATTTCCAAATGAGGAGGGGGATGTACAATATACCTCAGGAGTACCCTCTCTGGTCATGTTATTCCATCTCCTAACCAGGGCATCTCTGCTCAGGTCCTCACTATCAAAGTCCTCCTTGGAGCTCACAATAAGGAACTTACTGTTGTCTCAGTTTATCTACCCCCTAAGGACCAGGCCACTGGCTTCAACAACATTTTGAAATATATAAGGAGCCTGCATCATAACACAGAAACTATAATTCTAGGTGATTTTAATATTAACTGGCTGTCCCCTGAGGCCTCTGTATTCAAGGATGCAGTTGCTATGCAGCACCTCTCACAACTTGTCCTCACCCCCACCAGATGCAACTACAGGACCGGTACTCTCACACTACTAGATTGGATTCTGTCCAACCGCCCTGAACGAATCTCTAATGTCTTAGTCCTCCCAGATACAGTAAGTGATCACTCACCTGTCATCTGTTCTTGTACTAACAAGTTCCTCAAACCCCCTCCCAAACTACTCTACACAAGGGTATTTAATGAGGGGCATCTTCAGCTACTAAAATCCCACCTAAATAGAATTGACTGGGCAGTGTTGGACACACTCAGTGATGCTAATAAAGCCTTGGACTTGTTCATCGACTGCTTCAAGGCAGCCTGTAATACCTATGCGCCACTGAAAAAGATGAAGGTGAAAGGATGGTCGAGCCCCTGGATTACCTCTGATCTTGTAACACGCCTTAAGCACAGGGACCACCTCTGGCACTGTGCTCATGCTATCCCAACGCAAGGAAACATACAAAAATACAAAGCAGCCCAAAATGCCTGCACTTGCCAGATTCGGAATACCAAAAGCAAATATTACAAGGAGGCTCTGATCAACTCTTGGGGTGATGGGAAAAACTTCTGGAACAACCTAAAAGAACTCACCGGCAAGGATCCTAAGGCACCCCCCACTATGTTCAACATACAGGGCATTCCAACACTTGACCTTGGCACCATTACCAATACCTTCAACAATGCTTTCTCGAACCTGGACAATGTGCTTCCTCCTAATTTCTTCAATGACCCTTCCCCCAATACCCCCCACGTGACCAACCTAAATGCTCATCCAGCACAACAACTCTTCATCAAAGAGGTTCCTCCACATGTGGCTCGTAACTATATCTGCAAGGCCATCTGCAAGTCCTGGGTACAGTGGGGATTCCCTTGACCTCAAACTACTGGCGCTAGTTCTGGATGAGGTCGTTGAATCCCTGATGAAGATCTTTAACCTCTCCTTAAGACTGGGCCAGTTCCCCTCTCGCTGGAAACAGGCAACGGTCACACCAGTGCATAAAAGTGGAGACAGGCCTCTTCATTCCAACTACAGACCAATCTCACTCCTCCCCCCATTATCTAAGACATTAGAACGAATAGTGTCGGACCAGCTAGTCGAATTCCTGCATAAGCATGAAGTCCAATGCCCAGAACAGCATGGCTTCAGAAAATGTCACAGCACCACCACAGCTCTCCTGGAATTCACAAGTTTTATTCATGATACGCTCGACAAAGGAAACTGTGGGGGAGCAGTTTTCATTAACCTGACGAAGGCCTTCGACACCATTAATCACCCTCTACTCATTTGGCAACTGTCTTACATTGGGCTCTCTAATGATGCCCTTCCATGGTTTGCCAGCTACCTCAGGAATCGGACCCAACAGGTTAGGATAGCAGGTGTCACATCCAAAGTCAAGCCAGTCCTCTCTGGAGTCCCCCAGGGGTCCATCCTGGGACCTCCACTCTTCTCACTCTTCCTCAATAGACTCCCTGGTGTCTGCCAGCAAGAAATGCTACTCTATGCGGACAATGCTGTGCTTTTCTCTAGCCACCATGACACTAAACTCCTTGAAACACAGCTGCAGCTTGACTTCAAGCGTGTTGAAGATAGGTTCAGAATGCATAAACTCATCATGAACTATAGCAAGACCAAAGTAATGACCTTCTGTAATCCACAAAGCAGGCACAAATCCCGGTCCTTCAATATCATGAACAATGCAGGGAACTTACTCAAACATGTCTCGGAGCTCAAATACCTTGGTATCACACTGTATAGTACCCTCTCCTACACGCGGCATATTGACACTGTTGCCAATGCTGCCAATATGCGAATTGGTCTGCTACACAAGCACAAGCACTGTATGACTGTGGACACCCTCAGACTGGCCATCTACAGCTCTGTCACCTGTATCATTGACTATGGTATGGCTCTGCTTCTCCAGCTGCCCCCTGTAGAATCTCAATCTCGGTCAACAAAGCCTGCAGGCTCTTAACGGGCGCTGTCCGAGACACGCACACCTGTGACCTCTACGCACAGGCTTGTTGGCTACCACTCCGCAACAGAATTTAGTATCAGACCTGCCTGCTTACCAGAAAGATTCTCATTGATCTCATGCCCCCTGGTGTTTGTAAGCTCCTCTCTGCCTTCTGTGTTACTCAGCAAACACGTAGTGCCCAATCCCAAACCCTCCAGGTCCCCAGATGTCGTACCTCCTTGGGTCAGCGGTCCTTCACCTATAGGGCTCCTCCTTGGTTTAATACCCTCAACAAAGAAGCACTTTCCTCCCCCAACACTTGGACCCTTTAAACGGAATCTCCGACTTTACCTCACCGCTACCTCCAAATGTGACCTGTGCCCTTCATCCCTCCTGGCTTTACTCTCTCTGGCTTCTATCTTTGCTTGTGACCCTTTTCATTCCCCTCTCTCCACCCCCTCCCCCCTCACTCCTCACTCCTCCACTCTTCAAACTTCATTTTTTTGTTCCCCTGTACCGATCCCCTCCCTCCGTCCCTCTCCCACCTCACGACAAAGGCCCCTCAGCCTGCCTACTTCTATCTGGCACCCTACTACTCAATATAAGGCTAATAGTCCCTTTCCTTCTTAATTCCCTCAGTCTGCTTCATCATAGTCCCCTTCCTTCTTAATTCCCTCAGTCTGCTTCATCATCTATCTGCCTGTTCTTACGTTGCTCTCTAATAATATCCTTTATCTCTAAATTGTTTTACAGCCGCATAACAATGTCAACCATGTCTGTACTATGCCTGTTTACCATTACCAACCTTTGTATGTATGTTTCCCCCCCCTTCCTTTGATGTGGAACCTTTGTAAATGAGTAGCTCCTACTCAAAGGTACTTGTAATCCTAAGAGATTAATAAATAAATAAATGAGAATGTCACAGTCCAGAAGGGAGAGGACCGAGGAGGAGACAGTGAATCAACGAGCGTCAGGGTTAGACACTGTTTGTGGTGATAGAGGATTCCAATGCGGACATTCAGGGCGGTGGACAGCAGATGGATGTGCTGATGGAAGTTTAGGGCAGTGTCAAGGGTTATGCCCAGGTATTTGAAAGTTACCACTTCCTCCAGGGGTGTCCGATTGGTGGTAAGGATATGCGGGCAGAGTGCCTTCCACGAGTTCAGCGGATGTGAGAAGTACATGACTTTTGTCTTTTTGAAATTTAGTGCCAGACGGTGTGTGGAAAACCATTTTTCGACATCAGCAAGGGAGGACTGAAGGGAAGTGTATAATAGGGTAGGGTTTGGATTGGAGGAATAAAGGACAGCATCATCTGCGTACAGTAGTAGATTGCCGGTGCAGGATGAAGGAAGAGAGTTAAGGAAGAGACTGAAAAGAAGGGGACCGAGGATGGACCCCTGGGGGACTCCAGAACGGACTGGCAGTCTGCTAGAGAGGGCGGTGCCAATTTTCACCTGTTGGTGCCGATCCGACAGGTAGCCCATGAACCAGCCAAGGGCATCCTGGGAGAAGCCGGAGTTGGTGAGTGTATAAAGTAAGAGGGAGTGGTTGACAGTGTCAGATGCCTTACAGAGGTCAACAAAGATAGTGCCTGAGATGTGGCCTCTGTCTAGGGCAGAGTGGATGTGGGTGGTAAATTCCAGGAGGGCTGTCGTGGTACTGTGCCCTTTGCGAAAGCCATGTTGTTGCTTACAGAGAAGGTCATGTTTATTAAGGTGTTCGGTGAGTTGGTCGGAGACAATACGCTCAAGCTCTTTGGATAGGGGTGGGAGTATAGAGATGGGGGTGTAGTTGTTAGTGTCAGTACGATTCCCACTTTTAAATACAAATGACTAAAGATTTTAATATTAACTTATTTTATTGTGTACATTGAAATATCTTTTCTATGCATTATCTCCATGCTTGCCTATTTCTTTAAGCTACATGGCTACCTTATCTACAAACGTGTATAGCCCTTCACTATTGTGCCTCTCTACTGTATATAAACCTGTATGTCTTTTTGCCTGTATGTTTCCCCATTGTTCCCCCCAGGTCGCATCTGGAAACGAGTGGTTAGTCGCTCACTATGCCTGCCTGGTTAAACTCTTAAATAAATAAATAAATATGGGGGTAATGGAGGCAGATTTCCATCTGAAGGGGAATTTCTCTTGGCAGAGCGAGCGGTTGAGAATGTGGGTTAGAGGGTGGAGTACCTCGTGGAGAGTGAGCTGGAGGAGTTTCGGGTCCAGGGAGTCACTGCTGTAGTGGGCGTGGCTTAGGGCTTTTTCTAGGTACGGCTTGGCTGACTTGGGGGTAATGCAATGAAGGTGGAAGGGAGGGGCTGCCGAAGGGGCCGTAGGGGAGTGAGCAGGGGGAGGATCGAAGAAGTTTGGAGGGAGAACATGGCTGAGATTAGTAAAGGCGTGATTAAAGGCTGAGGCAATATGGGTGGGGCCTGTGGTCAGGCACCCGTCGACCTCTATCTGATTTGGAGAGGGGTTATGGCTCTTGCCACAGATGTCTTTAATATTATTCCAGAACTTGTGTCCTGAGCCCCAGGCAGAGGTTAGGGAGGATCTGTAATACTCTAGTTTTGCTTGGCGTAGAGCCCATGTACAGTTGTTCCGGGCCTCCCTATACCTTTGTCGATCGGATGGCAGGCCGGTCTCATTGGAGAGGTGCCATAGTGCATCTTGGGCTCGCGTAAGTGCCAGTAGGTGGCTGGAGATCCAAGGTGCAGGTTCCCTTTGACCACCCTATTTCTAACAGGGGCAAGGGAGTCACAGATAGCATTGAAGGTATTCATTAAGGGGGACCAGTCCCAAGACAGAAGATTAGATTTGAGGAGAGCAAGTTTACCGGGTCCAAGTTTACACTGCTGTATTATTTTGGGGGGTGGGATTTTGCATGACCAGGAGCAGAGGACGGGTGAGTGGTCGCTTAGGGCATTAGGGAGTACTGTGGTGCTAGTGATCTTACGGGGCGGTTGGTGAAGACCAGGTCCAGGAGGGAGGAGGGAGGAGGAACCAGAGCACTGGTCCAGGCACATAGGGGAGTGGACTACTTGGGTAAGATCTTGTGCAGTTGCAGCGTCGATGTGTGGGGTGGCTGTCTTAGCCAGCCAGTTGATATTGAAGTCCCCTAGTGCTATAAGTTCATTATTTGATGGGAGGGTGGCGAGGTAGGACAAAACGGAGTGGAAGGCTTCACTCTGATTCCTGGGGGGAATGTAGACCACCATGATGAGAAGAGGGGTTTGGGAGCATCCTAGTGTAATTTTGAGTGTAAGGGCTTGGGGTCCAGGGAGCAGTGGAGGAGGTGGGAGTAATAGACCGTGCAATGAGCCCTTAATGTACATGGCGCAGCCACCCCCCCTTCTACCCTGCCGGTCGGCCCTGTAAAGGTTGTACCCGGAGAATGTTATCAAGGAGTCTGGGGTGCGGGGGGAGAGCCAGGTTTCACCTACGTCAATGACGTCAGGGTGACGTTGAAGGACCCAACCCTGGAAGGCGTCCCATTTTTTCATTAGGCTGCAGACATTGATGGTGGCAATGAGTAGGCCAGTGGCCTGATTTTGTCTGGGTATGGAGGTAGCGAGCGAACCTGAGTTAGGGTGGATATTGCCGGACATAAGGAGGAGAAGGAGGAGGGATCTGAGGAGAGAGTTCCAGGCCAATTTTTTGAGATAGTAAGATTTGCGTACTTACTGGCCTGGCCTCTGTATCCAAGCACAACTTACAGTATCCAGCTACAGTATGTAACATAAGCACTGAGCTCTAAACCACAGTTAATAAGTCCTTGCCCTTTTTGATAGCCGAGGCTTGTAGGTCCTTACAGCTTAAGGAAGAGCAGTCCAAGGAGATGGTGGATGTTAATCCAATTCTGTCTGCGTCCTCCTCTGCTCCAAAAAGTTTCCCAGGTTTTATTCAGTGTGACCAAATTATTAAGCAAGAACGGGCAGGTGTGGATCAGAAAAAAAATCTTCCCAAACTATAAACTAGGAATTATCCATTTTAAGGGGAAAGGTCTCACAAGTGGGAATCTCCTCCTCTGGCAGACAAGGCAGTTTATAATTCTATAAAGCACACCACCATTCCAATCAAGAGTGCTCTGGCACTATCAGCTTCACATGACTAGTGGATGGATACCGCATGCAGGAGGGCTTTTGCCTCTACTGGCACAAACATTTGTACCTCCTGTGCTTCATTTATTTTTGCCAGAGACTTAAACCTTTGTGTCACAATGCAGACCGACTTTGTTCCTCCTGATTCGGAAGGTGTGAACATTTTGCAGTTGGTGTCCATGGCATCCACCTTTCTTGGTGAGTCTACAATGGATAATTTATGCATGTCAGCCGGCTTGGCTTACCACATTGCTTTGACCACGAGGGCCGTGTGGCTCAGACATTAGTCTGCTGATTGGACTTCAAAGGTGAAACTGTTTAGCCTTCCATTTGAAGTAGATTTATTGTTTGGTTCCTGGTGTCTAAACAGCAGTGCAAGGCCACAGCACCTGAACGTGGTCAGGGTGATGGCCAGTGTAGGCAGTCCCAAGGGGGATTTCATCCATTTCGGAACTCTGGTAACCAAAGAAACATAGGTGCTTATTCAGGCAATAGGGGTTACAGAAATAGAGGGTCCTTTCCCATGCACCATGGAGGAGGATCAGCACAAAAGCCTCTTACCTCACAATGAAGGTACGCGGGCCCATCATTGCCCCCCTTCCCTTGGTGGAAGACTCTAGGAGTTTCTTGCAAGATAGGTCCAAAGAATGTCAGACACCTGAGTTCTGGAAATCCTTCAACTAGGCTATGCCATAGAATTTTTAACGATCCCCTCAAGGGGACACTTTTTGCCATCCCCAGTTTCGAAGCAAGTGACAAAAAGCTAGGCGGTATCAGACACACTGACCCACCTCATTCAGATCGGGGCCATTGTGTCAGTTCCTCCAAATGAGCAAGGTCAAGGGTTCTATTCCATCTATTTCATAGTTCCCAAGAAAGCCAGTTCTGGATCTGAAACATCTAAACAGGTTTGTTCACCACAAAACATTCAAGATGGAGTCTCTGAGGTTGATAACCTGGGTTGTTCTGACGGATGCTTACCTTCACATCCCCATCTGTCAGTCCCACCAGACAATACTGGGCCAACATTTCCAGTACAAGGTGCTTCTATTTGGCCTTGCAACAGCCACTCGAGTTTTCTGAAAGGTGTTGATAGTTCTGGTGGCTCATCTATGACAGGTGGGACATCATGTCTACCCTTATCTGGACGACCTGCTCATTCAGGCACAGACATTGCCTCTAGCGAGGAGGTCAGTATCCAGGACCCTGGAAATCCTGGAATTACATGGCTGGATAGTCAACAGGGAGAAGAGTTCCCTCGAACCAGCTCAGTCCTTGGAAAACCTGGGGACAGTCTTCGACACGAAAGTAGGGAGGGTGTTTCTGTCACCCTCCCGGGAGGAGAATTTATTTTTATAGATAATATGGCTAAGGAACCAGTCCTCAGTGTCAGCCCACAGTCTGCTGCGGATTCTCGACCTTGTGGTGGCAGCAACAGACTTAGTTCCCTGGACCTGCTTCCACATGCATCCCCTTCAGATGGGGCTCCTGATGGGATCTGTTATCAGAGGGCTATCCAGCAAGGATCCTCCTCACCCCTCAACTTCAGTACTCCCTGAGTTGGTGACTAAATGTGCAGAATCTCAGCAAGGGGGTTCCTTTGGAGCTACCTCCACAGGTGATTCTCACAATGGATGCAAGTCTACACAGGAGGGGGGGCAGTCTGGGACCAACTTTCCACTCAAGTGGTTTGGTCGGTACAGGAACATTTCTCCACATCAATGTCCTGGAGATGCGGGCAGTTCACTTAGCTCAGCTTCGGTTTCAGTCTGTACTGAAGAGCACCACAATAAACGTGCGGTCATACAGTGCCATCACAGTTACATACATAAACTACCAAGGAAGCACAAAAAGCAAGGCAATGCTTCGGGAGAACTCCAAACTCCCGAGTTAGGCAGAGGAGAATCTTCTCTATCTATCTCTGTCAACAGTACATCTTGTGGGGGAATTGAACATTCAGGCGGACTGGCTAAGTCGCGAAAATGTTCATCCTGGAGAGTGGCAGTTGAAACCAGAAGTGTTCACACTCCTAAGCAATTGGTTCAGGGAACCACAGTTAGATCTTTTCGTGTCAAGCCACAATGCTCAGACCCACAGCATCTTCAGTCGGTACCGGTGTCCACAGGCAGAGGCAGGGGATGCTCTGACTCAGGTGTGGTCCTTCAGCAGAGCATATGCTTTCCCTCCACTGCCTCTCCTTCAGAAGGTCTTAAGAAAAATAAGACTCTCATGTGCAAACTTTCTCTGAAAGCCCCAGAGTGGCCAAGAAGACCATGATTCTCTGATCTAGTGAATCTTGCCCAGCAAGTACCCTTCCACCTTGTGGTATGAAGGAACCTCCTGCTGCAAGGCTCCATTCTCCACCCAAATCCAGGTGCAATGCAACCCGCAGCCTGGCTCCTGAAAGAGGAGGCTCCTAAAACTAGGATTTTCCTTGAAAGTAGTTGAAACCTTGATGGCAGCCAAGAAAACTACTTTGGAAGCTTACACTCGAGTCTGGGAAATTTTTTCATCTTGGTCCAGAGGGAAAGGGTTTAAACCTTCCAAAGTCTCCATTTCTCAAATCCTGGATTTTCTTCAGGAGAGTATGGAGAAGGGGCTGGTATTAAGCACACTGAGAGGTCAGGTTTCCACTCTCAGAGCTTCCTTGAGGTTCTCCCTAGGAATGAATAAAGAGGTTGTTCATTTTTTTTGCACACAGTTGGCAGAGGCGACTACTATTTCAATCCCCGTTTCCCCCGTGTGATCTTAACTTGCTTCTGAATGCTTTCTGCATTGAACCCTTTGAGCCACTGGCATCCATGTCACTGGATGTGTTGCCCTACAAGGTCTGTTTCTTAGTAGCCATGTGTTCAGCCAGTGAGAGTGGGTGAACTCCAGGCCTTGTCTCATAAGGAGCCTTACCTTATCATGCATAAGGACAAAGTGGTACTTAGGACAGTTCCGTCCTTCTCCCTAAAGTGCCCATGGCATTTCATGTGAACCAGGAAATTTGCCTTCCATCCTTTTGCCCACATCCTTCTCACCCTGAGGAGAAGGAGTTGCATAAACTGGACCTGCAGCGGGCAGTTAGGATCTACCTTAAACGTACGGCTCAGTTTCATAAATCAGATAATCTGTGCTTTTTGGGACAGCCAAACATTGATAAAAGGCCTCTAAACCCACCCTAGCTAGGTGGGTGCCAACCTGTGTTGCTAAGGCCTATGATGCGAAAAAGAAGAGGCCTCCAGCTCTCATTAAGGCTCACTCCACCAGGGTGATGGTAACTTCCTGGGCGGAGAGAGGCAAAACCACAGTTTTAGAACTATGCAAGGCAGCTACATGGTCTTCAGTCCACACTTTCACTAAACATTAAAAATTGGATGTTCAGAGTTCTGCTGACACAGCTTTTGGTTGCAGAGTGTTGCAGGCAGCAGTTTGCAAGTAATTCTGATGCATCTGGCATATGGGATAATAGTCTCCCCCCGCCTGCTTTTTATGACTGTGGGCAGAGCCAACAGGAGTATTACATGTACAAAAGGAGTGATGTCATGTTTTCTGTCCGTGGAACTGACTAAAGGTGTAAATAGTCTCCTGCACCTTACCCTCCTCCAAGAAATGTTTCCTGCCCTCAAACAAATACGCTTTCATGTTAGTCAATGGTTGCAGGGTACTATTTTCTTTCTTAAATAGGTGGTACAAGAACTCGAACTTGAGTAGTGGGAGGCAGCATTGTTTTTTTGGGGGAAGTAAGATCCACCCTACCTCCACCCAAGAAGCTCCAAAAGGTCCATCCCACTTTTTTTTTTATTATTCATGTGGAAGGGGGCATGAGGTGGATCTATCATGCTGAAAGAAGAGTCACTAGTTTGGGATCTGGACCAAGGAACAGAACAAGTCTGTGGAGTCCCTGCATTTTGTTAAGGACTAGGAGAACAGAAGATACTTAAAATGCCTTCAAACTGACTTAAAAACCCTTGGAACAAATGATTATCAGAGTCACCTGGTGTCTCAAAAGGAAAGACTAAGAAATGTCTAAAAATTACAGCTTTCAAGGAAAATAGACAGCGTTCATGTATTTCTTAAACATTTATATACTAAAAACAAAGTTCAGCTTTTGGGACTAACAATATTAGTTTACCATATTCTCTCTCTCTCTCTCTCTCTCTCTATATATATATATATATATAGTTTGTCTTTTTAGTAGTTTCAAAACCTTGAAAGCATTGGTGTTAGTAATGCATTTAGAAATACACTTTTTAATTGTCTTTACAGATAAATCATGCAGGTTCATGTGAGGGCACATTTTTGGGGGGAGGGGTTCAAATTATTTTAATCATGGGCACAGTACTTCGTAAACACAGTCTGCAATGAAGTGTATTTTTCGTTTTAAGTTTGAGAAGTGGAGTTGACTTGCACAAATGGGTAGTACAGACATCATAGAAAGCTATTAGAAGTAGAATGGGTTAAACACTTCCTGGAACTTTCTGCATAACAAGTTCCCCTAGGCACCTCACAGCATTTGACACCACCATCCTAAGAGCAGTCAGTGTGCTACTCTGCAGGACATTGCATAGCAAGAGACACAGCCTTGCCTTTTTCCAAATAATATACCAACTTAATTCTCAGGCAGGCAGTTCTGGGCTACTGTTTATATTCTACTGAATCTTCTTAAAGGAAGACTGCATGTTAAAATCAGGAATATATGTATTACTACCAGTTTTGAGTTCTCACTTCAACCCAGTATTTTGTTTCTGCCTAGGCTGTGAGAGGAGTTTTTTCTAATATTCCCTGGGTGTTTTATGACATCTGGGGGCTGCCATTCAAGTTTGTTTTATTGCATCTTTTCCAAGTTAGTCTTCACAGAGTACCCTTTGGTTTGATGTCTAATAGCCCCTACAGCAGGCCAGTGTCTTGTTACAGTGTCTTGCTAAGCCACAGCACAGAACGAACACTGCAGCCAGGATTCACAGTGCTATACAATATACTATAGAAAGTTACATGTTTAAACACACACACACACACACACACACACCCAAGCAGAACACAGCTGGATAAGGTACCAGTATTTAGGAAACTTGTCATACTTACCCAGAGTCTAGCAATGTGAATCCTGGCTGTGACTATAGGTGTTTACAACTGAATGATAATAACCGCATTTGCTTCACTTGCAAATATGTAGGCATTTGTGTGTCTAATTTCTGTTTGACTTACTGTAGGTTACACATAGAATCTGAAAAAATTCATAACATGGTGTATTGTGATTCAATGAACTGATAAATGGGGATTTTGGTTTCTTTTACAAATTCATTTTTCCTGACCATGGATATACTAAAACAAAAAATTCTCAACAAAATGTTTTTAAATAAAGAGTTTAGCAGTAATTTAGTTGATATGGTATAAAGAGCTGCTCCCTGGAAAATTATCTGGTTTTTGGGGGGGGCTGCCACAAGAAGAATGGGACTTCAGATGGGGGAACTCACAGCAGCAGAAGAAGTGTGTTGGCATTAAAAGCTTAGTGGCATGGATGTAGAGGCACCAGTATTTAAGCATGACTTTGGTAGAGGATTAATTGTGACTAGGGGATGAGGGAGGGAGTGAATCTTGATATTTTTAGCATAATGGTTTTCTGAAACTTCAATCTTCAATGGGTTAGACTCTGCAGCCATGTGTACAGTATATCACTAAGCTACATGCAGTGTGTAATGGGTAAAACCCAGATCACCAGACCAGGACCAGTGCTGTAAAATATGCACTGAGCACAGCTTGTGCAAATATTGCTGATCCAGTGGATCAAATAAATATATGTAAATAAATAAGTAAATAAATGCTCAGCTTCACCTCATGCTTCAACCCACCCCAGGAATGACGTTATTACATGATAACACACACCCTGTCATGCCTTATTGCTTAAATATGCCCTTTCTCAATGTACTGTACTTTGATTTAGTTAGTGTATGCAACAGCCCTCATGTGAACACTCTGGGCTTCTCTTTGACTCCTGATGTCTATTTGCTTTAGCTATTGTATATTGTTTGAACTGCTTTGGTCTTCTTGATGTGGTGCCTGTGTGCCTAAACTATGTAATCTGTTTATCTACTGCTACCTATGTATCTCCAGTGAATGATTGTTATAACTGTCTGTTCTCCGAGCCATTGTTTTTTGACTTGTTAACTGTGCTGTCTTTGTATTTGTTTCGACAAGGTGCCTTTGAAAATGAGACTCTGGCTCAAAGGTTTGTAAATCGGATATTTTTTAAATAAATACATGTTTATATTTAAGCCCATGAAACACCCTTATCTAGTTAATGCATTTATAGTAATAGTGGCCCTGCCAGATCTTGTTTGTCTGGGTACTGCTTCTTAGAACCAGTATTATTGCTTACTCATTGACAATGTCGAGTGCTATAGAAAGAAGAAATTAACTTCATGCTTAACATAATTTCCTTTTCTGTTATCTCCAACATTGTCACTGAAACCCACCCAGGAGCTTGGCTCCTGAGGGAGAATCTTAGCTGGTATGCTAGGAGAGGGGTCTTTTTCATAAAAATTCCCTACTTGAGCCTCTCTCTCTCTATTCTGCTGCACTGTACTCTGATATGTATATTTATAAATGGATTTATCAATTATCTGTGACTGCAGGTTAACAGGTTTCATTGGTTTATTTAAGGTGTGTTTTTCCTGTTGCAGGTTAGTTATCTGCACTTATTAAAAAAAAAAAAAAAAAAGACAGGACATGTCTCATTGTGTATTAGCTTCAGTTTCACAGATTGGTGACTCTTCTGAAGCATGTTTGCTGTTACATGGTTTCTCAACAAGAAGAACCGAATACTCCAGGCCTCCTTTGGATCCAAGAAATACAATCCCTTCCCTGAGTGTCAGATAGGAAGGTAAGACAGTTTTATTATTACAAATATGTGACTGGTTATATTATATATGCGTAGCTCTCATGACACTGTGAGGTAAGTAGTAACTGGGGAGCTGCTGTTGCTGCATGGAATCCTCATGTGCCCAACATTCTAAAGCTTGGGCTGTGCCA
The DNA here is from genome assembly GCA_016271365.2 of Neoceratodus forsteri. NCBI lineage: Eukaryota > Metazoa > Chordata > Ceratodontiformes > Ceratodontidae > Neoceratodus > Neoceratodus forsteri. The sequence continues at coordinate 902,259,645 of CM057456.1, read as the reverse complement.
TTCCCCTGGTTAGTGGTGCACTATACCCAGTTGTATTGATTACCCATTGACAATGTTTGAGCTAACAGAAAAGGAAATTACAGTATGTATGAAGCTATTTTTTTCTTTTGAACTCTAATGTTGTCACTGCATCAAGTTATATCATATTGTGAATTTATATCATATTGTGAACTTATGAAATAAGAAGGGATATAAGTGGCTTTTGAAAATATCTGACTTTTTTACTTTTTGTTTTTTTATATTGATTTTTTGTCTCAATATAACTGGCTTCTTCATAATACATTGTCAAACATTTATATTTTTTACTAAGGGTGCAAAGGAAATTTATGTACATAAAATGACATGTAATGATGCCAGGTAAATGTGATTGTTCATATGTAACAAGTGTGTGATTTTTTTTGATACTGCAGTACAATGACGCTTAATTATTATGTCATAAACTGAGTATATAAGGAGGTGTCTCAGTCCAAGTAGCTGCCTCTGACGAAGCTTTAATCAGGCGAAGCACCAGGGCACCTGGGTAATGGATGAGACACAATGGTCAGTGGTGTAGAAACTGTATGTATACCTTACAAGTTGGTGACGGATTTAATAAACTGCACAAGCCTGCAACTTTCAGTGATACTCATTTCATTTGCTAAGCAGCTATCAAGCTTCTTTTAAACTTCTACTGTGTAGTGTTTAGGAGTGCTAGACTGTACTGTTGGCTTGTGTCCCCAGTACTATTACAGCATTTGGGGGATCCCACAGAGGAAAACAATGAAAGAAAGGTGACCAAGAGCCATATGGAAAGATGAAGAAAGAAAAAGGTAGCGGACATAGATAAAAAATGGGGAGAAAGATCAAAGATTCATGAACTGAACCATATGAGTAACACCTGTGTTGTCTGACAAATGCTCCCATACTTTCAAATTTTTCTAAGGGAAATACTAGCCCTGGCTGTTCTTGCAGTGCCTAACCAGGCAATGCCAAATTAACTACAGTACCCTGGATTGTATTTTCTGTGCCATTCCAGGCTCAGCTGAAAAACAGTGCCCATGGTTCCCTCCCACCATGCATACACAGTGCTTTCAGTAGTTGCCCAACTGTACTGGAGAGCACTGCCCTCTCCCCACAGGTAGCAGTATATAATCCTTTAACATTATTAGGGAGCTCCCAGTACTTGACTGTGTACCCAGCCATCGAAGTGTAGAATAACACTGCATGTGGTTGGCCGGTGGTTGAATGAACCGGAGATCAGGTAGGAATCAGATCTGTGGTGCTACTGTAGGCAGGGAAAAAATGGGCAAGCAGGTGGGCCAAGCTGTCCTTATCTGATGGAAAATCCTATGCTTCTATCTATGTTTCTATGTTGTGCTTTTCAACAAATAAGCAGTGCTTTGTTATAACTTAAAATCCAAAATGCAGAGGCTTCTAAACATACAAGGAACATCTATAAATCCTGGCTGGATGGCCTAGTCCATTAAACGCATTCCAAAGCTATTATACAGGATATGCAGGTACAGAAAGAGTGCGCACTAGGAAGCGGTGCACTAGAACCAAACAATCAGGATAAAAAATAAAGGTTCAGGCACTCGTCAAACACATAAAGAGGGATGCTCTTAAAAAGACAATATTCATTGCCATGTGACCCATAAAACTGCACTCATAGGTGAATTAATTAAAGTGCTTAATGATCAAAGTGCCAATATAATAAACCACCCACATTTAAGAGGTATATTAATTAATGAACAAGGGAAAGGGATAGAAAACCAAAAAAAGGATTTATAAAGGAAGAATGAGAGGGAAGGGAGAGGGAAGGAAAACAAATAAAAACACAGATCCTATAAAAGTATAGTTATAGAAAGTACAGGGAAATATAATAACAACAGTCACAAATATAAAATCCTAGTTGGAATTATTTCCGTACTTAAAAAAGCATTGAACTGACTACGTACCTGTGCTTTTTTGGATATTTGATCAGTGAGACTTCATAATGAGCTTTTTGTTGTAGACACTTCTTCCCCTCATTATTGATATATAAGGATTAGTTAAAATATGTTTATCTATATAGTCTGTTTTCTCGTGCTGCAATCATGTACTTAATGTTAATTATAGTATTTTATATTTGTGATACAGGATATGCAGTCACAGGACAAGCCCTGACTTTACTCAAGAGTTCTCCCAGACCAGGGGATTTTCCTTGATGTACAGTGGCGAAGGTACAATTTACAGCGAGTCCCTCTCTGGCTGGTTTCACTTTCTTTCTTTCTTTTCCACTAAGGCCACTGGTGTTGGCTGATGCAAACAGTTGTTTGCTCCAGTTCCTGTTAAGCCTCGCTTGACCTCCGCAGTTGGCAGATGACTTTCTCTTGCACACAGGGCAGCTGAGCCATGAAAGCTTGGTCCTACTTGCCCTACACACCATGTCCGGGCATCCATGTCCCTGATGTGTGGCTGTCACCAACACCCGGCAGTAGTACTGGCTGGGTGACTTCTCAGACAAGCTGCGGTCACAATTTGGCTGTTTCCAGCTATGCACAGCAAAGTCTCTCAGTCAGTTGCTGTAGCCCTCAGCATCACTTAATGCTGACTTTGCATGTGATTACATATAGTTAAAGTACCAGGGCACACCCCCCCCATTTTGCTGCATTAAAGCCTGCAATTTTTGTACTAAGTTGTATTGTAAATACAGGGGAAGTGGTTAGGCTTAATCCTGGTTCAGCTGGATAATGAGAACCAAGAACCTCTCTGAAATGTATGAAACGTAAGAACATTGGAGTTATTTTTTGAAATATTGCAGGCTTTAATGCGGCAAAATGGGGTTGGGGGTGCCCTGGTACTTTAACTATATTTCTCTGCTTGGTCACACCAGGAGCCACCCCACTAATTTTACTAAGTTGTATTGTAAATAAAGAGGTTGAGCTTGTAAACCTTTGGTACTGATTAGAATGTAGGAGAATTGTGGCCTTCTTCTAATTGCTAAGCTCCCTATTAAACACCTGTGAGCCTTTCATTGGCCAGAGCACGCTATATATAATGAAGCCAGGAGAGTGGTCTCTTCATTAAAAATAGAGGAAGCAAGGAGACCTCAGCTCTGATATGGCAAGTTAAAATGTGATGCTTTTTACCTGACCGATGGAGGTGGTCACTTTGCCGAAGTGGTCAGGCTTAATCATGGTTCAGCAGGATGATGAGAACTAAGAGCCCCTCTGAAATGTATGAAAAGTAAGAATATTGGAGTTATTATTTTTTTAATTGCAGGCTTTAATGCAACAAAATGGGGAGTGCCCTGGTACTTTAATTGTATGTTTCTGCTTGGTCACATACCAGAGCCACCCCACTAATTTTACTAAGTTGTATTATAAATACAGGGGTCAAGCTTGCAAACCTTTTGTACTGAAGCATACTGAGCATCCTGTTTTAAGTATTTCATACCCACTCTCTCAGATGGGAGCAGATAGGCTCGCTGAACTGGATTTTTTGTTCCTGCATCTTTGGAGGAAGCATATAAGCTCCCTGAACTGGCAATTGTACATATTTCCATCCTGCTTCCTCAAAGAGGAGCAGACAAGCTTGTTGCACCATCAGTTTTGCATATTTCCTTCCTTGGTGGAAACAGACAAGCTTGCAGAACCAGGATTTTAAAAGTTTTATTCAGTGACATAACATCATCGCACACTATTCAGCACCACCAGATCAACCATTTCAACACTGTAGCCTGTTAAGTCAAGATAGCAGTGCAGAAACCTTTTTGAACCAGTACACTTTCTTAACGTATAAATGGATAAACATAAAAAAAAAATGAAATAAATTACAGACCAACAAGTTAAAAAAAAAAACACAGGATAGCCAGTTCCACACTGTTCCATCTCGTGGTACCAAAATGTATTTAGTTATTATTTATTTGACAATTGGTAACCGGGAGAGGCACACTGAACCAAGGCTGGTTTCAAGGTGCGACCCGGGGAGAGGGAATAGGAAATACAATAACAAAAACGAGCTCAGTATTAATGATTGGTACAGAATAAAGTACAAACAGAGTACAATTTAACATAGTACGAGTGCATGTGAAAAGTAAATGGAGCTAAACAACGGTACAGTGAACTTCTTTGATGTACAAAACAGGTAGAATGAATAGCACTGCTAATGAAAAATGAAGCAACTCTTATGAGTACTCTTCAAAAATAATACCTTTTACTTTAACAAATAAAAAGCTTTTTAAATGATTTTTTCTTTTTTTTTTCTAAAATATTAAAAATGTTTATTTTAATTTTTTTATTTATTTATATCTCGCAGTTTCAATACCTTTGAGCCAGACACTCACTTACAAGGACTCCATGTCAGGGTGTATCAGTTCCAGGTACAGAAAGACAATAAAGAAAATGCAGTAATATCATCAGTAGCATTGAGAAACAAAACACAATACAGAGTGAATGCTAATAACAGTGCTGAATACAGAGGGTGGTAAACTGGTAAGGGAATGCAACATTTTAGAAGCAAATACATAGCAGTAAATACAACCAACAGGTGCACAGAACTAGCAGGTAACAGTCTAAGCAGACATAGTCTTCAGAAACATATGGGCAGAAACAGAGGGGGGTTAGGAGTGCAGGCAGTGCTTGAATAGTGCTGAAACAGAGGGTGGAACATTAGTAGGAGGATTCAAGAAATATGGGAAGCAAAAGCAAGGCAGTAAATACAATCGTATAACACACAGAAACAGCAGGTAACAGTCTAATCAGGCATAGTCATCAGAAGCATTTAGGGGCAGAACTGGAGTGGTGGTGGTTAAGAACGCTGGCAAGGTTAAGTGCAGTCACAGGAGCTAATTGCTAGGAGGTGCTGCCGAAGCTTAGATTTAAAAGGCCCCAGCTTGTGTTCCTCCAAAATTTTGGCAGGCAGACTATTTAACCATACTGGAGCCCTGTACATAAAAGCACTCTAACATTGGAATGTCCTGCAGAGTGGGACATTGAAGGAAGCTTTGGAGGCACTCCTCATGTACCTGGGAGTGGCTGCATGAGTGAGGAGTGTCTGTGAAGATGGCGGTGTGAAGCCGAGAGAGATCTTCTTTGCTAGCAGACAGGACTGGTAGGAAAGTCTACCCTAAGGTTTAGCCAGTTTGCATGCGAGTAAAGATTGCATGTGTGGGTGAGTCTATGGGCTCTGGTTACTAGGCGACACGCTAAGTTGAGAGCAATTTTTATTCTATTGAGGACAGTATCTGTAGCAGAGCCATAGATAACTAACCCGTAATTGATGATTGAAAGGATGGAACTAGTTACTGCCAGCTGGAGGGCATCGGGTGTCATGCAGCACCTATGCCTGTAGAGTAACCCGAGCCTAATGTTCACCACCTTGCAAACCAGGTTGACGTGCTCATAGAATGATAGCGAGCAGTCGAGGTAACTCCAAGGTATTTGAAGCTGCTGACTTGTTCTGATGGCTGGCAGTGATTATTAAGATGTTGAAGCATGTCCCCTTGTGCTTGTTCTGAATGTCAGCAAATACCATAACCTTAGTCTTTTTATAGTTTATGATCGGAGAACCAGGCTTCAGCTAATGTCTAATGTTTTTCAGGGTACTCTTTTTATGATTTCAGTACGACACTCCAAGGTGCTGGGTACTGTTCCTTAACTGCACTTCCAGGTGGTTGAAGGCACTCGTGCAAGTACTTTGTACTTCACAAAACCTCTGGGCATGTGGCTCCGCAACAGTAAACACTCCCCTGCCATATCTTATTGCTGATATCATGCCCTGCTGTATTCTCTCCCCAGGTCATACCAGGAAATCAGCTCCTGCTCAGTATATCCCTCCCAGTCACCAAATTTTAAATAAATGCCTTATACTCATCTTGATATGCATTATAAACATTTTCCTATATATTATCCTCATTTCAGTATGTGTCTTACTCATGGTGTATGTAAAACTCATTTCAGTATGTTATTTTTTTTGTAATGTGTCATACTCACATCAGTGTGTTATACTCATTTAAGAATGTATTTGGCCCATTTTTATGTTTGCTTGCATGCATGTGCAAGAAACATAGTGCCATCATCCGAGTTTCCGGAGGTGTGTCACTATGTCACCCCCTCTTCCAATTCAGTCAGTGTGTTGGCAGGCGTGGCCCCAGTCCGCCAATGCATGCTGGAGCTGTCTATGACAGCTCCAAAATGCAGTGGCGTACAGTTGAAAGGGGGAGCTACGCTTCAGTGAGCAGCGATAAGATATTGCCTGCTCATGCGCAGTTCCACACACACACACACACACACACACACACGCACACACACACACACACAAACACACGCACGCATACTGCATGCTGCCCCCACCCCACACACTGTATAGCCAGCCAGGGGTGCCCAATCTCCCGTCGGCTGTGCTCGCTCCCCAAAGTTTCATGCCACGCTGGGTGCCCACCCCAGCGTGGCAAGTATCAGATAGCCGACGGGGTGCCCAACTCTGCCGGCTCCACTGTCCTTCCTCCCCACCCAGAGAGTATGTGCCACGCTGGGAGCCCACCCCAGCATGGCAACTGATGCATGGCCGACGGGGTGCCCAATCCTCACGCCCACGCCCACCCAACCAGCCATCCTTGTGCCATGCTGGGAGCCCACCCAGCATGGCAAATGTCCCAAGGCCATCATTTTGGTAAAAAAAACTGTAAAATAAAAACGCCCCACGTAGTCTCCCTGCCCCCCAACCCGCACTCACCCACCGCGCACTCCTGCCTCCCCATAACCCCTCACCTCGCATTTACCTCCGGACTCTGGCGTGACGATCTTCGGAACCGGAACACGCCTGCACTCTTCAAAGCCGATCGCGAACTGAGGAAATGCCGTAAGCTGTATAATGGGATAGATAGGGTTTTTTCAACTTTGTTGCATATCTCAGGCATTTTTTGGAATTTTTGCACCAAATTTTCAACATGGGGTTTTTGGGACCCCTTCTCATGAATGATGTCACTGTCATGGCGTTATTCAGGCCCGAAGGGTGATTTCACAGTCACTGTGCGAAATCACCTTTCGGGCCAGACTAACGAAACGACACTGCCAGCATTCATAAGATGGGCTCTCAAGAAGCCTATTTTTAAAATTTGGTGGAAAAATTCCAAAAAATGACTATTTTACGAACGTGCGTTGTGCAGTTCCCACACAGGCTCGTAAGTTCGCGAATTTTCAATATTTTCACTCCAGATTTTCAACATTGCCATTTTACCACACCTTCTTATGAGTAGTATAGCTGTCATTTTTCACATCTCACCCAAAATGTGTTTCTGCCCAAGTAGCGCACAATGGCGCAGTCGGTATGCGTAAATCAATGTACGGAACAAATTAAGAAAATCACAGTGACACTGTTCATGAGCAGAGGTCTTAAAATGGCTATGTTGAAAATTTGGTGGAAAAATTCCTAAAATGACTGTTTCACGGCAGTGTATTGCGCGGTTCCTATGCACACTCGTAAGTTTTGCAATTTTCAATATTTTCACTCTAGATTTTCAACATTGCCATTTTACCACACCTCCTTATGAGCAGTATAGCTGTCATTTTTCACATCTTGCCTGTAAAATGTATGCCCATGTAGTGCACAATGGCGCAGTCATGTGCGAAATCAATGTATGACACATTAAGAAAATCACAGTGACACTGTTCATGAGCAGACATCTTAAATGGCTATGTTGAAAATTTGGTGAAAAAATCCCTAAAATGACTGTTTTATTTAGGCGGTTATGCTATTCCCACGCATAATTGTAAGTTCGCGAATTTTCAATATTTTCACCCAGATTTTCAACATTGCCATTTTATTACACCTCCTTATGAGCAGTACAGTTGTCATTTTTCACATCTTGCCCAAAATGTGTTTCTTTTTTTTTTTTTATTTACGCTTTATTCCTCCTCGCCTAGCCGCCGACCGCCCGGGACTATCAGCCCGTGCAGCTTCTACCTTCTCCAGAACGCCCTCGAGCCCTCCGGTACCTTCGTGGCTTACCCTCACGGACGGGTTACGGGAGCCGGGGCAATTCCCGCAGACACTATTTTTTGAACCGAGGGCCGCCTGGAGAGGCTAATTGAAGCCGCGCGCGCCTTCATGTAGGCGTGCCGACAGCCGCCCATTTTCCAGTTTTTCCGGGAGGCGGGAACATGTAATGACGTAATGACGCCTGGCCCGCCTCCAAGTCCTCTTAAGTGTCGGGTGGCTGTGTGGCTCCGGGCTCCGCCCAGGTCACTAGTGCTCTGATCACTGACCCACCCTCCCCTGGAGAAGGAGCAGTCCGGAGGACGCCCATCCTTCCTCCGGCCGCCCTCTCCGACGATCCAGGTCCGCTCCCCAACCCGGTCACCGGCGCCGCAAGCGAAATCCCACCACCGCGCTACAGCGGGCCAGCCCCAAAATGTGTTTCCACCCATGTAGCGCACAATGGCGCAGTCGGTGTGCGAAATCAATGTATGGGACACATTAAGAAAATCACAATGACACTGTTCACGAGCAGACATCTTAAAATGGCTATGTTGAAAATTTGGTGAAAAATTCCCTAAATATGACTGTTTTACGAGCGTGCGTTGCGTGGTTCCGATGCACACTCGTAAGTTTGCGAATTTTCAATATTTTCACTCCAGATTTTCAACATTGCCGTTTTATAACACTTCCTTATGAACAGTACAGCTGCCATTTTTCACATGTCGCCTAAAATGTGTGTTTTTGCACATGTAGCACACAATGGTGCAGTCAGTGTGCGAAAGTAATGTTTGGGACAGATTAAGAAAATCACAGTTACACTTTTCATGAGCAGAGGTCTTAAAATGGCTATGTTGAAAATTTGGTGACAAAAGTCCATAAAATGACTGTGTTACGAGTGAGCATTGTGCAGTTTCCACACACCCTCATAAGTTCATGACTTTGTAATATTTTCAGTCCAGATTGTCACCAGTGGCATTTTTCCACACTTCCTTATGAACAGTACAGCTGTCATTTTTCACAACATGGCCGAAATGTGTTTTCACACTTTCAGAGCAGAGATGCATGGTCACTGTGGGAAATCATTGTTCAGGACAGATAAAGCAAATCACAGTGACACTGTTCATGATCGGAGGTCCCAAAATGCCTCTGTTGACAATCTGCTGTAAAAAATCCCCAAACTAATTACATTACGGGTGTGCGTTGCACAGTTTCTATGCATGCTCGTGACTTCACCAGTTTTTTTAATATTTTACTACAGATTTGCAACATTGCCATTTTTTACACCTCCTCATGAACAGTACAGCTGTCATTTTTACATCCTGTTCGGAATGTGTTTGCACCTGTGGTGCTAAATGCCGTAGTCGCTATGCATAAGCAGCTTTCGGCTAACAAACTGATATTGCCACTGTTCATGAGGTGGGGTCACAAAAAAAAATATGTTGAAAATTTGGAGTGAAAATACCAATGAATGCCTGAGGTATTACGGTTTCCAACCATAACGCCCAACCCCGTAGAGAATGATAGGTATCAGGGATGTGACTTGGGATTCTTGCCTGCAATGCTCATACCATTCCACACCCTGCAGCCAGTGAGAGGCATCGAGGTATGCCTTGGACTCTTTGGCCCCAAAGTTCACCCCATTCTCCTATACCGCACCCATCTCACTGTATTTCCAGGGACACTGGTTTACTGGGATTGAGAAAGGGCATATTCCATTTTGCACATTGTAAAAAACGGTATTGTCACCGGTGTCTGCTAAGCCAAAATCTGGTTTTACCGGTGTTTGGTTTTGTGTACTTTATTTAACAATTTTTAACTCTGCTAACATGCACCTTAGCAATGTTGACCTCCACTATTGCACATCCTTCCATCCTTGTACCAATTTAAAGTTATTTTAGGTACAAGATGTGATGACAGCAGCAACACTACAGCCTCCATCCCTAAGGTGTGATGGAAGCAGCACTATAGCCCCATCCCTCAGGTGCGATGGCAGCACCAACAGCACTACGGCCCCATCCTTCTGGTGTGATGGCAGCAGCAACAGCACTACGACCTCCCTCCCTCAGGTGTGACAGAAGTAGCAGCACTGTGACCCCCATCCCTTAGGTGTAATGGCAGCAGTACTATGTTCACCACTCCTCGGGTGTGATGGCAGTATCAGCACTATGGCCCCCTTCCCTCAGGTGGGATGACAGCAGTACTACATTCCCCATCCACCAGTGGTGATGGCAGAAGCACTACAGCCCCCAGCCCTTCGGTGTGATGGCAGTAGCAACAATGCAGTCCACATCCCTCAGGAGTGATGGCAGTAGTGACAGCACTATGATCCCCTTTCTTCAACACCCACACCCCACATGCACCAGTTACAAATGACTTAGTCTCTTTGCTTGTTAGAACTCAGCTGTGAATTAATCTGAACCATCACCGCTAAGGTGGACTACCTTTGTTTTTTCCTATCTATAATTTAACTGCTTGAATTGGATTTCTGCCTGTGACACTGCTGACCAGGTTTAGGGAACAGACTTGGGTGTTGGAGGGCCAGCTGGTGAATGAAGGCTTGAGTGTCCAATGACCACTCACCTTCTCCTGGGAGGGAGGGTGGGTTCATGGCTCAGCATTTGCTGGCCCCTGGTGGAGGCCAGAGGTAGAACAACATGTCAGCCCTCACAGCTGGAGGGAGCATGATGGACGCTGGCTTGTGCCTTGACATCATGTGGCCTGTCACACTCCCAAGAAAATGGGAAAGCACCCGCTGACTAACTGAAGGGTGGCTGTTGGTCCCTCCATAGCCGGAAGCCCCAGACATTTGTCCGTTCTGACCCCTGCATGCCCAGGATACACCGAAGCTCTTGGGGTACTCTCCTCCCCTGGCAGCCACCCACATGGGTAGGGGCCCACTCAAGCAGGTTACTTTTTGTTTACATGGTAGCACAGCAGTAAGGGCAGTGGATGGTGGTCAGGATGCAGCAGTGGTGGTACGGGCTTTGGCAGGCCTGAAGGAGTGGATGGCCAGGGGGTAGGAGGAGCAAAAAAAAAAAAACTGCTTGAATTTGCTTCTTTGAAATAAAGTGTCTTCACCAAAAAAATCCACAAGTGATTAGTAGAGGACCTTCAAATGGATTCATGCATCTCCCAGACATGTAGATGTCTTTTTTTTTACTTGGTGTCCATGAAAAGGGTGTCTCCCAGTTTTCATGTATTTGTTCAGATGTAAATTGAGCACTACTCTGCCCACCAGCATCATACAGCCCCTGGGGTCTTACCTTATGTATGTCATTGAATGTGCTTTCAAAATCCACTGGCCAAACATAAGTACACTTAAATACTTAACATGTGCTTTTTGTTGAAGCAGTCTATCAGAAAACTTTTTGTTGTCACAAAGACTGAAACAGCAGGTGGGAGAAAAGGTGCAACTGATCCAATTCACCTAAATGGGGTGCTAACTGTGAATTCTTTAATAAGTAGTAAGGCAGTTTCTTCTTTGTGAACATACTTTCATTCAGACTACTTTTCATTCAAACAACTGAGGATTTTGGATGGCCCTACTGATTATAAACTTGAATAAGCTAGTTGGTAACAGTGATCCTGCATTTAGCAATCTACAAGCTTATATGCAAAGAATACAATAAAAACCTGACTAAAATCTAAAATAAGCTTGTAAAACACATAAAATGTATCTGAACATTTATCTTTACCTATACAAAATCATTGCAGCTCAAGTAAAACTTAGGTAAATTACGCGGTACCCTGACTACTATTCTATGATGTAGTAAACATATATTGTGTTTTTTTTTTATATATATTCTTTGTAAAGCAGGTAAGGCCCACTAGGCAGACCTGTGTTTTCAGGAGTGACCTAGAAGCACTGGGGAGGTTAAGTGACTTGCTTGGAGTCGCACAGTATGCAAGTGGAGGTTGTGGGAATCAAACCCAAGTCTGCTGGATGTACCCAGTTCAATCACAGTTTGTTGCTCTAACCACTAGGCATGGGTCGTTAAACTGAATGGCTGATTACAATAAAGCAGTGCGGGTGATTTCCTTACTGACTCTATATGCAGCAAAACAGAAAGAATGAAAAGCACAGCAACATTCATTTTAAGATGCTGAAATCTGGGTCAGCCCACTGGCGTTGTGGTAGCAGTATTGCTTGCAATGCCAGCGACCCAGGGACAGAAGCAAACTCGAGTTGCTGGAGGTCTGGCCAGCAGAGTAGGATCGAGCACCTGGGGGACTGCTCTCCTCCTCCAGGGAGAGTGGGCTGCAGGTAGTGCTGCTTTACCACCACCTGTGTGGCCACGGGTGGTGGTGCAATGGTGCTGCAGAGTGATCAGGAGGGGAGGACACTAGCCAGGATCTGGAGCAGTGGCATGTCTCTATGTGATCTACCTCCTTGGATATCCTCTGGTGCCGGTGCCCTCAGGGACAGAGACCAGAAAACCAGGAACAATCACCCCACATCGGCCACTGGCAGAAAGGACCCAGGTGCCCCAGACTTCATAACCAGGCTCCATGAGGGACCCACTGAGCTGCCCGACACACACTAAGGGAGTGTGGAGGGGTGACCTTGGGTCCCTTCCCTTCCCACCTGGGGGGGTACAATCCAGGCAGGATAGGGGCAGGCCCACAGGAGCTCCTGGGGGTGAAGCTATAAGATACACAGTCTAGGGATCTCTGAAAAGTAGAGACTGATGCTGTGAGAAGGGGACATAGAAAAAGAAAATAAAAAAAAATGTAAAATGATGCTGAAATCTTAGAGATTCTGTGCAGTGACATGCAATTTCCGTGAGGCACCGGTACAAGAATTCAAAATCCGCAAACCAAGCAGGATTCCGTGATTGTTACCGGTGTTACCGGTAAAAATGGAGAACCAGGGTCCCTGCGTATTTCCTGATGGAATGGGGTGCCCATAAGGGCCAAAGACCCCAAGGCACAACTGACACTTGTCAGTGTCTGCAGGGTGGGGTGTGGTGAAATAGCTGCGTCGTTATGCCTGATGACCCAAAGGCACACCCCAATGCCTGTCACTCTCTGCAGGGTGGTGGTGGGGTTGGCTTCAGTTCAATACTTCACTGCCATTCCTATTACGCAGCTCTGTAACTTCTACACTACCACTGCCAATGCCAGCAAGCAAACATTCGGCATTGACAAATGCTTGTTGTATATGATATTCCCATTTCGATATGCGTCATTTTAGCAAGTGTTATAACCATTTTGGTATATGTTTCACTGATTTTTGTATTTATTATACATATTTCAGTTTTTATCATGCTGTATTCAGCATGTCTTATATCTCTTTTGGAATGTATTATATTCCCTTTGGTACGTGTTGCACTCATTCCAGTGTGTCATGCTTATTTTTCTGTGTCTCACATTCACCAAACTGAAATTTGGAATTGAACGGCCTCAAGTACCTGGTCCCAAACTAGGGAAATAAGACATATTTTGACTTGAGCAGCCTCCCTAATTATCAATTTTTCTATGCCATGTCCTTCTTATGTTCACCGTGCGTGCACATGCAGTGAACATCTTGCTATGAGAGTGACTTTTGAGAGGTGTGACACTGTCCGTCCAATGCAGAGTTGTCTGCAAGGGGCTTGTCAGTGTCACACCAATCATCAGCTAGGCTGATCATGACAGTATTCTGGCTTGCTGGGCATAAACTTTGTGTATTCAAAGGAAACAGCCGACCCAATCATAGGCCGGCTCTTTCCTGTGATCTACATAAGGTCGCCCAGCAAGCACAGCTGATCTATCAGGATCAGCCTGCTGAGGAATTACACCCCGTAACAAAGAAAACTGTTCATCAATGTCTGTTGCTGGCGCCCCTGTTGGCACAAGCTGTCAGCAGACAGAGATCAAAGACGCCGCTCTGTGACACTGAAGGAGCGGCAGATTTTATTCACCTGACGTAGGACTGATACATAAAACAAGTAAGGGCATACCTTTACCAAAAGTAAATGTGGACATAAAACTGATGGAGTAAGTCTCTAAAACAAAATGAGAATTCAACCTGGTCAGCTGAGTCTGCACTACGGAGGGCAGGCTGGGTTTGGGATTCCACAGACAGCACTTGGCATTCTCCAGGTCCCATTTTGGTAGTTTTCATTGAACTTGACATATTGCTGGCTGTTTTTTATGTGATTGTATCCCTGCAGTAATGACATGCTATCCCATGTTTTTCAGCCTTTTCTCCCTTAGTGATCTCTCTCAAACCGTTGTATATTTTAACACCCGCTTTTGCCGAGCTAGTCCCTCTATCTTCGGTCCCTTTCCCCATACAATCTCCTTTTCACTTGATTTGATCTGAATTGTGCCTGTTCTCTTATCATGGAGGCTACCTTCATGGATGCAATGTTGTTGTAAATGGCATTGGAACAGATTTCCTGACATTTCCCTACTTTGCCGCAAAGGCTGCCTTTTTTCCCGTAGCTGTTCAATTAGTGTTTGTATGTCAGCGGTGGATTGTTTTACTCTATGTACAGTAGTCAGAGCTTAAGTTGGGTCCCATTTCATGAACAAGGGACCTCATCCCGCTCCACTTTACCTTTTCCACTTGCAGTAATGTTCTAAAGAGGTAACCTCCCCCCCAAATCGGCAGTCTCATACTTGAGTTGCTAATGCGTCAATTGCATAAGTCCGGGATTGCCAATTTCAGGCTCTGGCTTTTGGGGGGTTGGGACCTTACTGCAGGGGGATCCCCACATGGGAAGCAAATAGCAGGAGAAAAAGTATCATATTCCCCCAATTCTAGTTGGAACAGAGAAAGTAAAACCCCCAACTTGTGCATATAAAATCTTAAACAAATTGCAAATAAGAGAGAATGATTGTAAATAAATGTGTCCATCAGGCCAGCCCAGTAGTCCAGAAGCAGCATGTTGCATAGCCACCTAAAAGCTCTGATCCCTAGACCCCCATTCTGAGGCTGGATGGGGGCAACTTATTTTTGCAGAGGTAAGGCATTTTGCTCCTAGGGAGGAAGGGCATGAGCCACATACCCCCTGCTGGCCAACTATGGAGTGTCACTGAAGACAAAAAGTACCAGCACTTGAGAAGAGTAAAGCACAATGCACCAACTGTCCGTAGAAAAAAAATGTTATTCTGGATTGATTATCTCATAGCAAATACAACATTTACAGACATTCAAATGGGGAAATAGAACAAACAAACCATTGCTAGGAAGAATGTTACAACCCCTCACAAAAAAAAAGGATAAAACCTGGAAACCCTCACCCAAACTGGGTAACAGGAAAGCAACTGACCAGACACACCAGTGCTTCTCTCATATAGAACTTCATCAGGGGCCAGCTTCTGGTGTCTAAATCTCACTTATATAATGCTTATTATAGGTTCCAGAGGTCATGAGATTATGGGAGTGTAAATGCATGTCATGAATCAAAGTCGAGTTCCTAAATGACATACTTGAAATTAAAGCTTGTAAACGAGCCATGACTAGAATCAAAGTGAAAGTCTGCTCCATTATATAGAACTGCTAAACAGATGCCCAAGGAGGATTTTAACCTGCATGATGAAAATTGTAGCAATGTGTAAAACAATGTGACCAGCTAAATAATAACCAAAAAACTGTAAATAATTCATTAGAAAATAGTAAAAATATCCACATTGTTTTCAGTCAGTCAAGTTATTAAAAACGCAAGTTCAAATCATTATCCAATATCAATGACCAAGAAAGGCTAAAGATAGAAGGAAGAAGAGACTTCAGAAAACTGTGAAGATACCATTTACACATCCATGTGTCAGATCTCCCTACCACAAAGTCAGGCCTCCATCTTAACAAAAGATCTAACCATCCAGATGCAAGCATTGCAGAAACAAAGATAGAAAAACATATCAGCCAATTTTTTTCATATTATTCCTAAGAGAAGGACATCATTTTTTTTCATATTTTTACTTACTAACTCCTTGCAGCGGGCTGGGTGGCTGCATCAGCCCTGTCCCATTGCACCATGGCCATCCCGCATTTCTGGCCATCCCTCCTAGACTAGGTTGGCTGTTGGTGCCTTGCAGGGAGGGCTTCATGAAGCCCAACTTCCATTTTTCCTCTGGTTTTCTTCCCGAAGCAAGGCGTACGTGCAATGCAGTGCTCCAAGCATGCTGCACACCTGCCTTTCCCCTAGTTACAGGACTCACCTGTGCTACCACCTGTCTTCTGCCAGGTGGCAGTCGAAGAGTGAGTCACAAGAACCCCCCTCCCTGAGGGAACAGAGCTGTCCTACGGATGCTTAATTTTCCCTCCGCGGCCGAGCCCCTAAGCAATCCGAGTCTGTTCCCGAATCTGGGTCACTGGTGTGGCAGCAGGGAGACATGGATGCCTCATCCCACCGAGCCACTGGGCCAACATTGAAGGACGTAATTTATATGGTACAGTATTAGGAATACTCACTGTTACAAGATATACTAAAGCAGTTCAATAACGATTCACTGGTTCAGTGGGCAACTAAGTATGGAGTAACTGCTGGTGTGATTACTGGAGTAACTACTGTAGTGAATGCTTATGCAAGGTAATTTTATTTTGCTATTATTTCACAGTTTGTTTGGTGGGGAAAGGCACACTGAGCTGAAACTTGTTTCCAAGTGCATCCTGGGAGCACAAGGAGATAAGCAACTTGCACAGAGTTACACAGTATGCAAAACAGTTCCTGAGGTGGCTGTCAAGGTGTGTGGTGTGCACTTCTTGTATAAATGCCATCAGAGTCAATCGAGAAGGGCATTCACCCAACAGCCATGAAAATCCATGCCTCTCTCTCTCTGGTAGTCATTTGTTGTGATACCTTTATTTCAGCAAGAGAGTGTGATTAGTAGCAGCAGCAGGACAGGCCCGCCCTAAACTCTCTAAATGTTTTGTGCTGTTCCCATACTTTTTCAGAGGTTTGTGCAGAGGGTGATTGACCATGCACTCACCAAAGTAGCTTATCAGAGTGCCAGATCCAGAAATTGGGAAGATTTACTTAAAAGTAAGAAGGAAGGAAATAGACAGGATTAAGCACAGAACAGGGAAATAAAATAAAACAATATAAAAATCAACCAGTAAAAGAAAAACAGTTCTCTCAACTCCCTAGCCTTTCCAGTGAGTGTACTGAATGTATTAATGAAGTGGAATCAATCAATAGGTGGAAGAAACAGGCACCCCTCCATGCCTTATACCTGTAGTAACGCCAGCACCAGAACTTGGATCATAGTTCATTGATTAATTGGGTCTGATGAAGGGGTCTTCCTGAAATGTCACCACTGCTTTGTGGCTGCTAGCAGTTGGCTAGCTCTCTGCTGCATTTGTTGCTTCGCATTTAGTGATTCTGCTACTTTTCTGCACCGAAACAATACAATCTTTTCACTTCTCTTTATTGGATTTTAAGCATTTATGGGGAGCACACTTTTGGTCTACTATTCTTTGTGAGTGCTTGAGAGACCTGAACTGTTCAAGTCTAAGCTATGGAAGATAATGGACAGACAGATAAGTACACTATATGGTGCAACTGTCTACTTGTAAACATTGGCAATATTCATGCTGGGTGAGAATTTCCTCATGACTTCAACTTTGAGAAATATGTGGCCTAATTCAACCAAATAATATGGGTACTCATTAAATAACAGGTCATTGTTTGAGACAGTAGTTTATCTATTGACCTTTTGAGACCTGGTGGTAATGCAAAGTCAGCCTTTTATAGCTATGAGCAAAGCAGACTCTAAAAGCATACCAACTTGTGTGTGAATAACTTTCTCAGCTGGAAGGCAGTGTATGGTTGATTTAATTAAGCAAATGGTAGCCGGCCTGGTGGCACTGAAGGTTGAGGCGCTGGACGCCACACCTCGTGCCACGCTGGCGACCCGGGTTCGGGAACGAGCCTGGGCTGCTGGGGGTCAGTGGGAGAGAGAGAGAGAGGATAGAGCATCCAGAGGACAGCTCTCCTCTCTCTGGGGTGGGATTCAGGCATGCCCAGCATTGCAGTGGCCCCCTGTGGAGATCAGTGGTACTGCACATGCTAGGGGGCATCACGTAGCAGGAGCTGCGGCAGGTGACCTGACGCCATTGCACATCCAAGCTCTCAGAGGGGGTGGGGGGATGGAGGGTGGAGGCTGGAAAAATAACCAAGAAAAATCCCTGTCTGAGGGGATAGGCGAAGGCACCACGAACCCGGGAGGCCACACTCCAAGGCTGGGCACCTCTCCTCGCCTCACCCTCCCATCCGACTGGCAGATCATATTCCAGATAGAGCGCCCTGGGAGGATAGGGTGGCTCTACCTCGGAGGGTGCAGGGCCGGGGGACTGGTCAGGTTGGACGGGCCGGGGAGTAGGGTGCTTCAGGTAGGAGGTAGAGCACTCGGAGTAAGTGGATGCCGGAGAGAGTTCCCCTCAGGTGGAGCACAAAAAGAGTTAAAAAAAAAAAAAATAATTAAGCAAATGTTTGAAGAATTTTACAAACAATAGTCACTTCTTAGACATTGCTGGGTCTTTCATTCATTAAGCCAATTTCGCCTTGTCCATTTTTTAACTGAATTTTGCTTGGTCTATGTAAGTGTTCACTGGTATTTCCATGCACGGGACTTCAAGTGAATTTTGCCCCAATATTTGATATGATAAGCACCAAATCAACTATGCAGCAGTTCTCTCTTACAAAGTAGAACATCAGTAGTAGATGTGTCCTTTTTTTACATGCATTTTGGGCACATTTAAGTTTGCTGCATAACTCGAATCTTTTCTGCACTACTCTTGCACTTTATTTATATGTGCCCATTTACGAAGGATTAGGTGTGTGCCTTCTGGAACAAATAAAATTGAGATATTTTTAATTGCCCATCAGGAAGTAAATATGTACATCTTTTGGAATAATGAATAAATATTAATCAATGAACTTTGATCCAAGTTTTGGTGCTGGCATTACTACAGGCGTAAGGAGTGGAGGGTGTTGGTTTCTTCTACCTAAAGATAAAAATCAACCCCTTAATTTTGTAACAAAATTTCTTCCCACAAGCATATATTATTAAACAAACTGAATAAATGTTGGCCAGTTTTGAAAATGGAGCCAGTGTTGGAAAAAATATGTGTCAAACAGTGTTAGGATGGTGTACAGAATGGCCCAGAAGTTGGGAGATAGGCTACTCCACAGACTCTGTGAGGACAGAGAGGAAATTTGGAGGGCCCCACTTTCAAAATGAACCTTTCAATGAGGAGCGTACAATTTTTGTGGAACTATCAAAAGAGGGGATAGCTTCACTAGTGTCAGTACAGAAGAATGGTACAACATAAGGGATTTGGTTACATGTAGCACTCAGGCAGTAATATACTTGGCAATGTGCACATGCAATGCATTCTATGTGGGAAAAACTATAAGAAAACAAAGAGAGTATTAGTGAACTCATGAGAGCTACTGAAAAAACAAACAAAGAAAATGAGTCTTCCTGAGACATAAATTCAGTTTTTAGGAAATGGAAAAAGCACCAAGAGGGGAGATTTAGATAACACACTGCTCACAAAGAGAGTCTCTCTGGCAATACAAATTGGAAGCATTGCAGAAATCTGGTTTAAATGACTGTTAACAACTACAGTAGTGCCATTGGTTAAATGAATTGTTCATAAAGATGTTTATATGGAGCTGTGAAAATTTGGCACGGGTACACTGTTTTTAATCCTATGAACAGACCTTTGGTAAATTATGTTGCATTTTGGTTTGGTCTGCCACTAAATACCCTTACCTTCTTTGTAGTATGCCTTGTCCATCTGGTGCTTCTGCAATAGTCGACTTATTGGTACCAAACGAACTGAGTCGGATGCAGAAAATAATAAACAAGATTAGTTTATTCAGGAACATAAGCAGGGACATCTCATCAGCATGCAGTACAGACTCAGACTGATTGGCTGTTAGGCAGGAAGCTGGGGTTTCCAAGCCCCTGCTGGAAATAATTAGCATAATATGTGACCAAGACTCGGGCTGCGATATTACTGTTCCTAGTTAAAGGGGCGGCAGCTATTCTTAGCACCATGCTTAACCTGTACTCCACAATTAAGAAGAAATAGGAAATGTTGATGTATAGCTGTGGAACACTAAAGGAGAACAGTCAGCAAAAAGTGCCCCACACTGAATTGTGGTGCTGGTCCCAATGTACACTTTGTGTGCAAAAACATTTTGGTTTACCTTCTGTTTACTGTACTATAGTAGGGTTTATCAGACTAATTTTGCTTAGTTCTATGTTGACATCTTCCGTCACTACAAATCCCAGAATCCCGTGTAGCTGACATCAGAGCAGTAGGCAGCAGTGGGAGATTCAATAGGCTGCAGTTCATGTTAGAGCTTTTATAATCTGTGATCAGATATTTTTTCAGATCTTCTTTTCTCCAAAGGCTAAGTACAATCCTCTGCAATTGTACTTAGCCCAGGGAGGACAGCGGGACCAGCAAACAAAAGAACAGAGCTTATATAAATTCAGATCAGAGCTTATATAAACCATTGCTTCCCTCACATTATTTTGGTCCTGTTCTTTAGATAATAAATAGCATGTTTTGGGGGTAAGTTTTGCTGCTATGAGGTTACAGAATGTTAAGTTATACACTGGTCACTATTTATTAATACATATGTATACTGTAAGGAATTTCCCCCTTTTTTTTAATCAGTATTTTATCTCCCCATGGGTCTGCCCATAATATGGTGGTTGTGCAACTGATTTGGATGACTATTGGGTACAGTCGTTAGCTCAATACTGTTGATTAGGAAATAATTGGTAGAAGACAGCGGCCTGAGGTAGTCAGTAGGATGTTGGATACGAGTGGCCTTCCATGCTGTCTGTTCCCAAGGAACTACCACCCTTTCCTGGTACCAGTGGCTGGGAAAAACTCTTTAGTAGGGTTCTGCCCCTAGAGGTGCCACAGGATTGCAGGTCCCTTGGCTAAAGGTACCTTAGGGAAGATGCCCAGAAAGTCAGAGCCTGCAGTTACTGGGCCACATGGCATCATCTACAGCAGTGCCAAGGCAAGATTCCAGATGAGGGATATTACATATCACCTAAGGAACCACTGTGTTCACAGGTGGGTCACACTGTCCAAGCCAGTACCAGTCACAAAGACAGTTGAGTGTGCAGTACAGTGGTGAAAGGAGAAAAGCAACACCAGAGAGGGCATTCTCTTCCTCCAGTAATCTCCAACAAGTGTACTCACAACAGAAACCTCACTGCAAGGGTGGGGTGCCCACCTAAGGGAACTTACAGTAGTTGGCATTTGAAGCCCAAAGGAGGCTCAGGAACACATCAGTCTCCTAGAGCTCAGAGCAGTATTGCTGGCAATGCAGTTATTCTCCTGTGAGTTACAAGGCCAGTCTATTCAAATTCAAATGGACAACAACACAGTAATGTACAGTATATAAACAAACAGGAAGGAACAAGGTCTTCATAGCGTGCACAGAAGCTATGAGAATCTGGGATATAGTTTACTTCCTAGATGTAAGGGTTCATGCTGTATATCTGCCAGGTAAGACAATATCCTACCAGATACCCTAAGCAGAATTAGCCAGGGACCCCATGAATGGACCCTGAACCAGCAGGTGCTGGCCTCAGTTTTCTGAAGATGGGGCACTCTGGATCAGTCAGCAGAAATGGAGATGTTTGCCTCTTGTGATAACAGTCAGCTCCCGCAGGTTTGTTGTAGACCTCCAGCAAGAGGCACAGTCCCAGAGGATGCCCTAATTCTGGACAAGATAGGGGAGTTTCCTGTATGCCTTTCCACCATCCCCACTCATACAGAGAGTGCTCATAAAGCTCAGGACAGAGCCAGCAACAGTGATCCTGATAATCCCAGACTGGGCCAGAAAGACTTGGTACTCAATCCTCCTGACTCTGTTCGGCAGGACTCTTATCAGTCTACCACTGAGATACAATCTGTTGACTCTGTCTTCAGGCAGAATAACATTCCCAGACCTCAGAACATTATACCTGAGGGCATGATTCTTGAGGAGCCAGAATTTTCTAATCTGAACTTCTCAGAGGAGGTTCTAAGAGTGATCAAGGTTTCCAGAAAACAGCAACAAGAAAAGCATACTCCTCTATGTGGAAGAGATTATCATACTGGTGTGCCCTCAGAATGATGATTCCAATCAGGCAGGGCTGCCTACAGATCTGGACTACCTTGCAGACTTGCAGTCCTTAGGTCTGACATTGTCAGCCTTGAAGGTACATATGGCAGCAGTGTCAGCCTACATATCAGCAGTCAAAGGCAAGTCCTTGGCCTCACAACCTGTTTCTAAAGGTTCTTTAAAGGCCTCACTCATCTCTGTCCCCCTGTAGGGGACACAGTCCATCCATGGAACTTGAATATCTGTCTTGCTCAGCTGATGGAGGTTCTCTTTGAGCCTATGACTACTGTTGACTTAAAATTTGTGTCATGGAAAACAGTTTTCCTGATAGCTGTGACATTTGCCAGGAGAGTAAACGAGCTGCAAGTCCTCTTTACAGATCCAAACTACATCATCTTCTACATGGACAAGGCAGCCCTTAGAATGAGTAGGACGTTCCTAACCAAGGTGGTGTCAGAATTTCAACTGATTCAGTCAGTTACCCTTCGTGTGCTCTACCCTGAACATTCCAATACAGGTGAACAAAAACTACACTATCTAGATGTAAGAAAAGCACTAAGTCACTACTTGGACCAGACAAGGGATGTCAGATCCCAGGGTACACAGCTTTTTGTTACCTATGGGGTGGTAGGCAAAGGTAAACCAGCAGCTAGGAGAATGATCTCTCATTGAATAGTCTCCTGCATACAGTTCTGTTATGAAAAGGCAGGTAAAATACCTCCCATAGGCCTAAAGGCACATTCCATAATGGGGACCTCTGCCTCTGTATCATTTACAAGGGATATCCTACCTCCTTCTAGATATATGTAAAGCAGCTACCTGGAAAACAGTGACATTTTCACAAAGCACTACTGCCTGGGCATACAGTCCAGGAGGGATGCCAGTTTTGGAACAGCGGTTTTGGAGAACTTTTTTCTAAACAGCAGGGCCCCAGATAACTTTTTAGGCCAAGAAGTAAAAACGTCCTAGTTTTCCAAGGTGGTAGCATTTTGGCATGCCAAGTAGTATTTCGTTACATGGTCACTGTTCTGGTGGACATTTGAGTTTCCTGTTTGACCAGCACAGAAGTGTCGGGTGAGAGAGGAAACTGCAGCTATTTCTAGCAGTGCAGCACTACTAGGCAAGCATTTGTCAATGTCGAATGTTTGCTTGCTGGCATTGACATTGGTAGTGTAGGAGTTAGAGAGATGCATAATAGGAATGGCAGTGAAGTACTGAACTGAAGCCAACCCCACCACCACCTTACAGAGACTGACAGGCATTGGGGTGTGCCTTTGGGTTGTCAGGCATAATGGCCATGCCATTTCACCACACCCTACCCTGCAGACACCGACAAGTGTCACGGTGTGCCTTGGGGTCTTTGGGCCTTATGCTCACCCCATTCCATAAGGAAATATGGTAAGATGGGTGCAGTACAGGAGAATGGGGTGAACTTTGGGGGTGAAGAGTCCAAGGCACACCTCAATACCTGTCACTGGCTGCAGGGTGTGGGTGGGGGTGGAATGGTATGAGCATTACAGGCGACAATCCCAAGTCACCCCCCTGATGCCTGTCAGTCTCTACAGCATGGGGCGTTATGACCGGAAACCCTAACGCCTCAGGCGTTCATTGGTATTTTCACTCCAATTTTTCAACATGGGTTTTTTGTTACTCCCACCTCATGAACAGTGGCAATATCAGTTTGTTAGCCAAAAGCTGATTTTGTACAGCGACTACGCCATTTGGCACCACAGGTGCGAAAACACATTTCGAACAGGATGTGAAAAATGACAGCTGTACTGTTCATGAGGAGGTGTAAAAATTACAATGTTGAAAATCTGGAGTGAAAATATAAAAACACTGGTGAAGTCACGAGCATGCGTAGAAACTGCGCAACACACACCCATAATGTAATTAGTTTGGGGATTGTTTATAGCAGATTGTCAACACAGGCATTTTGGGACCTCCGCTCATGAACAGTGTCACCGTGATTTTAGTAATCTGTCCCGAACACTGATTTCCCACAGCGACCATGCATTTCTGCGCCAGAAGTGCAAAAACACATTTCGGCCAGGGTGTGAAAAATGACAGCTGTGCTGTTCATAAGGAGGTGTGGAAAAATGCCACTGTAGAAAATCTGGACTGAAAATATTACAAATTCGTGAACTTACAAGGGTGTGTGGAAACTGCACAATGCACACTCGTAACACAGTCATTTTATGGACTTTTGTCACCAAATTTTCAACATAGCAATTTTAACACCTCTACCCATGAACAGTGTCACTGTGATTTTCTTAATCTGTCCCGAACATTGATTTTGCGCACCAACCATGCCATTGTGCACTACATGTGCGAAAACACATTTTGGGCAAGATATGAAAAATGACAGCTGTACTGCTCATAAGGAGGTTTGGTAAAATGGCAATGTTGAAAATCTGGAGTGAAAATATAAAAATTTATGGGTTATGAGCGTGTAGGAAGTGCGCAACACACGCCAGAAATAGAATATTTTGGGATTACCACCAACATATTTTGGGCCCACCATGAATTCAGACACTGTCAAGTTACTCGGCCCCAAAAGTGGTTCCGCCGAGTGACTGCTAAATCACCTTCAGGACCGAATAACAAAATGACAGTGACTGAGTTCATGAGGTGGGGCCCCAAGAACCCCATGTTGAAAATTTGGTGAAATAATTCCCCCAAATGGCCAATATATGCACCAAAGTTGAAAAAAAAAATATTTATGCCATTATACAGCTTACCGGCATTTCTTCAGTTCGCGGTCAACTTTGAAGAGTGCAGACGTGTTCCCAGTCCACTGAAGATCATGCTGGGCTCTGGAGGTAAGTATGGGGTGGGGTGTGTGTAGGGAGGTGGGTGCAGAGGGTGGGCGGGGTTGGGGAGGGGGGGCAAGACAGTCACCAGGGACCTTTTTTTTTTTAACAAGTGTCGTTTTTTTTTTTATTTTAGAAGACGACGAGGGACTTTGCCACGCTGGGGTGGACTCTCAGCGTGGCAGCAGGAAGTTTATTTTTTGGGGGTAGTGGAGCTGATGGGGATTGGGCACCCCTGCCGCCATACGGACTTCTGCCACGCTGGGTGAGCTCCCCAGCCGAAAGCACCTGGAAATCTGTTTTGGGGCAGTGGAGCTCGACGGGATTTCGAGCACCCCGGCCAGCCATAAAGTGTGTGGTCGGGGAGTGCATGGGCACGCTGGGGTGGGCTCCTAGCATGCTATGTAGGTGTTCGGGGTGGGGAGGAAGAATTGTCTATGACAGTTCAGATGCAGTATGACGTGTAGGCAATTTGCATATTGCCAACGGCAGTATGCAGATTGCCTACACGTTACCGCCACTGATTGCAGTGGTTTTTCGCTTTCAACTATATGCCACTACATCTGAACTGCTGTCATAGACAGCTCCGACATTTATTGGTGCGGTGAGACAGCGCCTGCAAAAGGGAGCAGGGCATTGGAAGCTGAGTAGCACACCTACAAAAATTCATATGGTGGCACTATGTTTCTTGCACATGCATGCAAGCAAACATAAAAAAGCTGCATTTTCCTCTCTCACCCAACACTTCTGTTGGCTCTCAACACTTTCCTTTGCAGGTGACCATAGACCTCTACTGGACTATATATCCCCACAGACTAGACACTCCTCTAACACTTTTAAGATCTAACACATATGCCACATGAGCAGACCTGGGGTTCAATTACTCGGTATTACTCGATTTTAAAGAGTGGAAGGAGGCACTCATCTTATCGAGACCACTCTCCCCATATCAATGGGGTGAATTATGTATCTGGACCCAGTAAAAGTTGGTCCAATTCTTTTTTAAACCTCTGAAAGCTGGTAATGTCCACTAACTGCTGCAGTAAAGCGTTCCATAAGGTAGCAGCCCTAATAGTAAAAAGCGCTTTCGTTTGTTAGTAAAAGACCTAGGGATAAAAATCTGCTTGTCATGGTACCTCAGATTTGAGGGTTTTCCTGTGAATCTAATGTTGCATTCCTTCTTGAGTATATTATCATTTATTATATTAAATAATGATAATAAATCCCCATGGTCCCTCCTGAGCTGTAAATCATAAAGTCCCAGGGCAGTTAGTCTGCCTTCATATCATAAGGTACATTTTTAACCCTGGATATCAGCTTAGTGATCCTTCTTTGCATGCTTCCAATTATTTTTACATTGTTTTGTAGATATGGAGCCCAGAAAGAGACTGTGTAATCTATGTGTGGTCTAATGAAGGATTTATAAAGTCGAATATTGCAATTTTCACTCCTTGTTATGAAAGAGCGTTTAATGGCAGCTAAGATTCAATTCCCTACCTGGGCAACTTTTCTACAATGTTTGCTCTGAGAAAATATTTTGTTGACAATAATTCCCAGATAATTTTCAGGCATAGTAGATTTAATGGGAATATTATTTAGTATAGGTTCATAGGGGGGTATCAAGTTCAGAAAGACCTGAGATCCATAGTTGAACTTGCCATCGATTAGTTTTTTAATTTTTGTATTTATCTGTTTATACCCTCCTACATGCTCCGGAGCTGCCTCTCCTTTGGGCTGCCATGACCCACAGACATTCCCCCTCCTATCTCCCCCTCGGCTACCTACCTCAAATCTGCAGCCTCCATGGGGTAGCTCGGTGTAACACTTCACCAGGTGGGTCTCCCTCCTGCAAGGGGGAAGGCACCAGCGGGGGACCAGCACATTATTCTTCTTCGGTCCCGGGTGCTGCTGAGGCATTTAGTGGCTTCGGGGAGTCTTCGGAGGTGCCCGGAGTCGGCAGCCGTCATCCAGCAGTCTGCAGAGCGGTTTCTGGTTTTCTAGTTTCCCAGTGCACCACTCGTGCAGTGCCCCCAGTCTCCACTGGGGGCCGTTACCAAACGATGCCATCCCTGATCCCACCCCAAGACAGAAGAGCAGTCCATCGGATGCTCGATCCTATCCTCCCCCTGCCAACCCCCAGTGACCCAAGTCCGTTCCCAAACCCGGGTTACCAGCGTGGGTCGAGGTAAGGTGCCAGTGCCTCAGCCCTCTATGCCACTGGGCTGGCCACCAATTAGGTTTTAATGGTGGAACACAGAAATTTTCTTTCGCCCATAAAACTATCTAACCTATTTTTAAAAACTGTTATACTATCACTATCAACCACATATCTAGGCAACATATTCCAAACGGTAACAACTCTCTGAGTGTACCACTGACTTCTTTTGTGTGTTTTATTTACTTCACCAATCAACTTCTGATGATGCGACCTCATATCTTTATAATGAACAGTGTTCTTCATTAAACCAATTAATTCAAAAAGTACTTCATTATTATAAGCTCTAAAAGTCAAACATAGTTCACCCCTCAGTTTTCTATATTCCATAGTGTATAAATTTAACTGCTCCAGCCTGTTAATATTTGGGCTTCTCAGCCCTAAATGTATAATGGAGCATTTCTCCAGATTGAAACTCATTCTATTTACTGAAGCCCAGCTTTCAATCAGCAGAAGTTCATGTCTGACTTTATTAACTTTATCCTCAGAGTCAACTTCTGATGATATTTTAGTATCATCTGCAAATCTATTAATTTTGCTGAATGTTCCTAAATGTAGATCACTAATATATATCCCAAATAATGTTGGTCCCAATACAGACCCCTGGGGAACTCTGCTTGTGACATCAATACTGGCTGAAGGGTATCTACAATCCCAACATTTTGTGTTCTGTTATCCAGCCATCTATCAACCCACCTAACAGTATAGCTATTCAATCCAAGAGTAATCATCTTTTTAATTAATGTATTGTGAGACACCTTGTCAAATGCTTTCTTAAAATCAAGAAATATATCTATGGGGCAGTTTGTATCCAAGCTCTTACCGATATTTTCATAAAACAAGTTCAGATTAGTGGTGCATAATCGACCTTTTCGAAAGCCATGCTGAGTGTTATCTAATAGTCCTTTACTATCTAGTTTGTGGTCAACTTTGTTTTTTAATATTTTTTCCATGATTTTGCATACAGTAGATGTGAGGCTGATGGGACGCTAGTTATCGGTGTTGTTTTTATTTCCTTTTTTATGTATCGGCATCAGCACTACACTGCGCAGTCATCAGGAGCTTCACCTTTCTTATATGATCTATTAAAAATTATTGTTAAGGGGACCAATAGTTCATTTAAAGTCTGTTTTATGAAATGCGTATTTAAGTTCTCAGGGTCCGGGGATGAGTTATTTTTAAAGGATAGCATAGGTGCTTTAATTTCATCTGGTGTTATGTCATCATAATTATGAATGTGGGGGATAATGCAGCATGTGTATCTTTAGAGAATACAGTCCCAAAGTATTCATTGAAAGCTTATATATTTCATTTCTGTCATCAGTTTCTACCCCATTCTTAGTGATTGTTGTTATTGTAGGATCATAATATTCATTAGAATTTATGTACGAGTAAAAAGCTTTGGAGTTACCCTTGGATACAGAAAGTTTAAATTTAATTGTCCTCCTTTCTTTTTTAATGAGTTCTTTCATTCTTTGTAGGCTGTTATGTTATCCTCAGTTTGGAGATTATTAAGTTTTTTAAATGCCCTTTCTTTTATTCTTATTTATTTCATGGATTTAGGTGTAAGCCATGGTGGTATTTACCCCTTTGTATTTCTAATTTTTTTTAGTGGTATATAAAGCTGTTCTAAGTTTTGGATGGTAGTTTTTTAACCCAACAGTCATTAGTTGGACGATCATAGAACAGTGTTTCCCAGTCATAAGTGTTTAGAACTTTTTTTATATTAATGTAGTCCCCTAATTCCTACAACCTCCTCTTGCATACTGTGTGACTCTGAGCAAGTCACTTAACCTCCTTGGAAAACAGGCACATGAATCTGGTGGGCCATACTGTGGTTACCAAACAACACATACCCACTCCAGCAGACCTGGGTTTGATTATCCCAACCTCCACTTGCAGTGTGACTGTGAGTAAGTCACTTAACCTCCCCTGAAAACAGGCACATGAATCTGGTGGGCCATACTGGTTACCAAAGTACACAGACCCCACACTCCAGCAGACCTGGGTTTGATTCCCACAACCTCCACTTGCATACTATGTGATTCTGAACAAGTCATTTAGCCTCCCCAGAAAACAGGCACATGAATGTGGTGGGCCATCCCTGGTTATCAAAATAATAGAGACCACACACACTCCAGCAGACATGGGTTTGATTCCCACAATCTCCACTTGCATACTGTGTGACTCTGAGCAAGTCATTTAATCCTCCCCCCATTCTCTGGGGTTGCCCCTGAAACAGGCAGTATTCAGTTTGTGCCATACCTCGCAGCAGCACCGAGGGCAGAACTCCTCTTCCTCATAAACTCTTGCCTCCTGAATCTTGACATACAACTGTTGCTCCTCCTTCACACCAAAACTGCAAACCAACACATGCCAGGGGCAGACTGGGTGTACAGTGTAGCAGTGGTGAAGGGGGGGGGGCACACTGGTGCAGTCAATGCAGAGGAACCGTTTGTTTTACTCCACCATGAGTGCCACTGGGAATTTTAATGCCGCCCATAGTATTCTAACGCTCTCACTGTCTTGGCCCCGAATGCCAGCAATCACTCCCAGTAGTGCTTTGCGTTATTGCAAAGCACTACTGGGAACAACTGCTGGCAATCTGGGCTGCAGCGGTGAGTGTTAGAATGCCATGGGTGGCTGTGGAGGCTCATAGACTGGATCACACTTTTTTTATGATCCAGAAGTAAAATGGGTCGCATGTGCAGCCGGTTCATATCGCAAAATGCGATGCAATACCAGCTACTGGAGAAACACCTGGTCATAAGGAAATTTCCTAGAACTCTGAACAGGGCGTATGGAGCACAAAAACAGGTGTGAAATATGCCAATACGCCCCGTAACTGGACCCCTGTAAATAGGTTCGCTCTGCTTACTGTAAAGCATCATTGACGGATTACTGCCGTTTGAAAAAAAAAAATACTCACTGTAGTAATGTTGTTTCTTCTCAGGGATCCATCAGTGAGACTTGCAATCCCTAACCCTGACTCTTCTTCTGGAACCTGAAAATAGTTTCACACAAGAAGTCAGTTCTTTTCTTATGTTGCTTGAACATTCCTCATTGCATTCCTCTGCAACTACCAGAATGTGAGCAGTTAAATTGTTTAAATTGTCTGCATTTAGAATTTGTTTGGTATTTTAAAACATTTTCATAAAAAAGTTTTGTAGTCATTTAGCTAGGTTTAGTGGTCACAGCTCCCCTAGCTGTTTGAACAAATCTGATATTGAACACTAGGGGGAGTGTGACGTGACCACAGTGTAGAGCTGGAACTTGCATTCTAAGTTCTAAAATTAACATACAATTCTATCTCTGGGGCATCACTCATTGGCAGGAAGATGATGCTTATTGTAAATCTCATATATGGATCCCTGAAAAGAAGCAACATTACTAGAGTGAGTAATTTTTTTCTTAACTGGTGAAGAGGAGAACCAAAATAGTAGGGACTCGAGGGAGCAAGGGAAGATAGGCTTAGACCAAGAATACCAGTGAACTATAGAGCTCTGCACAACTGGGGAACTGTGGGCACTAAGCAGCAGCAGCTCTAATCATTATGTTAAGAAATGTCATACCAAGCTGGCCCAGTGGCGCTGAGGTTTGAGGCGCTGGATGCTATACCTTGTGCCATGCTGGCGAACCAGGTTCAGGAACAGACTTGGGTCATCGGGGGTTGGCAGGGGCAGGGGAGGATCGAGTGTCCGCAGACTGCTCTCCTCTCTTGGGAGGTAATGTTGGCCACTGTAGGAGTGACCCCTAGTGGTGGCGGGAGGTCCAAGTCAGTGGAGACAGCATAAGGGGTATGGGTGATGCGGTGGACATCCTGTGGGCGGGTGTGGGAGCATGCCCATCTCGCGCTGGATGTCATTGCATGTCCGATCTCCAGGGGCAACCAAGAAAAGGGAAAAGAGCTGGCACCCAGGTAGGCGAAGGCCTGCTCTGCGCTCCCAGCCATGTTTGATGCTGGACTTGCCGGGGCACATCTCCTACCTTCTGACCTCCAGACTGCAGCTTGGATTCTATAGATAGAGTGCCGGTGGAGTTGGCGGCCCTTACCGGGGAGGAGGGGGGCTCAGATCCGGGGAGGCATGTAGCCTGGAGGAGAAGGAGGAAGATTCGGAGATAGTACACCGGAGGGCCTCAAGCAGAGCAGGATTCTGGGGTGAGTGAGCAGAGCTGGAGAGAAGACCTAAGGGACCAGTGTGGGAGATAAAGAAATAAAACAAAAAAGAAAAAAGAAATGTTATACCAAGTAAATCTGTATGTTATTTTGTATGCAGTTATGATTTGTTGCTTCCATGTTGGCAGTCTTGTTAACTATATTGACATTGGGAGGGGGTTGTAATGGACTCGGCTGCACCATTATAGTTCACCCACAAAGAGTGGGTAATAAGTAGAGGGTCTTTTACCTGGTACTAAGGAACCAGAGGTAGGGATCTTGAAGGGATGATTTCCGTTGAACCTGTAAAATAAATAAAGGAAAAGGGTCACAAAGGATCTGTAGTTCTTAAGGGGTAAACAGGTTGGATAGGAGAGCTTAAGTATAGCATAATACTTATCTGATGGGGAGAGGTCAGTGTCCTGTCAGACCTGTCAACGTAAAGGGAAAAATGGGTTAATATGGGGAAAATACGGTAGTGAGAACAGATATGGAGAGCCAAGAGATAAAACGTTACAGTTAGGTCAAAGTAAGGAAGAGAGAGGTACAGAGCTAAAAATATAACAGAAAAAGAAACTAAAGTTGGCTGGGGGGGGGGAAGGCTCAGTAAAACCCCCTCAGCACCCCTAGATGGCCTGATAGCCAGTAATTGTATATAGTACCCCTGCTGGGCTAGTGGAGTTCCTTTTGGGCTAGTGGGCCTGGCATTATTTGAATGGATTAGCACTGATGGCCAGGGGGCTATAGTTGTCCCAGGAGGATCCAGAGTTTAAAAGGAATAGTCCTCATGGTCTAGTGGGCTACTCCCTCCTGGCCTGTGGCCAAGGCCCTTTTTATTATTATAAAAAAGTTTCCCTGGTGTCTAGTGTGGATCTTTGGACCCCAAGTGTATGATGGAAGGCAGGCAGGAGGGTAACTAGCAGCCAAGAAAGAGCTGCAGCTGCTGTTGCAGCCTAGTGCAATCAGCTGCACTACGTGAAAGTGCCAATGGCTGCTTTCATCTCCCAGGCCGCACAGAGCTCAGACTGAGGACTGCTCTGAGCAGATGGGAGAGGAAACATGAGGAGAGTGTCAGGAGGTGGAGGAGGCAAGAGCCAGAATGCCTCCTTCCACCGATCCAATCACCCACATAGTGTCAAGTTTGAGTCCCCCCAAGAGACATGGTTAGTGGGAGTGGGTGGCCAGCAGCAGGATATGGCAGGAGTCGCCAGCAAATCTGCACCATGACTAAGTTTAAATGCCCCGTGGGGCTTGTTTAAGTAGAAGTGGTAAGAGCCACCAAAGATAAACCACAGTGACTGTGTGTGAATGTCCAAAATGGGCTTTATAAATAAATAAATCCTGTAGGATGCAGGAGCAGGGGCAAGGCACTCCCCAAGGTTAGCAGTAGCAAAAGCTGCACCATAGCTGCTGATACAGCCCTGAGGTGCTAACGTTGTGGATCGGGAGAGCGACATCAGGGCTAGGAAGACCCAGAGACAAGCCACATGGCAGCGGATAAAGGAGCCCATGGGGTAAAATATAATTTAATAAATAAAACATGTGACTTACAATCCCCAAGTGATAAGTCATTTATAAAATACTAAACAACAAAAGGTTAAGAACTGAGCCCTGCAGCACTCCAGTATCAATACTGGTGGAAGGTAAAGAAACTCCATTAACTAAAGATTTTTGTATTCTGTTAATCAAATAATTCTCAAACCCATTTAAAATAATTTCAGTATATCCCAAGTCCCTGAGTTTGTCAAGCAGGTGATCATGGTGGACCAAATCAAAGGCCTTTCATAAATTAAGAAAAATCACAACTGCCATGTCCGTACTGTGCAAGGCCTCATGAAGCTAGATGGTCAGTTTGAACTTGCTTTGAATTTCTCAGTAAGTTCAACTGCCTGTATATCAAAATCCTCCAAACCCGAGCAATTCCAAGCTGGCCCGGTGGCGTGGAGGGCTAAGACATTGAACGCTTTATCTCCTGCCACACCAGTGAACTGTGTTTGGGAAAATGTGCAGATTGCTGGGGGTCGGTGGGGTGGGAGAGGAGGAAGTGTCCCAAGGACTGCTTTCCTCTCCTGGGAGGGGAGGCCATGCCATCTCGGCCCATGACTGCCACCAGGTGGAGGCCTGGTGGTAGTGCAGGCACAAGCGGCTAGAAACAAGTGGGGCCACGGATCTGCAGGACGTGTGTGCCTCCATGCATGCTGTGGCAGGGCTGAAGGAGAAAAACAGAAAAATGGAGTCTTCGGCTTCATGAAGCCTTGCCCATGTTCCAGCGGTCAGCCCTGCTGCTCCAGTCCGAGGCAGCACTGGGAATGTCTGTCGGGGGGGCAGCTGGCCCCCTCCCATCCTGTGGAGTGGGAGATCCATAGGTATTTATGCCTACAACCAGATGGAGGTAAGGGATGACCATCAGGAGTGGGGACAGGGCTGGTAAGCCACCCAAAACCTGCCAAGAAAGGATGAAAACCTTTGTGGGGAAAAAAACTGAGCAATTCCTTCAAATACTCAAAATATTGGCCATATGGAATTAAATCAACAAGATGTTTGTGGTACAAACTACCAGGTCTTATCGAAGAGCCCATAGTGTGTGTGTGTTTTTTTTTTTGCAATAACGTTTAGACACACCCTTTCTGGAGAGATCACTAAACAGTGTAATTTATGTATTTTTTAACCGAGTGGGTACACTGATACAAAGGACCATTTTCAGGCATGACCCAGCCATGAAGATAGCACAATAACATGGCACAAAGGGAACATGTGTAATAGGTAAAGTGATTGCAAGTATTTACAGAAACAGGTGACACATTTAAGTAATACTATACAGTTTTGTACAAAACTGTGCATAAAGTGAATACAGTACAAACATGTGAATACTGTGCAAACAAGTAAAGTGCATAGCGGTACAGTGTCAGCACAGGGCCCACACAAAACAATCCAGTATCAGCGTCTTAGAGATACAATATGCAAAAATGCAACAGTTCAAGGATCGAAAATATGGATTGTCCGGCTACCCTTGGGCAGGGTATGGCAATCAATCGGGGGGACAGGAACAGGTGACTGTCACCACAAGGCGAGACATATAGTGCGACTTAAATGGGGGAGTGGGGGAGTCTAGAGTCCATAGGGGAGCACACAGGCAGTTCCACAGGTTTGGGACAGCTGAAGAGAAGGCCTTTTAGCCCATACATGTGGAGACCTGTGGGCACTATAACATGAGGCTAGAGGAGGTCCGGAGGCCACAATGGCATGACTTTGGCTTGTGTAGGGGGGTTGGGAGGGGACATATCTTTTTCCCTAATAGATTGATCTACAGTGCAGCCTAAGAGGTAGTCACAGCGGGCCTGGGGGAAGCCGTCCTAGTGCCTGGTAGAGGGAGCAGTGATGTGTAGAGTAAGGTGCCATCAGGGCAAATCTACAAATGTTATTGTAGGTTGTGTTTAATCTAGAAAGACCTGAGGTTGTGGTTTGTGTGTAGATGGGAGAGTAGTAGTCCAGCAGAGGAAGTAAGGTGCCCTGGGTGATGGCAAGTCTGGCTTCTTGGGTCAGGTAATCCTTAAGCCTGTTTCAGACTCCTATTTTCTGGTTTATGCGCCAAATGGTTTGTTTTTATTTTGTTAACCGGGTAAGGACACTGGAACAAGCCCTTTTTCAGGTCCAACCTGACACATAACAGTACAATAAACATACAATAACACACAAAAATAACAAAGTACAAAGATTAATAACATTTACAGTCATACAACATTTTCAATCAATCTTTCAACTTGCTTTTGAAACGATTCAAAGACTCACTTCACAAGTCCTCAGGCAAGCAATTCCAAGGTGGGGGGAGGGGGTGCAGGGGCTGAAAAAGCCAGAGAACCAACTTTAGTTGTAGAGGGTTTAGTTAAGAGAAGAGTACTCTTAAAAGATCTCAAATTCAAGGAGGTATGATGAATACATAACAAATGAGTTAATGGGTACAAATCTAAATAAAATAGAGATTTAAAAACTAAACAACAAAAATAATAAGTAAATTGAGCGTAGGGTGGAAGCCGTCCAAGGGAAGAATAAAACAAACAATGATGCATAAGGGGAGGCGCATCTAGTACGAAATGACAAATGCTATTATATACCATAGTTCAAGCCTGAATTTCTCTGACAAATAAATTATAGTATAAACCCCCAGCATAATCAAAATGGGGTAAACGTACCTCAGTTGCTATAGCCCTCCTAGTTTCCAAAGTAAAGAACCGTTTCATTTTACATAAAACTCCCAGTTTTTGGTTCACCTTTCGACAGACAATTTTGATCTGGGATTGAAATGTTAAACCAGGATCGAGCAAGACCCTTAAGTTCTTAAAACTCAAAAACTTGCTCAAAACAAATCCTATTTTCATCATGTATGGCTAAAATATGATTATTTCTCAACTGGGGAAGGGTTCCAAACAGCATGGCTTTAGTTTTAACTGTGTTCAAGACCAATGCATTAAGTACTATGTGGTCAGCAAAAGTCAGTGCAGGGTCAAGGGTGACTCTGAGGTATTTGAAGGAGGTCATAGTCTCCAATGCTGAGACCTTAGGAGATAGGATACTGAGAGGGGTGGTGTCCCTGGCTACCCTGGTTACCCCGATTTTCGATCCAAAGAGCATGGCCTTTGCCTTTTTGGCATTACAATGAGTCTGTTAGTTAGGAACTATTGATGGGTGGCACCGTAGTTGTTTGTAAGTGTAGCGGAGAGGTTTGCTGGGGTCTTGTCACTATTGTACAGGATAAGGTCATCAGCGTATAGTAGAGAGTTGCACATGATGCTATCCTTAGGAAGAGAGTTTACAAATAGGGAGAACAGAATGGGTCCAAGAATAGATCCTTGGGGGACCCCAAAAAAATTCCTGGGTGGTGCTCAGTTTATTTAAGAGGATGATGTGGTCCACCAGATCAAAGGCCTTGGTGAGGTCCGCAAAGATGGCACCAGTGAGTTTGCCTTCATCGATGTTGCAGAGAACGTGATTTGTGAAGCAAGCCAGGGTTGTGGAGGTCCAGTGGCCCTTCCTACAGCTATGTTGTTGATGGCAGAGGAGGTTGTACTTCACCACATGGTCAAAGACCTGCTGGTGCATGACTTTTTCCAGGATTTTACTTAGGTGAGAAAGGCTAGATATGGGTGGTAGTTGTCCACTTGTCGGGGATCACCAGATTTAAAGATGGGGATAACTTTGGCTTGTTTCCATACTGGAGTTACTGTTGATGTGGTAAGGGAAAGGTTAAAGACAGTAGTCAGGGTTTCAGCAATGATATGGGCTCAATTTCAGGAATCCGGTGGGAGAGGCCATCACTACCAGCACTTCCTCGGTTGGGGAGTCTCATAAGGAGCTTGGGGGTTTCTTGTGCGGAGATGACTTTGAAGTAAAAGGGAGGGATGCTTGAGTTTTCCATGAGCTGACCAGAAGGCCACTGGCCAAGGTCGTACAGAGGTGGTTTAGCAAGGTGATCAGACAGGTCCATGAATTTGGCATTGAGGGCTGCTGCAGCCTTGTAAGGATTGGTTAGGAATCCTGCTTCTGTTATAAGCCGAATGGCAGTCTGTCTGGTCCTGGGTGCTATCAGAGAGTTAACCACTGACCAGAAATTTTTGGGGTTGCCAAGATTGTGGGACTGGAAGTTATGGAGATATTCAGCCTTGTGTGATTTTATAACTTTTTTTGCAGAGGTTTATGCAGGTGTCTGTATTCGTTCCAATGGGAGGGGGAGGCTTTGTGTGCATCCCATTTGGCATCTCTCACCTTCATCAGTTTAAGGAGGGCCTTGGAGAGCCATCTTGTGTTGCCTCCACACACTCTTCAGGTGATTAGGGGAAAGTGCCTTTCCTGGATTGCAGTCAGGGCTGCAGTAAAGAAGCCCAGAGCCAAATTGACGTCCGTCATTGTGTGCTAGACTGGCCAGTTAACTGCGTTAATGTCTGACAACAGGCAGGTGGTATTGTATTTGACAAAGTCTCTTAAGGCCAAGTATTTGGGGGAAGGGGGGGGTGGAGGACCAGATGTAGAAAGTAGGGGAGTGGTCATTGATGGAGTCAGACGGGACTCCAGCATGAATGCTATCTTCTTGATTAGTCAGTATCCAGTCCAGTAAGGAATAATTCAGGGAATGGTTGTTTGGGTGGGTTGAGGTGGTAATGAGCTGGAATCTAAGAAAGTTCAGTTTCTCTTTGTCAGCAGCATATGTAAATTTAAAATTGACATAATTATGGGCCAGCCCGGTGGCGCTGAGGGTTGAGGTGCTGGATATCACACCTCATGCCATGCCAGCGACCAGAGTTCTGTGGTGGACTCAGGTGGCCGGGGGTTAGCAGGGGAGGGAGAGGATTAAGCATCAGAAGCTGCTCTTCTCTTCCTGGGGTGGGATCCAGGGATTCCCGGTGTCCTGGCAGCTCCCGATGGACACTGGGGATTCTGCAGGTTCACTAGTCAACGTCAGGGGCAGAGTGCGGCAGAGGCCAGCAGGGCAGCCATGCGCAGGCGCCATTGCATGCTGCACTCCTGGGAGGAAACAAGAAAATCCCCACCATTGGGAAGATAGGCGAAGGTATCGCTGCACCGGACCACACTCCCAACACCGGGCGCTCTCCTCTCGATGCCCTGCTCACTCTGCCCGTCTTTCTACACTTCAGATAAAGTACCCTGAGTGGATAGGGGGCCCCTCCCCGGGGGGGGGGGGAATTCAGAGCTGGGGGATCTGCTGGGTCAGAGCGAGGGAGAGAGCGAGAATGTCTGAGGTGGGAGGTAGAGACCGGGCACGGAGGATGCCAGAGAGAGTTCTCCCAGAGGTGGTGCAAAAATAGAACTCAAAAAAAAAAATTGACATCATTACTATTCAACCATTTCATGAACTTCAGTACTTTCTGTTCAGGGCCTTTCCATGCACAAAACATTGGCAATAAAGCAATGCTATTTGACAATGTTATCTGTGTAGGGTGGATTCACTGTTGAACATAACATAATCTTTTCAATGGACCATAAAAGAGATTAGCATAAGAGGGAGCATTAGAGACCCTCATCACTGTACAAGTTTTAGAGATAAGTTCCATCAGACTCAAAAAAGTTGTGTAGCAATAGAAACTGAAGGCTCTGGAGTATAACATTTATTGGAATATTTTCTTCCTTGGATCTCTTTCAGTGAAATACTTACAGGCATTTATATCATCCACATGTCCAGCCACTGAAAATCCTGGAATTTATTCAGGGTGTCCACAGTGTCCCTGAGGTGGAATCTCAAATCTATCTCACTGCCCTTAAGAAAAAATATCTATAATTCTGTACAGAGTGTCAGTAAGGGATCCCACACCAGAGACAACAGGATGTCCTGGGAATGTGTCCAATTCTTATGGACCTTTGGTAAAGCAAATGTGGTGTGTGTAATTGAAAACTCTGTCCACAAATATTTAAAATAGTTTTCAGTAATGTCTTCTAAATGCCTACCCTGTACCAAGAGCTTGTTCAATTCTTTCTTAAACACATTTGTAGGGTCACACAGCAGAGTTCTGTTATTCAGTTGGTTATTTAGCTGTTTTGGCACTGTTGTTCTGCATTGGCCCCTGATTCATAATTACCAAATTACTCCCTTTGCCTGCAGAGTTTACAAAAATCATGTTATTGTTACATTAGTATGTTAATGCCTGTTGATCACTGGGATGGTGGGGAGATTATGACCAAAAGTTGTACAATTGTCCTGAAATAGTAGTTCCAACCCCCCTTGCACTACTTTTCTGTGCTCTTTAATTTCTGGATTGGAATGAGCAGGACAAAACTGAGATCTTGGTTTAAAAATAAGTGTCCTCAACTCTTGAAAATTACCGGTAATTTTAGTGCTATCATGAACTGATACCACAGTAACCACACGCTCCCTCATTGTTCTATATAACAATTGTAAAGTCCAAGGCCTGTTGCAGTTCATATCTAGTAGTATACTTGTCCCAATCTTGCAAATTCCACATAGTAGGGGTTTAACATACTAACGTACTAAGATGTCAGCAGAGTGGGCCCAAAGATCTATGAAGTCTGCTCGAGATTAGCACCTGGTAGATGCATCCTTCTTCATCCATCGTTTTCCCCAGATCTTGTTCAGCCCCACAGCATCTTGGAATTGCATGGTGACATCTCAGTAACTTGACCCCGGCACAGCAGCATCAGTTTCATTTTCTGCAACATCAATTAAAATTGAGATGTCACTTCTTCCTAAAGTTTCAGCTCATATTAATGTTGTTTTTAATCTTCCCATGCTAAGGTATTTTTACATAGAAACAGAGAAGCTGACAGCAGAAAAGGACCCCAAGGCCCATCCAGACTGCCCATTTTTTTTTTTAACCTTATGAATGTGCCATAGGCCTTTACTCTGTCATTAGCCTGTCTATTCACACTCATCTGTATTGCTCCCTTATGCCTATCCCATGCTTGTTTGAAGCCCTGAACTGTATTCATATTCACCACTTCCTGAGGTAGGCCGTTCCATGCATCCACCACCCTTTCTGTGAAAAAGAACTTCCTCACATTACCCCTTAATCGGCCTCCCTCTAATTTCATGCTGTGTCCTCTTGCCCTGCTATTTTTCTTATATTGAAACATGTTAGACTCTTTCACCTTGTTAATGCCCTTAAGGTGTTTGAATGTTTCGATCATATCACCTTTCTCCCTCCTTTGCTCTAGGGTATACATATTCAGCTCCGTTAATCTGTCCTCGTATGTTTTCTGATGAAATCCCTGCACCATTTTGGTTGCCCTTCTCTGGACTGCCACCATTTTTTTAATGTCCTTGTGAAGGTGTGGCCTCCAGTACTGCACAAAGTACTCCAGATGGATCATTTACTCTGTTGCAGATCTTGGTGTCATCTGCAAACAGACAAACCTTATCCTCCAGTCCATCTGCAATGTCACTGATGAAGATATTGAAGAGGACTGGCCCCAGGACTGATCCCTGAGGCACCCCACTTCTGACTTGCATCTCTTCTGACTGTATACCATTTACCACCACTCTCTTTCTGCCCGACAACCAGTTTACCACTCAGTTGACCAACTTCAGACTCACTCCAAGCCTACCCAGCTTATTAATCAATCTTCTATGTGGAACAGTATAAAAGCTTTGCTGAAGTCAAGGTAGGCGACATCAACTGCATCTCCTTAATCCACCACTCTTGTTACCCAGTCAAAGAAATCTATGAGATTAGTTTGACAGGACCTTCCTGTTGTAAACCCATGCTGTCTTGGATCCTGTGCTCCTATGGATTCCATGTGTTGCACGATCCTTTCCTTAAGGAGTGCCTCCATAATCTTGCCCACTACTGAGGTAAGATTGACTGGTCTGTAGTTCCCTGTCTCCTCCCTGCTACCACTCTTGTGGAGCGGGACCACATGAGCCCTTCTCCAGTCATTCCCTGTTCTCTTGTTAAATCAGTTTTCAACAAATGTATTACTTTTTGTTGTCTTTTCTTCCTCCTGGATCCACATGGTGCCTCTTTTATGTCTTTAGTGTCATTGAAGGCTGCTGTGAAGGCAGCCACCTACCTGCCTGTCTTGTCTTCTTTTCTTCCTTCCTTCCTTGTGCTCAGAGGAATGGCACAGCCATGCCATCTTCCAGCATTGGGCTGGGGTACAGAGAAAACTTGTGGGGCAATTGATAAAAAATGGCCATTTAACTCACAGTATGGCTTGTTTCTTTTCAGTGGGGGCTAGGAGATGAAGATGGAGAGGGTATTGTTGACATCTATGGGGGGTAATACCAGAAACAGAAAAGGATATTTTCAGGTATCTGAACAAAGCTGTTGGATGGGGATGCTGAAAATCTTGGAACTGAACTATGAGCATCCTGAAGCTGAATGTAACCCCCCTACAAATGGGGGTTCCCGAAAAGTCTTCCCTGAGCTTGTCTAAATACTCACTGCCAGGCTGGTGTCCTGCATTTTAGCAGTTTAAATGTGTTTGCCAGAGAGTGCCTGTATAGCCTCTGTGTACTGTCTCTTTAAGAGCTGCCTGAATTGCAGTCATAAGTAATCCGAGAGGGAGCTCTGTTGAAAGATGTAACTATTTTCTGAAAATCATTTAGAGTGATAATGATAATGTAGTTTGTCTAACCTGCCTTCTTTAAAGCAAGGACTGTTTTGTTTATCCCCACCATTTGGCCCGGGACTGCGAATTGGACCAATCGGTACTGGTGGGACCTAGAATGGAGCCGGACTACAGGAGCTGTCTAGAGTCAAAATCTGTAGGGATTGTAGTTTTGGGCTTTTGGTGCCTTTTTGCACCTGAAGGGGGAGCTCCTGTTGTGACTGACAGATGAATCAGCCAACCAAACTTTTTGTATCTTGGAGAAATTCCCAGGCTTGCTGCAGTTTGAGTCAGATCTAAGTTGACAGCTGAAAAAGCAACAGCTTGAGACAGTCTCTGTGGAAAGGCCTGAGTTTTGGCCTACATGCCTGCCTGCTGCCCCCTGAGAGGGAGAAGAGAATCAGTTCGGACTGAATCCGCGTTTGTGAGAACGAAGTAAGCCACTGAGTTGTGACCAGGATCAACCTGAAGAAGTCCAAAGATTTGCTGAATGCATCGGCCTGTCAGGATTTCCAGCTACCACTAAACTCCCGGTGTGTGCAGAGACTTTGCGATTGTGACCGGAGAGCGATTTGCCTGGTACAGTAGAATTTCCTTACATGTAAATGTGCTGTGTATTGAAAGTGGGTCGTGATTTGGTTCCCCACTGTGTGAACTGTGTTTTGCTTGCTGGAAGCTTTATCCAGCCTAATCGGACTGAATCCGCATTCATCTCCATTCAGCCTGGGCCATGCTACGCTGGCCCTGCCAGACTACCCCACTGCACAGAGAAAGCCATCGACGAGAGACCTACCTGGGGATCAGCCCCCCTACTCCACGCTTGAACAGGAATGACGCCTCGGTGAATCGTGTGGGCCCTGCTTCTCCTGGCACTCCAGATTAACCACCTGCTGTCTCAATTTTCATCCAGCCTGTGTCCAGTCTTGGTTATCATGAGTAATCAGGGTAGCTCCCTGCAACAACAGCCTAATCTAAAAGTGTGTCATCCGATTGTCTTGTTGTTTTCTTTTCACGAACTGCGCCCTCCAGCTCTGAATTACAAATAGAGTGTGTTGTGCATGTTGTTTTCTTCCATCACAGGGCCCCAACCAGCTGCAACATTCCTGGCTAGCCCACCATTCTCCATCTGGGTACCCAGAGTGTGTGACTGTTTATGGACTCTGAAGTGCATGCATAACTGTTTGATTGATAGAGCCTTAAAGCAAATTAACCTGATTACGCCTCTCCCTTGTTCAAGTCCCTTAAATAAATCAGATTTAACTCTTTTTTGCATTTACCCTGACTGTGGTTCCAGTTTGTGCAAGAGTACTGTACTGCTGTTATTTGCTGTATATAACCTTGTTTTACCGGGGGGTCCCCAGGACCAGGCCAGAGGATGGCCCTGGTGGTAAGTGCAAACAGTGTGGGTACTTGTGTGGTATATCAGGGGTATTGTGAAAGTGATTGTGTATTGTTCCGGCAAGTAGTAAGGAAAGAGGGGGGTTACAGTGTCCCAGAGGGCCGTGCCCAGGTTAGCTTGACCACTATCAACCCTGACCTCCGGGTGGAGGCACCCATTTTAGAACTCAGGCCCCTTGACCTGTTACTAGCCAAGCAGGCAGGGGTAGTAGCCCTTGGGATAACGCCACCTTGGGGTTACATTTTGGAGGCTCACCACTGGGATTTTGTGTCTTCTAGTGGCCAAAAATTATGAATTATTGTTAAAGATTAATGGCTACCCCAGTAGAAATGTCTGTACACTAGTTGGTGGGGTGGTGTACTGGGCAGGAGATCGACCCCAAAATGCTCTACTTATACTGGATATTCCCCTGGGTACCAGTAAAGACCCTGTAGAGGGAGCACTCTCCAAAGCTGAATGTTTAAAAAACCCTGTGGTGGTGGGTCAACAGGCTGATTTGATCGTCCAAACTTTTTTATAGCCTTGGTAGAGTGTAGTAACCTCATGGACAGCTCTAAAGTGCCACAGACTATTACCCCAGAAGGGGTTCCAGCTGCCAGAATAGTGATGACAAAAGACAGTAAAGACCCCAGGGAGGATGAGCTCCCACCATTATCTGAGACTTTGAGGAGAAATTTGCTAAGTTGTTGCTGGAGGAAGGGAAAAATGTAGAGGACTTTAAGAAACTATTCCTGCCACCTGGGGGTGTTCCTTCCCCAACACCCCCTCCCACTCCAGCACCTGTTACTGCCCCGACTTCTGTGCCCATGCCAATGCTGGCCCCTATATCTGTACCTGCCATTAGTCACGACTCCTACTGAAGGCTGAGAATCTTCTCGGGCACCCACCCCACTCCCCAGGGGGAGGATGACTGGGAGACCTGGGTAGACTATGTTGTCCCTCTAGTTCTTGAATGGCAATGCTCAGAAGCAGAGAAATGAAAGAGGTTGAGTGAGAGCCTCAGAGGTCCTGCCCTGGCTACCATCTGTGCCAAGTGGGCCAATAACCTCGAAGCAACTGCACAGGACTATCTTGATGCATTGGAAAATGTGTATGGGAGCCTGAATTCAGATGAGGATCTGTAGTGGAGAGTAAGAAATGCTCAGCAGTACCCAGGGGAGCCATTGTCTGTGTATGTACTTCGGCGTGAAAAGCTGCTACAAGAGTGCCTCAGAAAGGGTAGTTTGCCGTCAAATGAATTAGATCGACCTAGGCGGGACCGGATCCTTAAGTCTGCTCTGTTTTCAGAATTGTTACTGCTTCAGTTGCGCCTTTCCACCCGACTGGAATCATCCCCCACCTATGACGAGCTAATGAAAAAAAATTGGGGGGTTGAGCAAAGGCGACCCTGTGGAGGAATTGCACCCATATCTGCTGCTGCTGCGCAAGTGACCAAGAGTGATCAGCCAAGTGAGGCTCAGGGGCAAAAGTGAGCACTTAACGAGCACTCTGAGAATGCAAAGGACTTCCCATCCTGGACCCAGCACTGAAAAGACAAGCTACTAAAGGAAGTCCGAGAGCTGAAGATGGGGTGCCTCTGCAAGGGTTTCCCCCATGGAACAAGATTCTGGTCCCTTTCAGGATGTGACTGCCATGGGGTTGGGGGTGCACCCTCAGGCATCTGCTACCGAGGGTGGCTCCAAAGCTGAG
Source organism: Neoceratodus forsteri (assembly GCA_016271365.2). Classification (NCBI taxonomy): domain Eukaryota; kingdom Metazoa; phylum Chordata; order Ceratodontiformes; family Ceratodontidae; genus Neoceratodus; species Neoceratodus forsteri. The sequence continues at coordinate 902,215,283 of CM057456.1, read as the reverse complement.
ATCACTGGATTGACTGCTACTCTAAAGGAACTGATAAAACATGTTGCACCACTCTCACCGCTGCAAGCAGATACTAGACCCCAATCTCTTACTACTGCTTCAGTTCCTCATATGATGTTCTCTCCCAGGATGACCCAAGAGTCTATCATTTGTCACAACTGTGGAAAGGATGGCCATATGAAAAGAGAATGCCGGTCTCAGAAGGACTTAGAAAGAGTAGTAAATAGACTCCAAGGGGAGCTCCGAAAAGCAAATCAATGGCCAAGGGGTGTCTGAAATGACTGCAGTGAGGGTTCGAGAAACCCTAACTCAAATTTCTTTGTGGCTAAATCATCTGTCCACCTCTCCAGACTGGTCCAAAATAGTGGGCCCTTCAATGGAGACTACGGTGACTGTGAATGGTATTCGTACTCTGGCTGTGCTTGACAGTGGGTTGCAAGTGACCACTGTATTCCAGGACTGGTATGACAAACACTTATCTGATGTGCCTTTTGCAATCCCTGGAAGGCCTACATCTGTGGGGCCTGAGTGACAAGTCTTATCCCTACCTAGGGTATGTCTGCTTCTGGGTGTCTTTTCCTGCAACTGTAACGGGTTTAGAGGAGTGAGTAGAGACACTGGCCCTAGTGTGTGTCCCCACCAGCCTGTATGATGGGGTCCCCCTGTTAATTTGGACAAACACCCATATGTTTGGGAGACTGGCACAACTCTGTCACGAGAAACAAGGGCAACAGACTGGGAGGGCCCTGAGAATTCCGGCTCTGATCAAGAGGGCCTATGATTTGCAACAGAAACCCGAGGAAGTAGACCAGGATGAACTGGTGGGGATCGTGTGGAAGAAGGATCCCGATTCAACGGTACTGACCACTAATGCCTAGTGTACCATTCTGGGGGAGGTCCACCTCCGGAAAGATGTCAAAACAAAATACTGATGTTGGATGTGCCAGGCGATGGAAAATTGCCAGAAGGATTATTGGTCAAGCCCAGCATCTTGCCTGCTCGTGCCCATGCCTATGCTCGACGAGTGATGGTCCAGATTCACAATGTGTCAGATTGGGAGATCTGGGTGAACAGAGGGTGCACACTAGCTATGGTACACTGCGCAGACACTGCAGTATTGCCCAGCAACAAGCACCCTGGTGAGAAGGAGAGAGTGACCCCAGACTTGTTTGACTTTGGTGACTCCCCGTTGCCAGCTGAATGGAAGGCTAGAGTTAACAAGAGACTTGCCCAGAGAGACCAAGTGTTTTTGTTGAAGGAATGGGATGTGGTATGTGTCCAGGGTGCAGAGCATCACATATGCCTGCACGATGAACGGCCATTTCGAGAGAGGTCCCGACGCCTAGCCCCAGCAGACAAAGATGATGTGAGAAGACACCTGCAGGAAATGCTTGCTGCTGGTGTGATGCAAGAATTCAGGAGTACATACGTCTCTCCCATTGTGGTTGTGCATAAGAAGAATGGGTCTGTGAGGATGCGTGTTGATTATTAAACCCTGAACCGGTGGACCATCCCAGACCAATACACTATGCCTCGTATACAAGATGCCCTGGACTGCTTGAATGGGAGCAAATGGTTCTCGATGTTGGATCTTCGCAGTGGATACTACCAGATTACGATGGCCCTGGAAGACCGTGAGAAAACAGCCTTCATCTGTCCATTGGGGTTCTATGAGTTTCTGAGGATGCCACAGGGGATATCGGGTGCCCCAGCCACCTTTCAGCAACTGATGGAATGTGCGGTGGGAGATATGAATTTGCTGGAATGCCTGGTGTAATTGGACAATGTCATTGTGTTTGGGAGCACCTTAGAGGAGCATGAGAACCGACTGTTTAATGTCCTAGACCGACTGGAAGACTTCGGCCTCAAGCTGTCCATTGACAAGTGCCAGTTTTTCCATACCTCCGTGAGGTATGTGGGGCACATAGTATCTACAAAACAGATAGAGACTGATCCCATTAAGGTTGAAGCACTGACTACTTGGCCCCAGCCCCATAATCTGAAAGAACTACAATGCTTCCTGGGGTTCTGTTGATGCTACCGCAGATTCATAAAAGACTGTTCCAAGGTGATTCAACCATCCTTGAACCTTACTCAGGGTTACCCTCCTTCCAATCGTAAATACAAAAAAGGGTCCGTTAAAGAGTCAGAAAAAGTATGCTTCCGCCTAGGTGAACTCTTCGGGCCCCGCTGGACACCCGACTGTGAAGCAGCCTTCCATGAGATCATATACCAGCTCACCCATGCCCCCATCCTCGCCTGTGCTGACCCCACCAAACCCTATGTGCTGCATACGGACACTAGTCTGCAGGGTCTAGGAGCGGTGCTGTATCAAGACCATGACGATGGCCTGAGACCAGTAGCTTTTGCCAATAGGAGCTTGACCCTGTCCGAATGAAACTACCCTGTGCATAAGTTGGAGTTCCTTGTGCTAAAATGGGCCATCGTTGACCAGTTTCATGAATGCCTCTATGGGGCGGAGACATTGGTGAAGACTGACAATAACCCATTGACCTATGTACAGACTTCAGCTAAGTTAGATGCCACTGGGCACCGGTGGCTTTCTGCATTGTCAACCTATGATTATGCTGTCGAATACAGACTGGGCCTGAACCATATTGATGCTGACACCCTATCATGAAGGCCCACTTTCAAGAGTGATTGGGTCTGGCTGTCTGAACCTGACATTCGAGCATTGTGACAAAAGTTTAATAGAGATGAACAGATGTCTGCAGACACAGTGGACTGTTTACTAGATTGCTTGGGCCCTTCTGACACCTGCATACCAGCTGCTTATTGCTATTTCTCTGCTCTAGATATTAGTGCACTACCTCAATTTGACAATGACAGCATTCAGTGGGCTCAATCCCAAGATCCTATGATTCAGTCAGCACTTGATGCCCTGCGTGTGGGGAAAGATGTGTCTAAGATATGTTCCACTGACTTGCGAACTGCTTTATTGTTTAAAGAAGGCCCCAGATTGAAGTTGCTCAATCAGTTGTTGTATAGAGAGACAGTAGATCATAGTGGCAAAGTAGACAAGCAACAATTGGTCCTGCCCACGGCCTTTAAAGATTTGGTACTGAGGTCCCTCCACAATCACATGGGGCACCTCGGTATTGACAGAACCCTTGACCTGGTACGATCTCGCTTCTACTGGCCCAAAATAGGGGCCCGATGTTGAGCACCATGTAAAGACTTGTAGTCGCTGCCTAGAAAGAAAAGCCCTGCCTCAGAGGGCTGCCCCCCTTGTTAATATTACTACCAGCACCCCCATGGAACTAGTCTGCATAGACTTCTTGTGTTCAGAACCTGATCAACGGAACATTGGCAATGTGTTAGTGGTTACGGATCATTTCACACAGTATGCACAAGCTTTTCCCACCAAAGGTCAAAAGGCATCTACCGTGGCCAAGGTGCTAATGGAAAATTTCTTCATTCACTATGGTGCCCCCAGCGGATTCATTCTGATCAAGGCAGAGACTTTGAGAGTCAGCTAATCAAAGAAATGCTCTCTCCGTGGGGGGTGCGAAAGTCAAGAACCACCCCCTATCACCCGCAGGGAGACCCTCAACCAGAACGTTTTAACCATACCCTTCTAGACATGCTGGGCACCCTCCACCCAAAAGACAAACATAAATGGAACCAGCAGATTAGCACCTTGGTACACACATACAATTGCATGAAAAATGATGCTTCTGGGTTCTCCCCCCTACTGCCTCATATTTGGGAGAGAGGCCTGGCTGCCAGTTGATGTCTGTTTTGGGGTCTCTCCAGATGGGGTCAGAGCCAAAAACTACTTGCAATATGTACAAAAATTGAAAGCTCAATTGAACCATGCCAATCAACTGGCCCAGACAATGGCTGCCAAGAGAAATCTAGTCAACAAAGAGAGGCATGATAAAAAAGTAAAGGCTCAAGAGCTTCGACTTGGAGACCGTGTGTTGTTACGCAATTTGGGACTGCATGGTAAACACAAAATTGCTGATCGGTGGCACCATCTTCCCCATGTAGTAGTTAGAAAGTTGGATGGTTTACCTGTGTACAAGGTACACCCAGAGAACAACTCCAAAGCTGTCAAGACCACGCACCGTAACCACTTGCTACCTATCGGCCAAGTCATGATTGAGGCTGAACCCCCAGAAATTGAGCCCCCTGGGCTGGTGACTCGTGCTGCTGCAAGAAAGAGACCGAGTAAACCTACCCCAGTGGTCACAGATTTAAGGTTTCCTTCGCAGCAGGCCCAGAATGATAGTGACTGTCAGTCCACTTCTGACGAAAGTGAATACAACCATGCATATTACCCCTCTTATGAACTGAGTCAGCTGTTTTGAGGTAACCCCTGATAAATTGTGGGGATGAAGCTGGGCATTCTGGACTGCCTTACCACCCAGCTTCGTCCTTGGAGCCCATGCTCCCAGAAAGTAAAGTGCAAAGTGTCACGTCTGAAGATGTTGAGTCTCTGTGTATTGTGGAACTGTATGATTTGCCTGAAGAAGGGGCTGAGGGTTTGAGTCTTTCTGGTGACATGCCAGAACTTGAAGAACACTATGAGAGTGCTGACCACCCTCCTTCAGTGCCTCAAAGCTTGACTGTGCCTGAGCCTTTGCAAAATGAGTCAAATGTTGTAGAAACAGAGCCTGCAGAGCAAGGAGCCGACAATGCCCCAAGTTTGGACGTTCCCACCCAGGCAGAGGCACCCCTCACAAGTGACAAGAGTCCCCAGACCAGTGCTGAGAGTACAGAGACTATAGTTGTCCCCCTCAGAAAGACTGGCCGACCTGTCAAGCCAGTAGTATGCCTCAGTTATGATTCTCCTGGGAGTCCAGTGGATTTGCCTCTCAGTGTGGTGCACAAAGGTGTTTATGTCTCACCAAGCTCACTGCCCAAATTGAGCTTGACAGCCAATTCCAGGTTACTTGTCTTTCCCTCGCACCATGGTGCCCCTGCCCCCTCTAGCCCCAGCTTAGCTGATAGGGAAGGGCCCCCCTCTTGCATTGTTTAAGGTACAAGAAGTTATTACCTGATTCAGTATAGTAATGTTCAGTTTACCTGTGCGAAATATGCCTAATGTACTGTCAGAATGGACAAAGTATTGGGAAATGTAGTGAATATGTATAGTAAAGTAATAAGTTTATGTTAACTGATGCATGATAGTACAGACTTGATGCAGACACCACGTTTTCTCCAGGCAGAGAAGGGTGTAACCCCCCTACAAATGGGGGTTCCCGAAAAGTCTTCCTTGAGCTTGCCTAAATGCTTATTCAGGGATAGAAATTAACTTTTTTTCAGTATCTGCACCAAGGTGCATGTGGCGGAAAAAGTTACATGCACCATAGTCAAGTTACTTACACCGGTAGACAAAATGATAAAAATTGAAAAAAGATAACTGATTCAGGAATTGTTGCATATGAAAATGAATGCAATACTATTCTACAAAATATCAGTGTCTTCATCACTTTCCCAGGCCTTTTCATCTTTTCTGGCACCATAAGGTGCCATTTGAGGTCTCCTTGTTCTCTCTCCTGCTGACCACCACCTAGCTATGGCATTATCTGGCGAGTATGTGGACACTGTGTCACTGCTCAAACTAATTGCCATTAAGGCCGACACAGTTTCTGTTCTCAAGTTTGCCCTCCAATTATGTTTTATCCACGACATTAACGAGAAACCGCTTTCACGTTCTGCAGTAGAAGATGGAATGAGAAGAAATATTTTCAGCAGTGAAAGAATGTCTTTAAAGTCATCCCTTTCTTCAGAGAGAACTCTGGCTCACATAGTACTGGAATCTAAAGGTGGATGGTAAGCTGAATTTTGGGTCTGGACATATGCTTTCAGTTCTGACCACTGCAAGACTGCTGAAACAGCACTGTACCCCTTTGATTCCAGAATGTCACTGTAGTGAAAAAATAATGACTTGACTTCTGTGTCTCCATACTCTGCCAGGGAATCAGAGTTATGCCAATTAGACAGGTTGAAAATTCCCATTTCCATAATGACACGGTCATTAACAAATTCAGAGAAACGATTCTCCATTTGATATAGGGTGGAGGCCAGCACTTTCTTCACAACAGCCACAATGCTGCTCTTCGCAGTGTTTGCATCCTCGTCAGGATCTGATCTACTGCGTCTTGTTGAACTGGAAGAACCAAGATCCACACCTTTGTAATGCAGCTTACCATCCACGAGACTGATTCCTGTGTCAAGGCAATCATAGTCTCTGAATCTCTGAGAGATTTCAGTTTTGCCATGAGAGAAAGAACTTCAGCTTGCACTGAGTCTACTGTTAAGTTATTTTGCTGGAATGTCAGCGTTAGCCTGGACATGTCTGCTATGTAGAATTCTAGGAAGTTGATGAAGAACAATATCCTTGGTGATTTTATCTGCCTCAGGATTGCAGTGGCCTTTTCTCTTTTATCCCCCGTGCCATTTACTGACACATCATCCAGGTGTGTAACAATTGCTGGATAATTTGTCTGCAACACTTTCACAGCATGCTGGTGGTGTGGCAGCCACCTTGTTCCTCCAGTATTTACTGGATGCAGTACCCGGATGCCCATTGCCTCCCCCGCAGCCTGTAAGCCTGTCCAGTTTAAAGCAGGGTGCTTATAGAAGCCATGCAGTAAGGATAGCAAATCCTCCACTGTGGAGTACAGCGGTGTCCCCTTTATCACATATTTAGTGACCAGCTCAAGTCTGTGTACACAGCAGTGCACAACTTTTAAAAGTTTTGCCTCCTCCTTCAGTCTTGTGGCTACTCCAGTTTTACTGCCCATAATGACTGATGCCCCATCAAAGCAGCAAGCCACTAATTTATTTTTCCAATCTTGTATCCAGAGATCATTTTCCATAGTATATTTTAAAGTTAATACTTTCTGCATCTGCCTTCTCTATCTCACTACCAACAGCTCCTGTGACTGCCCAACTTAACCTTGTTTCTCCATTTCCCTTTCTGCTCTAGTTGTCCCCCACCTCCCCTCCTCACTGGATTCTACCCTCACATCTTGGTATACCCAATGCTGCACTTTTCACCCCCTTGCCACCCTTCCCACATTCCTTCTCCCCCCCTACCCTCTTCCTTCTCCCTATGACTCTGGCACTTCTTATCTGTTGTCTATTTTCTCTGACAAATGCCGCTGGCTGCCTTGTTACAATGCTACCCTTGAACTGTATTAATCTGTATTCTGTTTGCAATGTCCACATTGTTGTAATGCCTGTCTTGATGTTCCCCATAATTTGTATTTCTCTGACGTGGAACCTTTGTAAAAGAGCCATGGCTCAAAGGTATTTGTAATCCTAGATTTGATAGATAAATGAATAAATAAATAGAGGTGTAAGTGCCACAAATTTAGTGACAAGAATGCCCTTTTCCAAGATGCGGACATACTCTACCTCCTCTTCAGTAATACTTGTGTCTGTTGACCCATCTGACAGAATGGAAAAGAAATCTTGAGACTTCATCAATGATATTAGATCTTCCATTTTATCTCTGTAAATATATTCCATGAATATTCTTGACTGTTTGTCATTACAATAGGTTTCACTGACTGACACCCCATTTGCTCGTAATAAGTTTATCTCATATTTTAGATCAGTAAACGGGCATGCTTTTTTACCAAGAAAAAAAGTTGTTCTAAAAAGAACCCTCATTTGCTCAAATTCTTTTTCTTCCATTTTTTGGTCAATCTTTATTAATGGCTGCTCTGCAGGGTTTATACTGTGGGCAAAAAATGCTTTTCTGGATGCTTCATGTAAATCTAATGACTTATGAAATTCGACGTTTGCTTTTCTAAAAGATGAATACCCATCCCTGAAAGAATTATCTTTCCCTGATTTATCAAATAGTTCACACCAGTCACATTTCATGATGTTCAGTTCACTGTCGTGTTTAAGCCATTTACGATTCTGTTTCCAAAAGTCCACAAATTTATACGTTTTTTTCTTTTTTAAGGGTTGCTCTCCATCATGTGGTGCAGTAGGGGCCTGAGGAGGTTGAGGAGGAGGCACTGAGCTTGAGGTACACTGTTGGTCATGGGCACAGTCAGAAATAGGGCTAGGAAGAAACTGAGAAGAAGGCAGGACTACGCAGCATGCAGGTTCAACTTCAGAAACAAAGGAGTTAGATTTTGTTACTGACACATTCACATTGGAAGTACTAGTGCTGGGAATTGCTGCTGCACTACTGGCATCAATCTGAGAGACTTCAGACTGGCCGCTGCCACCACCAGACTGAGACACACATGACTGCATCTGGACATCAGCTACAGGAACTGCAGCATCCACTGCGGTCATTTCACCACTTGTTTTGCTGAACTTGTAGTGAAAAAGAGTATTAATTGGTTTGGGTAAATCTTTCTTGGGTGGCATGGTCGTTTAACAGTGTGCTGTGAGCTTATTGTCTTTGCCTTCTTATGTAATATAAATGTCAATAAAAATTGCTATGCTGTGACTCGGAAAAGTGTCTGTGTATTTTTTTTTTTTTAATATAGCACCTACATTGCTAAATTGATGGATCCCTCAGAGCTGACAGGCAGGTGAGTGAGGGCATTCAAATAAATTCAGTTCAGTAATCTGAGATTAACTCAGAGAATTAGAGTAAATTCCTTAGAACAAGTCAAGACCAAGTTAGTCCGCAACTTAGTCCAATGCAAGGCTGTTGAACCAGTTAGGGATTTATTTCCCCCACCAAAGCTGATAACTGGACTGTACCCAACCAAAACGAGAGAGAGAGAGACTGTAAGGTATTTCAGTACAGTAAGACGGAGTGCCTAATTTCACTCACACTAGGAGAGTATGGTAGTGGGATGATGGGCCAGTGACAGTCGTAGTAGGCGTAGCACTAGGTAACACTACTAGCACAGCACAGCACAGATACAGATTGATATATTGTGCAACTTGAACGATTACATAGGCTACACACTGTAGTTAGGCTGCGGGCAGTGGACTCTGTGCTTCCTTAGTTCAAAACAAAAAAAGTTGTTTTTTTCCTTAAATTTTATCAGATTTCACAACAGACAAAAGTATTACTGAAGAAGAGGCTGACAGCCAGTGAAGCTGTAATTCACCTTGAATTACTGTTCTTACTCTCAGTCTGACAAAGGTAAATTATGTATAAGATAAATGTGAAAAAGCTCACACTGTTATAACACACACTGACTGGACTGGTACTTAATGGTTGTAAGGCTAGCTTCCCCTCACTTATTTAGACACAACCGGTGCTGGACGGACTGGACTGGAGACAACAATGGTTTGTCAACTGTTGCAGACCTGGGACTGAGTCTAGACTGTGAAGGATTAAGACTGCAGACTGCCCTCACAAAAAATGAAAAGCAGTTGTCTACTCTGAAAGACCACCAAGTCTTTTTTTGTCACACAAAGTGAAGTAGGGAATCAAAACGTAACAGGGAATCAATGTGGCAATGTTGTGGACCTGGTAAAACCACAGTAGTTGCTCAACAGGCAGACAGTTAATCTTCTATAAGTTTGACCCTTACTTTATTTTAGATTGAAAAAACAAACAAACAGCAGCTGCCCTTTTATCTGGACGGCAGTAAATCTCACACTGCCTTTGCTTAAGGTTTATTATAACACAAACTGACTGGACTGGTACTTAATGGTTTTAAGGCTAGCTGCTCCCCCCCCCACTTGTTGAGATACAACTGGTGCTAGATGGACTGGACTGGAGACAACAGTACGTTGTCAACTGTTACAGACCTGGGACTAAGAGACTCTGAGGGATTAACACTGCTGCAGCTTAATATGTATTAAATGATTTTTTTTTTTTAAAGAAGCTCTCTGCCCTCAAAAAAAAAAAAAAAAAAATGAAAAGCAGTTGTCAACTCTGAAAGACCAACAAGTATTTTTTTTGTCACACAAAATGAATAAGTAGGGAATCAAAATGTGGCAGTGTTGTGGACCTGGTAAAACCACAGTAGTTGCTCAACAGGCAGACAGCTCCTGTAAAACTGAACTTTATTTTAGATTGAAAATTAAAAAATAAACAATAACTGCCCTTTTATCTGGGCTGCAGCAAATCTCACACTGTCTTGGCTTAAATTTATGGTTTATTATAACACACAATCACTGGACTGCCAGGTTCTTAATGGTTTAAGACTAGCTTCCAATGTGTATTAATTTAAATAAGTTTTTTTACAGACTGGCCCCTCAAAAATCAGAGCAGTTGTCTGAAACTAGCACAAGGATTCTTTCTCCAAAAAATAAATGAGTGAGGAATTAAGATGGCAAGGTTGTGATAACACCACAAATTGCTCAACACAGTTAAGTCCTCATTTCCTCACTTAGAGTGTATAAAAATGAACTGCAACTGTTCTTTTTTGATATTTAGTCCTCTCTGCTGCAAGCAAACGCGACTGAAGAAAATCCCCCCCTTGCTTAGGGGAGATGAAGCCTCAATTTACTTTTCTTGCCAGACAGTTATTTCCAGCTGTACAAATGTTTTTTTTTTTTTCTTAATTACAGCCTTTAGCTGTTAAACACACTCTACCTGCCTAACATACAGCTAATAATATTGTTTTTGCACAGAAATGAAAAGATTCATTTGGGGAACTGATTGCGATCACGGAGCTTCCCGCCTAGTGACTGATCACACACAAACTCTCCACAAAACTGCGTAGCTGCTGGATTTGATGCGCATGCCTATGTTAACCTTACTGTACCACGAGGGTGACAGAAAGAGGCACACGTGGTACAGTAAGGTTAACACTGCATGGGATATACAAAAGTTTAGCCACTAGGTCCTGCCTTTAGCTCCGTGATCACCCCACCCCTATCCAGTCCAACACCCACCCCAGCCCCTTCCTACCAGTCACCACCGCAGCTCAGGTCATGAATATGAGCGCTCGCCTTCTTTGTACTGTAGCTCCTCCTGAACCTGTTCTCTGTCTGGCGCTGCCACATCCTGCCTCCTTTTCTCTGGACACTCCTCGTGCAGATGCTCCCGATGCTCAGTCCCGAGTCCTCAGTGGAACGGGCTTGTGCGCGTGCGCATTTAACGCAATGTCAAACTAAAAAAAAAAAAAAGTTTGTGTGCCTGTACACTCAGCACTGCATCCCTAGTGGCAGCTCACGGTATTGCAACCAAAAGACTATACATCCTACCTGCACTACAGTGCAAGCCAGAGACAAAACTACATGCACCAGCCTGTTCCTGCTTGCACTGGAAACAGGCTGGGTATGCTAATTCCGATCCTTGTGCTCATTGCTAGGCTGGTGTCCTGTGTTTTAGCAGTTTAAATGTGATTGCCAGAGAGTGCCTGTATAGCCTCTGTGTACTGTCTCTTTAAGAGCTGCCTGGATTGCAGTCATAAGCAAACTGAGAGGTAGCTCTGTTGAAAGATGTAACTATTTTCTGAAAATCATTTAGAGTGATAATGATAATGTAGTTTGTCTAACCTGCCTTCTTCAAAGCAAGGACTGTTTTGTTTATCCCCACCATTTGGCCCGGGACTGCGATTTGGACCAATCAGTACTGGTGGGACCTAGAATGGAGCCGGACTACAGGAGCTGTCTGGAGTCAAAATCTGTAGGGATTGTAGTTTTGGGCTTTTGGTGCCTTTTTGCACCTGAAGGGGGAGCTCCTGTTGTGACTGACAGATGAATCAGCCAACCGAACCTTTTGTACCTTGGGGAAATTCCCAGGCTTGCTGCAGTTTGAGTCAGATCTAGGTTGGAAGCTGAAAAAGTAACAGCTTGAGACAGTCTCTGTGGAAAGGCCTGAGTTTTGGCCTGCATGCCTGCCTGCTGCCCCTGAGAGGGAGAAGATAATCAGTTCGGACTGAATCCGAGTTTGTGAGAACGAAGTAAGTCAATGAGTTGTGACCAGGATCAACCTGAAGAAGACCGAAGATTTGCTGAATGCATCGGTCTGTCAGGATTTCCAGCTACCTCTAAACTCCTGGTGTGTGCAGAGACTTTGTGATCATGACCGGAGAGCGGTTTGTCTGGTATAGTAGAATCCCTTGCATGTAAATGTGCTGTGTATTGAAAGTGGGTCGTGATTTGGTTCCCCACTGTGTGAACTGTGTTCTGCTTTCTGGAAGCTTTATCCAGCCTAATCGGACTGAATCCGCGTTCATCTCCATTTGGCCTAGGCCATGCCACACTGGCCCAGCCAGACTACCTGCTGCACAGAGAAAGCCATCGACGAGAGACCTGCCTGGGGATCAGCCCCCTGCTCCACGCTTGAACAGGAATGACGCCTTGGTGATTCGTGTGGGCCCTGCTTCTCCTGGCACTCCAGATTAACCACCTGCTGTCTCGATTTTCATCCAGCCTGTGTCCAGTCTTGGTTATCATGAGTAATCATCAGGGTAGCTCCCTGCAACAACAGCCTAATCTAAAAGTGTGTCATCTGATTGTCTTGTTGTTTTCTTTTCACGAACTGAGCCCTCCGGCTCCGGATTACAAATAGAGTGTGTTGTGCATGTTGTTTTCTTCCATCACAGGGCCCCAACCAGCTGCAACGTTCCTGGCTAGCCCACCATTCTCCATCTGGGTACCCAGAGTGTGTGACTGTTTATGGACTCTGAAGTGCATGCATAACTGTTTGATTGATAGTGCCTTTAAGCAAATTAACCTGATTACGCCCCTCCCTTGTTCAAGTCCCTTAAATAAATCAGATCTAACTCTTTTTTTGCATTTACCCTGACTGTGGTTCCAGTTTGTACCAGAGTACTGTACTGCTGTTATTTGTTGTGTATAACCTTGTTTTACAGGGGGTCCCCAGGGCCAGGCCAGAGGAAAGCCCTGGTGGTAAGTGCAAACAGTGTGGGTACTTGTGTGGTGTAGTTACAGTGTCTCGGAGGGCTGTGCCCAGGTTAGCTTGACCACTACCAACCCTGACCTCTGGGTGGAGGCATCCGTTTCAGAACTCAGGCCCCTTAACCTGCTACTAGCCAAGCAGGCAGGGGTAGTAACCCTTGGGATAGCGCCACCTAGGGGTTACAAGAATAAAAAAGTGGATTCTAATTATTTGTTCAACACCCCACTCCCAGTTAGGAGTTACTGTTTCAGCCTTAAGTTTCACCTACAGTGAAGCTGACCCCCTCTTTGTATAGCCCAGGGTACAAGATGGGTGCAACCCTGACAGGGCTACTATACCTTTAAGACTCTTTTTTTTTAACTTACTATGCTTTAGGGGTCTGACCAACCCCTTTCGGTCTGCAGCTGCACCTCACCGCCACTTCCCGGGACACCTTCGCCAGCTCCGCCCCCCCCCAAGCATCCTGGCTTTCCCCCTGGGTTGGGACCGCAGGCTTCCTGACAGTTCTTTAATGGTACAGGGAAGGAGAGGTTCCAGGCCACCAACTTCAAACAACATGAAGTCTTGCTGTATTCTGACTATATGCAGTTAGCCCCAACACTTGAACAGCTCCGGAGAGGAAAGGGTTAACTCTATGCCAAGGCAGAGAATGTTGAGCTCAAGCCCGGTTTTCAAACCTCTGTCCCAGGAACTCCTCAGTGTAACTGTCAGATTCTTTACTCCGCCTAACTAAGAAGTCACTCCGGAGATCCTCTCCTTCGCTTCAGTTCGGTTCAAGTAAAAATCGGTTGGTTTTATATACTGTTTAATTATTTTTCAGTATTCTGATCTCTGTCCATGGTACAGTAAGTGTACTTAGCAGGTAGTTTAGAGTTTTGTTGGTAGAAATTGTTTTTTATTCGGTTTCTTTCCGGTCGGTTCGGTTGGGAACCAAAGCAATTCTGTATTGTTTTTTTCTGGTAATTATTTCCTACCTTTTGTATCATGGTTCCTAGTACCTATCAGATCCTAAAAAAACAATATTTTCTTCTTTTTTTTTTTTAACCGACCCGTGACACAGTTGGAACCGATAGGTTTGTAGTTGCCTGGCTTAAACGCTGGTAAGAGTAAGTTATTATCTTTAGGCATGTCTGAAAAACCTAAAAAGAAAACCGGTCCCACTGGGTTTCAGCACTGCACTGAGTGTGGGGAGGCCTTTGCTAAGGCTGATCCCCATCTCGTCTGTTTATTGTCTGGGGTTTGACCACCTCAAAGAAGACTGCCAAATTTGCAAAAACTTTCCCAAAGCCACTTTAGATAAACATTTAAGTAGGCTGAAGGAAAGGGAGGCCGAGAAATCTGCTGGCCCTAAAGGCCAGCCCGGCTCAATTCCGACCGAACCTGAGGGGGTGCCCACTGACCTGGATGATACCTCCTCGGGCAAAATGAGAGTCGAATATGCAGAATTGGTGCCATCTAAGAGAAAGTGTAAGTTAGCTGGTTCGGATCCCGGTTCCCATGTTCCGACCGCTGATGAAATAGCTAAAACGATTGCTATTGTACAATCGCTTAGCCTGGTTCCGACCGAACCGACACCGATCCAAAACCGGTTGGTTCGGTCGGAAGTTTCTGCTTCTGAATATGACCCTGAAGCATTTTATGAGGGTAATTGGGAAGGAGAAGAAGATTATGAAGAAGAAGATTATGAAGGCCTAGATGAGCCAGTAGAGCCTGACATCTCCCCAGACAGGCCTTCTCATGTGTCTCCTCCCAGATTTTCTGAGTCCCCCTCCCATTTCTTGTTCTACAAGAAAGTGACTGATACTCTTCAGCTTTCTGTGGAAGAGGCTGAACAGGATCAGGAGGAACCTGACTATGTTGAGATGATGGATGTCCCAGAGTCCAAAAGGGTGTCTATCCCTCTGCATAAATCCCCGGGGAAACAGACAAAAAAAAATATTCAGTTTCCAGCATCCATACCCCCTGTGGATAAAAAGATGGACAGGAGGTATACCTTGTCAGGTCCTGGGACATAATTCCTTACAAATCATTGCAGCCATGTTGGGGTAGCATAAGCTGCAGCCTGTAACAAGGCTGATATTCCCCTGGCATTTCACTCCCCAGTTAAGGATTCCAGGAAAGTGGATGCCGTGGCAAAGAAACAATACTTGGCACCCTCTTTGGGGCTCAAGCAAGCTAATTACATGGCATATACAGCCAGATACCAGAAATATATGTGGGATATGGTTCTGGAGCTGGCTAAGAATGCCCTTCCCAGCTGGCCAAGGAGCTGGAGCAGGTGGCTGCAGATGGTATTGAGGCATCAAAGGTCCAGTTTCATGCTGCTGTTGACTCGAATGATGTACATTCTAGGGTTATGACTACATTTGTCTCCCTGAGGAGATTTGCTTGGCTCAGGTGTACCAATTTATCACAGGATACCCAGACCAAGGCCATGGATTTTCCTGTCACGGGTAATTCTCTGTTTGGAGAGCAAACAGAGGCTGACATGAAAAAGATGCATGAATACAGGACCACCTACAGGAGTGCTGCAGCCAAGGAAAAGCAGGCCACTCCTCAGAGGCAGCAATCTAGGGCTGGCAGGGGCAGGCCTTTTTTCCAAGCCCAGGCCTCCTCTTCTTTCCAGCAGAGGGGGTTCTTTAGGGGAAGAGGGAAAAGGAGGAGGAGGAGGATGACCAGGACTCCATCCTCCACTCAGTCCAAGCCCCTGCCAAACAGACACCCTGAGGTGTCAGTCAGGGTTGCCTCCTCAGTTCCAGTAAGGGGCAGGCTGGCTCACTACTTCCAGGCCTGGAAGTCTATTACCTCAGACAAATGGGTCCTGGAAGTCATGAGCCAGGGACTTGCTCTCAGTTTCAAAAGGTTCCCAGAAATGAGAGCAAAGTCTTTCAGTCCTCCCTCTCCCTTGGAGACAAAGGCTTTAGAGGCAGAATTCTCCCCTATACTACTTCTACAAGCAGTAGAGAAGGTACCTTTCTATCACAGGGGAAAAGGAATGTATTCCAGATACTTCCTTACCCCCAAAAAAGATAGGGGAGTGGCGACCCATTCTAGATCTAAGATGCCTAAACAAACATATACTAAAGCCAAAGTTCAAAATGGTGACGCTGGGAATGATTCTTCCCTCTCCGAGACCAGGAGACTGGCTAGTCTCCCTGAATCTCAAGGATACCTATTTCCACATACCTGTCAGACATTCCCACAGAAGGTACCTCAGGTTCAAGCTGCCTTCAGTGCACTACCAGTTCAGAGCAATGCCTTTCGGTCTAACATCTGCTCCAAGGGTGTTCACCAAGTGTCTGGCAGTAGTGGTGGCCTTTCTCAGGAGACAAGGCATCTTACTGTTCCCTTACCTGGCGACTGGCTCATAGTGGGTCAGTCCTCAGACCAAGTCAAGTCAGTTCTAAAGGTCACTCAAAAGCTTCTAGACTCCTTAGGATTTATCCTAAATCTAGAAAAGTCTGTTCTGGAACCAACCCAGCTTCTCACATTTATAGGGGTGGAGCTGGACACGGTACAGGCAAAGGCCTTTCTTCCTCTTTCAAGGGTTCAGTCCCTCATCACCCTGGCTTCCTCTTTTCGTCCACTAGCGTCTCGGCCAGCCAGGCACTTCTTACAGTTGCTAGGCCACATGGCAGCTTGCACTGCAATAGTGCAGGGGGAAAGGTTTCAAATGAGAGATATTCAATTTCATCTAAAATCTTTTTGGTCTCAGAAAAAAAAGACCCTCTCTCCAAGTTAGTTCCAGTGTCTCAAACTCTGGTTCATGCTATCCAGTGGTGGCTGGAGGAGGACAATCTAAGGCAAGGTGTCCCCTTCTTCAGTCAGGCTCCAACAGTGACTCTCACCACGGATGCTTCCCTATTGGGATGGGGAGTCCATCGAGACCAGCTTACTACTCAGGGAACATGGTCTCATCAGGAGTCGCTCCTGCACATAAATCTTCTCGAACTCCAGGCTGTGTTTCTAGCACTTCAGACATTCTCGAACACAATCCAGGGGGAAGTGGTGCAGATCAGGACAGTCAACACCACAACCATGTGGTACATCAACAAACAGGGGGGGCACTCGGTCCTCTGCCTTGCGCACTGAAGATATGAAAATATGGTCACTAGCTCATTTCCTGCAGGTTTCTCTGAGAGCTGTGCATCTCCCAGGGAAGGACAATGTACTGGCAGATGCTCTCAGCAGGATTTCTCAAGGTCACCAAGAAATGGGCCCTGAATCCTCTAATTCTTCAGATCATTTTCAAGAGGTGGGTCACTCCAGAGATAGACCTCTTTGCAGCCCCGGACAATCATCAGCTTTCCCTATTCTGCTGCAGACCCCTCTTTTTGGGTCTGTTCCTCAAGATGCTCTCCTGTTGGATTGGACAAGCAGGTTTCTGTATGCTTTTACTCCTTTTCCTCTGATATGCAGAGTTCTGGTCAAGATCAGATTTCAGCCTTGCACTGTGATTCTGGTGGCTCCAGACTGGGCCAGGCAGCCTTAGTACCCCCTGTAATGTGGACAGCCATTTCTGAGTGCTGTATCATTTTTTTAAATATAAAATGTATTACTGACTGTCTCTGCTAAAAATCTGGTGCTTTAGGAGTGACCTCGCTCCCCCCGCCCCAGGATTCAGCTGAAAGATGAAAGCCATGAGAAAATGCTGAAACAGCATGTGAGATCACACACACACCGGTTTTAGATACCAGGTGTTACGTGGAAGGCCTGAAGCTAATTACAGGGTGGAAGAAGCTTGAGTTGAGCATATCCATTTTATGACGTTTCCAGAGGAAGAAAATCAGGTTGTGATGTATTAGTGCAAAATCATAAAGATGCTTTCATGTCCTGGAAGGGGGAAGCTTATCATGTGATCAAAGAAATGTCATTTGAAGGATATGAGTTATGCTGAGATTGCAGAATTTAATTCTTGAAAAAGACATCATTTTTTTTTATTAGATATATTTTTTTATATATTCTGACAGAGGAGGAGCTAGGTGACTTCACCCATAAAGGGGCTGGCAAATACAATTTGCTTTAAGGAATATTCTGTTTTACTTCAGAGACACTTTTATCTAGACTCTGACAAGGGTACATCTGTGAGCACTTTTAAACAGGTATTTAGAAAGTTAGACAAACTCTAAATATTGTTGTATGAATTTGCCCTGTTTAAACCTTGTTCTTTTAAAAGATTTGTATGTCTTGTGATATAACAGTTCTGTATTTTGTGTTTTACATATTTTTATCTATTTTAGTAAAACTCTTTTTAGAGCATACTTGGTCTGTCTTTGATTTCCTTTCATATGTAAGAAAAGTATATATGGTTATAGCAGACACTAGGCATAAGCTTGAAGGGCGATACCAAACTGGAAAGAGAAGCATTTTAAATCTGAGGTCTTTATTAAAGTTTTTAAGGGTTCATCTCTGTATACCTGGTTAGCCGCCCGTAGGCAAAGATATCTGGCCCCCCGAAGACAGAAATATCTGAGCCTGTGCATTCGGTACGCTAGCAAGAGGTTCACAGTTTGAATCCCTCCAAGACTTGAGACCAAAGGTTGATCCGAACTCACAAAACAGACAAGAGGGTTACCTTGTTCTGTTAAACTGTTCACAAGACTGCGCTCGGAGGTTGGTACTTTGGGAGTAGAGGGCCTGACCTGCTGAGTGGGTTTGTGACAGATTGGTATGCAGCGGTGGCATAATTTTGGTATCACAAGCTTTTATTGTCCTGTGTCAGCTTGAGACTGTAAGCTCTCTTGCAAAGAAAGAAAAAGACAGAGTTTTATTTTAAACAGGAAACAGAACTATATATCACTTGGCGTACAGTCAAGTTCCTACCTGTTTTATTTTTTTTCCGTAAAGTGCAAGTCAGAGTAACCATAGTCAGGAAAGAAGATGGCGTCTGACAACAGCAGGCACACTGTAGATTACTTGAAGCAGTTGTGCGGGGACAAAGGAGTCCAGTTCGAGGTGACAGCCAAAAACCAGAAACTCATAGAGGCCCTGATGGTAGCAGATACCCAGAGCAGCAAGTCACAGACCGTGACTGAAAGGGACCAGACCTCGAGTTTGGCAGGACTAGCGGCCAGTGCTGTGTCCAGATCCGGTGAGGATGACAGCAGGGCCACTGTCAGTGAAGGGCTGTAGCAGCAGGGGAAGGTCACCAGTATCCTGAATCCAGAGGTACTCGGGCTGCAAATTGAGTTGCGCAGGATGGAGCTGGAGTTCCAGGAGAAGAGAGAGCAAGGAACAGAGAGATGCAGATCGTAAGCAGCGTGAGTGCCAGCGAGCTGCAGAGGAGAAGAGAGAGGAGCGTAAGAGGCAACACGAACTGGAGAAGCTACAACTCCGACCAACGGCATCAGAGCAGGTAAGTCGCTTGGATTTAACTGGGACTGCAGGACTGGGTTACAAATTGAATTCCAAATTAATAGCCGAGTTTAAAGAGGGGGAGGATATGGATGCTTTTTTAAATTCTTTTGAAAAAGTTTGTATTCAGGCTAAAATTCCTAGAGAGTCCTGGAGCTTCCCGCTATCCCCGCTACTTACCGGGGGAAAGCTCAGGATGCATTGGGTCAAATGGACAATGAGGACAGTAATAATTATAGCAAACTAAAAGCTGCACTGTTAAAAAAGTTTGAATTAACTGCTGAACCATACGGAGCTAAATTCCGTAAGCTCAGAAGAAGCCCTGATATGAGCTATGAGGAGCTAGCCACGAAATGTCAGTTTTTAAAACATTGGTGGGAAGGAATTAAGGCAAACTCTGTTGATAAAATTGAAAATGTGATTTTATTAGAACAGTTTTATTGGGCTTGCCCAGCACAGCTAAAAACCTGGTAAGAGGACAGATCCCAAAACAGTGCAAGAGGTTGCTGAACTCTTGGACCGCTATGCCAAGAGCAGACCTGCTCTGAGAGCAAATGGGGCGGGCATGGCAGCGCAGAAAGGGAAAAGCATGCCTTTGGGGCAGCTAAAACCCTCACTGCCTCCACTGAAACCAGTTAGTCCCAGGTTTCAGAGAAAAGATTTCTCTGAGAGAAGAACTGAATGTTGGTTGTGTAAAGAAACTGGGCATATTGCCAGACGGTGTCCCAAAAAGGCGAGCAATAATACACAACAGGGTGCTAGAAAGGAAGTAGGTTGTTTGTGTGTCCCTGGAAGCATGCCAGTGAACATGAGGGAACACATGCACCCAGTCATGGTGAATGGTGTACAGACGCATGGGTAAAGGGACACAGGGGCATCTTTGACCTTAGTAAAGGGGGATCTGGTAGAGCCTGGTCAGCTTATACCCAACAAATACGTCACTCTACAGGACTTTACTGGTGAGGTGAAAACATTGCCCCTCGCTAGTGTTCTCTTAGACTGGGGTGAAACGGGGGAACTGTGCAACAGGTGGCTGTAGCCAAAACATTAGCAGTGGATGTGATCCTGGGTAACAATCTCCAATGTGATGATATGTGCAGTTACCCATATCCAAGCGGCAAAAGGGAAAATTGTAGTTCCCTGAACCCCACAGAGGCCATTGCGGAAACCACTGGGAGGCTGGTTCCCCAGCCTGTGTATCCTGATATGGAGACTGATAAAAAAGGGGTAGAAATTTCCCCGGTAGCAAGTGACCACACAGCTACAGACGGTTACTCCGAAGAGGGAGGGGTGACCCCTTGTCAGAGGGTTGGGATTGACAGTGATCCTGAGTGCCTTGATGCTAGTGCTAGGGACCCTAGTTTAGCAACTGAAGGGAACCTTTCCCATGCCTTGGGAATGTGTGAGGGGTTTGCAGCTGCTCAGAGAAGTGACCCTAGTTTACGGAAGCTGAGGGCTTGGGCAGACTTGGACGGCGCACAGGAAGGTGACGGCCGACATAAGGCTTATTGAGAAAATAGACTTATGTATACTCAGGCAGTGCAGACAGAGGGAGGGATGCTAGGCAGGCAGCTTGTCGTTCCCCAGGGGTATCGTGAGCAGTTGCTCAAAATTGCACATGATATTCCCTTGTCTGGTCATCTGGGAATTGCGCGCACTATGCAGCGGTTAGCCCAGAATTTCTACTGGCCTAACTTCACCCAGCCTGTGAAGGAGTATTGCAGGTCTTGTCACCGGTACCAAGAAATAGGAAAGGTGGGCAAGAAAACCCAAGCCGCCCTGATTCCCTTGCCCATAGTGGAGGAGCCATTCCAGAGGGTGGGAATGGATATTGTGGGGCCTTTAAATACCTCCAGCTCCTCAGGAAAGAGATTCATCCTGACTGTGGTGGATTATGCCACCCGGTACCCAGAGGCAGTCGCCCTATCCTCACTGAGGACAGACAAAGTGGCAGATGCCTTACTTGGGATTTTCTCCCATGTTGGGTTTCTGCAGGAGGTTATCACTGATCGAGGGGGTTCCTTCATGTCAGACCTGATGAAATGTTTATGGGAGAAGTGTGGGGTGGTACAGAGAAGCACAACACCATATCACCCACAAGCCAATGGGCTTGTGGAACGATTCAGTGGTACCCTAAAGTCAATGCTCAGGGCGTTTGCTGAACAGCGTGGGAGGGACTGGGAGAAATACCTTCCCCACCTGTTGTTTGCATACAGTGAGGTGCCCCAAAAGTTGACAGGATTTTCCCCCTTCGAACTCTTATATGGACGCTGGGTATGTGGGCCCCTAGACTTGATCCGTGAGGACTGGGAAGGCAAGCACGCCACCAAGGGAACTTCCATTGTGGATTACATCCTTAGGTTTAGGGAAAGGCTGAAGGAGATTATGGGGACAGCCCAGAGCAACCTAGCAGCTGCCCAACAGAAACAAGAAGTGTGGTACAACCGAAGAGCCAGCGCTCGCTTGTACATGGTGGGTCAGGAAGTCACGGTCCTTATTCCGGTCCAGAAAGACAAGCTGCAAGCTGAGTGGGCAGGACCGTACAAAGTGGTTAGGAAGGTAAATGACATGGTGTTTGCAGTGTGTAGTCATGGGGAGGGGATGGACGAAGGAGACCCCCTTCTGGACTTGCTGAAGGAAAGAAAGCGGGAATCCTCTGTGGAGGCAGTAAAATTGTCTCCCAAGCTGGCCCTGGACCAGATCCAGAAAGTAAGGGAGGTTTTAACAAACTTTGCCCCATTGTTTAGCACCAAGCCTGGACTAACCCCCTTAGCAACACACGATGTGGAAACAGGGACACAGACCCCCATACAGCAGACAGCATATCGGGTGTCAGAGGCTGTCCAAAAGGACATTAGGAGGGAAGTGGAGGAGATGCTGGATTTAGGGGTAATCCAGAGATCCCACAGCCCCTGGGCCTCACCCATAGTCCTTGCACCTAAGCCAGATGGCTCAACTCATTTCTGTGTGGACTATCATGGACTGAATGCAGTCACAAAGTCCGACACCCACCCAATGCCCCGGACGGACGAATGCCTGGACAAGTTGGGAGGGGTGACCTACCTTACAACCATTGACCTGACAAAGGGGTATTGGCAGGTAGAGTTGACAGACAGAGCTAGGGAGAGGTCGGCCTTCATCACTCTGATAGTCTTATTTGAGTTTAAAGTAATGCCTTTCGGAATGAAGAACGCCCCGGCCACTTTCCTTCCAAAGGTTGGTGAACCAGGTGTTAAATGATGCTGAGGAGTATGCTGTGGCATACCTGGATGACATTGCCATCTTTAGTACCAGTTGGGAGGAACACCTATCCCACCTTAGGGAAGTGATGGACAGGATACAGAGAGACGGGCTCACTGTCAAAGCCGAGAAGTGCCAGGTGACCATGGGAGAAGTGGCATACCTCGGGCATGTGGTAGGCCGGGGACAGCTCCGTCCTAACCAAATAAAGATAGAGGTGATCCAGGCGTGGCCCAGACCAGAAACCCAGAAGCAGGTCAGGAGCTTTCTAGGGACAGCAGGGTGCTACAGGAAATTTGTACCCAATTACAGTGCCCTGGCTGCTCCCCTATCTGACCTGACAAAGAAAAGGATGCCAAAGAAAATTATCTTTGGCCCAGCCTGTGAGGAAGCCTTTACCAGACTAAAGGAGGCACTGTGCAGTGCTCCTGTTTTAACAAGTCCTGACTATAGCAAAACCTTTATAGTTCAGATGGACGCCACAGACATGAGTATTGGGGCAGTACTGAGTCAGACGTCCAGCCAAGGGACAGATCACCCAGTAGCGTACCTGAGTAGAAAGCTACTTCCCGGGGAGCAAGCGTACTCCACAGTGGAAAAGGAGTGTCTTGCCATAGTGTGGGCCCTAAAGAAATTAGAGCCATACTTGTATGTGCAGCATTTTGTGGTGCAGACTGACCACAACCCCCTGGTTTGGCTGATGCAGATGGGGAAAAACAATGGCAGACTGCTAAGATGGAGTCTTGCTTTATAAGGGTATGATCTAAAAATCGTACATAGGGCTGGAGCCAAAAACCAGAACTCAGATGTGCTGTCTAGGGTCTATGAGGAGTGAACTGATTTGGGAAGCTCATCCCATGTAGGGGATAGAACCCCCAAATTCAGTCTAGGTGGGGGGGAATTGTGATTCGGACAGCCAGTTACTGACTGTCTCTGCTAAAAATCTGGTGCTTTAGGAGTGACCTCGTGCCCCCCACCCCTGGTTTCACCTGAAAGATGAAAGCCATGAAAAAATGCTGAAACAGCATGTGAGATCACACACACACCAGTTTTAGATGCCAAACAGGAGTCTCTTAAATCTGTACCTTCCAAATGGCATATTAAATGTACACAATCTGGAGTTCTCTTCATCAAGCTGCATTTGTCAAAATCCTTGATTTGCATCCAGTACCAAGAATACCTTAACACTTGGCATCCCAGCTACTCTTTCTTCCACTGTTCGCAGGGGGTAGTGCTCTCTTTTTATTGCACAGTTTAAGTCTTTTGGATCAATACAGCTTATCAGGCTTTGCTACTGTTACCATGCTGTTAACCCAGTTTGTAGGCTCAGTTTGTTTAGCAAGGACATCTAATTTTTCCATTCTTTCAAGTTCTGCTTTGATTCCATCCATCACTGCTACTGGCACTTTCCTAGGTGTGTGCACAACAGGTTTAACAGTGGGGTCTATCTGGATATGTTGCTGTCCTGGTACACATCCAAGACCTGTGAACAAGTCTTCATAGTTATCAAGAATGTCTTTTTCTCTGAGATCTACATTAAAAATCCTTTTCAGTATGCCTGACTGCAAACATGTTGCATGACCCAGTATTTCTGGTGCATCTTGATCAATTACTTGGAACTGGATGTCTTATTTCTGGCCTTTATACTCACACGTGAGCTCTTTTTGCCCTTTAGGAATCATCTGATGCCCTGAGTAAGTAACTAGCTTATACCCGGACTTGCTCAACTTAACTTTCAAATTCAACATCTTAAACAATCGTGTCGATATGACATTACATTCTGCTCCAGTGTTAAGCCTGAATTGAACTGCCTTGTTATTCATTTTAAATGTTTCTGTCCAGTCTTTTTGTCCTCAGTAACATCTTTAACATTAATAGCTCCAATCTGCACTTTGCTCTCCTCTATACTTTCTTCTGTCTGAATTATTCCAATAAACATTTCTGCTTCAATATCTTTTTCATATAACGCATGTATTTTTCTACGCTGAGTCTGAGGTAGCGTTCTACACATTTTTGCAAAGTGGTTTCTCTTGTGACAGGCTTTACACATTTGACCAATGGCAGGACATCTTCGTTTTTCATGTTTGTAACACAGCTGCCACATTTGATTTCATCTTTTGTGTTTTCTTTTGTTTTTCTTGAGATGCTCTTTTTAAATTTATTGTAGTCTGGTGTCACTTTCTTTGGTTTGTGGATTTGCATTCTGCTTCGTCATTAAGCACTTTCATTGGGCTGTGACTAACTTCACTTGCATGGCATATATCAATTGCTTTTTGTAATGTAAGGTCTTCTTCTCACCTGATCATCTCTAATGCCACACATAGTTCTGTCCCTTATAAGTGATTCAGTTAACTGCCTAAACTCAAAACTCTTGGTCTTATTTTTAAGATCAGTCACATAAGCATCTCTTGTTTCCAATGGGCCTTGCGCTCTGGTAAAGAACATGTGTCTAATATACGGCATATTCTTTCTGGGCTCACAGCACTGTTGAAACTTTGCTTTTAACACTGCTATCTTCTCTCTGTCTTCTGCATTAGTAAATTCAAAAGTATTAAATATCTTTATCGCTTCTTCACCAGCTACATGCAAAAACATGGCACACTGTACCTTCTCAGACTTCTCTGCTATTCCACTTGCCGTCATGAACAGCTCAAATTTCTGTATCCATGTTCTCCAGTTTTCTGCCAAATTGCCTTATAGACACAAACTGTTTGGAGGTTTCAAGTGCTCCATTTCTTCCTTTTTCTTTCTGCAGTTTTTTTTCTGTACTTCTGCCACCATGTAAAGTATGAGAAACCACAGGAGGCTGTTTACAGTTCAGCTTTTTTATTATAACTGCAAGAGCACTTGCTGTAAGCATTCACATGTATGAACATGTGCCTCACTACACTGCCTTCTATTGTACTGTATTGGCACCATCTACTGTTACATCATTATACTACACCTGTCGTGTGGGACCTCCCGGGCTGCCTGCCTTGGTTGACTGCTCAGCCACTCAAATAGAGCTGCTAATTCCCCAGTGAACAGCAGGAAACGAGCTGAACCCAAGTCTGTCTCAGTCTGGTGTTAGTGCTGAACAGACCGGGAGCTGAGTGCTGCTGACAGCTTGTGCTACAGAGATAGACTATGAGTCTGTATGCTGAGGCAAACAGAGTAAAACACAGATCCCCTAGAAGGGCTAGGCAGTTTCATGCTGAGCACTGCATGATCTGACTCTGAAAGCTACAGCTAATAGAGATTTCCAGGGCTGCACTTCAAACTGTTACTGAATCCACCTGATCAGCACCACTACCAGGTGTTGGCCATTATTGCAACCCCTGCTGGACAGGATGCCATGTCATTTAGGATGGGGTGGATTAATATGGGAAAAGCCAGCCTGTGAACTGCTGATTGCTGAAACCAGGAGAAGCCTGACTTAACATCACAGGACAGCTGACAACTGCGGCACCAACACCATCCCACATGGTAGCAAGAGGAAAGATGAGAGCAACCAGACACCAGCCAAAGAGTGGGATCACTGCAAACTGTGCCATCAAACCCCTACACAGTAAGAGAGATTCCCTGGTTCAGGAACTGTGAGTAAATCCAGGGTGAGCCCCTGCAACATGCAACCTGAAAAATATAATTTGGAAGCATTTATTGGGCTTGACCATCTAGTAGTTACAAATACCTGAGTTGGAGGTTTTCCTTTGAATAGCCTTTGGGTTTGGTGGTTTCTGTTTTGGAAAGTGTTCCTAACTCTTGCTTTTAGTGCACCACCACTGACCAGCTACGTGCAACTTCATTGGAACTGCACAGTCTCCACAGCTGGATTCCCACTGAAGCACTAGGAGTGCCCTAGTAAGAAATAAGGGTTTAAGCACTAGTACCAGTGGGGAGAAGGTAGTGCCCCATTACAGGGGAGCAGAAGCAAGTAAGCAATAAGGCACCATGTGGTGTGCATTAGATAGTTTTAATGCACGACCAGGGGCATGGTAAGGCACAAGTCTGCAGGTCGTGCACTAGAACCGTCTAATGCACATACACTGAGTGTCTTATTGCACTTATAAAATGGAACTGTAAAAGAATAACGTCTTTGATGTATTTTCATGTAAAATAAGTTCTACAATTTTTATTTTATTTTTTTTTTGCCTTGAGTAGTTTTGACCTACTGTGGCCACGGTAGCTCTAGGTGGCTGCAATGGTTTCATCGACAACCCCACACATATACACACATATATACACACACACACACACACATACTGATAAATAACTATGTATTTTTTTGCTGTTAAACATGTACACGTTAATATACTTGCCACATAAAATATATCACATAACACAATATGTACTGTGTCTTTTATTGAGAACATACTTTATAAACTGTGTGAGGCCTTTCATATTTATTTCTTGTATTTTAAAAAATGCCAGGAAACCTTCCATTTCACGTAGCATTTTTTTATGCAGTTGCGCAACAAGATCCTTATACAGTATCCATGTTTCTCCCATATCTCTAAGGGAATTAACTCGACACAAAGTTTTCTGCCAAACTTCTAAATTAACTGTAAGAACCTTTGAGAGGATTCCCCTTCAACTGCAGTCAGGCTCGGAGGAGTGGGTGCAGTCCCACTCCTGTTATGACTGATTCAGATGCAGGTGGCAGTCCATGCACAACAGCTCAAAAGCATAGACCCTTACGTTTCTTCCAAGGTTAGTGTAAGCTCCCCCCTTACAGGGGGTTTACTATAGTGTTTTCCCTCTCCCTCTGGTTAGGCCGTTAATTGATGGGCAGCTTGGGCCCACCTCTGGGCATGTTCCCCCCTAGCTGCTATAAAGGGGGGGATGGGTCATAGGTAGGGGAGGCTGGCAGGAAGATCTGGTGCAAGTGGGGTTGGGGGTTGAGCCCCAGCCCGGGAGTGGTGCTCCTCATTTCTGCAGTGTTTGTTCCACATATGGATGTTTGCAGGGTGGTGTTCAGGGGGCAAGTGACCGAGGAATGGGGTCCCATGGGGATTCAGGAGCCGTAGTTCTGGAGGGCAGAACAACCTCACGCACTCAGGTGGGCCTGGCGCCAGTTCCATGTGGAGTGAGTTGGCACTGGGGATGCCGCAGTAGTGGCAGTGCTGTAGTGTGGCTTCAAGGGCAGTGGCAGGACCCTTGGGAGCTGTACCCGGTGTGGCATGCTGCCAGGGGTAGAATGTTGGTCTGCAGGGATCTTGCGTTATTGGACCTGCTGTGTCCGTGTCAGGGGCACATTCCGATTTAGGTCCATGTGCAGAAAGACAGCATAACCGAAGAAGAGCGCCATGCTCGCTTGTGTGCTATCTCCTTGGTGGTATTTTGGAGGCCGTGAGGCCTGAGGAATGGTCCTGGGGTGGCTGTCATCTGGCCGCGTCTCATAAAAAGTTTTGGTTTGGCTTTGAGGTCTTTGTACTGTCCATGGGGGGGGGGGGAGTGGTTTCAGCAATCACCAAGTCTTAAATCCTGAGCCTCTTTCAGCTCTGAAGAAGCATGGAGCCTTTCTAGTCTTATTTCTGTCACCTGTCTGAGACAAAAATTGCAGTTTTGAGCTGTTTATTCTGCCACAAGTGTATCAGTAACCATTACTGTCATCCTCCAGCTCCATGGAGCTGATCCAGCCATAATTTGTTAATTAATTCATTAATTAATTATTTATTTTTATTTTCTCCACTTCAGTGTTAGCTGCATTATTGTGTTTCTGCTGGCTAACCATTTTTGCCCCTTCAGTGATATTCCTGCACCCCTCCAGTTGCTGCTAGACTTCCCAGTACATTCTCCCGGTATCATCTGTTAGAGACCTCCCTTTCCCATTTATGAGTTCTGTGGGCAAGGTAAGACCTTTTAATTTATTCCAATTAGGTCTCCTGGATTGGATCTGTATTTTTGCCACCTCTGCCTCACTTTTTATTTATTTTTTTATTTAACCATTTGTTGTCTGGGATAGCACACTCAGCCGAGGCTCATTTCCAGGTGCAACCTGGGGAAGGGGGTGGAATAGTAGTAGTTACAAAAGGTCACAGAAAGACTTTCAGTTGCATACAGTAGTTCAAGACAACAAGTTCCAGCAGAGATAGACAACATTTCGGGTTTTAGAGACAAAAAGACATCAGTTTACAGCAAATAAGTCAAGATTAACAGAGAAGGCAACTTGGAAACATTTTTAACATCAGGACTCCTAGACATAGGAGGTGGAGGTAGGGCTACATTAGTAACAAGATGTTTACTAACATGTTAAAGAAGTTCTCTCTGTAATTCTGGTTCCACTTCAGTAAAGTAAGCATGTGACATTTATTATGCACGAGACAGCAGTCGGCAGGAGCCAGTGCCTGGTAGATGGTCGGGAGCAACTGCCTGGTGGGTGGGTGATAGGTCGCTGTATAACTGGACAGATGAAAAAGGAGAGAAAGAAATAAAATGCTTGAGAATTGTGTTTGAAATAAATTTCATTTAAATGTTTTGTTAGTGAGGAAGCAAGCAGCAGGCAGGAGCGAGTGACCAATGGGGGTGAGGCTAGGGAAAGACTCTGGCAGGACTAGGTATTGATCGCAGTGGACAGGAAAAAAGGAGACAAGAAATGTTTTGTAATGTGATTTACTGTATGGTAGGGTATTAGGCTGTGGTGAAAGTGCTGGAAGAAAATGGCAGCTACAACTGTCTTTAACATTGTAATGAGGGCTAAAGATTTTCATTAAAGTTCTGCATTCAGGTTGACAGCATTTGTTTTTAGCTATGCATTAGACACTTACAATACACAACTAATGACCAATCAGGACACAGGATTTTCCCTTCCCATTTTTTAAGCTACTATACTGTACGTCTTTGGTACACCTGGAAGAATACTGAAGAATGGCAGGGACAAAAGTGGCCTGAGCCTAGAAGGGCACGAAAGGCCAGCCCAAGAAGACTACTTTACTACCTCATTGCTGCCAAACTCCCTGCTTCTATCCTTGTTTAGGGTCCTGGTCCCTAAGAAAAGTACTGTTTCTCTTGTTTGAACTCCTTTATCCAAGTTCTGTTAAAGTTACAGTATTAAATGCTTGCCTAGTGGGGTGAGACAGTGGACAGATGGGGAGATACTGCATCCCAGAGTCTTGTACCAAACTTACACCAGGCCAACTTTTAACTTTTCTCTGGCTGGAGGCACCACACTATTTTATAACTTAATCCTGCATACAAACCCCACAACAAAAAAGAAGATAAAAAAGACCCATTCCCTCAACCTTGTGCATCTCCATAATGGAGGGGTAGTAACAGTAACATCTATGGTGAACCAGTTACATAGGTGCACAGGAAAAACTAGGAGAAGTCTGCAGTTTGGAGTTCTGAAAAAGGAGAGGGGTGTACTGGTGCAGCCATGTGGCTGAGGTGCGTGCAGGGCCCCAGGTCCAGTCTGGCTTGGTGTGGTCCTCTGCTGGTGCTGGTCCCCACAAGCCTCTGGTCCCTGAAGTGTTTGAGAGAAGTGCTGAGGATAACTGTGGCTATGATCATGTGGCAAGGGCATATGCTGGTTCTGGGGTGGTTCAGAATGTCAGTTCTGGGCTCCTCTGTATCCACTGTCTGGTGCCAGGCTCTGCCAACCCCACAGGGAACAAGAAATGTTGTTGCAACTCTGCTTTCCCTAGACAGTTTCCCACCAGAACCCAGGGAGATGAGAGGATGCTGTGTGTCCACCTTGCAGACTGGTTTGAGGAGGGTACATGCAAGCCACATTTCCAAAGCAGTGGTATGCAGCAGAGAACAAGTTCCACAGCTCTCAAGGGAGTGATGTGCCATACTTCTACACAAAGTCAGAGGTGGAAAGTTGGAACAGACTCCCCAAGGATCTGGTGAGTGCAGAAATGGTGACTGGACTCAAAGCAGGATGGGACAGACATAAAGGTTTGGTTACGGGAACTGGCATTGTGGGGAGGAGGATAGTCACAGACCCCTAGAGGGTATGTTCCACCCCACAGGGCAGACTGGATAGGCAATGAGTACTTCTTCTCTTGGTGGATTTCTGCGTTTCTACAATATGTTTAAGGCCTCAAGACCTTTGAGAATAATGGGCACTATGCACAAATGGGTGTAAGGTACAGGCCAAAGGTGCGTACCCCGCCTGCATAGCTCCACACCCATGGACAGGTGTGCACAGGCCGGTATTCACTAATGGCCACCACCTGTCCATGGCTTCAGCCCCCGGCATGCAGGGCTGTGCAGGGTGGCCAGGGGCAGAGTTGCAGACCCAGGCGGGCATCAATGGAATGCCCATCTTGGGTCCCACAATGGATCCCTTACCCGGTAAGGTGTGGGTCCAGGTGCATGCGGGTCTAGGTGCATGAATGGCACCCACATGCACCTGGACCCGCACAGCCATGCCCCTTCCTTCACCGCTCCCCCCTGGCCCTACCCATGGTACACAGAGCCCTCACGGCACACAGACAGACTCCAAGCAGTAGGTCACCACCCCCATGCCGCCCCCTTGCCAGACTGTGGTGCCCCAACACTTGGTGGCAAGAGGCAACCCCGCTGACACACCGGTGCCCTGACATAGGAAACCCCCCACACCCCTGTGCCCCCATGTAGGTATACCCCCAGCGCCCCATCCCTGAAACAGAATCCCCTCCCAAACAGGAGGCCCAACGCGAGTGCTCATCCAGGCTCCATCTGTCTCTCCTGGTGAAACTGAGGCATGGGAATACTGACCGAACACCTCCCAACCCCCGATACTGGCGCACCCCTGCCCCTCATTGGTGGTCAGTGACCCTCCTGGCACTAACAGCACCACCACCCCATCCCCCATACCAGCCAGTCAGTGCCAGGCACTGGACGGTCAGAGGCACATCCCTCCTCACACCTCCGTGGTCGCCAGCCATCCAAGTGATGCTGGGAGGGTGCTGCCTATATATTGCTGGCACACTCCCAGCATCACTTGGACGGCCAGTGGCCATGGAGGTGTGCAGAGGGCTGTGCTGCCAGCCATGCTGGGCCACAGCACTAACTGAAAGGTATGGAGACAGGGGGAGGGAGTCATCTGTGCTGCAAGGGGGGTGCACAGGCCACCTAAGTGTCATCCATTGCTACCTACGACAGGTGTCACCCGGTAGGCATACAGAGCCCACCTAATCACTGCCTGATGCATCCTAGGGGTAATCGATATGGGGGATACACCATGGCAATGCCAGTCCTGGCTAGTACCCGCCACAGTGCACTACCAGTACAGCGTCTAGGTAGGCCAGGCCATGCACACTCCTGTGGACGGTAATGTGTGTGCACACTGCTAAGTGTGTTGTCTCACCGCCAGGCCTCCAGGTTCAAGGTACAGTTGCACGGGGCACCCCTGGGTGTGTGTTTGCGGAGGTTGCCATGTACAGCTCGGGGATGGGGCTGGTATTTTGGGGGGTTGCATGTGCCTAATGGGGCCAGGGCTGCCATGTGTCCAGGGAGGTGGGGGTTTGGCCCTGTCAGGGACTCAGGGGATGGGAGCATGGCAGGAGTGCAGCTCCGCATCAGGGCTGCCTTGACTTCAGTGTCGGGCACTCACCCAATCTGCAACCCCGGCCCTCCCAGGCTGGGGCTACACAAGGGGCCATTTCCAGGTCCCACCGCTGCTGGCTGGTGATGGCTATGAGGGTGCACAGTGGGTTACAGCAGGGTCCCCCCTGCTGTAACATTCCCCTCCTCTGCACCCTTGTGGGCTGCACTATGTGCCTTAGTGAATGGTGTGTAGTGCAGGCCTGCTCCTGGCACACTGCTGTCTGCGTGGCCGGGGGATCAGGTGCATAACTGTTGCGTGCCCCATTGGTGAAAGCCATGCGGAACCCACTCTGTGGCATTCGCACAAACCAATGCCTACGCGCCTGGTTTCTGCAGCATGTAAGCATCATATATAGCATCCATTGTCTGCAGATACCTTCACAACCTCTAGTTTCTGACCTCAGTCTTAAGCTCTAGCTACTCTGCAATCTGACAGCAGACCATCATTTTTACATCTATTGATATGACAGATTATTTCTCCAACTACTGACCAGGATAGAGTTGGGAAAGCTGGATGGTAAAGCAGGACCTTTGTTTGTATCTTAATTTTCTTCATAAATGAATGTTATACATCTGTGGGGATATACTGTATTGATAGTAGATACATATCAAGCAACAGTGAGTAGCACATGAGTAAAATGTTTTGCCTTACAGGCAGTACTTGCAGATAGTCAAGACTCATTAAACTATACAGGACATATCTCCAAGTTAGTTTATTCCCTATAGGCTATACTCCTCATTTTTTTCAGTTCTGGTTCCTGCAGGGTCCTGTCATGTCCAACTCTTGGACCAAATCTCTATGGAGAAAGTTGATTCCACTGGTGCACGGGGGGGGGGAGCTGTGGGGCCCAAGGCCCCCCCTTGAAAAGAATCCCAATTCCAGTTTCCAAAATCATGGCCTATATGCTATGCCACCTTAAGCTGCTGCATGGCAGTGGTGCAACCATAACTCACTTGCCACCAACAACCTGGCCCTGGTGCAATGTGGGTGGAGAGAATCATGTCTGACACATCCAAACACACATACACTTGAATCATGTGTGTATGTGGTTGGATGTGTCACCTGATCACTGGTGTCGGGTGCATATAACTACCCTGGAGAACGGAGGAAGAATGTATGGAGAGTGGGGTATACTGGCTGGTGCGAACATCTAGGCCAATTAAAAGCCAAGAATTACAAGGGCAGTACTACCAGCCAATTTGTATCAGCTTCATCTCACTGGTAAGTGCTGCTGCAACATATACTCCACACATTTGTTCAGTGACTGTAAAGAGTGAAGACTGAGGTGAAAAAAACAAAAAGAAACGCACTCAAAGCCAGAAATAAATGCTTCACAAAGTTTCAATGTGCCAACAGAGTTACACAGCAGCCAGCCTACAAGCCTCATTGTTTTGGACAGGCCCTCTCATGTAAGAAATTCAGCCTGGACCTTAATCTTTGTGGCCAGGGTTATGATGGATGCAGTACAATCTGTGGAAGATTTCAAGGCGTACAAGCTGAAGTTTATAAAACATGTCCTACTGCTGTGTACACACACTGCTACATTCAACAGCTCAATCTGGTTCTAAATCACAGCTGTGAAGTACCTGAAATAAGAAATTCAATTTGTATTATAAAGGAAATGAACAATTTCTTCTCATCTGCGAAACGTCTGGATGTGCTCAAATCTATAACTGAGGAGGCAATTCCTGACTCCAGTGAAATGGTACTCAAATCACTTTGTATGACACGGTGAATAAAAAGTCATGTTGCGGTTCTAACTTTCATTGAGCTTTTTCTACCAATTGTCGCTGCTGCTGAGTATCTTACTCTAGACCGAGATTGTGAGAGAAGTTCAAAAGGCGCAGGCTCTACATTCTGCCATTATTCTACTTCTTTTATTGTGGCAGTGTGTGTCATGGAACCTGTGGCTGCTTTGCTTCTGCCATTATTCAAACTTCTGCAGTCTTCTACTATGGATATTGTCCAAGCATCTCATTTAGATAGAGAATGCAGTGATGCGCTCAAAAGACAGCAAAACAATTCACATCTTGAATTCAGCAAGATATTAGAGAAAGTAAATGCATTAAATGAAGACACTGGAACTTCTGTGACAATGCCAAGATCTGTATCAAGAGGGAGACAGATTAACAGAAGCAACAATCCTGCACGCGACCCAGAAAGTTATTACAGATCATCAACCTGTCAAACACTTGGATCACATTATTCAAGAAATAAATGGTAGATTTGAACATGATGCTTCTGATTGTTTTAAACTTCAATATTCCATCTCTCACTGGGCTGTAAAAGCTTTTTTTGATGATTTACAAGGAGTTCTAGAATTTCACAGCAATGATATCCAGCAGCCACAATCTGTTCTTGCTGAATGGAACCATTGGATCAGCAAGTGGTCTTCCATCCGAGATGCCCAGAGAGCAACTACTGTTACAGAGTCTTTAAAGTCCTGCATGGTCTATATGTATCCAAACATAAGAACATAATTTCAAATTCTTGGGACATTGCCTGTGAATGTTGCAACTGCAGAACAGTCATTCAGTAGTCTTCAAAGCCTGAAAACAGTTTCATTCCACGACGGGTGAAGACCAATTAAATGGCCTTGCACCTCACCATCAATCAAGACATTGAAATTGATCCTGAAGCTGTAATTGATGGGTCAACAAAGAACCCAAAACATCTAGATTTTGTTTTTTAAATATCTGAGTCATGATAATTTCTACAAAGAAAAGCAGTGTATGCTGGTGAAGCCATGAGAGTTTCTTATGTTTAAAAGAAAGCCTGACTTGGTAATCTTGAAAATTGAAGTCGGATGGTGCTTTCCAAAGCACCAAACTGTGAAACTGTAACACACTGATAACTACAGTATAACCTTTGAAATCATCACTTTTTTAACAAAAAAATTGTGCAAATCACTTTAGCAATAGGGGAAGGGGCTCCCCCCCCCCGACCAGGGCATTGCCTCTGAACTCCATTAGGGGCATGAACAGCCCCTGAACCCCAGATTTTGGCATCCCCCCCAAAAAAAATGTTTCTGCATGTGCCAGTGATTGATACTTGGGATTCTTGGAAGATAATAAATGTTGTACTGTCTCATTGCTTTGGTGCCCTGTTAAACAGCAAAATGATGCCACCATATCCTACTATAGACTCTACTAACCACAGCCCTCAATTATCCACCCAAAATACGCTTGTACAAAAGTGGATGGATAATAGAGGGTGGACTGTAGTTACCATTACACAGCACACAACCCAACCCAGACAGGCCAACTTAGGGTAGCTGGTTCATTCCACTGGGGTGTCATACAGACGAGGCACACTGATGAGTCCTGGTAGGACGAAACACGTGTCTGTGTCTTCTGTTGGCACACTTTGCAGACTGTGTGAGTGGCCTTTCGGCACCATGCATTTCTGCTTAAAGTTGAACCAGCATAATGTTTTGTGGTGACTTGCATATACAGCCCATGATGCTTTGCATTATGGGGGTATGTGTGATTTTGTATTATACAGCACAACTGATTCTTATTCCTTTTTCCTTTTTTTTTTGTGTACCTCTGCCTTAGTAAGCAAATATGAGGCATTATGACAGAGTAAGAACTGTATTCATAAAGTTTTTTTATCACTGTAATTTTCTTGCCATATGTTTTCATAAACAAGTAAACAATCTTTCCACTGTTGCATATAAAGCAGTTCAACAATTGTATGTTGTGTATTGCTATTCAGTATGTCATTCTGCAATTTTCTTCTTTCTTATTATACACAAACTTGAGTGTGGATTATTAATTCTCATTTCTGTGTTTTCTTTTACAGGAGTGACTATAACATATGCCATATTAATGACATAAAAATCATATCACAAAATAGTCTCATAGTATAATATTCCACTAATTTGCTTTTTTTTTTCCTTGTCTTTTTATTACACAGATCCCAGAGGCAGCATGCTACATGAGATTAAAAGTCTGATGGAGCAGATGTTGTCTTGATTGACAAAGATGGGGAATGCCTTGACACAAATTAGTGATGGCTTTTCAGAGATAGGCAATGCACTGATGTGTTATGGGGATGCCAGGGTGCACATAAGCTCTGGCATGCAAAAGATGGTTATGGAAATGAGGCAGATGAGGTCGATTATGACCCCCCCCCCCACAACCACCACCACTACTACCAAGCCTGGACAACCAGAATGCAGGCATAGCACCACTGGAAGGGTTTAACTGTCTCCTACTGGTGACTGGGGGAGGCGGTATGGTTGGTGAAGATATGCTGTCATCAGCCTGGTACAACATGTCACACACCAAAACACCACCGCATCGTGCTCCAGAAAAGGAGCAAACCACTTGACTGCATTTTTATGCATCCTAGCATGTCCAGAATGTATTGGCTTCCATCTTCTGTTTGCATGCCAAAAATATTCTGTGTTATCCTCATTTGTTAGCCACTTCTTAAGGACATGCTGTTGTATAACTGCACTATCATTCCGAATATTGCTCTTGTGGAAAGAATGGAATTCCTATGTTTATTTTGCCATGTGCCTTTGTATAAAAATAACAAAACAGCCTTTAAAAATATATATTTTACATCAAGGACATGTCTTTGTGGTTATTCATATTCAACAATGAAGTGTACAGTTGCTCACACAGGCAGTGGCAGTATTGCTTACAGTAGGTGCTACGCAAAGTGCCAGACCAGTCACACACAGTGCCTCAGGCCTGTGCACAAGGCATCAAACCCAGCTGTTTTCACTGATTAACTTGAAAACTAAAGAAAGTCAGTTTGTTACTTTTGCTCTGCAACTACTGTGCTTAAAGTAAGTCTACTTGCAAAAAGGTGGAGAAATCACATTTTGCAGATAAAGTCCATCTGCAAAAATGTGGCAAACACACTTTTCATCTGATAAAACAAAATCCATCTGAGAAATGTAAATTTGCACTGTGACAACATCAACCAACAAACTCTGGTCAGAGTCAACGCAGCTGCTATGCTGCTTTAATGGGACATCATCCACTTAAAAGTACCAAAGTTAAGAGTGGGCACTGGAAAATTTCAATGTACCCTCATATCTTTGTTGTTGAGTAATATTTTTACCCCAAACACTCATAACTTATGCCCATAACCACAGACTGATTCAAAGCATACCTCACTGGCAGAACCCAATCAGTGAAGATCTCTGACACAATTAACCCACCCCCCGATAAGAACTGGCGTCCCCCAGGGATCAGTGTTAGGCCCCATAATATTCTTTGTTTTTCTAAACAATCTCCCATCCGTCTGATCTCCATTCTCCTCCATTCACATGTATGCTGATACAATCTTGTATGCATCTGACTCCTGCCCCACCGAGGTTGCATCCAGCTTGCAGCACGACTTTGACAAAGTTCAGCATTGGTTTGCAAACCACCAACTATCTCTCAATGCCAAAAAGACAGTCTCCATGACCTTCGGCACCAGGCAGAGACTTACCAGGTTTCCCTCTCTACCCTCCTTCCACACCCTTGATGGGACTTTACTCAAGGACACATCCTCCTTCAGGTATTTAGGTGTCTGGCCGGACCAACACCTGAACTTCTCTGGTCATATTGATGCCATTCATAAAAAATTGTGTCTCAAGCTCGGTGCCTTATTCAGGAACTGTGACTGCATCCCACCCATGGCTAGGCGTGAGATTGTCCAGAAGATGATCCTAAATATCTTTGACTACTGTGACGTAGTCTGCGGTGCTTCCCCATAGTCCTCCCTGGCCAGACTAGATACCCTCTTCAACTCCTTTTGCTGTTTTGCCCTTGATGCCCCCCTCCACACTCATTATGATCTCTACCATGCCCTATCCTTCCCTTCCCTGACAAACCAACATCTCTCTCACTGTGCAAACTTCACCTCCTGGCACTGGCTGGGTGAACATCCCTCCTATCTCTCCCCTGCCTTTACAAGTGCTCCCCCTCCTTCCCACTCCCTAAGCTATACCGATTCACAAATCCTGGTGGTCCCATGCTGCTCCACCCTTATTGGCCAATCAGGTTATTCTTACCACCTCCCAAAAATCTGGAATTCACTTCCCCCTCAAATTTGCCACTCATCCTCTTGCTACTCCATTAACTCTGCCCTCAAGAACTTCCTTGCCCCTTCCTGTGCCTGCCACGACCCTCCCTAATCCCCCGCCATCTCCCCTGAGCCCATAATACCATATGCCTGCTCCCCACCACTTCTATTTCCCTCTGATTGTGCTCCTCCTTGTCCCCTACTCTTCCTCTTCCTAAAGTGTTCCTCCCTCTTCTTTCTTTACTCTTAATCTATCTCCCTCTTGTGAGCTCAATCACTGCCTTGTGCAGGCAAGATCCATAGCGCACGGTGGGCAACAAGTTTACCCCCTTTCCCCTATTTCTCCTTTTACTGCACCCCCTCAGTCACTGCTAGATCACTGCCTTATGCAGGCAGGGTCACCCAGCACACTGGTGGGGTACTACCCCCCTACTATAGTTGACCTCTGCTACCCCCTCCCACAACATCCTTCCCCCAAAACCCCACTCTCTCGCATCATTATATATAAATAACTCTCGTCGCCTATAACCAGTGTCCTACCAGTAGGGCTGTCCACCGTCCAGCCCAGATAGGGATAACAGGACACTGTGTTTTTTATCGTGACTATTTTTTCCTCCTGCTGCAGCACACTCCAGCTTGGGGCATCCAGTCGTAGGCTCCACCCACCCAGAGAGCTGGGTAGCTCGAACTGCACCCAGGAGAATCCGAGACGGCCATCATGCCATCCTGCTGGAGGGCTCCCCTGTCCCTCTACCAGCCAGGACAGCCCCAGACCCTCCCTGACAGGACTCTGCCAAAGTCCTCTGGGCAGCTTGGAGCGCGCCATCAAGCTGCACAGTCACGCCCAGCCATTTTTCCTCCAACTGGCCCCTGGAGCACGGATGTGCAATGACGTCCAGGCACAACATGCCGACATCCGCTGCACTCCCCCTCTATTGTCACAGACACTAGTAGTGCCCCTGGGTGTCCTCAGAGGCCACTATCGCACAGTGAAGTTCCCTAGCCCACCCCAGGACTAGGACAGCAGTCTACAGATGCTCTATCCCAGTCCTCCCTGGCCGACCCATGACAACCCAGGCTCATTCCCGAACCCGGGCTTCCAGTGTGGCGTGAGGTGTGGCGTCCAGCGCCTCAACCCTCAGTGCCACCAGGCCAACTAACAGGACACTGTTGAATTTTAACTCCCCCCCCATTCTCCTCCTTGGATACCCCCCACACATACCTCTCTCTCATCACCCTGCCACACTCTACCTCTCCTCTCCTCCTACCCCCCTTTTGGTTAGCATAGCCTAACACTGGTCTACCCCGACACTCAATTAAGTACTTATCACCTACCCCTATACCCCTCTTATATGCACTTTAGTGCACCCTGTCTTCTCTGTTTGCCGTGAAAATCGTGTTCTGTCTGCGTCGCTCCATAAATTTCCTTTCCCTTCTTCTATTCTACCCTCTGCAATTTTTTGTTCCCGCCTTCCTTTCTTCCTCTCTTTACTCCAATCACTGTAAATCTTGAATATCTATGTTACACTAATGGCTATCAATTACTATTGGGTCATCTTACCATCTAGTGCTACATACTGTTGCCAAGTTATTATATGTGTTCTAGTGTTACCAACTGTTTGCCAATTTGCTATATGTGTCTTCATATCTTCTATACTTAACTGTTGCATTGTTAGCCAGTGTTATCCACCTGTAATCCCTCCTGCTCTCATTGTATGCAAGTAAGCAAATTGTATTCCAACATTGTAACATTTCTTTGTATTCTAACCCATTGTTCCCTACCACTCAGGTCGTACCAGGAGACGAGCAACTTGTTGCTCAGCGTGCCTT
This sequence comes from Neoceratodus forsteri, assembly GCA_016271365.2. Classification (NCBI taxonomy): domain Eukaryota; kingdom Metazoa; phylum Chordata; order Ceratodontiformes; family Ceratodontidae; genus Neoceratodus; species Neoceratodus forsteri. Next base: position 902,175,534 of record CM057456.1, on the reverse strand, counting down.
CCTGGTGAAACATTTCAATAAAATAAATAAATAAATAAACTTTGTTGTTGTGTAATATTTTTACCCCAAATTTTCAACGTAGCCTTCTTATGACCCCATATCATGAACAAGGGTGGAGAACATTTTCAAAACCTGCCTGAAAGGTGATTTCACACAGCAACAATGTCATTCTGCGTCACAGGTGTGAAAACACATTTTGGTCAGGATGTGAAAAATGACAGTTGTCACATTCATAAGGTGATGTGAAAAATGGCTATGCTAAAAATCTGGGGTCAAAATAGTGAAAATTACCAAAGTTATGAGTGTGTGTTGCAAAATTTCAACGTACATGCATAACTTTTACATTTTTAAATATTCTGTCTCCAAATTGTCAACATAGCCTTCTTATGACCCCGTCTCATGAACAAAGGTGGAAAAATTGTCAAAACCTACTCAAAAGGTGATCTCATGCAACAACATGTCATCCTGTGCCACAGGTGCCAGAATACATTTTGGCAAGGATCTGAAAAATGTCAGTTATCATATTCAGGAGGTAATGTGAAAAAAATGGCTGTGTTGAAAATTTGGATTTAAAATAGTGAAAATTACTAAAGTTATGAGCGTATGTTGCAAACTTGCAATGTACACTCATAGCTTTGTCATTTTTACTTATTTTGATCCCAAATTTTCAACATAGCCATCTTATGACCTTACCTGATGAACAAGGTCAGTGAAAATTTTCAAATCCTGCCTGACAGGTGATTTTCCCAAGTGACCTCAAAAATGCCTTTTGGGCCTGATTTGCATAATTCAAATAAACATTGAAACATAGAAATTTGTCAGCAGATAAGGGCTGTCAGGCCCATCTAGTCTGCCCGTAAGCCCTCCCCTTATTTGCAGTCTCTGACTCTACTAGGTCAACAGCTTTATCATTCTCCTCTCCTTCCTGCTTCTAGGGCAATTCCATTGCCATTGGTCAAAAGTTGGGGTCCCACAAAGGCAGTTTTGAAAATGTGAGATGAAGACGTGCAAAACTGCCAGAGTTATGCATCAAAGTTCAAAACCCCATTGAAATATGTTGACCCACACTTACCTTCGTTTCTCAGATCGCAGTTGCCAGTTCGAGCAGCAAGACATGTCTTCAATCCCAACATCTTCCTCCTGGGACCTGTTCAGGTGAGTGAGGGTGTGTGGGAGGTGTACTGGGGGTGTGGGGTGGTGCGTGCTGAGTGGGAGATTGGGGTGGCAGGGGTCCAATTGGAGAGGGACCATTTTTCTTTTTTACAGGGTATAAAAAAGAAATTGAAGGATGGTTTTCTTTATTTTAGCAATAGGATGGTGATCGGGGGGCTGCCACTATAAACACCCACTGAAAGAACATGGCAATAAGGGGACAGGGATCGGAGGGTGGGGGTACCACTAGACACCAGAGAAACCATTACAAGTAGGGAGCAATGATCAGAGAGTGGGGGGGCCACTAGACACCAGGGAAATATTATGATAAACAGATTGGGATTGGATGGTGGGGGGGGTGCAACTAAACACCAAGGAAACATTATTTAAGCACAGTGTCCAGTGATTGGACAGGGGCAGACATGGATGTCTTGGATTTATTTTTTTCGGCTGCAAGAGAAGTGGAAGGGAAAATGTTACAGTAAAGAGATGGTGATTGAGGGAGTAGGGGGTCACTAGACAACAGAGAAACATTATATACCCAGGGGGCTGGTGATCAGACAGTGGGCAGACAGGGATTCTAGGATTTTTTTCTGTTTTATTTTTGGCTGCAATGGGGAACCAGAAGTGACGGGCAGCAACAAAATAGTGTGGCCACGGAGTGGAGGGGCAGGGGGAAACAAAGAAACAGCAATGACCACATGTGCTTCACCTCCACTGGTGGAGGGACACACTCTAGGTATCTGGTCACTTGCTACCACAGTCCCATTCTCCTACATCATAGTACTACATCATGCATAGCTTTTAGCTATGCAGTCATAAAAATTAAGTCCATCTGCAAAAACACAACCTTTTTTTTGGCTCATGAACAGATGTGAGCTCTTCATGCTACATCATATAAATCTGTTTTATTTTAGGCCGGCCCGCTGGCACAGAGGTTGGATTTCCACTTGTGGCGCGGCGAACCAGGTTGAGGCGGACCCGAGTATCGAGGGCCAGGGGGAGAAGGATAGAGTGTCCCATGGACAGCTCTCCTTCTTGAGGAAGGGGGGGGAAGTGCCCGATGCATTGAGGACTCCTGGCGGAAGCCGGGAGATACTCACGCTCTGGCGCTCATTTCATGGAAAGCGGGGTGGACGCTGGTGTCATTACACATCCCCGCCTCCAAGAATACAGGGAAAAAAGGAGAAGGCGGGCAGAGAACACTGTTTCAGTGAAGTCCTCCTCGGGGCTTCGATTAGTTGTCATCGCCGTTCCCCCGACCAGTCACTAGTTCCGCGGCACAGATTGGGGACCATTGCCACGGCCCTCACCCTCGAGGTAAGCGAGGGTAACTGAGGTCAGTGGCAACAGATGATGAGGGAGTCCTGGGGCCGTGAACCAGGGCTGAGGACTGACAGTGGCCCTGCCAGGAAAAAATAGAGAATAAAAAAAAAAAATCTGTTTTATTTTAAACATATTTTACAAGGTAAGCATATATTATTTTATTTGAAACATGTTTTACAAGGTTAGCACACAGAGTCCAGGGCTCGTTTCCAGTTGCAACCTGGGGGGAGAAGAGAAATGGGACAGTGAGGAATTCTTCAGTGTTCATACATTACACATTCCAAAAACAAAAGAAACAAGGACATGGTAAGCAGCGTGTCCTGATGCAGTAACTAATAGCAATATTTTATTTGTTTTGTTTATGGAATTTTGGTAACTGGATAGGCCCACTGAGACCATGGGGCCCTTTTTCAGGGGCGACCCAGAATTAATTACAAGCATTGTTTACAAGCAAGTACAAGAACAGCAGGACATTATTAAAAGTACAATTGTCATGACAGAGTAGCCCAAGGGAAAGAAAATAAAGGGTAGAACCTCAGCTCTCCCTCAGAAGATCACAGCAGTTAGTACAATGTATATCACTTGGTTAATATGATATGCATAGCCGCCCGGTGGCACTGAGGGTTGAGGCGCTGGACGCCACACCTTGCACCACGTTGGCGACTTGGGTTCAGAAATGAGTCGGGGGAGCCGGGTGTCAGCCGGGGAGGGAGAGGATCGAGCGTCCGGAGGACGGCTCTCCTCTCCCTGGGGAGGACTCATGGGGCAGCTTTGTGTCCTAGTGACACCTGATGGAGATTGGGGGTACTACAGGAGCACCAGCTCGAGTTGTAAGGGGGCGGGGAGTGCAGCAGACATCAGCAGGGCAGCCATGCATGAGCGTCATATATCATCTCCCCCAGGGGCAACAACAAAAAAGCTAGAAAATCCCCATCCACAGGGATGGCGATGGCATCACCACCGATAGCCACACTCCACCTGCCAGACTCCTTCCACCCTCGGGTGAGCCAGCCCGGCCTACCAAGTGTACATAGGCCTGGGAGGAAAGGGTGGCCCTACCTTGGGGGGCTCAGAGCTGGGGGGATCACCGGGCTGGTGCCGGGGGCTGGAGAGTTTGAGGCACGGAGGTAGAGTGACGAGAGAGGTGGATGCCTGAGAGAGTGCCCCGTAAATATGCAGTATAAACAGAGTTAAAAAAAATATATATATATGATATGCATTAGTGAGATGAGTTAAATAAGCTCGGTGGGGCTCGTCATTAGGGACATGACATCGAGGATTTGTAATGGGACTTGATCAAAGCCTTGCTTGATGTGAGGGAGGGACAGTGACATTGACTGGGAGATTGTGCCAGATGTTAGAGAGCCTTTAGTTGATTTTTAGTCATAACTTTCTTATTTTTCAGCCTTTTTTCTTCTAAATGTCACCATTCTTCTAGTTATCAACCCCTCTAATGCCCAAATAAGTGTTGTTTTATATAAATCCCAGCTATTTTATCATCACTAACTACAGGACATCCATTTTTGCAAGAGAGTCAGTTGCAAAACCCTGTTGTCTCAGATGGACTTTGACAGCAATCAGTGTAAAAGTAAATCTGCAACACTGCACATGTGCACTGCGACTGCTGAAGCTAAGAATGACACTTGAATTGATCTTATTAGAGTCAGTGTTTATATGTTTCACATGTTTTCATGAATTGCCCTTATCAGAGTCAATTTTGATATGTTTTGCATGTTTTTCCACTCCCAATAAAATAAAATCACTAAACCAGATTTTACCAAAATTAGGAGATCAAGAATTCCTGGCCCAGAATGTAAGTTTTGAAAATTTTACAAACTTATATCAAGGAACAGCTAAGATACAAGTGGCTGAAACTCACAATTGAACATTAAACTGCCTATCAAGCTGGTGTCGGCATGTGTGTGCTGTGTATGGGGTATTAGGCAGCATTAGAGGATGAAATTATTACTTCCTCTTCCCCCCCTTCTCCCCTTTCACGTTACCTTTCTTAGATCAGAAATCCTAAAAAAGAAAAATTCCTTGCATTAACTGCGAATTTATATATAATCCGCCTTGTCCATCTTACAAATGCTTACTGTATATTTATTCCTTTAGTATAAAAATCTTTTAGATTTTTGGTATATTGTGTACTTCTGCTTTTGTATGTATGCTGTGAAATTATGTGATGTGGTATCCTTAAGATCATTCCTGTAATACATTTTATTACATGATGTTTTGTACTTGCTGAAACTGTATTTCAGAACAGGACAACTTTGATAAACAGGGCCTCCTTTGGTCCTAAAAGTTATTTTCCTGTCAAAAAATAAAAGTTTTTATCCATCTATCTATAATCAGAATGATAACAACAAACTGCTTACCCAACCCTAACTATATTGGTGCTACTGTGCCATCATAACATACAGGATAATGCATGTGCATTACCAAGCTATATATCATATCAATCACTAGACAGGAAAAGGACCTTTGAATTATTATATCAGAGGACCTCAAGATGGCAGCACAATGTGACAAGGCCATAGGCAGGGTTAGTGGGATGATATGGTGCATAGGGAGGGGCATCACAAGCAGGAGGAGGGAGGTGGTGGTACTACGGCTGTATCATTCTCTGGTATGCCCCCATCTGGAGTACTGTGTCCGGTTCTGGGGATCGCAACTCTGAAAGGTCACAGACAGGGTGAAGGCAGTCCAGAAGAGGGCAAGCAAAATGGTGCAGGGTTGCAAGGAAAGCCCTATGAGGAGAGACTGAGGGATCTCAACATGTACACCCCGGAGGAGAGGCAAGTGAGAGGTGACATGACTGAAACCTACAAGTACCTCACAGGGGTGAACAGGGTGCAGGAGTGGAGCCTTTTCCAAATGAGGATGAGCTACAGGGCTGGGGGCATGCAATGAAGCTAGATGGGGAACGTTCAGGGGATATACGAGGAAATATTTAACTGAAAGTGTGGTAGATGCATGGAACCGACTGCCAGAGAAAATGGTGGAGGCTAGAAGGGTGGAGGGTTTCAGGCATGCATAGGATGAACATATGGGTATATAGAACAGAAGCAGGGAAGGGGGAGGGTTGCTGGAAAACAGCTAAGGTCTGAGAAGGTAGAATAGGCAGGGAACATTTGGGCAGACTGGAAGAGCCAAGTAGTCCTTTTTTGCTGACAGACTCTGTTTCCATGTATCAAAGGGTTTTGATGGTAACTGTTAACCGTGCCATCAGAACCCTATGATACCCCAAGATACATAATTTATCCTAGTAATGCACAGTCTACCGTGCATGTAGTTTTTGGGTCCTTTGTTTTGCCTGTGCAAATGCCTGTCTCATGCTGTCTCACACTGTTGATGACTGCCCAAAGAAACAATGTTTCTTGTTGACAGGATACATATCCGAAATCACAGTGTCAAAATACTGACCATTTTAGACACCTGCAGACCAGGGCACATATCCAAACACAGAGCAGACAACAGCAAGTATCACCACTAATTAATCATATATTAGAAACAATGGAGACTACGCTGCAGTGGGTGTTACCCACAGGACAAATTTCTGCTCTTTATAAAGCATTTAGGGACCTGAATGCAACAAAGGTGGGAGGGGAAGAACGAGGTAACACTAACTGCCCAAGAATGGTTCATGGCTTTCCAACTGGCCTTTAAAACAACCAGCTCTCCATCATAGAAAGAATATAGTTTTTGGACTAATTTCTTTTAATCCGCAGTAACAGAAGGGAAATGGGCAGCTAATTCCTTACAAAGCTGTTGAACCTTCTGCACAGAACCTAAGGCATGCCATACACACATCTTTTGGTCATGCTCGAAGTTGGCCAAATTTTGGAGAGAGATAGGAGAGACCCTAACTGAATTATTCACCCTAGATGCCCCACTCACAACAATGCATGCCATGTAAGGCCTCTTACCAGATAGAATGAGAGGCAAAGATGCCATGTATCTGTGGCATATGATGTTGGTAGCAGCGCGCAAAAGGCTATCACTAGATGCTAGCTGAAACCAGGCCCCCAACACACTGGAAGTGGACAGACATTCCAGGTGAGATATACCAGACGGAACAACTAACATTCCAGGTCAGTCAGCATACACCTAGTTTCACAACCAAATGGTTGAGATGGATACTGTACATGAATGAGATGGACCCTGGCTTCACCAAGTAGTTTTATTATTTAGAGAGGAATTAATTGAGAAACTACTATAGGAAGACTATGCATATATTTTCCCGGGGGTCCTAGGTGGACTGAACCCCTGGCATTTAATAACTTACACACTACATATTGTAACTTTCTAATACAACAAAGTACAGTGAAATGACTGTAACCTGATATTATCAGAACTTTTTTCTGTAATAGAGTGCTGTGAATGTCAGTGTATCTTGTGATCATGGATGTCTGTATCAACCTACTATGTACCCACATTGTTCAATAAACTTGAATTAAAAAAAAATCATTTCAAAAGGTGTGATCTGCAAGTGAAATTTTGCTGTAAAATCTTGTCAGCCATTTTAAGAGTCCTGGGGCCAGATTAAAAAAAACTGTTGCCCCAGCACAAATCCAGTTTGCATGGTGCCAACTTGGTTTTGCACCGTCGGTTTTTACAAAAGTCCAGTTTGCACCGGAGCAAAGTCTGAAGGGGGCCACAATGCAAATGAGGGTGGGGAACATGAATATCAGCACTGCCCAATTTCCAAAGCATTTGCTCCATGCAAGGGCCTCTTGCTTGGTCCCCTTGCATGGAGCAAATACCACCGACTAAGACCTGGCAGTGTCCTGCTCAACGCTCGTGGCTGGTGGAGGTACTGAGGTCTGCCCCATGACCACCAATCACCAGCCTGAGTAAAAAAAAAAAAAAGCAAAGATAACTCCTTGTGCTGGTCTAGTGGTCCCCCCCCCAATCACCAATCACTGGCACATTGACAATAAAAAAAAAAAATTTCCCTGGTAGTTTAGTGGTCCTTCCCCCTGCCCCATTCGCCAATCGCCGGCCCCTTGTTAAGAATAAAAAAATGTCCCTGGTAGTCTAGTGGTCCCTCCACCCTCCCTGATGTTTGCCAATTGCTGGCCTGAACAAAACAAGATTAGACCCTGGTGGCTGGTGCCCCCCGGCCCCGTGCTCACTGAATGCTGGCCCCATTAAACAAAAAGATACATCCCTGGTGGTCTAGTGATCCCTCGCCCCACACAATCCCTCCCCCGTTATAATAACAAAAGAGTCCCTGGTGGTCTAGCAGTCCCTTCCCCTGCCTGCTATAAAACAGAATGTCTCCTGGTTTCCAGTGTAAACCCAGCACCCCAATCCCCTGTAGAGCAAGTAAAACATTTCCCTGTTGGTCTAGTGGACCCCCCTCTCTAATCCCGATCCCCAATACATGACATGGAACTCTGTCATTGGTGGTCTAGTGGACCCCCATCCCCCCACCCTGGCAGGTAGTGCCCTACCACCCCGCTCTTCCTCCATCAAGAAACTGAGCCAGTGACCAGCACAGCCCTCCTCTCCCCACCACAGCTGGCCACCAACTGAGCTCTCAATGGGCACATACTATGTACAGTGCATGCTCAGTGACATTGATTAACAGCTCAGAGTGAGCTGTCATTCACTGAGCGCATACTGCATACAAACCACCAGTGACAGGGTTCTATGCCATGTACAGGGGATCGGGATTGGGGGGGGTCCACTAGGCCACCAGGGAAAGGCTTTACTTGCTATACAGTGGATCAGGATGGGGATGTTACTTTGGAAGCCAAGGGACATTCTGTTTTATATTGGGCAAGGGGAGTGACTGCTAGACCACCAGGGATTCTTTTGTTGCTATAATGGGCAGGTGCTTGGGTTGGGGGGAGGAACCACTAGACCACCAAGGAATCTGTTTTTATTATAACGGGCTAGGGATCAGGTGGAGGGAGGACAAAAGACCACCAGGGATGTATCTTTTGTTTAATCAGGACAGTTTTCGCAGCATGGTTGGGGTGGGGGGACACTGGCCACTAGAGTCTAATCTTGTTTTGTTCTGGCTGGCAATCGGCAAACAGCAGGAAGGGGGGAGGGACCACTAGACTACCAGGGACATTTTTTTTCATTCTCAACAGGCCGGCAATTGGTGATCGGGGGGGAGGACCACTAGCCACCAGGGATACATTTGTTTTTTGGATAATTGGCTCAGCGATCAGCAAACGGCAGGGGTGGGACCACTAGCCGCCAGGGATTGCAGCTGCGTGTCAGGCAGGAGTTGGTGGGCCATGCTAAGCTCCACATATCCTATGTAAATGGACCGATAATGAGCATGCAAATGGCCACCTAGCGCTTGCATGCCCAGTGGGCTCGTTCACATGGGTGCATTTGTGAATTGGAAATAGCACACCGGTGCTATCTCTTGTGGGGCCATTCACTTGGCTGCAGGTCACGGTAGTGCTAGTGGGGTAGCCCTGGCAGTACAGGAGTTACTGCCAATGCAAGCTAGCCCTATTCACAGTCAGATAGTGTGATGCACTATCCGACTGTGAATAGCACATATTTACAACAGGGCAATCGCAAATTGCAACACAAAATTTTGTGTTGCCGTTTGTGAATTTTTTTGTGAGTTTTGCCCCTGCTCTACAATTTCTCCACTGCCATTTCTGCACAACAGCAGTACTGTCTCCTGGACTTACATCTTCCTTGACAGTTTCTTCATTTTCTCATTTTGCTGTATTCACAGTATTAATTTTGTATTTTTGCATGTAGTGTATGAATAACATTTGTTTTACACCCATCATATAAAATACAAATCTAACAAAAAGAGCAGTCGGTTTTAATGTAAAAAAATACCAAAAAGAGCTATGCAGCCTGCCAGCCCCACTCATCCCATTTTAGCCAAAATATACAAAACAGATGAGATGGAGGTTCCAAGTGCCCATTGTACCCCATAGAACATTGACATGTCTAGCTCAGAAAGCAATTTAATGAAAAATAAGGACTGAGAAATGTGGTGTAGGGGAAAACTTAAATTTTTAACAGGTGGACAGGTGAGATATGATGTAGGTGTGACTGAAGCCATGAGGGTTGTAATAAGATTGAACAGGTATATCAGTGGCATTGTACTCTAAAGTTCAATACCAGTTCCCTACCCCCTTACACGTTGACCAACAGCAACCTTTGGTGTACGGTATATCCAGGACAGAGTGGCCGAGGTTATGTTGTCTTAACTATTGTGCATTATTACTGCATTGTCTGTAACATTCTTTGAACTACAGTACATTATTACATACAAACATAGAACCATAAAAAGTGTTGGCAGAAAAGGATCAGTAGGCACATCTAGTCCGCCCTATTGTCCCTGCCTAGCACTACACCCTGGACCCTACTTGGTCACAATTATCCCTCCCTCCTCCCTTACCTCTGCTTATAATACCCATGTGCCTATCCCATGCCTGTTTGAAGCTACCTACTGTCTTTGTCCCTTATCACCTCTTCTGGTAGGCTGTTCCACATGTCTACCACCCTTTCTGTAAAATAGTATTTCTTCACATCCTTCATAACCCCCAAGTTTCATAGCATGCCCCCATTTGCTGGTGCTCCTCCTTTGAAAGAGGCTCTCCCATACTTTGTTCACCCCCGTGAGGTACTTATAGGCCTCAATCATGTCGCCTCTCACTCTCATCTCTTTTGGGGAGTACATACCAAGCTCCTGCAGCCTCTCCTCATATGGCGTTTTGTGCAAACCCCGCACCATTTTAGCAGCCCTCCTCTGGACCACCTCCACCCTGCTGATGTCCTTGTAGAGGTGCGGCCTCCAGAACTGGACACAGTATTCCAGGTGGGGTGTCACCAGTGAGCAATACAGAGGCAACACCATGTCTCTTCTCCTGCTAGAGATTCCTTTCCCAATGCATCCCAGCATCCGGCTCGCCTTGCCTACTTCTCTGTTACTATAAGATTGTCAGATATGAACATCACAAGGTCCCTCTCTTGCTTGGTAACTGTAAGTACCTCCCCCCATCTTATCCACAGTCACCGGGTTACCCCTCCCCAGGTGCATGACTTTGCACTTTTTGGCACTAAAACCCAGCTTCTACTCCCTAGACCACACCTCTAGTTTCTCCAGATCCCTTTGTATTCTCTCCACTCCTTCCTGGTTGTCCACCCTGTTGCATATTTTGTGTCGACTGCAAAGAGACACAACTTGCCCTATAGTGCCTCAGTAATGTCACTTTTGAAGACACTGAAGAGGACAGAACCGACCCAGTACCAATCCCTGTGGTACTCCACTTGTCACTGTCCTGTCCTCTGAGTGACTACCACATACCACCACCCTCTGCCAGCTCACCATCTTGTCCCCCACCCCTAGGCTGCTAAGTTTTTTGAGAACAGAAAATAAAATCTGCAGCACCAAACCCCTATAAGCCACACATTTAATTAAAGATAAAATGCTTACCTCCTTCTACTGGAGTCTATATTTTATCGTGCAAATAAATAATTACAGTGCAGCTGTGAACGTGGGTACAAATGGAGTCCAGGCAATGTTCAAGATGCAAAAACTTCAACTTAAATTTATTAATCAGTAGACAAAATAAGTGGACTGAGTATGGAAAATAAAGTAATAATAAAACAAAAAGAGGTCTAATAATAGCTTCTCAAACAGCTTCTTACATTCACCTAGTAGCAACCTAGGGAACAGGTAGGGTAGAGCTCCTACCAACAACTGACTTTGTTCTACTAATACAAGCACATTTATGCTAGTTACAGATCTCATGACTCACTAAACACCTCACACTTTATATATTGAATCAAAATATACCTTTAAAGGCTACAAAATTAAATTACATTACATAAACATTTCATAACATACTGTTGTATACAGATAGCAACACATTAGCACAAATAATAAGGCTTATTAAACAAAAACAAAGACTATTCCAGGAAGTCAGGCTCCTCCCACAAGTGACTGTTATGAATAGGCAGAAAACATGGCCGGCCCCCAGTAACAGTCATTCTGCAGTGAGGTCCTGAGGTTCAACAAACAACAGTTTGCTACCTAGAACACAGGTACATATGTAATTGCTTCTTTTTAATCACCTAAAGTTTCTAAACAGTACAGTACCAGGGCAGAAACCTTTCTGTGCTCTGTATTCCTTATAAGAAGTTTCATTGCAGCTATTTCTCTCCATTTATCTGTCTTTTGTAAAAGCAGGTCTCATACACCTTGCTGTGCAGCCTAATTATTAAGGTGTGTCCCTGCACAAGCTAGCACAAGCTCTGCTGCACTATTAACTCCTGTATCACCAATAAAAGGGATACTTGCAAGCCAGAAAAGGAGTCTCCTTTGCATCTTTAGGCATTGCTTTTGCCTCTTGCAAGGTTTCTCCAGTTCTGGGGCTTATTTACAGTTCTTTCGCTTTTTCAGGCAGTTTTATTCTAGGCTTCAGGAGTGATGCTAAAATGAAAAGGAGAGGGATAGGAAGAATACCCACAAGTGGCCACAATGTGGGTAGGGAGATGACAGAGAGCGCAAAAAGAATAAGGGCAGGCTAAAGTAAAGAAAAATGCACTGTTGCAACAGATTTTAGAAAAAGAAACAGTACTTCAAAAGCACGGACACTGTTAAAGCTGCCTCTTGAATAAACATAAATGATCCAGACACCACTGGTTTAAGGGCTGGACTGCCACAACAGAGTCCTCCCTGCATTCAGAAAACACAAGATGGGGGAGGAGGGGTTACACTACACCTAAGCCCCTTTCACACTCCTCCCCACCTAAGAGAAAACCACGGTTTTCTAATATTCAGAAGTGCTTAAAGAGGACCTTCCCCAGTCCTTTTGACTTTTATGCATAAATCAGCCCTTCTTGCATTGATTCTGGAATTGTATTTCATTAACATCTGCTGCAGTTAGTTTTTGCATTCTGAGCTGCTAAAAACTGCAGGGTGTACCAGAGCTTCTATAGCAAACCTGGTGTTGTACTGCTGACATCATTGTAGGGCAGAGTCAATTTCACAAAAAAAAACAAAAAAACATACAGACAAGGCATTTAGATTTTGGCATAATGCATTGCTAACAGGATGTCTTGGGGAAGGGGGAACACAGTATGTACACTGAGTACTGGTAGGTTTCCCTTGCAACATTGTTGCAACTGCATGGTACTGAACAGTGTGAGTCACTCCTCTATCCTACAGTGATGTCATCAGGGGCTAGCAGCCCAGCAAGCTGAACAGCAAAGGCAAGTGCAGCTGGGTTCAAATTCAAATTATGGGAGGCAGAGTAAACCTTGGCCAGAAATAACAAATGCATACACCTTTTCAGGTCTAGTTCTGCATATAATGACTTCAAGCTGTAACTTTTTGGACCATCAGGGAAGGTCCTCTTTAAATCATAAAGAGTGAGTAGATCTCTCTCAAGGAGAGATGGAGCTCCAGCCCACCCTCTCCCGAAGCTCCACCCTGGGGTCCCAAATACACATACATCTTTATGAATGCATGAATGCATGTTCATACACTATAAGGAACACATTCGTATAATACCCCGGGGGTCTACTCTTATTTATTTAGATATTTCCACACCAAAGCGGGACAGAAAGTCAGTGTTACAGTGTGCCTTCCCTGCTCTATGTTGGACTGTAAAACTTATACAGCTGCAGCGCCAGGTACCACCTCATGATTTTGGGGTTCTTTTCCTTCATTTGTTGTATCCAACAGAGGGGATTATGGTCTGTCCATATTTTAAATTCGGTTCCCCACAAGTAGTATCTTAAGGTTTCTACAGCCCATTTTAGAGCCAGACATTCCTTTTCCACTGTGGAATATTTGGTCTCTCTCATATGCAATTTCCTGCTAATGTACATAATGGGATGCTCCTCTCCATCCTGTACCTGGGATAAAACAGCTCCAATGCCTACGTTGGATGCATCCATCTGCACTAGGTATGGTTATGAAAAGTCAGGACTCTTCAAAACTGGAGCTGAACAAAGGAGGGCTTTTATCATACAGAATGCTTCTTCACATTCAGGGGTCCACTGAACAGCTGTGGGCTTACTCTTTTTAGTAAGTTCAGTCAAGGGGCTGGCAAGGGTTGCAAACTGTGGCACAAATCGCCTGTAATAGCCTGCTAGGCCTAAAAAGGAACAGACATGTGTTTTAGTTAAAGACCTAGGACTCTTTGCTATAGCAGCCACCTTATTTATTTCTGGCTTCACCTGTCTACCACCAATTAAAAACACCAAATACCTAGTTTCCCTCATAGCAAGGGAGCATTTAGATGGATTTACAGTGAGGCCTGCTTTCATGACAGTGTCTAGGACATTGGTAAGATGTAATAAATGTTCTTCCCAAGTGGGACTGAAAATGATGACATCATCAAGATAGGCAGCGCAGTAGTCAAGATGAGGGCACAGGAGCCGATCCATCAGCCTTTGAAATGTGGCCAGGGCTCTGTGCAAGCCAAAGGGCATCATAACAAATTGGAATAATCCCAAAGGGGTACTGAAGGCATTTTTTTTGTTTGCATCAGGGTCTAATGGTATTTGCCAGTACCCCTTGGTAAGATCCAGTGTGCTGATGTACTTGGCATGGCCTAATCGATCGATGATGTCGACTCGGGGCTTAGGACACCCATCAAATTTGGACATAGTGTTCAATTTGTGAAAATCGAGGCACATCCCAATCCCGCCCTTCTTCTTAGGAACTATCACCATAGGAAAGCTCCAGTTACAGTTGGATTCTTCTATCACACCCATGTCCTTCATTTTTTCTGTACCTCTTTTACTACCTCCCCCGTTACCCTTTTGGATATTCTATAGGGCTTTACCCGAATAGGTGTCTCTTGGATCACATGGATGTGATAAGTGGTATCATGTGTCTTGCCAGGGGTGTTCACAAAGGTACACTGAAAGTGTTGCAGCACCTGTTCTATTTCTGCCCTTTGTGTATCGCTTAATGTTTCATTTACCATGGGGGTGGTAGGGTTTTCCCATTCTAGTCTCTGATAGGCCTGGTCCATCTCATTTTCAGATGAGCTAGGACACACATACATGGTAGGGGCAGTAGCTGATCGGTCATACTATTTTTTCAACAAGTTTGCATGATAGACCTTTATCTTTTGTCTCCTATCTGGCATTTCCACTGCGTAGTTCACTGACCCAGTTTGTCGCTGTGTTACATATGGGCCCTGCCACTTCATGGTCAGCTTATTGTCGGTGGAGGGCAGCAATAACAGGACACGTTCCCCTGGCTGAAACTGCTTACCTACCCCCAGGTCATACTTCTGTTTCTGATATATTTGTTTGCCTTGGTTCTGGGAATGGGCTAATTGTACATATTTCGCCACCCTTTGGTGCATTTGGGCCACATACTCAAGAGGTGTTGTGGGAGAAATGCTTTTGTCCCCTTCCCACTGTTCTTTGACCACGTCCAGGAGTCTTCATGGATTTTTGCCATATAGAAGTTCAAAGGGCAAAAAAAAAACGGTGGATGCCTGAGGCACCTCCTTGTATGCGAACAAAAACAGTGGTAAATACAGGTCCCAGTGTTTTTCCTCATCTTCCACATACTTCTGTATAGTCCTCTTAAGAGGTTTTTCGAAACGCTCTACTTAGCCATCGGTCTGAGGATGGTATGGAGAAGTATACACAGCTTCTACCCCTAGAGCCAGGTAGAGACGCTTCAACAAAACTGAGCAGAAATTTGTTCCCCTGTCAGTGAGTATAACTTTTGGTAACCCTACCTTGCTAAAAAACTTCAAGAGCTCATCAGCTATTTTTTCAACTGTGATTGTATGTAAGGGAATCGCCTCAGGATACTTTGTTGCATAGTCGCAGATGACCAGGGCAATACGATTTCCCTTTGTGCTCTTGGGCAAGGGTCCTACCACATCCATTGCTACTCTCTCAAAGGGGCTGGTCACTAGTGGCAAGGGTTGCAGGGGGACCCTTATCTGATTTCTGAACAGGGGCCACTTTCTGACAGGCACTACAGCTCCTACAGTAGTCTGCTACTTGTTCATGAATCCCAGGCCAATAGAAGCAATGTAGCGGTCTACTGAGGGTTCTGTCTCTCCCTGCAAGCCCTGCACAAGGGGCATCATGTGCTAGATACAGTAAATGGGCCAGGTGCTGTTGAGGGAACCACTAGTTGGTCCACACTTTCACTTGTTTTGGGGTTTGTACATTGTCTATACAGTGGCCCCTTTAGAACTCTAAGAACAGGAGTGGGTGCATCAACCCCTTCCAGAACAACTTGTGCAAACAATGGTTTAAGTGACTGACCCTGTTTTTGACTTCCTGCAAAATAATCAAACATTTGTTTATTAACCACTATATCATCACAGTTTAAGTTCTGTTTTAGAGTCCATTGTCTTTTTTCCAGCTTCTTTTCTCTTCTTGGTTTCTTGCTTTTTCCTGGGGGCTCAAACAGTGTGTCATCAAAAGGAAAAGTGTCCAATACAAAAATAGCTCCTTTTTAGTCTGGGCTCGAGTCAGTGCAGCACACACAGCTGATGTAGGTGACAGCAAATGTTCAAATAAGGGGTAATCATGTCCCAGTACAACAGGTACAGGCAATTTAGGCACCAGTCCCACCTTCATGGATTGTGACTGGGAGTTGAGACTTAGGCTTAAGTCCTTCAGGGGGCAATAATGGACGTCTCTATGAATACAGGTAACCCCCGTTTGCTCTATCCCTGATTCCCCTTGCACAAGGTCAGCACGTATCAAAGTCTGACGGCTTCCAGAATCAAGTGACGCTGTCACTTCTTTCCCTGCCACAGTAACAGGAATAACGTAATGTCCCCAGTTAGCTAGGGCCAGGTGGGTAGGGTCACTTTTCTTCTTATGGCAAAATCTGGCTATGTGTCCTTTACTTTAACACTCATGACACACAATATCAGGGTTGTAGGGTCTTGAGGGTCTGTTTACTTTACCGGTATTAACATTGCTAGACATTTTACCAAAAGATGTGGAATGTAGAGGTCTTACCGTAGGAGAAGAAGAACTGGTCCAAGTATGTCCCTTCTGACAAGCTGGGCAGGCAGTCACAAAATCCTCAGCCAGCTGGATTGCTTTTTCTGCTGTCTCTGGCCGATGTTCCCTCACCCAAATTTGCACATCATGGGGAAAAATGTTTATGAACTGCTCAAGGACTACTGCTTCCACAACCTGGTCCATAGTCTTTACAGATGGCTGTAACCACTTTTTACATAGGTCTTACAGACTTACATATGCCTCCTGTGGGGAGTCAGCAGTTTGGTACCAGAAGGTCCGAAATCTCTGACAATAGGTCTCAATACTTATGTTATAGTGCTTCAGTATCGTTTGACGCATATGCCCATAGTTCATGGCATGTCTGGTTTCCACATGGCTATAGGCTAGTTGGGCCTTCTCCATAAGGCAAGAGGCTGCCTAACCACCCATTGGTCCCTAGGCCACCCACAGGCTGTAGCCACCCTTTCAAAAGTTGTTATATAGGCTTCTATGTCATCGTTGTCAGCCAGTTTAGTTAGTTTAATGTCTCTTGGTCCCTCATTGGTAGGGTTCTAACGAATGGTTCCTAATGCTCGTATAGCCTTTATAGTGTCCACCCACCTGGCTCCACTTTGTAGTCTGTCCCGTTCTCTTTGCTTCTCTAAGTCCAATTGTTTAACACAAAGCCATCTTAGTAGGTCCTGTATCTCGGGGTGGCACATCTTCTTCCTCCTCCAGGGAATCAGAATCCCCTCCTTATGTGCCTTCTTCCTTTAATTCCTTCTTGGAGTCAGCCCTGACCTCCTTTCACCTCACATCACCCAGACCAGTGGATAAGGGTAGGTGAAACTTCTCCACCATGGTTCTTGTGGAAACTCACCCTGGAATGGGCACCTCCACCTTGGCCTGCTGCTTCTGGTCCTCCATGTTTTTTAGCACCAAAAACCACTAAGAGCTGTACTTGCCCCTTGTATCCCACTTCTAACACCAAGTGTGAACGTGGGTACAAATGGAGTCCAGGCCATGTTCAGGATGCAAAAACTTCAACATAAATTTATTAATCAGTAGACAAAAATAAGCAGACTGAGTACGGAAAATAAAGTAATAACAAAACAAAAAGAGGTTTAATAATAGCTTCTCAAACAGCTTCTTATAGTCACCTAGTAGCAAGCTAGGAAACGGGTAGGGTAGAGCTCCTACCAACAACTGACTTTGTTCTACTAATACAAGCACATTTATACTAGTTACAGGTCTCATGGCCCACTAAACACCTCCCACTTTATACATTGAATCAAAAATATACCTTTAAAGGCTACAAAATTAAATTACACTACATAAACATTTCATAACATGCTGTTGTATACAGATAGCAACACATTAGCACAAATAATAAAGCTTATTAATCAAAAACAAAGAATATTGCAGGAAGTCAGGCTCCTCCCAGCAGTGACCGTTATGAATAGGCAGAAAACCTGGCCGGCCCTCAGTAACAGTCATTCTGCAGTGAGGTCCTGAGGTTCCACAAACAACAGTTTGCTACCTAGAACACAGGTACATATGTAATTGCTTCTTTTTAGTCACCTAAAGTTTCTAAACAGTAGAGTACCAGGACAGAAACCCTTCTATGCTCTGTGTTCCTTAAAAGAAGTTTTATTGCAGCTGTTTATCTACATTTATCTGTCTTTTGTAAAGGCAGGTCTCATACACCATGCTGTGTGCAGCCTAATTAATAATGATAATAATAATAATAAATTTTATATATATATAGCGCCTTTCACAATATCAAGGCGCTGAACAGATCAATAAAAGCATCAACACACAATACAAACCACGAACCATAAAAATTATAAAATATATTCTAAAAGCATAATAAATTACAATAAAATTTCACACACTAAACAGTGCATTTAACTTTCAAGAAAGGCCATTCTCCAGAGACAGGTTTTCAATTCCTTCTTGAAAATCTCCACGGAGGAGCATTCCCGTAACCGGCAAGGTAGAGAATTCCAAAGAGTGGGTGCGGTATAAGAAAATGCTCTACTGCTGGAGGATTTCAAACTCATTCTTGGAATCTCTAACAACCCCATGTCGGCCGAGCGGAGTGATCGGCTAGGGCAGTAAGACACCAGAAGGTCTTTCAGATAGGACGGACCCTGATCGTGAAGGGCTTTGAAAGTCAGTAAAATGACTTTAAAGGTAATCCGCCACCGTATTGGGAGCCAGTGCAGCTCGCGCAGCACCGGGATAATGTGACAGGACCTACTTGTCCCACTCAAAACCTGGGCTGCCGCGTTCTGCACGAGCTGTAGGCGGCGGATTTCAACCCCAGAAAGCCCAAAGTAAAGGGCATTGCAGTAATCGAGGCGCGAGGACACAAAAGCGTGGACCAAATTTGGCAAAGAATCAGACGGAACAAGGTGCTTAACCCGGGCAATATTCCTAAGATGGTAAAAGGAAGTCTTGACGACAGCTGACACCTGAGATTGAAAAGTCAGCCTATCGTCAAGAATCACTCCAAGGTTGCACACCCATTCAGAGGACGGAAGCGACACACCACCAAGAAAAATTCCAGACGGCGCGCCAGCACATGACCTCTCAATCTGACCACCCGGGTCCACAATCAAAACCTCAGTTTTCTCCGAGTTCAACTTTAGCCAACTAGAATCCATCCAGTCTTGGATCTCCCCCAGACAGTTATTAAATACCGAGAGAGCTCCATCCTGGTCGGGTGCAAAAGACAGGTATAGCTGAGTATCATCTGCATAGCAGTGAAACCTCAGCCCATACCGTCTTATAATGTTTCCATGGGGCAGCATGTACACTGAAAATAACATGGGCGACAGCACGGAACCCTGTGGCACTCCACACAACAAAGAGACTGGGCCGGAGGAAAAGATCCCCGACACAACTCTTTGTGATCTCCCAGTGAGGAATAACTCGAACCATTTAAGAACGGTTCCAGACATTCCACAAATTTGTCCCAGGCATGCTAGCAGCACCATGTGATCCACAGTGTCAAAAGCTGAAGAGAGATCAAGGAGAACCAGGATAGAATGTCTCCTTAGATCTCTCGCCCTCAGAAGATCATTTAGCACCCGAACCAGCGCTGTCTCGGTACTGTGTCTTTTACGGAAACCAGACTGGAAGGATTCGTAGATATTATGGATGGTTAAATGGTCATCCAGTTGAGCAGCCACGACCTTTTCAATAACCTTCCCAATAAAGGGAAGGTTAGAGATGGGTCGGTAGCTGGAAAAACAATCTAGGTCCAAGGAAGCTTTCTTCAAGAGAGGTGTCACCACCGCCTCTTTCAGAGAGCTAGGAAACTCACCTGACTCCAAGGAGCACTGGACAATTTACGCTAATACTGGACCAATGATGTCTATACAACTCAGAATTAGGGTAGTAGGTCCAGGATCCAAGCTGCAGCTTGTAGGGCGCACACTGTGGATGATCCTCATAATATCCACGAACTCAGGTCAACAAAAGGAACTCCAGGAGAAATGAGGTCTTGTGCTCTCGCACACTCCCACCACATCACCCTTAGAGGTTGCTCGACGCAAGTCCGCCCTGATGTCAGCCACCTTAGTTGCAAAGTATCGAGCAAGCTCATCGCACTCACTTTGTGAAAAGGCTTTCCAAACTTGCAGACAGGCTGGGTTGCACAGTCTGTCTACAGTTCGGAACAGCTGAGCCGGTCGATTCTGAGCAACTGCAATCTCCCTGGACAAGAATTCTGCCTTCTTATGGGTGATTGCAGATTGATAGCTAGTATAATGTTCAGTCAATCTAAGACGGTCGTCATCAAGGGTGGACTTGTGCCAGCAACTCTCTAACCTTCGCCCTAGTCTCCGCATCTCCCTCAGAGTCCCATCAAACCAAGGGGCCCCGGGGTGATGGGAAGAGGTAGCTCACGAACAGGAGCAATAGAATCCAGGGCAACACCTTAATGGCCTCATTATAGGCCCGTCTGGCGCCTCTGGACTACTGCCCTGTCTGAGGATGATAGGTCAAGCACTGCCGTCAGGCCTTGTGGGGTAACGTTCCGTAATGGGCGGTACCTGACCATCTCCATAGGGGCTGGCCTTCTCAGGGGGGTGCAAAAATTGAACCTCATGATGTGGTGGTCAGACCAAACGACTGGTTCTACCCCCATATCGGATGCATCAATCCCAAGGAGGAAGACCAAGTCGAGAGAGTGTCCAGATTTATGTGTAGCAGTGGAAACTACCTGTGTGAGGCCCAAAGAAGACATTAGTTGGAGGAAGTGTTTACCAAATTGTGAGAGTTCATCGTCGACCCAGGCGTTAAAGTCACCCAGCACCATCAATCTGGGTGCCTCAAGATAACATGTCGGCGAAAGTCTACCACTTCCTGTAAACGTTTCCATCTCTGGTGGACGGTAGATGAGAATGATGAACGCCTATACCTGCTACAACTGTGCACTCAAAGGACTCGGCCTCACCCATCACCACATTCGAGAGGCCCAATTCAGTCTTAAAACAGACTGCAACCCCCCTTCGCTTCGCGGTCCAATCTCGGGCGGTGTAACATAGAGTACCCAGTCGAGTCATGGCCTCCACTATAGGGCCAGAATTTTCATTCAGCCAGGTCTCGTGATGCAAGCCAGATCAGCCGTACTCAATAAGGTCGGTAATAAGCAGTTTTATTCCTAAGAGATCCGCATTGCATAACACGCCGAGTTGGACAAACCTCGGCGGTTGTCTGGCCTATCTGCCTACTGTAATCAGTAGTGCTCTTGGGTATGGAAACCAGACAGGGCGGACCCCGCTCTGGATTCCATTTCACCCCAGGGCACCTTCTGGACTTAATAACCCCAACACGGTGACTCCACTCATGCCCCCACCCCTGTTAGCACACCCCCACCCCCCTCGCCCTCCAGCGGGCAATCCCCAACGCCCTACAATGCTGATACATCTCAAACTGCAAGGGAGGAGTGCAAAAGGGGTGGAGGGCATGAAGAGAGGATGGGGAGTAACGCACCACCGTGGAGGAGGAAGGCCAGCATATGATGCTGCTACCCAGATTAAACAATAAAAATAAAAATAAACCCCCACCAAAATTTTTCAAAACAAAAAACCTCACTAACTACCTAAAACTAACAAATTAAATAGCAAGGTGTGTCCCTGCACAAGCTAGCACAAGCTCTGCTGCACTGTTAACTCCCTTATCACCAATAAAAGGGATACTTGCAAGCCAGAAAAGGAGTCCCCTGTG
This sequence comes from Neoceratodus forsteri, assembly GCA_016271365.2. Classification (NCBI taxonomy): domain Eukaryota; kingdom Metazoa; phylum Chordata; order Ceratodontiformes; family Ceratodontidae; genus Neoceratodus; species Neoceratodus forsteri. The sequence continues at coordinate 902,153,874 of CM057456.1, read as the reverse complement.
CTTCTTTAGGCACTGCTTTTACCTCTTGCAAGGTTTCTCCAGTTCTGGGGCTTATTTACAGTTCTTTAGCTTTTTCAGGCAGTTTTATTCTAGGCTTCAGGAGTGATGCTGAAACAAAAAGGAGAGGGCTAGGAAGAATACCCACAAGTGGCCACAATGTGGGTAGGGAGATGACAGAGAGAGCAAAAGAATAAGGGCTGGCTAAAGTAAAGAAAAAGGCACTGTTGCAACAGATTTTAGAGAAAAAAACAGCACTCCAAAAGCACTGACACTGTTAAAGCTGCCTCTTAAATAAACATAAATGAACCAGACACCACTGATTTAAGGGCTGGATTGCCACAACAGAGTCCTCCCTGCATTCAGGAAACACAAGATGTGGTGGTGGTGGTGGGGGGGGGGGTTACACTACACCTAAGCCCCTTTCACAGCAGCTAAATACAAAAACACACTATAGTGCATAGTGCTAAAAGTAAATGGTGGCAGTACTGGCAGACAAAATCAAATTCAGCACCGACACTCCATGAGTATAAACTAACGGCAAGCAGACCAGGTGGCTGGTTAGACAGTGTGCGTGCTTGTGGATGCACACACACGAACTGATGTTTTGGCATATCCTTCCTCAGAGGTAATTGTCTACTGCTGAAGCATGCATTAAATATGCATGCTGAATGAATATTCATAATTGGGCAGCCAAAATGTCACTAATGGCCACTGCAAAGCTGCAGTTAATTTAAAAAACCTATGCAGACAAACAATAAACACAAAAACAGGATGAGGGGGGAGAACAAAAATGATCAACTGGAAAAGATGAAACACCAGCACGGTCAACAACTAAATAGCAAAGACTGTGGTGACCAACAACAGAATACAAGGAGGAATTATACAAGTAGACAAATAGCTAACAAGAAAAGCTCACACAAATAGAGTTCCAGAAAAGCCACAAAAAATTGGCAGTAACCAATAAGACAAATTTTAAACATACAACATATAGAACAATATAAATTATAGCTGGGGGGAATGGGTGAATGGAAGTGAGGGGGTAGGGGGAATGAGGGAGAACAAATAAAGTTAAAGCAAGGACAGTTTTTGGCAGCCAATTGGCTAGAAAAATGATCTTGTCAAAGAAAACATGACAATGGCAATTCTTCATTAAGTCCCAAGGGGGTTAGAGTCTAGAGAGTATAAATCCAATAGCACTCCCGTTGAGACAGTTCTTTTCTGCATATCTCCATCTCGATTGTCCAATGTCACATGTTTAATCCTGACAAACTGAAGGTTTGCTGGAGACCCATGGCATTTCTCCTCAAAGTGTCTTGCCATGGCATTAGTAGCCACTTTACTCCATATAGCTGATTTGTGCTCACCCACATGTTCCTTTAGCTGCCGCTTTGTCTGCCCTACATATCCAAGACCACAGGGATGGGTCAACAAATAAATAACACATGTGGTCGAGCAATTAATAGAAGATCTGATACCATATTTGTTGCCAGATTGAGGATGGGTGAAAGTAGGTGAATCCATGGTATTATTGCAATGCACACAATGTCTGCACCGGTAGTTCACCTTGGGTGTACTCGGTAATCATTTTTGTATCTCCTGATACAAACTGTGCACTACACGATTTTTGATATTACTTTCTCATCTGTTATGTGATCTGAGGCTTGGTGTATTGCTTTCCTCAAAAATGCTGGATCCCCTTGTAACACTCACCAATGGTGTTTGATTATTCTGGCCACTTATTCTGCCTCGTTACAAAACGTGGGCACAAAAGTTGGAGGCTGTAGTTTATCAGAGGGCATCTTTTACTGTAGCAGACTAGTTTTGTCTGTATTATCAGCTCGTTCCTTCCCTACTAAGATTATCCTTGGATCACATCCCCTCTGGATAAATCTACTTGCCATAACTAAGACTTGCTTTTGATATTCAGATTATGTCGTACAATTGTGTTTTGCACTCAGCATCTGTCCTACTGGAATGTTCTGTTTCATGGACCATTTGTGATTCCTGGTGTAGTGCAATAATGTATAACACTCCATAGATTTTTTGAAGATGGTAGTGAATAGTTCATTTTCATTCTTAAAAATTGTCAAATCCTAAAAGTCTGTTTGCCGTTTATTACTATTCATTGTAAAATTCAGGGTCCCATTGGTATTGTTAATATATTGAACAAAGTTTGCCAAGGCTGCTTGTGTGCCTTCCCATATCAAAAGACAATCATCTATGTACTATCTCCACATCAACACATATTTTTGAAATAATTCATTACTGTAAACAAATTGCTCTTCCCATCTTCCAACATATAAGTTGCCCAGGCTTAGGGCAAATGTCCCCATTGCTGTCTCTTTGCACTGAACATAATACTTTCCATTAAAAACAAAATAATTGGACCTCAATACCATAACTAAAAATTGGCTGTTCTCTTTTATTGAGATAGTAAGTCAGGACATCCATGCTTCCACTGTGTGGAATATTGGAACAGAGACTCTCTACATCCAAAGAGACAAGAATTGTATCTGGATTCACTCTGATGTTTTGAAGTGAGTGGATCACATCACTGCTGTCCATAAGGTATGAGGATAAGCTCCCTACCAGTGGTCTCAAAGAAAAAATTACTCACCTTAGTAATGTTGTTTCTTCTAATGGAGTCTTGCTGTATTCTGACTAATTGCAGTTAGCCCCAGCACTTCAACTGCCCCGGAGATGAAAGGGCTAAAGTCTGTGCCAGGCATAGAACGTTCATCTTGAGCTCGGTTTTCAAACCTCTGTCCCAGGTACCCTGAAGCGTAACTGTCAGATTCTTATCAGCACTAAACTAACTGGCTAACAGTCCAGAAATTGTTTTAGAATTCTTGTCAAAAGGCCATACATATGCAAAATCAGGGTATAAACACTCAAGTCGAGACCTCCAAAAAGAATTCAAGTAGGTAGACAATTAATAATGAGAATAATAATAACGAAGAAAACCACCAGTACAGCCCTGGGGTGCAGTACTACATCTGCCCACCCACATCCCAAAACAACTAGGTTCTAGGAGGGGAGGCAGGCAGGGAGGTCAGAATACAGCAAGACTCCATTAGAAGAAACAACATTACTAAGGTGAGTAATTTTTTCTTCAAACAACATGAAGTCTTGCTGTATTCTGACTTATTGCAGACTACCAAGCAGTACCCCCTAGGAGGAGGGAACTACAGAACCTATTTTGGGAACAGGCTCTGCAGTACTGCTGTGCCAAACCTAGCATCACTTCTTGGCAATGTTGAGGGAATAATGCTTGCTAAATGTGTGAACAGTCTTCCAGGTGGCTGCTTTACAGATTTCCACTAAGGGTATATCCCTGGCAGCTGCCACCGAGGCAGCTGTACCTCTGGTGGAGTGAGCCCTCAGGCCTGATGGAGGCTCCTTCCCCAATTTTGAATAGCAGAACTGTATACAAGAGACAATCCATCTAGCAGTGGCTCTCTTAGTGGCAGGTTTACCCTTACCCACCTCTCCATAAGTAAGGAACAACTGGGAACAATCGTTTCTGTGAGATTTAGTGGATTCTATGTAGTAACTCAGAACCCTTTTAACATCAAGACTGTGCAACCTCCTCTCTCCAGAGGAGGAATGGTCGGTAAAGAATACAGGCAAAGTCATAGATTGGTTCAGGTGAAAATCTGATACCACTTTGGGAAGGAATTTCCTATTTGTGCGAAGGACCACCTTATCCCTGTGAAATGAAATGAAGTCAGGTTCCACTGATAAGGCCTGTAATTCACTGATTCTTCTGGCAGATGTGATAGCCACCAGGAATACAGCTTTCCAAGTCAGGTACTTCAGCTCAGCTGAACAAAGAGGCTCAAAGGGAGGCTGCATCAGCTGTGCAATACAAATATTCAGATCCCACAGAGGAGTGGGATTCCAGAAAGGGGGGTTGATATGAATCAGCCCTTTGAAAAGTCTTTTAAAGACTGGGTGAGAGGCTAAGGAAGAGACTTTCCCTGCTGAAAAGAAAGCAGAAACAGCTGCCAAATGCACCTTGAGGGCGGCAGGCCGAAGGCCCAAACTGTTAAGATGCACCATATAATCCAGAACAATGGCAAATATCAGCTGAATCCAGCTGGATGTGCCTCTGAGCACACCAAAACCCAAACTTCTTCCATTTGGAACTGTAAGTCTTTCTGGTGGAAGGCTTTCTACTAGCCTTAAGGATATCCAGAGCTGGCTGGGAAAGATTCAGACCTGCATACTCTAACTCTTCAAGAGCAGGCCTTGAGCCTGAGGGAGTGAAGGTTGGGGTACAGGATCCTCCCCTGAGAGGAGGTGAGGAGATTGAACCGTCTGGAAGGCTCAGAGGTATTGTCACTGACAGTGACAACAGTAGAGGATACCAAGGTTGACTGGTCCAGTCCGGGGCTACCAGAATCACTGTGCAAGGTTGGGACATGATCTTGACCAGCACTCTGAATATCAGAAGAAAGGGAGGAAAAGCATAGAGAAACTTGTTGGTCCAATCTAACAGGAGAGCATCCAGAGAGACAGACCCCAGAAGAGGGGGTCCGCAGCAGAACAATGGGAGCTGATGGTTGTCCGGGGCTGCAAAGAGACCTATCTCTGGAGTGCCCCATCTCTTGAAAATGATTTGAAGGATGAGAGGGTCCAGGGACCATTCGTGATGACCCTGAGAAATCCTGCTGAGAGCATCTGCAAGTACATTGTCCTTTCCTGGGAGATGCACAGTGATCAGGAAAGCTTGCAGAGAATAAACTAGAGACCATATTTTCATGGCCTCGGTGCACAGGGCCGAAGACCGAGTGCCCTCCTGCTTGTTGATGTGCCACATGGTTGTGGTGTTGTCTGTCCTGATCTGCACCACTTTCCCCTGGATCATGTTCGAAAATGTCTGAACTGCTAGAAAGACAGCCCTGAATTTGAGCAGGTTTATATGCAGAAGGGACTCCTGAGGAGACCAAGTCCTCTGAGCTGTGTGCCGATCCAGATGGGCTCCCCACCCCAGTAGGGAAGCATCTGTGGTGAGTATTACTGTGGGCACCTGACTGAGGAAGGGAACCCCTTGCCTCAAATTGTCCTCCTCCAGCCACCACTGGAGGGCTTGAACCAGAGTCAGGGACACTGGAACCAACTTGGAGAGGGAGTCTTTTCTCTGAGACCAAAAGGCTCTCAGGTGAAATTGAATATCTCTCATCTGAAACCTTGCACCTTGCACCTTGCACCACTGCAGTGCATGCTGCCATATGGCCTAGCAGCTGCAAAAAGTGTCTGGCTGGCCGAGACACAAGTGGACGAAAAGAGGAGGCCAGACTGATAAGAGATTGGACCCTTGGGGAAGGGAGAAAGGCCTTGGCCTGAACAGTGTCCAGCTCCACGCCTATAAATGTGAGAACCTGGGTAGGCTCCAGAACAGACTTTTCCAGATTCAGGAAGAACCCTAAGGATTCCAGAAGATCTTGAGTGGCCCTTAAAGCTGACCTGACTTGGTCTGGGGACTGGCCTACTATAAGCCAATCATCCAGATAAGGGAACAGTAGGATGCCTTGCTTTCTGAGGAAGGCCACCACTACTGCCAGGCACTTAGTGAATACCCTTGGAGCGGTTGTCAAACCAAAAGGCATTGCTCTAAACTGGTAATGACCTGAGGGCAGTTCGAATCTGAGGTACTTTCTGTGGGACTGCCTGATAGGTATGTGAAAATAGGCATCTTTGAGATCCAGAGAGGCTAGCCAGTCTCCTGGTCTCAGAGAGGGAAGAATTAGTCCCAGAGTCACCATCTTGAACTTTGACCTTAAGATATGTTTGTTTAGGTATCGTAGATCTAGGATGGGTCGCCACTCCCCTGTCTTTTTTAGGGTAAGGAAGTACCTGGAGTACAATCTTTTTCCCCTGTGGATGAGAGGAACCTTTTCCACTGCCTGCAGGAGCAATAGAGATGAGACCTCTGTCTCCAAGGCCTGTGCTTCCTCTGAAGAGGAAGAGGGATAAACCTATGCTCTCAGCCTTGGGAACCTGGTGAAGCTGAGAGCAAGACCCTGTCTTAACACTTCCAGAATCCATTTGTCTGAAGTGACAGACTTCCAGGCCTGAAAGAAGTGAGCCAGCATGCCTCCTACAGGGATTGGGGAGGCAACCCTGGCTGACCCATCAGGGTGTCTGCTTGGCAGGGGGCTTAGACTGACAGGAGGATGCAACTCTTGTCATCCCCCTTCTACCTCTTCCCCTAAAGAACCACCTCTACTGAAAAGAAGAGGAGGCTTGGGCCCAGTAAAAGGTCCTTTGAAAAGGCCTGCCCCTGCCAGACCTAGATTGCTACCTTTGAGGAGTGATCTGCTTCTCTTTGGCTGCAGCACTCCTGTATGGGGTCCTGTACTCATCCATCGTTTTCATGTAAGCCTCTGTTTGTCCCCCAAGCAGAGAGTTACCAGTGACAGGAAAATCCATGACTTTGGTCTGGGTATCCTGAGACAAGCTGGTATACCTGAGCCAGGCGAATCTCCACATGGAAAGAGATGTAGCCATAACCCGAGAATGGACATCATTTGAGTCTACAGCAGCATGGAACTGTACCTTGGAAGCTTCGATGCCATCTGCAGCCACCTGCTCCAGCTCACTGGCTAGCTGGGGGGGGGGGGGCATTCTTAGCCCATGCCAGAATCGTATCCCACCTAGACTTCTGGTATCTGGCCGTATATGCCATGTAATTAGATTGTCTGAATCCCAAAGAGGATGTCAAGTACTGCTTTTTAGTCATGGCATTCACTTTCCTGGAATCCTTATCTGGGGGGTGAGATGCCAGAGGAATATTAGCCTTGTCACAGGCTGCAGCTTGCACTACCCTAACATGGCTGCAGTGAGTAGTAAGGAATTCCGTCCCAGGGCCTGACCAAGCATACCTCCTGTAAATCTTCTTATCCACAGGGGGTATGGATGTTGGTAGCTTTAAGGTTTTTTTGGGTCTGTTTCCCCAGGGACTTATGTAGAGGGACAGACACCTTTTGGACTCTGGGACATCCATCATCTCAACATAGTCAGGTTCCTCCTGATCCTGTTCAGCTTCTTCCACAGGGAGCTGAAGAGTGTCAGCCACCTTCCTGTAAAACAGGTAGTGGGAGGAGGACTCAGACAGTCTGGGAGGAGACACATTGGAAGGCCTGTCTGAGGAGATGTCCGGTTCGATAGGCTCATCCAGGTCTTCATAATCTTCATCATCTTTGTCTCTTTCCCATTTGCCCTCATAAAAAGCTTCAGGGTCATAACTGGAAGCTTGTAAGTCCGACCGAACCGACCGTCCTCGAGACGGTGTCGGTTCGGTCGGAACCAGACGAATCGACTGCACTATAGCAATCACTTTGGCAATTTCGTCGGCGGTCGGAACATGGGAAACGGGATCTGAACCGTCCAACTTACGCTTTTTCTTTGTAGGAACTGATTCCGCAGAATCTGCTCTCCTCTTGCCCGAGGGGGTATCGCCCAGGTCAGTAGGCACCTCCTCAGGTTCAGCCGAAACCAAACCGGGCTGGCCATCCGGGTCAGCGGACTTCTCGGCCTCCCTTTCCTTTAGTCTACTCAAATGTTTTTCAGCAGTAGCTTTAGGAAAATATTTGCAAATTTGGCAGTCCTCCTTGAGATAGTCAAACCCCAGACAATAAACATAGATGAGGTGGGGATCAGCCTTGGAAAAGCCTCCCCACACTCAGTGCAGTGCTGAAACCCTGTGGGCCCAGTTTTCTTTTTGGGTTTCTCAAACATGCCTCAGATAACCAGTCACCCTTACCAGCGTTCAAGTCAGGCGACTACAAAACCTATCGGTTCTGACCGTGTCATAGTTCGGTTGAAAACCCCCCAGAAATTAAACGTTTTTTTCAGGAACTGATAGGTACCGGAATCGCACACACACTTTCTTTTTTTTTTTTTTTTGTACTTCGGTTCCTGACCAGACCGACCGGTAGGGAACAGAAAAATAAAACAATTTCTTTCAATACACACACTATCTACCTACTATACACTTACTGTACCGGGACAGAGATTCAAACACCAAAAAATAAAGAAAACGGTTGGTAAAACCGATCGATTTACTGCGACCGAACCGAAGTGTAGGAAAGGATCTCCGGAGCAACTTTTCAGTTAGGCGGAGTAAAGAATCTGACGGTTACACTTCAGAGTACCTGGAACAGAGGTTTGAAAACTGAGCTTGAGATGAACGTTCTATGCCTGGCATAGACTTTAACCCTTTCATCTCCGGGGCAGTTGAAGTGCTGGGGCTAACTGCAATTAGTCAGAATACAGCAAGACTTCATGTTGTTTGAATAGCAATCAGCATGTAAAAGGGCACAATTTAGAATGCCAGTAGGTAGGAATATTTCATGAAGGTTCCAGTCTGGTTTATTGTTTATTGTTATGTGTTTTCTGTAAGTGTACATGGGCTGGCCACCTATGTTTTGTGTTTTGTTATGTCTTGTTGTCTATTACCCCCCCCCCCCCGGGAATCAAGAGCCTACCTATTCATGATTGTGTCCCTATAAATTAAATAGTGTATTCAAGAAAGCTGTATTATGCTGGGTTTAAATTAATTGTCTGATATTTATCAGACAAGCACCTAGGCAAGGAAGCAGGTACACAGGGCTGGTATCAGGTTTTTGTGGGTCCCGGGCAATGGACCTCAGGAAGGCCCCCCCCGACCCATCAATCTATAAAAACAATACAATAAGACTTCTACACTACCACCAGCCAGCTTGCCGTCACCAACCGTCCAATCCCCTCTCCACACAGCAGTAGTACAGCATCAATTCTGTTTCTGACAAAATTCCACTGCCACACCACCACAACAGGCCAACTAGCAAGCCATTCTCGTGCTAGGACCGCGACCACCGTCCAACTTCTAGAAGGCCACCCATTGGACCTGTCCGTTAAAAAAATTATAAAAAAATAAAGTAAAATCCCACCACTAGGCAGCCAGCAGTTGCCAATCACCAACCCTCTCCAGTCTCCGCACAGTACAGCAGCAACTCTGACAAAATAACTTACACACCGTACTCTAGCAGGCCATGCAAGCCATGAAGCCATGGCACTCAAAAATTGGACCCCTCTCTGCTTGCAGGCAATAGATGTCTATTCAATGTAAAAAGTAAAAGTGACTGTCACTGACTCGGTCCCAAACTCCTGCACCCCCAAAGGCAGGATCATCAGGCATAGAACAAGTTTTGGTATAGTACAATGCAACGGCCCAGGCAGTGGGCCCATGACTGCAACCTCCTCCCCCCCCCCGCCTGGGCAGGCCTGGACACTTACTCTTTTACCTTGTGTGTGGTGCGTGGTGTGCGTGTGTGTGTATGTGTGTGTGTGGGGATCATCATCATGAAGGGAGCTTGGATGCTGTATCCACATCGGATGGACTGATTGCTGTTGTCGACTCCTCGAAATTCGGTGGCTCGGTGCTATTTCAAACTACTAGCTGCGGTGCCTCCACACAAGCCCAGCGATGCGTCACAGATGGACGCAGAGAGACAACCAAACCGATTGCTCAGTCCTGGCCATGCCAGACGCTTTGCTGCTGCCTGCTCGATTGCCACCACTGTCTCCACCTGCTGCACCCAACTCTGAGTTTAAACTGAGAACTCCTGCCTTGGCACCTTGCCAGTAGCTGCCTTTCATTTCCAACAACGTAACTATGGTGACGTGTGACGTCAGATGTCGCAAACATTACACTACACAGTTAAGCGCTACTGGCTGGCCGTGGCTGTTACAGTCAGGCCCACCCTTCCACCATACTTTCCTCCCCTCCAGCGAGCTATTGGTCTGCCACAATCCCACATCCTGCCCCACAGAATGCTAATGAATTGGGGCCCTACTTGCTTCTGTTCTGAGTCACCCACTGTAGTTTTTTTCTCTCAGCAGCAGGCCGCGCAGTAGAACAATTCCCTCCACACAGTCAGTGTAAATCACGCTGATTGCTGATGCTGCCAGAGCAGCGCGGAGCTACTGCGTCTGCACAAAGTTTGGTTTATGCTTCTTTTTTTTTTTAGCCTTGGCTGGTGGCGGTGGGCCTCCCTCTGATGTCAGGGCCCTGGGCAATTGTCTGGGTGGCCCGTGTGCTGATGCCGGGCCTTACAAAACCATTTGGTAGCTTTCCCCTTTACGTTCTTCTTAAGAAAGCCCTGCTTTATCATTTTCATTAAACATATAAACATTTAAAATGGGGAAAAACTGAACTTATCGCCTGGTTGGGCTTCTATACATTATAAGGTGCTGTTCAGTTGTAAAGCCACCACCCGAGGTTGCGTTTATTTTTATTTTCCTCGCTCCTCGGTGGTGCGGCTTAGTTCTGTTAAAGCTAGGAAAAGCCGTGCGACTGTGCGCACATTCGCATAGTTTAAAGCTCCGCATTTATTGCGGTTGCTACAGAGAAAATATAAGCCAGGTTATAAAATGAAAGGATAAGTTACCGGCACCATTTGCTGTAAAAGAGAAATTCCCCTCGTTGTTCAAATATACGCACGGAAAACCAGGGCTCAGCTTAGAAAGCAGTCTTTGGTCAAGCCGAGTCTTTCGGTGCTCCTCCTCCACAGCTCCTCTCTAAGAGCCAGCCAGTCACTTCCAAACTACTTTTATATTCAGAACTGTTGGAGGAGGGGCTTACTGAAGGATTTTTCTTTTCTATTCTGGATCCAGATAATAATATTAAACAGGAATGTCATGACTACAATAATATTGAAGATATCATAATTCTGGTTTATAAAATAATTAATTAAAAGGTATCTAAAGGAGAGATAAACATTGTGATGTGATTGATAGGTAGGAGGGCCAATCTCTTTGTCCAGCCCCCCTTATATACTGCATATCAAGGGACATAGAGTCAGAATAGAAGGAGGTGTTGAAGAGGAAACACCTAGCCAGTCTAGTGCCTTCTAGTACTGACAGCTTGAGATATTGGAAATGAAGCTTACTTCTGGAATTATTGTATTAAGATGTTTAATATGTTTCATTTAATGTTTTATTGATTTTTTTTTTCTTTGTTTTGACGAAACAGGTCCGCTATTATTTTGTTCTGTAAATAGCAAATAAAACAGTCTTGGATTTATGCAACTTCAGATCAGTGCATGTATCCATCTGTTACCCCACAGCCTTTTACCCAACAAACTGAGAGGAGGGCTCCATACTGGATCCTATACTTGAAACAATGGGCTGCACTGGCAGTAACAGGGTCTTAGTGAAATTCTGGTAATAAATACATACAAGGTTGTTTGGGGTTATGCACTCTTAAGGATTCACTATCAGAATCTGTTAAATTGCCACCCCATTAGCCATGGCCCTGGCCACAAATTCAAATGCTGCAGTTTTAATTGCCTCTGTTGGGTCCTTTAAGATACACAGATAGTATGTCTCATTGGATAACTGTCTGCCATTTCTGCTAGATATATTTCTATACCCCACAGAACAATAGCTCCACTTTTATCTGCTGGCTTGATACCCAAAGATGGATCTTCCTATAACTGTTTTAGAGTAACCCGCTCTCCAACTGTTAAATGCTCCTGCTGTTGGTTAGGCTCCAGCAGGAGGAGGTAAGTGTTTTACCTTTAATTAAACATATAGCTTATAGGGGTTCAGTGCTGCAGATTTTTCTTTCCATTTTCAGTGTACTATAGGCTCATAAGCCAGCATGTACCATGCTTGGAGTACCAGTGAGCTGAGAGCCCTCAAATGTATATCTGTTTGCTAAGTTTCTTTATCAGCCTGTTGTGTGATATATTGTCAAAGGCCTTACCAAAGTCCAGATAGGCCACATCCCTTGCCCCCCCCCCCCCGATTGACTTACTGAGTTACTCAGTCAAAGAAATCTATGACATTTGTTTAAGATGACACCCCCACCCCCCCACCCGTAGAGCCATGCTGCCGGTGATCCTGCAACACATATGTCTCCAGGTACTCCATTAGTCTCTGCCTCAGTAGGGACTGCATTAACTTCCCCACTACTGATGTGAGACTGACTCATCTGTAATTGCTGGCCTGCTCCCTGCTGCCGCTCTTGTGCAGAATTCCTAGGTAAAACTGGGACACATGTGCATTTCCCTTGCGTAGAATACTGAGTTATCATAGAGAAGTAAACCCACTTGCAGAACCAGGTCTGCAGCTAGGGAGTACTTTGTACTACATGGCTCCTCCCAAACCCTCCCTGGAGCTCTGTGGTTGCTTACTTGTAACTGTTTTTACTGCTGCCATTGATATCCACACCTAGGCAGTTTTACTGAGCTTGCTCAGTGCCTCAGAAAAGATTCCTCCCACCACAAGACCACATGACCATTCATCTCTGCTCCCTAGCTCTCCAGATCTGGCCAATGAAGCCAGAAGCAAAGAGCGAGACTAGCAAGGGGAGGCTGGAAGATCGTGTGGATGAGAACTGTAACTGACATTATACACTAAAGCAAGTCATGTCAGATAAAACAGTGAGATTACATAACACATCATCGATTCACTTTTTCACATCTGACTATTTTGTAATCTGTACCCTTTTTTAGTAGCAAAATGGTGAAGATGATAAATCATTTTGGTTATCCTACCAGCTGCGCCACCAAGGTGACTGGAAACCCTGGACTCCCAGAAGTACCTTACTCCTTCTCTAATGCACAACCTGGTGCTGCACAGATAATTTAATTATTTATTCACAAGGGTGCAGTGCATGTATATACAGAACCCAAACAAACAGATGGGAGAAAGAAATAAGTTGTTTGGGTTCCATATAGGTACACCGCACACTTGTGAATCAAAAAATGAAGAAGATAAATGCAGAGGTGAGCTTGGCAATAAGAAGAATGAAGGATGTTGGTACCAGTGTGAAACTGATCCACGCATTCCTTGAAAGTAAATGGGATCTGCATCATGGTGCACATAGTACAGGCGCATCAGAAATGTACCCCGTCTAAATCGCACGTTCGACTGATTGCGTGTACTAGGTAACTCATCGCAAAGTATGGTGTACTAAAACTACATATAGTACTGTAAATTTCATAGTTTGAGACTACCTGTTGTGCTCTGCTTACAATGACACCAAGGCCAGGATATTCATAGAGCCAGATTAGGGCTCAGTAAATATTTGCTCCAGGAGCAAATTGGTGCCGGGAGCAAGCTAGTGATATATTGGAACCTGCCTTGGCACTTTGCGAGCACTAAAGATATGTTCCAATATACCAGCTAGGCACTATCTCAGTTGTGATCGCAAACCCCAGACCCCTATAGACCATAAGAAGTATGACCAATAGGGTGATATGGGGATTGGGATCGCAATCGGGCTGTTAGGGCCTATTAACGGTGGTTGCTCCACCATATTTGTAGTCTAAGATGCAAATGACCACATAGCACTAGCAAAGTGAGTTCATTTGCATCTCACTTGCATCTCATTAGGGCTTCATTACAGACCAGGAGCAAACAGTGTTTGCTACCCCCCAGTGCCTGTCAGGGCTACTTCACTAGTGGTCTGGTACCCCCCCCACATCCCCCCAAACACCCCTGTCAGTCTGTAGTAAATATTTCATGGTGTCTAGTGGTCCCCTTGTCCCCCCAAACATCCTTGTCAGTTTGTAGTAAATATTCCCTGGTGTCTGCTGGTCCCTCTCCCCACATGTCCCACCAATATGGCTTTCTTATTTCTCTGGTGGCTAGTAGTCCCCACCTCCCAAATGCCCCACCAATATGAAGCTTTATTATTTCCCTGTTGTCCAGTGGTTCCCACCACCACTTCCCATAGGTTCAAATCCCCATGCCAATAATATCATTATAATCAACCTGGTGTCTAGCGGTCTCCAGCTCGTAGTTCTGAACTCTGCCTGTCCCTACAATAAAACTCCCTGACCCACCCAATTCTGTCTTCAGTGCACACATCCCTCCTGGCAACCTGCACAGGCCCTACACTCACCTCCATGGCTGACCGCTGACTGATAGTTCATAATTGCATGCTTACAGTAAACAGCTGAATGCAGTCACTGTGCGATTACAAAATGTCAGCTGGCATCTGGCTGTGGATGTGAACAGAATGTCTGTGCCGGTCATCGGGGGGTGTTGCATTGGGGATAGGTTGGGTGGGTTGGTGGGTTTTACCATTGGGGAGTGTTTGCCAGGGGATATTACCCTACAGAGAGCAACAGAGAGCACTAGATAGCAGAGAATGATCAGAATGTTATTGGCAGGGGGATTTCAACTTACAGGGGAGTAGGGGGACCACTAGACACCAAGGAATTATCAGGATATTATTGGCAGGTGATTGGAACCTACAAGTGGGGGGGGCTCACTAGACACCAGGGAAGTGATATGGTAAGTACAGCTGGCAGTTTAGGGGTGGGGGGAACCACTGGACAAAAGGGAATGGATGATGTATTATTGGTGGAGTGTTCGGGGTGGGGGAGTCACAGTTAGTGGCTGCACCCTTTAAGAACTGGTTTGGGGAGGCAGAAAATAGCACAGCACTAATAGCTACTTACCACTTCTCCAAACCTACCAATATGCTGGTGCACCTATATGCAAGACGCTGCATAGGCACACCAGCATATTTTAAGGTCAGTCACAAACAGGTTAGTGACTCATTTACCACGCCATCCAGTATGGCATTTTGAAATACTCCCTGCTTTGGGGTCACAAAATGGTGTTAGCAACTCGCTAACCCATTTAGAAATCACAAACAGGGTTTGAAAATACTGGCATAGATGTCTTGTGGATTTGATGATACAGTGGTGCCCACCATCAAGTTCCCACTACTATCTGTCACAATGTCCTCAGTCACAGCTAGTTAGAAAGCTTAGTGTCACTGTTTTCAAATGCTATAAGTAAGCAATAAGACATGACAGGGTGTGTGTTAGACACTAACACACAGCTAGGAGGCTTAGTGAGCCAAGTGCATCCAGCCTCCTAGACGTGTGTTAATGTGTCTAACACACAGACCCAGGAGTGGCTTATTGCACTTATGAAATGGGCATCTAAATTATAGATGCATGTGAAAGTAAAAATTACTTTAATAACTAATAAAAAAAATTAAATATTTTTCTTTAATTAATATAAAATTGTTCCTCCTCCAGTTTACTGTGTGCTTTTTTTTTTTTTTTGAGTTGAGGATTTTTGACCTAGGCAGGCTGCTGTACTTGTAGTTTTTTGAGCTGTCATGGCATTGCCCCCCTCCTGCTCCAGTTCTGTTCCCCCCCCCAAAAAAACAGTAACTAGTAAAACAAGGAGGTACCAAGCAGATGGCAGCTATGCTTGAGGAGGACTGTGATCAACAGAGCAGATGGGTGGCAAGAAACAGAAGAGATCTCGGTGGGTGGGAGCGAGCAAGCAGACAGTTGAGAGCAACGGGAAGAGATTGTGGCAGTAATTGATTTTTTTAATAGTCTTGCTTCTTGCTGCCAGTAACTGGGGAGAGATCTTGGTGGGTGGGAGTGAGCAAGTGGACGGTTGAGTGCAATGGGAAGAGATTGTGGCAGTAATTGTGGTCTGGCAGCACTACAGTGATCAGATGAGTTCACGAGTGAAAACAAGATGGCAGCTTTTATTTTTTTAACATTCTAATTTGGAACACTGGCAGAATGGGAAGATCAGTGCCCGCCTGGCATAGCACAGCCTGATCTTTTTTCTGTGGTGTTAGACATATTAACACATTCTTACTAGCCAATCAGAATGCTTGATTGTTACCAGCCATTTCATAATTAGGGCTGTGCAACCTCCCAAAAACGTTCTGTCTTGGGCCTATGGGCACACTAGTTTGTGCTGGTTTAATTACTGAAAACATTGGGGAATGGGAATAAAAGTAAATAATGTTCTGGGCCAATTAAACACCCCAAACAGCAGGATAATGCAGTGGACCACACTGAATGCTACTGGTTCCAAAAATAATGTTCATTCTGTGCCAAACATGGACGAGGCAGTGCAAACAGTATGTGGCCAACATTGCTCAAAAATTGTTACAAAGCCTATGTAGGACCACCAAACATCTGATGCCAGCAGTGTAGCATGCAACATGGTATGTAGGCTACTGGTTACAAATATTGTGTACTTTGGGATAGTGCCAAAGATAGACAAGACTTCCAGTTATGTCATTGATAAGTGTTGTGCACACTCTTTACTTGGCCAAGTTCACTGTCCAAAAATCATAAGGCCTATGTAAGCCTGAAAATGCACAATATTCTGATCTGAAGACGCAACATAGCAGTGCAGCATCCCATAGTCTGTGTGTGTAGGCTTCTGGTTCCACAATAGAATAATGGACGCAGAAGCCCTCCCTATCCACCTCATAATCCTCTGTCTTTAGTGCAGCTAGAAGTGTAACAGATTAGCATCCATAAACCTTAGCAAGTAGGTCTTTGGAAATGGGGCAGGTTATTTATTTATTTTTAAGTCAGCATCTCTACATTTTGGGTCATCAGGGTCTTGTTGGTGACTATATTGGCCAAGATAAAGGCCTCCCCTGCCCCATTGAGTATTACTGGCATTGGTGGTACTCCTGTCCTAATCACTGACTCCATCAAATACTTTGGGGTGACACTTGACCCCCCAGCTTGACCTTGGGCATCATATCCAAAATGTATGCAGAGCTGTCAATTTCAAACTGGGTCTGGCCTACAGAACAAAGAACAATCTTACTTCTGCTGCTTGCCTTGCACTGGCCAGAGGTGTGTTTCTCCCTTCTCTCTGCTATGGACTCATCCTGTTTCCATGCACCTCCAAAGTTCACCTCTCTAGGTGGAACATAGCCTATAATAACATTTGCCACTTTGCACTTGCTGCCCCTCGCCTCACCCGTCACTGTGACCTGTATAACAAACTTGACTGGCTCTCCCCACCCAACCACATGAATTTTGTACTGGACAGCTTCACAGGCAAGGTTCTCAGAACTAGCACCCCCCCAGGACTGGCTGAGCTCCTCAGACTGGCTGTCTCTTCTTATTATTACCTTAAATCATTGGGCCCTGCTGTTCCTGTCACTCAAACGCAAATGGGGGACAGGGATTGTGCTTCATGTGCCTCCAGAGTATGGAACTCCTTTCTCGCCCAGGTCCACCCCCCCACTCATGCCTTCAGAGCTCCCTGTGGAATTACTTGAAGCTCTCCTCTGTATGTGGTTGTCCTAAACCACCATAACTAACCTTGGTCCCCTGCACTGGATTTACATGTCCTTCTTTTGGTACCCTTGCACAGGTCCTGCTGATGCATCCTGCCTGCTTGGGTTCTGCTCTGTATATAATGTATTTGTATGTACTCTATTTCAGGCAATGCTTTGACTGCGGCTCTGCTTTTGGGGCTCTGAGCTGTATAGAATTGCATAATGCACTGTTCATATCCTTGGTGACTCTATGTATATATTTTTTGTTCCTATTCTAACTGTGTTTACTGACTGCTTGTGTTATGTTCATCTGGTTCTACCTGATTCTGTGTAATGCCTAACTTGTATCATGTTGTCTTCTGTATGAACTTGTATTTCATTGTACTCTCCTGGGTTGTACCGGACAATAGGCAAATGTGTTGTCTAGTGTACTTACCTGGTCAACAAAAGCTAATTAAATAAATAAATATTGTCTGAAGCAAAGAAAATTCTCTGAGTATATACTTGTAGGGGGGTAACTGAGGTTCTAAACAGCTACCTCTGTCAAAGAAGGCTAAATGTGTTTTTTTTGGTACTGGTACAATAGTGGCTCATCTCCTACAGCTAGTGCCAGTCTCACCTAAATAATCCTGCACCATCTTGATTGCTGGCATCTCAGACACCACTATGACATATCTTGACTTGCTGTGTTTCTATGTTTCCTTGCACACATGTGCAAGAAACATAGTGCCATCATCTGAGTTTTTGGAGTTGTGGCACCCGTCTTCCAATTCAGTCAGTGTGTTTGCAGGTGTGGCTGCAGTTCTCCAAAGAATGCTGCAGCTATCTATGACAGCAGTTGAAAATGCAGTGGCCGTACAGTTGAAAGGAGAGCTACGCTTCAGTGAGCAGCAATAAGATATCGCGTGCTCATGCGCACTCCCCACACACACAAATGCATGCATGCATACTGTGTGCTCGTGCTTCCCCTCCACGCACACACTGTATAGCCAATGGGGGTGCCCAATCCCCCATCAGCTGTGCTGCACTCCCCCCCAACAGAGTTTCAGATGCCACACTGGGAGCCCACCCCAGCATGGCAACAGATCATATAGTCGATGGGGGTGCCCAATCCCCCGTCGGCTCCACTGTCTCCCCCCAAGAGACTACAGGGTGCCACGCTGGGAGCCCACCCCAGCATGGCAACAGATCATATAGCCGATGGGGTGCCCAGTCCCTTGTTGGCTCCATGTCCCTCCCCAAACAGTCTTCCAGCTGCCACGCTGGGAGTCCACCCCAGCATGGCACAAATTCCGTGTCATCTAAGTTAAAAAAAAAAAAAAAAGAAACCTGAAAGAAAAAAACATTCCCTCACTGACTGTCCTGACCCAATCTCCCCCCAACCGCGCCCACCCTCTGTGCACCCTGCCTCCCCACACCCCCTCCTCACCCCCTAACTTACCTCCGGGCTTGGCGGCAATCTTGATTGGACGGGAACACGTCTGCACTCTTAAAGCCGACCGTGAACTGAAGAAATGCCGATGCGCTGTACAGTGTAATAAACAGGGTTTTCAACTTTAGTGCATATCTTGGGCATTTTGGGGAATTTTTTCACCAAATTTTCAACATGGGGTTTTTGGGACCCCACCTCATGAATTCTGTCACTGTCATGGCGTTAATCAGCCCCAAAAGGTGATTTCGCGGTCACTGCGTGGAACCACCATTCGGGACTGATTTACAAAATGACAGTGCCACAGTTCATGAGATAGGCCCCCAAAAACCCTATGTTGGAAATTTGGTGAAAAAATTCCTAAAAATGACTGTTTTACGAGCATGCTTTGCGCTGTTCCTACGCACGCTCATAAGTTCGCGAATTTTCAATATGTTCACTCCAGATTTTCAACATTGCCATTTTTACTATACCTTTCTTATGAGCAGTACAGCTGTCATTTTCACATCTGACCCAAAACGTGTTTCGCAAGATGTAGCTTTAATGGTGCAGTTGGTGTGCGAAATCAAGGTTCAGGACAGATTAAGAAAATCACAGTGATACTGTTCATGAGCAGAGGTGTTGAAATGGCTATGTTAAAAATTTGGTGAAAAAATTCCCCAAAATTACTGTTTTACGAGCATGAGTTGCGCTGTTCCTACGCATGCTCATAAGTTTGCGAATTTTCAATATTTTCACTTCAGATTTTCAACATTGCCATTTTACCACACCTCCTTATGAGCAGTATAGCTGTCATTTTTCACATCTTGGCCAAAACATGTTTCTGCCCATGTAGTGTACAATGGCGCAGTCGTATGCGAAATCAATGTTCATGACAGATTAAGAAAATCACAGTGACACTGTTCATGAGCAGAGGTGTTAAAATGGCAGTGTTAAAAATTTGGTGAAATACGTCCATAAAATGACTGTGTTACGAGCGACCATTGCACAAAGTTTCCACGAACCCTCGTAACTTCATGGATTTCTAATATTTTCAGTCCAGATTTTCACCACTGGCATTTTTCCACACTTCCTTATGAACAGTACGGCTGTAATTTTTCACACCATGGCTGAAAAGTGTTTTTGCACTTCCAGCACAGAAATGCGTGGTCGCTGTGGGAAATCACTGTTCGGGACAGATTAAGAAAATCACAGTGACACTGTTCATGAGCGGAGGTTACAAAATCCCTGTGTTGACAATCTGCTGTAAAAAAATCCCCAAACTAATTGTATTACGGGTGTGCATTGAGCATTTTCTACACACGCTCGTGACCACCAGTTTTTTGTTAATATTTTCACTGCAGAATTTCAACATTGCCATTTTTTGCACCTCCCTTACGAACAGTACAGCTGTCATTTTTCACATCCTGTTCGAATTTGCTGCACCTGTGGTGCCAAAATGCGATGCGAAGTTGCTGCAAATCAGCTTGCCAACAAATTGATATTGCCACTGTTCATAAGGTGGGAGTCACAAAAACCATGTTGAAAATTTGGAGTGAAATGTCACGAACACCTGAGGCATTAGGGTTTCCGACCATAACGCCCCAGCCTGTAGAGATTGAGAGGCATCAGGGGTGTGACTTAGGATTCTCGCCTGTAATGCTCATACCATTCCACACCCTGCAACCAGTGAGAGGCATCGAGGTGTGCCTTGGACTCTTCAGTCCCAAAGTTCACCCCACTCTTCTATACAGGACCCATCTCACCGTATTTCCTGATGGAATGGGGTGCACATAAGGGCCAAAGATCCCAAGGCACACCGTGACACTTGTCAGTGTCTGCAGGGTAGGGTGTGGTGAAATGGCATAGCCGTTATGCCTGACAACCCAAAGGCACACCTCAATGCCTGTCAGTCTCCCCAGGGTGGTGGTGGAGTTGGCTTCAGTTCAATACTTCACTGTCATTCCTATTATGCAGCTCTCAAACTCCACTACCAATGCCAATGCCAGCAAGCAAACATTCGGCATTGACAAATGCTTGTTTCATCAAGCCATAGTCAGACAATTGTTTCCTCCATGGCTTGTCATCCTTGAATGCCTTTGGTGAGGGGAGCAGTGGCAGCATTAAGTCTATGTTGACTTGGTGTCAAGAATAAGTGACTCCTCTGACATTCAGCACCATCAGTGGCAACATCTTGCGATCCTCCCTCTTACCTCTTTTCCACCTGGCTTGTTAGTGGGTCAGAAAGGGACAACTGTTCATCTGTACTTGTGTTCCGAGCCTTTTTGGTGTCATACATGCAGAGACCAGATGGATAAGCCAGGCTTTATAGGACTGCTGAGCCTTACTGCATTCTTTTGCATCAAAGAATGTCACGCATGTACCCTTAAAGAGCCCCTGACATCATTAGAAAAACTTGGAAAAATGTGAGATTTAGACAGTTCAGTTTATATTTCATGTATTTTCTATAATTATTTACCTTTTTTCTTTATTACCGAGGACAGGTGTATGAAGGAGGCTTACTGTTCTTTACACTTTATCTGCTCTTTCTGCTATCCTACGTATGACATCATAATCTGGGTTGCACCTGGAAACAAGCTTCTGGTCATGGTGCTTTTCCCGATTACCAACTTTTAAATAAATAAAGTAAATAATCCCCCGTTTACGGCATCGTAATTATCCCCACAGCAACAGACTGTGATGTCATAAACAAAACTGTGATGTCATATGTAGGCAAGCAGCCAGAACAGATAGGGCAGTGGTCCTGTGTACATACAAATGTCCTTAGTAATAAAGAATTAAAAATACAGAAACAATTCTAAAATATAAACTCACTTGTGCTAAATATTACATTTTCTCAAAGTTATCACAACGGTGTCAGGGGCTCTTTAAACTGAAAGGCCAAGAGACTGGTTGGGATGCAGTGGTCACTTCTTTCTATGTTAGACACTTTAGATATACACTTGATTGATAAAGAGCTGTTGGGCCATGAATGGTATACCTATCAAAGTTGCAAAACAACCTCAAACAAATACAGTCTCCCCATTTGAGGTCCATACTAGTAATAAGTTCAATAGCATGAATCCTATGGAATGTAACTGACTAGACTCAAATGCTTTTGGGACTAATCTGACTGTCAAGACAAAAGAATCTGAAAAACTCTCCTTAGATATTTTTGGCTGCATGAATTGGAATATAGCTGGAAAAGGGTTAAACTGGGTGTCATAGAATGGATAACGTTTATCAAAAAATGTGAAATAATATTTTTTCAAGAAATTGAGCAGTAAAGATGCCTGATACTAATTCGGTTACATCTGTTGTTTCGCCAGCCAAAAAAGTAACAACAATGAAATGACCATCAGGAGGATTAATGGTTTTGCTTAAGGTGGCACCATTTCTTTTATGAGAACAAATTATTGAAATCAATAAATAATTTTATCATATTGCCTCTGAAAATAATGTTGCTTATTGTTTGTTTGTTTATTCGCTTTACTGGTAAGTACACTGGAAAACCAAGTTCCTTTTTCAGGTGCGACCCACACCAAAACAGTACAACATTACATACATACATGTTAAATACAATAGACATACAATCCATAATTCAGACTAAAAAGTCCATGTCAGAAAACAATAAAGCAAATACCTATGTAAAACAATTACAATTAGACTGTAATAAGAAATACATCCTCAGTTCATAGGCAAATGTTTTAAAAGATTGCAACTGTCTATTATCCAATGGAATTTCATTCCAAATAAATGAAGAAAGATATGCAAAGACCCTCTGTCCACAACTAGATCTCATGAAGGGAATTTTAAGAACCGTATTGTCTGTTCTGTGTCTAGAGAAGTGGCCCTGATCATATGTTTTCAGCATACCACTGAGTCTTAAGGGAACCCCGGAAGTAATGACGCTATAAGTAAATTTGGCCATACACCACCGAAAATGTAGCTGAACAGAAAGCCAGCTCATTTTTTCTAAGGTAACACAGTGATGAGCTAATTTGGGAGCACTGAGAGCAAATTTAGCTATTCGTTGTAATAAAATAGATTTTTTAAAGATTATTATAACAGAAGCTATGACAGTAACTATGGTAGCATAGTTTACAATTGGAACTAAACACTGTTTGGCAATAGCCATCCTAGATTCACTGGTAAGAGAAGAGCGAATTCTGTACAAAAGGGCCACTTTAGAGTGAATTCTTGATGTTACCCTTGCGAAATGGGGTTCATAACTTTTGTTAGGGTCCAAAAGGACCCCTAAATACTGAAACAAATCCACCTGTTCAAACAACGATCCATCAAGGGACTTCACCTGCAAACTTTGTCCCAAAGACCTAAGATGTGCTCTAGTCCCAAAAAGCACTGTTTTTGTCTTAGCCTTATTCAGGATGAATTTGTTAGAAATTAGAGAATATTGAAAGTTACACATCTCTCTGGTTAATAGATCATTCAGTTCAGTGACAGAGGAACCCTGAGCATAAATTACTGCATCATCTGCATATAAAATGAGAGATGCATTTTCAAGAACATTTACCTGTTTATTAAAAAACAGGGAAAACAAAATTGGTCCAAGTATGGAGCCCTGAGAGACCCCACACTTCACCACTGCAGGTTCAGATATAGCACACCCATACTTGATCCTTTGCGACCTATCAGTTAAATAATTATCTAGCCACGATAAGGTAACAGTTCCAACTCCAAAGGACTCCATTCTATTAAATAGTAGACAATGGTCCACCAGATTGAATGCCTTGGTCAAGTCCATGAACATGGGCCCCAGTTAGACATCCTCTATCCATACCATCTAGGACCGCGTTCGTGTACTTGACCAAGGCAGTCTCTGTACTTCTGCTTTTGCGAAAGCCATGTTGGTTTTGCGACAAGAGTCCTGAGGAGTCTATATAGTCAATCAATTGGCTATATACTATTTTCTCCTGTACCTTGGTCAAATCTGGTAAAATTGATATAGGCCTGTAGTTTCCAAATTCCTGCTGTGAACCTGATTTATGAATAGGAACAACCAAAGAACGCTTCCATATATCAGGTACGATACCAGTGGAAAAAGATAGATTATATATAATGCTAATGGGGTATGCTAGAACTGAAGCTGCATCTCTCAATAAATTGGGATGCATCCCATCAGAGCCTGCTGAATTGTCCCTCTTAATTTGTCTAAGTAATTTCTTGACCTTCTTAGGGAAAGTAGCTTTTAGATGAAAAGTACCATTTTTATTAAGATCATCATTTAGTCTCCCCACAACTATGTCGGGCAAATCATTATGATATTTATCAAGATCGGTAAGTCTTCTATTAAACTCATTAGCTATTTTAATAGGGCAAGTCAGTAGGTCATCATCCAGTTTCATAGCACTCTGTGGGTCTACATTAAGCTTAATAAGACTATTACTTGTATTCCAAAATGTTTTAGTATCAGATAATCCTTCACGTTGTTTTTGTTGCAAATAATCTGAATTAGGTTTTTTTTATCTGTACTTTACCCTGATTACGTATGGTTCTGTATGCTGGATAGATAGATACAGAGCCACCACTTTTAAATTTTTTCCATGCCTTGTCAAGACACCTCATGAGCCTGACCAGTGGAGATGTTAACCAACCAGAGTACTTCCCACAGACCCTTCTTCTAACATAAGGAGCAAATTGATCCAGAATACAAGTAAATTCAGTAATAAAGAAATCAAGTGCACAGTTAACATCAGGTATAAGATGCATAAGAGACCAAACAACATTTCCAGAGTGCAAACAAAAAGTTTGTAAATCAAACTTAGCAAAAGATCTAGAATTTGGTGTTACTGGTTTAAATTTCATTGAACCTCCATGATTCTATAAGCAACACACTGGATGGTGATCACTCAAAGTGTCAGAGATCAACCCACACCTAATCACATTATTGGGTTTATTAGATAGGATCCAATCCAACACTGTATGTTTGTTGGATTTGTTATTATGTCTAGTGGGGTAGTGTAACCAGGTGCTGTAAACTAGATTGGATCAGAATTGTTTTTAATTTAACAGCATTGGATCCACTCCAGTTCAAATTAAAATCTCCCAAGACTACAAGCTCCCCAAAGGCCCTAGAATCCAAATGGTCTACAAATTTCTGTAGGCTAAGTTTACTGTCCTTGGGAGGGAAATAAATACAACAGATTGTAAGTTTTTTGTAGACCCCAGTAGCAATCGTATACTAACGTGCTCACAATGATTTAGTTCACCCACAAATATACTTTTCTCTTCAGCCACTAAGTTATCCTTTACGTAAAACGTAACCTCTCCCCCTCTGCATGAACCATGGTCCTTCTAAATACCTTAAAACCAGGGATTTTTATTTCAGAGTTTAAGGTGGTAGGGTTCAGCCAAGATTCACTTAATGCCAAAATGTCAGGTTTATACAAAAGGATCCAAGCTTCAACCTCCTGGAATTTAGACATCAGACTTTGAACAATAAAATGCATGATTTTCAAACCTTGTGGAAGTTGCATAAAATAGGTACTATCAGCTATATCATTAGTAATGGGACCAGGATTAAATTCAACATTACCAGAGTGAAATAACAATGAATAATGCATCCAAACTTTTACCCACATATGTACTATGCGTGTTTTGACTTTCTGTTTCCTTACAGTGTATCCCACATTATAACTTATGTACTGACCCCTAGCCCCTAACATCAGGCTATAAATAAACACAGACACAAGTGGTTTGTCATAGGAAATATTAACTTGTTTAGCATCATTAACTCTATCATCCTTTTTAACTATATGGTTAAGCATGCAATCCATACAACACACACCCAATAACAACTCCACTTTAGCCATGGTATGTGATTAATGGTACACAACACCAGTTGTAACTGTCCCAAGTCCTGTTCTCAATGTAGTGTGGCCTGATCTGACTCCAGTGAGACTCTTAGCTTCACTTGGCTGTCCTACTTAGCCGCTGCCATGTAGACATCTACTTACTTCCCAGGACAACAAAATACTCTTCTTTGGAAAGTTGCCTGAAAGAGTATATGATGTCAGTGATGTCCCCCAGAAAATGTATGTGATAGAGATTTTAATGCAAGAGTTGACAAATATGATAGAATGTTGGAGGATGATTCATAAATTTCAAGTATTGGCTTGCCTACATGATCCACAAAGGATCCTGTGGTGGATCTTGTGGACAAATGGTTAATTTTGCTATTTAAAAGACATACTCTGTTATTAAATTGGAGAGTTCATGGGAATTAACAGGGTACTTTCACTCATTTTTCATAAAAAAAACAGTATGGATTCAAGATTTTCAAGATTCAAATTTTATTTTACCACACATGTATATAAAAAAAGATTTTGTTACATGTAAAATTTAAAAACATGCTAAAAATACATCATGGAAACAATTGTTTATCTATTTATTTATTGAGTAAGATCAGAATTACAATCCTTTGAGTCATAGACTCTTTTGCAAAGGCTCCATGTCAGGTTACAAGGGGTGGAGGGTAGACATGTACAGAAAAGACATACATAAACAAGTAGTATTTACAAATTCAGATCTGACACAGCAGTGTTTCAGAGTCTCTACGTTGGTTACAAGGGGTGGAGGGTAATACAAGGTACAGCAAGGACAAAGACAGGCAGTATTAGAATTTTCAGTACTGATAGAGCAGTCCAGGCATTGTCACTTATTTGACCGGTGAGGGTATAAGGTATGTACTTAATCCACAGGATTTGGTAGCATACCTTGGTCCTTAGGCCAGGGTTTGCAGGGTGGCATCACGTAGGGTCAAGGAAGACCCAGAGTCAGGATAAGGGGAGGATAGGAGAGAGGAAGGCTTAGCCATAAGTACACTTGGCACTCTCCTTTAAATGGGTTTTAAGGTCAGATTTGAAAAGCGAGATGCTATGGGACTGGGGGGGGCAGAGAGTTGAGCCAGAGAGGAGCATGGTAACGGAAGGATCTTTGCCCGAGAGCTGTTCTACAGAGGGGAACTAGGAAAGATGGTCGAGCTGTGAGTCTTGTATTGTGTCTGGTGGGGTCTGCACTGATAATGGGAAGTAGTCCGATGGGGGCAAGCTGAAGGTGGATTTTTTTTTGCGAAAATGCAGGTGTGGTATTTTAGTCTATGTTGGAAGTTTAGCCATCCAGTCAGGGTATACAGATTGCAGGTATGGGTTAGTCTGTCACTGCCTGTCACTAGGCGGCAGGCTTTATTCAGTGCAGTGTTAATGCTGTTCAGTGTGGTGGGTTCCGCTGAGCCATATATTACTATCCCATAGTCGACTAGGGAGAGGATGGAGGAGGTGACTGCAAGTTTCATGGCCTGATCGGGTAGGCAGTGCTTGAGTTGGTAGAGGATGCCCAATCTAGTGTTGATAGCGGAGGCGAGTAGACGGATGTGGCTATGGTAGGAGAGGAGGGTATCCAGGGTGATGCCCAGGTATTTAAAGTTTGTAACGTGTTCCAGTAGGGTGCCTTGAGAGTTTGAAAGAAGGAGTGATGATTGACTATGAGGGCTCTGGTGGTGTGCAAAGATCATGGACTTTGTTTTGTTATAGTTGATGATCAGGCGGTGATCACTGAACCAGTGCTCTAGCTCCTGGAAAAAGCCCTGAAGGGCTTCTTGGAGGGCGCTAGGATGAGGCTGTTTCCAGAACAGGATGGCGTCATCAGCATACAGTAGTAGATGACCGCTGCAGGCTTTAGGGAGAGAGTTTAAGAAGAGGGTGAAGAGTAACGGGCCAAGTATAGACCCCTGCGGGACCCCAGAACAAACTGTTTTGGAGGTGGAGATAATGGTGTTAATCCTGACATGCTGAGATCATCCTGAGAGGTAGTCCTTAAACCAGGTGGTGGCCTCGGGGACTACGTTAAGTTGAGGAAGAACACAGAGCAGTAGTTCGTGACTGACAGTGTCAAATGCCTTGGTCAGATCCACAAAGATAGCCCCTGCAACTGTGCCTTGGTCAAGGGCCTCATGGATGAATGTGGTGAGTTCAGTAAGAGCAGTGACGGTACTATGGCCCTTCCGGAAGCCATGTTGTTCTTGGCTGAGAAGGTTGTATTTAGTTAGATGCTCTGTTAACTGGTCCGAAACAATTTTTTCCAAAGCCTTGGAGAGAGGAGGAAGAATAGAAATTGGTCTATAGTTGCTAGTGTAAGTGGGTTCACCATTCTTCAGAATGGGAGTGACTATGGCTATCTTCCAGGTTGAGGGGAACTGGCTGTGGCTAAGGGAAAGGTTGAGAATTTTGTGAGGTGAAGGGTGACATCGAGGTTAGTCTTAATAGTTTGAGATCTAGGGTGTCATTGCTATACCGGGTATTGGAGATAGCATTGGAAATATAGCGTTTGCAGCACTGCAGGTGATGACTCAAAGCCTGAAAGGGGGTGAGTTGACAGCACCCTGGCTAAGGAAGGAGGAGGGATGAGGTAGGGTGGAGGAAATTGGAGGGGAGGATATGGGAGAGGTCAGAGAAGGCGGAGTTAAAGGCTTCTGCTATGGCAGTGGTATCTTGTGTGACGTGGCCGTTTAGGTTGAGTTGCGTAGGGGTGGGGGAACAGGATTTACCACTGAGTTCTTTAATGTTTCTCCAGAATTTTTTCCCGTCTCCCCAGGAGGCGGAGAGAGATTGTCGGTAATAATGGGTGTTTGCCTGGCGCGCAGCCCAGGTGCATTTATTACGAGCCTCCCCGTAAAGCTGTCACTCCTGGATGCCCCAGGAGTCAATGGCTTTGTGCCAAAGGTTGTCCCTGTGTTGCATAAGGTTGAGGAGAGAAGGTGTGATCCAGGGGGTGGTTCTGGCTTTCACTACCTGTTTAGTGAGGGGATCGAACATGTCACAGGCTTTATTAAAAGTGGTGATAAAATGGGCAAGGGCAGTGTTAACAGACTGCGTGGTGTATAAGGGGAGCCAGTTGCTGTGGATAGGTAGTTTTTGAGGTTCACTAGGCCTCCTCTTTTGAGCCTTCGCTGCCAGGAGATTTCTGGCGGAGCAGAGGGCAGTTTACCCGACCACCAGCAAGTGACCGGAGAGTGGTCACTGATGGAGTCAGGGAGCACAGTCGTTTGGGAGAGGTTACGTGGCCTGTTTGTGAAAATAAGGTCTAGGAGGGTGGAGGTCCCGGTTCTAATGTCCCGCCTGGTTGGGGTGGTGACAAGTTGGGTTAGATCAAATGCCAGGGCCATATCTTTGTAGCAGGATAAAGCTGGGGATAGCCAGTCGATGTTGAAATCACCCATTAATATAATTTCACTAGTATTCAGAAGGAGGGAGATAGTGTGTAGGATTGACTCGAACCCCAGTTTTTGGTTTCTAGGAGGGATATAAGCCGCGATAATGTGCAGAGTTTTGGAGCCCAGGTTTAGTTTGACTGTTAGCATCTGGGCTCCATGTTGTGGGCCGGGGGTATGTACTTCCATGGCATTGAGGGAGGATTTAATAAAGATAGCACAGCCACCGCCTCTCTTGCCGGTCCTGTCAGCCCTGAAGATGGTATAATTATTGAGTGAGACAGCATTATTGGGGATGGTATCAGAGAGCCAGGTCTCGGAGAAGGCTAGTATGTCTGGTGCATGTTGGACGATCCAGACTTGCAGGGGGGGGGTGCTTTTTGGGTAGGTTGCAGATATTGAGGGAGGCTAGTTGCAGTCTCCCCTGCATTTTATTTGGCGAGGTCTTTGTACTGTGGGGTCCTGGGTTGGGGTGGATATTGCCCGATAGGAGCAGGAGAAGAAAGGTGTGCCGTAATAGTGCCAGTCTGCAGAGTTTGGGAGAAAACCGCTGGCTACGGGAGGGTGGTGGGCACTTTACATGCTTACAGTCAAGACAACTTTAAGAGCAATACAAGACAGAGCTAAGCTGGGTATAAGGAATCCATATTTGTACACAAGATAAAATATCTCATATCTTTTAATTCATATTATTCTTTCTTCCTGCAATTTTTTTTCCTTTCCCACATAATATTGTGCAAACTTTGCTAGTGCATATACTACTGGCTCCTGTCCTTACTTAAATATACTCATGGTTTTAGCCCGTGAATCGGCCCCCACTAGGTGATTTATTAGGAGCCCTATCCATTTTATCCAAGGGATATCAAAAACTGGGCATTCAAAGATTACATGCGGAATTTCCCACTTGCAGTTTTCATTGCAATAACATGACACCACCGGTACTACCCTCCCTATCCTATACTTTTCCCCCGGATTAATCTTTTCCATTCGCAGTCTACTCAGCACTTTTCTCTGGTTTTTATAGTCACAGAAGACCAGATATTTTTCTGTTAAAAATAAATGTTTAATATTTCTATACATTTCCCCTTCCCTGCATTCATGTATTTTCCCCAAATCTTGTGCTGCAGCAACACCCAATAGTCTTTGTATAGCCCGATTCTTAAACAGATACATACCCTCGTCAGGTTGTAAAATGTAATTATATTCTACATAGAAACATAGAAACATAGACTTTGATGGCAGATAAGGACCACTAGGCCCATCTAGTCTGCCCATTTCCCTACCTACAGGATAGGCCACAGATCCTAGTTAACCAACAGCCTATTTCTTCCTAGCCCCCACAAGAATTGCCTTATGTCTGTCCCATGCATTCTTGAATTCTCCCACAGTTTTAGACCCCACAACCTCCTCAGGAAGGCTGTTCCATGCATCCACTACCTCTCTGTGAAATAATACTTCCTCACATTGCCCTGAACCGCTCTCCTTCTATCTTTAAATTGTGTCCCTTGTTCTTGCAAGTCTTTTTCTGAAAGATGCTACCCTCTTGGACTTTGTTGATTCCACTGAGGTACTTAAAAGTTTCTATCATGTCCCCCCTCCTTCTTTCCTCAAGGGTATACATATTAAGCTCCTTTAGTCTCTCCTCATCGGCTTCTCTTGCAGACCCTCTGCCATTTTAGTTGCCCTCCTCTGGACTGCCTCTATCCTGTCTATGTCCTTTGGAGATGGGGTCTCCAGAACTGGACACAGTACTCAGATGGGGTCTCACCAACTGTCTGTACAGAGGATTACAACTTCCTGTTTTCTGCTGATGATGCCTCTCCCTATACATCCCAGTATACCCCAGCCCTCCCTACTGCCTTCTCACATTGCTTGCTAACCTTAAGGTCATCTGATATGATTACCCCCAGGTCCCTTTCCTTTTTGTTGTTGTTACTACCGCCTCACCCATTGTGTATTCTTCCCCTGGGTTCTTGTTTCCCAGGTGCATTATTTTGCACTTCTTTGCATTGAATCCTAGCTGCCATACTTCTGACCATTCCTCCAACCTTGCCAAGTCCCTTTTCATCTTTCCATACCTCCTTGTGTATCAACCCTGTTGCAGATCTTTGTGTCATCTGCAAAAAGGCATACTTTTCCTTCCAGTCCTCTGCAATGTCACTGATGAAGACATTAAAAGGACTGGACCCAATACTGAACCCTGCGGTGCCCACACTAGTAACCCCCTTTCTTCAGAGTGGACTCCATTTACAATTACCTTCTGTGTCCTGTTGTCCAGCCAATGTTTTATCAGGCTACCACCCTGGGTCCCACTCCCAGGCTGGTTAATTTGACTATTAATCTTGTGTGGGACTGTGTCAAATGCCTTGCTAAAGTCTAGGTAGGCCATGTCCACAGCCCCTCCCTGGTCTACTACTTTGGTCACCCAGTCAAAGAAATCTATTAGATCGTCTGACATGACCTTCCGCTGTGAACCCATGCTGCCTTGGGTCCTGTGCTCCACTGGCCTCTAGGTACTCAACTATTCTTTCCTTCAGAAGTGACTCCATCACTTTCCCTACCACAGAAGTCAGACTGACAGGTCTGTAGTTTCTGCCTCTGTCTTGGTCCCACTTTGTGAAGGGAATCACATCCGCCTTCCTCCAGTCCTCAGGTACCACACCATCCTCCCATGATTTATTAAAAGAGTAGCCACTGGTTTCACTAGTTCCTCCTTAATTCTTTTAGAATTCTGGGTGAATTCCATCAGGACCCATTGCTTTGTCCACCTTCAGTTTTAGGAGTTCTTGCAGAACCCTTCTTCTGTGAAAGGACTGGGATCAACCCCTATCAAGAGTGCTTCTGTTAATTGGATTAGGCACTTCCTCCTCTTTGTGAATACTGAGCAGAAATATTCGTTCAGTATTCCTGCTTTTCACTGTCCCCTCTGCCCACCCACGCTCATTCTATTCAGCCTCACTATCCCTGCCTTTGTCTTTCTCGCTCGCTGATGTACCTATAAAGGTTTTATCCCCTTCTTAACTGAGTTGGCTATCTTTTCCTCAGTTTGGGCCTTTGCTATTCTGACTTCCCTCCTGCTTCCTTCTGCCTTAACTGGTACAACTCTGTCCTGCTCCTTCTGTGTTTCCTTATACTCCGGAATGCTATCTTTTCTTCCTGACTTTCACAGCCACCTCTTTTAGAACCATAGTGGCTTTTTCTTTCGTTTTGATTTGTTTATTTGCTTCACATAAAGGCTTGTTGCCTCTGTGATGGCAGTTTTGATAATTCCCATTGTTGCTCCACACCTCCTTCTAGCCTGTTTGCTAGTGCTTTTCTGAGGCACCTCCTATCTTGCCAAAGTCAGCCCTCCTAAAGTCCAGTACCCTCACTTTGTATGGCTTGACTCTGTAGCTGAGTTTAACATGAACCACACTGTTTGATGGTCACTTGTCCCCAGATGGCAACCCACTTCTAGATCTGAGATCCTCTCACTGCCCCATGTGAGAGTACGAGGTCTAAGATTGCTCCCTCACGTGGGTTCCAAACTAGCTGTCTAATGCCTGCCACCTGTAGGGCATCAAGAATGGCCCTGCTCTTGGATGTGGCTGCAGCAAATGTGCTCCAGTTAACATCTGGCATATTCAGGTCTCCCATCAACAGTATCTCCCCTTTCTCTGCCATTCTAAGAATGCTTTCTATCATATCCTTGTCCATTCCTTCCCCTCGACATGGGGGTCTGTACATAACCCCAGTGGATTGTGGTGCCCTTTCCAGTCTCCAAGGTGACCCACAGTGCCTCCTCTCCTCCCTGTTTACTCTTTGTTCAGTTGCTTTATCCTTCCTTTACATGAGAGCTATCTCCTCCCCTCTTCTCCCTGCCTGTCTCTCCTGTAGGTTATGTACCCTGGTATGTTAACATACCAGTCATGGTTCTCTGTGTACCATGTTTCTGTGACTGCTATGCTATCCAGGCATCCCTCTTCCATTAAGGCCATCAGCTCAGGGAGCTTGTTGCCCAGACTACGAGCATTGGTACTCATTACCCTCCATTTCCTGATGGCCTTACTCCCTTTCCCAGTTTATTTAAAATAGAGTTTAAAGCAGACAGCCACATCACTGTACCCCTATATCTTTCTTCACATTCCTCCATTAGGGAAAACTGGGCGAGACTGGGTGCTTCATTATTCATTATTCTATACCAGAAATTTATTGCTCTTTTTCCTACCCTTGTTTTAATAGAGTGTACTCCAGTTTCTGCTCTTACCATTGCAGTATGTGTGTACATAGAGACACCCAATAGTTGTTTAAGGAACTTATTTTGTATCGATTCCAATGCATTTGTATCCCCAGTACTCCCCATATCTCTGATGAGTACAGCATCTGGGCATTAATCTTCGCCTCCAAACATATAATTTGTGCCACATAAGAGTTTTGTGCAAACGTGTTGACAAACCTTGCAATTGCCTGTACCGTTCTCATATTTTTTTCCCTTATTTTTTGTACATGGGTTTCCCAACTTAGGTTCTTTGAGAACCGTAGCCCCAGATAGCAGAAAGCATTTACTTCCTCTAATTGTTTATCTCCTATTATCCACTTCTGTACCTTTGCATTTAAATTCGAGTTTAAATTTCCACATTCAAAAACCATAATCTTTGTCTTCTGTATATTAAGCTCCAGTTCAATCTTCTTATGTGAACTAACAACCGAGGTTAAGGCTCTTTTTATCCCCAGTGGGGTTTGGGACATAATAATAGTGTCATCAGCATATAACCTCATTTTTATAGGTAGCTGCAGTATTCTGGGAGGAAAGGTGTCAATTTTTGGCAATTCTTCTATCACAGTTTCAATATATATGCTAAAAAGAGTTGCTGCCAGCAAGCAGCCTTGTCTTACCCCATACTTCATCTCCAGGGTTCTGTACATGCACCATCTTTACTGTATCTTACTACCACTTCCGTATCTTTATATAATAATTTAATCATTTTAAGTAATTTTCTTTTCCAAAATTTCCCACAAATGCTCTCTGTTAACGCTATTGAATGCTGCTTTAATGTCTATAAATGCTACATACAATTTTCTTCCATCTTTCTTTACACATTTATTTACTATGTGAATAAGTGTAAAATTGGGTTCTAAAGGCGATCTTTGCTTTCTAAATCCAGACTGGAAAAGAGATATTATATCTTTTCTTCTACCCATTGTTCTAACCTTACCAATAAGAGTCTGTAAAAATTTTTTAGAGGTTATACTTAGCAGAGTAATTGGTCTATAATTACCCGGGTCCTCTATAGGTCCCCTTTTATGTATGGGAACAATCACACCCACGGCCCATCTTGCAGGAATTTTTTCCACTCTCACCATGTAATTAAACACTGGTGTTAATACTTCTGCCCACCATTCCATATCTGATAGGTAAATCTCTGCTTCTATCTCATCCATACCTGGAGCTTTGTTATTTTTTTGTTCCTTAATTGCTACAACCACTTCCCTTATTGTAAACTCATTTCAACTTTTGTTTTCAGTATTAACATTATTTCTCATGAGATCAGCAGACTTATCATCTGCCGTATATATTGTTCTAAAGTGGTTTACCCAGGTCTCTGGGGTGGTAAATGCTTCTATATTTGTTCTAAGATTATCCGTACCATATGCCACTAAATTCCAGAAAGACTCTGTGTCCTTTTCCACTATTGATATCTGAAGAGCTTGCCACAGGGCACTAGAATATTTTTTTTTTTGTATTTATTGTCATCCTATATTCATACCTTAAGTTTATAAAAGCTACCCTATCTTGCAATTCTTTTGTATTTTTCATTCTTTTCCCCTGCTTCACTATTCTAGCTTTTGCACTTAGACATTCTCTATCATACCATTTAGTCTTTCTATTTTCCTTCGTGTTCTTCATTATAATCCTACTTTCCTTGTCTGCTTTTAGTTTGTCCAAAATCATTCTTTCACACGCCCTGAAACATTCTTCTTCTTCCCCTAACCTAGAACTCGAGTTTTCCATTACTTGTCCCTTCTGCTCTACACCACCTTTACCCCATCCTGATAATATTCAATACTTCTTTTTTGTTGTAGGAGGGACTTTTCTTGCATCAGCTTTTAAACTTTCCCTTTAGTCTCTTCCATCCATCTTATTCTCTTTCTATTACACACTTGCATATGTTCATTTACCACCGACCTCTTTTCCAAGTTCTCTGTTCTCAATTTCCCTGTCAATGACCAATCTATACTTAGAGTGAGAGGGAAGTGGTCACTATCCCATACTTCCAGTATCCTCATCTTTGATATTAAAAAGAAGGAATCTGCATCAACTATAAAATAGTCCCAAACACTAGCTCCCCTTGTTCCCATATGGGTACACTTCCCCCTCTCTATCTCCTGTAGATCTGCCATTTAACATCCTCATATTAGTTATTTTTAACACTTTTAACAAAAGCGGTCCTTGTTTATTAATTTTTAAATCTGAGGTCGTCCTTATAGGAGTTCCTAAGGCATCGTCCAGATTCCAATTATTGCATGGATCCTCTATTTGTGTCCCAACTCTTGCATTCAGATCTCCACCCAATATGATCGTAGTTCCTGGCTATTTTACTTGTACATTTAGTAACACTTCTTGCAGGGTTTCCATTCTTTTAATAATTTCCTTCAACCTGTCCTTAGGGACCAAATACACATTCAAAATTACACATATGGGCATCCCATCCCTAAATAAAACAATTCCCAGAATATTATATATTTCACTCTTTACAGTACATTTTGCTTCTACCCCAGGTAGTTTTTTACGAGGGTACATATCCCCCCAGAGGGCCTCCCATATCTGGAAGTTTTTGCGCTTTAATCCCCCAGGTCTGGTAGCCCTCAAAATGATGCCCCACCTGATTAGTTATCCAAGTTTCCTGTAGCAAAATGACCGCAAATTTAGAAATTAATTTCCACCAATCCGTAGCCTTCATTTTGTCCCCTAATCCCGCTATATTCCAAGAAATTACTTCAAGACCTTTACTCCTGGGGGGGGCAATCTTTTTTCCCCTTCCAGTCAGTTAAGAATCACTTCCAGTCCCAAGGGATAATACCTATTTCCTCTTGTAATATCCATTGATAGGGTGCCCAAATCTATTACAGAGCCATCAACTATTAGTAATCCTTGGACCTCAGATTTTTCTTCCTCTAATCATCCTGTACTTGGACCCTAATTGTCCACTGTCCTGTAGTGAATACTCTTTTTGTATTGGTTCCCAATAATTTGTTATGCTTTTCTGTGGTTGAAATTTCCTGATTGGGTAAGGATCTATATCAATCCTAGATGTCTCAATCTCATCCTCTGAAATATTCTTACTAACCTCTTGTCTTTCTCCATCCTCGCAGATAGGTGTTTTTGCTTTAACCCCTATTTTTTGAAAATCAGCTTTAGCATTCAAAATCAGTTGCCTCACATCTGTCTTCTGCATTACCAGACAGATCCAGCCATTTTCCTTTCTGGTCTGATATCTATAGACTGAAACAATATCATTCCACCTAAATGTATTTCCTATTAAGCCCTTACATATGTTATACACTGCTATCTTG
Organism: Neoceratodus forsteri; assembly: GCA_016271365.2. Lineage (NCBI taxonomy): Eukaryota > Metazoa > Chordata > Ceratodontiformes > Ceratodontidae > Neoceratodus > Neoceratodus forsteri. The sequence goes on along the minus strand of CM057456.1, from coordinate 902,117,613 downwards.
AGTGTAATTAGATTTTCATTCTTAGTCCTCAGGATTTCTCTAAAGAAGACCGTTGGATTTATTAATCCCTTTCTTAATTTTTTCTTCTTTTGTACTTCTAACTTTATCTTTAGCCACTTGTTCTTTTGCACCTTTACTGATCTTTCTCTGGCTATTATATTCTATGCCATCTGCTATCCGTTCATTTAGGAGTCTGACCCTTCCTTTTCCTTTCTGTTTATTGTGGTCTATGGTGACTATCTCCTCAGCTTGGGGAGAAACCAAAGTTGGGATAAGAATTCCATTCTCCCTTTCTAAATATACTCGCCTATTCTCCTCTTTTTTTTCCCCATTATTTTTATCTCATTCCTCTCATGGGATTCTTCTATCATCCTTTCCTTTTCTTTTGTTAATTGCTTATTCCTTTTTTCTTTCTCACTTTGTACTTTTAATTGCTGTACACACTGCTGTATTTCCAAATTTTCCTTCCTACCCACTTCTTCTATTATATCTTTTATAGTCCTTCCCTTATTTTCCCCTTTTCCTTACTGCTTCCTTTTTTCCTTTTCTTCCTGCTCTTTATCACACCTGTCAAATATAGCTCTGTTTTAATACTTCTTCTTCACCCTCCATGTTATCTTTGATCAAATTATTCTTTAATACTGCAAGAATCTCCAGGAGTAAGTTGTTTGCATATATTGTTTCTGCTTTAAGCTCTTTGATCGCTTTACTATTTTCTCCTCTCATTCCCTGTGATGAAATATTATGTCCCTCTGCTATTCTTCCATAAGTTTTCATCACTTTTTCTCTTGCAAAGCTTCCAAACTGAGATAACAGGGGCTTTTGCTCGTATTCTTTTCAGTTAGTCTCCCACAAATGTGTAAGACTAGGAGGCATTTGGAGGGTGGATCTAACACTGTTCTGTTTGTACATGAGGTGAGAAACTCATCGAACTGGTTTAAAAAAGGAGCCTAACATAATCTCAGGTTCTACCCTCTCTACTGTTCCCTTCCATATCTCCCTTCTTCCATTTTCCTCCAAGGAGGCCCTACTCCCTTCCCTAAGTGTGTTCACTTCACTTTTCTGGGCTACTATTTTTACATCTGCCTCTAATTCTCCTCGGGCTGGGCTATCTATCTTTTACTTCTTTTTCTAATTCCCTTATCTGCTGCAGCAGTGGGTGTTCAGAAAATGGTGTCTGCATTTTTATTGGGTAAGAGGTTAAAGGTACCAAACTTGTGCTCTGTATTCTTAGAACCTCCCTCTTCCCTACTAGATCAATCTGGTTTCCCGGGGCCAATAAATAACTAGTTATTTTTTCCCCTTAATATTCATGCTATTCCTTTTCTTATTTTGGTCTTGTCTTTTTTTAGTTATAAGATTGTTGGTTCTAGTTTTTGTTATTTTTTCCCTCTTTCACTTTTAGATTGTCTTGTCATCATGACTACAGACGCTTTCAGCTTTTACTCTCAAAAGAGCCACAGAATACCGCAAGGGCTGGTTCAAATATACTGTATCAAACTCCATCACAGTTAATAATAACAGCAATGTCAGTATTAGCAAATACAAATTTCCACACTTCCCAATCCACTTTCCTTTATAACTCCAAGCTCCTTTAAAGTCACTTCAAAATTATTAGCACCAGGCTAGGTGCAAATTTGATGTAGATTAAGTCCCCAAATGATGTTTCATATGCTGTTCTTGTTAGCCAATGCAGTTTTCCACAATCCACCTTTCACCTTCAATTATAAGTCCAGATTCTTTTAAAATTACTTCAAAAGTTTTCTAGCAGAAGGTTAAATGCAAGTCAAATGTATATTAGGTCCCCGAATAAAATTCTCTACAATACTCACTCTTTTTATCCTTCTACCTTTATGGAACCTTGATTCCTACTCTGGTGTGTTTTTCATTCAATTTCATGTGCCTTATGTGATTCAACATGACCTCCCTGTATGTAGACCAAGAGAGGCACTGCAATGCAAACAGACAAAACAGTGGAAATAGAAATTCCAACTACTAATCACAAAATGAATCTAACATAGGAGAACAAGTTGTTTCTGTTTTATTCTACTTTTAAACAAAGAGGTGCTTCAGATAATAAAATTCTTACTAAGTATTCTCCATTTGATCTACCAGACTCTAACCAACTAAAATATTAACTGTGTTAACTATGGATGTGAAACAGTGCTTTCAATAAAATGCAGCTTACTTGTCCAAGCGTTCTTATGATGCCTCTTATTACCCCTGACTGGGCTCCTCCACCAAACCAGACCACAGCTTGGCAATTCAAGGAAAAACAAGAAGCGCTTTGGTTTGACAAGAAACGCTGTGCTTCACATAAGTTGAGCGGGACTGTTCAAATAAGTCGAGCTGGACCATTCAATATAACTTTTTACAAAAAATGCTCCATTTAAATAAAAAAGCCAGAATGCAGCCGAGCAGCACACGATAAAGGGGAAAAAGAAAAAAACAGCACCAAATTCCGACCCGCAGTCCTATGCAGCTTACTCCTACCTACTCAGCAGCCAAAGATGCATTCAATTTTTGGTGTCTGATGTCAGATTCCAGGTCTGTGCTTAAATGGAGAATGCCTAGCACATGATCCTTACTTGAACTTCTGGTGCCAAATTATCTAAAGCCATATCCCTTAAAATATTCAAAAAACAATACAAACATTAAATTAAAAGTTCTTACTCCTTCCAGTTCTATATTCAATTCAATTCTAGATGTTCTAAAAAGCCCAAAGGTAAAGATGTAGTAATATTTTACAGACGATCTAAGATAACATCAAGACCTCCTTTAAAAGAAAGTCGGATAAAATTTCTATAATCTGAAAAATGGTCACAGGAAACAAAAAACAAGTCTATAAAAAAATAAAAATAGAGACTGCACAATCTCATCCACCCATTTTGCTGATCAGAGGGATGTCTTCTCCATTAATGCACACACTCTCTCCCCATCCACGTCCACCTGAAGGACCTCTGCTCCTATTCTGTGCCTCACCTCATCCCTGGCTTCAGTTTCACTTCAGTTAATCCGCCGATAGAGCATTTTCTCAGAACGGGCCTGAAACGGAGCAGAAAGACAGTGGGAGAAGAGTTGCATGACAGGGGACCACAGTATGATCTACTGGAACAGGAGACAAGCGGTAGGCAATGGTGGATTACCTTTTCTAAAATAAATACAAGCGTTGTCTCCCTGCTTCTCTCCCTTACTCCTCAAGTGGAGAAAGCACATAGCAGTTGTCCATCTCTCTCAGTCTCAATTCTTTTTATAAACTGCAGTGCAAGGTTGTGCAGTATATCAAAAGGGTCTGTTAGCATAATTAATTATTTATTCCTTGATTGATTATGAGAGTTATAGACAATCAGAAATATTCACTTTTCTGGAAAGTGATCATTTACCAGTGACATTACAAAAATGTATAAATAACTTACAAAAGGATCCTATAGATGACAAAGAATCTCACATACCTCTAGAGATTTATAATATGGAAAACAACTTTAATGGAAATGGGATTTGGCAAGAGAAGTTCTGGAAGTCATGGATAGTTAAAAAAAAGTCCAGGAAATATTTCATGAGATACTATAAGAGGCTTCAGCTGAGAAAGCTTCTCTTCAAATTAATATGATTTTTGATGAGCTATTGCCACAATTGTATAAAGCAAATAGTCTACATAAACAGCTAAAATAAAGGTATAATAATTTATGTATACAGGCTAAACAAAAATGAAGGAAAACAGTAAAAACAGATTAGGAAAATCCAACTGTAACAAATGTCCAGATATTATCTACATAGAGGGAAAATAATATGACAGTCTTAAAGACACAGAAATAACTCTAACTAAAGAAATGCTGTACTCAGATGATCAGTGCTGTGGAAGCTGGTAATGTTAAATGTATTTTGGCATATGTTGGCAAAAGCGACTATGAATTGTCAGTTAAATATAATAAATAATAATAAAACTTTATTTATATCGCACCTTTCTAAAATCAAGGCACCTTACGATATCAAAACATTATAAATAAAAACCAATACATAATAATCTGAGCTCCTAAAATCACAATATTAATTAAAAGAGACCTTCAACCATGGATAGGTCTTTAGGGCCTTTTTAAATTCCTCCACAGATGCACACTGACAAATATATATCTTCCTATAGTTGACTTAAACATTACAAAGACGCATAAGCATTTTATCATCAGAATTCTTTACATCTGACACTGAACAATTGGTTTGTTGACTCATTTTGCATTCACTTGCATTTTCGCAAGGAACGTATTGGGACAATACGGCATTTGAGAGGTGTGTCACTGCCAAGCCAATTACAGCTGAAACTGCAATGAGCTTGGCACTGTACACCAACGCCAGGCACTCTGGTCATGACAGTAGTTCTGCTATGCTGACGTGGTGCATCCTCTACTTGAAAGAAATGAACCAATCCAATGAGAAAGCAGTTAATTTTTTCTGTAGCCATAACTCCAACCATGTGCATTACAGTTGACCATAATGTAAATGGCTGGAGTTATGACTTCACCTTTTACATACGCAGCTCCTGCCACCCGCTGCACTTTCTCTCCCCAGTCCTCACTGTTCCGACCCCCCCCCCGGCTTCAACATTAGCTGCAGTGCATCTCTCTCTCCCTGGTCCTCACTCCTCTGCAGGGCCTGTGAGAGAGTGGAGGATCTGGGGATAAATCCTGGGGCTTGGCACTGAAGGTGGGGCCGCACTCACCCCAGGCAGCAACACAGTGACAGCAGTGCCAGCACTGAATCAGATCCTTCTGCAGCTCTGCTCACCTGATCTGAGTCCCGCTGGCGGTGGCAATGATGACCCCGTCCACCGTCCCCGTCACCCAGTGAGTTGAGTTGCTTGCCACACTAGTTGTTGCCATTTGCAAGGCAGTTGCACCCCCCCAGAATTGACTTGCACGGCGGAACCAAAGAAGCACACACATGCTGGCTGGCTCGGCTACTACACCTTCCAGTTCTGCCAGGTGGTGCCTTTAGGCTTGTTTTAAGGTGGCATAGGGAACTGATTGCCAATTACTGCTCCATCCATCTCCCACCCAGGCTCAGCAGCAAGCAGCCATCAACAGCACAAGTACTGGTGTGTCCCTCCCAACCCGACCACTGCATGCCACCACTGCCCTGACTCCCCAACCCCTTCAACAGATGTGCTAGGCCACTTGTATCCATGTATGTTACTCATGAGTCACCAACTGACCTGTGTCCCAGTCTCCTCTGGCTTCTCTCCCGCTCTGCTCCTCCAACTCCGAGGTGGCATGGCACTGGCTTCATGGTATCAGGTCTCCATGGTCCCGCAACTCCCCAGCCCCCCAAACCAGCAACACAGGGCAGCAGTGTGCACACTCCGCACATTGAAATTATTTATTTTTAAATTGCCAACAGTTTGAATGGTGCATGCAGCAGCCATTGGTACTGACTGATGAGCAGGATGCTGGTGATTTTGGGAAGGACCAGCCAGGATGGACCGGACTGGTTCCGTACCACAGAGCATGAGGTGAGTAGGCAGGGGCCAGGTGGCGGGCTGGTAATAATCAAGGTCACAGTTTTCTAAAAGTCTGAAAAATTGTGGACAGTTTTTCCACTTAGCGTGAAGAAAGTAGATGTGAACATGTGCAGATCAACATAGCCCTAACACTAAATTACCATACCATCATAATTTACCCATGAGAACATTGTGGTGCATGACATATTCCCTAAAGACAAGTCATCCTAAGTGTATAGTAAGCAGTTTGGGCACAAATTTTATTTTCAAGAGGAAGTCATATGTTGAAAAAGACAACCTTCTCCTCTTTTACAGTGGTTCTATGGTGGTGAAAGTCACACACAGAATAATGTGCCCTAGCTGAATATATATTAAGTACATTTCATACTGTAATACACTCCTGCAGCAAGTTGTTTAGAAAGGAGTCCATGCAAGCAGCAGCATACATACCAAGTTATAACATACATGAACTTGCTGGAGCACAACAATTCAGCTATATCAGGATGCAATAAAGTTCATTTTAAGGCAGTTGAATGTTGCAGCATGCAGTAAAACAAATTAATATTTAAAGCAATTCTCTGTGGTAATATATCATACTTTGAGCTTTATTTCAAAAATTACTACTGACAACATAATTTTACAACCAAAGGAGAATGGTTCAGTCAGGGTGGAGTGTAGGCACGTGGTAATCTTCCTTTTTGGCTATTAATCATAGGATGGGTATATTGTGTGTTCTGGTCTTTGTTGTTGCCTTTTAGCCTAAAGATGAGTGGTAGATGACCTATTATTAGTGATTTATTCCTGACCAGTTATTTTATGTATTTATTTTATTAATAACTCATTTTCAGCCACACTTCACAAAAATACTGGAAAAGACAAGTTCAAGGTGGAAACAAACCACATTTCAAATGAGAAAGATTACATACAATAATGCTTATGTTACATATAGTTCAGAGGGATGTTTTCAAAGATCTCAACCAGTGTTTATGCAAGTGCATAAAAATTATTTTACTGAGTTTGTTTTTAGGTTTGTTTTAAAACAGGCAGGAGGTATATCCAGATATGTACCTTCTGGTAAATCATTTAAGACACAGAGGCCAGTGTGTGCGAATGATTGCTCATCAGATTTGACTTTTTTAATCACTCTTTCTTAAAATGTGTTGTAAATGCTTACCTTGTCTGATCAGAGACTGAGTAATCCTGTACTTTGTTAAACAAGGAAGGTAGGGAGTTGTACAAATTACTGTTGTGAGCCAGTTTGTAGGAGCTGAATATAACTTTTTTTTCAGGTGACGGGACACTGAAATTATCATTAAAGTTGCAGTGGTTTGCCTATAAAGGGGTCCATAGAGAAATGCAACATATAATATTTGAAGTCATGGTATAGTTGTATAACACTGATGTCTGACCTCTGCAGTATAGAGAGCTGGCGTAGTCTGGGACTGGGAGAAGCACCTGTTTGTGATGGTAATTCATGCTTTGTCAGAGTGTTCAGGTTCCAATAAAGAAATCATTATTTTCATTCATTTTCTTTGCTACAAAATCTCGTTGATCTACAGGGATACTTGGTATACTGCCATAGACGATCACAAAGAAGCTTGTTGATATAATATATTTCTGAGCAGGATGTCAGATATATTTTTTTTAATTGGGAGGGGCTTAAAGCTGTTTTTATGTTCACTTGTGCTTCCACAAGGAACGTCATGCTACCAACAGCATTTTAGAGGTGTGTCACTGCCAAGCCAATTACAGCTGAAACTACAATGGCCTTGTTTCAAGTTGTGTAAATCTTGTCAACTCACAGAAAAGGCTCAATAAGTAGTCCCATTACATTCTGACCCATTAATTTAATTAATACTAAAACACAAATATCCTTAAAGATAATTTATAATAGATTGCAGAAGTGGTTAACTGAGAAAAAAGTATTAAGTGAACACCAAGCAGGTTTGGGGCAAATCGTGAAACAGAGGATAACATGGTTTTGTCAGTTGACTTGATAGAAAAGTATGTAGTGTTTAAGAAGATAAAATTACGTGGAGCATTCATTGATTTAAAATCTGCATTTGAGGCTTTTCCAAGAGAAATACTTTGGGAGATTTTATCAGAGACAGGAATGGATGACAAGCTTTTGAAAATTATCCACCTTTATACTGGTAACTGGGCACAAATAAGATACTTCCTTGATGGTAGATAAGCCGAAGCATTCCGTACAAATAAATGGGTTAAGCAGGGGTACCCTATGCACCACTCCCATTTAACGTCTTTATAAATAAGGTCTTTTTTTTCTGCATTTGTTTTTCTCCACCAGCCATGCTCTACGAGGTATCTACCCTGGTCCCAGGGATGTACCCTGATCAGGCCTGTTGGTCCCCAGCAAAACACCGGATCGTCCCCTCAGCCGACGTCCCCCATAGCTATTCTGCCACATGGTGGGGGCCCCAGGGGGAGGGCCATCCTCCCACCAAGGCAGCTCACTAAGTGAGGTAGGATCCAGTACCAGCAGGTGCTAGGACCCAGGGGAGCCAGAAAACCAGGCCATCATAGGGGCTGTGCCATGGGTATGTTCCCCTGGTTTTCTCCCCAACTTCCTCCTCCCCTGGCATGCACCAGCATCCAGGCCTTGTATGCATGCAGCAACATCTCTGCAGAAGGAGCAAGCTCCCCTGGTCCATCACAGGGGTCACTGCAGCACCAGTCATGCAGCACCAACTGTGCACTGCTGAGCAGTAGCTGCTGTGATCAGGTCCAAACCCCTGGTGCAACATCCCAAGTTCACTCCTGAACTCAGGTTGCCTACATGACAGAATGATGCGCTGCCGCTGGGCCACTAGGATGGCCTATAAATAAGACCTTAACTTGTCTGGGTGAAGAGAACTATTATTTGCCAAGAGTTCATGGAAACAATTGTTCTATACTAGCCTAGGCAGATGATGTAGTGCTACTTGCATTGACCCCATTGGTCTTAAAGATCAACTGCAGATATATTATAAACATATTGCAATCTTTACTCTTTTTCCCTAACATAAATAAAACCAGGCCTTACTTATTACATATGAAATGAAGGAATTGCCATTTATGATGTACGGATACTATTTTAATGCTCTCCTAATTGAAGTTTTCACAGAAACGTCCTCAGACATTTTTAGACCAGCTAGCGGAATCTTGGGTGAGTGTTGATGTCATTCAGGCAACAATGACATCATTTTCCTCAAGGTTCTGGCAGCTCAGTACACACACACACACACACACACACACAGATTATAAAATGGCAATAACTCAAGTTTACTTTCAATTTAGTAGGAGGTGGAGGGAGGTTATTTTACCATTGTACAGGTCATTGGTGAGAGCAAATTTAGAATATGGGGTGAGCTACTGGCATCCTAACCTTAAAATGGACATCAGCATGCTGGATGGGGTCCCCTTACAACCAGAGGAGAGCAACCAAGTTAATCGAGGGGTTACAGGATAGGTCCTAAGAGGAGAGGCTGGGAGCCCCGGGGACGTACTCCCTGGAAGAGAGAAGGTGGGGGGGGGTGATATAATAGAGACCTTCAAGTACATGAAGGGAATTAGCTGAGTGAAAAAGGAGGGTCTCTTTAAAATGAGTGACAATAGCACCACTAGAAGTCACAGCCTAAAACTGATTGGGGAGATTCAGAAGAGATGTAAGAAAGCATTTCTATTTGGAGAGTGTGGTGTCCACCTGGAATGAGCTGCCAGAGGAGGTGGTATCAGCAAGGACGGTGGGAACATTCAAGAGAACCTGGGACAAGCACAAAGGGAACCCTTGGGACAAAGGAAGGGGAGAAGGGAGGGAGAGGGTGGGACAGTTGGGAGGGCAGAGTAATTGACGTAAATTGTTAGACCAGATGCTGCAATACTTACCGAGCAAACACAATAGATCGGGTGGTCTTCTTCAGCTGGCTCTTTTCATACGTTCATAATTCTTTGAGGACCTTTGCCTGTTGAATTTTATCAAGACAGCATTACAGATAAATATTTACTTTCACAGATTGATCAGTAATTTTAAGGGGACAATACTTTGAAATACCGATGACGTTGTGGGGGGCTTCATTAAGAGCTAGAAGAGAACAAAGGAAACAAAAATGTTCATGTTAAGAGCCTATCAGGTTGTTAATTTTTGGGGGGAGGAAGGGTGATACTAAGCACAGAGTGCTGGTGAGCAGCTTAGGGAAATTGTTAGATATTTACTCATGGTGTTTTACTGGAATAGTTCAATTAATAAAGGCCACCATCAGAAAATTAGAAGCCAAGACTGATTTTTGAATGTCATACTCTGATGTACTCTACTATTTAGTGAGCTGCCAGGACCTTGAGGAAAATTATGTCATTGTTGCTTGAATGACATCGGCAGTCACCCAAGATTCTGCCAGCTAGTCTGAAAGTGTCTGAGGAAAAAGATCTCGAAGGTACAAACACATTTTTTTGTTACAGCCAAATGATTTCAGAAGATGAACTCTTTCAATTGGCACAGATGGATCTGGCATTTACTAGATGGCGCAACTTGGGCTTAATGTATGTCTGCCAATTCCTGGGGAGAGGAGTACTTCCATTTGAATCACTACGGAAATAATACGGCCTTTCGTCTGGTGATTTCTATAGATATTTACAGGTGAGGAACTACATCCTCCGCCGGCAAACTATCACCACTAAGCTACCCTCTCCTTTGCCCCTTCACTTAAAATGTTAATCGATTTTTGGGGGGGGTAACACCTAGGGATATCTCACTGGCAATATGTATACAAGATTTTGAGGAAGGGCTTGAGTGACTCTACGCTCTCTATTTTGGAGCAATGGAATGGAGACCTGGAGCTAGAGATCCCTGATGTCTCCTGGATGAAGGCTGCCCTCTCTGTGGTGAAGATCACTTCCTCCCCCTTGTGGAGGGAATTTGCCTGGAAAAATAGAAGTCGGTATTTTCACTCCCCTGCATACCTGACTAAGTATCATCTGGATGCCTTTGGGCATTGTTGGAGGAAGTGTGGATGTAGGCTGGCAGATCTGGGTCATGTGTTTCGGTATTGCCCACTCTTAATGCCATTTTGGTGCTCTCTGCAGGCAGTGTTATACGAGTGCCTGGGGGAACAAATAGAGCTCACAGCAGAACCCGTTTTACTGTCAATCTATCCAGACCACTCCCCTCCTTGACACAAGACTCTTCTGCCCATATATATACTGGCTGCCAAGAAGGCCATAACTTGTAAATGGATTACCACAGTTGTTCCATCGTAGACAGACTGGAGAACTATTGTGTTGGGCATATATCAAAGGGAAAGTCTTACTGCAGAACTGCATGACAAATCACCACTCTGTTGCACAAAGTGGCAGAGATGGATAATTTACTTGGCCTAAGCAGACCCAGAGTTTATCCTATAAGGGAGGGTATGGAAACTGGGACCAGTGTTGTTCTTGGGAAGAGATGTTCTGTGAAGAAAATAATGCTACTAGACATATGAGCTATCCTAATCATGTTAAGGGTTGAACATACAGTATGTTTCAACCCAACTAAACTTGTTATTCATTTCAGATTAGACCACCTTTTTTGTAATTAACTATTTCATTTACACTGCAGTCTACTGTATCAATTAAAATGCTGTTTGTGTGTCCCTGTGCCTAATAAAAATTAAATAAAAAAAAAAAATGAAAATGTCTGAGGGATTTTCTATGTAACCATCAATAAGACGCAGCAAAATAGCATCAGAACATGAGAAATGACAGTTTCTGCACTTTACTCGCAATGTATATGGACTGGTTGTTTTCATGGTGAGAAAATAAAATATGTTAAAACCATTTTAAAAACAATGCAATTGATCTGTAAAAGAAAAATCACAAGATTTGGGAAGTTATGCCTATTCAAACAGCATATTACTTAAGCAATGAGGCATAACAGAGTGTGCATTGTTGTGGGATAACGACACTCCTAGGGTGGATCGAAGCACAAGGCTGAGTGCTTCCGACACCCTAGGTGTGCAATTATCCCACCACAACACACGCCCTGGAGTGCCTTACACTGTAGTGATTATAATATGGCTGTAAAAAATTCAACATGACTTTAATGATTAAGCAATAAACAGACACAAAAAAATCTGAAGGTTTAACTTTGTATAGGATAGTGGATGGGAAACTATGCACAACTAGTGTGTAGTTCCACCGAGGGGTTCTGATTTACTGTGACCTTGAGAGCGAAGCTCGAGAGGCCCATGGGAATCAGATCCCCAATGTGGCACAACACACTGGTTGTGCACAGAGTTGCCCATCCGCTATTCTATATAGTGTATGGTCATCCATGCCTATTTCAGACATTGCACTTTGTTTCAGTGAACTGGTGGTTGGGGGGCACTTGAGGGTTGGTGATAGGTTCAAATTACTGACACAGTGTGCTGCAGATCTTTCTGCAAGTTCAAATTTAAAAAACAACAATTTTCCAGCTTAATTGGATAGGGGAAATCAAGTATATGGCAGCATTCCAAGTTGTTCTGCTGCAGTAGTGACATCACCACTGCAGCAGAACAAGCATATTCGAGGCATAGAATTCCATGCATAGCAGCATTCCACCATACACTATATTGCAATTAAATTTGGACATGACATTGAGATACTGTAAAGTAGTCCCTTAGAGAACTAGTCTGCATCACTTCACATTGCTTGCATTTCTTTTCCTTTTTTTTTTTGCATTAAAAAACACGTAACAGAAGCAAAAATTTGAAGACTTAATTGTATTTCAATTAAATTTAGCCATAACATATAGAGATACTGTAGTCTCTTGTCATGTCTTGGACTGCTTTATTTTTTTATACATTAAAAAGAAGAAAAAAAACGTAACTGCATTGGTTCCATCTAAGGCATTCTGTTGTGTGATAGTAGGACAGAATGTTCACCCCTACTATCACACAACAGAATGCCTTAGATGGAACCAGGGCTTTTGTTTTATCTGTAGCAGGTTAAATAACACATATTTCCACAGTAAGCAGGTGAAGATAGAAGGGGAATTTTCATGGTCAACAAAGAAACACCATAAATTAAAACTAAGTACTGTGGTACTTCATTGTTAAGTGTGTGTGTGTGTGTGTGTGTATAGAGGATTATACGGGCAAAAAACAATTATGTTTTTTAATTTGTCAGTTTTATTTTTAGGGCCTAGTTGAAGGTTTTTAGTGAGTAAAGGTGACAGCCACATTTGTGATGGCAGTCAGGTGTATGTTTGGTGCAACTGATTTCATATGTGAAGAGGCTACTGGTCTTTCTTCCAGTGCTGTTATGGTGGGACAACATCACTGGGTTCCAAACTCCTCAGCCAATCATATTATTGAATTTTTTATAGCCATGTTATAATACTTGCATTGACCCCTGTTGGTCTTAAGAGGAAAATCGCAAAAAATGTGGAAGTTATGTGAAGAACTAGCAATGAAAATTAATATAGATAAAAGCAAAGTCACATCCTGGGGGGGTGTATAATAGTAAAGCACAAATGGCGATCAGGTGAGAAAATAGAGAATACTAGCTATGCAACTGTGTGTTATGGATTTTTTTTTTTTAACACACTCAAGGTTTATGAGGTCATCACACACCAAGGGTGTTTATAGCCCTGTTTATACAGCCACATTTGCACTGGAGTAACCCGATTGCTTGGGTTGCTCCAGTGCAAATATGACCATGTGGACATGTACCCGATTACGGTAAGCTGCCCATTAAGCCAATCTCACATTCCCTGTCAAATTGAAGACACTGACCAGAGTGAGCGACTTGCAGCAGATTAAACTACTGTGTGGACTGTCTGCGCCATTGCATCCCGTCCACTCTGGCGCTTGCACAGTCGAGGTGACGGAGCATGAGTCTGGCCTCCTGACACACGGCCCCTCACCAGCTCAGACTGTAGTGGTGCAGAGAGGGGCCATGTGGACAGGTAAATTCTGACTTGCAAGTAGTTGGGACCACACAGCTGCGGTTGGAATATGTAGCACTGCTGCTATAGAAACACGGCTTAAAAAAACTCCATAACACAGTTTCATAGCCATTATTTTTTATAATTGCTGGTGCAGGGAGTTTTTTTTCCTCGATACTTGAGTGATGCCAGAGTTAGTGGATCTTCTGTGAGGCGTGCACACACACACAGATGCACATAGCCTGTCTGTTCCTTACCAGTACAGGCATTATTTTCAGTTTTGTTTATTTTTTCATTTTTTTTTCTTTACATTACAGTGTGAACCACAACAGAAGTGAGCCACAGTCGGTTCCCGATGCAGCCAGCTGCTGTTTGCTGAAGCTCCACACAAACGGTATGAACGGCAGGATCAACCAGACAGATTTTAAATTTGTAAAGGCAGGATCAACCAGATTATTACTGAAAAAACAATAAAAAGTTCCCTGGCATTACAGTGTGAGGCAAAGGATCAGTGCTCGTCATCTGTGACAGAAAAACTGAGCCACCATGTTTGTTCAGATGTTTGCCCCTCCCACACATAGAACAAAAGCCTATGAGGTACCGCGCTACAAATGAGTGGCACAAAATGCAAAAGAAAGTTTTGAGAATGCTGTAATAACCAATTTTCAGGTTATTACAGCATTTGAAATAGGGGTCCTAACTGTTTAATAAAGGGAGTCACCAGTAATTACATGTTAGTGCAAGTTAAAGAACTACTGTTACTTTGGGATTAGTTTTTCTAATAATGCTAAATACACCAAACATATGAACAGAACATGTACTACACTAGAGACAGTGCAGCGTTGGCTAAACAGAATGATTCAGGGCCAGCAGGGCAGATCCTACAAGGATCAGCTTAGGGCACTGGACATTTAATTACTGGAGGCCAGACACGAGAGGGGCAACATTACTGGTTCCTTCAACTTCCTGAGAGGAATGAGCAAGGTACACAGCAAGGAACTATGGCACATTTAGAGTATGGGTATATGAGTGGAAGTTGGCAGGGAGGGGGTGATTCAGGAGGAACATGAAGAGGTTTTATTTTACGGAGAGTGGTTGAGCTGTAGAACAGTCTGCTGGCTGAGGCTGTGAGTGCCCGAACTATTAGTGGTGTCAAGAACTGCTGGGACAGAGTAAAGAGCTTAGTGGTTACTGGCTATGTTTCCAGTAAACAAAATATGGTACAGGAGAGTTTGCTAAAATTCATCCCTAACCCTAAACGGTGGATACTCTTCGCAACCAGTTTTACTGCTAGAGATTCTAAATTAAAACCGATAACATCTATGGATCTAAAATTTGAGGAACTCAGTTTCCTCAAGTGTCTTGAAAAGATAATAGTTACTATCAAGCACTGTTGTGTGCTTCTCCCTCAGTCCTTGCAAGTTATGTCAGGGCTGAGTTTAGAAAACAGAAACTAGATGTATTAGCCAGTGTTTACCTTTTGTCATATTTGATTAAACCAATATGTATAGTGAAGTAAGATTTTTCTGGTCCGAATGCTTCCAAAAAATTGGTCAGGTGCTGGGACTGGTTTGCCTGGAAGATCCCAAGTATGCCCTCCTAGGTGCTACGCCTCCATGGATGGCAGCTAGGTACAAAAAAATGACTGTTAGCAATCCTTCTCACTGCTTTCAAAAAAGTGATAACAAGATACAGTCATCCTCCTGTCTTCCCCACAGTAACAGCATGGAGAGATTTAGTCAATCAGTTATGCAGGATGGAAAACATTACATAATATAAGAACCAAACACACCAACTCTTTCTGAACATTTGGACATCCTGGATGAAATAATTACTTACCTAGTAATGTTCTTTCTTCTAAGGGATTCAACAGAAAGTCATTCAAATCTACATCATCTCCATCCAGAGGTGTTGCCCTGGAGACAGAACTGAATGCTTATTATGGAATTTAGAAGTATGTTCAAACTCTGCAATGTGATCATGCTCCCATTGCTGGATAAACATTAGATTTGTTTCTATACAGCAAGGGGAGCGGTGACAACTGATAACTGCTCTATCCTGAAAAAGTATCACTAAAGTCAATAAAATATGCTATTTTTATTTATTCAATTTTGTTAACCGGATAGGCCCACTGAGCCCCGAGGATCCCTTTTTCAGGGGCGACCTGGAGTTAGTTACATATACAATCATGTGACAGTACATACAGTAAGTAGAAATCATACAATGATACATTCATAGGTAGACAACTTAAGTCATACAGGATATAGTTACATGACTAGACACTAGCAGGGGGTAATTTAGTACAGGGCAGTTAATACACAACATTGATAGATACACAGATTTGAAGTGCCTTGAGTATTTAAGACAAATAAACAACTGATTCTAAAACACAGGAAAAACCAAAAAATGTTTAAACAATAAATACTCAAGCACAAAAGAAACTGCTAGCCCGGTGGCACTGAGAGTTGAGGCGCTGGACACCATACCTTCTGCCATGCCGGTGACCCGGATTCGGGAGCAGACTCAGGTCGATGGGGGTCAGCCAGGGGAGAAGAATTGAGCATCCCCGTGACTGCTGTCCTTCTCCGGGGTGGGAGGGGAGGGACTCCCGTGGAGGTGCTAGTTCCTGGAGGTGGCTGGGGGTAGCGTTGCTCGTGGTGCACTGGTGGGATCAGAACAGGCAGATGTCTGATGTGCGGCGTGCGGGAACATGTGCTGCAGCATCTTGGGCATCACTGCTCACCTGTACTGTAGGGGGAAATCAAGGGCTCAAAAATGGAGGAATCCTCCGACGCATATGAGGATCTGCCTGGGGCACCGCACCGGACACTCCAAAGGAGCTCCCTCTGGCCCTGACCCATTTGTCTTCCATGAAGGGGGTCTGCAATGTGGCCTCAGGGAGGGTGACGGAAGGAGGTAGCAGCCCAGGCACAGCACCTGGTGCAGGAGCCGCCAGTGGACTGAAGGTGGAAACCATAGGAACAGCTCCCCACCCCCCCAGCTGAGGAGGTAGGCTGGACAAACAAAGCATAAAAAAAAAAAAAACGCATAAAAGAAACTGACACACTGATTCTTGTTAGAACCACTTTTTTAGGTTCTAGAAGGAGGGGCATTGTCAGAGATTCTATAACATTGTTGTATCCCTTTGAAAAATGAACATTACTATGGTGGGTAATTTATTTCTTCATACAACAGGAATACAACAATAATGTCATTGTGAAGCTGGGTCTGGAAGCTATTTAGGAAAAAGGTCCCTCAAGACAGAAGTCCCAAACCTGGCATCCCTCTTGGACTGTATATCCAGATAATAGTGCTTCGTGAAGGTGTGGACTGTTTTCCAGGTAGCTGCTTTACAGATTTCTAGAAGGGGGATGCCCCTTGTAGCTGCCACAGAGGCAGAAGTAGCTCTAGTAGAGTACACCCTTAGGCCTCTTGGAGGCTGCTTACCAGCTTTCTCATAACAAAATTGGATACAGGAGACTATTCAATGAGAAACAGTCTTTCTGGCAGCTGGTTCACCTTTACCAACCATTCCATAAGTGGCAAGCAATTATGTGCTATTAGTTCTGGTGAGGTGACTTTCAATACACAGATAACTAGACAATGATGGCAGAAAAAGGCACATTGGCCCATTCAGTCGACCCACCCTACCCACTCTGCACTGGCCCCAGTGGCTATCTCTCCCCTTTTTTCTTCCACCTCTAACTAATCCCATAATACGCTCTCATCCCTGCTTAAAGCTGCTCACTGAGTTGGCCTGTAACACTTCCTCTGGCAGCTTGTTCCAGTTGTCCACCACCCTTTCTATGAAAAAGTGCTTACAAGTGCCCCTTTTGAATCTTCCCTTGCACGTTTAAGTGAGTTTCCTTTCATTCCTGTATCTGAGATCAGTGAGAAAAGTTTCTTGGTGTCCATCCTATTTATCCCATGCACGTACCTATATGTCTCAATCATCTTGCCCCATTACCTCTTTTTCTAAAGGATGTACCGGTTCATGTTCTGCAGTCTCTCCTTGTATGCCTTGTTCCCTAGTCCATGGACATTTTTGGTTGCCATGCACTGTACTTCTCCCATCTTGTCACAGTCTCATCTCAGGTGCAGACTCCAGTACCTTGCGCAGCATTTCAGGTGTGGTTGCACCAGTGACCTGTACAGTGGGAGGATCACCTCCCAACTTCTACTGCGTATCCCCCTCCTTATGCAACCCAGCATCCTGTTTGCCTTGCTCACAGCTCTGTTTCAATGTGCTGTTGTTTTTAGGCTCTCCAATATCATGACCCCAGGCCATTTTCCTCCGTGGTGATTTCCACCCCCATTTCATATTGCATTCTTGGGTTCCTCTTCCAAATTATGCATCATTTTACATTTTTCAACATTGAAGCCCACCTGCCAGACCTTTTACATGCTCTCCAACCTGCCCACATCCTCACCGAGTTCTCTTATCCCTTACTTCACGTCCACCCTTATGATCTGTGATCCTCTGCAAAGAGGCAGATCTTGCCCTTGATACTGTCCCCATGTTACAAATAAAAACATAAAAAAAAAGGACCAGGACCAGCATCAACCCCTGATGTACACCGTTTGTTACCTCCCTTACCTCTGAAAACTCCCCATTAACTACTACCCTTTGTGTTCTTCCCCTCAGCCAGTTCTCCACATATGTTGCCAATTTTTCCCTCACCCCTAAGTCTCTTATCTTTTTCACCAGGCACCTATGGGGAACTGAGTCAAAGGCCTTGCTGAAATCCAAGTATGCCACATTTACTGCCAGTCCCCTATACACTGCCCTGGTCGCCCAATCAAAGAATTTGACTAGATTGGTCTGGTAAGATCTTGCCCTTGTGAACCCCTATTGTCTGGGGTCCTGTAGTTTGTTTCCCTCAAGGAAATACAGCAGTTTCTCCCTTAGTAAAGACTTCATAATTTTCCCACTGGAGACGTCAAGTCGATTGGTTTGTATTTCCCTGGCTCATCCTTCCTTGTACTCTTGTGTACAGGGACCACATCCATTGTCCATCAATCACTAGGGATCACCCCCATTGCCAACGAGCAGTTGAATATGCCTGCAAGTGGCCCTGCTTTTACTTCTGCTACCTCCTTCATCATCCTTGGGTGTAAGCCATCAGGTCCCATAGATTTATCTAGTTTCAACCCTGTGAGCTTTTCTAAGCTTTTGTTCTTTCCAGACAGTAGCTTAGTACCCTTTTAATATTGAGGCTATGCAGCTTTTGCTCACCTGTGCTGGAAAGGCTAGGAAAAAGTACAGGTAAGGTAACTTACTGATTCAGATAGTACTCTGACACCACCTTAAGCACAGATTTTCTATTTGTCCTTAGGACTACCTTGTCCTTATGGAAAATGGCAGTTAGGATCTTATGCAGAGAGCTTGCAACTCACTGACTTCACTGGCAGATATCATGGCAATGAGGAAAACTTTTTCAGGTGACATACTTAATGTCTTCTGTGGCCATTGACTCAGACATAGACTCCACCTGCAATACAAGGCATATATCCAGGTCCACTGGGGGACAGGTTCTCTCACAGGGGGTGCAGGTTATTCAAGCCTTTGAAAAATCTTTTGAAAATGGGTTGTGAGGCTAGTGACTTCTTACCAGTGGACATGTAGGCTGAAACAGCTGCCAGATGCACTCTCAGGGTGGATGGTCTAAGACAAAGAGACTGTAATTTTGTGGAACTGTTTTTGCAACATTTATAAGTGAAAAGGACCTAATTGGAAATGAGCTTGTCTCAATCGAGTCTTCTGTTCATACTAAATATGAATAAACGTTTTACTACTACTGCAAGTGTCTATTGTATTCAAAGAGTACAGACTAGCCAGCCTGTACGGGACAGATTTTCTGAGGGGCACATCAGAATGAAAATCTTCTCCATTTTGAGGAATATGTTTTTCTCGTATCTGGTTTTCGGAAGTACTTAAAATCTCTAACACTTTGTCAGACAGGTTTAACACAGAATACTGTAGCTCTTCAAGAATCATGCCCTCAGGCACAATGTTCTGAGATCCGGGTAAGGCACCGATCCCTGTGCCAGTGTCAGTGTCAGCAGATTATGCCTTGGGTACAGTGAGATGAGGTTCCTGTATCATAGAAATAGCAGCAGTGCATACCAGGTCTGCCTGACCCAGGCTGGAACTGCTAGTATCAATGTTGCTGGGCCCCTCCTCAGCTTCCAGTTCTCTCCAAATGAGGGGAAAAGGAGGGAAGGCATACAGAAATTTCCCCACACAGGGAACAGATGGTGCATCCTCTGGCACTGTCCCTCTCGATGGAGGTCTGTAACAGAACTTGGGGATTTTTTATCTGTTCCAGGATTTTTGAGAAATGGACTATGAAAACCAATATTTTGAAAGAATCTCATTTCTGTATTGACAGTGTCCTGACATTTTGCCATGAATACATTTTCAAGAGATTTTTAATGTATAAAAATATACCGAAATTAGGGGGTGCTGTGGAGCAGCCAACATGGTGGATGCAGTTTAGTACATCTCTAGATCACAGACAACATTAAAGTTTGCCAGTTTAAAGTTGATACATGGGACACAGCCAGCAGTGGGGAACTAGGATGGGTCCAAAGCAGGACCAGAAATAGTCTGCCCATGGACTGGATGCTCTTCTAACATCTGCTGTCTCCACGCATGAAATGGGCCCTGCGCAGCCTGGTGGAACATGGTGGAGCCTCGGGGGGGTCTGACTTACCCACAGCCCAAATCCTGGCGATGCTACAGAAGATCCAGAGCACTGGTGAGGACACCAATAAGTGACTGGCTGTCAAGGCGAAAATGTCAGACTGATTCTCAAATAAAATACCTCAGCTATCCAGGGACTGTAAGATGAGATGAGCAGACAAGCAAACAAAACACTTTCTTTGTTCGGGACCTACAGTTCCTCCGAGCCAAAGTAGAATCATGTGAACCCTCACTGCACCAGGCCAATGTGCACATAGTGGTTTTTCCACGCGCTTTGCAGGCAACACAGACTCCCTAGAAAAACTGATCTTTCCTGACCTGCAATTACTGCCTGCAGATTCCAGGGTCTGAATAGTGAGAGCCTTTGCAATCCCTCAGCAAGCTTGTCCACATGGAGCAGATGCACCCAGACCTCTCACCACCATTCCCACCCTCTTCACTGCAGAGGCATGCATTTTACTACATCAGATGGCCAGGCAATGGGGGACATCACCTGGGAAAATAGCAACCTTGTATTTTTTCCTGACATCTCCTCTCAGACAGTCAGGGGAAAAGAGAACTGTGGGTAATAAAAAAGTTATTGTTGGAGCATGGGGTGGCTGCACAACTTTTGTTTCTCACTCTGCTGCACAATAAGCATAAAGCCAAAACTTAACATCTTTACAGATCTGAACTATGCCATTGCATTTGTAGAAAAACTGTTCTTTCAATTAACCATGGCAGATGAAGAACGAGAGGAAGAAGGGGGATTCTATGTTGCTATAAGCTATACAGACTGGACTGTTTGTTTTAGCCCTGGGATAATAATGGCTTCTCTTACCTCAGCTGCTGGTAGCCTACACAGTATATCAAATCAAATCAATCTTTATTTATTTAAAAGGCACCTTTCATACAATCAAGGCGCCTGTACATAAATTATCATACATCAATAAAACATTAAAACCGTAAATAATAATCAAATTAATCACTGGTAACATGAACTGTATTAAACTCTCCCTAAAAATGCCAGGCTAAAAAGGTATGTCTTGAGTTCTGTTTTGAAGCTTTGGATGGTTAGACAGTCCCTTATCCGATGAGGTAGAGAATTCCACAG
The DNA here is from genome assembly GCA_016271365.2 of Neoceratodus forsteri. Taxonomy (NCBI): domain Eukaryota; kingdom Metazoa; phylum Chordata; order Ceratodontiformes; family Ceratodontidae; genus Neoceratodus; species Neoceratodus forsteri. Next base: position 902,096,420 of record CM057456.1, on the reverse strand, counting down.
GGTAGAGTCCATAAAGGCAAAAGAACGGGCCCCAGATAATTGAAGTCGCACCCTGGGAATCACTAGCAATCCCTCGTCGGTGGATCAAAGGGATCAGGAGGGGCATTAGGGAGAAAGGAGGTCTTGCAGGTAACAGGGTCTCTGGTCATGTAGGGCTTTATAGGTTAGCAAACCGACCTTGAAGGTGATATGCCATTGCACTGGCAGTCAATGTAGTCCACAAAGCACAGGCGTTATATGACTTGTCCTGGATGAACCAGTTAAAAGCCTGGCAACCACATTCTGCACCAGCTGCAGGTGACTGATATCACTCCCCAGAAGCCCTAGGTACAGGGCGTAGCAGTATTCAAGGCGAGTGGTCATGAAGGTGTGGACCAACGTAGGAAGATCATCAGAAGGAACCAGGTTTGATTTCTATCCTGTTGACTGTTTTTAGTTATTGTCCGTTGAAGTGTGGGAGAGTAAGATGGGAATCTGTGTTGGTGTGCAAGTGCATATTACTCCATTTTATGAACTGTAAAAACATTCTTAATATTTTCATATCCTAATGCATACAAACAGAGGAGAGAAAGAAGTGCATGCCTTAGCTGGGACTTGAACCCAGGCTGCCTGGAATACTGTTCTCATCACACTAACCAGCTGCACCACCAAAGCAACTGGAACCTGGGCTGTCCCGGAGCACACATTACTCTTTCTCCAATGCACTACCTGGTGCTGCACAAGTAATTACTACATTTTCAATCACATGGGTGTGGTCTGCATATGTATGGAACACATACAAACAGAGGAGAAAAGAAGCAAGTGCCTTAGCTGGGACTTGAACCCGGGCCACCTGGAATACTGTTCCGGTCGCACTAACCAGTTACGCCACCAAGACAACTGGAACCTGGGCTGTCCCAGAGAACACATTACACTTTCTCCAATGCACAACCAGGTGCTGCACAAATAATTACATCATTTTCTATCACGGTGGTGCGGTGCACATATTTATGGAACACATACAAACAGAAGAGAAAGAAATAAGTGCCTCAGCTGGGACTTGAACCCAGGCTGCCCAGATAAAAGTTCTGGTCATGCTAACCATCTAAGCCACAGCACCACCAAGGCAACTGGAACCTGGGCTGTCCTGGAGCACACATTACTCTTTCTCCAATGCACAACCTGGTGTTGCATAAATAATTACTACATTTTCAATCACTTGGGTACGGTGTGCATATCTATGGAACATATACAAACAGAGGAGAGAATATGCTTCCCTAGTACCAGGTCCAGTACTCATGCACAAAACTCCTGGCTTAGATTATGCACTGCGCAAATCCCATTTAGTCTGACACCATCTGTCGAGGCACAGGTCAGGAAGCATAGGAAGACCAGGAGCAGGTATAAAATTCATAAGCAGCATTTTATTTTCTTCCAATAACAGTAAAATAGAAAATAAAATTGTTCAGTTTTTTAACTATTTACAAAGGCAGTACAAACACAGAAACCAAAGTCCTTTGTTTGAGGATATCTCTAATTCCACGTTTCAGTCTTTCTCTCTCTAGCAAAAGTATTGCTGCTCTTTCTGTAACTATTTGCCTGGAAACTCGTTAAGGAGACATCCTGTTTTTCAGAAAATGTTCTTGTTATCTTCCTTCCTTGCTGGTGCAACAAAACAGTACATGGTGTCCCAGAACTGACCTCCTGTTGACAGTTCTGCAAAAGAGCTAGTGTTGCATTCCAGGTTAACCCCCTAAGTTCCAATTAGCTTTTTGCAATCATTTCAACAGTATAACTTCATTTTCAAACCAAGGGATCCCAGTTTCACACAAAGATTCACACATATTTTATAACTTCAGATACGCAAGGGGGAAGAAAAGATAGAAACAGCAAGTGACGGCAGTGAAAAATGTGACTGCACAGTCAGACGAGAGACAGAAAAGAAGAGGACAGAACAAATCCTTGCGTTTAGCTCTTTCTACATAACAAATGGGACAGGGTCTTATTTAACCCTGTTGCAAAGATAAAAAAAAAAATTACATAGATACATAGACAGTGTCGGCAGATAAGGGCCTATAGCCCACCCAGTCTGCCCATTTGAGCTTGTAAGTTCAGTTTAGGTTTTCCTAGAAGTCTGTTCCCCTTACCCCTGACCTCCAGAATTCCTTTATGTCTATCCTATGCATTCTTAAATCCCGTGATTGTTTCAGCCCCCACCACTTCCTCTGGCAGGGTGTTCCACTTGTCCACCACCCGTTCTGTGAAGAAATTCTTCCGTACGTTTCCTCTGAATCATCCTCCCTCCAACTTCATCCCATGCCATCTAGTCCTGGAACATCTTTTTCATTTAAAAATAGTGTATTCCCGCACCCTGTTCCTCCCTGTAAGATACTTGTATGTCTCTATCATATCCCCTCTCTCCCTCCTCTCCTCCAGGGAGTACATGTTCAGTTCCTTCAACCTGTCTTCATAGGACTTGTGATGCAATTCATGCACCATCTTTGTTGCCCTCCTCTGAACCTTCTCTACCCTGTCTATGTCCTTACGTAGTTATGGTCTCCAGAACTGTACACTGTACTCCAGGTGGGGCCTCACTAGTGTCTTGTATAGTGGAATTATGACCTCCCTTTTCCTGCTGGTGATGCCCCTGCCTATACATCCCAGAATCCTATTTGCTTTACCTGCTGCCTTGTCACACTGTTTCCCTACCTTGAAGTCATCAGAGATGATAACCCCAAGATCCCTTTCCTGCTTGGTGCATGCTATATCCTCACCCCCCAACTGATATATTGTGCCAGGGTTTTTGTGCCCCATATGCATTATCTTGCACTTCTTTGCATGGAATTTCAACTGCCAAACCCCTGACCATTCTTCAAGTTTCTGCAGGTCCCTTCTCATTCTGTCTACACCCTCTGGTGTTTCTACTCTGTTACAGAGCTTTGTGTCATCAACGAACAGTGAAATTCTGCCTTCTAGGTCCTGCGCAATGTCACTGATGAAGATGTTGAATAGGACCGGTCCCAGCACTGATCCCTGTGGTACCCCACTGGTCACTCTTCCCTCTGTGGAGTGACAGCCATTTACCACCACTCTCTGTGTCCTGCCACCCAGCCAGTTACTCACGCACCACACTACTGTCTTGCCCACACCCATATTCCCCAGTTTGTGTAATAGTCTTCTATGTGGCACAGTGTCAAAGGCCTTGCTGAAGTCCAGATAGGCAATGTCCACTGCCTTCCCCTGATCCACCTCCCTAGTCACCCAGTCAAAATTCAACGAGGTTGGTCTGACATGACCTCCCCCTGGTGAAACCATGCTGCCTTGGGTCCTGTAGTCCATTGACACCAGATGTTCCACCAATCTCTCCTTCAGTTGTGCTTCCATGACCTTCCCCACTACCAAGATGAGGCTGACTGGTCTGTAGTTCCCTGCTTCCTCTTTGTTCCCACTTTTGTATAAGGGGACTACATCTGCTGTCCTCCAGTCTTTGGGTACCTCCTCTGTTTCCAGTGAAATCCAGTGAAAGTGAAATTCCAGTTTGTAAGTGAAGTGCAATGTGTTTTAGAAAAGCACAGTTGCTGTCTTTATTTGTGAGTGTGACTGAAGCCTTTTGGGCGGCCATTGTGTGAAGCTGATCACGATGATGGCTTAATTTAACTTTTGGTAGCTTTAATTAAAATATATGAAAGTAGCACAACTAATGTGCTTATGTGTCAAGTGTGATATTAATGTGTTGTGGTTCTGGGTTCAGTTTTAACCAGTGGGAGGGAGGGATTTGTTTTTTAAAAAAATGTGAAGTACTAGCAAACTGCATAGTGGCCATACCAAGTGTAGGCAACTTTGACATGGTATGCACAGTGATTTGTTTTACATTTGATGCAGTCCTGTGTGTGCTGGGACTTGATCTGTGATGTTGTGCAAGGATAACATCATGGGTCAAGGTCTCAGCCAACCAATCAGGTTTCAGCATTTATTCTTGCTATTATATAATTATTTACATTTTTATACGTAGTCATGCAGCAGTACACACACAGTATTACAAAAGCAGATAAATGCTTCTATCTTCCCTATCAGTTACAAGGTCTTCTTACCTCACTGTCTAGACTGGGCCTTATTTCCTTAAGTCTCTCTCTAGAGACACACAGTCTGGTTCTCTCTTTTGGACCCACTCATACAGACACCCCAGTGAAGACAGCAAGACAGAATAATTGGGTTAAAGCATTTATACCCCACACCATCACTCGCTCTCCCTGGTGCATTCATTGAGCAAGGTTGTGACATCATTTTCTGGTACCCAAGTTTGTCTGATTGGCTGAAACCACTTCAGACCTGGAATTTTAGGTGACATATACCTTGCATTATTATCTTACCTTAGCATCTCAGGAACCCAACTTCCTCTCAAAGATTTTAGCTTCTGGAAGAATGTGCCTGGATACAGTCAAGATATAATGGGCCAGATTCACAAAGCCCCTGAAACTCCCACAGCTGCGGGAATAACCCGTGCAAGTAGGCTGGCACTTGCAGAGCTGCAGTTTTTCCCACAACGGTGGTATTCACAAAAGTGGAGCCAGTTTATGACTGGCTCCACGATTTACAGCAGCTTTCGGAGGTGTTTCCATAGAAATCCCTGTAGCTTTGGAAATATGTTATGGCCAGTGGGACCAGCCGTAACATCCTTCCGCAACTGTGGTGGATGTGAACACCAATCTCTGCAGCTACAGAGATTTTGGTCTGGAACTGGAGTTGCTGAGTGGGACTTAGTCCCATTTTGCTTTGTGAATCTGGCTGTATGTCTCTCAGCCTTTGTTTACTAACTACACCACCCCCTCTTTCAAAAAGTTTTTACAATAAAAGTTCACACCACTTAAGAAACTTCGCTGAGCTGCTGAAAGTTTCAATAGACCAGTTTTGTTACAGTTGATTAATGCATCCAGGCCCCTTTCTAAAGAAGCAACCAGCAGTTAATAAAAATAATTCAGACTGGGCTTGCTAGCAGTGTTCTTGGCATAGTGTCAAAGGCTGTTTCACAGCACTCCGTCCATTGAATCTTCTCCAGCAGCTTCTTAGCTGTGCTGTTAAAGTAGCAGCAATGGTACTACCATTTTTAACAAACTTGCAATAGTACCCCCCCAGTTTCTAGAAATGCATTCAGCTACTTCTTAGTTAGGGGGTGGAACCAATCTGGCCTTGCTTCAGTCTTAGCTGGCTGAGACTTGCTGTGCGTCCTCCCACATGATGTTCTATGGTACTCCCAATTTGGCACTTTTCTGGCTTGATAGTCAGTCCTGCATCCCGTAGTTGGGTGAGGACTTCCCTCACATTGGAGAGATATTCTCCCCATATCCAGTTAAATATAAAAAAAATATACACAGTTTGGATCAAGGTGGACGTACTTCTGGTACCCACTGGTGCACGAAGAAGGCAAGAGCACAAAAACCCAAATGAAGAAGCAGCGCGTGCAAGACTTACTGGTGGTAGTGCCAGTGTTCAGAAGGCTGAAGTAAAAGAGGTACTCAAGCCTTCTGAATGTCCACAACCCAGCACAAAAACAATACAAATACTGTTTTCTGTTTTCTTTTTTGTTTAAAACAAACATAATGAATACAACATGAAAACTGGAGATTGAAACCGATGCAAGAGCCAAGGAAAACACCCCAGGAAACCTATGCTACCCCAAAATAAAACAAAATGTGTACCTATATGTGGCATGTTGTGTTTTTTTTGTTTGTTTTTTTTAATTGGAGACCATTAGAACACCCTACAGCAAGACAGACATGGCCCCCAGTCCATGAATATAAATGGGTAAGGCAGGTTAGTATATTGGAAAGCTGCAGCTTAATAGGCACATTTTTAACTTAGGGGTGCTCCCTGAAACCATGTCGCCCCAAACTCATATGCAGAATTGCAGCCCAAACTGAAAATCTTAAAGAGCTACTGATGCCTCAAATAAAACTTAAAACATAATAATTGGGTACAGCTTTGCTTGTATTCCATTTATATTTGATATATTTCTCCTTCCCATAATTTATTACTAAGGGAATGTGTATGAATATATGATCGTTGTCCCTTAGAGTTTATTTTGAGTTCATCTGCCTCTATAGCTTACTCCCTACTCCAAGTCATAATCCTCTGTTGAGACATCACAGTCTGTTACCATGAGAGTAACTGTGAGGTCACAAGCAGTGCTCTATGACTTCAGGTAGGGAGAAAGCAACAGGAATAGATGAACTCTTCAGGAGCAGAAATCTTGTTTTCATACAAATGACCTCAGTAATAAATAATAAGGGGGGGAGAGAAATACAGAATTATGGGAAATACAAGCTGGACTGTGTCTAAATATTATGTTTAAGTTCACCTGAACGTGTCACCAGCTCATTAAAAATTCTTGAGAGAAGGTAGACAAACTACTTCCCCTGTGAATGGCACAGCTTAACTGGGGAGCTGCTGCTGCTTGGAATCCTCATATGCCCAACATTCTAAAGCTTGGGCTGTGCCATTCCTCTGGTGGGTTGCACTATACCCAGTGGTAATGACCTCCCATTGACAATGTGGAGTGCTACAGAAAGGCTACAGAAAAGCAATCTCACTCAGAGCCCTGTCAACTAGCCTCTGGACAGTGGCAGGTGATTTCCTAATGCCAAAAGGCATAACAGTGAATTTAAATAAACCAAGTGGGGTAACAAATACTGTCTTCTCACATGTGTGCACAGATAGCCACACTGGCCAGTATCCCTTCGTCACATCTATTGTGGTCAGGTACCTAACCCTTCCTATCCTGTCCTGTACCTCATCTGGCCTGGGCATGGGGTATACATTAGGTACTATGACCTCATTTAACTGCCTGTAATCAACACAGAACCTGGTTGTTCCATCTTTTTGGGCATCAGCAATACTGGGGCTGCCCAGGAGCAGTTAGGTGGGTAGATTACTCCTAGGCCCAGTATTTTCTCTATAACTTCTTCTGTCTTGCTCTTTTTACTGCCTCAGGCACTTGATATTGTCTTTGCCTTATGGGCTTTTCTGCAGTGGTTTTCACTTCAGGCATTGTGAAATCAGTTCAACCTGGGGCGCCAGTGGAAAGTGAAACAAAGTCTTTCAGCACAACACCATAGTCAGCTGCACTCCAACGGATAAATAATCCTACCAAAATTGTTTCAAAGACTCACAGTTTATTTGGCAGACTCCAACACGAGTGTGGCACTAAACCCAAGTGCTTTGGGGTCTACTGCGTGACCCTTCTTCAAGGGTCACACACAGTAATAGACCTGAAGCGCTAGGGGTCAGTGCCACACTCTTGTTGGAGTCTGCTGAACAAACCGTGAGTCTTTAATCAGTTTTGGGTGAATTATTTATCCATTGGAGTGCAACTGTCTGTGGTGTTGTGTGTGAAAAAGGGCTAAAAATGGGTTGCCTCTCCACTGATCAATGAGTTGTGTGCACTGAGGCTTGTGTTTGGCCAAGTCTTTAAGCATTCCTTTCATCTGGTCTGCTTTTTTTGGGTGTGAGCAACTTGGACATTGTCACAGAACTCCAGGAGACTTTTCTCTTACCCAACTCTACCAAGTCTGGAGCAAACTCATCCCTTGCAGGATGACTACTGCTGCTGGCTGCCAACAGCCTCAGTGCACCTAGAGATGGATCTGTGAGCTGAGTCTTGTGCAACTCCTCTCATGAAATCCCTCCCAGTTTTGTCTTCCTTACAGCTGGTTGCAGCTTCTGCATGTCAGTGAGGTCTCCCTCTACTGAGTCCTATATCAGTGAACTGCTGCACCCTGCAGAGCTGCCTGGTACAGTTTATCTGTTTGCCTCAGCAGTGAGAAGTGTTTTCTCTGACTGATGTGACTCCCTTGGGCTTAGTGGTCACACTGCCTGGCACAGGTCTGACGTTATGAGCATGGTCAGATCTTGTCTCTCTCCCTGTCTTCCCATTTCTCTCTACTTGTCCTAGTCAGCGAGTTTGACTACAGGCCACAGCACAGACCTTGTCTTGCTTTCCTTACTCATTCCAGTTAGCAAAACATCTGCAGGTAACCCAGAAGCAACCACAACTTCCATCTCACTTTCACCCCCTTTCACTTCATAAGTACACTGGCCTTTGTAACTATGACCCTGGGTTAAGGATCATATTTAAGAAAGGCACCCTTCCCAGGTAGGATCTGATCTGGTGATACCAGCTCCTGCTGGATGACAGTGGCAATGGCCACAGTGTCCATTAAGCATTGTGTCATTTACCCAGACTGGCCTTAGGTGCTTCAAAGTATTCCTAGGACTAGCACTTGAGACACAGTTTACCATGTGCTGCTTTTCTAAGGAGGCGTGGCTCTCACCCTTTTCAGCAAGAGTGAGAATGACCATATTGGATCTCATAATGGGGTGGTGGCCTCCCCTGTTCTATGGTTTAGCCCATTACCTGAAGGCAGTCATAAGACGAATGTCCAAACTTTTGGCACACACAAAATATCCGACTTTATTATTTTTGTGTCTGCCATAGTATTCCCTCTAGGTTCAAAGGGCTGCTGGGTTTTGGGGCTCCCTTGTGTCCCACTCATCCCTTTGTTAACAGAACCCCCTCCCCCATGTACATTCCTGTATGTATCAGGGCAGCTGGCTGCATACTTTTCAGCAGCTTCTGCCACAGTGCTAGGATTCTTATCTGTTAACCATATTTTAATATCAGCATGCACACTTTTTAAAAACTGGTCAATAAGCATCACTTTACAAATTTCTCCAGCAGTTACAGCTCTCTTTCCAGTTAACTATCTCCCCAGAAAAGTACTCAACTGAACACTCAGTTCTTTATTTACCCCAGCTCCTATTCTCATCTAAATGAGTCTGTGAGCCTCAGGGGTTTACTCATAACATTTTAAAATAGCAGCCTTAATTTTTACCTAGTCCCTGCTATCACTAGGGTCCAAGCAACAAAGCGCTTGTGATGCCTTCCCAATAAGCAATGGGGTTAAAAGGTTAACCAGTGATCATCTGCCAACTCATATTGCAAACTTCAATTTCTCAAACGAATTACGAAAATCATCAATATCCATACTCTCTTAATTTTGGAAACAATAAGTTTATACCCTACAAAGTGCTGTTGCCTGTATCTTGTATTCATGACAACCTTGTAAAAAAGTTTCTGGATGTCACTCTGTGAAAATTTTGTATTGTCTTACTTGATGTGGAACCTCTGCAAACGAGCTCAAAGGTTGTAATCCGAGATTTTAATAAATACATTTTTACCCAATTTTTTAGCCTTGGCTACTCCCATCTACCACTTTAATCATCTGGTCCAGCATCTACCTCTGCTGAAGTGTTGCCATATGGAGTGTATGATCTCTCATCTTGAGCTAGGGTCTGCGTTCTTTCTCCCTTTTTTCTACTTGGGCTGTCTCCGCCTCTCACTTGGGTTCCTCTCGGGCTGCCTCTGCCTCTTGCTGTCTTTCTTCTGCCACTCTGCTTTTGTTTCACCCTTGCATCTGCCTTGAACTGTTTTCCTGTCTCCTCTGCATCTGCCTTGTGCTGTTTTTCTCTCTCCTCTACATCTAGCTCAGCTGATTCAGTTTTCAACCTGGCATGTTTCATCTCCCTGCCCTGCCTTTCTGCAATGTGAGCGAATTTCAACTCAGATAGGCTATCTTAGACTTCTCACTTAAGCCACTGGAGTGCCCCATCCCATGGCTCCTTGGTCACTGCTTCCAGAGCCTGAATCAGCTTAGGCTTATTCAAGTCTTCATGTGGTATGCCTCTCTCCTCATACAGCTGCTGGAATTTCCATCTTTAAACTTGTAAACCCAGACAGAAAATAAAATACAAAAAATGTTAGAAATGAGAGAAGATAAGAGTTCTAGTGTTTACTGTTGTATACCTACTAATACTGCTTACATTTTTGTTACTACTCCTTAGGTACTAGATCACCAAACTGCTTTGTGCAATTACAGTAAATCTCACATTCTTATTTTCACTGCTGCCACCATATTTGATGGTCAGGGCACCCGTAGTTCCAGTGGGCTTGTTTCTTTCTAGCAGGCTTTTGCCACCAAAACCACCTAGACCAGAGTTGTCCCTGTCACAGTCCACTTTTTTTCTTTTTTTTTTAACAGCACAGACCTGGGTCTGATGATCTCTTTTCTGCCACCTTTTGTCCTTTAGACTCCCTGTAGTGAGGGTCTCTGCTGTGGGTAGGACGGACACACACACACACACACACACACACACACACTTTCTCTCACAGAGACTTTTACAATGCACCTGTTTATCCAGGTACCCTTCTCTCAGAGATGTAGTCACAAACAATCAGTTACCCCCAGTCTTTAGAGAAATAACTCATTTATTTCTGAACACTAGTTGTCCAAATACTGCAGTAATATTCAGATATTTACACTATTTATACATAGTCAAACAACAGTACACATACAGGATTACAAAAGAAAGCTTGCACACTTGGGCTACGTCACAATTTGTCCCGTCATTTTGCTCCATGACAACTCGCTCCGAACTATTAGCTCAGGCATCAATCAGCTCCCACATGAATTCATACCCGGGCAATTCGCCCCCCAGTGTAAATATTATTAAGTAAACTCCAGGTGGGAACAATTTGCCCACCAGATGAGGCAATGTGCTTGAGGGTTGTAAAAGTGGAAGTCGTGCTGTAATTGTTGTTGTACAGTGCGATATGTAGTGGGAGCGAATTGTCCAGGGACGATCTGACATGGGAGCTGACTGACATCGCAGCTAACAGTCCTGGGTGAGTTGTCACATGAGCGAAATGAGTGGGGTGAATTGATGTGTTCTCGCACAACTTGTGCAGGTAAAAGTTTTCATCTTCCCTGCCAGTTACAATTCCCTACCAGTTACGACGTCATTTTACCTCACTGTCCACACTAGGCTTTGTTTGTTTAAAGTCTCTCTCTAAAGACAGTCTGGTTCTCTTCTTTGGACCCACTCACACAGATACCCCAGTGAAAAGAGCAAGCTAGAACTGGATTGAAGTATTTATATCTCTCTCTCTCCCCCCCCCCCCGGTGCCTTGGTTGAATGAGGCTGTGATATCATCACTTCCCTGTACCCAAGTTTATCTTATTGGCTGAAACTGCTTCAGGCATTCCTTAAGTTGGACCCATTATCTGCAGCAGTGGTTCTCAAATGGTGAGGCCAGCCTCCCAAGGGAGGCCCCATACTGTTCCAGGTGAGGCCCAGTGAAGTCTGAGAATGTACAGTAGTTAAATTTTAAGTTTTGAATGTTTTGTGTGAAGGGAACAAGCAAACTAAATATGGATAATGGCAGGTGAATTTCTTTACTTATGCATAGACTGGTGACCAGGAAAGGCCTTGAGCCAAAGCTTGTTTATACTGTAGGCGTGTATTTACATGTACATTGGTGACTAAGAAGGCACACTGAGTCGAGGCTTGTTTCTACAGTACGTATTTATTTTATATGTAAATTGGTGTCTGGAAAAGGCACTCTGAGCCAATGCATGTTTCAGGTGTGACCTCAGTAAGGCTACAAAACGTTGCTTAACAGGGCAAGGGGGGGAAGAGATGACATGGCTAGGTTAGTTGTTTCAGATAGAGAGGAAGTAGCATAATAAGGGTCCAAGAGTCAGAATAGTGGAGTGACAAGGATAACCTGGGGTGTGGGGTTTTGGGTGGAGAACAATAAGTCAAATAAAAAGAGAATATACTCTGTCAACATTATTTGTCTCGCTTGATTCCTGGTGTACTGTGCAAAAGTATTATACATTTTTTCTAAGGGAGGCCCAAGATTTTTTCCAAATTTGAGGGAGGCTCAAAATCTGTTCCATGGCTTGGGGGAGGCTCCCTATCACAAAGTGTGAGAACTAATGATCTACAACAATAAAGTCAACTGACAGTCCCTGTGATGTAAGCCATTGCTGTATTGGTGGTTTATAATCTCATTACATTGACTACTTTAGAGCAACTCCATTTAAAAGTGATCAAAAATTATTTTTACATACAGTAGTTATAACACAAAATAATACAAATATAAAAGACAATACAAGAATAATAAAAAATGGAGTGCTTTATAACCTTCACTTGGCTTGTGCATGTTCCAGAAAAGCTTGTTTTCACATGCAAACTGTTGTGCAGCACAACAATATAATGTGATTCTGTCAGGTAAATCAGAGTACAAGTCCAAAAACATGATTTTGTGAAGCATGCAGAAGGCAGATATCAAAGGGAATTTTAGTTTGTGTTTGATTGTTGGTGGGGTCCTGGAGGGGCTGAGAATATATTTTTGTGACCTGTGCATATTTTTATTATATCATTGCATAGGTAACAATTAACTGAGTATTACTGGATCTTACCTCCTTTGTATGGTCCAAACAGTAGCTCAGCAGTCTCTTAACTTCCCAACTGTGGGGCTTTTATTCTTCTGAACTAGAGTTTGCTGTAAAGAACACTGGAAGTGTAACTGACTGGTTCAGATGATATTTGGACATCACTTTAGGATGTTTCTGTTCATTCTTAGGATTACCTTGTCCCTGTGGAAAATAATACAGTTAGGATCTGTACAGAGGGCTTGCAGTTCGCTTACCCTTCTGGCAGATGTCATAGCCATGAAGAAAACTTTTTTCCAGGTGACATTCTTGAAATCAGCAGTTGCTATTAGCTCGAAAGGAGCCTCCATGAGCTGGGCAATGCACAGACTCAGGTCACAAGGTAGGACAGGATCCCTTACTAGAGTGTACAGGTGAATAATGCCTTTAAAGAACATTTTAAAAGTTGGCTGTGAGGCTAGGGATCTGTCCTTGCCAGCTAAAGCATCTGCTGACTCTGCTACCAAATGCACCATCAGGGTTGATGGCCTAAGACCCAGGGACTGAGGTGGACCAGGTAGATCAAGATTGCAAGGAGGTCTGCCTGAAAGAGTCTGAGCTGCCTAGAGGAGCACCCACAGGGAAACTGTTTTCCACTTTGAGGCATAGGTTTTCCTGGAAACCTTAAGCAGTTTGAAAACTTTCTCAGAGAGGTTTAGTCCAGAGAACTCTAACTCTTCAACACCATGTCCTGATCTTTCTTGGATCTGGAAATGTTGTCATGCTCTGGGACAAGGTCAGCACATTGTACATCAGAGGGACAGAAGTGAGTACCAAGTCTGCCTGGCCCAATCTGAGGATATTAAGGCCATCGTTGTAGACTCCCTCTCAGTTTCAGCAGCATCCTCAGTAAGAATAGGAATGGAGGAAATGCATAAAGGAACTTTCCTGCCCAAACGAGGATTGGGGCATCCTCTGGAACTGTCCCCACCAAAAGATGCAAACAGATCTATCTCTCGTTTACCCCACCTTCTGAACATTGCAGCCAGCACCTGCTTGCTCAGGGTCCATTTGTGGTGTCCCTGGCTGATTCTGCTTAGGGAATCTGCCAAGATGTTGTCCTTCCCTGGCAGGTGTACTGCTGATAGTTGGACCTCTAAGGATTAGGCTAGGTTCCAAATCTTCATTTCTTGTGTGCACAGTTGTGAGGATCTTGTTCCTCTCTGTTTGTTGATATAATACATGGTAGTAGTGTTGTCTGTCTTGATCTCGACTGACTTACCCTTGATGTGGGAGGAAAAGGCTTGCATTGCCAGATAAACTGCCCTGAAGTCCAGGAGGTTTATATGCACCTGACTCTCCAGTGGTCTCCACACCCCGCTTATGGTGAGATCCTCCTGATGGGCACCTCAGCCCAGGAGGGAGGCATCTGTAGTGAGCATTATCATGGGTGACTGCCGGAGGAAGGGAACCCCCTCTCTGAGGTGGTCTTCTTCCTTCCACCACTCCAGAGCCCTTAAATCGAAATTTGGGTATTTGTAAATTTTCTTTCTCCGATTGCTGGTCACAGGGCTCTAGGACCACTGGGATCTCCTTCCTATGCTGAGGATTAGGCAGGAAATCAAAGCTGCAGCAGAGGGACATCAGCTCCTCCTCCTCGAGGATTGAGCCAGTTTGTTCAAAAGCAAGTAGAGAAGTCATATGACCAAACCAGACAATCCTCCTATAAAGAGAAACTTGAAATAAAACATTAGCGAACATAACAGAAGCAACTAGAGTCTAAAAAGCCAACTTTATACATCTGCGGAAGGGATTCAGCCCTGCAACTAGCAGTTGGAGAAAGAAAATGTACAGATACCCAAATTTCGATCTCTCTCTCTCCCTCCCTGTGCTGGTTGCAGGGCTCTAGGACCACTGGGATATACAGTATAATAGCAGTAAGACAAGTGAACCCCAGGGTGGGAAGAATGTAGAAAAGATATTTTGTGTCCACAACAGACTGTAGAACCCTACAGTCAAAAGAAGCTGCTGCTGAAGTGGCCACATCAAGCTTGTAAAATTTAGTAAAGGTGTGCAGAGAGGACCAGGTAGCAGCTCTGCAGGTGTCAGCCACAGAGGCATCACAGAATTCTGCCCATGGCCCAAGTGGAATGGGCTTTTACCAGACCGGGGAGAGGAACCCCAGCTTGTCTGTAGGAGAGGATGATGGTTGAGTGGATTCACCAGGCAATTACCTTTAGAAGCCTTTTTGCCCAGATTTGGTCCCACCATGAATCCTGGTGGAAAACCGTATAAGGTTCCTTGGCAGACAGTGCACCAAGCTTGCCAATTCATCTAGTTGAAGGATGTGTTAGCAATAAAGAAGGTAACCTTCATTGTGAGATGGAGCTGAGACACCTCCTCCAGAGGTTCGAAAGACACCCCCTGGTGAGAGTCTTGAGAAACAGATTGCAGCACCATGTAGGGACAACAGACTTCACTGGAGGACACTTTAGAGTTGCTGCTCTCAAGAAGCATTTGACATGAGCATGTAACCCCAGGCATCCCCCGGTTTCCACCACAAGCAGTGCTCCCAAGGTGGAGATCTGGACCCTCAAGGTCGCTGGTTGTAGACTATAGACCCTTATCAAAACCCTTCTGAAGGAATTGAAGGAGGACTGGTATAGAAACAGTATGGTCAGCCAGATGTTTGGATTGAAGCCAGAATAAAAACTTATGCCAAATTCTGCAGTACACCTTAGAGGAAGACTGGCGTCTAGAATATATCTTCATTACTGTTGAATATCCAAGGTCCTTGCCCTTGAGTCTCCCACTCAATCTCCAGGCCAAGAAGGACAGATTGCAGGGACTAGGATGCATTAGAGGACCTTGGTGAAGAAGATCTGGGGTGATTTGAAAGTAAGTGGCAGATCTCTCGCCATGTGGATAAGATGAGGGAACCATAGGCAATGGGGCAGACATGGGCAAAGTAAGATTAGTTTGGCCTGGTCCTAAGCCACCTTGTGTAGTACTCTGGCCAGAAGGAGGATGGGAGGGAAGGTGTACAGAAAATTGTATCAAACCCAGTGGAGGGAAAAGGCATCTTGAGCCACTGCTTGGAGCAGAACTGCCAAACCTTGGCATTTTGTCTGGAAGTGAAGAGATCCACCTCAGGGGATCCCCACTGGAGGGTGAGAAGATGAAATGTACTATCCTTCAGTTCCCATTCTCCTGGCAGAATGTCTTTGAGGCCAGTCTGCTGTTATGTTTTCCTGACATGGGATGTAAGCAGCAGTCAGACTGGAAAGATGACGTTCAGCCCAGTGAAGCAAGAGTAGAGTCTCTTTCAGCATGTGGGTGCCTCTTGTGCCCCCTTGGTGGCTGCTGTATGCCATTGTGGTTCTGTTGTCTGTAAGGATCAGAACATCTTGTTTGAGAATATTGCTTTTGAACTTTCAGAGTGCTAGGCATACTTGCTTGCATTTCTAGTACGTTAATGCTGAGGTGGGACTCCAGCAGGGTCTACTTGCCTTGAATGGACAGAAGATTCAGATGGGCACCCGGTCCTCAGAGGCTGGCATTGGTGGTGATTCTCACCTGGTGTGGATGGCCCAGCTTGCGGCCCTTCATTAAGTTCAACCTCACTTTTCACCAAAGAAAACTGTCCTTCATATGTTACAGAATTGCCAATTTGTGGTTCTGGCAGTCCTTGTGTGGGGACTATTGTTTCTGGAAGGTCGCTTGAGTCAGACACATGTGAATTAAGGACCATGGAACTGGATCTGCCATGGAAATCATCGTCCCTATGAACTGCATGAACACCTGGGCTGGAAGCTGAGTAGCATGCAGAAACTTTTAAAGAAGGGATTGTAAGTCCCAGAATTTCATGGAAGTTGGAAAGACCTTGCTTTGACAAGTTCTGAAGTCTACCCCCAGATGATTCGGTGTCTGCTCTGGAAACAGGGAGCTCTTTTGCCAGTTGATGACAAAACCATGTGCGGAAAGGCATCGAACAACCTCCACCATTGCTTGCAAGGTCAACTTGAATCAAAAAGCTCAGATCAGGATGTTGTCCAAATATGGAACAGTTGGATCCTCTGGCTGCGCAGGTGTGCAATCACTGCCACTAGGACCTTTGAGAAGACACTTGGGGCAGAGGAAAGCTCGAATGGTAGAGTTCTGCATTGAAGTGGCTGTCCTAGATCTTGAACCTGAGATATTGTCTGTAAGAGTCTTGAATGGGAATATGTAATTAAGCATCCTGTAAGTCTATGGAGGCAAGGAAGTCTCCTTAATGGACTTCTCTGATGATGGACGACAGTGTCTACATCTTCAAGGATTTGCTGCAGACAAAGCAATTCAGGAACTTGAGATCTAACACTGGTCAGAAATGCACAGTTTCAGGACAATAAAGAAGAGGGAGTACACATCCCTTTTAATCTCTAGGAGGGGTACAGGCTGTATGGCCCCTTTCTGTAGTATGACTGTTATCGTGTGGAGCATCACCTATCTTTTAGTGGGGTCAGTCAATAATGGAGAGGGAATGACACAAAGTAGTAGAGCCTTTGTATCAAACTCAGTTAGGTGCCCCTTGTTGACAATATACAGGGCCCATTTGTCTGTTGTCATATGGACCCATTTCCCAAAGAACCTGTAAAATCTGCCCCTCTATGTGAGGATGGGTCTGGACTGTCTCATTGTGGAAATTTCTTTGTCCAAGTTCTGGAATCACAGTTGTTGCTTTCTCTGCTTCTGTTGTTGCGTTGGTTTTGAGAGGGAAAACCAGAGTTGTTTGCTTGAAAAGCTCCTGTTCTGGCTTCTGTTGCAGGATTGGCCATTAAAAGGCCACCAAGATCTGCCAAATCAAGATTTGTTCCTAGATTTTGATTATGGCATGCAGACCCTATCCATTTCTCTGGATTCCTTAATGGCATCTTTAGGATAGAACCAAAGAGAAGGTTGCCTTTGTATGGAGCATTAAGATGAACTTCTGAGGAGCTATCTGGCTGCCAGGCCTGCAACCAGAGGTTTCATCTACCTGATGTCTGGTAGAACATCATTCTTGTGGCACAACGGATCATATCCTCCGAAACATCTGCTGAATAAGAGGCGGCAAGGCCCACAAGCTGGAGTTGCTGAAGTACAGCCTTGTTCTTCTCTGAATTCTCCACCTGCTGAAACGTCAAGTTCATGGCCCAGGAGAGAGGGGCCGTGGCCGAGAAGAAAAAAGTACTCACCTTAGTAATCTTGTTTCTTCCAAGGTATTCTTCAATATTTACAACTCTTGCAGTCAGCCTTCAAAATGGAATGTATGTAAATGATGGAAGCCATCCTTGGCTCGTGCCACTATTCAAGTGCTGCCCTTAGTAACTGCTGCATTCTGTGTCTCAGATTTCATGGACAGCCTGCAAGGAAAAGCCCATCCTAAACTATACTAACAACTAAGCACCTAAGGCCCTATAATTCCTAATAATAAAATAGTAATAACAACAATTATAACTGTATCACCAGCATTAGCAACCTCCCAATAAAAGAAAACAACTCTTCAGAATATCCGAATAACCTGAAGAAGTGAAACATTGACCAACTGGGCTCAAAAACAATTTTATTTTGATCAGGCCAGTTTGTGGCCTTCTTCAATACAGTTTTTCAGTTCGATTTGCAGAGGCCATTGGTTCTGGAAGAGGAGGCAGGGTGGGAGAGTTATGAATATTGAAGAATACCTTGGAAGAAACAAGATTACTAAGGTGAGTAATTTTTTCTTCTAACCCCAGGAATTCTTCAATATTCCTAACTCTTGCAGACTATAAAGCAGTACCTTTGGAGGTGGGCACAGAACCTACTTTGGAAAGAGACTCTACAGAACTGCTGTGTCATACCTGGCATCACTCCTGGACTGGGTGTCCGGACAGTAGTGCTTTGTGAAAATGTGTACTGTTCTCCATGTAGCTGCTTTGCATATTTCTAGTAATGGGACATCCCTGGCAGCTGCTATGGTAGCAACTGTGCCCGTTGTGGAATGAGCCATTAGCCCTACTGGGGGCTCTTTTCCAGCTTTTGAATAACAGAAGTGGATGCATTGGACTATCCAATGAGAGATAGTTCTTTTGGATGCTGGTTTTCCTTCTCCCACATCCCCATATGTCAGGAAAGGCAGCTGTCTGTCCTGCCTATGGCTCTTAGTGTGGGTCATGTAGTAGCTCAAAACTCTCTTGACATCAAGGCTATGAAGTCTGCATTCACCTGAACTGGAATGTTCAATGAAAAAGACAGGCAGAGTAAGGACTGGTTCAGGTGGAAATCAGAAACCACTGTAGGTAGGAGCTTCCTATTGGTTTCAAGCACTAACTTGTCTCTGTGAAAAGAAATGTAGTCCTGTTCAATGCACAGGGCCTGAAGCTCACTAAATCTTCTAGCTGAAGTGATAGCCACCAAGAAATGAAAATTATGTACCTACCGTAATTCCTGATCTTTCTGTGTATCTTCACCATTCATCACCTGTGGGTTCTGGCCAGAGGTCATGACCCGTGGGAGCAATGCACCAACGGCACCGCCCTCAAGGCTGACGCACTGCGTGGCGCTCACGGGTTGGCCGTTAGGTGCTGTTAACCCCGCCCTCCCACCAGTTCTGAGTCGCCATAGATTAAGAAAGGGTTGGGAGGGAGGGACAAGGAAGTCCAAGGGATGGACAAAGGAAAAGATATACATACTAAAAGGAGAAATAAATGACTGAGAGGAAAGAAGGAGAGTTATAAATCTAAGGGGATTGGGAAGGGGCCTCAATCTATGAAAGCAGAAAGAAGAGGGAAGGAGGGAGGGAAAAACTAGAAATGGGGAGGACATACCGAGCACCTTAGACCTGTCTCCAGACTGTATAGGAACTGCGACAGAGTAGCCAGAAGGCCGCTTTGCCAGAATTCAAGGCACAGAATCATTGGCAATAAACTCCGACGTGAGCAGAAGCGGCTATTCTGGAAGAAAAGACAGGATACTGGGTTGTCCTCCCCCTGAAACCACATATCTGGAGGTGAGAAACAAAAGTTTCTTAAATTAATTTGAGGGTTGAGTCCCTAAGGACAAAAACAGAGGAGAATAGAGGAAGAGAGGGAGAGAGAGAGAGAGAGAGAGAGAGAGAGAGAGAAGAAGAGAGGGCAACCACTAACCCCCACCCCACAGGAGTGGAGTCAAGGCACTTAGGAGAGAAGTGCCCTCTCCTGATCTCTCCCACCCTACCAGAAGGTAAAATCCTGTGTGTGCTTCAAACCACCCTGCTCCTGACCAGTGGAAAGGAAGGGGGGAAAGGGGGGCACACAGAGGGAGGGGGACCCAGAGACTGAGGCCCCAGAGGGATGGAGGGTGGGAGTGTGATGAATGGTGAAGATACACAGAAAGATCAGGAATTACGGTAGGTACATAATTTTCATATCTTATCTGTGTCAATCTTCACCATTCATCACCTGTGGGTGAGTACCGATCCCCCCCCGAAGGGGGCCCTAAACCCTAAAGGACAAAGTCCCTTAGTTTCCAGTTGGTGAGACACTGGGAGGGAGAACCTTTATGGGCCTGGCGACACCCGAGACTGGAGAGAGTGAGACTGGGACCTCCCGGAGGGAGTAGGAGGTTGCCCCCACAGATGTCACCTCACCCTATGGGAGAAAATATGGGTTCCCCGGTATGTGGAGGAAATCACCCTATGCCGGGCCAAGGGTGACAACTGGGAAAGATGCAGCCACACCACCTGCCTAGTTCAGATCGCTGTCCCTACGACCCTGGAAGCTACCTTGCTGACGTCGTAAGATACCCTCGCTTGGTGCCTTGCTAGCTCCAGGCCATGTGCAGAGAGTGCAATGGCTTGTCTGGTTACCTCTGTATCAGGCATAGAGGCTAGGAGTTGACCCAGCCTGGACCACAGAAACCTATCATAGGTAGCGTAGTGGGACTGATGTGCAGAAATTGAAAGAAGCAACCGTGCTGAGTAGAAGGTCCTCCTCCCCCAGAAGTCAAAATCCATGGAATCTTGATCCAGAGGCCAGTCATGGTGGAGGGCGCGAAGCCCATCAGGAATGTCCAGCTGCGTCAGTCCTGACTGAGGATGAGGCATACGACCTGGAGACTCTGGGGGAGGTACAATACCTCTGGTTCAGATCCCTAGGGGCTGGGACTCCGGAAAAGAGCCTTTGCCAGAACTGCAACAACACCTCCTGGAAAGGAGCAGGCCAGGCGGGCACCACAAGGGTGTCCGCACTGAAATCGCATAGGAAGGTGCGCGTTGAATGCTCTGGATTGTGCCGAGTGGGTGGGGTGACATGCAGGTCCTTCATCATCCTCATGAGGAAACACTGATACTCTGCGAGATCAGCAGCAGGAAAGATGTGGACAGGGGGCTCCTCTTCCCCTGAAGAGGGGGATGAGGAAGCAGATGACCTCAGAGATCCAGGGGTTGGCTGCTCAGGGGGAAGGTGGAACACCTGTCTGTCCATGGCCCTGACATACAAAGGGAAGAGAGCAACCACACACCTGAATTGTTCCCAGGAGAGAGATCCCCTAGAACCAAGAATGCCTGGGAGCGCAGGAGATGGTGACAGAGGAGTGGGGGCAAGGCCAACGGCAGAATCCTCTGTCCAGGCAAGAGAGCGCACCAGGAGCCTCGAGAGAAGAAGGGGCTCTAGAAAACCCAACAGCTGACAGCCGATCAACCATGCTGGAACTGCCTAGGCTGCACCCTGAAGATTCCCCCGTGAGGTGACCGGGACCGTGGAATTCCAAAAGGACGGTCCCTACCCTCCAAGAGACCTGGGCCCTCTCGAGAAGACCGAAAGGGAAGGGCGAGGGTCCGTGCTACGACCCTTCCAGAACCCGGGTGGGTCCCAGAAAAGGGTCACGGCATCAAACCCTGACCCCTTGACCCCTCGGAATCCGAAAGAGCCTTCCTCCTCGCAAACACCAGCCTAGGCAGCTGACAGCCTTGGTCAGTCCCCAAGGGGACCACCCAGAGAGTAGCACCCTCCCCTCCTGTGGGTGCTCCGATCGGCCCTAAAGTTGGGTGATCCAGGTACACCACCTGAGGGGGTACCCCAACTGAGGGGGCAGAAAACCCTCTGAGCCCAGGCTGCAGAGCAATAGTGGCCTGCACCACTGTCTGCTGGTCAGCACCCCTGACCCTAGACTCAGGGGCAACCGCTTGTTCCTCAGAGGGAGTCTGGTTCCGGTCAGCTGAGGAAACTACCAGGGTGCCCACATGGGCTGCCAACTCCAAAGAGTCAGACAGCCGGTCCGAACCAGACTCAGACTCCACCTCCAAGGAGGCAGAGACCAAAGTCCGGTGCCAGACTGTACGCGGATGCCCGCTGCCATCCCGACCGAAGGAGGCACCAGTCCGGGTGTCTGCACCAGAGCCAGTGCTGAACTCTCCAATAGCACCGCGAACAGTGCCCGAAGAAGACTTGGTGCTGAGAGCAGTAGCAGAAATGGAGTCAATGTCTGCCATGGCACTGTCTCGACCCACAGCACCGCGAGCGGCATCGGAGTCAGGGATGGCACCAACGATGGCACAGACAGCTCGTGGCACTGAGGACGACACCTCCCATGGTGCCATGTCCTTGCTCGGTGCCGCAAGTGGCACCAGAGCTAGACACGGTGCTGTCCCCAAGAGAACCAGTTGAAGACGATGCCATAGAACTTCCCATGGTGGCATCAGCACCATCAGTGCCGCGAATGGCGTCAACAGTGGAGATGGCACTGAGTGGCAGACCGGTGCCGACCACGCTGCCATTAGGGCCCACGGCGCCGCAAATGGCGCTGAGGCCCAAGAAGGCATTGATGGACAGCATTGAGGACGGTGCCAACCCAGGATTCCCAGCCCGAGGAAACGACACCGGGGGAGCCTTTGCACCCAAAGGGGCGATTGCCAGAGTGGTGACTCCGGCCCGTCCCCCCGGGGAATGGACTGGGCCTCCTGCACCGCGGAAAGGGCTTCTGCCATGGCGAGGCTACTAGAGGCAGAATCCTCCTCCTCTATGTTCCATATAGAACCGGGAGGGGACCCAGAGGAAAGGCTGAGAGACCGTGGCTTGGCCCGACGAGTGCGCGCCCGTCCCCCGAAAGTCGGCAGAGTCCATCCAACTTTCCACGTGCATTGCTCGATGACACGACGGTCCATGGAGAAGCAGGCATCGCACGAATCTATGTCGTGAAGCGGGCCAAGACACGCGAGGTAACGATCATGCTGGTCAGTAACGGAGTACTTGTGTCCGCACGGGCATCAACGCATAGGGGGCCTCCCGGTTTTCAACTATTTCTTGCCTGCCGACCGTGACATGATAGACAGAAAAACAATTTAAACAAAGACTTGATGTCGCTGAAAATTAAAGGAAGGAACATTCTTACCACAGCAACGTCAAATAGAGGCGAAAACGGAACCGGCAGGAAACGCAGGAATTATACTCTGAGTCGATACAGCAGTAGGCCTGTTGAAAGCAGCTCCTCATGAGGTGCGACCTCTATGGTGGGAGGAGAAGAAGAACTGGCAGGAGGGCGGGGTCGACAGCACCCAACAGCCAACCCGCGAGCGCCACGCAGTGCGTTGGCCTCGAGGGCAGTGCCATCTGTGCATCGACTCCGCCCATCCAAAAAAAAACAAACTCCCGCAGGATCATGACCTCTGGCCAGAACCCACAGGTGATGAATGGTGAAGACTGACACAGATAAGATCACTGTTGTCCAGGTAACATATTTCAGGTGAGCTGAGATGATTGGCTCAGATGGTGGACCCATGAGCTTGGCAATGCATACATTAAGAGCCCATGCAGGCACCGGTTCTCTGAGGTGGGTGCAGCAGATGAGCCAATCCCTTGAAGAACTTCTTAAAAATGGGATTGGAGGCTAAGGATACATCATTGCCAGTTGATATATATATATATGCTGAAACAGAAACCAAATGCACTTTTAGAGTACTGGGCTGCAAACCCAAGGAGTGCAAGTGGGTAAGGTAGTCCAGCAAGGCTGGTACGCCTGCCTGTGAGGACTCTGCATCATTAGATGAACATCATATAGAAAATCTCTTCCATCAGGAAGCATAGGTCTTCTTAGTGGAAGGTTTCCTGTATCCTTTCAAAACATTTAGGACACTTTCAGAGAGATGCAAGCCTGCATACTCTAAGTCCTCAAGAGCCATGCCTTGAGTCTGAGGGATTTGAGGTTCGGTTACAAGATTCTCCCTTGAGAGGAGGTTAACAGGTTGTGGCTCCTTGGGAAGTGAATTGGAGGGGCCACAGTCATGGAAAGCAGCAAGGAGTACCATGGGCTGCCTGGCCCAGTCTGGAGTGATCAAAATCATTGATGCTGATTGGGACCCAAGTTTGATCAGTACCCTAAGCAACAGTGGGAAGGGAGAAAATGCCTAAAGCTGCTTCCCTGACCAGTCCTGCACCAGGGCATCCAGTGGAACAGTGCCCACTGCTAGTGGTCTGCAACAAAACTTTGGCAACTGGTGGTTGTCGTGGGATGCAAAGAGATCTATCTCTGGGGTGCCCCATCTCCTGAATATTACCCCCAACACTTGCCTGTTGTGACTCCATTCATGGTGATCCTGGTTGATTCAACTCAAGGCATCTGCCAGGGTGTTGTCCTTGCCTGGGAGATAGATGGCCACTAGGGAGGCCTGAAGTGAGTAGACCAGAGACCACACCTTCATTGCCGCTGTGCACAATGGACTGGACTATGTTCCTCCTTGTTTGCTTATGTAGTACATGGTGATAGTATTGTCTGTCCTGACCTGTACCACCTTGCCCTGAATCATGGATGCAAAAGCCTGTAGAGCTAGGAAAACTGCCCTGAGTTCCAGCAAATTTATGTGCTTGAGTGACTGCACTTGACCAAGTGCCATGTATGGTGCGTGTTCCCAGGTGAGCTCCCCAACCTAGGAGGGAGATATCTGTAGTGAGGGTTACTGATGGTGGCTCCTGTTGGACGGGAACTCCCTCCCTAAGGTTGTCCTTTACTTGCCACCACTGAAATGCCTGTAGCACAGTCCTCATTAAAAGGTACCAGCTTTGCCAGAGTCCCTTCTTTGACACCAGTGTGCCCTGAGGTGGAACTGAATGTCCCTCAACCCTTTCCCCTTCTGCTGAGGGGGTACAGGTTCCACTGCCCTTGACAACAGAAGATTTGCCATTTGGAACCTTGCTCCTAAGACTGTGCATGTTGTTGCAGCCATATGACCTAGGAGCAGCAGGAACTGTCTTGCTGGCTTTGACCTGTTCAGTGTAAAAGACCCTGCTATCTGAAGGATGTTGTTTACCCTGTCCTTGGGTAAAAATGCCCTTCCCTTCAATGTGGCCAATTCTGCCCCTATGAAGTGCAGTACCTGCACTGGTTGTAGGACAGATTTCTTTAGGTTTACCAGGAACCCCAGAGACTCCAGCAGGTCCTGTGTTGCCCTCAGGGAGTCCATTACCTGCTGTGGTGATTTCCCCACTATTAGCCAACTGTCTAAGTAAGGGAAGATGTTTACCCCCTGCCTTCTTAGATGAGCTACTACCACTGCCAGGTACTTTATGACTGCCCTCGGGTCTAAAGTGAGGTCGAATGGCAGTGCTGAGAATTGATGGGAGTCTGAATCTGAGGTACTTTCTACGAGACTCCCTTATGGGGATATGGAAGTAAGCATCCTTTAAATTTAGTGATACCAACCAGTTTCCTTTTTGGAGGGTTGGCAGAATCATTGCCAGAGTTACCATCTTGAATTTTGGCTTTGCCAAGTGCCTGTTTAGTAACTTTAGGTCTAGAATAGGCCGCCTCTCCCCATTTTTCTTTGTGGTGAGGAAGTAGTCAGAGTAAAACCCTTTCCCCTTCTGCTGAGGGGGTACAGGTTCCACTGCCCTTAACAACAGAAGATTTGCCACTTCCTTTTCCAGCAGCTTTCTTTCTGAGCTTGAATCTGGTGTGAACACTCTTGTTCTTAATAATCGTAAGGATTTGAAACTGAGGGACAAACTCTGACTCACTACCTCAAGGACCCACTTGTCTGTGGTAATGTTTTTTCCAAGCCTGGAAGCTGTGAGCCAGTGTGCCCACTACCAGAATGTGGGAGGTGGCCTGGGCAATTAAGTCAGGGGTTCTGCTTAGGCCAGGGCTGGGCCTGGCTAGTCTGTTCTCCACATCTTGACCCCCTTCTGCCTCTACCCCTAAAGTACCCCATCTGCTGCGGGTATTGTTGGTACTGCTGAACAGCCTGAGCTTGGAAAAAAGACCTGCTATGACCAGACCTACCCCTGCCTCCCCCCTTCCATAGTACCTGCTGGAAGGAGAGGATTTCTCCTCGGCTGGATTGCTTTTGTAGGTGGCTTTATATTCATCCACCTTCTTCATGGGGGGCGCATGTCCAAGCAGACAGCTGGACAAATGGGCAGACTCGGTGGGCCTTGTCGGTCCTTTTCTGCCATCACACTTCTATGAATCTACGTAGGCTTCTGTCTTGTCCCCAAACAGGGAATTATCCTCTACAGGGAAATCCATGGCCTTTGTCTGGGTATCCTGCGTGAGACTGTTGGCTCTAAGCCATACAAATCTCCTGAGAGCCACTGTGAGGGCCAGCCACCTGGCGGCAGTATCACTGGCATCAGCTGCCATTTGCAATTGATATTTAGAAGCCTCTAATCCAAATCTAGAAGCTTCAGCCAGATCAGCTAATAGATCAGAGAGAGCCTTATCAGCCATGGCTAACACTGACTGTCACAGAGATTTTTGATACTGGGTAGCATAGGCCACATAATTCGCTTACCTAATAGATGAGGAAGCTGATAGCCTCTTTTGGCTATGCTGTGAATCATCCTTGAGTCCTTTTCTGGTGGGTGGGATGTCAAAGGCACCCTTGCCCTATCACAGGCCACAGTGTGCACCCCGCTGATCAGGATGGGAATATAAAAATTCAGCCCCTTCCTTGTCTGACTGGTACTTCTTGTCCACCCTTTTGTCAAGGGGTGGCAGAGTTTGGGGTTTGCAGTATCTTTAAAATATCCTTTTTGAAAAATTTGTTTATGGGGAGCAACAGTTTCTTTGTTGGGGTAAGCCCCATGAGTTTGAGATATTCCACCTCTTCCTCATCTGCTACCACCTCATTTGTGGCAATATCCAGTGCATCCACCATTTTTCTCACAAAAGTAAAATGTGAGGAGAAATTCTCAGAAGCCCTCGGTGGGGATTCATACTCTTGATCTGGGGAAACTTTAGGTTTGACAGGTTCCCCATCATCCTCTTCATAATCTTCATATTCCTCATACTCATGAAACTCTGGGAGAGAGGAATGAACAGGGGCCACCGGTTGCTGAACTGATGTCTGTGGAATTGGAAACATCCCCTGGACAGCCTGAATAACTTTAAATGCCTGAGCAATGGCCTCAGGTGTAGGCATCTCACTTTTTCCACCAGAAGTCCCCTTGTGCATTGCAGTAAGGGGTTCTGTGTGATTTGTGTTAAAATTTTTGGCTGGAACCGGTGTCTCAGCCGGTTCACTTGCCCTGTGAAAATTCTCCCTCATCAGGGGTGGTTGGCTTCGGTTTAGTGGTTTCACCCACATTCTTAGATGGAGTAGGCTGGTCAGAGCCATTATCTCACTGACCTGTTTCCTAAGCCAGCTTCTTTAGTCTTTCCATCCTTTTTTCAATAGTTTTCTTCTTTGGTTTTTCTGACATTTTATTCAAATGACAAACCAAATGGTAACTGCAATATCAGTTTTTTTTTTTTTTTTTTTGCAGTTTAGCACGGTTTCGGAACCACAGTTAAATTCTATAAGGAACTGCGATCGCGATCTGATAAAAGAACTGAGAATATCGGTTCTGGCAAAAACTAAACTAACCGATAAACAGAGCTAAAGTAAATAACAATAGTAAAAATAAAATAAAAACTAACATTTCATTTTTCATTTTGATTTTTTATACTTGTAGACCAGATGAGCAAAGACTGCCCGTTTTCACAGGTGACAAGTCATATCTAAAAGACAATACAATACACATTGATAACACAATAAATCCGGAACAGTTCTATCCACATAAAAGTGCAAGTGCAATACATAGATCACAGAAACAAATACATTCATGCTTGAGATAAAAGCCACTGTTTTCAACCTTTTTTAAAAACACAGTACAGAATTACTTTCAACAATTTCGATAGGTATTTTATTAAAAAAAAACTGGCGCTCTAAATAACAAAGATATCTGCCCAACAGTCTTTTTGAATAAGGGAATTTTAAAGGTAAATTTGTACTGGGACCTAGTAGAGAGAGCATTTAAAGCGGTTACCAGGAACTGAAAGGAAACGCTAAACTAAAACTTTTTTACACTAAATAAACTAGCACTAACTATAAAAATAGATACTAAAGACAGCAGATGAAATAAACTTAAAGATACTTAAATTTGTCTTGAAGTAACACTTGAAAAGATTCATGACTGTGAGGAGAAATCTCCGAGGCATCTTGACTTCGCAGACGCAGAGTGAAATCTGAGGTGTTACAGAATGCAGCTGTTACTGAGGGCAGCATTTGAATAGTGGCATGAGCCAGTGATGGGTTCCATTATTTACATACGTTCCTTTCTCTGGGCAGTTCTACTCTGAAGGCTGACTGCAAGAGTTAGGAATATTGAAGAATTCCTGGGGTTAGAACAGATTAGCTGTCCCCACCTTTAGGAAGCCACTGAAGCCTGGAAGGCCTTCTTTAATGGTGAATCCACCTTGCGTTCTACTGTGTTCCAGAGGGCGGCCCTGCCTTCTGCAAGAATGATCAACTTTTTCCTAGGGATGATATCATGAGGTTGATTCTGGGCAAGTTCAGGCATGCTTCTGATTGTTTCTTACCAAATTTCGACAGCTTGTTGACCTGTAGTGGTACAGGGTACGTTTTCTTTGGCCCCTGCCACTCTTCTCTAAGTAGGTCCTCAATCACCAGTGGTATAGAGAATGTCGTTGATGATTTAGTTGATGTTGACAGCCTGGAGGCTAGTTTGTCTAGTTTAGCAGTAGCAGGTGTGGTGCTGAGGTGCATCTCCAACATGATGTTCTTAATTAAGAAGTCCAGGTCATCCAGATCAAAGTGCCTTGCAGACTAAGTCTCAGAATCCGAGGAACTGCTCTGGATCTCTCCCTCCTCGGAAGAAGAACTCGAGTCTGATGAAGAAGGTGACTTGGAACAGCGTTCTTTTCTTTTGTGATGATTGGGGTTGTCGTTTAAAGTGTCCCAGGAATGCTGAGACTTGGCACATTTCTTTTTCTTGTTGTGGTGATGTACATGAGGTTTCTCCTTGTCTGATGAGGGAGTTGGAGTGTATTTTTGAGTGCCTTTCTTGTGGGCATGGGCTGGAGAGGATGCAGGGGGCTGCAAATAAAAACAGGCTGGATCCAAGGCAAAAGTTTAATTGTTCAATTAAGTCTGGAGCTAGCTGCAGGGTGGGCTACTGCTGGACCTCCTGTGGGTGGGAGGATGAGGTGGCAACTTCTGTGGTGGCAGAGTCCAAACTTGCAGCGGCCTCACACTTTAAACATAGGGACCCAGCAAAAGTAGCTAAAAGGGTGGACTTGCATTTGGTGCATTTTCTGCCCACTGGGTGATTTGTCTGAGGACTTGCCTGATGACTCATCTGATGACATTCTTGCTTACAAATGGCATGGCACCCTGAAAAGGTTGTGGGAAACCAAACTTGGTACACTGATTAAGGGCTGCACCAACGAGGACTCAGGCAGACAGTGATGGCCCCTGAACAGGAAAAGGGGCACCTTCAGAGGTCAGAGATAAAGAAGGCTATCCAGCTTCAGCCCCTTAGCCACTTGTTATCCCAATGCCAAAAAAGGGGCTGCTGGTACTGCACACCCCTCTGAAATAAATTATGTTGGCAGAGCCGCTCCAACTTACAAGTGGGCTAGCCTGAGCTGCAGGGACACACTTCAATAAACTTGAGAATGTTCCCCACTGAAGAGGTAGAAACTGCTGGAAACACCCCCATGTGCCTGAACCTGAGAACAATCCCCAAAGGACCAGCACAATTGGAAAAGCCCTCGAAGTGTCTGAAAAGCTGTGGAAAATGTCTCTAAAGTGTCCACGGTGGCTGGATATGATGGGAGGAAAATGCAGCAAGAGTTAACGAGTGCGCTGCTCAAAATGGCTGCCGGTGTGATTTTTTTTCCATGCTTCTGTAGCCCCGGTGGCTGAGAGGATTCCCACAAGTGATGTCCACCCCCCCCAACCTAGGTCAGCCACAAGATCGGTACTCACTGTACTCCTCCTCCGTAACTCCGTCGGTAGCCCATCAGTCCATGGAAAAGCAGAAATGAGAGCTGCCGATGAAGAAAAGCAGATTATGCTCATCACAGTTCCTGGTGGCTCCATGGGCGGTCCGAGTGTCAGATAGTGTTGTAGCAGATCCCCGTCACCAGGTACTGCTGAGCGGGTAAACTGGTGTGGCGGACTAATCCTGCAGGATAGTAACTGGCTATGTTCCCTGGTCCTTGCTGCTGGAGCTCTGCTGGGTGGAGTGGGGGCACCAGACTGTGCAGCAGTGAAGGCTGTCTGGAGGGTCCCGCCTGGAAGGAGTCCAGCTAACAAGGTTGTACTTCCCCTGCACCTGACTGGCATTGTCCCGAAGAAAAGAGAAAAAAAACTTGAGCTCTGCCACCCAGTGACAGAGCGTTGCTGAAAGCTGCCTGCTTGTAACGAGGCAGGAAGTAGACTGTCTCAGTCCTTGAGGGAGAGGAGCTGATGTCCCTCTGTTGCTGCTTTGGTTTCCTGCCCAATCTTCAGCACAGGAAGGAGATCCCAGTTGTCCTGGAAGCCTGCGGCCAGCACAAGGAGGGATAACAGGCACTTTGACAAGGGCACTAGTTTTGATAGAGGGCCCACCTCTGTGACCAATGGGTCCCCAAGTAGCACTGGATAACTCTCATTTGGAATCTGGCACCTGGTACTACTGCTGTAGATGAGGCCATGTGCCCCAGCAACTGGAGTGAGGAAGTCTCTTTCACGTCTGGGTTGTCCTGCCGTGTAGGACCTTGCAAGCACAATCAGGGTTGCCACTCTTTCTCGAGGGAGGAATGCCTTTCCCTTGGTGGGCATCCAACGCTGTACCTATAAGTTCTGTCTGGGACATTTGGGCATTTATTAGGAAACTCTGGTCCTCCCAGGTGTGCTGGTCAAGAAGGAAGGACTTGATCTCCTGGTGTGACTTTCCTGTGACTAACCAGTCATCTAGGTAGGGAAAGACCACCACCCCGTGCGTCTTCAAATGTGCTGCCACTACAGATCGGCACTTTGTGAACTTCCTGGGAGCTGAGAACAGGCAGAAGGGTAGGGCTGTGAACTGGTAATGGCAGTTTCCTATTCTGAATCTGAAGTACTTTCTGTGGGTGTGCCTAACTGATATGTTAAAGTAGGCGTCTTTCAGATCCAGTGACCCCAATCAGTCTTCTTCTTGTAGAGATGGAATCACTGATCCCAGTGTTATCATCTTGAACTTTTTTTTTTTAAACTTGTATTTTATTGGTCGAGACAGGTCACCATCACATTTTTATAATCTATCGGCCGCAACATTTGGCCTATGTTTCTTCCATATAACATGCCTTACATTATCCATTGTATTAATTCTCATGAATAAAAGGAAACAGTTCATTTACATAAACAGTTATTATGACTTCATTACTTATTAAAGTAAACCCTTACTCTTTTCTATCTGGCTTACTTTACTGACCTGTGCAGTTTTACCTTGAAGTCAAATTGAACCATTACTTTTAGGTGTCATATATTCTCAACTTTTTCAGGTCCCTTTCCTGCCAGATGTGTCCATGAAGAACTATACCAAGTAATATTCTCCTCTCTTAATATATACAATTAATTAAATGGATTTACCTGGAGGGGAACCCCTGTGCCCCTACCCCTTTGAATCCAGGCCCTGTCCATCTGGTCATGGATTATCCCTTGAGGAGTATGCTGTAGGGTCGCCTTCCACTTCTCCAGATTTCCGAGGCTTCTCCTGGAGGTGCAGTGTTCTCCTCCAAATGTGGCCAACTCCTGGAAAACAAAGTAAACCCTTTATGCTTTTACTGCTTCCCTTGTGCCCTACTGGTCTCTCCCTTTTGGATGGCCATCCTGCACTCCATCTCTTTTAATTCCTCGAGGCATCCTTATGCCTTCTATTGTATAGTATGTGGCTTCACTCCTACATATCTTCCTAGTATTCTATTTGTATCTCTCTTTGCCCTTATATACTGTTTTCTGCTCTTCACTTCCTTCTCTCGGCCTGCTTTCTCTTGTACTACTACTTCCCTGTCTCAAGTTCAAACTTTTCATTTCACTAAACATTTCAACCTTATTAAACCTTGCACTAGCAGTTCTCTTGATTGGTCTCCCCACACCTTGACCTTGTAACAATCCCCTTATTAGGTTCCCTAGTATCTCTTTATTCATATAACAGCTGTTCCAGTACCAGAGTCCCCTCTAGCCTTTCTATTAAGTGTACAAAAGATAACCTGGTACTGAATGTATCCGTGCTCAGATTTAGTCTGGCTGTCATTTCCTCCATTGCTTTGATTCTCTTACATATAACCAACCAGTCTTTCACTCCCGGGGGTTGGCTTGTCATCCATTTTTGTGTTATCGTTTTATACGCTGCAGTAATCAAAACATTGTACAAGAATTTTTTGGCCCTTCCCCTTATCCCTGTCAGGCATATTCCAGCTATAGCACTCCTCACAGCCAGACCCTGGGGCAGCTCCAAAATCTCCACAATTCTTTTTCCTATCTCTTCCCAGAAACTCTGTATACTCATGCACTCTCCAAATATATGTAGCACTGTACCCCTTTCCCCACAGTTCTGCCAACACCTGTACGTTTGGCTTGTGCCCATATGTTTGGATTTGTCTGGAGTAATAAAGAAGCGTGTTAAAATTTTCCACCTGAATTCTCTCCGGCTCCCAGACGAGGTTGTGTGGTGAACTCCCTGCCAGATCTGTAGCGTTTCTCTCTTACTGTTTCTCTTTCCCACTGTTGCTGTATCACCTCAACCCCTTTTGTCCAGTTTCTTTGTTTAGTTCCATGTACAATCTAGAAACCCTTTGCCTGGCCTGTTGAGTTTGGGTAAGTACTCTGAGTCCACTAATTAACTGATATTGTACTTCTGACCCCTCTTGCATTTCCTTCCTGCGATTATAGGTAGGACCTTACTTGTAAATACCTAAAAAAAGTAATTTTGTGGTAGGCCATATTCTGTTTGCAGTTGTTCAAATATTTTCATGTCCGTCCCTGCTTTAAAATGCTCTGGGAGTAGCAATCCCTGTCTGGCCCATTGTCTGTATGTGTGGTCTGAGCGTGCAGGTATGAACTTTGTATCCTTCCAAAGTGGTACCCATTGTGTCGGAGTGTGTTGTATGTGCTGCTGCTTTTTGACTGTCAGCCAGGTCATGTACGTGTGCTTTGTCCATATATTTGTAAGTAGTTCCAAGTCTGCCTTGGATGCTATGCTCCAGACCAGGGTCTCTAGGTGTGTGACCCTATTGGTGTGCCTTTCTATATCTTTCCAGACCAGTTCCTGTGAACTATTTGATATATCTATGAGTGGGATCAGCTGTGCTGCACTACAGTACGCCTGCATATTTGGAAGCCCGAACCCTCCCATATGCTTATGACTTTGTAGTATTTCCCATGATATCCTTGGCCTGCGATTGTTTCATATAAATGTTCTTAAACCCCATTAAGCTCCTTCCACTCTCTACCTGGAACTGCCAAAGGTAAACATTGATGTAGAAACAAGAATCTTGGCAGTACGTTCATTTTAACTGCATTCACTCTGTCGCTAAATGACATAGGGAGCATCAGCCTCCTTTTGATATCTGCAAAGACCTCTGTTTTTAACTTCCCGTAGTTTACTGTATATAATTTGCTGAGGTGCCTGGGTATTTGGATGCCCAAGTACCGAACTTATCCTGGGTTCCATTTTCCTGGCAGTACTTGTTTCATGTCCCTGTCTACGTCCCCACTTATTCTTATTATCTCTGTCTTGGAGACATTTATCTTAAATCCTGAGATCTCACCATATTCCTTTGCTAGTGCTAAAAATATCCTTAGATTCTCCCTGGGGGTTCTCATATATATCACTGTATCATCAGCATACATTGACACCTTACTCTCCACTCCCCCCCCCCCCCAACACCTTCACACCCTGCATCCTGCTTTGTCTAACTGCTTCTGCAAAGGGCTCAATACTTATGGCAAACAATAGTGGAGAAAGTGGACACCCTTGTCTTGTTCCTCTCTCGATCTGGAATTGTCTAGATAGTGTGCCATTTGCCCTAACCCTCGCCCTTGGACCCTGATATAATAAATCTATAATTTTTATAAATTTCTCCCTGAACCCCATGCTTTTGAGTGCGTTTTTTTAAAAATATCCAGTTTAATCTATCAAATGCCTTTTCAGCATCTTTTAATATGGCTACTTGGGGGTCCAGACTCCTTTTACCTTTTTCTATCATGTTCAACATTCGTCTTATATTGTCTGTGAGGTGTCTCCTGGGTATGAAGCCAGTCTGATCTGGATGTATAATTGAATTAATCATTTTTTGAAGTCTAGTAGCCATAATCTTGGAGAAGATTTTTAAATCTTGATTTAGCAAAGATTATCGGTTGGTATGACTCACATAACTCACTGTCCTTCCCCTCCTTTGCTAGAACTGTTATTGTGGCATCCTTCCAAGTCTGTGGCATGATCCCTTCTTTCTGACAATGCCTAAGAGCTGTTCCTAGGATGGGGGCTATTTGTTTGTTAAAGGTTTTGTAAAAGTCTGAACTAAATCCATCCGGCCCGGGAGCCTTATTTATCTTTAGGTCTTTTATTGTATTAAAAACCTTCTGGTTGCTGGTCTGGTGGCGCTGAGGTTGAGGTGCTGGATGCCACACCTCGCACCACGCCGGCGACCCAGGTTGGGGAGAACGGCTCAGACACGCCGGGGGTTGGAAGGGGAGAAGAAAGATTGAGCATCCCACGACTGCTCTCCTTCCTCTGGGGAGGGCTGGGGCACTGCAGCACACTGTAGCAACAGCTGGTGGAGGCCGGCAGTGCAGCAGTGGGCAGCAGAAATAAGGAAGAGTGCAGCAGGCATCAGCATGTAGTGCCTTGATGCCATTGCACGTCTGGCTCTCGGAGAACACAAAAAATCAGGCGGAAAATGGCAGAGCATGATCTCTATGGCTGATGGCCGCACTTGGCATCCCCTGGTACCCGAGAGGATCCTGCATACAGGGTGCGTGAGTGATTAAAGGCCGGCCCTGTGGGGGTGCCAGACCGGGCCCGGGGGGTGCGGGTGTCAGCGGCCGGAGATCACAAGGGATCCGCTCTGCAGGAAGGAGCAGAAATAGAGATGTGATTAAAAAAAAATAAAAAAAAAAAACTTCTGGTTGATTATAGGTTCATCTAAGCTTTCTGCTGCTTCTAGTATCAATTTTGGTAATTTTAATGTTTCCAGAAATCTCCTTGCCTTTTCCCTAACCTTTCCCTCCTCTTGCTCTTCTTTATATAATGACATGTAATAGTCTGCAAATTTATTTGCTATCTAGTTGGCTTCCGTTTTATATTCCCTAGATCCTGGGAGATCTTTAATTTTCACTATCGTTCTGTCTGCTTCAGGTTTCCTTAACCTGTATGCTGACAGGGCTGCCGCCCTCCCTCCCATCTCATAATATCTATGCTCTGTGTATCTAAGCTGACCTTCTATCCTATTATTTAAGATATTTTGTAACTCCTGTCATGTTTTCTGTATTTCTAGTAATTTTTCCTGAGATGGTTTTTTGCTTGTGTTCCCATTCTATTTGTTCTAATTTCTTTTCTAGGTTGTACTGCTGTAGCTGTCTCTGTCTCTTTTTGTTGGATGCCCAGCTTATTATGTGCCCTCAAAGTACTGCCTTCATCGCATCCCAGACCAGCTGCTCCTGTGTCTCCCCCCCACCCCACCGTGTTGATCTCCTGATATGCTTTTATTTCTTGGATCATCTTGTCTTTTAAAGCCTTGTCATTCAATAAAGAGTTATTAAACCTCCACAATGTCTGTTTCATCTGTTGTGTAGTAAGGAGGGTGATTGAAATGGGGGCGTGATCTGATATTATTGTTTGGTGAATATCACTCGGCACTACTTTGTGTAGATCTGATTTATATGTAAGAAACATATCTATTCTGGAGTATGCTTTGTGTGGGTTTGAATAAAAAGTAAAGTCCATTTCTGTTTTATGCTGCTCCCTCCACACATCAGCGAGACCCTGTTCAGACATACCATCTCTCAACATTTTGCTGGCTGTCTTGTTCATTTGTATATTTTTAGAAGCTCGGTCTACTCTTAGATCCACCTCACAATTAAAATCTCCACCAACTAGTACCGGTCCCATTGGGAGTTGTGCTATTTTTTGCAGTATTTGTTTAAAAAATTGTGCTGCATTTGTATTAGGGGCATAGATATTCACTAGCTGAATGTGTTGATCCTGTATTTGCCCGATACTACTGTTGACCCATCTTCCTTCCTGGTCTGTTCCATTTTCTGATTGATTAGCAGTCCTTTTCCGATTAGCATTGCTACCCCAATTTGTTTGCAGATGGATGAGAGGAGTTCACACCTCTCCCACCCATTTTCGTTTTAACTTCAAGTGTTCTCCGTCTGATAAATGTGTTTCCTGAATCAGTGCTGCATCACTGTGTAATTTCTTTAATTCTGTTATTATTTTCGCTCGTTTCACCACTGAATTAATCCCTTTCACATTCAGGGAAATTATCTTTAATTTACCCATTATCTATCATCTTGTGTTCTGAGACTTTGTCTTGGAAACCAGTAAGAGTTACAACATCTTCCCAACATTTTTGTTCAGTTGGTCTGCCTTTGTGCATAACATTAACTAACAACAACATCTTGACACTAAAACTTTCGTAACTATACACACCTCCACCTAGGAAAGGATAATTCCCTTCTCTCCATACTTATTCCATTCTTTGTTTCTCCTTACAAGGTGACTAGGATTAATCATGAGCTTATTAGGGTCATGTCTGCTCAGGTGTATTCCACCCTGAGCTTTGCTCACAATGTTCTGGTGAGCTTGGCCAATCTCGACAAAGATGGTCAAATAATCACTCAGTTGTGAGATTAGTCAAAAACTGACTGGCCCAGGATTTTCCCCCGCTCTCCTTTTCCAATTATCCCTCTGCACAATTTCTCCCTTTCTATTCTCCCTGGATCCATTTCCCCCTTCCCCTCGAGTTCTTCAAGCTGTACTTCACTTCTGTCCCCCCCCCAAGCAAGTACTCACTCCATTCACTTCCCTCTCTGGCATGATTAGAATTACAAGAGGGAAGATGGAGCCCCTTCCAGCCTGTTGCTTGGGTCCCCGGATTCGATCGTTCAGGATTTGTCATCCATTGATGCATGTCACCTGTGTCAAAGATATATATATATAGACACACACACACAGATGAATCTTTTTTTTTTTTTAATTCCCCTTTTCTGTTTGTTCTTTGTACCCCCCTTACGATTTTTCATGCTACCCCTTGGTCTCCTCTTTTCCACTGTATGTTGTTTGCTCTTTTGTGTCTCCCTTTTCTAAGCAATTTTTCCCTCTTCCATGTTCACCCTCAGTAATAACCAGATCGAATCTTCCCTGGACCCCCAAATCACATTTACTTTTCTTCTCTCCAACTCTTAGTGCATTCTGTAATCCTCTATACCCTCTTCCTTCTACCCCCCCAACGTGGTTCATAAGTAACATGCTGTTTCCCTCTATCAAGACTATCTAATTTTTGGTTTTTTGTTTTTTTTACAGTGCCACTCTTCTTCTTCTTCTCCTTCTTAACCCCACTGCCAAAACCCCCTCCTCCTACAAGAAATATCATGGAGACAGTAGAAAGCAGAAAAAACACCATATACGGTCCCTGGTTAACCACAGTCTCATTTCTTCTGTGTCTTGTCCCAGTTATCTTCTCCGTCTTTGCTGGCTGCAGTTGATTTTAGAAGTTGTTCTATGTCCATTTTCATATGCGCGGGAAATTCCAATTCTAACCTTTGCCTTTTTCCTCCCAGTCCTGCTCGGTTCCACATTGTCTGTGGAAGCTCTGTTTCCAGTCTTTCCGTTGTTTAATCAGGCAGGTAATGCCCCACTTTGCTAGCTGCTGCGCTGCTGCTGGCACACTGTCATATATTTGCACGCCCTTGTCTGTAAAAATTCTGAGCCTTGCCGGGAAAAGAACCTGCGCCTTCACATTCTTTTTTTCCTTAAGCTGTTTCACTATGCTCCTTGCCTCCTGCCTCTTCGCTTGCAGTAGTGGGGAGAAATCTTGATAAAAAAAAACACTGGCTGGCCATTATGTAGAATTCTGCCCTGCTTCCAGGCTGTCTGTAGTATGGCTTCTTTCATTTGGAAATGCAGGAATCTGACAATTATCGATCTCAGCCTTGAACTACTGTCCTTAGGTTTCAGCCCCAATGAACAGTGTGCCCGTTCCATAGTTAGGTTCAAGTTCTTTGGTAATTTTAGCACCGAGGTTACGAAGGGCTTAACAAAGGCCAACATACCTTCGAAGGTGTCCTCTGCCCCCTCCCTAACCGCAGGTTGTTCCATCTCGCCCGGTTTTCTG
The DNA here is from genome assembly GCA_016271365.2 of Neoceratodus forsteri. Lineage (NCBI taxonomy): Eukaryota > Metazoa > Chordata > Ceratodontiformes > Ceratodontidae > Neoceratodus > Neoceratodus forsteri. The sequence continues at coordinate 902,058,552 of CM057456.1, read as the reverse complement.
CATCCTCCATTCTAGCTTGAGTTTCCCTGTCCCTCTGCATTAAATAAAGGAGCAATCTTGAATGCGTCCCTTGTTCGTCCATTATTTCACCCATCTGCTTCTGTGTGCTACTGATTTTTCTATCCATCATTTTTAAGTGCATTTTAAGGTCTGCTAAAGCAGATTCTAGTGTGTGGACTGTATTTATTACTTTTCCGATGGTTGTCTCCGGAGCAGACGCTTTCCTCATCATCCTCTGAAGTCTCTTTCTGGGTCCAGTGAGGCAGTTGAGACTGGTGATTGCGGCCTTGAGAATCGTGGCCCTGCTGACCTCATGTAGATTTTTTCCTCAGATGCCATCTGCCTTAATTTTGCCACTGGGGTTGCCGGACCCACTTTACCCCCTTTGTATGCCATTCCGGTGCCCTTTTCTGACTTTGTCTGCACTTGGGATACATTTTTCACTCCTTTAATTTACTTCATTGAGAGCGGGATCCCAGAGCCGAAGTCAACCGCCATTTCTCAGCACATGACGTCATCGGAAGTTCACAAACTTTTCCTATTTTAAGTGTTTATTCAGGTGTCTGAGGTCTAAAATGGATTGCCACTCCCCATTTTTCTAGTGAGCCAGGAAGTATCTTGAATAAAGCCCCTTCCCCATGGTTGGGGGCTTTCTCCACTGCATTTGCTTGGATTAACTTTTTTACCTCAAACTCCAACAGGAGTTTTTGTCTTGGAGTATATGAGGGGTGAAGGTTTTGTGCTTCCACAGTTTGGGAAATTTTTTTAACTGCAGGGTCAAACCCTGACTCACTATTTCCAGGACCCACCCATCTGTGGTAATTCTTTACCATGTCTAGAAAAAATGAATCAATCTCCCCCCCCCCCCAACTAGCAATGGTTGGGTAACCTGAGCAAACTTGTCATGGATTCTGTTTCGCTTGGCCCTTGGGTGCTAGTGGTGCATCTGCATGCTTGGGACCCCTTCTGCCTCCATCTCCAAAGAAGCCCCACTGCTGGGAGTAGTCTAAGGTAAAGAAAGCACAGAGAAGTATCCCCTACCCACCCTTCCAGAAGGCCTGTTGGAAGTGGAGACCTTTTCATTTTCAGTGTTGCTCCTGTACATGGCTTTGTATTCCTCTGCCTTTTTCACATAAGCCTCTATCTTGTCACCAAATAGGGAGTTTCCTCAGAAGCGAAATCCACTGATTTTGAGTGTCCTGAGAGAAGTTTGTGGTTCTGAGCCATGTAAAACCCCATAGGGGCACTACATGTGCCATGACATTAGAAGCAGTGTCATTGGCATCCACTGCCAGGTAGAACTGATACTTGGTGGCATCCATGGTAGTTTTTGCTGTACCTGCTAGATCCTGTGCCAAGTCACCAGTAGCTTTTTCACTCATCCCCAAAATAGAGCTCCAAAGGGCATTTTGGTACTGAGCTGGGTATGCCATGCCTAAACCTGTCTTAAGAGCAGGGAAGCTGAGGTATAGACTGTTTTGCCCATACAGTCCAGCTTCCTGGAGTCCTCTTCTGGAAGTGAAGATGACACTTTTGCCTTGTCACAGGCAACAATCTGGACCACTCCCTCATGATCAGGGTGGCTGGTTAGGTACTCAGGCCCAGATATTCAAAAGGGTTGCACCATGCACAACAGGGTTGCGCATGCGCAAGTCCAAAAATGCGCCATTCTGCGATATTCAGCAGGAGGCAGTTACGCCACTGACAACAGGTTGCGCAAAAGAGCAATGCAAATGAATGCATGCTCAACAGGAGGGGGAGGAACCATGCATGACCTGCGCAACCCGATATTCAGTCGGGTTGTGCAGAGTTGTGCATGCGCAACCCCCAACCTGCGCCTGCACAACCTTGAGCCAAAAAAAAAAGGCTTAAGTCGAGGGCCACCCACAGGTGAGCTGCTGTATTGCAGGGCGCAACACAGCAGCTGCCACCACTGGCTGGCCCCCAACTCGGTCCCTGTGCCCCCCCACCAGCCCGATCGGGGGCAGAACGTAAAAACAACCCCCCACCCACACATCTCCCGAAGCCCGATCGCGGGCATAACCTGTATCAACCCCCACCAACCCGATCGCGGGCATAGAGTAACATAAACCCCAGCCACACATCTCCCACAGCCCGATCGCGGGCATCACGATTCTGAAACCCCCACACATATCCCGAAGCCCGATCGCGGGCAGTACAGTTACATGAAACCCCCGCATCTCCCACAGCCCGATCACAGGCAGAGCGTGTATGAACCCCCAGTGCCGATCGCGGGCAGAATGTCACATCCACAACCCCAAACATCTCCCTGGTGTCATAGTGTCCCCCACCCACCCACGCGCCCTCACCCTGCTCCCCCCGCGGCGGCGAGCAGCAGCATCCACCGCCCTGCCGCCGCACCACCGACTGACTGTCTGGTAGGGCTGCACGCCCGATTGGTGCAACTGCAGCCAATGGGCGTGCAGCCCTCACGATATGACAGTCAGATTTGATCAGATGAACATCATTCACAAATCTGGACTATCATGTCTGATATCGTCTCTGCGCCATTGGCTGTAACTGCAAAGGCGTCTGGCTACGAACTGTCGGTCGATGAAGCGGCAGTGACGGCGAAGCCGGATGCTGTCGCGCCGGCTGCGGAGAGAGGGGCCGGAGTGGAGGAGCCGATGGGTGGGTGGGGACACTGAACACCAGGAGATGTTTGGGGGGTTGTGATGTGACATTCTGCCCGTGATGGGCTTCTGATCCACTGGACCACCAAGGAAATATTCGGGTTGGGGGAGGGTTTGTTCTGCCGTGATCGGACGCGAGTGTTCATACGTTCTGCCCGGCGATCGGACTGTATGGGGAGGATGTGTGGGCGGGGGGGTTCGTATTACCTGTACTGCCCATAATCGGGCTTGGATAATATGGGGGGGTTTCATGTACCTGTACTGCCCGCGATCGGGCTGTGGGATATGTGTGGGGGGTTTCATGTAACTGTGATGCCCGCGATCGGACTGCATTGTGCATCGGTCCCCCACGGCTGCTGCCTGGCAGGGTGGCCAGGAGCAAGTCCTCGGGGATCGGCGCACCTACATGCAAATGGCATGCAAATGGAGCCATAAATAGATGCAAATGGCCCCCCCTGCGCCTTGCATAAATTATGGCCCCATTTGCATGTCACCTACTGAATATCGGAAATTTGAGCATGGCGCAATGGTACTGCGCCACCGCCAAGTATATGCTCAACTCTGGCAACTGCGGTGGCATAAGTTCCACTGCGCTCTTGCCAAGTCTTATGGCTGGGGGTGATATTCAAAGGAGTTGCTCAATAGCGCAACTCCTTTGAATATCACCCCGGCCACACCCCTGCGCAACTATTTTGAGCAGCGCAGGGGCTTGCGCCTCAGAATGGCGCAGTTTGAAAATCTGGGCCTCAGTGTCCTGCTTGTCCACCTGGTATTTCTTTTCTATCTTCTTCTCAATGCCAGCAGCTGAAGTGGGTGCTGCCACTCCCTTACAAGTGGCTCTTTTAAGGAGTTTGTGGATAGGCAAAAGCAACCTCTTTGTGGGGGGTTAAGATCATGCCCAAAAACTCCACCTCATCCTCATCTTCAGCAGTTTCTTGAGTCAAGAGGTTGAGGGTTTTGACCATTTGCCTCAAAGGAATAGTGTGAGGTAAAATCATCTGTGGCACAAGGAGGGGCTCCGAACACCTGTTCAGAACGGTCAGGCCCTGCAGCTTCTCCTTCCTCCTCCTCGTAGTGAAACTCTCCCTCCTCCACAGACACTGGGACAGGTACTGGAGCTGGGGGGGGTAGGCATACTCATAAAGATCCCTATAGCATGGATGAAGTGCCCTATCTTAGTCATTTCCTCTACTGAAGACATTTTACTTTTGTCCACTGGTGTCTCCTTTTCTTCTTTAGGAGGGGGGCAGCGACATTTTTTATTTTTTTAGCAGGCACCATCACTGGTTTCTGCTCAGAGGCTCTCTTATTTTTACTGGATTCAGGGTTTCCAGTTCAGACACCCTGACCTCTGAACCATCTTTAGCAGCCTTATGCTTCTGCTTACTTTGAGGGGCTAGACCCACTTCTAAGCCTTTAGATGAGGTAGAGGGAAGACTGAGAAACCATAAGGTCTTATTTTTTTAGTCCTTTTCTTTACTGTTTTAGGGCAAAACTTGTTTAAAACAAAGCTCACAATTAGTAAACTCCTGATTCGGACCCAGGCACCTCAAACACAACTCATGGCAGTCTGTCTTAGTCAGGAGTTGGAAACAAATTTTGCTATTTTTAAAGCCAGTAGGTCATGTACCCTTTTTTAGTCTGTCAATCATGCCAAATTCTGCTGACCTAATAATGTTTCGGTTAACCAATATCAATAAAAAGAGTTGCCCTCTGATTCCTTATTTCTAAATGAATTCATAGAAAAATACTTATAATGGAGAATAAAAAAAAAGCCCAAACAACATCTTGCTTCCACCAGAAAAGGGAACCAGGGCAAGAAAATACCACAAAGCAGATTCTGTATTATTTTTTGTGAGATAAGGTAAATAACACGGTTCCCTAAAAGTGGGAACTGCACTGCAAAGGCCATTCTCCAGTTCCTGGGAAGCCATGAGGAACCAGAGAAAATATAAATACAATGACCAAACAGTAAAAACTACACCCTAACTAATGCAGAGTTACTGAAAACTAAAACTAAAAGTATTTTACTTAAATATCAGGGGGGGAAAAACCCATAAACGGCACTGAAGTACTGCAGACATCTTTGAGGTGAATTCTTCCTCAGGAGGAGAAATAAATTGGATTTTACAGGGCAGAGGTGAGTGTGACCACACAGCAGAGTTTTGAATTTCAGACTAAGATTCCATAAGTAGCATAGCATTCTAGGTTCCAGGGCACTTATTCCACAGGAATGACTGCAATTGTTAAGCATAGTGAGGGATTCCTCGGGGTTAAAGATAAATATTTATGAACATTTTATTTTAAAATGTTTTCTTGAATATTCAAACGCCACTTTAAACAGTTAATGTAAGAACACATACACTGACAGTCTTCAAAAAAAAGCTTTATTTACTTAAAAAAAAATTACCTTTACATGTTTCAACAGCAAAGTAGAAATGTTTCAGACACAGCCTACAGTAGCAGATGGTGTTCCCATAGCATGAATTCAATGCATCAATCAGTAAGTCAATCAAGGATAGCAAGCTCAGGAGCTACCATACCCTGAAAGAGTGTAAGGAGGAGGAGGAGTCACAATGTAAGCAGACGCAAGTTAGGCAGCACATGGAGCTGCACCACCCTGCCGCAAGTACTCTAATGGTGGATGGAAGTTGACATTCTAGTGTCTGGCATTTAAGAAGAAGCCGGTGATCTGAATCTTCATGTAAAATTCTCCCATATTGGCCAACGGTAAACCGGACTTTGAATTAATGATATTCGGCAAAGAAATGTAAGCGGCCAAGTTGATTACGGTGGTCGTCTGTCTCAGCCATCAAAAGCACAGCAGAACCATTGGCAAAACCCCTTGGTCCTGGCCAATTTGCTCAGAAAGTAGCCTGCCTATGAAGAAATGTGGCACGAAGCTGAGGGACAATACAAAACAGCAGGTGGTAATCTGAGCACTCAAAAACGTTGCCTGACTAAAGAAAAAATCTCTCAGGAGACAGGCCAGTCATTTTTTGTAGTCCAGTAGGATGAACATTAAAAAGCCTTGAATTATTACTGGACATACTGGAAGGACTGAGATTATTCTAGGGTTCTATCAAAAAGAAAACGGGAGACTTCCAGGGACAGGTTCCTATAGTAGGGATCAGTCGGCTGCTTACGCGGTTTCTCTGCCTCGTGCAGTGGTTGTCCGGGACAAATTAAAGCAAATCTCCACTGGAAGAGCACCAGGTTGCAACTACAAAAAGGCCGGGGGAAGGAAGATGCTGTCTAAATTTTCTTCTTTTCTAATTCACTGGATATATGTCCAGAGGAAAAAAAAACAGGGTCATAAAAGACTTTGCAAAATATTTAATACTTCTAACACTAAGCAAACTAGAGCACCAGATACAAACAAGGAAAAAGGGGACAGAAACTAAATAAGGAAGAAACAAGGGATTCAAACAAAAAAAGGCTAAAATAATTGCAGCTTCCTTTTAAAAACTGCTGTAGCCCAGTGAGGTTTGGAGTTTACAAAATGGCTCCAAAATCTAACCCAGATTAAAAATAAATAAATAAATAAATAAATAAAGGAAAGGGAAGTCAACTGCAGCTACTTCAAATAAAACGTAAGTTCAGAGCCAGAGGACATAACAGAAGATCAAAATTCAAATCAAGAAGATGAACTGGCAGGAACATCAAAAGACTCTTCTGAAATTAACAACTCAGAGAATAGTAAAGGCTCCGATAAAGATAGGATTATGACGGCCTACAACAGTAACCTTAAATTTAAGGACCATCGGATCTCTTTCAGGCATGACTTTTCCAAGTTACTTTGGGACCAAAGGAAACAATTTACTAGGATTCAACAATTTTTGTGGAAAAAAGGGTTTAAAGCCTATATGATATATCCAGCAAGAATGAAGAGGTTTCTTAATAATCAAACTTTATTTTATGACTCAGTCAACGAATCCATCTCAGATTTCAAAACATGACTACCTGAAATTCTTGCTTCCTTTGAAAAGGGATAAAATAAGATCCTAGGAATTAATCTGCAGAAGAAGTTTTTCTTTCTTTGCAAATACTTCAGAGTACTACGAGGAGGGTATGTTTATTGGGGGGGGGGCTAACTGCTATTGTGCACTTTGTCCTCAAGTGTGTTTCAGGGGTTGCCAGACATAGGTCTATGGCAAAAAGGGGAGAGGAAGGGGAATTTAAAGATGTTTTTAAGAACCTATGTATAAGGTTCTTACTGGAAATAAATGGTAGAGGGAAGGGGAAGAAAATTGCATTTTCAAACAACATGAAGTCTTGCTGTATTCAGACATAATGCAGTTAGCCTCAGCACTTGAACTGCCCTGGAAAGGAAAGAGTTAACTCTATGCAGAAGCATAGAACGTTGAGCTCGAGCTCGGTTTTCAAACCTCTGTCTATGGTACTTCTCAGTGTAACCGTCAGATTCTTTACTCCGCCTAACAGTGAAGTCGCTCCAATTAGAGTGGTGTTCCAGTACTGATTGATTTCAAAAGAACCAAGGTTTTTTGCCGGTTCTTTTAAAAAGCCCATGACACGGTTTGTAACCGATAGGTTATTGCATTACCTGGCTTGAAAGCTGCAACAGGGTAATTTGTTAGGTTGACCATGTCCAAGGAAACCCAAGAAGAAAACAGGTCCCACTGGGTTTCAACACTGTACTGAGTGTGGGGAGGCCTTTGCTAAGGCTGACCCCCACCTCATCTGTGTTTATTGTCTGGGGTTTGAGCACCTCAAGTCAGACTGCCAAATCTGTAAAAACTTTCCTAAATCCACTCTAGATAAAAGACTGAGTAGGCTGAAGGAAAGGGAGGCAGAGACGTTCGTAGATCCAGATGGCCATCCCGGTTCGGTTGTGGACGAACCTGAGGAGGTGCCTACTGACCTAGGCGATACCTCCTCGAGCAAAAGGAGAGCCGATCCCGAGGGGTCGATTCCATCAAAAAGGAAGCGTAAGTCTGCCGGTTCGGATCTGGTATCGCACTCTCCTACTGCGGATGAAATAGCTGAAGCGATTAGCATTGTTCAATCGCTTAGACCGGTGTACCGCCAGTTAGGCGGTCGGTTTGGTTGGATCTGCCTCCTCCGGATTATGATCCAGACGCTTTTTGTGAGGAGTGGAAGGGAGACGAAGACTATCCTGAGGATGATGATGATGACGATGACCAGGGGGGTCTAGATGTGCCCATTGAACCGGACATCTCCCCAGACAGACCCTCAAGTGTCTCTCCTCCCAGGCTTTCTGAGTCCCCTTCACATTTTTTGTTCTACAAAAACGTGGCAGAAACCCTGCAGCTCTCCCCTTGGTTGAAGCTGCAGAGGAGGAGGATGAAGAGCCTGATCTTGTGGAAATGATGGACATCCCAGAGTCCAAAAGACTGTCTATCCCTCTTCATAAATCCTTGGGGAAACAGACACACACGATTTTACAAACCCCTAATTCAATACCTCCTGTGGATAAGAGAATGGACAGGAGGTATTTGTTATCAGGCTCAGCTGCGGAGTTCCTTTATAGTCATTGCAGCCATGTTGGGGTAGTGCAGGCTGCAGTCTGTGACAGGGCTAACATTCCTTTGGCTTCACACCCCCAGGATAAGAACTCCAGGAAAGTGGATGCCATGGCCAAAAAACAATATTTGGCATCCTCTTTGGGACTCAGGCAGGCTAATGATATGGCCTACACAGCCAGGTACCAGAAATCCAGATGGGGTACAGTTCTGGAACTGGCTAAACAGGCCTCCCCCCAGCTAGCCAAAGAACTGGAAGAGGTGGCTGCTGATGGAATTGAGGCATCCAAAATGCAATTTCATGCTGTTGTGGACTCCAATGATGTGGCATCTAGAGTCATGGCTACATCTGTGTCTCTCAGGAGACATGCTTGGCTCAGATGTACTAGCCTTTCACAAGATACCCAGACTAAGGCTATGGATTTTCCTGTAGTAGGTAACTCTCTGTTTGGGGAGCAGACAGAGGCTTACATGAAGAAAATGAATGAATACAGGACCACGTACAGGAGTGCACAGGCCAAAGAAAGGCAAGCCACTCCCCACAAGCAGAAGTCTAGGGGCAGCGGCAGGCCCTTGCAAAGGCCTTTTTACCAAGCCTAGGCCTCCTCTCCCTTCCCACAAATGGGGTTCTTCAGAGGGAGGGGCAGGAGGGGGATGAGCAGAGCTGCTCACTCCTCCTCTCAGTCTAAGGCTCCTGCCAAGCAGACCCCCCTGATGTGTCAGCCCGGGTCGACTCCCCATTTCCAGTAGGAGGCAGGCTGGCTTACTACTTCCAGGCCTGGAAGTCTGTGACCTCAGACAAGTGGGTCCTGGAAGTAGTAAGCCAGGGACTGGTCCTCAGCTTCAAAAAATGTCCAAAAAAGAGGGCCAAATCTTTTCCACCTGTATCACTCTCAGAAACCATTGCTCTAGAGGCAGAGGTTTCCTCTCTTCTAGTTCTCAGAGCTATAGAGAAGATTCCTACTCAGCACAAGGGAAAAGGACTGTACTCTAGGTACTTCCTTACCCCAAAGAAAACAGGGGAGTGGCGACCCATCCTAAACCCAAGGTATTTGAACAAACACAATTCAAAGCCTAAATTCAAAATGGTAACTCTGGGAATAATCCTTCCCTCTCTAAGACCAGGGGATTGGCTAGCATCTCTGGACCTCAAGGATGCCTACTTCCATATTCCTATCAGGTACTCCCACAAAAAATACCTCATGTTCGAGTTGCCTTCAGGCCATTACCAATTCAGATCCATGCCATTCGGCCTAACATCAGCTTCAACGGTGTTCACAAAGTGCCTTGTAGTAGTGGTGGCTTACCTCAGAAGTCAGGGTATCACCAGCTTCCCGTATCTGAATGACTGTCTCTTAGTGGGTCAGTCATCTTTACAGGTCAAGTCAGCTCTTCAAACTACCCAGGACCTACTCGGCTCCTTGGGGTTTCTTCTCAATCTTCCAAAGTCTGTCCTTGAACCAGTTCAACTTCTCACCTTTACAGGCATAGAGTTGGACACTGTACAAGCAAAAGCCTTCCTTCCCCTGGCAAGGGAGAAGGCCCTAGTGGATCTCGCTTCCTCCTTTCGACCTCAGGTCTCTCGTCCAGGAAGACAGTTCCTCCAGCTCCTGGGCCACATGGCAGCTTCCACGGCAGTGGTGCAGGGAGCAAGGTTCCAGATGAGGGACATTCAGTTTCATCTAAGGTCTTTTTGGTCTCAAAAGAAGGATTCACTTACCAAACTGATCCCAGTGACTCAGACTCTGGTCCAAGCTCTCCAGTGGTGGCTGGACCAGGACAACCTCAGACAAGGGGTTCCATTTCTCCCTCAAGTCCCATCAGTAGTTCTAACTACGGATGCTTCTCTCCTAGGGTGGAGAGCCCACCTGGGAGCCCTGACAGCTCAAGGAGTCTGGTCCCCCACAAGAGTCTCTCCTTTATATCAATCTCCTGGAACTCAGGGCAGTTTTCCTAGCCCTGCAGAACTTCTCGAATTCAGTCAAGGGCAAGGTGGTCCAAGTCAGAACGGACAACACCACCACAATCTGGTACATCAACAAGCAGGGAGGCACTCAGTCCTCGGCCTTGTGCACAGAAGCCATGATGCTGTGGTCTCTGGCCTGTTCTCTTCAGACTTCTCTGGTAGCAGTTCACCTTCCTGGGAAGGACAACATACTAGCAGATGCTCTGAACAGAATAGCACAAGGACACCATGAATGGTCCCTGGATCCTCACATACTGAAGGTCATCTTCTCCAGGTGGGGCACTCCAGAGATATATCTCTTTGCAGCACCGGACAATCATCAACTTCCTCTGTTTTGTTGCAGACCTCCAGTCCTGGGGACAGTTCCCCAGGATGCTCTCATTTTGGACTGGAAGGGCGGGTTTCTCGATGCCTTCCCTCTGCTGTTCAGAGTTCTGATCAAGATCAGGACTCAACCCTGCACAGTGATACTGGTGGCTCCAGATTGGGCCAGACAGCCGTGGTATCCTCTACTGCTGTCCTTGTCAGTGTCACGACCCCTGTCTCTGCCCAGGACATACAATCTCCTGTCCTCCTCCTAGGGACAGATCTGGTACCCCAATCTCCAGTCTCTCAATCTCAAGGCCTGGCTCTTAAAAAGTTATAATATGCAGCACTACATCTTTCTCAGGGAGTTCTGAATATTCTGAAGGTCTCCAGGAAACCTTCCACTAGAAAAACTTACAACTCCAAATGGAAAAGGTTCAGTATTTGGTACTCTCAGAAAGGCATCCTGCCTGATTCTGCAGACATTTCAACAACCTTAGACTATCTAGTTCATCTGAATGGTCTAGGCTTTAGGCCTGCCACTCTGAAGGTTCATCTAGTAGCTGTCTCTGCATTCCTCTCAGCAGGAAGGGCACTTCCTGGCATCTCATACTGTTTCAGAAAGTTTTTCAAAGGACTGGTTCACATTAACCCTCCTTTGAGGAGCCCACTCCACCTTGGGATCTTAATGTCTGCATAGCTCCGGCTTATGCAGCCACCACTGAACCTCTGGCTTGACGAATTGAAGTGCCACGACCTGGAAAACTGCGTTCCTGGTAGCTATTACTTCTGCCAGGTGGATTAGTGAGTTGCAGGCTCTGTCAGTTGAACCTGACTTCATCTCCTTCCATAGGGACAAAGTGGTCCTAAGAACCAATAGGAGGTTCTTGCCCAAAGTGGTATCGGATTTTCATCTGAACCAGTCTATATCTCTCCGTGTTTTTCACTGATCATTCTTCAGGCGAAAGAAGGTTACACAGTCTAGACGTTAAGAGGGCCCTTAGCTACTACATTGAGCATACTAAGGCACATAGAAATGACTGTCTTCAATTGTTTCTCACTTATGGTGACGTGTGGAAAGGTAAGTCTGCCACTAAAAGAACTATTGTCAGGTGGATTGTTTCTTGTATACAATTCTGTTATGACAAGTTGCGTAGAACGCCTCCTTCAGGCCTGAGGGCTCATTTGACTAGGGAATATAGCTGCTTCTCTAGCTGCAGTTAGAGATATACCTTTGTTAGAGATCTGTAAAGCAGCCACCTGGAAAACAGTACATACTTTTACCAAGCATTACTCCCTGGACATCCAGGCTAGGAGTGATGCTAGGTTTGGCACAGCAGTACTGCACAGCCTCTTCCCAAGGTAGGTTCTGCATTCCCTCCTCCATAGGGAACTGCTTGGTAGTCTGCATTATGTCTGAATACAGCAAGACTTCATGTTGTTTGAAGAAAAAGTACTCACCATAGTAATGTTGTTTCTTCTAATGGAGTCTTGCTGTATACAGACCTCCCCCCCACCTCCCCTCTCAGAACCTGGGTTTTTGGGAAGTGGGCTGGCAGGTACAGTGTTGCACCTCAGGGGTGTACCTTGTACCCTCCCTCTTGGGTGGGGTGGATGTTATTCTTTTTCTGGTGTTTTATACTTAAATATTGTCACTACCTTTCCTTCTTGGGTTCTCGACTTGAGTGTTTTGGGCCCAAAAATAATTTTTTGCCCTTTGGCTATATGTTGAACAATTTCCATACTATAGTATGTTAGTTAGTGTGCTCGTAAGAATCTGACGGTTACACTGAGAAGTACCACAGACAGAGGTTTGAAAACCGAGCTCGAGCTCATCGTTCTATGCTTCTGCACAGAGTTAACTCTTTCCTCTCCAGGGCAGTTCAAGTGCTGGGGCTAACTGCATTATGTCGGAATACAGCAAGACTCCATTAGAAGAAGGAACATTACTATGGTGAGTAATTTTTTCTTTTGTGTGCATACATACTCAGTTTCTGATGGTGCAGATACACAGTTATTTGGGAAGGTACAGGAGGACAAAACTTTCAGGCTCAAATTATGTAGACTATTAAAGGAGCTACACGGAATGCAAATGGGGCGGACTCTCCCATTAAAGGGTACAGGATCCTAGATGTAGTGATACTGCAGGAGGTATTTCTTAATAAAGAAGAAATGGATAAACTAAGTAAAAAATGGTCAGGATCACTATACTATTCAGTGGGTCCCTCAAGTAAAAGTGCTGGTGTAGTGATATTAATAAATACAAATTTAAAAGGAACAGTGATGGAACATGAAACAGACAATAAAGGCAGAATAGTAGCAGTTAAAATAAAACTGGAGGAAAATGAGATAGTTCTATGTACGCCCCTTTTAGTGGTTATGGTTATTTCTTGGCAGATATAAACAAAATATTAATAGGATGGAACTCTAGAAACACAATTATTGGAGTGGACTTTAATTGTACTATCAAGGATCCTATAGATAAAACTACTAGCTTCTCCAAGTGAGATAAATATAAAGCCAGGTTGCTTCAGACTTTTCTGAGTGATGATAATTTGGTAGACTCCTGCAGAGAATTTCATGAGACTATAAAAGATTATACCCTTTTTTTCAGCCCACCACATAACGTTCTCTAGATTAGATTACATATTTATATCAAAAGACCTGGTAATTAATACTCCAGCCTTACGAGTAAACATTGAACCCCTGTTGACATCAGACCATAATATGGTCAATTATGATTTAGTTATTAACAGCCAAAAAAGGAAAGATGGTACATGGAGACTTAATAATTTACTGAAAGGCCAAAGTTGTATGAATAAAATGAATTCAATAATATCAGACTTTGTAACAGATAATATTACAAATAGCAATATTATTAAAAGCTGGGATGCTATGAAAGCTACATTAAGAGGCTATCTGATATCTGAAGCCTCATGGAAAAACAAAACAAGATTACAAAATTTACAGCAAATAGAGTAATGACTCAAGCAATTAGAATTAGACGTTAAGAACAAAGATCACAGTAAAACTCAAGAATGATCAGAACTAAAGAAGTTCATCACATCAACAGAAATACATCGGACAATATATAGTTGGGCTAAAGGAAATAAAAGATGGAAACAACAAAGTGAACAAGTTGGGAAATTATGAGCCAAAAGGATACAAGAGCAGGAAAAAAAGGGTCGCTATAACTTTGATTAAAACTCCAGAGGGCATAAAACAATTACAACAAGATAAAATTATGCAAGCATGTTATGATTTTTATTCATCACTTTACATATCTGAATGTAACCCTACCAATGACGAGATAGCCTATTATGGCACTTTCTGTGTTGAGAAAGTCCAGGAAAAGGACTGGGAGGAGATATTAAAACATATAACAATGAATGAAATTTATGACACAGTTCAAAATATAAAAAAAGTTAAACGTCCTGGTCTAGACAGATTTATGTTAGAATTTTATTAAGTAGCCAAACCAGTACTAGGCCCATGGATGGAGATTCTGTTCAATCAGATTCAAAAGGCACAGAAGCTTCTACCCTCATCTAACCAGGCTTATATATCTTTAATCCCAAAATAAGGAAAAGATACTTCTAAAGTAGAGAATTATAGACTGATTGCTATCCTTAATGTTGATTACAAAATCTATACTAAAATTCTAAATAATAGAATTCTTGCACAATTGGACAAAATTATTATTATAAATCAATCAGGGTTTAAGAAATATACAATCAGGGATACACAGAATTCAGTTCATAGTGGACTATCTCATCAAATCAGGTATACCAGCTGTATTTCTCTCACTTGACGCTACTAAAGCGTTCAACATGTTAGAATGTAAATTTTTGTTTGGGACCATGAAGATATTTAACTTTCCAGACACTTTTATAGACTATATGAAAAAATTACTCACCTGCAGTAATCTTATTTCTTCCCAGGGATCCACTGATATTATTACTCTTTGCAGTGCCCCTTTAAGTCAGCACTGCCCCAGAGCCAAATAGAATGCTATGTTAATTATGGAATGTTTACTCGTGCATTCACTTTCAAACTGACCTATTCTAACTGCCTGGATTCTACCTCAGATTTCTGTGAAGCCTGCAAAGAGGCCAAAATATGTATAGAACAATTAATAATTAGAAAGCTAATGATCAACAGGGCCATAAAAGAGAGTAATAGGCCAAGAAAGGGCCAACAAAAACAGTAAAGAATGAGTCCTCTTTTCTGAGCCAGATGTACCCTTAGAAAAGAACCTACCAGCTAAGTATTATAAAATGTGCCAGCAGATGACATACCCATCATACTGAGAGACATCTCAGCTGTATAGAGTATTTTTCTGAGATTCTAAGGGGAGGACCAGGGGCGGGGAGTAATATTGGATCCCTGGGAAGAAATAAGATTACTACAGGTGAGTAATTTTTTCTTCTAACTCCAGGAATTCACTAATATTATTACTCTTTGCAGCAGTACCAGGAGGTGGGCAGAATCTATTTAGGAAAAAGACTCTGCAAAACAGCCCTTCCAAAATTGTCATCACTCCTGGCCTGGGTATCCAAGCTGTAATGCTTAGTAATGGTGTGGACTGATCTTCGGGTAGCTGCTTTACAAATCTCCAAAAGAGGAACATCTCTGGCAGCTGCAATGATGGCAGCTGTGCCCCTTGTGGAATGGGCCCGAAAACCTGAAGGAGGGACCTTGCCCACCCTTAAATAGCAAAACTGAATACACTGGACTATCCATCAGGATATAGTCCTTTAGGTAAGGAAGAATAAATTACTCACCATAGTAATGTTGTTTCTTCTAATGGAGTCTTGTTGTATTCTGACAATGCAGTTAGCCCCAGCACTTGAACTGCCCTGGAGAGTAAGGAGTTAAACTCTATGCAGGAGCACAGAACGTTGAGCTCGAGCTCGGTTTTCAAACCTCTGTCTGTGGTACTTCCCAGTGTAACAGTCAGATTCTTACGAGCAACTAACTAGCTGAGTCTAAATATACTATATAATATATAAGTGTGTGTGGAAATTGTTTAGTATAAGCCAAAAGGCAACAATTTGGGCCCAGAAGACTCAAGTCGAGAACCCAAGAAGAAAAAAAGGGTAGTGACAACACTAAATAGATTCATAACACAAACAGAACTAACAATTAACCCACCCAAGATGGGGGGTGCAATGTACACCCCTGAGGTGCAACACGGTACCTAACAGCCCACTTCCCAAAAACTAGGTTCTGAGAGGGAAGGCGGGGAGGTCAGAATACAGCAAGACTCCATTAGAAGAAACAACATTACTATGGTAATTTTTTCTTCAAACAACATGAAGTCTTGCTGTATTCTGACTTCATGCAGACTACCAAGCAGTTCCCTATGGAAGAGGGAATGCAGAACCTACTTTGGGAACAAGATCTGCAGTACTGCTGTGCCAAACCTAGCATCACTCCTAGCCTGGATGTCCAGGAGTAATGTGGTGAAAGTATGTACTGTTTTCCAGGGAGCTGCTTTGCAGATCTCTAACAAGGGTATATCTCTGGCCACAGCCAGAGTAGCAACTGTACCACTAGTCGAGTGAGCCTTCAGGCCTAAAGGAGGTGTTTTGCCCAATTTGTCATAGCAGAATTGTATGCAAGAAACAATCCACCTGGCAATAGTTCTTTTCGTGGCCGGCTTACCTTTCCCCACCTCACCATAGGTGAGAAACAACTGAAGACAGTCATTCTTGTGAGCCTTAGTGTGCTCTATGTAACAGCTAAGAGCTCTTTTAACATCCAAGCTGTGTAGTCTTCTTTCACCTGAAGAGGAGTGGTCAGTGAAAAACACAGGAAGAGACAGACTGGTTCAGATGAAAATCTGATACCACTTTGGGTGAGAACCTCCTATTGATTCTTAGGACCACTTTATCCCTATGGAAGGATAATGAAGTCATGTTCCACTGACAAGGCCTGTAATTCACTAATCCTCCTGGCCGAAGTAATGGCTACCAGGAACACAGTTTTCCAGGTCAAGTATTTCAGCTTAGCTGAAGCCATTTTCTCAAAGGGGGGCTGCATGAGCTGTGCGATGAAGGCATTAAGATCCCAAGCAGGGGTTGGTTCTCTAAATGGAGGATTTGTATGAACCAGACCCTTGAAAAACTTTCTAAACACATGATGAGAGGCCAGGGAAGAGCCCTTCCCTGCTGAAAGGAAAGCAGAAACTGCTGCTAGATGAACCTTTAGAGTTGCAGGCCTAAGGCCTAGACCATTGAGGTGAACCAGATAATCTAAGGCTGTGGAGATGCCTGCAGAATCAGGGACAATGCCTTTCTGAGAACATCAAATGGTAAACCTCTTCCATCTGGAATCATAAGTCTTCCTAGTAGATGGTTTCCTGGAAACCTTCAGGATATCCATGACTGCCTGAGAAAGATGCAGGTCTGCATATTCTAGTTCTTCAAGAGCCAGGCCTTGAGCTTGAGAGACTGGAGATCGGGATACCAGAACCTCCTCTGGGAAGAGGACAGAAGATTGTGTCTTTTGGGAAGGGGCAGAAGGCAAGACTCTGCCAGGGACAGGAGCAGAGGATACCAAGGCTGCCTGGCCCAGTCTGGAGCCACTAGGATCACTGTGCAAGGCTGAGTTCTGAACTTGATCAGGACTCTGAACAGCAGAGGGAATGGAGGGAAGGTATAGAAGAACCTGCCCTTCCAATCCAAAATCAGGGCATCCTGGGGCACAGTCCCCAGGAGTGGAGGTCTGCAACAGAACAGAGGGAGTTGGTGATTGTCCGGGGCTGCAAAGAGATCTATCTCTGGAGTGCCCCATCTGGAGATGATCTGCAGTATGAGGGGATTCAGGGACCATTCGTGATGTCCCTGGGATACTCTGCTCAGAGCATCTGCCAGTACATTGTCCTTCCCTGGAAGGTGAACTGCTACTAGGGAAGTCTGAAGAGAATAGGCCAGAGACCACAGATTCATGGCTTCCGTGCACAAGGCAGAGGACCAAGTGCCTCGTTTGTTGATATACCACATTGTGGTCGTGTTGTCTGTCCTGACTTGGACCACCTTGCCCTTGATCAAGTCTGAGAAGCACTGAAGGGCCAGGAACACTGCCCTGAGTTCCAGAAGGTTGATGTGAAGGAGAGACTCCTGTGGAGACCAGACCCCTTGGGCTGTCAGGGCCCCAAGATGGGCTCCCCAACCTAGGAGAGAAGCATCTGTAGTCAGAACTACTGAAGGAATTTGCAGGAGAAATGGGACCCCTTGTCTGAGGTTGTCCTGATCCAGCCACCACAGGAGAGCTTGCACCACAGTCTGAGTCACTGGAATCAGTTTGGTAAGAGAATCCCTTTTCTGAGACCAGAAGGACCTTAGGTGAAACTGAATGTCCCTCATCTGGAATCTTGCTCCCTGCACCACTGCAGTGGAAGCTGCCATGTGGCCCAGAAGCTGGAGGAAGTGTCTTGCTGGACAAGAGACCTGAGGTCGAAAAGATGAAGCAAGATCCACTAGGGCCTTCACCCTTGCCAGGGGAAGGAAAGCTTTTGCTTGTACAGTGTTCAAATCTATTCCTATGAAGGTAAGAAGTTGAACTGGTTCGAGGACAGACTTTGGAAGATTAAGAAGAAAACCCAGGGAACTGAGTAGGTCCTGGGTAGTTTGCAGACCTGACTTGACCTATAGAGATGACTGACTCACATGAGCCAGGCATCCAGATATGGGAAGATGGTGATATCCTGTCTTCTGAGGTAAGCCACCACTACTGCAAGGCACTTTGTAAACACCCTTGGAGCTGATGTTAGGCCGAATGGCATGGCTCTGAATTAGTAATGGCCTGAAGGCAACATGAACCGGAGGTATTTTCTGTGGGAGCCTCTGATAGGGATATGGAAATAGGCATCCTTGAGGTCCAGAGATGCTAACCAATCTCCTGGCCTTAGAGAGGGAAGGATTATTCCCAGAGTTACCATTTTGAATTTGGGCTTTGTAATATGCTTGTTCAGATACCTTAGGTCTAGGATGGGTCGCCACTTCCATTTTCTTTGGGGGTAAGGAAGTACCTGGAGTACAGCCCTTTTCCCATGTGCTGAGTAGGAACCTTCTCTATAGCTCTGAGAGCTAGAAGACAGGAAACCTCTGCCTCTAGGGCAAGGGTTTCTGAGATTGATGCAGGTGGAAAAGACTTGGTCCTCTATTTTTGGAAACTTTCTGAAGCTGAGGGCCAGTCCCTGGCTTACTACTTCCCTGACCCACTTGTCTGAGGTCACAGACTTCCAGGCCTAGAAGTAGTAAGCCAGCCTGCCTCCTACTGGAATTGGGGAGTCGACCCGGGCTGACATATCAGGGTGTCTGCTTGGCAGGAGCCTTAGACTGGGAGGAGGATGGAGCAGCCCTGTTCATCCCCCTCCTGCCCCTCCCTCTGAAGAACCCCCTCTGTGGGAAGGGAGCGGAGGCCTAGGCTTGGTAAAAAGGCCTGCCCCTAGACTGCTGCTTTTGTGGAGTGACTTGCCTTTCCTTGGCCTGTGCACTCCTGTACGTGGTCCAGTATTCATCCATTTTCTTCATGTAAGCCTCTGTTTGCTCCCCAAACAGAAAGTTACCCACTACAGGAAAATCCATAGCCTTAGTCTGGGTATCCTGTGAAAGGCTAGTACATCTGAGCCAAGCATGTCTCCTGAGACACACAGATGTAGCCATGACTCTAGATGCCACATCATTGGAGTCCACAGCAGCATGAAATTGCATTTTGGATGCCTCAATTCCATCAGCAGCCACCTCCTCCAGTTCTTTGGCTAGTTGGGGAGGGGGAGGCCTGTTTAGCCAGTTCCAGAACCGTATCCCATCTGGATTTCTCGTATCTGGCTGTGTAGGCCATATCATTAGCCTGCCTGAGTCCCAAAGAGGATGCCAAATACTGTTTTTTGGCCATAGCATCCACTTTCCTGGAGTCCTTATCCGGGGGGGGGGGTGAAGCCAAAGGAATATTAGCCTGTCACAGGCTGGACCACCCCAACATGGCTGCTATGATTATAAAGGAACTCTGTAGCTGAGCCTGATAACATATACCTCCTGTCCATTCTCTTGTCTACGGGAGGTATTGAATTAGGAGTTTGCAAAATTTTGTGTCTGTTTCCCCAAGGACTTATGAAGAGGGACAGACAGCCTTTTGGACTCTGGAATGTCCATCATTTCCACAAAATCAGGCTCTTCTGCAGCTTCAACCAAGGGAAGCTGAAGGGTTTCGGACACCTTTTTGTAAAACAGAAAGTGTGAAGGGGACTCAGAAAGCCTGGGAGGAGAGACACCTGAGGGCCTGTCTGGGGAGATATCTGGTTCAGTGGGCACATCCAGACCCCCAGGTCATCGTCATCATCATCATCATCATCACTGGAATAATCGTCTCCTTCCCACTCCTCATATCTGGATTATAATCCAAAGGAGACAGATCCGATTGAACTGACCGCCTAACCGGCGGTACCGGTTCGGACGGAACCGGTCTAAGCAACTGAACAATACTAATCGCTTTGGCTATTTCGTCTGCGGTTGGAGAATGTGCTATAGGATCCGAACCGGGGGACTTACGTTTTCATTTTGACGGAACCAGCCCCTCAGGGTCGGCTCTCCTTTTGCCTGAGGAGGTATCGCCTAGGTCAGTAGGCACCTCCTCAGGTTCAGCCGCAACTGAACCGGGCTGGCCATCCGGATCTACGGACTTCTCGGCCTCCCTTTCCTTCAGCCTACTCAGTCTCTTATCTAGAGTGGATTTAGGAAAGTTTTTACAAATTTGGCAGTCCAACTTGAGGTGGTCAAACTCCTGACAATAAACACAGATGAGGTGGGGGTCGGCCTTGGCAAAGGCCTCCCCATACTCAGTACACTGCTGAAACCTAGTGGGACCGGTTTTCTCTTTGGGTTTGTCAGACATGGCCAACCTACTAAATTACCCTATAGCAGTTTTCAAGCCAGGTAATAAAATAATCAATCGGTTACAAACTGTGTCACAGGTTTTGAAAAAGAACCACAAAAGGCCCAGTTCTTTTGAAACTGATCGATACCGGAATACCACTCTAATCCCAGAAAATTTTTCTCAGAAAGTAGAAGAAATACAGGGTCGGTTCCTAACCGGACCAACCAGAAAGAAATCGAGGAAAAAAGTTAATTTCCACACACTTTGAAAAATAAACAGTCACTACTTATCTGCAACACTACCTGTACCATAGACAGAGGCTGGAAATAAAAAAAAAAAAATAACAAATAGGATGGTTTAAAACCAAACGCTTTACTTTTAACCGAACCGAGCAGAGGAATCTCTGGAGCAACTTCACTGTTAGGCAGAGTAAAGAATCTGACTGTTACATTGGGAAGTACCACAGACAAAGGTTTGAAAACTGAGCTTGAGCTCAACGTTCTATGCTCCTGCATAGGGTTTAACTCCTTACTCGCTGGGGCTAACTGCATTAAGTCAGAATACAGCAAAACTTCACGTTGTTTGAACAGTTGTTGCCTGTCCCGCCTAGGATCCTTGGTATTGGCTATATAATAGCTCAATGCTCTCTTCACATCCAAACTATGCAGCCTACGCTCACCAGAACAGGCATGTGCTGTAATGAATACTGGAAGGGTAACAGACTGATTTACATGAAAGTCAGAAACTACTTTGGGAATGAATTTTCTATTAGTTCTCAACACCACCTTATCATTATGGAAAGAAATATAGTCCTTTTCCACACATAGGACTTGTAACTCACTTATTCTCCTAGCAGAGGTAAGTGCCACAAGGAAAACTACCTTCCAGGTAAGGAATTTTAGCTCTGCAGTAGCTAAGGGTTCAAATGGCGGGAGCATAAGCTGGGCAATACAAATGTTGAGGTCCCAAGCTGGCACTGGTTCCCTAGGAGGGGGAAACAGGTGTAAAAGGCCCTTAAAGAACCTTCTAAATATGGGGTTCGAGGCTACTGATATCTCTTTCCCTACATAGTGCTAAGCTGAAAGTGAAGCCAGATGAACTTTTAGGGTTGAATGCTGCAACCCAGGGAATGCAGATAAGACAAATAATATAGAAGGGTTGGAATGCCAGCCTGTGCTGGGATTAAGCCCTTTTCTGTACACCAAATAGAAACACTTTTCCATTTTGAAGCATAAGTTTTCTTAGCAGAAGGTTTTCTGTAACTTCTAAAACTGATCGCGAGTATTGGGAGTCTGGATACTCTAAGTCCTCAAGAGCCAAGCTTTAAGTCTGAGAGACCTGAGATTGGGATATACCACCCTGCCTTGGAAGGAAGTCAGCAGACTGTACCTCTAAGGGAGGTAGATCGGTTTGCTCACTGACATTGAGAGTAACAGGGAGTACCAAGGCTGTCTTGGCCAGTCTGGTGCTAGCAGAATCATTGAGGCTGGCTGTGATCTGAGCTTGATGAGTACTCTGAGAATCAAAGGAAAAGGAGGAAAGGCATAAAGATATGTGCCTGTCCAATCGAGAATCAGGGCATCCATAGGGACAGTCCCTTTCACTGGAGCCCTGCAGCAATAAAGGGGTAAATGGTGATCCTGGTGAGAAGCAAAAAGATCCAGTTCTGGGGTTCCCCTCTGCCTGAATAGGACCTGCACTACTTGGCTGTTCCGTGCTCATTCATGATGGGCCTGGTTTATCCTGCTCAAGGCATCTGCCAGTGTATTGTCCTTCCCTGGCAGATGAATTGCTTGTATGTAGGCATTTATGGAGTAAATCAGGCTCCATATTTTCATTACCTCTGTGCAAAGTGGAGTGGATCTTGTCCCTCCTTGTTTGTTGATATAGTACACTGTGGTGGTATTGTCTGTTCTGACCTGAACCACTTTTCCCTTTATGAAGTGAAAGCCTGAATGGCCAGGTACACTGCTCTTAACTCCAAGAGATTTATGTGCAGAAGTGACTCTGCAGCACTCCAGGAGCCGTGAACTGTGTGGTCCCCTAGGTGGGCACCCCATCCTAGGAGGGAGGCATCCGTTGAGAGCACCAAGGAGGGGGGCTCCTGTAGGAAAGGCACCCCTTCCCTTATGTTGTCTGGATCCTTCCACCACTGGAGGGCCTGTAGAAGAGTTTTTGTTACAGGGATTAGTTCTGAAAGTGGGTCTCGTCTCTGGGACCAATGAGCCCCGTGGTGAAACTGAATGTCCCTCATTCGGGAATCTGGCACCCATGACTGTGCTTGTTGCTGCAGCCATGTGGCCTAACAGCTGTGAAAACTGAGTTGCTGGTTTTGTCCTGCCCAGGACGAATAAGCTTGCTAGAAACTGAATGGCCTGCACCCTTTCCAAGGGTAGGAAGGCCTTTCCCAGAATTATATTGGGTTCTGCCCCTATGAATTGCAATACTTGGACTGGGGTGAGAACTGATTTCTTGATGTTCAGAAGAAACCCCAGGGAGGAGAGAACACTTGGAGCTAGCAGTAAGTGTTCTGACACTTGTTGGGATTTTCCCACAATAAGCCAGTCGTCCAGATATGGAAAAACTGTGACACCCAGTTTTCTGAGATGTACCATTACTACTGCTATGCACTTTGTGAACACCCTTGGTGGAGATGTAAGGCCCAAAGGAAGTGTTGAGAACTGGTAGTGGCCTAAGGGGAGAATGAACCTGAGATATCTTCTGTGTGATTCTCTGACAGGGATGTGAAAATATGCATCTTTTAAATCCAAAAAGGCCAACCAGTCCCCTTTTTGTAGTGCTGGCAGAATTATTGCCATTGTGATCATTTTGAATTTGGGTTTGACCAAATACTTGTTTAGACGTCTGAGGTCTAGTATAGGCCGCCACTCTCCAGTCTTTTTTGTTGTTAGGAAATACCTGGAGTAGAACCCTTGCCCTCTTTGATTGTATGGAACAGGCTCGACTGCTTTTACCAATAATATGTTTTTTTGAAGAAATACAAAGTCACACATGACCCCACAATGCAAAGCATCATGGGCTGCATATGCAAATCACCACATATTATGTTGGTTCAACTTTAAGCAGAAATGCATGGTGCCGAAAGGCCTCTCACACAGTTTGCAAAGGGTGCCAACAGAAGACATAGACACATGTTTCATCCTACCAGGACTCATCAGCATGCCTCGTCTGTCTGACACCCCAGTGGAATGAACCAGCTACCCTAAGATAGTCTATCTGGGTTATGTTGTGGTGAACCCAATTAAAACAAAAAAACATTTAAAAGACAAAGAATCTCTGCATGCAAGCACTGAGGCAAGGGTTACCCCAAAGGGCATTTGGCTGGGAAGCCAAGTTTCAAAGAAATACAACGTCACACATGACCCCACAATGCAAAGCATCATGGGCTGCATATGCAAATCACCACATATTATGCTGGTTCAACTTTAGTTTACCTCCTGCTCCAGCAGTTCTCTTTGTGAGGGAGGAACTGATGCAAAACATTTTACTCTTAGAGGGGGAAGGGACTTGAAACAAAGGGAAAGACCATGACCCACTAGTCTGATGTTATTTTTGACCAGTCCTGAAAATAGTGGGAAAGTCTTCCCCCTACTGGATGTGGAGAGGCAGCCTGAAGGGAAGAGTGAGGGATTCTGCTTTTGCTGTTGTTGAGGTTGGGTAGAATGGGACCCTCTGCGGGAACCCTTTCTGCCCCTGGCCCTGTAGAAACCCATCTGCTGGGGTTGGTACTGTATCTGCAGAGCAGCTTGCACCTGAAAAAAAGGTCTTCTAAAGGTAGGCCTGCTCCTGCCTCCCCTAGAATAAGATGTGGAGGGAGAAGGTTTGTCCCTGGTCGAATTACTTCTGAAAGCAGCCTTGTATTCGCCTACTTTCTTCATGTGGGCTTCGGTTTGTGCACCAAAAAGGGAATGGCTCTCAACTGGGAAACCTATTGCTTTGGTTGAGTGTCTTGGGTGAGGTTAGTAGCCCTCAGCCAGGCAAACCTTCTCATGACTATAGTTCCAGCCAACCATCTGGCAGCAGTGTCACTTATATCTGCTGCCATCTGGAATTTGGTATTTGGAAGCCTCCAAACTCAATTTGGCTGTCTCTAATAAACAGTGAGAGAGGGATTTGCTGCTGCATTATCCACCACAGACTGCCATAAAGCCTTTTGGTAGAGAGCAGCATAGGCCTGATAAGTGGCTTGCCTGATACCAAGGGATGCTGAGAGGTACCCCCTCTTAGCCATACTGTCCACCTTTCTGGAGTCTTGTAGGTGGATGAGAAGACAAGGGGTTTTGGCCTTCTCACAGGCTGCCTGCTGCACAATGCCCTGATGATCTGGGTGGCTGAATAAAAACTCAGCACCGGATCTCTCCAGTTGGTACTTTTTGTCACATTTTTTGTCAATAGGTGTGACACTCTGAGGAGCCTTTAAGACTTCTAGAAGGTCTTTTCTGAAAGATTTGTAGAGAGAAAGGAGAAGTCGTTTTGAGGGTGTTAGCCCCATTAGTTCCACATATTGAACCTCTTCTTCATCCTGCATTTCCTCAATTGTCTGGAGGTCCAGTGTTTCCACCATTTTCTTAATGAAAGAAAAATGGGGAAGAAAAATCCTCTGAAGGCCTAGAAGGGGAACCAAAGTCTTGTTCCAGTGACAGCTCAGGTTCTATTCCTTCCTCCTCCTCCTCCTCATCATCATCATCACCACCACCCATAGTGGAAACAGGCACCAAGGGGGTAGCAGCAGCAGCTTTATCAGATGGAGCAGTTACAGGCTGCTCGGTAGGGAGCAGGCCCTGCAGCACCTGTAACAAAGCCTGAGCTTGTGAAATGTCAGCAGAAGAGGAGTATGTATGGTCACCTGAGGGACCCCTTGAGGCGTTTCAGCTGGGGTGTCCGTGTGCTTACTTTCTTAGTTTCTTGGCAGGCACCGGAGAGTCAGCTGGCTGACTGCCTCTTTTACTAGAGCTCTCACCCATACCAGGGGTGGATTTGGAGGCTCTAGAAGGAATTGCCACATTTTTTGAGGGGGTGGACTGGTCAGAGCCCAGGGACCCCTCTTCAAGCCTTCTCTTAAGTCTCTCCCTGCACTTCTCCACAGTTTTTTCAGGGAAAGACTTGCAAATCTCACAATCTTCACTGAAATGCTTAACACCAAGACAGAGCAGATAAAGGTCATGTTTGTCAGCTCTTGCAAATACCTCTGAACATTTAATACAATTCTTAAAACCTGTAGGTCCCATGTTCTTTTTAGGTTTATCTAGCATTGTAGAAAACAGGACTCAAAAAACGCTAACATATGAAGGGATTTAAGATTTAGCGGTCAGTTTAAATTAAAAAAAAAAAAAACTCAGTTCAGAAAGCGACAATTTTAAACAGAACCGCAGTTCCGATCGGTTCAGGAACAGAGAACCGCTAGTAGAACCGGAACACCTCAGTTCAAAATTAATAAAATTAAATGTTTCAAAAGAAAAAACACTCGGAAATTTATCTAAAAGTTTCGTTTTGAAATTTACCAAACAATCGGTTACCCCTCGGTTCAAAGGAACAGCAAAGTACCGATAAAAAAAAACTAAAGAACTTATATATGAGGTAAAATTACTAAATAAGAATAAGACAGCAATGAAAAAATAAGACAAAATACTTTTTTTTGTTCTTATGCACAATTTAGATGATCTTGATAAGAGAGAGATCTCCAGGGCGTCTAAACTTTGCAGTGGAGACAGAAAATCTGAGGTAGAATCCAGGAAGTTACAATAGAGCAGTTTGAAAATGAATGCACAAGCTAAACATTCCATAATTAGCACAGCATTCTGTTTGGCTCTGGGGCAGTGCTGACTTAAAGGGGCACTGCTAAGAATAATAATATTAGTGGATTCCTGGGGTTATAATAAGACCATTTATAATAAACATACAGTGCAGCTAAAAATAAATGGTTATTTTTTCAGTGCCTATAGTTCTATATCGGGGGGGGGGGGTGGAGACAAGGTTGTCCCATCCCCTTCTCTATTCATAACTGGACTGGAAATGCTATTGGGAGAAATATAGACAAATCTTAAAATAATTGGTATAAAAATCCCCCCTATAAAATTTAACGGATTTGCTGCTTCTAATGCAAAATCCGAAGCAAAGCTTAACTGAACTTCAGATTTTGATTAGACATCTTTCATTGGTAGCAGGATATTAAATAAATGAGGTGAAATCAGAATTGCCGACTTTCAATATTGAACACCCATAGGCCTTGAAAAATATTATGAATACTATAATACAGGAAAAGAGAACGCGATATCTGGGTATTAATATAACAAATAATATAGAGGACTTATACTTTATGAATCATGCACAACTGTATACTTCCCTTAAGGATAAATTTGTAGAATGGGGAAATTGCCTCTTTCTTTATGAGGAAAAATTCAATTAATGAAAATGGTGGCAGTCCCTAAACTAAATTACACACTACAGACTATAACAGTTCCAATTCCTTCCAACTGGTTTAAAATGATAAACAATCTTTTCAGGCACTTTATATGGAACAACAAAGCTGTAAGAATATCGTGGAGGAAGCTTTGTATGTCCAAGGAACAAGGAGGACTAGCTTGTCCTGATATAGGAACATGCCATCAAACCTTTTTGATAAAAAATTATAAATTGAGGTTTAAATCAAAAGCAGGAGCCAAATTTAGAATTAGAAAATGTAATTCTTAAAGACTATTATAAAGAAAATTGAAACATTAAAAAATTGCAGTTACGTAAGAACTTACTGTAACAGTAGATCTTCGAGAGAGGTTCCTGCAGTAGGTCTTCACATATAGGACTATGCCCCCTGGTGTCGAGTCTGAACGGCAAACTTGTAGATAGCAATAATCAGCGGGGACTGCCCCCGACATCAGGTGACAGGACGTCAGCCTGTCTATAAAAGGGGCAGTCCCGCGCCCGCTCTCCAGTTCTTTTCCACGGGAGACCTAAAGAAAGGTAAGTAAAAGCTAGGAGTAAAGAAAACTCCTAGGACCCTGCTTCCTCTCTAGACCAAAGGACTAGGTAGGATGGAAAATAAAGGAAAAAACATCCAGGAGCTGGGGGAAGGAGGGAGGGAAACTAGACCTACTGCAGGAACCTCTCCCGAAGATCTACTGTTACGATAAGTTCTTACATAACTGCAATATCTTACTTCGAGAGGGTTCGTGCAGTAGGTCTTCACATATAGGACTGAATACCAAGCAGTCCCAAAAAAAACTCATGCAGAGGTGCATCCGGGAGGAGGAGAAGTCGCCATAGGGAATCATGACAGGAGGCCTTGCAAAACTGCAAGACCAAAGCCTGTTCTGCGTCTAGAGGCAATGTCCGGACTGTAATGCTTAGTGAAAGTGTGAACAGATGACCACGTGGCTGCTGCACACATCT